>JAKOOJ010000002.1:143863253-145158253 GCA_022577455.1 Arizona elegans
ATTATCTGCTACAATGTCCTACCTGTCAATGGCTACTTCAGCTTCAACCACAACAATACACAAGCACACAATAGATACAAACTTAAAGTAAACCGCTCCAAACTCGATTGCAGAAAATACGACTTTAGCAATGGAGTAGTCAATGCCTGGAATGCACTACCTGATTCTGTGGTTTCATTCCCAAACCCCCCAAAATTTAACCTTAGACTGTCTACTGTTAACCTCATCCCATTCCTAAGAGGTCTGTAAGGGGCGTGCATAAGCGCACCAGTGTGCCTACCATTCCTGTCCTAATGTTCCCTTTTATTCCTATCCATGTATTCAATGGATTTCATGTATTCAAATCATGTTTATACTTATATATGTTATCTAATACATGCTTGACAAAATAAATAAATAAAAATAAAATAAATAATAAAATAAAAATAAAAATAAAAAGGACAGCTTGCCTCCCGGAGTTGTTCATGCTCCATTTCTGGAGGTTTTCAAGAAAAGATTGAATGACCCTGGCACAGACCCAACCCAACTTTCCTTTAGTCAGGTAGATCAACCTGCTACAAGCACCTCCAACTGGCTCATTTCATGAACCAAACAAAAGGCACAAAGATTTTATCCTGAAATTAGAGACCAATGCAGATACAATTTGCATAAGGAAGTAGCTTTGTCTTGCATCAGATTGACTGTGTAGGAAAAGTCCCTTACCAGAATCATTCAGAACAAGATTGCAAGATCATTCAGAACAAGATTGCAAGATCATTCAGAACAAGATTGCAAGATCATTCGGAATAAGATTGCAAAATAAATATCGCAAATCACAGCACTTACAAAGTGCTATAAAAAATTCATACCTTCCAAAAGGTCCAAAACAACAAAAAAGCCCAGTTCAAATTGTCAAAGGCCTTCTCTGCATCTAAGAAAATCAATGCAGCTCGTTTTTCATTATGTTGTTCCAAATATTCGAAAATATCCAACACATTTCTAACATTGTCCTTTAACTATTTTTTTTTTTTTGTAAAGATCCATATTGATTCTGGAATTACATATTTCTCAAGTTTGATTCTGGAGTTTGATTCTGAGTTGACATTACATTTTGAAGAGTTATTTTCTGGTAGACCTCATAGTTTAATATAATCAATTGTTGCAGTTGAGCTCATAAAATATGAATTAATCCCATTTATCACTGAGAGTACTGATCATCCTTTGATATACATCTTTAAAATATACCTTGTAGTTAATAAAGCAGTATAGTATATAGATTAAGAGTAATAACTCTAATATGCTTAGTCAGGCTTCATTGTGTTGGTAGCTTCCTCCATTTACTACTGTCTGCTATTGTGTTAAAGTGGAAAGTAGAGATCAGCTAAAGTTCAGGGAAGAATGTCAGAACACATAAATATTTGTTTTAACCTGTGTTACTTTTGCTTATACAACTGAACCTGACTCTTGCTGCATGGTTTGTAGCATCAGATTCATCAGCCCAGTGCATCTGGCATTCAAACTTAAAAGCCTTTTGTTCAAAAGCATCTTCCATGACCAGGTTCACATGCAATGCTAAATAATAAAATGATTAATATGTTTCTGATTCAGTGAGACATGATATATGTTCCAAGAAAGAAAAGAGTTTACAAAAACCTGCAGTACCTTTCTAGTCACAACTGTAATAAAATTCAGTGCTTATTTATTTCTTTTAGAATTCAGATGTCTCTTGTCTTAATATTTGAATGGTGTATATATTTATGTATCTATACTCTCACACTGTTTATATTACTATATATACATGTATGGAATATGTTAACAGGCATCAAAACCTTGATTACAGTAATATGAAGCTTAGTTCAGTTGCTATGACTCAACTTCCAGACAACTCTATTTGGATGACTGAGAATCTTCACCAACATATTAGAGAAGGGTCATAGTTTCATATTGCAGCATTTGATTTACTTCTAAACACATTTTCTTTATTTATTTGACTTAAACAACTTTGGCTGTTCATTTCACTTTTGCAGTTATATTTTCCTACTCGCTGTTCAGACACTCCTCAGACTGGGTAACGATCACTCTCATTTGCACTGCTGAGTGTCAATCAAATCCCTCTAGAGCTGGATCCACCTCACTTCCTGCTCCTTCCTCAGACTTTTTCACTCAGCCATTGCAATAGCATCGAGTGTCTGTTCTCTAGTTTAAATTTTTTTATTATTTTTGTCTTATTTCAAGGGAATTGACTCAATATCATTTGTTTACTGTTTAAAAGTGCTGCGCTTCGATTGCCTTCACTTTGGTGAAGTTTAAAGCGCGTATCGGCGGTTCGGGGCTCCGGCCGCCGCTAGCGGCTTGGCTTGGCTGGCGGTTAATTCTATTCAGCTGTTCCCGCCATTGCCGCCATTTTGCCAAGTCATTTTGTGAGGTTTTGGACTGCCTTTGTGGCCATTACGTCTATCGGCTTGAGTCCCTGCCGGCTGGCATACTCATTAGCCGTTTTTGAAAAATAGTGATTATCTTATTGCTGCAGCTTCAGTCCGGCCGCAGGCGCTGTGTTTCGCCTGGCTTAGGACTTCTGAAACATCGCCTCGCGGGCCGCCATTTTGAGCCCTGATCCTCGCCGCAGTTTTGCTCTCTCCGTGGCCTTAGCGACCTGGGCTTTGGTTTCCAGGGTCGCTAGATTGGCAGCAGGTGAGGACGCTGTCCTGATCGTACCTGCACTTGGCAACTGTCTGCAGCACGGTGCTCTGAAAGCCCCAGGGAAGTATATATTGTTTAAATTAATTTATATTTCTTAAAAAAAAAAAAAAAAAGGAGGGGGCGGTTACCTTGTTTTACTGATAGCACGGTTTTGCTTAGAAATAATTATTTATTTATAAAAAAAACATTTAGATATATTTATACTAGGATTTAGCTTGCTAATATTCAATTATTTCTATAGAATTAATTCTTGTCTATTTACAATTGATTGGTGAAAATAAATTAATTCATTGGGGTGATTGATCATGGGTGACAGGGAGGAACTTGCTCTTTCCTCTGATCTGGACAGAAGTCCATCTCCCTCCCCAGTACCTTCCCCTAAACAGCTCAGGGGGAAGAAGTCTAAAGCTTCTAGACAGGAGAAGTCCTCCAAATCTGCTACTGCAGATAAGGATGCCCAAAGGAGGCATAAGGCATTAGAAAAGCGGTTTGCTAAGGCTAGACAACAGGCCCAGGACCCTGGTCAAGGTCCAATTCCTGAAGGCTTGAGCCACGAGGTGACCTGTGAGCCCTCGGCCTCTCATAGTGGAGGTTTGTTGGCCTGTGATCTGAGGGAGGATGAGCCATTGGCCTCTCAGGAGGTCCAAAATTCTGCAACTAATCAGCCAGGGCCTAGTGTTAGGTCTCGCTCCTCTAGTTTTGCAAGTCATATTTCTCAAGCTTCCAGGTCAGGTCCTGAAGCTACCTTTACACCCACTGCAGCCGGCCTCCGTCCTGAGACGGGCCCGGGCTTCCTTCAGTCTGTGGATTTTCAGTCCTTTTTTACTCACGCTATGTCACATATGTTCCAAATGGGGTTGCAGCAAGCCACTGGTGCCTTACCTGCTCCAACGTGCCCTACTACTTCTGCCTGTTCTGTGCATCCCCCTGCTGCACAACATCAGCAGCAATCTGGTGCTTGTAGTCTTGAGCCTGAATCAGCCCGGGAGGAAGATTTCCTAGATGACTTTGAGATGTCAGGGGATGAGGAGGAGATTCAGGACAAGCCAGCCTTTCCGGGACTATTTAAGCCTTCTTTGTTTCGCTCTCTCCTGCGCAAGGCAAAAGCTGCCACTAATATGGATTACACGCCTCTTCAAGGTTTCTCTGCTTCTGCTCCATCAGGCCCCAATAATAACTTGTTCAATCTGCCTCAGCCTGATGAGGATTTTATTCCCTGTCCGGATCTTTTCTGCCAGGTTGTACAAAAGCCCTGGGACCGCCCCGCCTCGTTGTCGGGGCCGAATTCATTTGATCGAAAACTCTATGCCTCGGCTCCTGCGTTGGACGCTCTCCTGCAGTTACCTACAGTTGATGATCCAGTGGCGAGTCTCACATCGTCTTCCATCCTGGTAGGTGAGGCGGGGGATGGTCTCAAGTTTGAGGACAAGCGAGCCGAAATGGGCTTTCGTAAAACACACCAAGCTGCGGCTTGGGCTATTCGTGCTGCAACCTCCTCATCATTTTTTAATCGGGCATCGCTGGTGTGGTTGCGCCAATTGAAGGAAAGACTTCCCCCGGAAGATGCACGATTACAGCAGGACCTAGCCAAACTGGTCGCAGCTGCCGAATATTCAGCTGATGCGTCCTTGGATGCAGCTAAGTTTGCTTCCCAGGCCTTAGCTTCGACAGTATCTTCAAGACGTCTCTTGTGGCTCTGTAACTGGAGAGCTGACGCCAAGTCCAAGTGGCGTTTGACTGCCGCCCCTTACAAAAGCTCTGCCTTATTTGCCTCCTCCCTGGACTCTGTGCTGATCGAGAATAGGGATAAGAAGAAGGTGTTACCCACGTCCTTCCGACGTCAGGATAGGCGCTATGTACCTTATAATCGACAGTCCTTTTGACAGGAGCAAGGCGCTGGTGGCGCCTCTTACTACAGATCTTCGCAGTCTCAGTACCAGCCACCTTCAGACAGGGCGCCCTTTCGTGACCGCGGTCGCCGACAATCCAACTTCAGGCGACCCTTCAGGCAGTCAGCGGGCCGTTTTTCCAGGCGCGGTAAGTGACTCACCGCACCTGGTCCCCATCAGGGGCAGGCTCCAGGCATTCTCTCACCTGTGGCCAACTACCACCTCGGATGCCTGGATTGTCCAAACTGTCACCGAAGGGTTACGTTTGGAATTCACCACCATGCCACAGGACTTTTATGTTCACTGCCCTTGGCCACTTCAGCTGGAGAAGCGTTCTCTTCTGTCGCTCGAAATTTACCATATGTTACAGATTCAGGCCATAGAACAAGTTCCATCGGACCAACTCAAAACCGGCTTTTATTCAACGCTATTCCTGGTCCCGAAGAGTTCGGGCGATTGGAGAGGCATTTTGAACCTTCGACGTCTCAATCATCACATCTTGTACCGTCGGTTCAAAATGCATTCCCTCAAGTCTCTGCTCGGCTGCATCTGACGAGGGGATCTGATGCAATCTGTAGATCTGAAGGAAGCGTACTTGCACGTACCCATTCACCACTCCCACAGAAAGTACCTCCGTTTTGCGTTTGGAGACCACCACTTCCAATACCGGGCTATGCCATTTGGCCTTTCGTCTGCTCCGAGGACCTTTACAAAGTTGCTGGCGGCGTTAGCAGCGTCGCTCAGAGAGGTTCCTGTTCGTCTGGCATGCTACCTCGACGACATTTTGATCCTGTCGTCCTCTCCAGAACAGGCGACCCACGACCGGGAGCTAGTACTTCAGACCCTTCAAGACCACGGGTTCACTTTGAATTTGGCCAAAAGCCATCTAGTTCCCACGTCTCGCATTCTGCACCTCGGGGCAACAATAGATTCCAACCTGTGTGTGGTCTTCCTATCTCCAGACAGACGAGTCAGCATACGGAATCTGGTGTCTCAAGTCTTACTACACAGGACTGTGACCTTACTGACACTCTCCCAGCTTCTGGGGAAATTAATCTCATGCATAGACATTGTCCCGTGGGCACGTTTCCATCTACGTCGCCTTCAATGGTTTCTGCTCCCTTACCAGAGACAAGGTCGAGCAGAGACTCTTCTCAAGATAACAGTTCCAGCTCCTGTGCGCCTTTCACTAAGGTGGTGGCTGTCTCCGGCCCTCGACAAGGGCTCCCCCTTCTTGGAACCAGCTCGGATGGTGTTGACCACGGACACAAGTCTGCGAGGCTGGGGGGCGCACCTCGACCGTCAGTTAGCCCAAGGTGTCTGGTCGTCAAAGGAACTGCAACACAATATAAATTGGCTCGAGCTCAGAGCGGTCCGTCTCGCCCTGATGCACTTCAAACGCCTTGTAGATCGCCAGGATCTTCTGATTCTAACGGACAATGTGGCCACCAAAGCCCATATCAACAAACAAGGGGGCACCCGCTCATGGACACTAATGCAGGAGGCGGAGCATCTTCTGTCGTGGGCGGAACTTCACCTCTCGTCGATAAAAGCGGAACACATTTCGGGGACTCTCAATCAAGAAGCAGATTGGCTCAGCAGAGACCAAATAGATCACGCCGAGTGGAGGTTGGATCCCGGCCTGTTCCAGGACCTGTCCAAGAGGTTCGGCCTTCCCCTAGTGGACCTTTTCGCGACGGCTCAGAACACCCAATTGCCGAGATTCTTTTCCCGCTACCCGTCTCCAGCAGCAGAAGGGCTGGATGCTCTTTGAAGTCAGTGACCCCGGGGCCTTCTTTACGCCTTTCCCCCCCCTTCCTGTCATCTCCAGGGTAGTGCGGAAGGTCATTCAAGAACGGGCGAACCTTCTACTAGTAGCGCCGTATTGGCCCCGTCGAGAGTGGTTCGCCGACCTCAAGAACTTATCGGTCGAACCACCGTGGAGGATTCCACTCGACAAGTTAGTACTAACTCAAGGGGCCGTCCGTCATCCAGAACCAGAATGGCTTCGATTAGCCGTGTGGCATTTGAGCGCATAAAGCTCTTCAAGGACAACCTGTCTGACGATGTTATCTCCATTATTCAGGCAGCTCGAAGGCCATCAACAATTCGTATTTACAACGCTTCATGGAATGCATTCACCAGATGGTGCGGAGATCATCACGTAGACCTCACATCTGCATCTGTTCCGGACATTCTGGGTTTTCTACATGCGGGGTTTTCCAAGGGCCTGGCTCCTGCGACTCTGCGCCGACAGGTGGCGGCCCTGGCCACTGTCCTGTCAGGGGAGGCTCGTGTTCCTTTGGCTCAGGACCCCAGGATTCGTTCCTTTCTCCAAGGGGTCTCAAACCTGCGGCCGCCGCCGATCCATCGCTACCCCACTTGGGACCTTACCTTGGTGCTGCAGGCCTTAACGAATCCACCGTTCGAACCCATTGCTTCGTCCAGCCTACGTTACTTGTCTTTCAAGATGGCTTTTTTGTTGGCAGTAACTTCAGCGCGCAGAGTATCCGAAATTGCCGCTTTATCCATGAGGAGTGATCTCTGTGTTTTCTATCCTGACCGGGTTGTTCTACACCTCGACCCGGCCTTTGTTCCCAAAGTGAACACTCGTTTTCATCGAGCCCAAGAACTCGTCTTGCCCAATTTCTGCCCGAACCCGCGTCATCCGGCTGAGAAGCGATGGCATACTTTGGATGTGCGTCGGGCATTGAGAAGATATCTTAAGAGGACTGCCCCCTTTCGCAAGACTGAGGCTCTGTTGGTGTCCTTCCTTCCGTCTTCCCTGGGTCAGAAGGTCTCCTCGACTACCCGTAGCGCCGCAACCTCAGCGGCTTGGGCTACCCAGGCTTCAGTAGATGATATCTGCCGGGCGGCCACATGGTCATCCCTTTCATCCTTTGTAAGTCACTATAGGCTGGATAAGTTTGCTTCGGCAGATGCTGCCTTTGGCAGAAGGGTATTACAGGCTGTAATCTCTCCCCAAGGCCAGTCTACGGCTTAGTTCCCCCCCTTTTTACTCTAACTTGGGTATGTCCCAGTCTGAGGAGTGTCTGAACAGCGAGTAGGAAAATGGTCATTGCTTACCTGAACGACCCTTTTATACTCGCTGTGAAGACACTCCGTCCCTCCCTTTTTTCTTGGCCGTGCCTGGCTTTGGTGGAGGTCTGCTTTTTCTCCCTCTGTAGCTGTCTGCTTCCTGTCTGTCTACTTGGTGGAGTCTCTCACTGTCGATTCTACTGCTATTGGTCCAAGTTGTCTTCGTGAAAAGTCTGAGGAAGGAGCAGGAAGTGAGGTGGATCCAGATCATGAGAGTGATCGTTACCCAGTCTGAGGAGTGTCTTCACAGCGAGTATAAAAGGGTCGTTCAGGTAAGCAACGACCATTCTAGATTTAATCCATAGCATCAGCAAATAGAACCAAGAAAAACATTTGTATCTGAAAAAGTAGTTTGTATTGACCAGGAATCTTTCTGTATAACCAGACAGGTAATGCTGCTATTAAAAAGTGTAGTGCAATTATATCCAGATTGATTTGGAAATTCTTGTACTGTGATCTAGTGCTGATAATTCTTCCCTTCCCGCACTGAATGAACTGTTGTATGTCGAGGACCACCTGTGTTATCTTTCTTATGGCCCACATGTATCTATTCTGGGGTGCGCAATTAATTTCCCTAAGGGGCCACATGAGAAACTGGGACTTTTGTGGAGGATTGCCCCTGCCACCACCCTACTTCCTACTGATGTCATATCCCTGCCGATGCCTTATCCCCGGCCTCTGTTGCTGGCCTGCCAATGCCACCCACCACTGAAGAGAAATGGAAACAACCTGTGGGGGGGCGGGTATGTGACCCACAGGCCATAAAATGCCCAGGTCTGATCTATTCAGTGTATATACCTCCCTTCTGCTAAAAAAATTCCCACAATGGTTGCAGATTTTTAAAAAGACATTTCCCACCTCAGCTGAGATGGAAACAGTCTACTCAGAAGATTTTACTGCTTTCATTGAAGTAATAAAAGCAAGGTTGCCTGCGAGTTCGTATATGCATGTACTGAGAAAGGGATGGGGCTTTATTATTGGGACTCTTCTTCATGGCTCCATGGATACCACTGGTCTTCTGGGTTTCTAGCCAGGGTCAAAATTGGCAAAATGTTTGCCACAGCATTACTTTGAATGTGGATCCTGCTGCTCACTCTCCTTCTAATGAGTGCCCCCAAATCTCATTCTAATAACCCAGTAGAAGAGTTAAGTAGAACTCATTATAGGAAAAGCTTGTTGATAGCCTCTTTGGGAAGGATGGCTCCGGTTTAAAAAGACTTCTTCTGATTAGCTATCAAGATAATTGTATGCGTTGATTTCCACTTGAGTTCATTTATCTTCAGATCTTCAAATGTATTCCTTATAACTCTACTTCTATTTATTGCTTTGATGAAGTATTTTAGTATTGATAAGCTAACTGTGGTATTGAATCATTGCAACAAAGAATAAACTCTATTCCTACTAAGGAATATTTAAATGTATGTATGTGTTATCTCTATCTAGACCAACTATATATACTCAGCCAGAATCTATTGTTTGGACTATTGATTGATGTCAGAAAGTTCTACCTTGTGAAAACCGAACAATCAAAACAATTCCTTTTCAATGTAGGTGAAGTAGAAACTTGTATAAGTGGAGCTTGATTAATCCACTTGGCAGATGTAGTTTGCCATTCCTTTCTTACAGGATTTTTAAAACTAGCATATGACTCCTGGTGGTTTCTCATTGAAATATTAACATTGTTTAGGGCAGGAGTGAAATCTAAATTTTTTCCCTACTGGTTCTGTGGGCGTGGCTTGGTGGTGGGGGTATCCTGTGACTGAGTGGGCATGGCCAACTCAATGTCACTCACAGTCATGCCCACTCAGTCACAAGACCCCCTCCCACCAAGCCACGGCCATAGAACCCGGTAGGAAATTTTTTTAAATTTCTATTCTGACGGCGTGTCCTTACCTTTCTCCTGCAACTCCGCCTACCCACCGCATTACCCAGAGTCAGGGAATGCACCATTCCCCGACTCCGGCCTTGCCGCGGAGCCGCTGCCTGCTCGCCCTTCACCATGCGGCTCTGCCCACCCACCCCATTCCCCGGAGTCGGGGAATGCACTGTTCCCTGATTCCTACTGCTCACCTTTCTCCCGTGGCTGGCTGTCAGGGAAGGTAAGCTCCCGAAAGATACCAGAGTTTCTCACTCTCCTTCTTGAATGAGTTGCTCTGGTCCACGTGCTGGCTGCGTAAGCGCACACCCAACCTGCCACTGAATTAAATAAACGGTGTGTGCTTGCGCAGCCGGCGTGTGGATCAGAGCGGCTCATTCAAGAAGAAGAGTGAGCGACTCCAGTAACTTTCGGGCGCTTGCCTTCCCTGACGGGAGAAAGGTGAGCAGTAGGATACGCCGCGTGGTGAAGGGCGAGAAGGCAGCGGCTCTGCGGCAAGGCCGGAGTCAGGGAATGGTGCATTGGATTCCCGATTGGATTACAAGGCTGGAGTCGGGGAATGGGGCGGGTGGGCGGAGCCTCCAGCTGCCATTGCTACCGGTTCTCCGAACCACCGGCCATCATCGCTACCTACTCGCCTGAGCTCGTCCGAACCGGGAGCATTTCACCCCTGGTTTAGGGGGAATTGGCCAAGGTTGGCCATGTAGTATTGAACTTTAGCAATCTACAGGTAGTTCTTGACTTACACCTATTCATTTAGTGACCATTTGAAGTTACAAAAGCACTAAAAAAATGACTTATGACCATTTTCCATCTTACAACAGTTGCAGCATCCCCATGGTCATGTAATCAACATTTGGACAATTTGGAAACTGGCTTATATTTATGACCGCTGCAGGGTCCCAGGGACGTGTGATCATCTTTTGCGACCTTCTGACATGCAAAGTCAATGGGGAAGCCAGATTCACTTTACAACCTATTACTAACTCAAAACAACTTAGTGATTTACTTAACAACTGTGGCAGGAAAGGTCGTAAAATGGGGCAAAAACTCACTTAACAACTGTCCCATTTAGCAATGGAAATTTTGAGCTCAGTTGTTGTTGTAAATCGAGGATTATCTACATTTACATTTAGTTTTATGCCCTATTTCTTACTACTATGCTAAAATGCATCCTTTATTTGCCTTTCCTTAGCTGAGTAATGGAAGATACTGATAAAAGTTTCTGCTTGATCATAATTTCTTTTTAAAAAAAAACTAGAGAAAATGCGGGGGGGGGGGGGAAGTGAGTAGACAGAACAATATACCATATTCAGTAGCTGACATTCTCTTAATAAGTTGTTTCTTAAAACCTTTTCAGTGTTGCGGTAGACCAATAACACCCGTATCCTTGCTTGTGTTCTGGGATGTTTTCAAAGCAGACAGCAAACAACCCAGACAAAGCCTGAGAAATACATACACTTTGATTCCATAGCCAAGACTTGGATAACAACCATTTACATTTCTTGTCTACGCTCTTTCTTTGTCTGGTATCTCTCAGTTCAAAAAGCCCAAGGCGAAATAAGATTTTTTTCTTCTTCTGCCCAGCTTTGAAAATAAAGAATAGCTCCCAATTCTCCTGGATGTGCCGGATTGCTTTAGTAATCAATAAGTTTTTCCATTAACTTTTCAGACTCGGTCATCCATGGACCGGATTAAGTTATTTCTCCTTTAAGTGCTTATCATTTTTATTTTTAAAATCATGTCCTAAAGGGCTTAGACTCCACTGACTTTTCTTCTTGGATGCTAGCATCTCAGATGATTATTTGCTTGGGTAAAAGAACTAATTAAGTTGGTGGAACAGATGTTCTGGAAACCTGCCCTGTGGTGCATCTGAATGTTTTGGGCTATGGAGACATCCCCCTGGGTATATTTGGCTTCTTCCCCTGCTTAATGCAGCAGAATCGCAGTCTTGTAAACAAATAGGCTCAACCCTATAGCAGCATTTTAAAAGGTGTTTGTGTACATTAAAAGTTCCTTTGAAACCAGGCCAGTGAGCATCTGCTGCGTTGTGCTTTTTCAGGGCTGGGGTATTGCCTCAGCACTTGGTTAAATGTTTGGCGGGGGCTCAGTAGAGTGTGGGAGGAGATGTGCAGTTTGTGTCTCTGTAGTATTGGCATTCAGCTGATAGGCAAGCAGAGCTGTGATTTTGCATTATCTCTTGCTTTAAATCAATAGCTTCTTGTAGACATTGTAAATGGAGAGCTGTGTTAAGTCTATGGTGGCTACGAAACAGGAGTTTGGTAGCATTTTTTTTTAACTAACAGACTTTATTGAAAGGCATAAGGTTTTTAATTTTTTTATTAAAATTTCTCAGTTGGAAAGAGTGCTTACCAGACTCCTGATTTTTAAACCAAGACTTCTTTGATTTGCCCCTCGGGGAAGCAGGAATTCTCTAGAATTACATTTGTATTCTACTCTGTTTTACCTTAGTACGAAAAAGGAAAGGAGAAAAGGCAGGAATTTAAAACCAAAGAGGAATGTGAATAATAGAATCCTGAAATAAAACAAAGGAATATAGTGAATTTAGGCATTTTTTTCTGATAATATGGCATGATTCCTCTCTTAATGTCTTATATGTCTGTTGCTTTGCGGACATATTCTTTGGAATTTGAAATCTATAAACACATAGCTAATTGTAAATTAAAATGAGGTATCTACAAATTATTAGCAGTTAAATTACAAAGACGAAGATATGGATAGGCAACTATAGTTGCTCCTTTAATTAATTTTAACATTGTTAAAACATGATACTGTTTTTCAAATCGGATTACTCTAGTCTAATCCATTCCCAATATACATCAATATCTTTAATTATATCTTTCCACTTATTAATTTCTCCATTTGATCAACCTTGAATGTCCTGTTCTAATTTCATAATATTTTCTAATTGCAGTAAAGTGTGTGTGTGTGTGTGTGTGTGTGTGTGTGTGTGTTTATGTTTATTTATTTTATCTTATCTTATACATCCAACAAACATTAAATCTATAGCGGTCTACATCACAAAGCGAGAAGGAAATAATATTGCCCCATTACATATATAGGGTAACCTACAAAAGTCTATTACATATACCAAGTGACATGCTTATCAAGTACTTCTATTTGCAGCTCAATTTGACATCCAATTATACCATTGACTCCAAGATATATAGTAATCTGTGTCCCCTCGTCCTTTCAGTATCATAGTAAGCCGATCTGATTCCGCACAATTCATTATTTTCTGAATTACTACTTGTTTGGGTGGGCGAACATCCATCTTCCAGTATTGGGCCCATGCCAATCTTGCAGCTGTTGTTATATGTAGCAGCAGGTACCATGTCATTCTATTAACATTTTCAGGTCTTATCCCTAATTAAAATACCTCAGGACGCAATTGTATACGCTGCCCCAACATCTCATTAAGTCACTTCTGAATATTCTTCTAAAATTTCATTGCCTCTCGACAGGTCCATCATTGGTGTAAATATGTGCCTTCTTTAACGTCACATTTCCAACAGACTGAGGGTGTTCCAGGGAACATTTTGGCGAGTCTGGCTGGTTGTAAATGCCATCGATACGCCATTTTATATATATTTTCTTTATATCCTATTGACCGGGTTAATTTAATATTCTTAGTCCAGATTTCATTTCACCTCTCAGGCTTTATTGAATAACCTAGATTCTTCTCCCAGGCATGAACCGAAGTCTTCGCACCTTCCTCACCTACCTCCATAGCCATAAAGAATTTATAGCATCTAGATAACACCTTTTCATCCCTCCCCCCAATAGTATCCTATCTAGAATCTGCACCTCTCGGCTAATCCCAAGTCTCTGTCTATCTCTTATATACTTACTACTAATTTGCATATACGTCCACAAGTCTAGGTTCACTCCTTGTAGTAAAGTATATTTTGTCGTAATAGAAAGCATACGTTGTCTGAGATTTGTCCATTGATAATATACGAAGTTAAATTGAAGTATTCCATTATTACTTCTATATTTTGATGGAGTACATTTCATGTTTGCAATATCTATTTCTCTGTAATATCACCTTAATCTGATGATCTAAAAATCACTAGTATAAGGCAGTGGCCTCCAACCTTTTGAGCACCAGGGATCAGTTCTGTAGAGAGAGGTTTTTCCACAGACTGGAGGGGGCGTGGTTTCACATGTTGCCTACATCCCATGGATGGGACTTTGCTTATTTGCGCAGCTCAGTTTCTGGCATACTGTGAACCGGTGTTGGTCCACAGACTGGTGTTGGGGACCCCTAGTATAAGGGAAGAGTCCAGGACAATTTAGCAAATAGATTGTATTGGACCCAGGGTGGA
Organism: Arizona elegans; assembly: GCA_022577455.1. Classification (NCBI taxonomy): domain Eukaryota; kingdom Metazoa; phylum Chordata; class Lepidosauria; order Squamata; family Colubridae; genus Arizona; species Arizona elegans. The sequence goes on from JAKOOJ010000002.1 coordinate 143,877,146, forward strand.
TTTGATTTAAATCATGATTTAAATCACTTGTAAAAAGGCTTGATTTAAATCAACTTGATTTAAATCATAATTTAAAAAAACCAAAAACACTCATTTCTGTCCCGCAGAGGCTCCTCCTCTGACCTGCTGTTGACTCACCGACAGTCCCAATATTGCAGAATATATGCTACATAACCAGCCTCCATTTCGTGTTGAATAAACTAAATTATTTCTAATTAAGATAATTAGAAAACTATCTTTAGATAGATTTTTACTCCAAAAGCATTTTATTAAAATAAATTTGATAAAAATAAAAAAACCTAATTTAAATAAAAAAATACGATTTAAATTTTAAAAAACCATTTAAAAAAAAAATCATTGATTTTTATCCACCCTGATTGGAAAATGGCAATATATGCTGACTATGATAGATATGTAATCAGAATATCTACTAACGTATTTAGAGCAACCCAGCAGAGTACCATTAAAGGGTTAAATCTTCTGGTAAGTACCTCATGGCAGATTATAAGAGATTTGGATATCATCTTGCTAGGTATGTATGTTTTTTGTGTTACGCTTCTATATCTGTTTGCTACAGTTAAACAATAAAGTCTAAAGTTTCTTTATTCACTGGTATGTTTAATGTCTCTAGATCCAAAAAAACCAGTTGCTTGGGCACCTAATCACTGCTCTGACACTTGGCAAAATATGTCAGTAGGAAGAAAACTTAACAATGATTTCAAAGAGTTTCCTTCTGGGTGATGCAATTCTGTTATGGGGAGTGCCGCTTCTAGACACATGTATTGGCTGCATTGGGGAATGAACCTATGACCATTTTGAACATCTATGGTTTCCCCTCTCTCCTTCCTTTGGGTTTTTGAAAAGTTTCACTACTGTTTTAAGTTAGTTGCAGCTGTGAACCTCAAATTACTATAGAGCTAAGAATAACCCTGCTAGTTTCTCAAGGTGTCCAATCTGAGGTCCACCCAGTATTTGCAGGGAAGGGATGGAGATCTCCTTAATCTCCCACAATTGTCCCCCTGCAACTAATATTAGGGGTATCGTATCCCCAATCCAGAAGTTAAAATTAGATTTATGGCTCATAGTGGCCCTTAAGGTGACCATCCACTATTCAGGTATATGCTGTGGGAGGAAGTGTTTCTTTTGTGTGTTTTAAATCTGCTTCTGGTGGTAAATTTTCACTCTGATTTAATGAAACAAGCTAAGTTTAAAAATCATGAGTGTTTGAAGGAATCATGATGAAAATTAAAATTAAAAATTAAGCAAATAAGCCTATAAAGGCTGACAAACATCCAATCAACCTTAACACATCTTGAAAAGCTAAGAAAAATTAGCAAATCCAAGGGCTATAGACTAGGAAGTCAAAACAAAAAGGCCCAGGAAAAAAGTACCAGTAACAGCTTCCATTTTCTTTCCCAAGAGAACTAAATGATTACTAAGAATCAAATGAACTTAAAAGCTCCTTTTAAAAAAGTGGACTGAGAAGTTTAAGCTTTATTTTTCCAGCATGCAGACTAACTCTAGTCTGGAGCTTTGTTCTGTAAATAGCATGATGTTTCAAATGACTTAACATTTTGCAAAATAGGACTTTTTGCCCATTCCTAATAAAGAGTAAGATGATCTTATGATCTGACGTCAGATATAAATCAAAACAGCACTTTTTTACAAAAGACCATTGTCTATGTTGTCCTGACATCTCAGAATAATCAGACTGCCTACAATTTATCTTCACTGTGTCAGCAGCTTTCCATGGAGGAATTTATTTTCATGGTCCTATACAAACGATGTATTATTTTGTCTAGTTCATCCAAAATGCCTCTGTTGAGTTGTTGTAAAAATAGGTTTATCTCCATTCTTGTCATTTCTTCACATGAAAAGGTGCACTCTGGCTCTTAATTGCTATATTGGTGTATTCTCAGTCAGGGTCTTGAATGAGTTGCACGTTTTCTTCCTAATATCTCCTGCTTTCACTCAATGATGAGGAAGGAGCAGTTTCACATTTAGGAAACAATTCCATGTTGGCTGGGGATTCTGGGAGCTGTAGTTCCGGGATCTGGGAAGTGCCAGTTTATGAAAAGCTTTCATAAATTGTAATTGCCTAGAGTGAGGAAACTGCTAGGGACAAATGAGTCACATAGCTATTGGTTGTGAGATTCTAGAAAGATTGTGGCAGTTCTTGTAAGAAACACAATGTTGGATTAAATTATCCATTGGTTTGATTCATACATTAAACTAAACTAGAACGTAATGGGCTTGGCTGGAAAGAACCATAAAGTCTACAAATTTGAAATTTGCCACATATGTTCCTCTTGGCTTCTAGGTGCTCACTAAGAAAGGATTTTTCAAAATGACCATCAGAGCATTAGTATTTCCTATATTATTATTAACACGCTCTGATGCTAAGGAGTTCTATTCCCCCTCTCCACCTGAAAAGAAAACTGTTCCAAATGCAAAACACAAGCAGAGGAGGGGAGTTTCCGTTTTACTTCCACAGCAGCAAGCAGGGGATAGGATAGGGGAAGCTTCTGTGGGGCAAGCCTGAGGGAAAGAAGGGGAGAGGAGAGGCCGATCTTAACTACTCATTAATTTTTAAGCTGTAAGTGTTGATTTATCAAGCCCCGATCACATAGTTTTATAGTGGAACACTGGTATTCAGCTAGTAATAATATATTTAGCATATGTAGACAGAACCAATTTTGGAACATTATAATCTACTGGAGTTTTAAGAAGTCCGAAGCTTGATACAAAGTTTCTAGAATGACAAAGCCACAAATCTACAATGAGGTAAATGGAGGCTAACACACAATAAATGCTTCATTCATAAATACATCTTCTGTACAGTGATTTCCGTTAGCGAGGAGACTAGTTATAGCACTGTTTTAGATAGCAAAAATGAGGAAAATCTAAATTCTGCCTGGACTCAATGTGACGGTTGGATTAGTTTTGTGAACTGATTACTTGGAAAGGTTTTTCCTGAAATAATGGCTTGTTCATGGTCATATTTCTTTGGCCAAGTAAGAGACTTGTTTCATGCTTGCTAGTATTTAGTTCTAATTGAGCTCAGCTTTTTCTCTTGTGACAGATTTAATGAGCTAATAACTATAAGAGAGATACTTTGATCATTCCTCCTTTTTCTACTCATTAGTATTTTGACTATTAGACATTGGACTTTAGCAGAATAAGTCACTGCAATTTGGCAATAGGTTCTCAATGTTTAATATTATAGAATTTAAGGCCAGTTCAGTATTAAATTTGCAAGTTATGTACAAGATACCACTAAATAGAATTGCCATTATAATAGTCCTTAGAAAGGAATGCATTTGCACAACATAGATTGCTTGTTTTGTTGCAAATATCACAGGAAAAGAGACATGGATTCTTGATATCTGTTAAGAAAGAATGTAACAACTGAAATAAATTGTTATAAACTGGCCTATATGATTACACTAATTTCCTCTTGGTAAAATTATCAGTACTACAATTTAGTTAGAAAAGTTCATGAGCTTTTTTTAACTTTAGCTTTAAAGAATGGTTGTTTAAAAAACATACTAAAGGGTCCTTAGAAGAAAGGAAAATGTTTTTGTCTGAATTATAATCTTAAAAAGAAATCCATTCAGTTCTCATCTTTAGCAGACTTTTTATTTGATGGTTTTATTTGCTTTTTAAGGAAGACTAGCCATAGGAGATGGCTGCCTCTAACTGACCCTCACTACTCACCGGGAGGAGGGTAGTGAGTTGTAGCAAGTGTGGCATGATGGAGGGGGGGTGGGAAAGCAATTGTGGGGAGCATGAAGTATCTCGGTCAGTCAGAGGAGGCCTTGTATGGTCTTAAGCAGGTGGCCTGTTACATTACTAGCCCTCCCCCCCATGGCCTTCCCCATCCTGAGGTACCTCATGTGCACTTAACAACCTGCGCATTCGATTAGTGAATGCATGAGCGAAAGCAGGGAGTGACCACAGTCAAGTTATGTGATTCACTCCTACGAATCCTCGGGTTACGAATGTAATCGGCAGGCTCTATTCATAACTTAAGGGCTACCTATAGTTTTTTGTTCTTTCATGGAAATTGGCATACTAGATGACAAGTTGAAAAAGCATGTCAGAAGCATGGAAAATGTCTGTAGCCAACCAGTTCCATATTGTTACATAAAATGATATGGGCCTATTCATGCAAATCCAAAGAATGAAACTTGTTTCAAGGGAACATTTAAGGCTCGAGAGACTGTAGCTAGTTGTCTTTTGTCTTTATATCAACCCTGTGAGGTAAATTCCAAAACAGGGACTGGTCTAAACTATATAGCTAAAAGGACTCCATCACCTTAAGAGATCAGTATCAACTACCCACAGAGTTAAACATCAGTTGCTTGTAATGGCAAAGCTGGCATTGCTTGGCTTCAGATTAAGTTAATATTCCCAGGTGGCTAACCTTTCTTCATTTTAACTATAATCTCTGTTACTGTAAAGAAAAAACTAGAACAAAAACTGGAGCATTGTTAAAATTAAAAAAAAATAGGGAAATAATGAAGCAAAACAGATTTTAAGACATTTGTATATATTTGGTAGGTAACATATTAGAAGCTCATAGACTGCTTGATTATAGAAATATGTTTTCTCTAAGAGCTTAGCAGTTCCAGACTACAAACATCTGAATAACCAATGTAAGGCAGCAGTGTGGTAGTGTACATTTTTGTAACCTAGATGTAGTAGTCCTAATGTGAACCCTTTAAGAGAATGAAAGGTCATAGCTAGCTTTTCCCTAGTGAACTACAATTTTAGCTTTCAGTTTTAGGAACAAAACTGAAGACTTATCTAAAAATAGCCTTCTCAGCCTGGTAGCTCTATTTTCTTACTAACTTTTTGTTCTGATTGATACTGGCAGATGTTTGAGAAACAGAACTCTATAGATGGCAAAAATAGGAAGGCAAATAGTCCCTTCCTTCATAGTTAAAGAACAAGGATATTAGTGTGATATAAGAGAATAGTATTGGTAGCTCAGAGATGAACTGCTAACAGGCACATAGACATAAAAATTTACATACAATTTGAAAGAGACAATAAAAAACCAAAAAGAAAACAAAAAGACCAAAACACCACCACACCAGCAATCAACACCCAAATGAGCAGACATCAACAGCAAGTTTAACATTAGACGAACAACTAAGAAGCAAACAATACCCCAATCAAGGAACTGCCTAACAAGCAAACAACAGCCCAGTCAAGGAACCATCAAAACCACTCCCCGAAAGCCACTGGAATATAAAATGAGAGCAAACTCTACTCCTTACTAATACTGATGATGTTATCTAGTTTGGTAATAAAACATCTGCAAACAACAAACAAACAAGCTCAGAAAGCACCAAGGACCTCACCAGGATAATATCTTGACAGTTTTTTGTATAACCATGGTTCTAGCTTCTCAATGGCCAGAACCATTGTTCCTAAGAAAGATATTTTGTGGAAGGTATCTTGATTGCATATAGCTGAGATTCTTATGTTCTCTGTTGACCGTCTTTGCTCAATTTGCAACTTAATAAGAAAAGGTAACCAGGTTCAAATATATTTAAAGGTTATTATGCTGAATCATTTTCAACTTTGAGAAATGGCAGTATATCAGGTTAGCTAATAGAGGAGGAGGGATTTCTTTAGAAATGACTTAGTCTAATGGTGCATCCTTTGTATAAACAGGAACATGGGCTATAAATCGGTCATCTATTGCATATCCTGCTGATAGATAACTGTAATAGATATGAATATATATGTTGGGTCATAATGGCTTAAATTTTCTTTGCTAAGTATCTCCTAATAGTTGTTAGAGAAATAATTCTTGTTAGCATGACAGTTTATTAATCTTGGTGAACATTAACTGCAGAGGGGTGTCATTATTGTGGTTTTGCAAAGTAAGAGCTTCAATTTATTAAACTGAATTCTAAATTACACACGTGGAAGACCCATGATCTATGTGAATTTTTGCCAACCTTTTCCCAACCCTAGTTGGAAAACACAAGCCACAGAAGCAAGTGTTGAGCAGAAAAGCAGGAGCCTGGACAACAAAACCTGGCTTATCAAAGACTTGATTGGTAGGATGATTGTTGAATATCCTGAGAATGGAGAATGCTAGACTACAAGGTTAGGTGAGAAAATTTTGCCATAGAACTTATTACATCAGGAACTGACTGTAGATTTCAGTAAGATCCTAATTATACCTTTTTCTGAGTAGAAGATTGCATCATCGATTCTGTGCTTTGACAAAAATCTAGCCTTACCACTACTTCCTATTTCCAAAGACATTCTTATCCTTAAATTTAACCTCAAATGACCCACAGACTCTATACCATGGGTGTCCAACCTAGGCAACTTTAAGACTTGTGGACTTCAACTCCCAGAATTCCCTCAGCCAGCCATAATCTACGTATATTGAAGTATTTACAATTGAACTGTCATGAAATTTCTATTCCATGTCTATAAAATAATTGAAGTTCCACCCTACATGACAAAATCCATTATATGAGCTATGACTACGTAAAATGAGTTGTGATTTAGCAAGTCTGAAAAGTTTCAAGGACTGCATATTTATAACAATATAACATCTTCAGTACTGTATTTTTTGGAGTTTAAGATGCATCTTTTTAAAAGGTGCATCTTTAGATGAGATCACCTCATCTAAAAGGGGGTGAAAATTTAGGTGCATCTTATACACCAAATGTAGCCCTGCCCACCCACTGGCCCCCACCCTTTGGCCTCTGCCTCCCAGCAGTTACCTCCTTGCAGCAAGCAGCAAGAAGAAACAGCTCGTTTCAGCTTCAGCACAGCCTAATTAGCACAAGTTGATTGGATCGGCCTCCTGATTCTCAGCTGTTTTGCTCTCAGCTGTTTTGCATGGGCCTCTGCTGCTTGCTGCAAGGAGGTAAATTGCTAGAGCAGGTTTTTTTTTTTTTTTTTTTTTTTTGTGCTAATCAAGCTATGCTGAAAACGAAAATGAAAGTAAAGGAGGCTGTTTGCTGTTTGCTGCAACGAGGCAAAATTGCTGGGAGGCAGAGGGAGATTTCTTTTTCTTGTTTTCCTCACCAAAAAAGATTGGTGCATCTTATAGTCCAGTGCATCTTATATTCCGAAAAATATGGTACTTGAGTGTAGTTAACTGATTGAATAGATGAACTGTTCAATAAAAGCTCATCCACAGTTGGGATTATGTGTACTATGAAGAATTGCAGCAAATTATGATTATGAGCCTTGATAGTACAGTGGTCTAAGCACCCTGTTATTAACACAGCTGCCTGCAATTACTTGCTGGTTCGAATCTCTCCAAGGCTCAAGGTTGACTCAGCCTTCCATCCTTTCTAAGGTAGGTGAAATTAGGACCCAGTTTGTGGGGGCAATAAGCTGACTTTGTATAAATACACAAAAGTATGAAGGCTATTGCTTAACGCATTGTAAGCCGCCCTGAGTCTCCGGAGAAGGGCGGCATATAAATCAAATTTTAAAAAAAATGGTGGAAATATATGTTGTTGTTAGTTGCGAAGTCATCTCCAACCCATCGTGACCCCATGGACAACGTTCCTCCAGGCCTTCCTGTCCTCTACCATCCTCTACCATTTAAGCTTACGCCTACTGCTTCAGTGATTCCATCCAGCCACCTCATTCTCTGTCGTCCCCTTCTTCTTTTGCCCTCAATCTTTCCCAGCATTAGGCTCTTCTCCAGTGAGTCCTTCCTTCTCATTAGATCGCCAAACTTTCATCTTCAGGATCTGGCCTTCTAAAGAGCAGTCAGGGTTGATTTCCTCTAGGACTGACCGGTTTGATCACCTTGCAGTCCAAGGATCTTCTCCAGCACCATAATTCAAAGGCTTCAATTTTTTGGCGCTCAGCCTTCCTTATGGTCCAATTTCCACCTTCACAGTAGAAATATATAATGGAACATAAGTGGCAAACATAACATGTGAAATTGTCCTTCCAGGAAATGAAAACATTTGAGTGTCATCTCTGAAATCTACATACAACATCAGATCAAGCTAGAGCAATACCTTCTAGTTCCTCAGATCCAGCACAGTGTTGCCTTTTTCATTTTGTATTACTTTATTATTTTAAACATCACAAGAGAAGTTTTGCGATACTACTTCTCATTGGTGGAAAAGCAATGATTGCTTTGATTGGTTCTCTCTTCTAGATATTAGGGTGGAAGAAGTTCACTCTGGCAGAACCAAAGTTGATGCCTAAGAAGGCTTAAAAAAATAACCAGTAACAAAGCCCCATGTTCAGACAAGGGCATTCTGCCAAGGATGTCATGCTGAGTTGTTTATGACTTGGATTATTTGTAGCTGCGTTTCCATGAAACACCTGCCAGAATGTTTTCATCTCAATTTACAGGAAGCCAAATATACTTCACCTGGTTTGATTGATGCATCAGGAGTTGAGGCCCAATATTTTTATTTTACTGAAAAACCTCTTAGCTGACTGTCCTGATCTTTTCCATCTGTTTGACCCTTTAAATATTTGCTAATAAAATTTGGATCATTTCTCTACTCTGATCTTTTCTGGTCTTTTATTTGGATTCTATACAGACAGAAGACAGGACACCCCTTCTTTTTTGTATAGATCTTACTGGAAAATTGGCTTTTGCTCTCTTTGCTGATGGTTTAGACCAAGCATAATCTTGAGATTTCTAAATTGAAAGATCTTATTTTAATTTGGGGAAAATTGGCCGGTTTTGTTGTGTCTAGGGGCAGGAGAGGACAGAGATTTTGGGTAAAGCATTAATACAGTTGACAGAGCCTTTATCTATGTAGTTTTCAGAGATGACACCCAAATGTTTTCACTTCCTGGAAGGGCAATTTTATATGTTAAGTTTGCCACATGTGGTCCATTATATGTCCACAGCATTGAATATTAACTGACTGCAATTCTTCATAGTACATATAATCCCAACTGTAGAAGAGCTTTCACAAAACAGATCATTTATTCAAGCAGTTACCTGTACTCAATCAAGTACTGAAGATGTTATAAATATTGTTATAAATATGCAGTCCTTGAAAGTTTTCAAACTTGCTAAATGCACTCCATTGTGGAATCCACCTGCACATTTGCATTGCTATTCTGATGTGGTGGGTAGCCTGGAATCATCTACTTCTCCTTAAATTATCTCACAGGATAATTAGGAAGTTAACAGTGAGATGGAACCATGTCTCCCACCATTAAGAGTATGAATGGAATCATAAAATAATCTTTGGCCAAAGCAGGGTATAGTGCACAATTATCCCAAAGCATTATGGAGCTCTACCTTGACAAGAGCAGGGTGGAAAAAATAATCTAATAATCCTAATAGGGATTTGAACGCTTTCAGCAATCTCTGAAAGAATGGCAACAACCAGTCTCCCAAAGAATTAAGAGCTTTAGGAACTTTAGGTAAATTCATAATTTCTATGAAATCGTTAGAAAATTACTGCGAGTGCTGGACAACAGTTTGTATGCATATTTTTACATGGTTTTTATAGTAGGGTTGTGTGTGTGTGTGTGTGTGTGTTTTTTTTTTTTTTTACAAATGAACATTCTGCTTTTCCCTACCTGAGGTTTAAGATGGATTTCTGACAAAATGCAAAAAGTGTTTTTTCTCCCCAATTTCTCAGAACTCTGATAATTCTTCTGCACTTGTACTTACTGGAGCCTGAAAGGAAGTAAGGGAGTAAAACTAAAGCAGACTTACTGTTTTTTGCAAATTCTACAAAGAATTCCTGTTTTGGCAAATTCTACAAAGTCATTAATGTTTCTTCATTCAAACATTTCACCAAATAATACGATAGTTTTAAAAAATGTCATGGTCTTATGTGATCTCTCTAGCAGAGAGCAATACATTTATCTATATGATAGAGCAGGGGTCTCCAACCCCCCTGCATGTTAGCAACTGGGCTGCGCAAACAAGTGAAGCCCCATCTGTGGGATGCAGGCAGCGTGCAAAACCACGCTCCCACTGGTCCACGGAAAAACCTCTCTGCACAGAACCGGCTCTGGTGCTCAAAAGGTTGGGGGTCGCAGTGATAGAGTCCTGGTCTTCATATTTCTATTGGCCTTCCAAATTTCTCCATAAAGTCCAGGAAACGAAGAAGAATTTTCTAATATTGGCTTGTTCACATCTCACCTGATTTTGAAATATTATTACTGAACGCCTTGGTTTTTTCAAATCTTGGCTAGCAATTTTCTATGGAGATTCTCAGTCATCCAGGTCATGGTTGTCCCAAAGGTGCTTTTTTCAAAAGGCAACTGGACTTACTTTGTTTTTCCTTGAAGACATTTCGCTTCTCATCCAAGAAGCTTCTTCAGTTCTGTTCAGAACACAGGTATGTGGAAGGGTGTCATGATTCAGATAAGAGAGATTTCTGAGGACCTCCCAAAATGGTTGTTGATGCTCCTTAGGCTGGCAAGGGTTACAGTCCTATGCATATATGTTAATTATATCTCTATATATCTTAGCACACAATAAATCTATCATCTACCTTTATTGGAAACATCTAATCTTTATTCTGACTTTGTCACTCTTTTTTTTTTTTTTTGTTCAATAGAACAGTGTATCATTTCCTACTCATTCGACTACCAGAATTTAACTTTTCTTTCCTGAACAGGTATGTTGTAATTAATTGCTAGTTCTATAGCTAAAGCAGAGCATAAAGAAATAGAAATTTCTTTACAGCATGAACTGCAAAGGAAAAACTGGAGGCGTATTTCTTTGCCTGATGAATTCTGCACAGCAGTTCTGCTATCAGACAAAGATTCAGAAGTTTTGCAGAGAACATGCTATGCTTTTTCCCCTCATTTCAGAATGCCAATTTTTTTAAAAAAATCTCTTGAAGTCTTGTGAATAATAAAAAGGATTTCAAAAGGCAGCTAGACTATCAAAACCGTGCTTCAGCTGCTCATTAAGGCTTTGTCGTGTCTGGTAGACTTTGGCATTGTACGGAATAAGAAAATGGAGAATAGAAGCCAAAATAAAGCTATTTACTGATTTACTGGCAGGATAGAAAATGTGGAAAGTGCTGTTCTTTGGTTGTACCTGAGTTATGTTTTTGAGCTTGTTACTTTTTTAAAAAGAAAATTAATGGCCTTATATGCCCCCCCCAAACCTATAAAGTGCAATGAAATTCCTTCTATATGAATTGCATTTGTTTTTTCTTTTCATTTTCACCTTATGAATTTATGACTAGAATATTACATTGCAATATATAGAATGAGGTATTGTACATTAATGATATAAGTTAGTCCTTGTTTAGTGTCTTCCTCATTTAGCAACCATTCAATTACAATGGTGATAAAAACTAATTTTATTATCAACTCTTATGAGCTTTGCAGATCTGTAAAGGAAAGCTGAAATAAGATTGTATGTACAACTGCGGTTTCACTTAGTGACCACTTCTATTAATAACCAAGTTGCCAGTCCCAATTTTGGTCTCTTATCATATCCAGTCCAAGAATGACATAGAACAATCCAGTTAAAGTTCAGTTCTTTCTTTATTTTCCTACATGCAGTAATGCCAGACTAAATCTTTACTACTGTTGCCCTAACAGTTATAACTTGAGAGATTCTAGGAATTCTAAATTCTCTTCCTCTACCTTCTATCTAGCTTAGGCTGTGTTGTCTATTGTCTTACCCTATGAAATGTGTTCCTTTCTTCCTGGAAAATTGCCACTTCTTTGTAGTCCATACATCACTAAACAAGGCCTGCCTATATTATATAGAACAGGGGTGCCAAACTCAAGGCCCAGGGGCCAAATCCTGCCTGCAGGGCACTTAGATCTGGCCCACGGGGCCTCACTGGAAACAGCGCAGGACCGCCCATGGTGATTCTGCCAGGGAAAATGGAGCTCGGGAGGGCTGTGTGCAGCCCTACTGAGCTCTGTTTTCCCTGGCAAAGGGTTGCAGGAGGCAGGTTGCAGGGCAGCCGAAAACGGAGCTTGGAAGCCATTTTCATTGGCAGAGTGCTCAGGCCTCCATAAGTGCCCCCAACATAAGTGACAATGAGCTGGCCATGCCTACCCTGGCCACGCTCCCCTGGCCCCCTGAGGTTAAACACAACCATAATGCGGCACTCAATGAAATTGAATTTGACACCCTTAGTGTGTCAAAAATCACTTTTTAAGATGTAGTTTTTAGAGCAATTTTTGAATATGTCTTTTTGAAATATTCAATTTTTGAATATTTTTGGAATATGAATATACATCTCTCCGTGCATAAAAAATAAGTTGTGTTTCATAAGCCATTTATGCATTTTAGAAATTGTCAAATCCATATATCAATCTTCATGTAGTCAAAATAGCAATTTTAACAAAGCAAGAATGAACTAGCAAGTTTGGGGAAGCCTATAAGTTTGTAGAAGTACAAAACCTTCAGAAAACTCCTCAAGGTTTTTTATTTCCTAAGTAAGAAATTCAGTCAATGAAGGTTAAGGATACTGAACCTTAAATGCTCACCATTTGGGAGAAAAGGGGAGGGAGGAATGTGAAGACCAAAGGATGGTGGCAGAAGTGAAATGAATTTAAAAATAAATAAATAAATAAATAAATGGAGGAATCTCATCTCCTGAACAGAAATACTCTGCATTAAATAGAAATAGAAATAGAATAACAGAGTTGGAAGGAACCTTGGAGGTCTTGTAGTCCAACCCCCTGCCCAGGCAGGAAACCCTACACCACTTCAGACAAATGGTTATCCAACATCTTCTTAAAAACTTCCAGTGTTGGAGCATTCACAACTTCTGCAGGCAAGTTGTTCCACTTATTAATTGTTCTGTCATGAAATTTCTCCTTAGTTCTAAGTTGCTTCTCTCCTTGATTAGTTTCCACCCATTGCTTCTTGTTCTACTCTCAGGTGCTTTGGAGAATAGTTTGACTTTTGTTATGGCATTGCAATTTGTGTATTGTGTCTTTCATAAAATGGGATTATTAAACCAATTGTTTGGTTCTATGCCTTAACAATAAGAATACCTATTAATACTATTTTATTATTATTTTAGGCTATTTTCCCATCCCTTTCAGAGGGATGCACTTCCAGAGGCTGATAAAATAATCAAAAAGTTGCAATTCCATTAATATCATGACGATACAGTAATAAAGTTTTTTTTAATTAATTAAGGATATAAAATCATGAAATGGAAAATGAGCCAAAAGAGTCTTTGAAGAACTGAAATTTGTAACCAAAGGCAGAAAACTAGAAGAACTAGACAAAGTGAATCCCATTGGATATGGACTTTTGCGCATTTGCTATTGCTCCCAGAATTCCTCCTTTGTTAGATTTAACAGCTCTAAAGTGCTCTAAATCTTAATTGTGAAGCATAATGTCTGCATTTCATCTCTTCTTGCCATTCTTGCATGCTCAGTTCTGGTTCAGTGTCCTAGCAGCTGTGTAAGAATGGAAGATATATAGATTTTTAGAGTTATATGGATGTGGTCTGTATAAACATGCCTATTATTTGATCCTGGAACAGGTTTCCTCCATGTGGCCTTAATGGTTGAAGAAACCTATTTGAGAAAGAATTTGGCATTACAGATCCATAAAAGTGATTAAGTCTATTTCATATTTTTAAGTTTGCAAACTAGTTTGCAAGTGATATAGCAATTGTACAATAAAATAGTTGATATTTTTTAAAAAAACATCCTGTATGTTTTAATATCTGAACACTATATAACCTGCTTATTAATTAACCAGTTACCCTTTTAGGTATATAAACTCTCTTTAAATCATATGAGCCAGTATTATGAAATCTCGTTCCAGTTAAGGGAGTGATCCTACTTTTGTTAACTATGTTTGCTTTAATTTATATCATCATACAATGCAGAAGGCACGCATATAATTTAAGTTGACTTTATGCAAAGCTTTGTTACTCCAGGATGTTTAACAGTGCTATTTTATTTTAATGGTGGGAATAAGATTGTGGGAAATTCTTCACTGAAACTGTATTTAGCAAAGAAAACTTATAAGTTAAAATTTGCACTGCAGTGGGAGAAGGAGCTGAAGAAAAACCAGCTATCTTGAAAATCAATTGTGCCCTTCATTCTACAGATGAAAGCCTCTCTTTTTTTTTTTGAATAGTCACTAGCTTTTTCCAAACTGCGTTTCCTGTCTTTTCTTGGCTACATTGGCTCTTTGCCTTGGAGGGATAAGTGGGTTTTTTTTTTTTTACATATATACATAATGCAAGCGCTTAAAATCTCCCAACTCCAAAATTTAAATTCAATTAACATGGTAGATTAGGCCTTGACTCTCCTTGTTAACTACAGCACTTGTGAATTGAGTGTTTGTTATTTGGTTCACAAGTTTTTGTTGGTTTAAAAAGTTGTCCCCCTCCAGATTGCTTCCTGGGGCTTGCTCCCTTTGTGAACCTAAGCTTCAAATTTGAATGATAATGCCACTGTTTAGGGGACCAGACAGGCACCTGCAGAGAAGGCACCTCTGTGGAAAATTTGGGGGTCTTTCTCTAACTTTCTATGAAGGCTGAAAGGAAGGTTGCATCGTACATTTATACACTGTACATTTGTACATGACTAGGAAAGGAATAATCCCCTTTTTGCAGTCTCTCTCTTTTGACAAGATTAAAAGTGAGCCAAAAGGGGGAAAAAAATCCCATTACAGGCAGGCTGTAAATATGGAGCTCAGCTATCGTTCCCACTTTGCCACCTGTTGCAGTCTCAGGAAGTAGCTTTGTGCACATCAAGGGAAGGGGTCAAAAAGTCAAGATGACAGTCACAACCACCCCATTGAAGCCTCACACTTTTTTTACGCGCACCCGTGACAAACTTTGCAAAAGGGCGAGCCTTTGATTATGCGGGTGTGCCCACCATCTTGATGTCTTTCAACACATTTCTGCCGACATTAGTATATATCCTAGCTAAGAAAGAGCAGCAATTGGTCCCTAAGGATTAATGAGTTGCTTGTCCTGGAATGGAAGAGGAGCAGTGAAGATTTTACTACTGCAGATTTGTTTTTACCCTTTTATCTGTCTGGAACTCTAGCCATAAAATTATAGCTTTTTATAGTCTCTGTTATTTTATTGCTGACGCTCGGCAAGATGAAAGACTGTATAAATGGAATAAATAAAGAAAAATCTGAATACCTGGAAGCTAATGTCAACATTTCCTTGGCATGCTTCAGAGATAAATACAAGTCAAATCTCTTTCCAAGAAAAAAAAAACTAATGATAGCATCTTTTATGTAAAATGAGAAATAGTGATAGAAGTTGGGTTAAATTCCGGGTAAGGTTTAAGGGAACGTATTTGGGTCATTACAGCTTTATAGTGCCAATTCAAATTGCAGGTGGAGAAGGAAGCTGTGCCAGCAACAGGAATTATTTTGTTGAAGCTTAGTGATCCATTCTACTTTTGGGTGATAGATATTTAAAGGCAGAGAAGCAAATTGAAATAATTTGATGAGAAACACATTTATTAAACATAGTTTTAATTTCAGACCGAAGAATGACTTTTGTCCACTATGAGGCAGTGCCTCCAATTGACAAACTTATAGTGATTCTTTTTTGTCCCACTTTCTTATGAAAAAGACTTGGAATTCATTCTACTACCATGTTTTCCCGAAAATAAGACTGAAATAAGCGTTTGGCCTTATTTTTGGGGAGGTCTTATTATTTTGGGGCCCGTGAAGCAAGATGGGGCTCCTCTTGCCATCTTACTGGATTTCCAGCTCTGCATTTAAATATTTTCAGGGAGGGCTTATTTTTGGGGGGGAGGCTTATTTTAGCGCATGCACTCAAAAGCCTGATTGGGCTTATTATCAGGGGTTGTCTTACTTTTGGGGAAACAGGGAAGGAATTACTCAGGGCAGGAAAGCTAATCTTGCCTAGATACAATTCTGATAGTAGAGAGAACCCATGGCATTTTTAATCATATGAATTATCTAAAGATTTTTTTTTTATTTATTTTTTTTGTATTGTGAATTTTAGGCCTTTGTTCTTTGATGTTAATTCATTATCTAGAGTTCAGTATTTCTTATTGTGGAAACTTTTTATAATTAGTATGCAGTTTTCTATGTTAGAGCTTTACCTCAAACACAAGCTTGGATTTTAAAAAGAAATGCAATTTTATTGTCAAGATTACATTCCTTAATTACAACTTGTACATTTTGTGTGTGTGTGTATCTTGACGGGAATTTTTTTCTTGCCTTGCAAAGTTTCCAACTGTATCTGAGAATATGGAAAACCTGAATTGTTTAATAGTTTAAGCCAATGTTAGCTGGCAGGTGTCTGCATCTATCCGACCTTGTCTGATCTTTGGGGGAAAAAAGGCTTTAAAAAGGGCAGACATAATTTGCATTCAGGTGAGAGGCCATTTGTCTTTAGGCTAGACTGAAAAGATTCAAAGTTGATGGAAGCTTTTCAAGAAATAGAAGCTATGGTCCTTTTTGTTGTAGGGTAGAGAAATAGAATTTGAAAAGCCTGTCACAGTTTTTCTCTGTTCTATGTTACATCCAAAACCACTGGTGTATGTATGTGTGGGCCTGTCTAGCTGTGTCTATGTCTAGTGCAGCTCGCGCAGGAGCGGTGTTACATGGGAGCGCCATGTTGCTCCCATCACCATCCGCGCTGCTGCATTCTGGACCAGCTGGAGCCTCCGGGTGCTCTTCAAGGGGAGCCCCATGTAGAGAGCATTGCAGTAGTCAAGGCGAGAGGTGACGAGGGTGTGAGTGACTGTGCACAAGGAATCCCGATCGAGAAAGGGCCGCAACTGGCGAATCAGGCGAACCTGATAAAAGGTCCCCCTGGTAACAGTCGTCAGATGTTCCTCCAAAGACAGCTGCCTATCCAGGAGGACTCCCAGATTGCGAGCCCTTTCAGTGAGGGCCAAAGACTCGCCCCCAATAGTCAGTGATGGAGTCAACTGACTATATCGGGATGCCGGGAGCCACAGCCACTCAGTCTTGGAAGGGTTGAGCTTGAGCCTGTTCCTCCCCATCCAGATCCGCACAGCTTCCAGGCACTGGGACATCACTTCAAGGACATAGTTGGGGTGGCCTGGGATGGAGATGTACAGCTGGGTGTCAGCAGCGTACTGATGGTATCTCACCCCAAAGCCACGGATGATCTCACCCAGCGGCTACACATAAATGTTGAACAGAAGGGGTGAGAGGACCGATCCCTGTGGCACTCCACAGATGAGAGGCCTCGAGGTCGACCTCTGCCCCACTGCCAACACAAACTGCGACGGGTCGGAGAGAAAGGAGGAGAACCACCGCAACACAGTGCCTCCCACCCCCAACTTTTCCAGCCGGTGCAGCATGATACCATGGTCGATGGTATCAAAAGCTGCTGAGAGATCTAATAGGACCAGAACAGAGGAACAACCCCTGTCCCGAGCCCTCCAGAGATCATCCACCAACGCGACCAATGCCGTTTCCATGCTGTGCCCAGACCTGAAACCCGACTGGAACGGATCTAGATAGGATGTTTCCTCCAGGAATTGCGGAAACTGTTGCGCGACCACACTCTCAACAACCTTCGCAATGAAGCGAAGGTTGGAGACAGGATGATAGTTAGCCAATATTGCCGGATCCAGGGACGGCTTCTTGAGGAGAGGCCTCACCACCGCCTCTTTCAGGGCAGTGGGGAAGTGACCCTCACTCAACGAAGCATTAATGACGCTCTGGAGCCAGCCTCGTGTAACCTCCCGGGAAGCCAGTACCAACCAGGAGGGACACGGGTCCAGTAAACACGTGGCCGCACTAAGTCTCCCCAAAATCCTGTCCACATCATCGGGAGTCACAGCATCAAACTCCTCCCAGATAACATTCTCAAGACTGTTCCTCGTCACCCTGCCCTGATCTACCCAGTCAGAGTCCAAATCCCCCCGGATCTGAGCGATTTTGTCATACAGGTATTGTCCGAAATCCTCTGCCCTGCCTTCTAAGGGATCCTCCCGCACTCCCGGATGGAGCAGGGTCACCCTAAACAGGGCAGCCGGACGATTCCCTGATGACGCAATAGAGGCGGAAAAGTAGTTAGACTTTGCCTTCTTTATCGCCACTAGGTAGGCCTTAATATGCGACCTTACCAGTGTTCGATCGGATTCAGCGAGACTGGCCCTCCAACCGCTCTCCAGGCGTCTTTTCCGGCGCTTCATTTCCCTCAGCTCCTCAGTAAACCAAGGAGCCGCACGGGATCGGCATCGGGTCAGAGGCCGCAAAGGCACGACTCGGTCCAAGGCCCCACCAGCCGCCCGATCCCAGGCGGCTACCAGGTCCTCGGCCGAGTCATGTGCTAAATTAAACTAAAAGATAAAAAAGAAAAGTTTAAAAGGAGCAACAGAAAGAAAGAAAAATAACAGAACAAAGAGAGTGTAAAAAAGAAAAAGAAACAAAAGGAATAATAAAGAAGTGACTCCCAACCTTCATCAGAACAAGCATAAGCTAACATAATAACTCTTCACCCTCTTTTAAAATTGGCAGCAAAAAAATCCTCGTATTCATGTAACATAACTGATTTATCCCTGACCATATAGTTCAACTTTATACTCCTCCTTTTTATGGTTCATTCTCTTGACTTTTAATTCATTCAAAGCGTTTCGCAGGATTTGGTCTTTCATCAGCTTTTGGCATGCCACGAAATTCTTCAGATCTTTTACCAAGCCACTTTGTAAATTCAGTAAAGAGGCATTGAGCAAGAGGCATTGACGCAACTGTTCCTTTCCCAAGATTTTTTTTCTTGATTTATCTTTTGTATTTCCATTTAAGTAAACATATCAGTTTTACTGTATTTCACACTTTTAAGTTCTATTATATTGTTTCAGATAAAAGTTGATTTTTAAATTCTCCCTTTAACATCTTCTAAAGGTTTAAATATTGCTTTCGACTGGTGTCTTCTCTTTGATTTAACTCCTGAAAAATTCATACGCCACTTCTTTTTTTTCCCCAGTACTGACCACTAAATGACCTGATTTATCCCTTAACTATTTAATCTTTCTGTTTTCTAGTTCCTTTTTCAATCTGCTTGACAACCATTTTCCCGCTTTATTGGCATATTCAAAATAATTTTGCTTTGCTCTCCGGATTTTTTGCACTAACTCAGCTTGGACCAATAAATTCATATGGTGCCTTGCCAATCCCCTTGCTTCTTTCGCTATCTTATCTGTCGGGTCCTTTTGTAATCTCATTTCCCATTTCTCCAACCTGTCTGCCCACTCTAGTCTCTCCTGCTTATCTTCCTTCCTTATCAGTCCCTCTGATGTCCATTTGCAACAGTCTGAGAATCTCAATTCCCAATATGGATTTAATTCCATCTCAGTTGTTTCTGGGTATATTATTTAATTATATACTATTTTTCAAATTTTAAAGCAAAAGCATAGATGTTTTAAATTCCTCTGGTCTCTCAGTCCACTTATAACTATTAAATGAAAAAAAATATTGATTAAATATTTCACATGGACAAAATTTTAAGTCCATTCGGGACCTGCTGTATTTACAACCCACCTTTTGGCTGTCTGCCTACCTACTGCTGCCAACTGTCCTCTCTGCTTGGTGCCACCATGCCTGCCATGCCATGCTCTACTACTTGGGGCTTTTTATGTCTCCTTCTTTCACATCAGTGTAGCCAGGATTTCTCTTGTGCCCCACCCATGAAAGAAGCTCAGCATATGAGAGAACGCCTTGGCTGTGCTGGTATGAAAGGATCTTTTTAGCCGTGTCCTCCTTTTGCACTGGTGCAGCAGGGAGCTTTCATGCACCAGGCATCTTTCACAAAAGAAGGTCCAGGGAGAGGCATGAAAAGAAGGTCCAGGGAGGGGCTCTGGTTGGTACATGAATAGAGGCTCATATATTCCTGGATGGGATGCAAGAGAAACACTGACTACATTGGCATGAAAGAAGGTCCTGGCCAATACAGTACAGAGGCCTGGGATTGCTTCAATTTAAAACTTAACTTTTTATGGATTAGTGAATGGGTCAAATATTGGATTTGGGCATTTGCTTGATGTGATAATTTCTCATGGCCGAGTTAATAAATATTCAGATTGAGTATCCTGGAAGAGCGAAATTCTAATTTCTGTAAGAACCACATCAGCAAAATAAGTTCCCAGTTTTTGTCTATTTGCTCTCCCACTCAAGAAGGATAGTAAGGTTTTTTTTTAAAACTCTCGATATTTTAGAGATAGAATTGTACCAATAGAGCTAATAATATGGAAAAGAGATGTTTGCTATGTACTGTAGATGCTGAATTATTTAAAGCGAAGCCATTTGATTTTGGCTCTGAAGAAACACAGCTCATGGATGGAGGAATTGATGTAAGGGAAATTAGAAATCTTTTGCAAATTGTCGCATCTGTAACAGGAACTATCTAAATGTAAGTATTTATAGAGAATTATAGCATTGGAAACTTTTTTGCATGTCTCACATAAAGAAAAGCAGGGCAATTTTAGAAATATGAAGAAACTCGTCTGATTAACGTATTCATATCAGAGTTGTTTATTTTTCATTTTTTAAACAAAGCAGATGTTACAGCTGGGATTCTTGTCATTGAAAATTGTTACCACTGCGTTTAGATTCATTTTATAGGATGCCGAGTTATATTTTCTTTGAGGGGTCCTTGGTGCTCTCTGAACTTGGTTGCCTTCTTGGAGATGTTTCATTATCCAAACTAGGTAACATCATCGGTGCTAATCAGACTAGCACTGATAATGTTATCTGGTTTGGGTAAGGAAAACGTTTGCAAGAAAACAATCAAGCTCAGGGAGCACCAAGGACTCTTCATTTCAATCCTGAGCTACAAATATTCTCTTATTGGCATATTTTCTTTCTCTCTGTGAAATCTCTCAATTTTTTTTTGAAAGCATACAAAACACACACATTATCATTGTAAGAAAGTCATGTTTTGGGTTTGTCAAACATCTATTCTTTAGATGTCATTCGGATGGAATTTTTCCCAAATTCCATCACAATCCCTAAGTTTTAAACATAGATACTTTGAGCTTGTGAGATCTTAAAAGTTTCTAGCCTTGATCTGCAACAGCCGAGTTCCCTGCAAACAAATTTTGGAATCCTTGAAACATTCCACACATTCCAGTTACTACTTTGGGTATAAGCTTTGCTGAGATTTCCTCTTGGAGGAGAGAAAGCATTTCAAATCTATCACCTGACCGTAATCATATTTGTACTTTGAAGTCTCAGTAGGTCAACTGGCCTAGAAAATGAAGAAACCTAATTGCTTTAGAAACTGTAGATCTCTCTTGGGATTTATTTCATACCTGTTTTCATTGTATCCGATGAAAACCATGTTAAGCTCAAGGAAGAATTTGTACACATTTCTTTGCAATTTCTTTTTTCATGCTCAAGGACAGTAGTGCTATCTTGGTATCTGCAGAAGGGACTGGGTCAAGCAGGCAGTCTTCTGGTGCCCTTTCCCAAAACCATTGCAGATAGCAGTGAATGTTGACTTCCCCTGTTTTTAGCCCGGTGCTTGGAGATCTGGAAGAAAAACGGGTCCCATCACCTAAGTAATTGCATTTCCATTGAAACAGAAATAGCAGAAATAGTCATTTAATTTGTTTCCATAGACCAGATAATAGAAACTGTGATTGCTGTTCTCAGGAGAGGATAAATGATACTGATACTGATACTGGATAATTATTTCTCCTTTCTACATATTTAGAAACCCAGGAAACCAATATGTCTCATAAAGCTTTTATTTTCTCTCATTACATTTCTCTGGATAGTTTCCTTCTGCCTTGGCACTTCTACTTCTGTTCTTCCAAGATGTTCTGTTACATCTGTTCTTCCTTCAAAACAAAAATGAGGTATAAATCAACTGTAGGTAAGTGGATTTAGTGTAGTTGCTAGAATCGTCAGCTTCAGTGTACCTGTTGAAGGTGCCAGATATGTTTTTCCTTATGGTCATAACAGCCTGATGTAATATATATTTTTAATAAATCACAGTGCAAGCCCATAAGACCTTACTAAAGCCTAGACTTTGAAGAACTGCACTCTGCAGTTGTAGAAAGTCCATCATGACAAAGAAGATGACTGCCTTCATTTTATCTAACATTGTTCTGCTAATCACAAAGGAATTCCAGAGAAACCTGAAGATCATGTGAATCTTTTCATTCAATTCTAAACTTTTTTTGCTTATTCAAACTGATCTGCCTTTAATAAACAGAGCTCTGCTTTTCTGAAAAAGCACAAAATGGATCTGTCAAGCACAGGAAATCAGGCGTCCAGGCAGTTCAAAAGAATATAGGTTTATTGTATGCTAATGCTCTCTACAAGAATCTGAACTATTAACGGTCAAAGCAAGTAGGCAGTAGATAAGGAGCAACAGAATTCAAGGTGAGCAGGACTTAGATCTCTTGTGGTCATGAAGGAACTCGAGACTGATTATGCTTTTGACTCCTCTCAGGCTCAGGCTCCTCATCGCCTACATTATCTGTTTTTAAATATAAAGGAAGATGGTTCCAAGACACTCATCCTGGCAGTCTTTTAACAAAACTGAATCTTTTTGGAATAGTTATCTTCAACATACCCCCTTTAGAAGTGCAGGAATATTTCTTCATCATCTGCCCTACAGACTCATATTTGAGGGAGAGGAGAGTTACAGTTTCTTGCATCCAGACAGTGCTTGCCGATAGAAAGTTTAGAATAATAAGTTTCCCTTTAAACAAAAATGACGGGGTAAGTGGTTAAAATAGCCTACCAAGGGCAAAGTTGTTTTTCCCTTGCAATGCTGAGTGACTTCTTACTATTTTAAGTTACCATGAATGTGCTAAACATAATCTATAAATGGAAACTTGTATAATTAGGGGCATCTCAGAAATGAAGGCATGGTGGAACCAATTACCAAAGAAAGTAATGGCCTTCCGTTCAGTGGTTGTGTTTAAGCAGTGACTGAAGAGGCATCTGTCTTGGATGCTCTAATTTGGTTTGTTGCATGGAGCAGTTGGGGAGAAATACTATGATAATTCCAGCTTTTTAATTATCACATGAAGTATGAAATGAACATAAATGTAAAATAGCTTGCAGATTATTTTTAATTTTCGAGATCTACAAATATCTTCTGGTAGACCTTCTATCTATTACAGCGGTGGTGATGGTGAAGTAGAGACATCAATTTAAATAAAGATTGAATGATCTTTATTTAAACACAATGCGAAGTCAAACTTGATTAGTACTTGGAGGGGAAATCACCAGGAAATGCCAGATAGACTAGGTGATGTAGAGAAAGGAGTGGCAAAACCTGGGAAAGGAGTTAAAAGAGGGATCAACCTAGAATCTCTTCATGGCCACAAGTGGACTAAGTCTATGTAGCGTTCCTAGGCTGATCTCTGTCTTTTAACTCGGGTTCTGATATTCCTTCCTCTACAAATCTAGAAGAAAAAAATGCCAAATCATTTCTTATTGCTGCAAAAAACTGTGATGATGATGATGATATCCATTCATTTGTATCCAACTCTTGGCGATTCTATGGGCCAGGTCCCTTCATGTCTTCTGATCTTGCAATACTTCTTTGACTTTTTCTATGTGTCAGCTTTGATGATGTCCAACCACTATGTTCTTTGATGGCCCCGTTTCCTTTTCCCGCTAACTCTTCCAAACATAATAGCCTTTTCCAGTGAATTCCCCCACATGGCATGGCCAAAATAAGCAAAACACAGTTTTGTGATTTTGCCTTCCAGGGATTGGTCTGGTGTTATTTGCTCCAGTACTTGCTTGTTAATCACCTTTGCTGTTCAAGGAATATGCAGGAATCTTTTTGTCACCACAGCTCCCAAAAAAACTACATGAAGCTAACAGGAGTTGACTTAAAATTTGACTTCATGTCTGTCCTTCAAGTAGACTAGAATCTAGATTAAGAAACTAAAGTCATATAGGCAACAATTACTGTGAATATGATAACAGAATCTTACAGGTCTTCCCCTTCTCTCCTTTTATCTTTTGGAAAATATCTTTTCCAAGGTTCTTTTCTGAGATGTTTTCTCAGGTTACAGTTCTGCTCCAGACTCACATTTTTTTTATCTGTCTTTTGTCTTGGTAGTGGCTCTTATTCAGTGATAAAATCCAGATTTTTTACTACCGGTTCTGTGGGCGTGGCTTGGAGGGCATGGCTTGCTGGGCGTGGCAGGGGAAGGATACTGCAAAATCTCCATTCCCTTCCCACTCTAGGGGAAGGATACTGCAAAATCTCCATTCCCACCCCACTCTGGGGCCAGCCAGAGGTATTATTTTCCAGTTCTCTGGAAGTACTCCAGAGAAGTACTCCAGTACTCAAAATTTCCGCTACTGGTTCTCCAGAACCTGCTGGATTTCACCCCTGCTCTTATTTCTGTCCCTCAAGGTCATTTCTTCTGCCCATTACACTTCGTTTTATATCATACTTAGTAATACCTTTCATGCATTGAAATAATTAGTTCATAATTTACCAGTTGTTTTGTATGTTTATGTCACCAAAGAGATATAAAAGGTGCATGGAAACAATGAGTATCCTCGAACATGTTGTTCCTTGACATGTTTCTATCCTGCTTTTTATTCAAGAGTTCACATAGGGCATCTTTCTCCTGTTTTTCTACAAAACAGCCCTGTGAAGTAGATTGGACTAAAATATAGTGACTGAGCCGAAGTCACCCAGTGAATTTCTACTGATTATTCTTGCTGGATCTTAATCTTTTTTAGGTATTTGAGACAAATATTTCTTGCAGGCTTTCTGTGTTTTAAGCATTAAGTAAGCTATAGTACCAAGACCTTGTTGGAGTTATATCAATATAGCATTTTTTAGCCAGCTTTGTGGTGAGAATTTAGGCCAAGATGATGGTGGAGCTATGAGGGGCATTTATGATGTGTGACTGAATATTTTTACTTTGCCAGAAACAGTGATTATACCAGGCAGTGAAATCAGTACTATTCCTTGGTCTCCACGAGGCATGATATATAAATCTTTTTCGATCAGTAAAGTCAGTAAAAAAAATTCCTGCATGTATATTGATGTATAGACCTTGCGAGCTTTCTCAGGAAAATTTAGTTACCAGCCAATGCAGTTCAATATCGAGTTTTTCTGATGAAAGTGTAAGCTGTTACATTATAGTTTGAGAATTCTTAGTGACACAGAGAAAGTCTGACTTGTCCTGCTTTTTGTAGTTTCTGGCAGGGTGAATTTGATTTAAATCGAGTTGATTTAAATCACAATTTAAATCATGATTTAAATCACTAGTAAAAAGGCTTGATTTAAATCAACTCAATTTAAATCATAATTTTTAAAGAGTAACTGTCATCTCTGCTACTCCTTTGACCCACTGATGACTCACCGATAATCCCAGTGTTGCAGAATATACAGCCTCATGCTACATAACTAAGCTCCATTTCATGCTGAATAAACTAAATTATTTATGTATCTTAAACAGAAAACTATCTTATGATAGATTTTTACCCCCAAAGTTTTTTATTAAAATAAATTCGATAAAAATAAAAAAAAATCTGATTTAAATAAAAAAAAATCCGATTTAAATCAAAAAAATCTGATTTTTTTGATTTTTTTAAAAAAGTCATTGATTTTTATCCACCCTGGTTTCTGGACCAGTCAGGCATACTCTAGCTTTCATTTATACTAATAACTTTGATACCTGTGACTTTCTTCAAGGCTTACTATCAAGATGAATTCAGTTAATAACTGTGGCAAGAAAGGTCGTAAAATGAGGCAAAACTCGCTTAGCAAATATTTCACTTAGAGATTTTGGGCTCAGTTGTGATAGTAAGTCAAGGACTATCTCTATTTGTGATGAGTAAAACAACTTTTCTTCAATAGCTGTTGGCTCTGGTTGCTCAGCCAAGAGCTCTGGAGACCACCTGTCACCATAGACCCAGGAACTCCAATGCAGCCCTTGTTGACCAGAATGACTACTAAATTCATTATGGATTTCTGTAAATTACATCTCACCATATTATTTATGGGAGAGAGAGAGAGACTCTTCGTCTGGCTGCTCTGATGAGACCTGTCCAACCTCTGGCATTGCTCTCATCTTCCTCAGAGCACGCAAGCCCCACAACCACGATCAGTGCCTCACAGGTGAGAGTTGAGAGACCACAGGTGGTCAAGGTAACACTGTTATTATTCTATTTTTATAATGTAGCAGTAGCTCAACCAAAATGGCTAAGTTTATACATTCTGAGAAATCACAATATAATTGTTGACTTAGCCGTTGATGTTTTTAGATAATGGTTGATATCTAAACACGAGAGGTCAGGCCCAAAGGTGCTTTTTCAAGAGGCAACTGGACTTTCTGTTTTTTCTTTGAAGACGTTTCGCTTCTCATCCAAGCTTTTTGGATGAGAAGTGAAATGTCTTCAAAGAAAAAAAAACAGAAAATCCAGTTGCCTCTTGAAAAAACACCTTTGGGATGACCATGACCTAGATTACTGAGAATCTCTATAGACATGAAAGGTAAGGCTTTGTGGGTTATTAAACAAATCATTGTTAAAATAAACTCTAGAACACCTTATCACAATATGTCAGTTTAAATCATTCTTTCACAATGATCTCTGCATTACTGTCTTTCTAGTTTAACACATTATACGTATAGCATAGTTTCCCCTTTCTTCTCCCTTGATCTTCACCCCAGTCCCAACCCCAACTCATTATCCAGTTCATATTGGCTTTCTATATTTGAGAGACCAGAGCAGAATTATTTAAGGTTTCCCATAGCAATAAAGACACTTTCTGCAGTATATTAAGCAAGAATATGTTCTGACATTTGACCTGTGCTGTTATAAAAGGTTTTTAAAATATTTATAGCAGAACCTTTAATGGAAACCTGAGTCTCCTCTGCACTGCAATGTATAATTTTACTTTAACTAAAAATTTCACTGGCATTTTTTTTCTTTCTTTCTAAATTGCATTTTTTTCTCTTCAAGGTGACCTAGCTATAGGATTAATTACTGTTGCCTTTAGGGTTTTTGTTGCTCCTGCACTTTCCTGATTAAAAGCATCCATAGCAGAATCTGTATGCTTTTAAACATGTTACATTCCTAAACCCCTAACCCTATCCCTAACCTATAAATTAGCCAAGAAAGTTTTAGGAGACAAGTTTGCTTGTGGAGTTCTGAAAAGATTTCAATTTTGTCTTTAAAATAGGCAACATTACTTATTGGAGCCATAGAGTCAATTAACTATCTAATTGAAGCAATCTCTCACTGCATAATTGAATTCTTCTAGACTGTAAAGTCTGACAGAAATTAGAACAATTTTGAACTCCTTGTTCTGGCAGACAATGGGAAATCCCCATAATGCTGAATTAGATTGTCTCGAGGCTCATCATACATTTGTTTAAGTCTTAGTGGTTAGAGCATTATATCTTTATTTATTTTAAACATTTATATCTCGCTGCAATCAAAAGACCTGTGGCAGAATATATGCAGAATATAAAAAACAATAAAATGGCAGCAATCAAACATTGTGCAAAGATAGAAATAGAATTTCAAGATGACATGATAAAATTGGGGAAAGACTTTCTGAAATACCTTTCTGAAATACTCATAAGTTCCAGAACATCAACCAGGAGTGCACTAGTTGATCTCTACCAGGAGATTGTTCTTTATGTCAACCCTGCCTTGAAACATAATGCTTTCTCACATTAGACCTCTTAATATCTCAAAACTGTGGAATCAATTTCTTTTTCTTTTATCTAATTGGGAAGGGTGATACTGCTTGGAGTAGGTGGCCCTGCAACCAGCTCAGAGTTTGAAAACCTGTGCTACATGTACTTGAGAAAGGATGAGGCTCAGCATTTTGAACCAATTTTTAATTTCCAAATAGTTTTCAAGGCAGCCCCAGCTAGAGAGCCTTATAGTAGTCCAACTGATTGGTGATAAGGGCACAAATCACTATAATTAGTTCTTCAGTTTCCAACAACTGGGAAAAATAGCATTTCTCTCACAGCCTGCAATTAGCAGTGTACAGTTAGGTATTATCAGCAGATGACATCTCCTAGCCCTTTCATATGGGGATTAAAGGGAGGGGAGAGAGCACCCCACAGATAGGGTTACAAAAGCCACCATTCCTTCCCTGGCCACCAGAGATTAGAACTGTTGGAGAAGTAGAACCACTACAAAAGTGGTTACCTTCAAAATTGTAAGTTTGCATTCAGGATAATTTATTTAAAAAATACTGTTTTTTGAAATGGCATTGTAATTGGAAGCTTTAAAGTAGAGTTTCCTTTTAAGAATATTCATTACTTATTTTTAGACAGACATTTTGGCAACTGTTCATTTTTATTGGTATTTTCATTCTGTACCTCATAAGGTTGGTTTGGTTATGTCTGGAATCTTGAACATTCTTGGACAAAATGTATGTGCAGTTGCCATATCCTTATTAAAGTGTGGGTCATTAGTAGCTCACACTTAGCTCCAGTGGTGAAATCTAAAATTTGTTACTACCGGTTCTGTGGGTGTGGCTTGGTGACTGGGTGGGCGTGGCCAATTTTTTTTTTTTACTTTTAAAACTATTTTTTCTACAACGTCTTCGGTGAAGAGATTGTAAAAAAATGCTTTCAAAAGGCTCTGATGATCCAAACTGAGTTGCCTGATCAGCAGAGGCTTTTTAAAAAACCTCTGCCGATCAGGCAACTCAGCTTGGATCGTTAGAGGCATTTAAAAGAAAAAAAGGGTTTTTTTTCTTTTAAAAGCCTTTGATGATCCCAGCAGAGCCGCACAATCATCAGAGGCTTTTTTTTTTTAACTTTTAAAAGCATTTTTTGGCCGAAGAGGTTGTAGAAAAAATGCTTTTTAAAAAGTAAAAAAAAAAAAAAAGCCTCTGATGATTGTGCGGCTCAGCTGGGCATGGGTGGGGGGCAGGGATTTTTGCCACTCCCCTCTATCGTTACCGGATTAGGTGATCCGGTCTGAACCGGGAGTATTTCACCCCTGCTTAGCTCCTTTCACAAACAGCCATCAATTGAACTCTTAATTGAAATTAATTGCTGTGTGAGCATGTTTTCAATGGGTTAGGAATTCTCAAACTCTTGAGACACCATAATTCTCTAAAATGATAAATGAATTTCTGAAATCTTCCAACCCCGCCCCCTCCGCTTCAAAATTCTCTTGGGGTTCTGGTTTCATCTTTGCCAAGGCAATCCTGGTATGGATTTGTTCAGGCAAAGCATCACTGAATATTGAGATCTGGTGAACTTTCTCTGCTGATACTTGAGCAGAACACTGAAAGAATGTCGTAGGATATGAAGAGTTGGATAAAGAGATTTGTTGTGACAAAATCATAAAGCCATTATGAAGCCTAGTGCAGAACCAAAAATGTGAGTGCGCACACACGCTTCGCTCACGTGCCTTCCGCGCTTGTGCACAGTTTCAAACACACAGCGATTTCATGCGCGCGGCTTCCAGCACACCTTCTCAGGCAGCCGTGGTGAGTAGAGCGGGCGAGGCGTGGAAATCAGCTTTGCTGCGTGGGTGGGGTGAGCGAGCCAGAGAGTGAGATATATAGGACGGGGTAGCACCGGGGCAGGTGATTGGAACTACCAGTTTGCCCAAACTGGTCTGAATTGGCAGCAGCCCACCTCTGGTTTTGCCTACTGTTTTTTATTTAAATAAGTGACTGTGTTGTATAGAAACACACACAAAGATAAACAGAGAAGAAAAACAAAAGATTTCCAAATGAGGAACTTCAACTTAAGAGTTCTCCCTGCTTTGTAGGATTTGCTTTGATTTAAAAAAAAAAAAAGACTTCTGCAACTCAGCAAAGAAATTGTTTTGCTAGTGAACAAAAGAGTTATATGTAATACTTCAAATGTCTTAACTAAGGAGCCCTAAATATTTTTCAAAGAACTATTGCACTTGATTCATTTGAAAACAAGTATGGCTATACTTTTTGCAAAATATATTTAGTGGAAATAGGACCTCCAACGTATATCTAAATTTCTTATTTTATTCAATTATTTATTTTCATATTAGGTATAGTGAACATATTTCTCCACATGGTTAAAAAGGGAATGATCAAGTAATGGGAGAAAAGGAAAAAGATCAGAAACCAAACATAGATTGCAGTTTTAAAATACGGTTTTGAAAAAGTAGATGTTGATTTCTCATTTTCGAGAAGCAAGGGTACTACTATGCAAGATGCTTGAATTGGATAATACCTGGAGTAAATGTTGCTTTGTCCAGTGAAAGTTGTTATTCACAATGTCAGGTGAATCTTAGTGCTAATGTAGTTTTAAAGAATCCATTATTCATAATGAAGATAATACTTTAGAAGAATGATGGTTATGGAATAATTTATGAAGTGAACTTACTATGCATAGCAATGACTATTGTAGTCAGAGTTTTCAGCAGAGGTGACTACTAGATTTGAGTTAATCCAAGAGAACCTTCTGTTTTTTGTGGGAATAGTTCTCAATAATTTGGATATAACAACACATATGTAGAAGGCATCTGAGACTTCTCCCCTAGGTCTTATCCCAGTTTTGAGCAACACAGTTCGTTCAGTTCAGTAATTTTAGTTTCTTCACGTTTGATATATTTAACTATAAAGCATAGTACATAATTTGAACTTGTAATATAGATCAAGATTGTTTTGGGGTGATGAATCTGGAGTGAGATCTGGCCTAGAACAAAAATTGCAGCATTAACGCATCAAGTCTAGTAGAGTGTTTCTGCTGACAAAGCTATTTTTATCATTGAAATGCACCCTCATTCTGCCTTCAAAATATATTTTGAAAGTATGAGGTGTAGTGAATAGGAAGGAGCAAAAAAAGAGAAAACAAAAATTTATACTAGCTTAACATTTCGTCTGTCAAATTCTATATTTATTTTGGAATAGTCAAGGCTTTTACCAACACTCAATGAGTGTTTGAGTACAGAAGCAGAAACAAAAACAATAATAATTACTGTTATTGAAGTGGGATACCAGAGCCCATAAAGAGAAAGATTTGAAATCTCAGATCTTTTCTCTCAGAATCCCCTCAGGTCTACATACCTTTGCTCTATCTCCTTGCGTTGGGTAGGGGCTTGGTATTTCTAATGCCTCTGTTTTCCAGGGAGTGAACCACCCTGGCATTCTCCCTCTAACCCAGGGGTCCTCAAATTTTTTAAACGGGGGCCGATTCACAGACTGTTGGGGGGGGCGGACTGGGCGGGCGGGCATGGCTAGGTGGTCATGTGACTGGGTGGGCGTAGCCAATTTAACAGTCCATTCTTTTGCCTTTCTCCTTCCTAAACTCCTGTTTAAATTGTTTTCAAAGACTTTTAATTTAAAGCAGTATTTTACAAGCCCAGAGCTGCTTTTCAAGGCTGCACCAGCAAGATTCCCCCTCAGCTGGTCCTCAGCTAGCCTTTCAGCTGGCTCGCTGGAAGATAAGGCCCACGGCAAGGGGCGGGCTTAATCACACCACTCCGCGGGCCAGATACTTTGCATTGGTGAGCTGTATCCGGTCCATGGGCCATAGTTTGAGGATGCCTGCTCTAACCCAAGATATATGAGACAGATAGAGTTCTCACTGCGTGTGTTGCCTTACTGGTTATGAAAAGAGAAAAGTCTGTTGAAAATAATTATTATAATATAATCTTCTTGTTTTCTAGTATAAAGGCATATAACTAGGAATTTCAACTCTTCCTTTCCTCCTCCATTTTTGGAATTAGACCAATCTCATAAGAGATAAACAAAATCAAAATTTTATTGTTTCTTAAACTTTAAATACTGCAAAATACAAACCTTCATGTTAAAAGAAGTAAACACAGCTTAAAAAGAATTAGAAAAAAAACAGAAGAGAAAATCAATGAATAATAATACTATTGTGAGTAGATCACAAGATAGTGTTGATCTATTTGCAAATAGAATTTCGCCATCCCAACTCAAGATTTTCTGGAATACAGAAGAAATTTTACCTGCTTCTTTCTCAAGCCTCTCTTGAGGCATGCAAATTCCGGAAACAATTCTTGGATTTCTGAAAAGATTCTGGGATAACAGAATCTTGAAAGTCTGCCAAAGCAATTTTCTAATTCAATTTATACCTTCTGTAATTAAGGCAGAATTACTCTGAATCTCTCTCATGTATCCTCTCTATCTAGCATTCAGGAATCTGTTGTGTAATGTCCCTGTTTCCCTACGTAATAGTCATGTTCCTTTCTCTGTTTTCCTGAGCTTTAAGAGATTCTATTATATTCTGAGAGATATCTTGAAACAAAGTCCCCTGCTTTTTACCCCCTTGGACCTCACTTGGAATAATTCACCCTTTTATTAGAGATATTGGAGAAATATTACATCTCATTTTTTTTCCCCCTCAGGTCAGGCACCCTTGCTCCATTTCTCTGAGCTTTGTCTCTCGTTTTAAAAGAACAATATTTTCCCTGCCAGAAGGAGGAGCTGGGTTTATCTTCTCCATGTATCTGCCAAAGCCCATACATGGTATTCACACTTAGATGTTGTCTACCATTTAGATTGGCAGGGAGGCTGCGGTATTGTACGTGCAGGCTTGCTATTCATAACATATCAAATCATATTTTTATTATGGTCATAGACCAGCATAAGGAAGGTGGGGTACAGTCAATTAAAAAGCATCAGTCTAAAAAAATATTATGCAAAGCCAGTGGATATATTAAAACACAAAGTACATATAAAAAACAAGAGTCTAAAAGAATCAAAAAGGAGGTGTTAGGAGCATTAGATGGGTGTAGAGAAGCATAAAGGTTAGTATGTGGAAGACTATATCAAATTAAAGAGCACTTTGGTATGGCTATTCAGAACAATTAGCTGCTCTTTTTCAAAGACCTATTAGAGTAAGATAATCATTTCATAATCTGAGCGCTCAGAAGATTAACAATAAGCACAAAAATTAACTATTACGTTAATTGAATGAAAATGGGAACATTCTTCTTAGCCTTTGTTTTATTTGTGAAACAAATTGGTACAAAATGGGAAATGAGGAAAGAAATGAGATAAAAGAATGGTCTCTGTCACAGACTAGAAATATTGTTATGTATGCTATACGATTACCCCAAAAGACACATTCCCCTAGATAAAAGTTGTTAGACTAAATTACTTCTACTTTACTGTTTCAAGACTAGTATAAGGGTGTTTTCAAAAACTCATCTCATGTATAGGTATTAATATCTACACAATGTACATTAGCAGCTTAATCCTAATGTGTAAGTGCTCAATTTACGAACATTCGTTCAGCGACCATTTGAAATTACGACAGTGCTGATGGAAGGGCCTCATGACCACTCCCTGCAGTTCTGCTGTTGCAGCGCCCCTGTGGTTACATGATCCAAATTTGGGTGCTTGGGTGTGCCTTACCATTCCCTTCTGCTTGGGCTAAGAGGCTCATTTAAATATAATAAATAATGTAAATATAGCAGTAGCATTTATATACCGCTTCACAGTGCTTTACAGCCCTCTCTAAGCAGTTTACAGTGTCATATTGCTCTCAACAATCTGGGTCCTCATTTTAGCAATCTCGGAAAGATGGAAGGCTGAGTCAACCTTGAGCTAGTGAGACTCAAACTCTGGCAGTCAGCAGAATTAGCCTGCAATACTGCATTCTAACCACTGTGCCACCAATTGTATAAATACAATTAAAAATTATATCTTACTCTATGATTATTAAAAGAACAATTTTTTTCTCTTGTCCTTTTTTTCCTCTAATCATCAAAATCACAAATCATAAATGCATTATTTCCTTTTCTTGTAAAAGGTCTATAAGGGGTTTCCTGCCAGCCATAAATGTAGATGGTGCTTTTCTCTGATCCAACAAGTTAATTTAGATATCTCCCGCATGTTCCAGCATCTTCACTAATCACTCCTACATTGTAGACAGTGTCATACCTTTCCATTTTTGAGCATATAATAGTCTCGTTGCGGTTATCATATATAAAAATGAAGTTTCATGACTTTTTCTAGTTGCTTGTTCGTTGGTCCCAAAAGAAGAGTCTCTGGTTTCAGTTTTACTTTAATTTTCTGAATAGATATACAGGTAGTCCTTGAGGTATGACCTTAATGGAGTTTGCCCATTAGGGTTGTAAGTCAAAGCTGTTGTGAAATGAATCGGATTCATTTTTACAACACTTTTTTTACCACGCTTGTTAAGCGAATCAACCAGGTCATTAAGTGAATGAAGATTGGACTCGCTGTTTGCTTTGGTTTGTTAAGTGACCTTCACAATCATTAAGTGAACCAAGAGATTGACAATTTACAGGGCTCTCCAGTATGGAGTCTCAGAACGGAACCACTGCTATCTTCCCATTAACTGTTCTATTAGCAATCTACAGTAGTGCAATTCTCAATGCAAAAGCAAACAAACAAACACAGTACTGTAGAAGATAAAGAACTTTACAGTATCTTTGCTTTCTATAGATCAGAGGTATCAAACTCAGGGCTCAGGGACCGGATCTGGCCCACAGGACCGCCCTGGAAACAGTGAAGGACCGGCCTGCCATGCTTCTGCCAGCGAAAATGGAACTTGAGAGGGCTGTGTGCGGCACTCCCAACTCTTTTCACTGGCAGAAGGTTGCAGGAGGCCATCACAGCCGAAAACAGGTGCCCCTGGCACGAATGATGTCAAGCTGGCCATGTCCACCCTGGTCAGGCCCACCCCGACTGGCCTAAGGTTGCAGGAGGCCATTGCAATCGAAAATGGACTCGTGAGGGCCATGGGTGGCACTTCCCATTCTTTTCACTAACAGAGGGTTGCAGGAGGCCGTCGCAGCCGAAAACAGGCGCCCCTGACATGAGTGACGTCAAGCTGGCCACGTCTACCCCGGCCCCCCAAGGTCAAACACAACCCTGATGCGGCCTTCAATGAAATTGAATTTGACATCCCTGCTATAGATACTGGCTAGTATTTCAGCAGCAATCTCAAAGCACATGCAAACATACATAATACAGTAAAATGCAAAAGAATAGTCTGAAAACCATCTCAAACACATGCAAACAAACCGTACAATAGAATGCAAAGGAACTTTACAGTACCAAACCTGCTTTCTGTAGATTCAGAAATTTCCAGCTATTAGTTTTGCAAGCACAAGTACGGTAGTTAAAAAAAAAAAACTTTGTAAATATCTACAAACAAGCACAGCAGTTTGTGAAGTACTTGCAAGCAAGCACAATACTATAATGACAAAGGCAACAACAGTACTCCAGTCCTCAAGGCAACAGCAACGAAAGAAGCAGCAAGGGCAGCTCTGCTTCTCCACTCTGCAGCAATGAAGAGGGGGGAAAAAACATGCACCGGTGCAAAGTTGTCGGATTTTAATTAGTCATGTGACCAGAAGGGAAAAACACACAACTTTATGAGCCTCGGAAATTACCTTCATAACCACTGGTGATTTCTTGGTCGCAAAGAGACACCACAAGACTAAAAATTGACTACTGCTTCAGGAGTGACTAAATCAAGTCACATGACTGCAGAGGCTTCTTGCTGGTTGGAATTTTGAATCCCCTGTTGTAAGTACACTTGGGGTGCATGTGTAACTTTGAACAGCCAATTAAACAGCTGTTTGTATCTCAACTACCTGTATGTATTTGTATCCAATATTATTGGATTTTTTTTTATATGTCCACCAAACATGATCAAATGTGCCATCATGCCTTTTACATTTGCAGCAAAGATTTGAAGTACCTTTACTGTATTTTTTATTTTTTTATTTATTTATTTTTATTTATTTTTATATGCCGCCCTTCTCCGGAGACTCAGGGCGGCTTACAATGCGTTAAGCAATAGCCTTCATACTTTTGTATATTTTATACAAAGTCAGCTTATTGCCCTCACAAACCGGGTCCTCATTTTACCCACCTTAGAAAGGATGGAAGGCTGAGTCGACCTTGAGCCTGGTGAGAATTGAACTCGGAGTAATTGCAGGCAGCTGGATGTTAAATGCTGCCTTATATATTCTAGATAATGCTGTGGGGGACCAGTTTGCACAGACCTTTGGGTGTAGCCTTGGGAGAAGAATTCTACTTGATCATACCAGTGTTTAAGCTGGTCAGAATCCTGTTTCTTACGTTAGTCAATTAGGTATCTCTGAAAGCTCATGAGCACTACTCAAAGCTTATTTCCCCTAAAAGGTTCATACATACAAGGTACTAGATATATCAAACAACATTGTTCTAGAGCATATTATTTCCATGTTCTGAGATTGCTAGTGTAAGTATGGTGTTTGCAGTTTCTGGAAAGCAAAACAAAAGACCTATTGACTTACTCACCTTGTACATAAGGTGAGAATAACTATCATGACTATTTCAACGGTTATTAAGTGCCATCACCTGATAACCAAAACTCTTTGGAATTTTGAATATAATGTTTGAATCTTTCCTATTCCAGGCAGGTGTTGTCTTTGTGCATACTCCCAAACATTTCTTCTGAAACGAATCTGAATCATTGCATAGCTCTAATGCGAACTATTTAAATAAAGGAGTAAAAGTGTGGAACAATGGGCTCATCAACATCTTTTGGTTACATTTTGAGAGACAAGCACTTGAAGGCCTGGAGGATTCCTAATGCAGACTCTTTAATTAAAAATCAGCCCAGGGATTATACTGCATCATTTCCTGAAGATGTCTGAATGGCATGGATTAGAGAGGAGTAGAAAAGTGGTTGATTGTAATGAATGTTCAACATCTGGTACAATATGACCAGCTACATTTTGTCAGGGTACAGAAAATTCTAGTCTTCATCTGAGTCGCTGTACTTGACAAATTGGGTTGACATAGTTTTCTCCTTATCACATCCCAAGGAAGAGGCAAATCTAGTGAAAATTGCAAACGAGAAGACATGCTAGCTTCAGAATAATAGAAATATATAATAGAAATATATAATAGAAATACAGTAAACATGGATCAGGGTGCTTCATAAGTGGTTGAAATATGGTTTTAGGAACTTCGTTGATGTCAAA
This sequence comes from Arizona elegans, assembly GCA_022577455.1. Classification (NCBI taxonomy): domain Eukaryota; kingdom Metazoa; phylum Chordata; class Lepidosauria; order Squamata; family Colubridae; genus Arizona; species Arizona elegans. The sequence goes on from JAKOOJ010000002.1 coordinate 143,913,993, forward strand.
ATTTTAACAGGCTGGCCTGTTTTAGGAGGTTCTCACATACTGAGTCTTTTATAAATTTTTAATGGTGGATCAAATTCAGTTCAAATTCTGTGAATTCACTGATTTTTAAGTTTATGTTATAGTTATTTTGATTATGAATTCTGGTAGAATGCCAGTAGTTTGATGAACCATCATGACTTTAATTAAAAAATATTAATAAAATCACCCCAAAGGTATAAAGTTACAAAATGTCATTGAAGTTAATATATTAAATTGCAAAATAGGCAAGGAAAAGATTTCATAATCTTGAAGTTAATATTGAAGATTATAATTTATACATAAAGCAATATATTCTAGGAATTCGTTATTGAAATAAGTATGAATATAGTTAACAAAAATGTGTAGATTTCAGCAATAAATGTTTTATTAAGTTTGAAATTTTTCTAAAATGTTAAGCATAGTTTATTCTGAATCCTGAAAAAAAGAAAAACTTGATTGGAGTGTTCTCTGGATAATCTATTGTACTCTGGAACAAAACCATTAAAATTGTATCGGAATGCTTTACAAAAAAAAAAGAAAAAAGGCATATGCAGAATGACCACCACTTATCACCCCCATCTGCTGCCTTGCTTCCTGAAAATGTCACTTATATGTTGACTTGTAGCATACTCTCCAACTTGATGTACTGAAGACGTGTGAGTCTCAAACTGCAATGATTTCATGTGGTCAAGATATAATAACTTATTTAAAACTGGTCTATCTTAACACTTTTGGAATACATTTGGTCAGATATGTGTATGTTGAAATTGTGATGCAGAAGAAATGAACAGCATAGCTGATATGGGCATCTGTCCCAGTGAGATGGGAGCAGGAAACGTACCGTATCCTAGCCCCATGATGGCAAGGTGGCACATAGAGCCCTTTCTGCTGGCACGCGCACAGGTCAGATCTCCGTGGCATTTCTTTCATGAGCTTCTGGCTCACGAAAAAAAGGATCTTGCTGTGTTGCCGGTGTTGGGATGCCCCATCTCCCGCCGGCCAGCTGATCTTCGGGTCTTTGCTGTGCATGTGTGCATGTCTGCGCATACACACGTTTGTGCATGTCTGTGCATGTGCACACACCTTTCAGTTTGGGCATGTGGGCATGCGCAGTTTGGGCACTCAGTGTCTAAAAGGTTCGCCATCACTGTCCTAGCCTGCTGAAATATGTAACATTTCAGCAGCAAGTATTAGTACACATTTAGAATAATATAGATATACTAATAATCAAAGTAATATTCAGTTGGTAAGAGATGCAATTAGAAGCTGGTATCTCTAAGCCATTCAACATAATTTGTTCTTAAGACTTAAGAACTTTCCTAAAAATGATTTTGCAATATTTACCTAAGTAACCTTTCAGAAAGACTAGCAGCAGTACTTCTTTGCAGTTTGAATGAGCAAAACACCAGTGTACTTCACTTTTTCCCTTTAAGGCAGCTTTAAATTTTGTTTCTTTTCTATTTCTTGCTTTCATCTTGGATGAGATCATCAATATTTTTGAGATTGTGAGATGGCAAGTCGATTTGCCCATTCCTAAGCTTCATTGCAGCAACTGAATTCACATAAATGGAATGGAACAGATAAATGATTGCCCCGTATCAAGATAAGATGAAAGGCAGCAATTGAAGTGTTGATCAGCTTGGTAAATAATAAGCCTCTTTGCAGTTTCTAATACCTTTTTTTTTATGATCAGTCATAAAGATAAAAATGCTAGTTTTATTTGATATTATTGGCCATGCAAGTTCAAGCAGAAAATCTAGTTTGGTTATTATTAAGAGTGATTATGTCATAAGAAATGGAATTGATTTGCATGCATTAGGACAGTGGAGAACCACAGAAGGGAAAACTGATAGGGAATAGAAACAGATAGACTTAAAGCTTTATGCTAAACTTTTTTAGTTAAATTGTAGAAATTCTTCAATACGAGAATGGCAGTAAAAAGGTACTTCAGCCCGGCATACCTTCACTGAAAATGGGCTGCTTATGGCGTTCTTGTAGAGAGTTGTTGTTGATCATTTGCATGCCTTTTTTAAGCCGAATCTTTTTCTATGGGTCTTTTTTCCTTTATAAGTTTAAAGTACTCTCTATCTGTCCTTGAATCAGCACAAAACAAAGTGATTTGCTGGCCTCATTAAAACCCTATCCTGCCTCTCTTGAGTCTGTTCTGAGTCACCGATGGTGCCCTGATTGGCTCAGGATGGGCAAAATGACAGTGTTCCCCCCCCCCCCCCTTTCAGCACTTCACTAGCCAGTGTGGGAATATATCCACCAGTCATGGCACAGCAGCAAGAATGGGGTGGATCCGAGTTCAGGATTTAACCTGAGCTTTTCTATTTTCTATACCAGCTCAGCTGGCTGCCAGAAAGCAATTATAAAGTTATAAATCTGCCATGGGTCAAAGATAAGCAAACTGGGTCTCCATTTCAGCTAGCTGAAATAAAGCAACCTTCGAAAAAGCTCTTTTTCAGAACTTTTGTGGGCGTACAAAAGTTTGCGATGCCAATAGGGAAGCAGGAATTGAAACCAGTAAGCTGTCAAACCCACTAGAGAAAAAGAGGCTGGGTTAGAAGAAATCAAAGTCCAAAATGCAGCCACACAGGTTATTCACAGGCAAAAATTGAGCTTTTCATAAATTGTTCTCAGCACTGATCAAAGGGAATGAACATAATAAATAAGGAAAGTTGAGCTTCCATTCAGTGCCCAGCTGACAATCAAAACAATGGCTGTAGAGTCTGCTCCATTGTTAGCTTCACATGTTTTTTGGCTGGCCTCGAACATCCTTGAAGTTCAGATCTCTAATCCTGAATGTTCATGAAATGCCTCTGCCTAAGGTAGTCCTTGATTTATGACTACAATTAACTCCAAAATTTCTATTGCTAAGTGAGACAGTTGTTAAGTGAGTTTGCTCCCTTTTACAGCCTCTCTTGCCACAGTTGTTAAAGTGAATCGCTGTGCACCACAGTTGCTAAATTAGTAACATGATTGTTGTGTGAATCTGGATTCCCCATTGACTTTGCTTGTCAGAAAGTTGCAAAAAGTAATCACATGAGCTCAGAGAGAAAATCTGTCTTAAATGCTTCTATTTTTTTGCTGTATACTTCCTGGTTTCCTTTAGAATGATGCTTGGCAACATTACTTCGGCAACTTGGCAACTTGCTGTGTGGACTTCAATTCCCAGAATTCCCCAGCCATCATGGAAGTTGAAGACCACACATTTTAAAGTTGCCAAGTCTGAAAAACAGTGTTCTAGAAGTTCCTTTCCGTTAATGTTCCTGTTTCTTTCTAACCACATTGAGCAGCTTGAGAAGGAAAATGAGGAAAGTTAATTGGGTGGAAAGAAGTAATCTCTCTGCCACTTCTAAACATGAAATTACTTTTGTCCATCCCAAACATTATCCTAGCACAGTTTGCATCTAGAAACTGCCGTATCACAATTTTGCCTCTATCTGTACTGTTCTTTTAAGCAAATATTGTGATGGGTCTGTGACGAGGGCTGTAGACATCACAGTAACAACATGATATTACTGAAGGGGACAGAGTTATACATTCCAATCATTTCTTATTTCAGGTGTTGGGCTACTTTGAATAATAATAATAATAATAATAATAATAATCATCATCATCATCATCATCATCATCATAATTTTATTGTGTATACACAGTATACCCATACAACGAAATTCACTTAACACCCAAAGACCAGGTCCAACACACATAACAATCCTCAAACTCACTCCCACCCAACATAATTCCCCACCCCTAAACCACCCAAACATCCACACAACAGACCAAGTAATACTGTCCAACAGCTCACTGATGGTGGCCCTTTAGTTTATTGTTGAGTGCATTATAGCTCTGGGATAAAAACTATTCAGAAAACGTGTGGTCCGAGTTTTAATTGTTCTGTATCTTCTGCCAGAAGGCAACAGTCCAAAAAGGTTGTAAGCAGAATGGGAAGAGTCTCTGAGAATGTTATGCAACTTTCTCAAACAGCAAGATTCAAAGATGTTGTCCAGGGCTGGTAGCTGGAGTCCAATGATATTCTGGGCAGTTTTAATGATTCTCTGTAGAGCCTTTTTGTCCACTACAGAGCTGCTCCCATACCATGCAAGAATGCCGTATGTCAGGACACTCTCAATGGTGCTGTGATAGTAGGACAGAAAAATGTGAGTAAGAACACTCAATTCCCAGGTACAGTGACGATGATCACATCTTTAAAATTTTATTCAGCAATATGTTAGTGGGAAAAATACAGCAGTATTATTTTATTATTCAGGTACTGTTTGAACAGTTTCTACTGGAACAGCCAATGCATTAAGCTTAAGCAATACCTAGTAAAAGATAAATTGTAATGAATCCCAGTTCAAGTGGGACTAAAGTATTGAACTTGGCACTTGAGCAAGGATGAAAGCAGAGATTTTTGTGGGCTGAAGAAGCTTTATGATAGTAAAATGATACCAGGGGGAACAATATTTTGTAATTAAATTGGCATATTATGACTACAAATCATGAGAAGTGAGAAGTAATGAATATCATTTTGATGTTGGCCTACTCAGTATGATTTTATAAATCAAGTCCATGCTGTACCAATAGGTTGTTTGGTTCCTGTGAGCTTACAGCTATCCAAATGAGAGGAAAGAGAATTAGTTCATATTATTTGTGTGCACCTGAGCTGGATGGTACCAAATGCTGGTACCCGTGGTATGTTTACGTAAGATTTGTAGAGAAATTATAGGTCATTTTTCATTTGGGCTTTTTGTGTTGATGTCTCTTTCTTCCTTTCTGCTAGAGACACAAAAAAGAATTTGCTCAAATCGGTTGCTCTCAGAAAGGCATTTAGATCTGTCACTACCAATTATATTAATTTTGTTCATTTTGAGTGCTTGAAACTTGCTCAGTACTTTTGCAAACCAAGGAATGCATGCGAGGCAGAGATGAAGTATGGATTTTTAAAAGTCTGATGAACTTGCTATTATTCTAACATTAAACCTCCTAATAGTGTTGAAGCAAGTTTATATTGTGAAATGCTTTATAGGATGCTACTAGTTTATCCAAGCCATTGAAAAATAGGGTGCTATGGGATAGGGATGGACAGCAGATAATCAAGGATCTTCCATAAACTGTTATAAATTCTGATTACTCCGACAAAGAATCTGGATCCCACCTAGACAGAAATCAAACCTCCATCTTTCTGATAAAGGCATGGGTAGGTCTTTAGGCATTCTGGCATTACAGTTTTTATTATGATGGCTATTACAGGTTAATTAAAATGTCAAAGCTTATCTTTTGTCTCATTTCGGTTGCTTCAGAGCCTCACTTATGATACGTGTGTCCTATTTGAGCATCTCTGTTCAGAGGAGTTAATATATCATTTGGCAATCCTCTGTTTATTATGTGCTTACTTTCCTTCCTCTTTTCTCTAGTGCTGCTCAATTTACAGAGGAGCTATTTAATTTTGTCATCTAGTTTCGCCCGACAGTTTATGGCTTAATGATAGAAGGCAAGTGGGAGCTAAAAGTGGAGATCATTATGGTTTGGCTGAAATGAGAACACAGGATGCAAACCAAAATGCAAAAGACATATCATTTCAACTTTATCTCTCTCTCTTTTTTTTTTTTTTTGCCCATCTGTGTGCAGTATTTGCTTACACATAGGGACAATGGTACATGTGACAAGAATCAAGTTGAGGGTTTGTAAATATAAGGTCCAGCATCTTTTATTGTTAATTTATGATTTAATATGCATCAATTTTATGTGCCTGTATGGGACATGGGGAAAATACAGGGTTTTCAACTATTACTCTACTTCAAAACTGATTTTTTTAAAAAAGAAGAATGTAATCAGTATTAATTTGGTGACCTGCACAATCTAAAGACATTAAGGAAAAGACTAGAAAACCTGGACAGAGTTCTATTTCAAAGTTCCATGTTTCAATTATATGATGTGTTTAAAGCAAACTTCTTCAACTTGCTCCTCTCCAAATTATGTATGAAGATATCATGTCCCCCTCTGAGAAGAGACAAAGATTTTGAAGGAGCTGCAGGAGAGAAAAAAAATGTTTTAAAATAGTTGAAAAAAAGAAAAAAAGACTAGCATGCTGATTTGATTGTTGATCAGTACTGGATGTATTCACTACTGATTTTTAAAAAGGATGTCTATGGTTTATAAACTTTGCTTTGAATATGATTAGCAGAAGAAAATAGTATCCATTTAGTATATGTTAGAAAGGGGCTCTTGGTCCAGGCTCTTGAACAGTTTCATCAGGACCTGGTTGGGATCAGATAAGACATGGATGAGGTTCCACAGCTTCATGAACCCCAAACTCATTGCTTGGAGCCTTCACAATAATTTCTAAGCTCAAAGTCGTAGTAAGAAACTTAGGGAAAGGAAGAAATTAGTACTTTGCCCTAGCCAAGACATGGCCCATACCTGTCCTCTACACCACTGCCCCATGTCCTGTGACACCACCTTCTTAAAATTAGGTATGACCTCCTGTTCACTAGAACTTTGCGTATTTTTGAGTTAGGATTTGTCTTTCACTAAGAAGTATCTCTCCCTAATCCAAGTTAACTCAATATAACTTTCAAACTACAGTGTCTAACCAAGGAGCTAAACTGTTCTGGGAGTGGCAATTCAAAGCTTTCTCTCCTGTTCTCTCACCTCTAGTTTCTGTAAACCTTTCAGCCTCAGCTGGGGCCATATAAGTAGCTCTTACTTGTTATAGGCTCCAATTTCTCTTTCTAGCATGAGGAACCAGCTCTCTTTTCTGCCTGGGCAATGAGTTGGATTGAAGCCAGCAGGCTATGGGGAGGGGGCAGGAGTTTGCTTGTGAAGGCTTGATATGGGAATCCAGCAGGTGCTTCTCTGTGCTGTAGATTTCTCTTGGTAGATCTTTGGCTTCTCCCTCATGTTCCTTTTCCAACACCCCCCCCCCCCCCCCCATAGCTGCTCCTTCTTCAGAGCAGTCTTTATGCTCAGCAAGTACTATATCTGCAGGTGCTTATACTCGGATGTTGTGAATTATTCAAAAGGAGGCGGGTGTTTTCCCTTCACATATTCATTATTAATGTAGCTAATATAAATTTACTTTATATCCTGATTCCCTTTTGGGGAATATGGTTTCTGGCAGATATATCTGTCCACACCCTTAAGCAAGTATTTCACATAAACACATTAATTGGCAAAGTATCTGGAGGACCCTTTTTACCTGGAGAGGGGAAATCTTTAAGTTGATAAGTCTGGATAACAAAGCATCGTACAAGATTCTTGGTTGTGTCTTTTTTTCTCCCCTCCTATCTACTCTTGGGATATAGTTGTCTTACATTGCAGCTAGTCTTCCTTTTGGGTAAATATGATATTTAACTTCAGTTGAAATCTGGCACTATGTCATTTTCAAAGCTGGAAATGAAAGGCTCAGCTTACAAAATTTAAACCCTGCTGGAGGATACTTTAAGTGAGGAAACCGAGATAATGTGCATTTTTTCCCATTACAGATACATGACTGCCTTTGCCAGCCCATTTTGTATTCCATCTGTGTAGCTTGCTGGGACTGCAAGCTCCATTTATGATTTTCTGCTTATTTCTGCTTTTAAAAAAACTACTGGCCATTTAAGTAATAAGGTGGAGAAGTCAGAGATGGTCAACACTGCACTGTGCTTTCCACTTAAAAACTGCAGGGCAAGCACTTCCATTTTTTAAGTGAGAGTAGTTGCTCAAGTATTATAACCATGGTAGGTGAATCCTGCACTGAGTAAGTGCACCTTTTTTGACATTCACTCTAAAGTAGAAATTAGTTGAAATTCTTTTATGTGCATTATGACGTTTCTGATTATGTCACAATGTGCTACCTCTTGAATTTCTAAGGTTGTCTTTGGTTGCAGGTGCCTAACATTGTTTTTTCTTTTCTTTTGGCTTGTCTTCCTGTCACTTTTATTGGTTGCATGCCAATTTGGCAAATTTTGTAAGCAAGACTGTGAAAATAGGTCTATCCATATAATTAAACCTCCAGTATATTTCCCTGTTGAAGGTAAGTTATTAAAAGCAGCAAACTGTTCTGGTTGCTGGGACGGTTGGATGACCTAGCAACAAGAAAAAGAGATAATGTTTTAATTAGTACTTCCCAGACATGCCTTGTGATCCTTCCTGTGATAGATTGTGTAAAGTAAGCAAGGTATAATCATCTGTTTGGGGATATTATTAAAGAAAACTTACGTTTTTAAGTTTCTGTTTCAAATAAAACAGATCTTTTTGTTTCCACTCAAGCATCCCATATAAAAGAATGGAAAGAAAAATGGAACATTTGTCTTCAGACAGTTAGAGGAATTAGGTATGTTTGTTTTGTTTTGATAAAGATAGTTGTTCTAGAGATGTTGGCATCACACAAACAAATGTCAAGAACAAGAAGGACTACACTAATCTTGACCCTCGTTGATGGTGAAGGGAATGTTCTTGCAATTAAAGAGTTTGGGATATCAGTCCTCCATCAAATGGAAAGCCTCCATCCATAGATACAGCTCTCTGTTACAGAAAATTATTTCCTACATCTAAAGATGGATATTCTTTGTTCCTTGATTTGTGTGACTCCTGCTAAAGGCTGTTGTGCAAAATTCATTGGAACTTGGTTTCTAGAAATGGGAAGCTTTTCTCAAATGAGTTAAGTCTGAAAAAGTAGCATTAAGAAGGGAAATACTCAGAATATAATTATGCAAATTTATCCCTATGCTCTTTTCCTGAAATGTAGATGTTTTTAGACTATATGCACTTCTTTTGTGTTTTCATTTCCATGATCAGCAGAAGTTGGAACTCCATCTAGTTTTCCCTATTACCCAGTTACTCAGTCAATAGTTATGCTGTAAGAAACAACCCAATCTCTGCTATTCAAAGCAGGGACAAAATACTGATCTTGACAAGGTCATTGAACTGGGCTAATGGGGGAGAAGAATATTTATTTTTTGCTTCCGTCGGTGACCTCTGTTCTGCATGCACCTATAGAAAAGTTCCTTTAGAAGGAAGGAAAGTCCTTCAAAATTCCTTTCCCCACCTCCAGCTTGGCAATCTCTTCAGGATTTGAAGTTTGTAGCCATTAGACCACCTTAAAGTGAGCTTCCACAAAGGTTGTGTAGAACCCAGTGCCAGTCTCATAGACCAGAAACCAGTTTAGCTGAAGCTAATGATGATGTATGGGAAAAATAGCTGAATGCTACCATGGCATAGTATATTAACAATGGAAAGAGCATCGCTTTCTAAAAGGAGGAACTAGAAATGAATAGAGTTGGCTGGGCTGTACTTGCTCTGTGCAGCAGGTGGTGGCAGTTACTATGAGACAGAGTAAAAGATGCACAGTGCATATCAGCCAGCAAGAGATTTGTGTTAACACTTTGCAAATACAACATGCATAATAGTCAGAGATGGCAGCGATGGAATAGAATTGGTATCTGTGCCTTGGTGAAAGTAAGCAATATATAACATTGATGAATAGAACGAGTGAGGGACTTATGAGATACATGTTGGATTAATGGGTTACCGAGAGAACAGGATACCAGTCTATTAATGGTCATAAGAAACTTCCAACGTTACAATTTTAACCAGAAGCCTGAATATCCCCTACCCCCACCTTTGTGTATCTTCTATTAGGAGCTTGTGTTTTTCTATCATCTGTCTGCCAGCATTCCTCAGCACACAATGGCCGGACACTTCTAATGCCATGTGGAGAATAGAGAAATGATTTGCAAGCGACAGCTAAATACAGTCATTGAAATTCTCTGTAGTAGGTGGGTGGGGAAGAAAAACACAAGCGAGAGGGCTTTAAAGCCAACTTGGTTAATGTCCGCTTCATAGATGCATCCCCTTCTGCCATTGTCATGACAACATAGGGGGAAGGCGTCCCTCGTTTTCCTCTGCTGAAGGTCTTTTTGTAAGCCTGGGATGAAGATGGGAAAAAGTCCAAGTAAGAAGTTGACTGCTGGGTTGCTGGCATCTTAATACAGCTTGTCAGAGAGCCTGTGATCCTGATCACGAGCTTCTTTCACCAGCTTCTTTTAATACAGTCCGGATTTTGTTTTTTTGCTCTTATAGGTGAATGATCAAGAAGAAGTTGAAAAAAAAAAAGAATTAGAAAGAGCCAACTTTGGTTAATTCCTATGGGGCAGTGATAAAAGTGAGATTCTGATTGTTACGGTGTTCAGGTTGTTGTTTGAGGGACACTGGGCAGGACTTCACCCATTCTCTGAACCAAAAAGCAAATGAAACAAGTTAAAGTGTAGTCATGTTACAGTAAACACAACAGTTAAATAGATTTCCTAGTGAAACAGTGCTGAGGTGTGGGAAAAGCAAAGACTAGCCATAGCTATGTAAATGTAGGTCCCCCTTTTTAATAATTGTGTCCCAATCCTTGTCAAGATCATTAATGCACAGGGAAAAGTTCAATCTTATCCTACTTGCACATCGCAAATGGTAGGTCATTTGCGGTCCTTAACATCCATGGTTAATTCACTTAATGTTCACAGGAGAAGTGAAGTTGTAGGTCTGTTATGATCATGTGATATTTTACTTAACAACCATGTTGCTTAGCAACAGAGCTGCTCGTCCCCATTGTGGTTGTTAAGTGATGATGAATCAATTTTGTATGGCCATAGATGATGTATAATTCAACAATATCTAAAAGGTCACACACTATAAGTTACGTGTATAACATGCTACATGTTGTTTCATCCTGAGTTCTCTCAAGTGTTCTCATGTGCTTCGTTTTGTATCCTTGAATTGAAGCCATTCCATTCAGTATCTGTAGCAACAGCTGTAGTGTACAATGAAATTTCATATTATCCTTAAAGGCAAGCATATGTAGCATGACATAAGAGGTTGTCAATAGTCCTTCAAGCTGTATGATAAGCATAGTATACTAAGAGTTTATATAGATAGCATACCATACCCATGTCAGTTAAGATTCAACACAAGGAAATCCCTCAGTGCATGTGTCTTGTATGAGGAGGCTGGGAAGATGGCTTGAACTGCTTCATTAATTTCTTTGGAGAGGCACAACAAACCAAATGGACTTTATTTTAGCATCCAAGTCTCAGTGTATTTTCTCCCAGAGAGGTAGAATAGCTAAAATTCCTGATGAGTTAAATCAATTCTTTTCTCTGTAGCTTCAATTAAGCAGCACTGCAGGAGTCTAAACAACATTTTGTTTTTCCTCACTACCTTTTATGCCCACCAAACCCTTCTAGTCATTAAAAACAAAAATCTTCCCACAGTTTTTTTTTCTTTTTTTTTTTAAAAGCAACTTTATTAAATTGGAGAAGATAAAATACAACTTAACAACAAAAAAGGGAGAGAGAATCAAAAGGGGAAAATGTTAAAATTTGGAGGGAGGAGAAAGAAGAATAAACAAACAAATAAAAAAAAAAAGAAAGACTTCTGACTTTCCTCAATCCAGATATAAATGTATAATAAGACAATCTCTTTATTTTAAACATAATATCTAATCATATCATATCATAAACATATCATAATGTTTAACAGCCTATGCAATATTCGTACAATCGTAAACAAATCCAGTTATCAATCATTATTTCAAAAATACTTTATTTTCAAGATTTTAAAAATAATCTCTAGTTCAAAAATAAGCATAACAAAAACTTTTAAAAAGACAATTTTAATGTCTCCATCAATTCATTTTCCGAAATCTATTCTTTTGTTACAAATTTTTATATTTGTTTCATCTCTGTGGATTTTATTACCTCACTAATATAATCCTTAAAAGTATCCCATATTTCCTCCATTATATTCATCCACCATAACAAAAAATACCTAATCTTAAATACATATCAACTTTACATACTTATATAAATCTCATTAAAATACAGTTAATAATAAACTTCATTTCTTAAACCCACATAATTAAGAATAATCAAATTTAATATTGTATTCCAGTCTTACAAGTTTAATCTTAACTCACCATCTATTTAAAAAACCTCAAAAGTCTTTCTTTCATTCCAAGTAGAATTATGTATTTCATTGAAAATGAATGTTTGATAGTTATAAACCAATGTACCATTTTTTTATACTATTGTTGACCAGGAGAAAAATTTACTTTCTGATCAAACATAATGCTCATATTTAATGAAGGTTGCTCAATTCAGCAGTTTTGGGATAGCCCATTTTACTCTTTGTGTTTAAGGTCTTCTGTAGAATAAAGAGCTATGAAAAAAAAAACATACTAAACATAAATATGATTTGTGTATGTTTGACACACCGAGCATAGTTTTTTTTCTTTTGAAATGCTGTTAAATAGAGCATTAAATATTGGCCTCTGGGGCTTTCCTCCAAATGTTTGGAACAAATGTTTCTTCTTCAGACTGTGCATACATGTGAATGCATGAGAATGTGTGAAAAGACATTATATATAAAAGGTACGCCTCAAGGTCTGTTTTCCCCACTGGTTGAAATAGATGTAACTGGAAATGTACATGAGTGTGAAGTAGTTATTGACGTAGCAACAGGTGGTTCACTGTTTTCTTAGCTGGCCATGGCAAAAAGAGAAGTTGGATTATGTGTGTTTAATTACTGTTTTGGTAATCTATGAGCACTATCTTTTGTTCTTTGACCCAGATACAGCCAAAACTTAATGTTCCTTTTCAATTCCCTGTTTCACCTTTCCTTCTCTGAACCTATTTATTCATAAAAACTTCAGATTTAGCAAATCTGCCATTAAAATAGCATTTTACCCACAAGATTGTGAGCACATAGATGTACATCTGTGTATTTTGTGGCCCATGTTTTTTAAAAATGATCTACTATTTTTCATAGTGATAATTTGGACATTTCCAGTTTAACAAATTGAAATTATTTATAACCACTATCACAGGTTTTGTAATAATAAACTGTTATAACATCATATAGATTACCTGAGTTTAGGAAGAACAGGTACAGATTCTAGCTTCTTGTGCTTTTAAAAAGTGTTTATAACAAAAAATTGCCTGAAGCTGAATTATCAGATCAGTAACTCTAGCTTTGTAAGTTTTAGGTTACAGTACAATATGTTGGAGATGGAAAATTTCTGTGAACCAATCACCCTATTTTGCTACTCGCCCTCTTTTCAGAATACTTGATTCTCATATTAAAAATCTTTGAAAATCAGGTCTAATTAAAAGATATTGATGCAAGGTAACACGATGCTTTTAATTACTGCAAGGAAGCAAGCATGAAATGTGATTAATCAGAAGTTCTGTTAATCAAAGAAAATCTCATTCACAGAATAATAGTTTTAGCAAAAAAATGAACTTTGGGAGAGTTGATGACATCCCTTAGGGAAGCATGGCAGGGAAGCATCCATTGGAAGGAAATTCACAAACCTACATCCTCTTTTCCAAGTAGACCTTTCACAGCCTGTGACATGATTGCAGTGGAATACAAATTCAGTGCATATGCATATACAATAATTTTCTGTAGTCATGTAATTTCTATCAAGCCTAAATCACATTGTACTTTGAATAAATCAAAGTACTGACTATGTTTTATGAAACCTGTCTCTTTCATTCACGAAGCATATCCTAACATTGCAAAAATTCAGTAATTAAAATGTTGACAAATGACTGGAAATATAATTGCTTTATAATGTAAATGCTGACTTATAGTTTGAAGGATTTGAACCCAGTGATTACCATAAAAACATAAAGAAGGCTGACAAAGCGGAACGGTGTGAAGAAGCTGTTTTGCAATGATTATTATAAGATGAAAGTGATCCTGGATACCACATAATAACCGAGAATGAGATAGTTAAAGATGCTATGGCTGATAAGAAGGAAGATGGCAACAGTGATATGGATGAGAAGGAACAATTATCAACGCTCCCAATCAAGTTGTTTTTCTGTAGATCATAATGTGGTATCTTTTACAGATTTCTCATTTGATACTGAAGTCTAGATTTATTATTCCCTCTTCTGTGTTTTTAGGAAGATAATCATACCAAAGCACCACAGTTCCAAAATCATCATCATTATCTAAACTCAACATTGGTTCAGAGTTTATGACACCCACCCTTCTTTACCACAAATGACAACAAACATGGGGCCAGAGGAACAAAAACTCTCAAATTATAGTAATATATTCCAGAACACTCCCATCAACCACAGTAATGTATTTATTTACTTATTTAATTCAACTTCAGCAGTCCCGATTGCCAGACTGATTCTGAATGGCTCATAACACTCCAAAGATAAGAAAATACTCTAAACAATAAGTAATAAAATGGGAAGTCTAGTCAACAATAGGGACAGCCAAAGAAACCACAATCAAAAAAGGAGCTCCATCTGTTCTCTCATCTGTTTGGGGAAACACCCTGGTCTTTAAGGTTTTCTGGAATGCCCTCAAAATAGAAGATACTGCATCATCAAAAGGTGTGCTTTGAATAGGAGGGAGACAATCTGATGAAGAGAACCAACTCCCACATTTTTAGTGGGGACATTATAGTTGAATTTGGGAGCTGAGACTTTGGAGGTTGATTACTAGAGCACAAGATGGTTACTTTAAAAGAAATGTTTGATTTATGGACCTGTGAACTGCTTGGACTTTTCAACTATTTACTAGAACCAAAAGCTAGTACTGAAGATGAACAAATTCTTATGGAGATAACTGAGATGGATTCTAAGGGGGATTTAAAAATTGAAAATTATAGATTATAAGAAAGAGATGAAAATATTGCATTTACAAATGCAATTGGATGATTATTTAAAAATAAAAAAAACATTGTGGAGTATTTTTATTTTTATTATTATTGTTAAATGTTTTTATTTGCTGTCCATCTTATTTGAGGTGACTGACTACCCTTTTGAATTGACATATAAGAGATTTACTGGAGTTACTTCATGAAAATTACAATGGGCTTGAAAGGTGATAAGACGATAAGAATTTTGAGAGAAGAGGAAAAGATATTAGAAGCAAACAGGAATGGGAATTTTATTTATGGGACTTAAGTTTGGGTGGGAGAAGAAGGGAAAAAGTATAAAACTGGATTATCTGATTATGATAAAATGAGTTTTTGTTTCTGGTGATGCTTAATGGTTATTTTGATTGGATGGTTTTTCTTTTGGAAATATGTAATGGTGTAATGAATTAGCTTTGATATCTAAAGGGGTTATTATTTCTGGTATTGTTTAATAATTTTTAGAATTTTTTTGCAATGTTTAATTGTTAAGGGGTGGGTGAACAGACAAATGGAAAAGGAGATTATGTATGTATGTATTTTTGTTAATTTTTACTGGATCTTTTCTGGTTAGTAAAGAGAGCTGAAGATTTAGAAATGGGTTTATAGAAAATGAAGTGAAATATGGAATGAAGAGGTAGTTGTGTTTTAAAAGACAGTGGTAAATTGTTAATGTTGAATGTATTGGTTTTTCTCCTTGGGCCTGGTGTTATATTTGCTTTGGGTGGTTCATTATAGCAATCAAGATTGATTTGATTTGAAATAGTTTAGTCCCAACTCTTACAGAGTTTGGTCAGCCACAAAGAGCACATTAAATTTTGTTTGGGAATTGAGAACTCTGATGCTGACTAGAAAACTCTAAGAATCAGCATGAATAACTAGAATGAAATTACTCTAATGATTGTAAGTGTTGGGATGAAATTAACACATTCCCTGACAGTCTAACAAGCTAATTATTGTGGAGAAACAGTGATCAGTGAATGATACAGCAGGCAACACCTAAAAGCAATGAAATAATTTGTAGTGTTCTTAGTTCTAATATGTTATTTCCACTAAGAACAATTTATAAATATTGGGGGGGGGGGGGGAGGAGCCATGGTGATGCAGTGGTTAGAATGCAGTTTTGAGGGGGTTGGAGTTCGATCTGAAGAGGGCTGTTCCATCAGCATAGTGAGTGGGAGGGGCAGATATGGCGGAAGCTGGGGACCACATCATGTTCAGGGAATGCGCACTCGCTATCTTAGAGCGATTGCACACTCCGGTCCCCAATGCTTTTCTCATTCCCCAGGTTGTCCAGATTCTCAGGGCCAGAGTCTTCGGCTGATGTTATGCAACGCCAGGTCCGTTGTTAACAAAGCCCCCCTCATTCACGATCTTATTCAGGAGGGGGAGGCGGACCTGGCGGGCATAACGGAGACCTGGTTGGGCCAGGAGGAGGGAGTTCCCCTCATGGATATGTGCCCACCAGGCTTCCGTGCATTTCATCAGCCGAGGGCTCAGGGCAGGGGCGGGGGGGGTGGCGGTTATTATAAAGGAAGGTCTGGATCCGAGGGAGACCACTGTTCCACAGATAGCCGGATGTGAGTCCCTCTTTGTGAAGTGGGGTCGTGGAGTACAGATGGGCTTGTTGGTCATGTACCTGGCTCCCTGCCACGTGGCAACGGCCCTGCCCGAGCTGCTTAACGTTATAGCCGAGGTGGCAGTGGACACCCCCAGACTTGTCATCATGGGGGATTTCAACCTGCCATCTATCGGTGAGACGTCTGAAGTGGCTCGAGAGTTCATGGCTTCCATGACGGCCTTGGACCTTACTCAGTTAATTCATGACCCCACTCACATAGGGGGACACACTCTGGACTTAGTTTTTGTCTCTGGTCAGTGGTTGAGTGGCCTTGATATAGGGGATATAGCCATCAAACCCTTGTCATGGTCTGACCACTCGCTCCTTCGACTGGACTTCCTAACCGCTGCACCCCGCCGCAGGGAGGCGGGACCGACCAGGTGGTTCCGCCCCAGGCGCCTGATGGACCCCGATAGGTTCCAGATGGAGCTTGGGCCATTTCCTGAGACTCTGGCTCATGACTCAGCTGAGGACCTGGTGGCCCCCTGGGATAGTGCGGCTGCCGGGGCCTTGGACCGTGTTGTGCCTTTGCAGCCTCTGACCCGGCACCGAACTCACCTAGCTCCTTGGTTCTCTGAGGAGCTTAGGGAGATGAAGCACCGGAAAAGACCCTGGAGAGTAGTTGGAGGACCAGCCGCTCCGAATCCGACCGAACACTGGTGAGGTCTCATATTAAGACCTACCTAGTGGCGATAAAAGCGGCGAAATCTAGTTATTTTGCCGCTCTTATCGCGTCATCAAATAATCGCCCGGCCGCCCTGTTTAGGGTGACCCGCTCCCTCCTCCATCTGGAGGTGTGGGATGACCCCTTGCAGGGCCGAGCTGAGGACTTTGTGCAATATCTGTATGACAAAATCGCTCAGATTCGGGAAGGGCTGGCCTCTGACTGGGTGTGCCCGGACGGGATGACTGAGGCAGGTCTTGAGAGTGTTATCTGGGGGGAGTTCGATCCTGTGGCTCCCGAGGACATGGACAGGGTCCTGGGACGGCTGAACGCAACCACATGTTTATTGGACCCGTGCCCCTCCTGGCTGGTACTGGCTTCCCGGGAGGTGACACGAGGCTGGCTCCAGAAGATTGTTAACGCTTCTTTGAGTGAGGGGGTCCTGCCGGCCGCTTTGAAAGAAGCGGTTGTGAGGCCCCTCCTCAAGAAGCCTTCTCTGGATCCGGCTATTTTGGCTAACTATCGTACAGTCTCCAACCTTCGCTAAGCTCTGAGAGTTTAATTCCTCACAGAATTTTTCCTGACCAAACAGGCAAAATGGTACTAGTAGATTTTTCTCCATTGCTTTGCTCCTGTGTTTTTCGTTCAATAACATTGAGAAACATTCTTTACTATATGTGTTTTTGTTTTGTTTTTTTCAGTTGTGTCCAATTCTTGGATATTACTTGGACAAATCCCTACCATTTTCTTGGCAAGGTTTTTCAGAAAAATGGTTTGCCATTGCCTCCTTCCTAGTGTTGAGAAAGTGACTGGCTGAAGATCACCCAGTAGGGTTCATGCCCAAGGCAAAACTAGAATTCACAGTCTCCTGGTTTCTAGTCTCATACCTTGACCACTATACCAAACTAGCTAAAAATGATGTAGCACCTCTTATATTAATTGTTTTAAAATAAAGAGAGATACAGACGGGGAAAAAAATTGAAAGCAACAACGTGATAAATCAGCCCAAATAAAGAAAATGAATAAAGAATTTGAGTACTCCCTGAAATGTTTATATAGCATCATTAAAGCCTTGATTATGACTTCCTGATGAATTTGGATTAAAACTATTGCTTGTAAAATATTTTGCTTATGTTTCTGCTCCACTGAGGGGATTTCATTTTAGAGTACAGAACAACGGCAATTCTGCAATGTGACAGAAGAAGATTTGAATGTTTTCAGCCCAGCCATCCTGAGAATGCCTGTAACCCTCCATTGCTCTCTCTTTCATGTGCCTCCTACCTACAGAAAGCTGACTCTTCAGGTTTATGCTCGTTTAAGGTAATTTAGTTCGAGAGAAAGTCAGCTAATTGTCTGGCATAAACAGCCCCGTGCAAATTAGCCATCTGTGTGAGAAACGGCACCTGAATATTGCTGGGAAAAAGCACTAATTATTAATTTGGGTATTCACTGGAGAATGTTGCCATAGTTGGGTTAGGCACTTGCTCAGCTGAACTATAGCATGCCCAAACACACCATGAGCTAACAGAGGCGTTCATGTGGGAAATTAAAAAGTCTGGTGGACGAATGCAGCTCCTCAGAACTCCATAAAACTCTTTGCCTGCTAGGATAATCCTAATACCCTAGTGTTAAAAATGCAGTTGGTATTTCAGTGACTGCAGGAGACTCTGCTTCCCTTGTGTATGTGAGTGTGATATATGTACAATGAATGTAGATATGCTGATGTTTCAAAAATATTACAATTAAGTTTCCTACTGAATATATTTAGATATGGATAGAATTCGGTCTCCTTTTTGTCTGTAGCATTATTATTTACCCTACTTATTACCTTCTTCACTATTCCTCTCTTTTTGGTGGTGGTATTATTATTATTATTATTATTATTATTATTATTATTATTATTATTATTATTATTATGGTTATTATTATTCTGTGGCTTTGCATGTATGCTGAGAGTTTTTGCACCAAAGACAAATTCCTTGTGTGTCTAATCACTCTTGGCCAAATAAAGTATTCAATTCCATTCAGTTTTTTGCCCTTCCACAAAATTCCTTAATTCCTTAGTGGCCTTTGCTAATCCTTAAACAATCTTGAAAGAATAAGTGTGTTTAATATTGGCAAAATGCAGGCTTATATTGAGAAAAAATGATCAGTCGTCCCAGGGCTCTCATTAAAATAATTTTTAATTATATGAAAGGGCATAAAAAATAAACGATGGATTGCTTTGTTATAGAACCTGAAGAAATCTCAGTCCCATCAATGATATCGGAAAGAAGTTTTGCCTTAGAGAAGCTAAGATGGATTTGCTATTTGATTGATATATAGTAAATGAGGAGCATGGGAATAATTGAGAAGTTCTCTACTTCTAAAAACATTGAGAATGCATTTTCCTACTCGCTGTTCAGACACTCCTCAGAGTGGGATACGATCACTCTCATTTGCACTGCTGAGTGTCAATCAAATCCCTCTGGAGCCGGATCCTCCTCACTTCCTGCTCCTTCCTCAGACTTTTTCACTTTCAAGTGCATTGAGTGTCTGCTACTCCTTTTAAAATTATTATTGTTTCTAATTTTGTCCTTTGTAATTTGGCTCAATTTTAAATTCTTTTGGCTGTGGAAGTGCTGCGCTTTATCTGCCTTCACCTGGGTGAAGTTTTAAGCGCATTTTTGGCGGTTTGGGGCTCCGGCCGCCGTTAGCGGTCTGGCTTGGCTGGCGGCTAATTCCTCTGCCCTTTTCGGCCGCCATTTGCCTCCAGTCATTGCGCAAGGCTTTGGATCGAGTTAGCGGCCATAGAACTTAGCGGCTTGAGTCCCTGCCGGCTGGCATACTCATTAGCCGTTTTTGGAGCGTTTGTGACCGCCCCCTGCGTGCAGCTTCAGTCCGGCCGTAGGCGCTTTGTTTCGCCTGGCTTAGGACTCGTGGGAGCTCTCCTAGCGCCGCCATTTTGGAGACCAAACATCGCCGCTTCTTGAGCTGCTTCGGGGGCACAGCGACCTGGGCTTTGGTTTCCAGGGTCGCTAGCTGGCTTGCAGGTCGGGACGCTGTCCTGCTCATACCTGCGCTTTCCAACTATCTGCAGTGGCGTGCCTGAGGTATCAAGGGAAGTACATATTCTTTAAATTTGATTATATTTTTATATAAAAAAAAAAGAATTAGATTGTTTGGCTGTTGCCTCGTTATATCTGAAGCCCCTTTTCTTGTAAAAAGTTGTTTGAATCACCTTAATTTAAAATAAATAAATAAATAAATAAATAAATAAATAAATAAAAAAATAAAAATAATATATATATATCTATATATATAATCTTAATTAATTCATTATATTTAGAAATTAATAACTGTATATTACAAATTATTGCTAATAATTGTTGGGGCTATTGACTGTGATTTCATGGAGGACAGGGAGGCAGTCGCTCTTTCTTCAGACCTGGACAACAGTCCTCCTCCCTCCCCAGTACCTTCCCCTAAACAGCTCAGGGGGAAAAAACCTAAAAACCCCAAACAGGGGAAGTCCTCCAAATCTGCCACTGTGGACAAGGATGCCCAACGTAGGCACAAGGCGCTAGAAAAGCGGTTTGCCAAGGCCAGGCAACAGGTTCAAGAACCTTGTCAGGGGCCTATGGAGGAGGATTTAGGCCTGGAAGTGGCTCCTGACCCCTCGGCCTCCCATACCATTGATACTTTGGCTAGTGGGCTAAGGGAGGAGTGCCCATCTATTTCTCAGGGGTTTCCACTGTCGGCTACTAATCAGCCCTGTGCCAGTGCCAGGTCACGCTCATCCAGCTTTGCTAGCCACCCTTCTCAGGCTTCTAGGTCTGCTCCTGAAGCTACATTTACACCCACTGCAGCTGGTCTCCGCCCTGAGGCGGGTCCTGTGTTTGCTCAGCCTGTAGATTTTCAGTCCTTTTTTTCTCAGGCTATGTCCCATATGTTCCAAATGGGATTACAGCATTCCACGGGTGCCTTCCCTGGCCCAGTTTGTCCCCCTGCGCCTGCTTTTCATCTGCATCCTCCTAGTACACATCAACAACAACGCCAACCTGTTTCCCGTGGTCCTGTGTCGGAATCAGCCCGGGAGGACGATTTCCCAGATGACTTTGAGATGTCGGAGGATGAAGAGGAGACTCAGGATAAGCCAGCTTTTCCAGGCCTGTTTAAGCCCTCTTTGTTTCGCTCTTTGCTTCGCAAAGCAAAAGCGGCCACTAACATGGATTCCACCCCTCTTCAGGGTTCTACTTCATCTGTTCCACCAGGCCCTAACAGTCATTTGTTTAATCTGCCTCACCCTGATGAGGACTTTGTTCCGTGCCCTGACCTTTTCTGCCAGGTCATCCAGAAACCTTGGGACCGCCCCGCTTCTTTATCTGGTCCGAATTCGTTTGATCGAAAGCTTTATGCCTCGGCTCCTGCGCTGGATGCACTTCTGCAGTTACCTACGGTTGATGATCCGGTGGCTAGCCTCACTTCTTCTTCCATCCTGGTAGGTGAACCAGGGGATGGCCTCAAGTTTGAGGACAAACGGGCCGAGATGGGCTTCCGTAAGACACACCAAGCTGCTGCTTGGGCCATTCGGGCAGCGACCTCGTCATCTTTCTTTAACCGTGCTTCGTTGGTGTGGTTGCGTCAATTGAAGGAACGGCTCCCTCCTGAAGACGCGCGATTGCAACAGGATCTAGCCAAACTTGTTGCAGCTGCTGAATATTCGGCCGACGCATCTTTGGACGCGGCTAAGTTCGCTTCACGTGCGCTGGCATCGACAGTGTCCTCAAGACGTCTCTCATGGCTCCGTAACTGGAGAGCTGACGCCAAGTCCAAGTGGCGCCTGACTGCTGCTCCTTTCAGGGGCCCTTCCTTGTTCGGATCATCCCTAGATTCCGTACTGGTGGAGAACAGGGACAAGAAGAAGGTGTTGCCTACTTCCTTTCGCCGCCAGGACAGACGCTACGTACCGTATAGCCGACAATCCTTTCGGCAGGACCAAGGCGCCGGTGGCGCCTCTTATTACCGGTCTTCGCAATTCCAGTACCAGCCATCTTCAGACAGGGCGTCCTTTCGTGAACGTGGTCGCCGACAGTCCAACTTTAGACGACCCTTCAAGCAGTCTGCTGGCCGCTTCGCCAGGCGTGGAAAGTGACTCACCGTTCCCGGTCCCGATCGGTGGCAAGCTTCAGGCTTTCTCTCACCTGTGGACAGCTACCACCTCGGATGCCTGGATTGTCCAAACTGTCACCGAGGGATTACGTTTGGAATTCACCACAATGCCACAGGACTTTTATGTTCACTGCCCTTGGCCGCTTCAGCCGGAGAAGCGATCTCTTCTGTCGCTCGAAATTTACCATTTGTTGCAGATTCAGGCCATAGAACAGGTTCCATCGCACCAACTCAAAACCGGCTTTTATTCAATGCTGTTCCTGGTCCCGAAGAGCTCGGGCGATTGGAGAGGCATTTTGAACCTACGACGTCTCAATCAACACATCGTATACCGTCAGTTCAAAATGCATTCCCTCAAGACCCTGCTCAGCTGCATCCGACGGGGGGATCTGATGCAATCTGTAGATCTAAAGGAAGCGTATCTGCACGTGCCCATTCATCACTCACACAGGAAGTACCTCAGGTTTGCGTTTGGAAACCACCACTTCCAATATCGAGCTATGCCGTTTGGCCTTTCGTCCGCTCCGAGGACCTTTACAAAGTTGCTAGCGGCTGTAGCGGCGTCGCTCAGAGAGGTTCCTGTTCGTCTGGCATGTTACCTCGACGACATTTTGATACTGTCGTCTTCTCCAGAGCAGGCGACCCACGACCGGAAGTTAGTACTTCAGACCCTTCAAGACCACGGGTTCACCTTGAATCTTGCCAAAAGTCACCTGATTCCCACGTCTCGTATTCTGCACCTCGGAGCAACGATAGATTCGGGCCTCTGTGTGGTCTTCCTGTCTCCAGACAGACAAGTAAGCATACGGAAACTGGTGTCTCAAGTCTTACTCCACAAATCTGTGACCTTACTGACTCTCTCCCAGCTTCTGGGAAAATTAATATCATGCATAGACATTGTCCCGTGGGCGCGTTTCCATCTTCGTCGCCTTCAATGGTTCCTGCTCCCTTACCAGAAACAAGGGCGAGCAGAGTCTCTTCTCAAGGTAACAGTTCCAGCTCCTGTGCGCCTTTCCCTGAGGTGGTGGTTGTCTCCGGCTCTCGACAAGGGCTCCCCCTTCCTGGAACCAGCTCGGTTGGTATTAACCACGGATGCAAGTCTGCGAGGCTGGGGGGCGCATCTCAACCGTCAGTTAGCCCAAGGCGTGTGGTCGTCGACGGAACTGCTACACAACATAAATTGGCTCGAGCTCAGAGCGGTCCGTCTCGCTCTGATGCACTTCAAACACCTTGTATATCGCCAGGATCTTCTGATTCTAACAGACAATGTGGCCACCAAGGCCCATATCAACAGACAAGGCGGGACCCGCTCCTGGACTCTAATGCAGGAGGCGGAGCGTCTTCTGTCGTGGGCGGAACTCCACCTCTCGTCGATAAAGGCCGAACACATTTCGGGGACTTTGAATCGAGAAGCAGATTGGCTCAGCAGAGACCAAATAGATCACACCGAGTGGAGGTTGGACCCCGGCCTGTTCCAGGACCTGTCCAGGAGGTTCGGTCTGCCCATTGTGGACCTGTTTGCGACGGCTCAGAACACTCAACTGCCGAGATTTTTTTCCCGCTACCCGGATCCAACAGCGGAGGGTCTAGACGCACTTCGGAGTCAGTGGCCCCGGGGACTTCTTTATGCCTTTCCTCCCCTTCCTGTCATCTCCAAAGTCATTCGAAAGGTTATTCAAGAGCGGGCGAATCTTCTGCTGGTAGCGCCGTATTGGCCTCGTCGAGAGTGGTTCGCAGACCTCAAGAACTTGTCTGTTGAACCACCGTGGAGGATTCCACCCGACAAGATTGTGCTAACTCAAGGGGCCATCCGTCATCCAGAACCAGAATGGCTTCGATTAGCCGTGTGGCATTTGAGCGCATAAAGCTCTTCAAGGACAACTTGTCTGATGACGTCATTTCTATCATTCAGGCAGCTCGAAGACCATCAACAATTCGAATTTATGATGCTTCGTGGACTGCCTTCACTAGATGGTGCGGAGATTATCACGTTGATCCCACAACGGCATCTGTCCCGGACATTCTGCGTTTCCTGCATGCGGGGTTTTCCAAAGGCTTGGCTCCTGCGACCTTACGTCGACAAGTGGCGGCTCTGGCCACTGTCCTGTCAGGGGAGGCTCGAGTTCCTTTGTCGCAAGACCCCAGGATTCGTTCTTTTCTCCAAGGGGTCTCCAACTTGCGGCCACCGCCGATTCACCGCTACCCCACTTGGGACCTTACTTTGGTGTTACAGGCCTTGACGGGTCCTCCGTTCGAGCCCATTGCTTCGTCCAGCCTCCGCTACCTGTCTTTAAAGATGGCCTTTTTGTTGGCAATCACTTCGGCTCGTAGAGTTTCCGAAATTGCAGCTTTGTCCATGAGAAGTGACCTCTGTGTCTTCTACCCTGACCGGGTTGTCCTTCGCCTAGATCCAGCTTTTGTGCCTAAAGTGAACACTCGTTTTCATCGAGCCCAAGAACTCGTCTTGCCTAATTTCTGCCCGAACCCGCGTCATCCTGCTGAAAAGCGATGGCATACTTTAGATGTGCGACGGGCATTGAGAAGATATCTTAAAAGGACTGCCTCCTTTTGCAAGACTGAAGCCTTGTTGGTGTCCTTCCTTCCCTCCTCCCTGGGTCAGAAGGTTTCTTCGGCTACAGTAGGCAGGTGGCTCAAAGCTTGTATATCTAAGGCATATGAAGTGAGGGAGGCCCCTGTCCCGGGTGGTATTCTGCCCCATTCTACCCGTAGCGCCGCGACATCAGCGGCGTGGGCCACCCAGGCTTCAGTAGATGATATCTGCCGGGCGGCCACATGGTCTTCCCTCTCTTCCTTTGTAAGTCACTATAGACTAGATAAGTTTGCCTCTGCAGATGCTGCCTTTGGCAGAAGGGTATTACAAGCTGTAATCTCTCCACAAGGCCAGCCTCAGGCTTAGTTCCCTCCCTTTCTCCTTAACTTGGGTATGTCCCACTCTGAGGAGTGTCTGAACAGCGAGTAGGAAAATGGTCGTTGCTTACCTGAACGACCCTTTTGTACTCGCTGTGAAGACACTCCGTCCCTCCCTTATCTTCGCCACGTCTGGCCTTGGAGGAGGTCTTTTTTCTTTCCCTCTGTAGCCAGCTGCTTCCTGTTCGGCGATCTGGTGATGTGCTTCATGACAGTCCTAATGCTCTTGGACCAAGTGTCTTCGTGAAAAGTCTGAGGAAGGAGCAGGAAGTGAGGAGGATCCGGCTCCAGAGGGATTTGATTGACACTCAGCAGTGCAAATGAGAGTGATCGTATCCCACTCTGAGGAGTGTCTTCACAGCGAGTACAAAAGGGTCGTTCAGGTAAGCAACTACCATTCTGACCTACAAGTCACAGCTAATTCATATGGTGTTGGACAGGGAAATATCTCCTGGCTTCCATGCAAAAGCACAGCTTTATTTATTTCAAAGGAATAGTTTTGTTTTATATCATTCTCTCTTGAGTCCATTAATATGCAAAGGTTGCAGTGCAGAATCTCAAAATTTTAAATAATGAAAGAGAGCCAGACAGAGATAATTCTACCTTGTTCAGCTTTAATGATGTTCTTATGAAGTAGCATACTTCAAAATTCTGTTTGCTACTATTAAAGTGAGGAAGATCTTTCAATTAATTATCATGGTCAAAAGTGGTGCAGGCTTTGATATCCTATATTAACAGAGGGCTGTGTAGGGCACTTTCTTATCATTTCAGTCCACCATATTTTCTGAAAGATTTATTGTCTCAGCAGTTTGCATCTGCTGAAGTTATAAACAGTAGAGAATTTATTGCAATGTATGGAACACAATTTATAAATAAATAAATAAATAACATTATGAAGTTAATAATAAGTAATAGAATCCAAAATCAATAAATGTCAATCAAAGAACAGCTGTGCTTACTATATATCTTCAAAATACTAAGATATGTTCTAAGATTTTCTAAAACAGATTAATGATAAAGGTGAGAGGAAGGAAAGAGGTACTCTATTTCAGCAGCCAGAAGAGTTAGCATTCATGCTGTTTACAGGTAGTCCTCGTCTTACAATCACAATTGAATCCCAAATTTTGTTGCTAAGTGAGACATTTATTAATTGAGTTTGGCCCATTTTATGACTTTTCTTGCCACAGTTGTTAAGTGAATCATTTCAGTTGATAAGTTGTTGTTAGTAGTAGTTGCAAAGTCATATACGACCCATCGGCGACCCCATGGACAACGTTCCTCCAGGCCTTCCTGTCCTCTACCATCCACTGGAATCCATTTAAGCTCACACCTACTGCTTCAGTGACTCCATCCAGCCACTTCATTCTCTGTCGTCCCATTCTTCTTTTGCCCTCAATTGTTCCCAGCGTTAGGCTCTTCTCCAGTGAGTCCTTCCTTCTCATTAGGTGGCCAAAGTATTTGAGTTTCATCTTCAGGATCTGGTCTTCTAAATAGCAGTCAGGGTTGATCTCCTCTAGGACTGACTGGTTGTTGTGGCCCGCCAGCAGCCTGGGTGGATCGTGGCTGATCCCAATGACAAGGAGGCTGGTATGGTGTCGCACCAGCAGCCGGCGTTCGCGTCGGACAGCAAGGAGGCTGAAGAGGATGTGGCAGAGACTCAGTCAGGACCTTCAGAACCTCCAGAGGCTCCTTCAAGTCGAGATAATGAAGTGGAGGAGCCTCTCCTCAATGCTCGAGCACGCAGGGCTGCCAAAAGGCAGGAGTGGCTACTCAGGAGGAGGAGGTCTCCTCGAGAGTAAGGCTTGAAGACAATTGGCCACTCCCTTAGCCTATTTAAGTCACATGCCGTTAGTAAGTTTCTTGCTAGAAACAACTTGTAATTATCATCAGAGCATTTTTGGAAAAGTCTTATCATATCTAGTTTTCTGGGCTGGTTGCCAACCTTTACCGGAATTTGGTTTATTCTTGCTACTTAATAAATTTGATAAGGACATTGGTATGTGTCAATATCCTCGGGAAACCAGAGCTGGGGCAGAACACTGGTTTGATCGCCTTACAGTCGAAGGGACTTCTCCAGCATCATAGTTGTTGTGGCCCATCAGCGGCCTGTGCAGCTGGACTCGACTCAGACAATGAGGAGGCTGGAGAAGATGTGGTGCCAGAGGCGGGGATGCAGCCAGGGCCTTCAGAACCTCCAGAAGCTCCCATAAGTGAAGAGGAAGAAGAGGAGGAGCCTCTTCTCGATGCACGGGCGCGCAGAGCTGCCAAAAGGCAGGAGTGGGTCCACAGGAGGAGGTCTCCTCGAGAGTAAGGCTTGGGGCTAATTGGCCATTCCCTTAGCCTATTTAAGGAAGATCGACGACTGAGGCAATTTGAGGGAATAACTTCATTCACTCTCCTTCACGTCCTGATCTTAGTTCTCTTATCAGTTTCCTGCAAATTGCTTCTGGGCTTTCTTCCAACCATAGTAAGATTACGATTATTTATTCTTTGGATTCTTGTAGGCTGTTAAGGAAGTTAATTAACAGCCTTTAGTTGAAAAAGAGTGATTTAATTTAGTAAACTAAGGTTTGTACAGACTTTGTGTGTGCTGCGTTCTTTGGGGTCCGTAGCTGAGGCAGAACAATAGTTCGAAAGCCTCAGTGTTAAGTGAATCATTTCAGTTGATAAGTTAGTAACCCAATTGTTAAGTGAATCTGGCTTCCCCATTGACTTTGCTTGTCGGAAGATTGCAAAAGGTGATCACCTGACCTCAAGGCATTGCAAGCATCATAAATATGAGTCTGTTGCCAAGCATCTGAATTTTGATCACATTACCATGGGAATGCTGCAACAGTCGTCAGTGTGAAAAAACGGTCAAAGGTCACTTTTTTCAGTGCCATCGTAACTTTGAATGGTCACTAAATGAACTGCTGTAGTCGAGGACTGCCTGTACATTCAAACAAGTATATCTCCCAATGAAGCCTGAATAGGTGTAGGGAAAAGATTGTGTTCAGAAACATACCTTTAGGAATACCCATGTATCTTGGTTGCCTGTGTTTGTGTTTCAGATTACAGAGCACAGCACTATCTAAAATAAGATAGACCTATTCCCACAAAAAGGCATTCACTATTTGTTATGATAACTATTCCTCATGTTTTGAGAATTGTTAAAGCACTGGAATCCACCCTGTGGATCGTTTTTTTAATTGAAAGCATCTACTGTATATTCAACAGACATATGTTCGGCTTTGTTTTCACTTCCAGATAGTTATTGTGTGAGCTGACTTATTTCATAGTCTGTTCATTTCTTCATCCAGATATGATAAACTATTGCTATTTCCTCTGTAGGCTGGATTCATTCTGCTCCTGATGCCTTATGGATCTTTTCTGGTTTCCAATTGGTGCTTTGGGATTTCCCTGACAGTCTTGTGGGAAAATTGATTGAGAGCTGGTTCACTACTGGCATTGATTAAATTTACCTCCAGCAATTTCTCTCTGTAGGTTGGCCTCAGATGGTTCCTTGGTATTACCAAGACTTCCATAGGAGATGTTGCATTGGCAGGTTGTCAGTCAGTGGTTTTTTTCCAAGTTGGGAAAAGGCTGTCCTGTTAATTTACCATCTGATTTACTACTGTGTAATTTTCTCAAGACTTCACCACTTGTGTGATGGAGCCATGTCAATCCCAGAATTCTTCAGCAGTGTAACCAAAACTCTCAGGCATTTTTTTTTAAAATTACAATCTTGAAGTGTGCTTCAGATTAAAAAGGAGTTGAACTTTTGATAGACGTATGGGAGGTAGGGACGGGGGCCAATGTGATGCAGAAATATCTAATAATCTAAATTAGGGAGATAGTTAAATTGGTGCTATAAATTAAGCTCAGACTAGCCTTGGTGGCCTAGTGGTTGGGATGCTGGGATTGTTGACCAGAAGGTTGGCAATTTGAGACCCAAGCACTGCATGACAGGGTGAGCTCCCATTCTTGCCTCAGCTCATGTCAACCTGGCAGTTTAAAAGCATGTAAATGTGAGTAGATGAATAGGTACCACTTTGGTGGCAAGGTAACAGCGTTCCATGTGCCTCAGCATATAGTCATGCCGACCATATAACCATGGAATGACAATGCTGGCTGCCTCAGCTAGAAATGGAGATGAGCACCATCCCCTAGAGTCAGACATGACTGGGCAGGGGAAACTTTACTCTTTTTTTAAAAAAAAAAATATTTTTAGCATTAGTCAATCACCATCCTTCAGCTGATTCTGCTTCATGAGGCTATTATAAAAATAAAGCTTTAAGCTTTCCTGAACAATTTGAAATGCATAAATGCAAATTTTCAATAATAGCTTTGCCAGAATGATTGATTACTCCTGCAAGTTCCACAACTGTGGTTATGGGGACAGGAATGTCTGTGGAGAGGCAGTTAAAAGGATAAAGGCAGTTAAAATGAGGGAAGCAATGCCACCTTGTTGTGAAGCAAATTTTGCTGCAGCATAAGGCCTTCCCCTTTTTTTACATGCATTGTGATGTTTCACAATGGTACAATGTCTTTCTTGTCCTATTGACAAACCTCTGCATGCCTCTGGGACAGAGCTCTGTTACACTTGATGAAAATCTTTTTAGTGTGGAGATACTGAGATTTTCAACTGGAGAAAATTGACTTCTTTTTTCTGTTAACTTAACCGAGCAACATGCCATGCAATAGCTTAGGGTTCTGTACATATTGATTCTAACTTTAAAGTAGCAGTACCGAATTGATACATTTCTGACAAATTGGCTGGCTGCAAAGAGGCAGGCTTGTCAATCAGCAGCTTTGACAATTAGCCTGCTACATCTAATGGACTTTCTGAATGTTCTTGGTCCTTTGTAAAAATATAATTACAAATGAATGCATTGTATTGATTTTAAGGGAGAAAGATTGCATACATTGAATGAAATGCCTTGAAGGATTTCATTTTGATCTAAAGACTTTGATTGTTAGCAGTGCCTTTATTCTGGGTAATCTCCAGATATTTTGCTTGTACTTAAATACAATCAAAGCAGACCCTAAGATAAATAATTCCTTATGATTCTGTAGGCAGAAAATTCTCTGAACCATGAAAGAACGTATATATTTTCAACTAATGAAATTGAAACCCTAAGCCCAAAAGAGCTCTGAGGCAGGTGCAGTTAAGCAGATGGGGTTGGGGGGAGTTTGGAATGTAGAAAAATATGGAAGGTATATCTATGTCATATTTTCCTAACAGACTGCTAGGCAGTGGAGAAAATGGAATCAGTCCGGGGGGAAAAGTGAAATGGCATTTTGTGTAATATTAATACATTCAAATTGTATGTGTACAACAGACACACATATGGCAATAGACATATTAATGCTATACAAAATGAACAGATAAATAAGAATACATAATAATACAAATAAGATAGACAAAAAGCTTCATTTGGATGGCAGATACCTCTTGAATGTTGGGAAAACTTTTTGCTAAGAAAACTTTCTAAGACCAGTAGGTCCAATTATTTAGAGAGATGGTTGTGATTCTTCCGGCTAAAATTAGTAGAAAGCCATCTGTTGGTGATGCATTAAATTGTTATTCCTGTGCTGAGTACATGAGGCTCTATTTTACAGCCTCTATGGTCCTTTCGAATTCTTCTCTTGATCAAAAGGATGTGCAGTGTGATCCACTTTGGTTGATAGACAAGATAGGGAAAACATTGCTGCATTTTCTTAACATGGGCAGGTTTAGGTTTTTATTTGTAGAAGCTAATATTGTTTCTTCCTAGTGCTCATGCGGCATTCAGAATGTCAAGGCTCGTGGGAAATAAAAAGTCTAAAGTACAAGTGGTTAGCTGTTAATCAAACCTTTAAATAACACCACCTCTTCCCTGAAAACTTCTGGAGGTTTTTGTAGCGGCTTCTCATGCTGTGAAGCTTTATATAGTTTTCCTTTCTTTTGTTCCGAAGTTGCTCTGTTCTTCCTCCGTCTCATTTCTGCTGGGTCTCTCTCTTTCAAAGATAGTTGAATTGTTTGTTATTCTAATGGCTCTTATTTGTCAAATATATTGAGGTTTTTATTTTTGTTTTTGTTTTGCTTGGTTTAGTTTTTAGGTAAATCCGCCAAATATTAGCCTTTTTCTTCTTGAGCCTGCTGTCAGCAAGGGGCAAAACAGTTCCTATTTTATTCTTATATCCTATAAGTGGCTTAATATGTAAAGGAAAAGTTCAGGGTGTTACATTACATATAAAAGAAACATATTCTGTCTCTTCTTTTGAGAACTATAGCAGCAACACACTGTGATGGGAATAAACCCATTAAACAGCTGTGAAGATCAAAGGGAAAAACGTGGTTAAAAAAATATGTTCAGGTAGTTTAGTTTTCACCTTTATTCTAATATGGAAAAGACTTGAGAGCGGATTCTGAATCATTGAGAATTGTGGGAAAATGTCTTCTCTAGGGTTAGCTGGTCCTGACCCCTCTGATTTTGGTCCCCTATATTTGGAAGCATTGCTTGGATGAACTTCTATTTCTTCACTGTAATTAATTTTGACTCGGTGGCTCTTCTAACATCCAAGCTTTGCTTATACTGCAAATATGTCAGGAAGGTAATTTGACACAATACATGTAGCCTCATATTGTTCAGTGATTTAATTTAGAGGCTATATTTAACTTTAACTGGTCATTTGTAATTGTGCATGAAAAGGAAGATGTCTTGTTTTTTTTCAATATATCTGCCAGTGAACCTCTATTTTACCATTAAGGGATTCTCCGTCAATTATTGAAGTAACATTTTATACTTTGACTAAATCAGCATTATTTTATATATAGTAACATTTATAAATTAAATTGGAATTCTGTCTTGGAAATATTCAACATTTAAATATTACCATGTTACCAACAGCAAGAATGATAAACCTTCTTTTGGATGGAGTCACACTACCCCAGATAGACCCTGTGTGCAACCTGGGGGTTCTCTTAGACTCAGAACTCCTGGTTGAATAGCAGGTGGTAGTTAATGGCTAGGAGAGTCTTCATGCAACTTCATGCTGTGCACCAGTTGTGCCCTTTCCTGGATTGTGAGACCCTGCACTCAGTCACTAATGCTCTACTCATTTCTTATTTGGATTACTGCAGTGCCCTCTACATGGGGTTATCTTTGAAGAGTATTTGGAAGCTAAAACTGGTATAGAATGCAGCAGCACTGACAGTTCTTGAGGTTCCTAGGGTGGTGCATTTAAGGTAATTTGTTATACAAGTACATTGGAGGCCAGTCATCTTCTGGGTTTAATTCAAGGTGGTTAGTTATCATACCTTTCATGGCATGGGAACAGGTTATCTGAGAAACCGTCTTGCCCCAATAGGATTGACCTGCCTGCTTACTCTGAAGAAGAGGCCTTCTATGGACCCCATTAGCCAAGGAATTTCAACTAGCGAGGTAAAGTCTAAGAGCTTTCTCTGCCATGGCTTCTACCCTCAGGAACATTTTGCCATCGGAGATGAGATCTGCCTCCACCCTTCTGGAACCTGACTCTGCCAATTGCTTGGGGCACACTATGATGAAAGTGTTGGTTGAATGAGAGATAAGATCCGTCTCTTAAATCCCCTGAGCTCTTGGCTTTTAACTTTTATTCAATTGTTAATTTTAATGCTTTTAATTGTATATCTTTATGCAACTGTAAATCTTCCAGAGCTGCTCAGGTTAGTGAGTTGGGCAGCATGAAAATTTAATAAATAAACATTTGTTGGAGTTGATTAGAGAGTTATTTTTGTAGAACAGTTTTTCCTAGCTTAATTGCATTCACCAATTTTGGACTGCAAGTCTTGTGATCTCTATTAATTATAGCTATTTTGGCTTGGTGTAATGAAAGTTGAAATCTATTATATCTGGAGAAAGATGGTGTAAAGTAGAGGGGTACACCCCTTCATCTTTAGTGTGCCCTCTCCAAATTTGCCACAGAGCCTCCATTTTACAGAGGCAGAACAGACTAAGATCAAAGAGATCCCCAGTTGAAGTCCTCCTTCAGTCATGGAAGCTTACTGCCTAACATAGAAAGTAACCATTTTTATTAATATGTGACAAATATTGATCATACTTAACAAAACTAAATTAAAGAAAAAATTAAAAATTTCCCTGGCTGTGACTACTTCTGGTACTATTCAGATTTCGGCTTGTGTCCCCCAGTATGCCCCTCAAGAGCCAAATAATATTATATATCCCACCTCTGATCATGGATCAGAAGGTTCCTAACATGGTCACCTATTCAAACTATGCAGATTGGAATCTGCTGGGCACCTATTTTGGAAATTACCAATGAACCATCCTAGTGCTATATTAAAAAGAAAAATAATGGTTCCTTTGTTTGGACAATGGATGATTGCTTTTTTTTAAGGTGTTTTAATAAAATAATAAAACAATTATTTTAATTGTTGGCTTTGTGTTGATTATAAAACTTGGTTGTATGCCAGGCTCACTTATTCAGTCTCTTAGAGCTCTTACAGCTTGTTTAGAAATTATGCAAGTCATGTGGAAATTTATTAAGAGTTAAGTAACCGTCCTACAGCCACTTTTCTTATTTTAAATTTATTCATAACTATGACTTCTTGGCATTTTTAAAATATACTTTTAGAAATTGTAAGATATTATCACAAGTATACATAAGGTCTTACATTTAAGGTAATACTGCCGTAAGAAATTCACTACTGATATGGCTTCAATTATGCTGGTTTTTCTCCTATACTTTAACACCAGTTGTAAATCCTATGCATCGACTTCTATGACGGATCTCAACCTCTTAAAAAATGAATACATCTAGCGTTCATACATTGTTCAGAAAACGGGTATTATGAACTTATTCATAAAGGATCAGTTTGTTTTTCCTTAAATACAAAAGATGCAAATGCTCTTGTTATAAGGCTGTGTGTGATGGGGGAGCATTTTTAGGCCACACTGTATTGAAATAAATATTTCTTTGAAACCTCTAAACACTTTTGTGATAAAAGTATAATGCTATTTTCTTCCAGTGGTGCTTCATAATGTTATCAGTCCTTTCTTCTTTGAACCTCTTTTTCTTTCCTTTTCTGCCTGATATCTTCATAACTGAAATTATTCATCTGTCAAGATATTCTAAAATTGAATTGTGTTAAAATTCTCTGCTTAGTGTAGAATTTAAGTAGAACTAGAATATGGAAAAAACATACAGATACATGTACACATATACACACACCAGAGAGGGGTGGAGTGTGTTTCTCTTTCCTGAAAAACAAACAGCCTGTATTTAAGAATCCTAGGATTGGAAGGCATTGTAGAGGTCTTCTAGTCCAGCCTCCTGCCTATTATAGGAATCCTCAGGCTATCCCGAATTGCTGTCCATTCTTTGTTTGAAAATCTCCACTGATGACTCTAGTCTGGCTCAGACTCCAGTCTGGCTCAGTATTCTGGGAATTGAAGTCCACAAGTCATTAACGGACCATCGTTCCCCACTCCTACCCTACATGATAGACTAGACATTGCTTAATTGCTTTCACAATCATGGAATTCCTCCTTATTTTGAATTAGGATTTCTCTTTCTACAGTTTCCATTCATTAGTTCTTGAGCATTATGGAAAATAAATATTCACTTTCTGTGATAAGTAAAATTCCAGAATAAATTCATTAGTACAGTATAAGCAGTTATATAAAGTTGATGAACACTTCAACTATTCTGCACATTACAATAATGAAGGAATGATTTCCAGAAATTTCATTTACCTGTCTTGAAGAAGCTCATTGATATTTTTAATATCAATTAATTTTAATTAATTAATTTAATAGTTTTATATTATTGTGAGCATATATTTTCTTGGCATCAAGACATGTAGGTGTAAAATTCTTAACATGTTTTAAGGAAGCTGTAAATTTTTCTGCAGGAACTGAAATTGCCCTGTCCTCAACCCAATACCTACCATTTTGTGATTACGTTTTCTTCCCATTTATGGGATACTTAGAAATTCTATAATGGGACTGCCTTGGGCACAAATTACTATGGACAAAATTGGCTTCTCAACATGCTTAGTAAAAGAATGTATGTACATAGAAATGTGCCAGGCACCAAATCTGAATTCAAAATAACCCGTGATATTATATCCATGTAATTAGTTTTCCTAATCTAAAAAAGACTATATACAGTGTGAAACTAAAAGTCCTTGTTGTATGAAGAAAATGAACCCAATTTATCTAAATTATTGGTTGATAGAAATGTTCAATATATTTGATGGAGAACCTTTGGAAGTTCCTCTTGTTTTTAGACTGAGGAGTTTTATGGATATGAAGAATATCCTGACTTGGTTCTGGAGAATTCTATGTCAAGAGAATGGGTTATAATACTTCCTTATCATGGCACAGTGATGAAGCAGAAATTGCTAGATTACATTTTGAGTAGGCAAGTTTATTTTATTTTGAATTTGATATAAGAACAAATCTAAATTAGTTTATTATTTTATTATAAGTCTTTCTTACCTAATTTGCCTGCTATTAGGTTTAGGTACCGGAATATTTTGCTAGGATTTTTTTACAGTCTTTTAGATGGGAGTTATTTAAAAAGACACTTTATTTTGTTCCAATTTATTCAGCAAATTTATTGTTGGACGCTTGTAATCTGTTATTTACAATAACTTAATGTATGAAAACCAAAGATTTTTTTAATTAGAGTAGTGTAGATTTAGAAATTAGATAAAAAGGAGAAGTCAAAGAAATATTTCTTAATGCATTCTGCACTAAGTAACAATGCCTGGCCTTTGAATCCTGGATATACTGGATTGATGGAATAGCAGATGGAATGTGTAAGTAACCTGTATTGTCCCATACAAGATTATTGTATAGATATCCTTCAGTTCTATAAATATAGTAATGCAACCAGCATTCAGTCAAATGCATGTTGTGACAGATCTTTTTTTCTTTCATTCAATTGTGTCCAATTCTTGGATACTCCTTGGACAAGTCCCTGCAGTTTTCTTGGCAAGGATTTTCAGAAGTGATTTGCCATTGCCTCCTGCCCGGGGCTGAGAGAAAATGACTAGTCCAAGGTCAACCAGCAGGCTTCACGCCAAAGGCAGGATTGGAATACATGGTCTCCTTAATGCCTTAACTGTTAACATCTACCCCAAACTGGCTGTCTCACAACAGATCTACACATAAATATATTTGTTTTGATGTGCCCTGTCTTTTCCTGTATGAACTTGCTGGATTTTGGGAGGGTGTTTTTTTTTTTTTTTAAATAAGAGAGATACTCATGGTTGTAGATGCCAGTTCCTCAATTTTTAAAATATTTGCTCCCAATTTGATAAATGTTTATAATTTTAGCCATGTTATTTGAGAAATATTAAAATTGTGTAATAAATAACAATACATAATTGAAAAAATGTTTCCTGTAACACTGCATTTCTAACTTTGGGGATAAGGTTATCTTACAGCCATGATGGTGAACCTATGGCATGCGTGCTGGAAGTGGCACGCAGAGCCATCTCCTTGGGCACACAAGCTGTTGCCCCGTTGTTTTTGCGGGTTCCAGTGCACTAGCCAGCTGGTCTTCATGCGCACGAGGGCGCAAAAAACCGGAAGAGTAGCCATCCAGTGTGCATGTGCACCGGACAGCTGCTCTTCTGGTTTCCAGCCCACGCACGTGCGCACACTCTTGTTTTGGCACTTGGTGCCGAAAAGGTTTGCCAACACTGTCCTACAGTATAACAACATCACTGAGAAGGAAAATGTGAAGTTTCCGAAAGATGCCCTAATTAAAGCTTTCAAGTTGCCAGAAAGAATACATCTTGCCGTCAGGAACAGAAATGTAAACTTGTGCCTTCTCAAAATAAAAAATAATCCAGTTCAATATTTCTTCTGTCTGTTAGAGTAAAAACTTTTAAAAGTAGTACGGTAACAGTTGAGAGGATCTTAAGAACTACATTTGGATACTGAGATTGTGATGAAAACTGATTGTTTTCTGCTACTAGATATGTTTGGACTACGACTCCCAAGAATCTGTGGCTTCTAATCAGGGTACATTTAAAGTGGCACCCAGTTAGGAGAATGTGGGAACAGTGATAATATGGAGCAGCATTAGTAGGTCACTTATGTTCTGTGTATTGTACATTTTTATGAAAATACTTTGATATCATTGGCAATCACTAATCCAGTTACAGTATATTCTTGTCAAGTGTGTTATTGGCACCAGAATGATGATAAGAATAATATTCTAGGTTACTCCAGGTCGAAATAAAAAATATTTTTACATGAAATAAAGCCTAGTTCACTGTGATGTACTTGGCTACTATTAACATTCATTGTTATGTAAAAGAATATTGGATTATTTTTTCTAGGTTGTCCTTAATTTTTTTATGGTGTAGCCTTATTTAGTAGCGTGCTAATAATCGGACAGGTTGGTGGAGACCAAGTATTTTATTCCACCTTCCATATTTAGTATAGAATTCTAATCCCTGCTCTGCCAGGCCAGAGATAAATTAAAAGCAAAACACCTTTGTAAACAGACTAACAATTATTGTAACGTAAGGAGAACTTTCACTTATGTAATTCCATTACTAAGTGGTAAATTCCTTTTCTATCTCTGTAAGAAGATGCAGTGCCCTCTTGCCTTTCCAGGCGCAAGCTGACCAGGTATGCTCTATAACTCCCAGAAGTCCCTGCCAGCTAGAATTACTATTTCACTTTGATGTCCACATGGTAGACATCAGATTTCATGTAGCACTGCATATCTTAAAAATAGGCTTTGAAGTTAAGATCCACATAAAGTTATTGGAAACTCTCCTGAGACAATATTTCTTCAGAAAAAAATGTAATGCAAAAGCAGTCTCTTGTTGATGCTTCTTAATTCATGGTCTGGTTCTCTATGAGCATTCAAGTCTATCTGCCACAAGCAAGCAACCTTTAAAATAGAATTTGCTGAATTTTGACATTGTCTAGTAAGCCTGCGATGAAAGAATTTTAACGAGTTATACTCAGATCATTCTAAGAGATGTTGATTTTCTTTCAACTGAATTCATTGCCTAATCTATTCTTTGAATACAGATAGTCTTTATAAAGGCGAATATTTGTAGCTCAGGGTTGACATGAGTGGGTCCTTGGTGCTCTCTGAGCTTGCTTGTTTTCTTGCAGATGTTTCATAACCCAAATTAGATAACGTCATCAGTGCTAGGATTGGGACGACTCTCACCCTGATCATCACTTCTTTACCCTCCTACCATCGGGAAGGAGATATAGAAGTATAGCCAGCCGCACAAACAGGCTGAAGAACAGTTTTTATCCGTGGGCTGTCAGATTCCTGAATGAGAAATAACATCATAACTATGTAGTATGATGGACTGCAGGGCCGGCACAATGTGTAACATGTTCACACTCGTGCAATAGGACTGGGTTTTTTGTTAATACGATTTATTGGGTTAGGGATTTTCTGTCTTCACTGTGAGTTGTATTGTGTTGGGGGTGGATGCACTGATTGAGCTCAACCAATCTCATTGTACATACGTTGTACACTGATAATAAAGATTTGAATTTGACCAAGGACCCCTCAGATAGTCCTCAATTTGAACCCAGAATGTAGGTTGTAAGTCATTGCAGTTGTTAAGTGAGACACTCACGTGACCACCTTGCTCAATGACCGCAATCCCCGTTGCGGTACTTACTGTAGGTGAATGAAGTAAAAAAAAACAAAACTGCCTGATGAAGCAAGGTAGGCATCTCCCCTCTGTATGCAGAAGGGAACGGCAATGCTGGAGTGGAGAAAATAAGCGGCAGTGCCCAGCGCTGAGGTTCCCTCCCCTCCATGGGCAGAAGGAACTCCTTGAGCCTCCTTGAGAACAAATCTGCTCCTTGCTATAGAGGCTGGCTAGGTGGCTCAGTGGCTAAGATGCTGAGCTTGTCAATCAGAAAGGTCAGCAGTTCAGCGGTTTGAATCCCTAGTATAGGGCTTCTGCGTGAGACCTGCGTGATCCCTAGTATAAGGTCTCCTGGCTCTACCCTGTGGGACAAAATCAAGGCAGCAATTTTGCTGTTAAGGAGGCTGGGTAAAAAAGTCCCTCTCAAAAATCCAAGCGATTAGTTGACTTTATGGAAAAGCTGTCAGGGAAGATTGCACATGGCAATCACATAATTGTAGGGTAGTGACAACCTGCCATAAGTGCAAATGGATTGGCAAGCACCCTGACTGCAATCATGTGGCTGTGAGGGCATGCAACAGCCATATTTTGGGGCATAATTCCCTTTGTTTGTACCTTTGTTTAGTTGGTCGTAAGTCCCTTTGTTCAGTTCTGTTGTAATTTCAAATCGTTTTTGAACAAATGGTCATTAAGCAAGGACTACCTGTATGTAAAGAAACAGAACAACTAAATGGTGAATTAGAGAGTACTGGTAAATGCATTGGTTTTCTTTCACATGTGAATAGACAATGATAGAAAAGTGTTTGCTAGAGTTAATGCACCACACTGTTTTTAAAATGCATAGTGCTTTTTGAGGGCATAAGGGAGATAAAATAAAAAGTAAGAAGAAAAAACAACTTTTAGACGTCATTAACTAGTGCATGTCCTACAAAAGCAATTGACATTTTCTGCTAAGCCTAAATACTGGCCTCTAGCTCAAACTCTGCTCAAATGAAAAGAAATTTTGCAGCAATATTGGATGAACTAAAGTAACTAGCAAACCTAGCAATGTGACATCACACACATTCAACCTTGCTGGATTTAAAACAACTACTTTTACGTATCTTTTCTTTTATGTACACTGAGAGCATATGCACCAAGACATTCTTGTGTGTTCAATCACACTTGGCCAATAAAAAATTCTATTCTATTCTATTCTATTCTATTCTATTCTATTCTATTCTATTCTATTCTATTCTATTCTATTCTATTCTATTCTATTCTATTCTACCACTAAACAATCAGTAATATTTATTTGGGCAATGACCAGCAAAATTTAAAAGAACAAAGAAACAAAGCAGAGTGAAGTGAATAAATATAATATACTAACAGCTAGAAAAGAATGTTCCAGGGCTTATACTACAAGATGTTGTGAAGTCAAAAAATCATCTCAGAAAACAATAGTAGCAGACTATTTGTATATTGTTAAGAAATATGGGTGTATCATTGAGTAGAAGTCATCTGGAATGAGATTTCAACTTTATCAAATATTAGTTTTCCTATAGTTTTAATCTTACATGGACATGATTTTTAGAAAAATAATTATTTTGACCCACAGAATTAAGTTCAAACAGTTCTTTTTAAAGCTTCTGCTTAAGAATGATTAATGTCATTCAACAGATTGACCTCCTTAAACCATAAGACCACATACAGTCTGTTATCTTGCCACTTCTGCTATGCCCCTTATTTGGGATTGGGAAACTGCTTCCTCAGCTGCTTGCTGTCATTACTCGATGATGTAGCAGAATTCCCAATTCAATCAGCAAATGGAACTTTTGGTCTTGTGTTTATCTTTCCAACCCATTTCACTAGTTCTATGGTTTTTGCTTCCTTGTTTTAATTAATCAGATTTCTCAAGTGAAATACTCTGTTTGTTCAGGACCATGCAGCTAAAATAATTTGAATTAAAATTTGAATTCATGAGCTGGAATGGAAGTCTCTAGCCCTTCTCACTTTTGTTTTTATTTTGTCTGAATGACTTTTCCTACTGTTAGTGGTCAGTGATGTTCTGGCTGAGCTAAAATAAGAGCAAAACAAAGTGATTTGCAGAGATTCATCATTACTCTTATTCATTTTCTTTTGTTGTAAGAAATACTGCATAGTAAAGATAAATCAGACTTAATTTGCTGATTGGTGACATTGTGATTGAATTTTGCAACCCGTGCTATAACAGGACAACTGCATTAAAATAAATTTATTTCTAGTCTGCCAAAACCTACAATAATTTGCAACTCCTGATTTTGGTTGAGATTTTCTGAGAATGTTCTTCTTACTGCATCTGTTGAACTAAAGGTGAGATAAAATGATGCCCATTACTTCTCATTACTGTTCAACATTGTATATTATGGTCACTGCTGGCAAAGTTTAGAGAACATTGTCGCCTTCTACTTCAATTGTAGCCCGCCCGCCCTCCCTCCCTCCTTTCTTTCTTTCTTTCTTTCTTTCTTTCTTTCTTTCTTTCTTTCTTTCTTTCTTTCTTTCTTTCTTTCTTTCTTTCTTTCTTTCTTTCTTTCTTTCTCCTGGCTGCAATAATCTCACTATTTACAATGTGTGACTTGTTTGAGACAGGCTTTAGAGCCCTTGGGATGATGGATAAGGGCATGAAGGCAACTGACTTGGAATGTGTTCAGAACTTGACAGTAGGAAGCAGGAATCTATTAAACTTCAACATCTAAGGTCAGAAACAGATTTTTCAAGTCCTGAGAGAATTCCCAAAGGATCAGGGGTAGTTCTGAGAAAGGGGATCTATAAAATTACAGTTCTTCCATAAAATATAGTATTTGGACAATGTTAGAAATCTAAAATAGATTTTTTGAAAGCCTGATTGAGGCAATCTATATCACAGTGGTGCTTAATGTAAATGTTCATGTATGATATATGTACATGCATAAATTATCATTTCATGTGACAACTTTAATATCTGAAACTACTTATTTAATTATCTATTCCTGAAGATCTTTGTCTTTATCATGTCTGGATTGTGACAAAAAAAGGGGTTTTATGTTCTTGGAAAAATGCTTACATACTACATATCAAAGGCAAAAGCTGGCTTGATTGAATGTGTTCTTTCCCAACTTTTGGATTTATTCTTTATTGATGCAGAGGAAGAACTGGACAAGATGATTCTTTGTAGCCAAGATTTGATGTTTAAAAATGAACTGTATATCTTTTTTAAACATACATAATCGTTGCTGGTATTTTATGTAGTTATGGGTATTTTTTTCTCTCTCTTTCTTGTTCTAAGCTTTGTTTTCTTCCCCCACTCTGCATTTCTGTTGTATTAAAACAAATAAAAAAATAAAAAGAGTTGCTTAAACTCTGTACTTCTGTTAATCTGAACCCCAGATTAATCTGATGATTTCCATAATCTTTAAATTCAAATAAAATTTGTAGTTGGAAATTAAATTCCAAAATCATTTGAACATCAGACTTGGACATTGGGTGCTATCTAACAAAATGAAATTCAATGGTGAAAAAAAGTAAAGTTCTACATTTAGGCAAGAAAAACAAAATGCACAGGTACAGTATATGTGGTACCTTGCTCAATAGTGGGGACTGTGAGAGGGATCTTGGAGTCCTAGTGGACAATCACTTAAATATGAGCCAGCAGTGTGCTGCAACTGCCAAAAAACCCAATATAGTTCTAGGCTGCATAAACAGAGGGATAGAATCAAGATCGCATGAAGTGTTAATGCCACTTTATAATGCCTTGGTAAGGCCAACTTGGAATATTGCATCCAATTTTGTCAACAACATGTAAAGGAGATGTTGAGACTCTAGAAAAAGTGCAGAGAAGAGCAACAAAGATGATTAGGGGACTGGAGGCTAAAACATATAAAGAACAGATGCAGGAACTGGGTATGTCTAGTTTAATGAAAAGAAGGACTAGGAGAGACATGATAGCAGTGTTCCGATATCTCAGGGGTTGCCACAAAGGAATCGGAGTCAAATTATTCTCCAAAGCACCTGAGGGTAGAAGCTGAAAACTTTAGAAAACATTTAAAGTTGGAAAACTAAGCAGTATATTCTCTTCAGAATTTGTTTCTATGGTAGTATAATGTTCATTTTTGTTTTGCTGCTAGCCACACATTTTTACACAGATGCCTTCTTGTTACAGTATTATTT
This sequence comes from Arizona elegans, assembly GCA_022577455.1. NCBI lineage: Eukaryota > Metazoa > Chordata > Lepidosauria > Squamata > Colubridae > Arizona > Arizona elegans. Next base: position 143,956,855 of record JAKOOJ010000002.1, read on the forward strand.
TAAAGCATTTGGCAGCCTGTTAGTATCCAGACTTCAGTCTGGAGAAAGAAAGTGGAGCTCTTTACCTAAAGCCTAGACAAAAGGAACGTTGGAGAAGTTTTAGGGTGACAGCAAAATTGATCTAAGGGATCAGAGTGTGGCACCATGAAAGGGAAACATCCTGTATAACTTGTTGGTGAGAACTGTTCACTTGCTCAAAGTTTGCTTGAAGCTTTGAGAAGAGAAGTGATAGATGTTTTTCAAAAGCTCATCCTAGTGCAGTATACTGTATAATATAAAGTATTTCCAGTTATTCTGTGCATAAGAAATTATAGCAGGCAAAATGTTTTGCTAATGTAGAGCTCTTCTGCCAATATACTTTTAATTTATATTATTTATCACAAGTGCTTTGTCATCTGACTCTTAAATAGCTTTTTTTGGTACCTTTGTTGGCCAAACTGTAAATTAACCTAGTCAAATGCTGGAATATATATATACATATATATACATATACACACACACACACACACATATATATATATATATATATATATATATATATATATATATATATATATAATCATAAGTCTTGCCTGTCATTAAGTGGGTTGTCTCAAGACCATGACCAATTTTACAATTTTTTTTTGCAACAACTATTAAGCAAACACTACAAAGTTGTTCAGTGAACCCATTGACTGCAACAGATGTTTTTTGCCAGAATTTGGATATAAAGCCTGGTTTCCAGCAAAAAACGTCGTAACTCATGAACACTGCAAATGGTTGCAAAGGTGGGCCGGTTGCAAAGCTGGGCCAGTTGCTGAGCAGCAAAATGTGATAACTGTCAACTTCAAAACGGATCAGGGCTGGCACAGCCATTTTCTCCATTTCTCAGCTTGACTCACTTTGCGGGGGAGGAAGGACCTCTGGAATGTCATACCAGATATCAACAACCTACTATCCCATGGGAACCAAGGACATCCCAACAGATGCTGGCCAAAGACCAGAAGAAGGTTACCAAGGAGTTGCCAGAACATCTATTTGGGCAATGTGACCTGTGACAATGTGGGAAGGACCTGTGTATTCTTTAATCATATTGAAAGCACGGGAAATAGCCAGAGCTGGTTTTGCTTTTCAATCATGCCAAAATGATGTACTCAATAAAGCAGTTCTTTGAGAATGAAGATTTTTCAACAAAACAGTGCAGACATAATTGCTGCTGGCTTATCCAGAAAATTCTGTTAGAGGCTGGTTGATATGATTTTTTTTTAAAAAAATCACTGTATTTTAAAAATGTAAAAAAAATTTTTAAAAAAATGCAGAGGACACAATATGTTGCAATATGGTCTTGATTTAGTGATAAGCTTAACCATTTAATTAATTTCATATAGGCATTTATACTTAGCACATGGATCATTTTTTCTATTAATTTAGATAGGGTTACATTTTGCTCATTTTGATTACTATATTAGGTTTTTCCACTGAATAGCCACTCTTTAGTCAATAATCATTTCATATTTAATCATTTCAACAAATAAAATAAGCAACTAAAAAAGGAGTGGTATGAAAGACTATTAAAAACTGAAAGACGTCCAGATTCAGAGTGGCAAGAAGCCAAAAACTGGATACTCTATTGACAAATAAGAAAAGTCAACTTTGCTTTAAGTTTTGCAATTTAAAGTTACTTGAAATAACTAGGAAAAGTAGCTGCTGTGTCCTTGGTAAGGGCACTTCACTCTCTGAATATTTTCTATATTTATAATTTTTCTGTGGCCTTTATGAAATACAGATTTCAGATATCTATGGTATGATTTTTGGTCTCTAAGCAACATAGGTAACTTGAGTGATACGAATTGTGGCATGACCTTAAGAAATAGCTTTGGTGTTAAATCTCTAGGTCTTCAGACTCAGGAGGGCAGAATAAGCCAGACCACACAAAGACTTGGAAGGTGGTGAGGTCAAGTTAAAAGCCACCATAGCTACCAAATACTGTGCAGACTATTATAAGCCACATGGTGATTAGTGAGCAATGGCAGAATGAAACTTCCCCTCCATACACGCTTTCCAGTCACCTATGCGTTACCAAGACAACTCCAACCATTGGAATACAAATTATTCTTTGGGTGCTACAGCAAAGTTGGATGTTGACTAACCCTGCATGCAAATTTAAGTGACAACTGTGTAAACAACAGCTACTATTAATCATCAGAAGAGTCAACAGGAGCTGTACTCAGGAAAAATGTTATTGGCAGGGGCAAGGAAATGGAACAAGGAGAGGAGGGGAAGCCTGCACACATACACATTCACACCCAAACAATTATTGGCCTTGTAATTCATGACTGCTGAGTCCTTGAGTTCTGACTCCCTAGGAAACATAAGTTATTCTTGTCCTGGACATTAACTATAAACAAGCCTTGAGGATAGAATGAAATCTTTTCACATGCAAAGACTGCCAGAGCTCTGGCTTTGGAAAGTTTGAAAACAGAAAAAGTTGTGACAGCTATGGCTTTTGGAGTATTTCTGAAAGACAAAGATGTTATAAAGTTGCCCAGTTGGAGTTGGTGCTTAAGCAATCTTAATTTCCAGCTGAGCAATTCAGTTACAGTACGAATAGTTTTTGGACTCTTAGACTTGAAGCAGTGAGTTGGATCCAGGCTTAGTAAAGTAGTTGTGACTGATTTAAGTTCCATTAGATTCAGTGGCTTGGCTTCGGGCATATCCAAATCTAATGCTATTTCATTATCTTTTGCACTGTTTACACAAAAAGCATGAACAATTGTGTTAACAGCGAAATCTATTTATTATTGATTTCTAACATATTTACTCTACAAAATATCCACGTATGATAGAAGTCAGTTTTACTATTTCTCAAATTTTGTGAACATTCAGTAACTTTTGGCAGCTTTGTGACACCTTTTGGCAAGAATGCTTTGGAGCTCTAAAACTTTCCTTAATACTGTAACTTAAAAATACCTTTTAATTGTTTTCCTGATTGTCATTTGGAAAAATAAACAAGGAATTAAATTCGGTTCTATTTTCAGCCTGAATAATATCTCAAGATGTAAATGAAACCCGAAGATAGGTTTTCTGATAGCTGGAATCTACTTATATTTGAACTGATCCCTCTTGGCAGCCAACGAATTGTTTTGCCTGCTTTAAGGTACGTTCACACAAGCAAAGCTAATGTTTTCAACACAGTTAGGTTTGCAGTTTGCAGTTTGTCAGATTTCAAGATTAAGATTATGATAGTAGAGTGACATAACTCAAGGCAGAGGCTTACTTTCCAGGGTGAAGCAATTCAGTCTGAAGCAGTTGTGTTCCAATTCTAGGTCTCCACAAAGCTCTAGCTTGGTTTATGTGGAACTCTAATAAGCAAAAGGTGCCAATATACTGTAGCAGCCATGCATACTCTCAGACCCAAATGTTTATTCTTTATGTAAACTGATATAATCAGAAGGAGAAAAGGCAACCAGTTTATGATTAGCAAAGCCTAAATCATATTCTGTAGTTTGAGGAAGACTGTGTTACAAAACACAGCTACCTTTCCCCCCGCCCCCCGGGATTTTGTGCTCAGCGCTTGGCCGGGGGAGGGCAGCGCTTCCCCATGCTGCCCCCTTCTTTCTCTTAGCCCTGCCCACAAGGGAGGAGGAAGACCAGGCTTGGGGGATGGCCCCCACCCTGCAAGATCCGCCTCCGCCGTTCTCTCCCAGCCCTCTTTGCTGACGGCAACAGTAAAAGTACCATGATGAAGACGGAATCCTGTTGCCGCACAAAGGCAAGTGCAGGAACGCTTTGTTCCCTCACTGAGGCTCCGCCCAACACCGCCACGACAGGGCGACAGTTCTTTCATCCCTCTGTGGTTCCATCCAAGGAGCCGCAGAGAAGTTGGAATTGATTGAGTGAAACATGATGGAGAAACGCAATTGGAACTGGGCTGGGGTGATGGCGTGTGTGCCCACAGTCTGGCACTCGTGCCGTAGGTTCACCATCACAGGCTTATAGGCTCCTGGGGCATGTTGTTATTATTATGGTCCTTACAGTTCCTTACTCTTGCTTACTTCTTTGATTGAAAGCAGAATATTCAAAGACAGTATTGATCAGGATAGGCAGTATAGCTTGAAATCTGTGCTCCCGTATTATAAAAAGCCCATTATAATGTAGGTAGCCCTCAATCTATGACCAGAATTAAGCTCAAAGTTTTTATTGATAAGCAAGGCAGTTGTTCAGTTAGTTTTGCCTCATTTTATGACCTTTTTGCCACAGTTGTTAAGTGAATCCCTGCAGTTGTTAAGTTAGTCACACCGTTGTTAAGTGAATCTGGCTTCCCCATTGACTTTGCTTGTTGGAAGGTTGCAAAAGGTGATTTTGGGAGATTTCAAACACCATAAATATGAATCGGTTGCCAAGTGTCTGAATTTTGATCACGTGACCGCAGGGATGCTGCAATGGTTATGTGAAAAATGTTCATAAGTCGCTTTTTTCAGTGCCATTGTAACTTCGAATGGTCACTAAATGAACTGTTGTAAGTCAAGGACTACCTGTAATTAAAATAGTAAATCTAAATTCCCAATTTAAGTATGAAAAATAAAAAGGTAAAATGTATTAAACACAGAATTGCTAGTTTTTAGTAATCTCGGAAGGCCTTCGTGAACAGCCAGGTTTTTGCCTGCTTCCAAAAGTCTGTGAAGAGGAGGACTGGACTATTCTGAAGAAAAAATAGCTACTGTGGAGAACATCTGCCATTCGGTTCTCTCCTGCCATGGAGAGCCTAAAAGGCTCACTGTTTGGATGAAAAAAGCAGAAACTATTTGATAATAATTGTCTTATTAAGAATTCCACAGTGCTTCCACTTCATTCTTATCCTTTATTCAGCTTAACTGTTAAATTGCAGGGAAATAATAGGCTTAGGGGAGAACACCTGAAATGGTTGTGAGATAATTTGTTTTTTTTTTTAAATAATCTTTCAACATTTATAGGATTATTCTTTTTTTAAGAAACACTGAAAATCAAGAAAATTGTTTTAGTTTCAGGTAGCAACATTTCTGTTTTCAAACTGTCCTGGACTGAGACTGCTTCCTTTTTGAGAAGAGGGGTAACTCTGATACATTCTGCAGTGCAAAAACTTTATTCTTTTGATTCTTTTGGTCTCTCAGTTTTGTGGTAGGTATCTCAAAAAGTGGTAGCACTAGTTTTCTTGAGTGAGTTTAGAAACTAAACAGATGAATACAGCTCATCTGTCTGGAACCCGCACTGCATATCGGACATAAATACAATCGAGAGAGTCCAGAGATATTTTACGAGAAGAGTCCTCCATTCCTCTAACCGCAATAAAATACCTTATGCCAACAGACTCCAAATTTTGGGCTTAGACAACCTAGAACTACGCCGACTTCAGTCTGACTAAGCATAGTACATAAAATTATCTGCCACAATGTCCTTCCTGTCAATGACTACTTCAGCTTCAACCACAACAATACACGAGCATGCAATAGATACACACTTAAAGATATAAACTCAAGGTAAACAGTTCCAAACTTGATTGCAGAAAATATGACTTCAGTAACAGAGTGGTCAATGCCTGGAATGCAGTACCTGACTCTGTAGTTTCTTCTCTAAACCCCCAAAACTTTAACCTTAAACTGTCTACTGTTGACCTCACCCCATTCCTAAAAGGTCTGTAAGGGGCGTGCATAAGGGCACCAGCGTGCCTACCATTCCTGTCCTAATATTCCTTTTTTACTTACTCTTTTCATGTATTCAAATTATGTTTATACTTTTTACCTGTAATCTTATATATGCTTGACAAATAAAATTAAACTTAAGGGTCAAGCCTGGTTAGTGCTTACATAGGAAGTGCCATCCTGAAAGAAGCCATTATCAAAACACTTTGGTATTGTATCCAAGAACAATAGCCTACCAGAAGTAGAGCCCAAGAGACTTACTGATTTTAAGCTACGATTCTGAGAAGGAAGGAGTTTGTGTTAGTACCACTGTGCTTTATCAGCAACCATTTGGTGAAAGAGGAGATTATTGGGCACAGCAGCAAACAAACAAGCAGGTTGATTGTAGCTGAGATTAATTTGACGTAATTGCTGACATTTCATAAATTGCAACCATGGCTTCCAGATGTAAATAATGCATTTTGATGAGTGGATTGTCAGGAGCAGGCCTGAAATTCAGTTGATCTGCAAAGCTACACAGTTAGCATGTTTATTAATGGGAATGTGTGAGATTTGTCTGAAGTTGGGTTTTTTTTTTATTGTTCTAAAATTCTGACTCGTATCTTGTGTTTTAAACATGAAGTACCAAACATGAGTTTTCTTAGCAGTGAGTTGAAAGAATGCATCATTTGAGAAGATTAGCTGAATCTACATTGAATGATTATTTCTAAACATTTGAGAGGGAATTATTCCACACTCCTAAATTTGTAGATCACAGAAAAACTTAGAATAATGGCCAGCAGCTGTCAGAATGATGCACACTAATGATATGCATTCAATATGTAACATTTTTATTCAAATAGGTTTTGTTACGTAATTATAATCTTTAGTACAGGACTCTAAGGAAAATAGCTGGGCATTATTCCCATGCTGCAAATAGAGAGCTGAGATGTGAGGGGGGAAATGGTTTGCCCAAGGCAGAAGAAAAACTGAGAACCTTAAGACGAAATTCATAGCTCATATTTTATCACATCCTATCCTATTATTGTGGGATAGTAAAGTCCATGTGTTGTTGAATTTCCAGGCTTAAAATCAGAAGTGTCCACATAAGCAAAATTAAATGCTGATGGTTTTATAAGTTGCTGTTCTGTATTCTTTGGCAAGGAAACTTTCATAGATTAGGTGGCAATTTATACCAGTGTTTTCAATAGAATATATATATTTCAAATGTTAATTCCTAATTTTTTAAAATAACAATGTTTATAATTTTTTTAAAAAAATCCTGAATGCTAGAATTCATGAAAATATGTTTTTGAAACAATATTTCAAAAGAAATACACAAAGTGAAGAGACATTGAAACATTCTCCTTGTTATATTACCTAATCAGTTATTGATCTCTTCACATTATATCTAAATTTGGATGCAATAACATTCCAATAGTTTTGATCGAGTGGTTTAAGCACCAGCTAGAAAGCAAGAAACTATGAATTCTTGCCCAGTTTTAGCCATGAAAGACAATTGGGTTTTTTTGGGGCAGTCATTCTCTGTCAGCCCAACCGATCTCACAGGGTTGTTGAGGGGGGAAATAGGAGGCGGAAGGCATATTAGATATGTTTCCTGCGTTGAGTTATTTTATAAAAATAATAAAGCCATGATATAAATAAATAAATTAAAAATAGTTTTAAAAGGAGAGTGTTAATGTTCTGTTTTGCTGAACGTCATATTGGCAGTAGTAAATTAAATCCTTCTGTTGTTCTAATTATTCAGTTTATTGTATGAGCGTGAAAACGAAGGAAACCAGCACTTTGTTATTAATAGACATTTATTTGGCTTTCTTCCACTGTTAACAGGCTTGGATTGAAAGATGGACCTGCTGTTCAGTTTGCAACTAAGGTTGGCATTGGAGAACATTATTAAAATGGCTTTTATGTATAATTCAGCCAATTTCACTGGAAAACAGGTTCAGTCAAATGCAAAGTGAAGTGCGCTCTCATGAATAAACCCAACACTCTTTGGTTCCAAATCCTTGTTCTTTATTGTATATGAACAAATTGCAAGGGACGACTGACAGTTTCTTGGTACTTTCTGCATTGTGGTCTGTTGTGCTTTATGCAAACCGTTTGCCAATTCCATTCATTGGGAGGCCTTCCTGTTGCATCTGTCAGATATGTTCCTTTTTGTAGCTCTTGATTATCTCATTTTGCTGATAGGCAGAATGATTCTATTTTGCATTGCCAATCTGCCCTTATTTTGTGTCTGCAAAGAATGAAAAATGCAAAGCGTGGCTTTGAGCAATGCAAATTATAGCCCTGTCTTTCAAGGTCATAAGCCACATTTTTAATTTTTTCCTTCAATTTGAGTTTTCAATGGTTCAGTCGCAGAGGGATCACTTCCTTCATCATTGAATAGCTTAATCTCCTTTTATAGTCCATATTAGGAAATTATTTTATGATGGGCAATCCAGGCTTACCTTTTCAGAAGGCTCCTCATAAGCAGCAATCCATTCTTTGTATTTTCTTCATACTAAATCTAATGAAAATACCAGACATATACTGTGAATTTTCAGAAAGTGAAGCAGGTTTCCAGGTATTTTTGATCCACAGCCTAATAATTAGTCAAAACCGAACTCACCCCGTTTTTTTTTCATTGTAGAAATTTAATTATAGAACTTTGTATTCATTTATTCGACTTATATGGTCACCCAGCTAAGTATAAAAAAAACAAAAGATAACTAAACAAAAGTTAACACGCATATAAAATGAAAAACAGAATAACAAACTAAAATGATGACAGAATAACTGAGGCCAACCATTTTATATCATTGTATGGCCTATTCAGAAATCTTTCATTTTGAATAGGATCAGCTCATGTTATAACCCAGTGTTTGAAGAAAAACTATGTTTTCATGGCATTACAGAGGCCAGCAGGATGGGCCATTCAAACCTTAGGGAAATAATAGTCTATAGCAGTGGTGAGTTGCCCCTGGTTTGGACCGGTTCACATGAACCGGTAGTAAAACCGGCGGGAGGCTCCACCCACTGACCTGGATGTCATCATAGATGATCTGCGCATGCGCAGAAGCGCATGGGCGTGATGCAAACCGGTAGTAAAGGTAAGTAGAACCCACCCCTGGTCTATAGGGCAGGTACCATGACAAGAAAGGTTTTTGTTCCTGGGTCCCACTAGGTTGCTTCAAAGAAGGGAACTTCCCCACCCCACCAGATTTCATGGGACAAGAAAGGTCAATGAAAGTTCAGGAGTTCCACAAATAACCAGGAATTTCATGACAGATTTCAGAAGTGCTAACAGCACTTTGAGTTGCACCCAGAAATTTATAGAGAGCTAGTGCAGCTTCTGTATGTACAGACATGCACCCATAAAACACAGATATATCTGCGCAAGAGCCACAGGGGCGACCTATTCTTCCATTAAAATCCCCCTAAATTATGTACCAGTTCTGTCATTTGGACTGACCCCCATTTAGAATTAAAGGAAAGTCCCTGGATTAGGGACACCTCCATACCCACAGGTACTCAGTTTTAGTCTGAGTTTGGATTGAGTCAAAGCTTTGTTTTTCCCTATAGACACCAAATACTAGGGAGGAAACTTGGCAGCATCACTTGGACATCCTAGGGTGGAGATTTATAGCTGGTTGCCACCAGCAGATTAATGATACCTGTCAAAGCATATAATCATCACCTTAGAGAATGAAAGAATGGATCATTAAGAGAGGAGAAACAGCAACTAGTCTGTTGAGAAAGTGGAAAATGTGAGAAAGAAATTCAGAATAATTCCATCTTTGTTTAATGTAAGATGGCTGAGAGGAACTCCAATAAACTGGGTTGTTAGAATCCAGAATAATTAAGTCCTTATTCTTGGAGTTCTGGTTCTTACTGGTATAATTGTCTGACAGAGGAAAGTAGGTTATAAAATCTTAAATGGGAATCTTGGCAGCCAGTTAGGATCCACACTTGCGCTGCAGTCTGACATATTATGCTAATAGTTATATAGCTATATAAATATTTGGGACAGTGGAGAAAAACTCATGAGCCTCAGTGTTGTGCCTGATCAGCTAATTAATAACTTTCATGTTTCAGAGAATGTGATAAACAGCATTTAGACATATGCAAAAATTCTGATTTTGAAACATCTTAAGTTCAAAATAAGGTGATTCAACTACTCTGGAACTGCTTTAGGTTTCAGAAAACCGTTTTGGTCTTGAAACACCTCCAGTATAATCATTTGTTTTGAATTTAAAATGGAACATTTCAAATGAAAACCATTTTATAATTTTAAAAAATACTTCTGATTTCAGCCTTCCGAAAACGTACCTTTCACTGGTTGTGATTAAACCTTGTGCTCAAAACTGACATGTGAAAAACATGGGGAAATAACAACGTAGTTTGGTTCTCTGTTTGAAAGTGGAGCCTGACAACTTTCTCTTCTCAGGCAATATTTTCAGAAATGATTTGGCATTGCTTTCTTCCTAGAGCCCAGAAGGAAAAAAAATGATTCAGGGTAAGCAGCTGGCTTCCACACTTACATTTCCCTATTCCTAGTCTATATATTCTTCTTCGTCTTAAGACTGCTGCTTTTGATTGCTAAATCCCCTTAAATTGATAGGTATCTATCTGCAGAAGTGGTGGAAAGGGTTCTGGAAAAAAATCAGTATTTGTATAGTTGCATCAATCGCATAATGGCAGAGTTTGCACCATTTCATCCTTGCAAGTATGTTGTCATCATGATGTAATCTCACTTTGCTGCAAACCCTTTAACTGAGAGCATTCTATACACATTTTCCTCTTATTTGAACTTGTGTTTTCCAGGTCTTCTATATATTTATTTTTGCCATTATATGGTATACATTTTCAACTTTTTTTTTTTTTTTTGCATCCCAAAATATTAAAAGCTTCATTTGCTGAAACCAAATAATTAGATATCAACCTGTCTGAATTTGTGACACAGAGTAGACTTGGGACAGGTATTTTTCTGATAATGTTATTTTAAAATAATTACACATTCCTTAAATTTTCACATACCTTATTTACCTTTTGCATTGCAAATTTTGGATTCTTGCAATTGTTCGATCTGTTTTTAAAATATTATTTGACTACAATACTATATAGTTCCAGCCAGTAGCCATGCTAGCTGGTAGCTGTAGTTCAGGTACTTCTGTAGTTCTTGTTCTTTATGTAGAGTTTATAACTATTTCCCAATACATTGGGTAGAGATGAAGAAAAGACTCTTATGTAAGAATGTGGGAATGATATGATTATTTCCCATGCTTTATTATAGCGGAGTACATAAATCATATGTGAAATAATCTTTGATTTTTATTCCATAGTTTAGTTCCATAATTCATTTCCAGATTGACTACTAACAACACATTTATTCAGTTGGTGATACCTTTTCCTGGTTATTCACTAAACAGAAGCATAATTTTTCTTGTAAAAGAATCATATGTTTTGTATGTGCTTATAAATGGTTAATCCTTTGCATAACAGTCCAGCAATCAAACTATGCATTTACAGATTTTATGCTGCATAGAAAATTATTTATTTAGCCCAAGCCATTTTAAATTAGATTTTAAAAAAAAACCCCACATAACTAGGTTTACAATGCTGATCTTGAGAATCTTATTCTTTTGGCTCTTAACCCTGATTTGTCAATATTTCTAATACATTTTTTATTGTTTTACCATAATTTTTTAAATGAAATTCAACCATTTAGAGCTGTGGTGGCTCAGTGGTTAGAATGCTGTACTGCAGGCTACTTCTGCTGCCTGCCAGCTGCCTGCAATTTGGCAGTTTGAATCTCACCAGGCTGAAGGTTGACTCAGCCTTCCATCCTTCCAAGGTCAATAAAATGAGAACCCAGATTGTTGGGGGCAAGATGCTGACTCTGTAAACCACTTAGGGCTGTAAAGCACTGTGCAGCGCAGTGATGAAATCCAATTTTTTTTACTACCAGTTCTGTGGGTGTGGCTTGGTAGGCATGGTGTGTCTTGGTGGGTGTGGCTTGGCAGGCATGGCAGGGGAAGGATACTGCAAAATTTCCATTCCCACCCCACTCCAGGGGAAGGATACTGCAAAATCCCCATTCCCTACCCACTCCTGGGGGAAGGATATTGCAAAATCTCCATTCTCACCCCACTCTGGGGCCAGCCAGAGATGGTATTTGACGGTTCTCCGAACTGCTCAAAATTTCCGCTACCGGTTCTCTGAACTGCTCAAAATTTTTGCTACTGGTACTCCAGAACTTGTAAGAACCTGTTGGATTTCACCCCTGGTGCAGCAGTATATAAGTCTAAGTGCTATTGCTATTTCGAAGATGTTTAGATTTCAATTAAAGGTTCAATTACACTGATTTATTGCTAAAATGCCTATGCATAGCAATCATCTCAATTAACAATTAGTACCTGCTTGGATAAGGATCAACAGAATTCAAGTGGGGTTGGATTCAGTTGGCTTGTGACTAGGTAGGGATTCTAGGCTGATCTCTCTTTTAACTCCAGCCTCAGGTTCTATCACTCCTTCTTCTACATTATATTTCAATTTAAGGAGTTCTATAAAAATCCTCATTAGGAATTTACTGAGGAAAAAACACTGTGTTAAATTAAAGATGGAGTCCACTTTCATTCTAGGATGATACGTGAGAACTTTTATCCTGAAATAGGATTTCGGTCTAGAATCTAAGCATTCAAACAGGTAGGTCTCCTAAAATTATGTTCCAAAAATAATATTCTACACTTATTAACATCTTTGGGGCACAGATTGTGATGAACTATTTTTCTTCTTTCTATTTTGTATGGTTATCTTTATTATAAAAATATTGATTGTGATTGTGAGTATTTTTTTTTCCTTTGGCTTCACTTACACATTTCATTTTTAGCCTGCTTGGTCCTGTTTGTGTCTTAAAATTTATTGCAGTAACATGGAACAGTTGCCTTGGAATTAGCATAAATTTCACTATTTCAGTCTGTGCATTTTCTTTTGATTATCTTCTGAGATGCTGTAATAATGCAATAACCAGAGTTATATCCCTTGACATAGCTCTTCTCTTTTGTCTCTATAACTGGATTTATATAAGCAGAAGCTCTCCCTTGGTGTGCAGACTCTTATAAATATGTATGTAGAGTGTGCACACGTGCTTTTTTTTTTAAAAAAGTAAACTATGGGCATATGTATATTGAATTCAATATCTCATGAGTGTATTCAGACATTTTCGAGGCATATGATAAATTCTAAGCAAGGATTTATGTTTGTTTGCATAGTTTTTCCTGAGGATGCTACAATATTTCAGCAAGCAAGGAGTGGTATAGTAGTACATTTTAGTACAATTTTTTTTATTAGGATTATGCAGTTATTTATTTATCAAACTTGTATGCTGCCCCATCTTGCCCAAAGTGATTCTGGGTTTGGATTTAATCTTTAATTTGGATTTAAAGAGAAGAAGATAATCTATAGCTTGTGTGATTCCATATATCACTCTTCTTGGCAGATCAAACTCTGCTTTTCCTGGGATTATCCAAGTCAGAAAAAAATCACATTTGGTTTAAGGTCCTGCTATTTTGCTGCAGATTGCTATAGAGATTACAGATTGGTGTACAGAATTATTTTTAGGTTCCGAGGAGCAATAGGAAATCAAGCTTAATCAAAAGGAGACTGAGTTCTAGTCCTGCCTTAGGCACAAAGCCAGTTGGTTGTCTTTGGGCCGGTCACTCTCAACCCAAAGAAGGCAGCAACATTTTCCTCAAAAGTGTTGCCAAGAGAAGTGAAGGGGTTGTCCAGGCAGGTTCCAGGAGTCAAGACTGACTCAAAGGTATCTCCTTCCCAATAAAAAGCAAGATGTGCAAGCATTTTAAAATTTAGCAAATACTGTAGTTGTCTTTATTTTAAATGCCACTCCATTTCCAAAGACTGCAAGACAAAAAGAAATATAAAATAAAAGCATCAAAAAGTTGGTAACATAAACCAGGCCATGTTGCATCACCATTCAGGTAGCAGAATCTTCAAGCATCCCAAAATGCTTCTCTGAAGGGTCATATTTTTACATCTCTTTGAAAATACAGTATCTTTTTGCAAACTGGATCCTTTTTGGCCCCATTTATTTCAGACTATGATGACTGCTGAGTGAAACTCCAAATGCCATTTCCAGATTTCACAGTGAACAAGGGGATAACAACAGAAGGCAGCTGAGTTGAATTTAAGGGCAAGCCACCTTACCTTCAGATCTGAGCAAGCTTAGAAGCTCTCATAGACCTTGGTTGGCATTCCTTGTCTCTAGCAATCTAGATCTTCAGCTTCCCTGAGGAAGCCACCTGGTATACATGATGCTGGTTCTGGACCTACCTTCTTGCATCCATGTAAGGAACTATGGTGGATTTTTTTACCTCAGGTTTTCAGAACCTCATGAACACTGCATCTTATCTCATGGTAACCAGTTTTCCTGGACCTCCAAAATATTTTTCTCTTCAAAAGCATTCTTTGGATCATTCCCTACTCTCCTAATCATTCAATTTTTGCAAACCTAACTGGTAGCTGATTTCCACAGGTCTGTTGCAGCTTGCAGGATTTGGCATTGCCTTATTGGGTAATCCTATAATCAGACAGATGGCTGCCCTTCCAGTGGTCATTTATATACAGTAGTGTAACTCCCTTTCTTTTTATCGTCTCCTGCTTTTAAATCATTAAACAAAGGCGCTGTCCTTCCCCACCAATTCTGAAATTCTACATACAAAAGAACAGATTCTCCCCTAGTAACTGCTTTAAATGCCCTTTGAAATGCTTATTTGATTCATGCCTCTTTGGAGAGTATTTGAAATTGTCAGCGATAAACTGCTAGAATTTTCTACCTTGTTCTTTATAATATTATTAATCAAAACAGCTTTTGCAACTTGATAAGCTTCCTTTATATTTTCTTTTGTCACCAACTGAACGATGATTATAGTTGGGACTGTATAAATCTTGGTTGAGTTTTATAGTTTGATCTCTTCTGATTGGATTCTAGTTTCATCCTTCTTGTTCTGCTCCATGGAATGCAACTAAGCTTTCCCAAATCATCTTTATGATATTTTTGAAGAGGTTCTACTAATGGGATGAGTTTAGCTTTTCCTGCCACTTGTCAGAATTAACATATGGTTGCTACTGGTATCTGACAATTGTTTTCTTCTTGCTCCATGAACAGTAGTTAAATCTCTAGTGGTTTTAGTTACATTGGGAGACTAGAACAGAAAAACAGTCACAGAGATATTTTTCCACAGTACCTTTACTTATCAGGGAACAGTTTGTGGGAGATGTATTCCTAGCATATCTGAAAAATATCTGGTTGGGAAAGTTATTCCACAGCTCATAGTTCATGTGAAATTTTTCAGACATATACTTTTTAAATTATGTCTTTCTGTTTCATGTGGGAAATTCTGTGAAATTCAAGTTACACATTCAGCCAAATGTTTGGTGCTTATGTTAAAGTTTTACTTTTTTGTAGTTACGCTAAATAATCTTAAAAATGCAAGGAAAATCGGAGAATCCATACGTGAAATTAGATTGTAAATATTAATATTTTATGTTTCAATTATCATCCCATACTTTAGTACTATATGCTTGTGTTTTAAAAACAAAGTCTTACTGTGATCCACAAATGATCAAACAATATTTCATTTCATTTTTGTACTGTTTATTTCTTCCCTCATAAGAAAATCTCTAGTGCCTATTTTGTAGTGTATTGTTATATATATATCTTCTGAGAAGAAAGCCCCAGAGTTAGAATTGGACTTTATACTTTTGTATGCAGAATCTGCACCTTTTAAATCGTATTTCCCCAATTTTTCATGCCAGATCATATTTGGCTACAATTGTTAGTGCTGTCACAACTGCATGGCCAATGGTAGGGACAAAAGAGTTTTCTAGTAGTATATCTGGAATGATAGATAGTTATGTTTACCGACTTTAGTGTCATTCCTAAGAGATACATATTGTCTGGTAGAATGCAATTAATAATAAATAAGACATGGAAGTTGAGTCAAAACAATTTGTAGGACATCCCAAGAATAATTCATAAAGGTACTTCATATAGAATTATCACAGGAATTTTCCCAGTCTGTGAAATAAGGCATACGTCACTTTGTTTTCTTCCTAAAATAAAACAAAAAGAAGTCTATGCCCTAAATCCAAATTTCCCCATTAAAAAAAAAAAAATCCATTATGCTATCCCCCCCACCCTTTCTTAAAATTCAGAGTTGCCATGACAGCTCACCTGGGTGTCTTCTCCACATTCTAGCTTGCTAAAACAATGATGGAACTGGATGTTGGGAAGAAAAATAAATTAAGGGAAACCAATACATTTCATATTATATTTCTTAACTGACTGATTTTATATATAGTATATAGACCTGATTTAAAGAGTCATAGATAAAAGGCATGAATTCTTTAAATTTCTCCACCCCAAATATGATATAATAGTTAGACTTCTTTTTTTGTCTTATAGACATTTTGTCATGCACACATACTTTCTTAGCCTATTTTTAGGCCTTCTTTGATTAACATTTTGATTCAGACATGTCATTTGGATATAGATGTGAATTATTGCTGATTTAAAGTATTTTTGAGCGTGAACCATAAGGATTCTGAAATGCATTCTTCAAAGGAGGCAGTGCTTCAAAGACTTCACTCTTTTATGCTCAGGAATAGTTCAGGAAGGAAAGATTAGTTGAGAATTCCTGCCACCTTGGTATTGTTTTCTTGAGGGCTGGCTGAAATCCTCAAATTATGGCAGTAACTTGAGATAAATGTGGTCAAAGTATACTGTGGGTCTCAGTTTCTGCTTTTTAAAGGGAGATTGCAGCAACGCACCTTATAAGTTTAGGATGGAATGAGTAAGATAATTGTAATTAAATGCACATAAATGAGTGATTTACAAACGATAAATAATTCACGTCATAAAGATAGGAGTGGGCTATGGTACTGCCTTGCCATAGGTCTATGTCTTCCATAGAGAAGTATTGCTTCTAGCAACTAGGGCAGATTAAATTGTTGGCATTAAGTACTTTAGGTTAATCATGCTCAATAGCATTTGTTTACATATGTTTGTTTTAATTGAAAATTGAAGGATTTGTACTGTTGAGAGTAGCTTGTATTTCAAGATCCCTGAATTCATGCAGCAAAAACAATTACCACTTGGATTTTTCTGTCTCTCAGTAGCGTCCATTGAAGATACTCAGGTGGCTTCTGTTGAGTTGAAAAACTGAATTGTTTTCTTTTTCCCTATTCAATCTGGCTTAAACTGTTGGATCTCCTGATCCAATTTACCTACCATCCACATTATCCTTATAGTTTATCAGCAGATGTTGAGCATTGCAAGGAAGAAGACCTTACAGGCTATCTGATTGTGAGGATGCAAACCAAGCATATTATACCTTCAAATTGCCATTGGATGGTTCTTTGCCAGTATTGTATGTCTTTCCGCCTTTTGTGATGCCTGATAATAAATTAATTGTGTTTTCAAAGAACACTGTCAAGGGAACAAAGCAATCCATGGCACCATCTGCTACCAGCATGTTTGTGTGGTGGTGGGAGTTTTGTATCTCCATTATTCAGGATCCTTGGCAGACCCCAGTGGTGCCAGCAGCCCTTTTCTTCAAAGATAATAGCCAGGGTATTATTGGTAGATCAATGGGAAAATGGCTTTGACATGCCAAGGCTGGGGCATTACCAAGTCAGGAGTAAGCATATTGGAGCATTTCGGGATGAATGGTGCAGAAAACAAAACGCAGATCAAAATGGTAAAAATTTCTGGCCGTGCATTTTATGAAGGCTATTAAACTATAATGCTTTATTATAATAAATAGTTTCAATCTGTCCTGAAGGAAACGTTTTGAGGCTAAATGTAGAAACCATCAGAGAACAATGTTAGTATGCAATTTGCATATTAAAATTATTACAAGCTTCTTTGAAAAGCATTAAATCAATGTAATGTCATAATACAAAAATATAACCTGTAGAGGATAAAATCATAATAGTCTTATGGAGAGAATATGGATACCTGCCTTTATTTTCCTCATTATTTTCCATTCATGCTGAAATTTTCTATTACCTAGCTCAGCAGACAAAATTATACAACACAATATATGTTTATAATAACAATGTTTGGAAATATTTGAGAAAAGGTCTTATTGACCATAGTAGCTACTATTCTCCTGAAGACAGAATTCATTTGAAAACAAATCGAATAGCTAACATGTGAATAGCTCAAATTGCTGCACACTTTCAAGGCTTGTCCCTAGTTCAGAACCGGGCATTTTATGACCCCCAAAGCCACATCTGGCACTTTGGCTGTTCCTGTCCCACTCACGTGAGGTCAATCAGAAATTAGAAATCAGCTATAAATAAATGCACTGCAGGGGACAGAAGAAGCTGAGTCCGGTCTGGTTCTGCACAGTCACCATACGTTCCTTCAGTCAACTGACAGCCCTGGGAAGATGAAAAGAGAAAGTACTCATCCCTGGCCTGCAGCAGCTTGATGAATTGAGATGATGGAGTTTGAGGACATCAGGTTACATTGGTTCAACCCTCCATAACAGTCCCACTGGCCTCTTGGGAAAATTAATTGCCCACCACTGCCTTCATGAAGAAAAGCAAGAAGCAACCTATATTTCCTTCATAGATTCTGAAACTCATGTCTGAATCAAGGTAGCATTTGAAGATCCATAATCCATAATAATATTTTGTCTGATATAGGCAGGCTAATATCTCTAAGTTTTAAGAAGGCCATAGTTGTTTTTAAAACAACCCACAGGTGCATTGCCCTCCTCCTTCACAAAGAGACAAGTATCCTTTCCATTACTTAGAAAGAATGTGAGAAAAATCTACTGGCACTAAATTGCCTGGGTATATAGGTTTTTCATTTAAAAATAGAGTACTGATTGAAATTCTTGTGTGATTATTTCAATCTTCTTAATAAGTCTAGCTAATCAGAGTTCTGAGAAAGTTACTGCTCCAGAAATTCTAATTTCAATCACTACTAGCTGCAGCTAGCATGACCCTTGGCAAAGGAGTGTGGGATTGGTTATCTAAAACATCTGGAGGAGAAGATGTTTCATTCTCCCGTTTGAAGTGCACATAATACTTGATTGTCTGATCTGATTTCAGAATAATAACTCCGTAGCAAGCACAAGATCTGTGATATGCTTTTACATGGAAAAACCCTACTTACTTGAGATGAAATTAACTAATAAATCAATAGAAAAGGTTGAGGTTGTCAAGCAGAAGTTTTTAAAATAAGAACATAAATCTGGAGGCTGCTTCAATATTTTTTCTGCCTTGGCACATAACCATCAGCTGGGCCACTGGGATAACTACCTGCTGTTGATAATTCATAATTCATGTGATTTGTGCACAGGAAACAATACACTCCATTCCTCATGGTATGCTTGTCTGTACTTAACAATATTATTTGAAGAAAGCCTAACATTTCCTAGGATGTCACAATAAGGAATCTGTACATTTTATGATAAAAATGATAGCTTATCAGGTGGGACGGTTTGTTTTTTCAGTGTTCATTAATACGATACTGTGTTTAAAATTTGGCCCTGTCTTTTAATGCTGCTTTTCTTGTCTTTAGAAAATGGGCTTTGGTTAGACATATAAAATCATCTCATTAGGTGGAAACATTTAATTTTTATCTTTAGCTATTTTTAAACTGATGCTCAACTGATTCCAACTGAGTAAATTTGTGCAATATATTTGCACTACTTTTAAACCCTGTGAATTGTAATGGATTTGTTGGTTCCTTCTCACAACCCTCATTTTACCGTACTTCCTAGTTGAAGCCTATCAACCTAAGCAATATGAAACTGGATTCCATTTTATTTCTTTGTACTATTCAAAGTATCTCTGAAAATAATTTTCCTTGATCTGATGCCCTCCAAACCTACTGGCATCTCCTGTTTGATAATGCTGGTTGGGGGTGGAAGTCAAATCATTATTATAGTCAAAGACCTGGGACCAGCACAAGTTAAAAACACTCAAGGAATATCCAGTTAAAAATTATAGAATAAAATAATAAATAACAGATAAAATCTATATTAAAATCACAATTTGTCATCCAGTATTTTAGTTGCACACAAGCAAAAGACAGCATGGCCTACCTCCGTGATGGCAAACCTATGGCACGCGTGCCATAAGTGGCACGCAGTGCCCTCTCTGCGGGCACGCAAGCCATCGCCCCAGCTCAGCTCTGCCACACATGTGTGTGCCTCATGCCGGCCAGCTGGTTTTCGGGACTCTGCTACACATGCACGGGTGGCAGGGCGCAAGCAGGAGATGCACACGTATGCGTGGGGGCGCACAGGGGTGTCACATGCACATTGCATTATGGGCATGCGCACGCACACTTTGGGCATTCGGTGCCAAAAAGGTTAGCCATCACTGGCCTAACTAGTATAATATCAATCCTTAAACTGTGAGGACCATAGTCATTAAATACTAAAATGGGGATCGAAAATGGTACTGAAACTGTAGGAAATGACCAGGCTGAGCCCAAGGACAGAGTCAAATACATCATAAGTTTGGAATTCCTATGTTTCCATAAGAGAACTAAGTCTCACCACCCTGTAAATTCTGTTGATACTTATCTGGCACCAATTTGCCTTGACCGTTAGTTGTTCAGATTCTTGTTTATAGGTAGCATCAGTAGTGGGTTTAAAATCCTGTCGCTACCCGTTCGCTCATGGGTGCGCTCACACACATGCGCACCACACTTCTGTGCATGTGCAGAAGCGTCCAGGCAGGTGGGCAGAGCTTCCCGCCGCCACTGCTACTGGTTCGCCGAATCCAGGGCGAACCAGTAGCAACCCACCACTGGGTAGCATGAAATAAACTTGTAGTACTTTTGAACCCTATCTTGGCTCCTGGTTTCTTGCGCCTGACAGAAACACAAGAAAACAAAAAAATACTACCTTAGCACAGGTTCAGCTGTTGTGATTGAGGAAGCAAGGCCGACAAGCATAAAGTAATGCAATCTCATTCCTTTTATTGCTTTCTGAAAACATAGTTTACTCATAAGAATATCCATAGATAAAATAGTGGAAGAGGTTAAGGGGCTTCTTTTCTTTTTCATTCTTCTATTCACAAAGCTGTTTGGGCTCTTAAGTTCCCTCAGTAAAGGCATGCCCGGGGAAACATTGGTTCCATATGATCTGAGAATAAATGAATTATATAGCTCTTGAGATGTAAGAAGTGTTTTTGATTACCGTATTTTTCGGAGTATAAGACGCACCGGAGTATAAAACGCACCTACCTTTTTTGGTTGTTTTTTTTAAAAAAAGCGTTTTTTTATCTTTTAGACAAACAGACATACAAACATACAATATATTTTCTTTGAACAGAGTATTTGGCTGGTTCACAAATCTAAACAGTGTTTAGTCATTTCAATTAAATTTACAATTTCTATATTTCCTTTTTGACATATTTATTCCTCATCTATTTTTTTAAAAAAACCAATATTACCCTTCTCTAATCTCATCTCATCTCTAATCTTAATCAAATTCAATTTTCCCCTTCTATTCTATATTATACCCCTTCCCATTGTCATCTATTTTTATATCCATCCCCACATTGTTTAATTATCTAATATTACAATTGTTTAATACAAATTCAACATTTTTATATAAATCAATTAGTTATAACTATCTTTTTTCTATATTAATCAATATGAACATGAATATTCCAATTATTTCCATGCAATCCAATTTCTTACAAATCAATTAATTATATTTACCAATAATAATAAACCAAATAATTTTCTCCATATATTCCTCCAAACCACAACTTAACCATTTCTGCTTTCAACACAATATACAATTAATAGTATCTCAATTATTACAATTCCCTAGTTAAATAGAGCTTTTTTTCTTTTGTGTTTTAAAATCTTGAACTCTCCTCTTTTGCCCTAAATTTCCCATTGTTTGCACCTACCTTTTTTGGTGAGGAAAAAGAAAAAGAAATCTCTTTCTTCCTCATTTTGTCACATTGCAGCAGAGTCTGCTTTACTTTTAGTTTTGTTTTTTCAGCATAGCTAGGAAAAAAAAATCTGCTCCAGCACTCTTTGCAGCTAGCAACAGAGCCCTGCGCAAAACAGCTGAGAGCAAATCAGCTGAGAGTCGGGAGGCCGATCTAATCAACTTGTGCTAATTAACCTATGCTGAAGCTGAAAGGGGCTGTTTTTTCTTGCTGTTTGCTTGCAAGAAGGTAACTGCTGCGAGGCACAGGCTAAAGGGTGGGGGCCAGTGGGTGGGCAGGGCTACATTCAGTGTATAAGACGCACCTAAATTTTCAGCCCCTTTTATACTCTGAAAAATACGGTAATTACTGTGCATCTAAAATCAAAGAATGATTTACTATCCAATTGAACTATTCTTTTAAAAAAAAAAAAAACATCCTCTTTCTCTCCTTTCAGCCAAGAAGACTTGTGCAGAGTCTGATTTTACCTGCAACAATGGTCACTGCATCCCGTCCAGATGGAAGTGCGATGGGGAGGAGGAATGTTCAGATGGATCCGATGAATCCGAATCAATGTGCAGTGAGTATTCTTGCTATGCATTTCTGGAGCATTTGGCTTTGTAATAATTTTGAAAGTGGCTGGTGAAACAGATGACAAACATACTTACATGCACAGAGAAGCTAACTTCTATTGAAGTAGTGGAAGTGTACTTCAGGAGCGCACCTACCTATCCATATGGACATTCACCCCCCAAGCTGTTCACTTTCAAGCTAATAGTAATATGTAAAGTGCAGAAAAGCAGTAAAAACAGTAAGCAGAAGAAATGAAATAATGAGATCATAAAAAAAGGATGTGTAGCTAAATCTAGTTTAACACCAGTGCTCTCCACTGTGCCTCTCTATACCTTTCTGTCTTTTTAAGCCAGCCTTGCTTTTATCACATCCATCCATGGCTGCTGCATATGTTGCTTGATGTTCTTTAAATTTCTATTTTCTTTTTTACAATTTCATCAACCTCATCCAGCCACCGCTGCTTGATCTTCTCCTTCTCAGTCCATTAACTCTTCCTTCATGTGTCTGTCTTGCAGTTCTTTGCTCTCTATATAACTAAATCACCTCAACTTTTTTCATACTGGTCACTCACTTGTATTCAGTCCACATACCTTAAGCTCCCATTCATTCTTGAGCCCATCGCTTCTTGTTTTACTGCCCACACACCATTGCATTCAAATTACTTCTACATTTCTCCAGCCATTCCCATTTCATGTGTATGTAATAGTGTGGGCAGAAGTGTGCTCTTATGCATAGCTCTTATTCTACTATTTATTATTATGTGCAGCCTCATTCCTCACAACAAACTATGTACTGCCCACTACCTTTCTACCACCTTTGGCACATTTTAAAATTTCTCCATCAATTTCCCCATCTTTAGAAAACATTTTATCACATTTCTTCCACTTGCTATAATTTATCACCATTTATATATAACTTTCGATCTATTTCCATTTCTGGGTTATGCCAAATTAATTTTTGGAACATTTATTTTCAAGTCCATAGCTCTGAATGTGTGTGTGTGTTGGGGGATACATTATGCATGTATAGATGGATATAGAAATATATATGCATACATTTGTATGCCACTTAGTAGTGTAATGTTTTTCTCTCTGTTCCAAGTAATTCCTATAATCCTATGTCCATGTTCTATTCATTCTGTTGTAAAATTAGTTTAGCTTCAGTTACTTTTTTGATACAGAATTGGTTCTTCCTCATCCGGCATTTCTATTTTCATTCTATTTTCTTTCATTCCGTTTCTTTTATTTTGTGTCTATTACCCTCTAGTATCCACTTTTGATATTAACAACTAATAGTCTCTTTCATAATTATAACCCTCAGGATTCTTGAATTCATCCACTAATTCTCTTAATAATAAAAAAAAAATCAAACCAGTAATGCTTTTAGATTTATACTGCTATTGAATCATTGTTTTAGAAATATTTCCTTAGGGCAGAGATGTCAAACTCACGGCCCGCAGGCTGAATGCATCACGTGCTGACCACGCCCACCCCCGTTTTAGCGAAGGGGGAAAAGTTACAATACATCACATGTCGACAACGTGACGCCTCACACTGCAACGTGACTGCAGTGAGAGCAGGAGCAACTTCTGACTTCCTGCCCATTTCTTACAACTTCTATTTCCTGCCTATCCTTCTGAGGTTGGTAAAATGAGGACCCAGATTGTTGGGGGCAACATGCTGACTCTATAAACAACTTAGAGAGGGCTGTAAAAGCATAATGAAGCAGTATGTAAGTCTAAGTGCTATTGCTATTTCCTCAATGACTTTCCTTGTAGAAAGCTAGCAGGGAGTGTTGGAAATTACAATTGTGCGACTTTGCCTGGCCACAGCCGCACTGAAGCAGTCACAACTTTGCCAAATTTCAGTCCCATGGATTTTGGATGCATCCTTAGGTTAGCTTATTTAATGTAAGAGATGACCAAGCTGACCCCAAGGGAGGGGCCAAACGTGTCATCAATGAGTCCCTTCACACCCACAAGAAATATAAGTCCAGCCCACTGTGAATTCCAGTGACTTTTATCTACCACCAATTTGGTTGGGCTGTTAATAGTTCAGATTCTTGTAGAGAGCTTAGGCTTGCAAGCTTAAAGTTGCAATACAACATTATACTCATTTGAACTGCCTGGATCGCCTGATTTTTCTGGTGCTTGACATTTGTAATATGTTGATTCAAATCTTGTTGCCCTATGATAGGGGTGTCAAACTCAAATCCTATGAACTCATTCCAGCCTGTGGGATGATTAAATCTGGCCTGCTGGTCTGGCCTGGAAATATCAAAGGACCAGCCCATGGTGCCGTTTTGGCTGGCAAAGTGGTACAGGAAGCCGCCCAGGCTGAAAATGGGGCGGGGGGTGTACGCATCCCCCCACACACCCCGTTTTGACTGGCAGGGTGCTGTAGGAGTCATCTGTCCCGTCTCTTACCACCCCCACCCCCACAAAAGCCAGCGAAGGAGAACTACAATGCTGATCTGGCGCTCGAAGAAATCCAGTTTGACACCCCTGCCCTATGATGCACCAATTGAAGGTTACAGTCAGACACAAGTTCTAGTAGCATATACATGCCACATATGCTAAGTGTGAATAGCCTTATACTTAAACCATATATTCTAAATCAGCAGACTTTTTTTAAAAAACAAAATAGATCCTCGTCAGTCATCGTTATATATTTCTG
The DNA here is from genome assembly GCA_022577455.1 of Arizona elegans. Classification (NCBI taxonomy): domain Eukaryota; kingdom Metazoa; phylum Chordata; class Lepidosauria; order Squamata; family Colubridae; genus Arizona; species Arizona elegans. The sequence continues at coordinate 143,981,735 of JAKOOJ010000002.1, forward strand.
AATCTCTATATCATCCAGTCATTTTAGCTATACTCTTTTGTGTCTTATTCCCATGCATCTATTAGTATCACCTAGCAGAATAATTTTCCCTAGATTATATTTATCCAGAACATTGAACAATTTCCCCTCTCTTCCCCCCTCCTCCCTCCCCCGGAAATATCTCATTCTTCTGTTATCATTATTCACTGGAGCATAACGTGTAGCTATTGCTGATCTTCATACAGATGCACAGCAGCCCATGTAACATTCATACTTTCTGACATTCATTTTAGCTTTTTAATTTATAATTAAATCTATATTTCACTTTGGTGCATGTAGTCATGTTACATAAGATCAGCGCATTTTCTTTCTGGTGTAGCATAACTACTCTTTCCTTTGGTTTCATGAACACATAGCACATCTATTTTTTATGTCATTTTAAAAAATTAATTCATGCTCTTTATCGGCATGCCATGGTTGTCTCCAGATGGACTCAAAGATATGGACCTCCTGCGCCTGCCCTCTGAGGATCCCCCTTAGATTCAAATGGCCCTCACTTTACTAGTATTTCAAAGGGCCTTGAAGATATGGCTATTCACCAAGGCCTTTGATGAGGATGATTGACATGGCGCTCCATTTCTTTTTTCTTTTTCTTTGTTCCCATCTGTGTTTGTTTTACCTGCCATCCTTACTCCTTTATTTTGTATTAGGATTTTTTTTGTGTGGGTTTTTAGTTTCTTTGTTTTATTCCTACTTTTTAAATGCTTTTGACAATTTGTAAACCACCCAGATAGTGGAGTTGGGTGACTTATGGTAATTACAGGTAGTCCTCGACTTACAACAATTCACTTAATGACTGTTCGAAGTTACAATGACACTGAAAAATGTGACTTATGATAATTTTTCACACTTATGACCATTGCAGCATCCCTTCAGTCATATGATTTACATTCGGATGCTTGACAACTGATTCACATTTATGACTAGCAGTGTCCCCAGGTCATGTGGTCCCCTCTTAAGACCTTTTGACAAGCAGTCAGTGGAGAAGCGAGATTCATTTAACAACCATGCTACTAATTTAACAATTGCAGTGATTCATTTAACTAATATGGCAAGAAAAGTTGTAAAAAGGGGCAAAACTCACTTTACAAATTTCTCACTTAGCAACATAAATTTTAGGCTCAAGTGTGGTCGCAAGTTGAGTCTAATTATATTACGGTTAGGCATAATTAGCTAGATGTATAGACTGGAATCTACCTATAGAGTCTTTCTCAAGGACCTGTGATAGACATATATTGTTATTTGATGGTGTTAAAAGTTACTGTTACAAGATGTAAGCTGTTCCAGATAAAGCTGCCTTTTGCAATTGACTGACGGTGATTTTGTCAATGCAGATGGTGTTTAAGTAGTGCTCTAGTTGTTTTAGAATTGCATCCAATAGGATTGTCTATTAGTGTTGGTACTACCTTTGCTTTCTTTTGCCACAAAAGTCCCAGAGCACCTTATTCATTCTCTTACTCTATCTATTTTGTGATCCCACTGTTATTGCTTTCAGGCAAATGGTATTTCTTGCAGATATTCCAATGCACCACTGTTGCTATTTTGTCCTGCTATTGTTTGTAGTCAATCTGTGTGATCTCCTTGTAGTTGCTAACTAGGTAGTCCGTGGTTTCTTCAACTTCTTTTCAGAAGGAGGTGGCACTTGCTATCTGTTGGGGTTTTGTCTATTCCAGTGATGGTTAACCTTTTCGTCAGCAAGTGCTGAAACTGGAGCGCACACCAGAACCTGGAAGAGAGCAGCTGGCCAGTGTGTATGCGCATGGTGGCCAGCTGCTCTCTTCTGGGTTCTGGCACGCGCATGTATGCCGGTCAGTTGGTCTTCGAGGGAAGACCAGCTGGCCAGCATGCATATGTATGCCAGAACCTGGAAGAGAGCAGGTGGCCGGTGCACATGCACGCTGGACCAGCTGGCCAGTGTTCATGCAAGCGACAGAACCCGGAAGAGCAGGTGGCAACGGCCATGTGCCCACAGAGAGGACTCTGTGTGCCACCTCTGGCATGCGTGCCATAGGTTCGCCATCGTGGCTATTCTGTTAAGCAGCAGTTCTATTTCAGCTGATATTTTTTATGCAGCTTCACATTGTCCATATAAATGAGTTGGGATAGCCTAGCATATGTTTTAGATGTTTGGTAACCATGGTGTGACTTGTTCAGTATTGTTGACAGAGAAATCAATTAAATGACAATTAATGGTGATAGTGAGTTTCCTTTAAAGGTTCCTCTGTTGATATTAATCTATTCCTTTCTATCACTGTTGACCAGGAACTGTGTCTTCCATTGTGCCATTGATCTCTGCACAAAGCTTCTGATGTTTGTACTGACTCCTGTTATTTCTAGACACTTTGTTACCAATCATATAGCAGAGAGTTGAATGCCTTCTTGTAATCAATCCAAGCCTACATTCAAGTTGGTCTTCCTTCTCTTTTATTTCAGTTTTTTTTTAAAAAAAAAAAAGCTTATCCACTTCCTTTATCCAAGCTGCATTCTTGTTGTGTTTATTTGAGTTGTTCCATAGCTGTGCCCAGAATTGCACAGTTTCTTCTTTGTCAGATGTTGATTGGTTCATTGGAATCTCTTCATTGAAGAATTGATAGAAATGTTTCTGATTCAACTGTAATTGGAGATTCTGCTTATATTGCGCAGTTCCAATTTTGCAGCTGACGATCTTAGCTTTAGCTGTTATTTTGCCATTGTATTATTTCTAGTGTTTCCTTGATCTTTCTTGTTTCTGGGTGGTGTTACTTGATCAGGTGTTCTTTGGTTCTGTTCTTCAACTTCTTTTGTTTCATCTGCTCGAGCTTGTTTGCATCTGATTATACCATGCTGATCTTATTTTACAATCTCGCTTTTCTGGTTCGTTGGTTGTTGTTGTTTTTTTCCCATTGAAGGTATTCAGTTACCCTGCAGAGCCATCCTATGCATTAGTTGGTTTATTTCTTGAAGTGAGCTGGTGCTTATATTTATACAGTATTGGCATTTTTAATACTTGTACTAGCTGTTTCTTTCTAACAAGCTTCAATGCGGACAACCTTATTCTTTTTGTGCTGTTCTAGATGCTCGGTTGTTCTTTGTTTCAATACCTCTTCTTGTTGTTGTTTTTAACTAGAGAACTTCATTCTTTCTGAGGAGAAGTCAGAAGAGGGGTTGCCTGGTTTGGGAATGAAACTGGTTCACTAGCAATACTGGCTTCTTTTACTGCCAACTTCCCCTGGTTTGCCTTTAGAAATCTATACTGCCTCTCCTTAACTACTTTTAGCCAGGCTTCAGTTACTTTGCCTGGGTAGGCCTTTGCTGTTCTTCGTGTCATTGGTGTTGATCTGCTAGTTTCTGCTCTGTTATTTCTAATTCTGGATGTTCTTCTTTCAGAAATTGGTGCATTCTTTTCAAATATCCTCTTTTCACTGGACTGGATTTGCAATAGCAGATCGTTATTTCTTTGTTTTCAGTCTTAGTATGTTTGCGATGGGTAAACAACGTTTCTTCCAGTAGTCCTGCAGATACTTCTCTGGTTGCTCAGTGAACAGTCCTGTAGCTCACTAGATGTCCAGGAATTCCAAGAGCTAGCATGATAGTTGTTCACCCAGGCAATGACGGATCCAGTATGGATTTCTGTAAATTACACCTCACCACACTGGTAGTCCTTGACTTACAACCATTCGTTTAGTGACCGTTGGAAGTTACAACGGCACTGAAAAAAGTGACTTATGACCGTTTTTTCACACTTATGACTATTGCAGCATCCCTGTGATCATGTAATCAAAGTTTGGGCACTTGGCAACTGGCATGTATTTATGATGGTTGCAGTGTCCTGTGGTCATGTGATCATCCTCTAACAAGCAAAGTGTTGGAAGGATAATCCATCTGGTTCAGTTCCAAGCTGGGAGAAAGATAGTGGAAACATGGAGGCTGATTGGAAAGAAAGGTTTATTGATGAAGCAGGACCACCAACCACATGTGATTCTGGGCAGCTGACAAAATGGTCGAATGGGTGGATGGATCTTTATAGGTTTCTGTGACTTTGAAGTTTGGACTGTTCTGGGGGTGGTGCAATGAAGGGGCTTGTGTTCTGAAAGGGTGTTGGGCAATTCCTATTGTGGCTAATGGCTCTCGTCCTGTGTTGGATCTTGGGTGAAGGGCCATTCTGCCAAGGAGTTTTGAAATATCCCGTCTTGAATGGATTACCAAATCTACATTTCTAAAAGCTGGCCTTGTCAGTTTCTGCTTGGGGGCAGGGAGACTGGTGCTGGTTTCTGTCTCCCTTAAGAGCATGTTTCTCCATTTCTTCCGTTGGGGAAATATAATATCCTGCCTTTTTAATATTCCTCAAAATATTTCATTCTTCTAGGAGAGGAGGGTGGGCTTCCCACAATAGTCAATGAGGAAGCCAGATTCACTTAACAACCATGTTAACTAACTTAACAATTGCAATGATTCACTTAACAACTGTGGCAAGAAAGGTCATAAAATGGGGCAAAATTGGCTTAAAAGCTGTTTTGCCTAGAAGTGGACATTTTGGGCTCAGTTGTGCTTGTAAGTCGAGGACTATCTGTATTGTTTATGGGAGAGACACTCTTTGTCTGGCTCCTCTGATGAGCCCTGTCCTGGATAATTGAACCTCTGGCATAGCTCTCATCTTCCTAAAAGCACAAAAGTTCCACAACCACATCAAGATAATGTCTCACTGGGGGATTATTATCATCTTCATCATCACATTTGAGATGATCCGTCAAGGCTTTCTCATAATGTTTTTTTAAAAAAAATAATACAGAAAAGATGTAGACAAGACTAGTATGTCACAAATGAAAGCAAGATCTGGTTGTACCTCATTTTGCATGGTGTTTGTGCAAAATAAGATCTCCAAACTATATTCTCCAAGTCCAACAGATATCAAAAATAATCTTTTCGACCGTAAAGAAAAAAAATGAAATCCATCTTTAAGACACATCTTTATTAGGATAACTCAGAGGCCATAATAACTATGCAAGCTTGCCTGTATAACTTTCTGAATTCTCATTACTGTAATGGTATAAAACTGAACTACAAATGCAAAGCTCATAAACTTTTAGCTGCCCTTTCTATTTTCCCATTTTATTCAATATACTAGTGATAGCCTTCAAAGGTTTGACTCTGTAGCAAATCACCCCTGGGATATCTGGCAATACCTGGGATACCTGGCAATCAGCAGTAGAAAATGGAAATGAATTCTGGTGTAACCTCTTCCCCTGTACTGTGCAAGGATATCCATAGAGAGTATTATTCGAAGAGAGTTACATTTCATAAAACAAACACAATTAGGTTTTGGAATTTTTGTTTCTTTCTTTTCAAACCAAACCAAACCAAACCAAACCAAATACCATTCTGTTTTATTCCCAGGAGACTTTTGAAATTAAAATTACTTGCGCTTATGTGCCCCTATCCCAACAAAAAAATCCTGTATATCTTGATGCTAGCTAATGTCAAAGGCTTCAATTTCCCGTGGTTAGATACTCGCTATTTTGGAATTACTGTTTTCACACCTGACACTGCCTTTTATATTACCTTTTATATCTTAACACTATCATCTAGTTAAGGCATATCCCTCCCTCTCCCTCTCCTTCTCCCTCCCCCCCCTCTCTCTCTCACACACACATACACCTCATGACGCTTGGCAGTTTTGGCAACTCTTTTCAGAGAATGGCCTTTTCATAATGCTAATTGTCCTGGTGGAATGGAAAATCAAGTTCTCTATTAGAATTTGGCAGGACAAAGGAAGCAAGGTTGCAGCTTTCAGAGCAATAATGAATGCTTGTAAATAATGAGTGACACAGAAACTAAATTTAGTAAATTTCCCCAGTAGTAGAGCCATTCACAAATGTGATTATATTGTGGATCACCAAGAAACGTTTCATTTTGCTTCAGTTTCTTTCACTGTTTTGCAATTCCCATCCTAGGGGACAGTTCATTCATTTCCCATTGATCTGGAACATTGCAAAGTCATTAAATATTCACCAGCGCTGACTAGGAGGGACTTTAACCTAAGGAAATTAAATTTTAAATATTAGGTAATACCCAAAGGTGATAAAGTAAGAGTGTTTGAGTGCATGTAAATTTATTTTGAGTGAAAAATGATTTTTATTATCTGCTGCTAAACTCTGTGGGCTTAATAACAAAATTGTAACATTGGCATATGAAATATAATTTGATTAGAAGCTTATCTAAATCTGCATACACTTTGTAGATGGGGCAAAAAAGAGATTGGAATAACATATTCCCCTCAAATGGCAGGACTGTAATGACAATTTTAATAAAACAATTACAGATAATCCTCAAGTTCTGATCATAATTGAGCCCTGCAATTACGTATGTCGTGGGTTATCATGTCACCTGACACAATTTTACATTTTTTGCAGCAGTTGTTAAGTGAACCCATTGATCACTGTGGGGTGATTTTTGCCAGAAACTGGAAGTTAAACGCCAGTTTCTGGCAAAAATGGTTGATCACAGTCATGTGACTATGGGGTCCTGCAAATAGCCATAAATGCAGGCTTGTTGTTGAGTGTCCAAAATGTGATCATGGGGGTAGGATGGCCATCAGAATTTTGGAACTGGGTGAAAAGTAGTTTTTTGGGGGAGGAACTGTCTTAACTTCAAACAGTTGTTAAGTGAGTGGTCATAAGTTGAGGACTAGCTATATACTGCAATCTTTTATTTATTTGTAACATACTGTCTCTGTTGTGTTTATAATATTTACTATATAATACCTATATTGCAGATTTATTTATATAAATATAAGTCAAATTTATATCCCTCCTATCTCACCTAAGTGACTGAGCAGTTATGACTGCATTAAAATAATTATATCCAAATGTTAAGGCTGCAAAGCTGAAGAGTTCTAAAAGCAAGGTTATCAAGTGCAATGCTCATCTCTTTGAGGTTTGATTGACAGCTACAGATGATTTTGAAAACTGCCATGAGTTTGGCACAAAGGAAGCAGGATGAGCTTAGTGGTGTGGCGTAGCTGGCTTAGTACACTTGTTCCTTTGAGACAAAAGGTGATACGTTGCCTCCTGCAAACAAAAAACAAAAAACCTGAGATTGAATAGCCATCAATATTGACTTTAGTGTATGTGTCAGAAGATTATCTCAGTTGCAATCATCTGACTTTCATTTAGGAGCTTAAATTAGCTTACATAATGCTCCATTCTCCTATTTTTATCCTGTTATAATCCTATTAGATGCATTGGGCTGGGAGGAAGTGCTTGGTCCAAATCATCTGATGAGTTTTTATGGCTGAGACAGGACTAGAATCTCCCCACACCTAATCCAGCACCTTAACCCTGATACTCTAGTGGTTGTCATGAGGTCAGTGCAAGATGGGCTATTCCAAATACACAACTCTGACATCCAACACTGGGAAAGCCCCTGCCCCTTCTGCTGCTTTCTTAACTATGTTTCATTGCAAAGTGACCATTGTTACAGCCAGTAATGCAGCTAGTTGTAAAAAATGAAGAATTGGCGAGAGGTGCAGTTAACATGCAAACAGTAGTAACATGACAGTAGGTGTGCAACATTAGTAGACTGAAGGGATAATCATGGCAATGCAGGCTCCAGAATGAATGGTTTCTTCTCATCAGCTGATTGCTACTCAATTTAAGTCTGCAGTGAGCTGAACATGAACTGACATCTAATCTGTGTGATTAACAGTAGATTGGCAAGCATTTCTTACTCTCAGTTGTCTAATAATAGCAACAGTCAAAATGTTTTTTTCTCTCTCCCTCTCTTATAAATGAAATTACAGACACAGCATGTTCCTTACGTCCACCAACCTCAGCTGTTCTTTTTTATGTACCCGGCTTGCTTGGTGCACGGGAGAATGCAGGTGAAGGACAGAGTAAATCCAACAAGCCTAAAGATTGTGTGACCCTGCCTTAAAAAACTAGAAACAACTGCATTGGGCTTTACAGAGAAATTGCTCTGTTTGTAAGATAGCTGCATGGATTCTTACAAGAATATTTTCTCCAGAAACTATTTGAAAAGAATAATTAGACACACTGATCAATTTATGAGAATTTACACTTGGCTACTAATTTTATTGTATTTATTTCATTTAGGAATTTATCATCTGTTAATAAATACCCATTCACAAAAGCAGATCCTCTCCTCCTCCCTCATTTCTGGTTGGTGTTGCAATTTCTCTAATTGAAAGCCACAGCTTAAATATCAAGCTTTATGCCCATTAAATGTATTTCCTAAATGAGTTGTGACAAAAGACATCTTGATTTATTAAATGTGCAATTCAAGAAGGCAAATACAATTCTTTGTCAGCCAAATTCTGTTTTTGTTTTTTTTTTTAAAGCCAACTTGACAATTTTTGCATTGTTCCCAATGGGCAGGAATATCCTCAATTAATAGTCATATAGAATACCAGAGTAACTATATTGGTATTAAATTAATGTATTTGTAATATAGTCTAGATTCTATCTTTCATCAATCAGAGCCACCATATTAATATGAGATTAGTCTCTTGTTCGAAGGTCCTAAATTAGCAACAATTTTTTCCAAATCTTTGCAGCTAAAGTAACTATGTATAGACAGCAAAGTTCACTGTAAGGATGGACTAGGGATTTTATTTTACTTTCTTAGTAAACAGGGTGCGCTTCCTATAAAGAAAGTCAGATTGTATTTTTTTAAAAAAATAGCTGAGCCCTCAGCTGACCACACAATACATGACATCTTCAGATCTTCAGTATCTTCAGATCTGTAGCTACTACAGATGTGTAGCTACACATCTGTAGTAGCTACGCATCTGTGGCTGCTTTAAAAAATTAAATGTTGGAATTTCTAACATGTGAGAATATAGTCAGTAAAAAGACTTAAACATGTCTAGTTTATTTTTACGAAGATAATATAAATGATTATCCTTTAGTTTTTCAGATGACTGATTAAATATCCGTCACTGACATTACAGTGTACCCAACTGAGTTTTTACCTATAAAACTCAATATTAGTTATACTGGGAGAAAAGAGATGCTCTGAAATAATTGGAAGAACCAGTTTGAAGTATCTTCTTTTATCTCCACTACAAGGATTGTCCTTTTGATGAATTGAAAGTGGATTATAAAGCATAGATTTCTGTGTGTGATTGATTGATTGATTGATTGATTGATTGATTGATTTAGCATGTGTAGCTTCATGTCATTATATCTAACTGCACCGGGTTTATCAGAAGGCAGCATTTGGGTAAAGAAGTTAGAACTTTGGAAATGCATTGTTGCTTTTAAAAAGCTCCACCAAGGAGTAAGTGATAAAGCAAGTATAAACGCATGCTTAATGTCATTTCCGGTTGTTATAATAAAATCTAAGAATATAAGCTATATACTTTCCCCTTATTAGACATACATAATGCAAACGGTAAATAATAGAAATAATATTATGCAAATGTAGGCTGAAGATTTGTGGTAAAAATAGAAATAGGAAAATGTGCTACAAGATGGCATGTACTGGTAATAACATACAGCATACTGTATAATAACCATGTGGCAACTATGTGTTGCTAAATGGAGCATATATCTGAGGAAATCCTTTCAAATAAACTGAATTTGCACATTAAAATATGAAGCTGGTCTCGCTCTCTCGCTGTCCCTCCCTGCTTCCTTTATATGCTAAATTTTACTTCAGTTTTCCTCCAATCTGGTTCCCTCTGATGCTTTAGACCAGGGGTCCCCAAACCTCGGTCCACAGACTGCGACTGATCCACAACCTGTTGGGAACCGGGCCATGCAAGTGGCAGGCGAGTGTACAAAGCTCATGCAAAACTATCCCTTCCTCCAACCTCTGCTGGTCCAAGGAAGTAAAAAGGTTGGGGACCGCTGCTTTAGACTATGATTCCCAACACTTTTCATACTGAGCATGTTGCCTGGGGCAATGGGAATTGTAGTCTAAAGCCCAGCTCAGTTAAAGAACAAGAATTTCTAGGCAAATCAATAATAATTTACAAATGTAATCAAATGTGCTCCTGCAGACTGTTGGTGGGGTATTGCATAAGTAACACTCCACTGAACATAGAGAATTATTATGTCAGTGAAAAGGCTAAGTTGTATCTATTCCTGCAGATTTGGTTTTGACTTTGAAAGGATGTATTTACTCTCCTTTAGTTCTTTTTTTTTCTCTTCATATTATGATGTGCTAAAATGAATAGTGCTCTTGTAATAGTTCCTTGCTAAGCTTTTTGTTACGTGTCAGTTGTATGCTATAAAATAGTATCCAAATGCTTGTATCAGTCCTCTAATGCATTTATACAGTTCTTAACTAAGGAGAGCAGTAAAAAGCCTGATGGTATTGCTTCTGTAAGTGTAATAAATATTAACGTTTATTTTGAAGTGGAGGTATTGCTAAATGTGGCTGCATTATTACATACATACATACATACATACATACATACATACATACATACATACATAAAAGATTCCGTATAACATATGGAAGCTTAACACTGTTTATGATCAGGAAATCTAATGTGACTAGAAATACTTCTATCAAAATCAATAAGCTACTTGGCTACAAGTATTTGCAAAATATTAGAGTAAGCAGGTGAGTTTTTACCATGGAGAAATAAAGCTATGAATTTTATAATGATGGTTGACAAGTATAGTAGTTGACAGAGAACTGAGATATTACGAGGCAAGCTGTATTCTTTTTTGCATAAAGTTATATAGCAGTTAGACTCTTTACTGTCATTCCCTTGGTCCAGATATCATACGGTCCATACAAACTATGAAAAGCTGATCATAGAAGTTTTTTTATCTAGAAGTTTTTCTTGAGGGGGGGTACCTTTGAATCAGGGTTAACTCCTGCTGGTACTGCCTGTTTCTTGGGGTAATCTACTCTTTGTCAAAAGACATTCTCAGTGAAATATTCTTGAATTTTGGATTGACTTCATTAATCAGGAATGGCCTCTCTGGACAGAAGGAGACTAAGGAGCCTTGGTGGAGCAGCGGACTAAAGCGCTGTTAAATAGCACTTAGCTGCCTGCAATTACTACAAATTCAAATCTCACCAGGCTCAAGGTTGACTCAGCTTTCCATCCTTTTGAGGTAGGTAAAATGCCCCCGGATTGTGGGGGCAATAAGCTGACTTTGTATAAAAAAGAACATCGCTTAGGGGCCAAAAGCCCTACTAAGAAGGTATATACAAAAGTATAAAGGCTATTGCTTAATGCATCGTAAGCCGCCCTGAGTCTCCAGAGAAGGGCGGCATACAAATCAATCAAACAAATAAATAAATAAATAAATAAATAAATAAATAAATAAATAAATAAATAAAATGTTATAACGGCTTTTTCTTCCATCCAAGCTGTCCTGCCAACAATATGAGCCTCTAGAGCTAAAACATATTTTGCTTTTTGCTTATTCTCTAGCCTGCTTTTTCACTTGTTCTTTGTTCATGTCTCCTTATGTGCTTTTTGGTTCTGAATAATACAGGAAGTTCTCGATTTACAACCATTGGTTTACCAATTGTTTAAAGTTACAGTGGCACTGAAAAAAGTGACTTACAACTGATCCTTGCATTTACGACTGTTATAACATCCCCCCTGCTCACATGATAAAAAATTTGGGCACTTGGCAATTGGCATGTATTTATGACAGTAGTAGCCAGGGTCATGTGACTGCCATTTGCGACCTTCCCAGGCAGTTTCTGACAAGCAAGGTCATTAGGGAAAGCCAGATTTGCTTAACAACCATGTGATTCACTGAACAATTGCAGTGAGTCGTTTAACAAAGTGTCACCAAAAAGGCTGTAAAATTGGGCATGACTCGCTTAATAACTGCCTTGCTTTACAGTGGGAATTCTGATCTTAGTTGTGGTCATATGTTGAGGGCTACCTGTATTTTGTCCTGTCTCATTTGGTTCCTTGCTCATAGCTCCCTTTAGATGTCGTGCATTAGCCAATCAGACCTTGCAAGGGTTTCATCTCACTTTCTGCCATATTAACATGAATCTTCCTATATAATTCCGATACATGTGCCAAAAATCAACAACAGTAACTTAATGAAATGTCCTAGGTAAATATCTGAAAATTAAATTGATCAAGTTCTTAATTATGTAGGGGGGGAACTGCAAAGGGGTTGATCTATTATCCAAGATCCATATTTAGAGACCAAAATCAATGAGATTTAAGATGTACAGCATTTAATTATAGGTTGTAGCAGTGCATCTACTTAAATATAGTTCAATAAAGATTCAACCCAACATTTTACAGATTTAGATTGTAAGAAGATTTTTAGATTTTTATTTTCTATAAAACCCATTCTATGCAAAAGTTTATACATAAAAAATAATGCAATGTAAGAGGTAATACAATTGCTTCATCTATTCCTGGATTCAACAGCACATTAATTTATTCATTAATGATACTGTAAGAGAACCATTTGAAATTTCTTTTTTAAAAGTCCATTAAGAAATCTTTGTCACCCATAACTATTCAATTTATAAAAGGCCATTCCTTGCATATTTCATTTATAACCCAGTAACATAGCTACTATAGATATTGTTAAAGGGATTAAAACCCTGCAGTAGTAAAATTTATGGTGCCCTTGTACACATTTTCTATAACGTTGTAACAGAAGTGGGGAACAATGGCCCTTTAATGACTTGTGGACTTCAACTCCCAGAATTCCTGAGCCAGTAGGAATTTTAGACTTTTCAGACAATAACTTTTGCGTAATCCTCTGATTTAATCTGCTGGATTTTCTGTAATTTCTATGGAGAAAACTTTTTTGACTGAGAAGGCCAAATTAAGAATCCTTTTGCAAAATATCTGCATAGTAACTTTTTAGCCTGCAAAAATTTTGGTCTCCACTAATTAAGACATCTTGTTTAAAATCCCCATGTGGCTTTCACAAATAATTTAAAAGGAAGATGAACTGTCACTTTTTCCCCTCTAAACAACCAAGTCCTGCTTATAATACACTGATTATGAAAGATTTAAATCTATCTCACCTTATGTTGCTGATTTTTTTTAATAAGGAAGGAGGTATTTATAGAACTTTTGTATTATTTATAAAACAGCACCAGGAACCGTAGACATCAACAATGCAAATTCAAGTGAACCTGAAATGAATACAAATTATTTACTGATTTCTAGAAAAAATGTTCCATAACTCACTGTATACAAACATTTGAATAACAATTTCAAATAAATCCAGAAAGTGCCTAATCTAAGAACACTAGGTTCTTAGTTATTATTATTATGATTATTATTGTGTTATAATTTCATTTATAAAGTTATGAAATAACTGGTTTTTCCTATAAAGTGAACAGACTTAATGTACAGCTAGCTGCCCTTTAGGAATAAATATCTAAATCCTGGACAAATTGAGAACCTGGTACACTTCTCCTAGGGTTCAAGAGAGGAGTCTTCAGAAAAAGGAAATAGTTGGCCCTTTATTACCATTTCTAAATGACAACATCATTTTTTTCTGAATATATTTATGGTAGCTTCCAATGTTTTAATATTGCTGAAATTTCTTTAATCTCTCTAGCTGGAGATATAATGATGAATAATAACAGTGTAAAGGAGTTACAAAACATAGGCTATTATACTGTGTCAAAGAAGAAAATGAGACAGAGTTTAGGGAGGGGGCGGGGGAGAAGGAAGGGATGTCCAGGAAAGAAGTAGCAAAATGTATAGAAGAGAGAGAATAAATCGGACTTTGAGGGTTTGTTTCTGAAGATTGGTTGTAGCTGGGGGAAGCAGTAGAGGAGATAATAGGATGACTTCACACATGGTATTTTAGATGCTTAAGCATGCTCAGATACAGTATTTTAAACAGTGTCTCTTTCCAATGCTGACAGTGCAGCTTCTAAACTCAGATGCTGTTTTTACGAGTGATACCTGATGTTATTATGCAGGTAGGACATTTTCTATCTATGGACTCATTATAAAGGGGGGGGGATGAAGAGTCTATCAAGTTGAGCTCAATTCATACTCACGTGTCTATTTTTACTTGGAAAATTTAGGAAATCATTTGTTATTGCCTTCTTCCAGAATATTTTTTAAAAAAATTCCCACTCTATTCTATTGCCTTGGGATTACTGGCGAATCTCTCATCTGAGTACTAACCAGATTAGATCCTGCTTAGCTTTTCTGAGATCAAGGTAGGCTAATTGCTAGAACTTGGTGCAGTTGTTATTAAAGCTAGTTGTCAGCTGCATACCTAGTCATAGCAGAATGATAAACTTCATTTCAGGACCAGGGCCAGTTCCCTAGAAAAATTGTAGTCTAAATAACTAGGCAAGGACTTCAACAGTTGAACTAGCTCAGCTATTTTTAATAACCTGAATAAATCCATAACTATACTTTCTTCACTGACCACATTTTTACTGATAATTGATGACTTAAAATACTACTTAAAATACTATTAAGTTCACCTTAATGCTACCGGTATATAGTTAGCATAATTATACAATTTTAATTATACAATTAATTTTAATTATACAATTTAAATATAGTTTTGAATACATATCAGCAGATACTAAAACATAAATGAACATGTAATAGAATTATGTGTAGAGTTACAAATAATGATTTGAAATGATGCTAGCGCATTCCATGTTTATCTATATATAACATAAAAGGAAGTTTGCAGTCTTGATAATGTGTAATTAATACCTACACCATAATATAATGGTATAACAATGTTCTATTCCTTTCCGCACTTGAAATGAGTCAATGTTAATGTGAGCCTTTTGAGGCATTTATTTGAATATGTGAATGGGTGGAAACAGGAAAAACGAATAGTTCACTCTATTATTATTATTATTATTATTATTATTATTATTATTATTATTACTATTATTATTATTATTATTATTATTATTATTATCCATGCATCAAGCACAAAGTCTAAAAGAAAATTACACTTACATTTGTTTTGAATGGAAAAACGTATGTTCAAAAGTTTAGTACTTAAGCCAGGATTTAAATACAAAATGTTCTGGGTGACAACAGTAGCTCTATTTACACTTAAACCAATGTGAATGCAGTTCCTGTTCAGGTCTCTCAGCTGAATTTTTGGAAACTAGGGAAAGATGCAAACAGCTATGCACATGCTCCCTTATTTTGACCCTTTGAACTTTTCAAAGAAAATTGAAAATATTCAAGTAAAACATGTTTCGGTTTTCCTGACATATTCATTTGGTTTCCTTTCCTAACAAGACTTTTTGAAAGAGTAATTAGCAGTAATTTTCCAGCATGAACCACAATAAAACATAGTCCATCCAGCAACTGTTCAGCTATTGTGATGGCATGTGCAAATGACCTTGGGAGGCAGAAGAAAGGACTGCAGTCTAGGCAACAGTCTGAAAAGAGAGAGAGCTCTGTCTGCAGGTGGGGGGAAGTTTGAGAAGCATTTCAGAAGGGCCCCTCATTAGTTTTCCATAGACTGAAAAGAGAGGAGGGGCTCTTGCAAGATTCAGTTTAATGTCCCCTTACTTTAAAGTGATGATACTCCTGATAGTGTTTTTTGTCTGGACTGCCTTGAAGGGCTAATACCAATATTATATATAAAACAGCAATTCCTGTAATACCAGTCATGTCAGATAGGATTTTCTGTGATTTGTAACCCAGCATACCTGGAGGGCATCAGTTTGAAGAAGACAGAGCCCATTTGAAACAATTCCCATCAGGATGTAACAGCCAGTTCTTTTATATGAGAATCATTATGCTGCACACACTTGCAATAGATTTATGTATGCATGAAGAAAAATCAATTTTCCTTGTGCTATCACTGAAGTTGGATAAAAAGAGATTTGATGTCTCAGTTGTGAACATCAAGAAGACAAAACCAAGAGTTCTCTCCCATAAACTTGGAGGGATAAAAGAACTGAGAAGGTTTAACAATTTTTTTTTAAAAAAAAATCTGATTTCACTGAGTAACTTTTCCTAGGTGCAAATAAATGCTAGGAGATATAATAAAGAAACCAAATTACTTCTTATAGAATACAGAATAAGACCTTGCAGGTCTTCTAATCCAACCCCCTCCTCAAGCAGGAGACCCTATACCATTGCAGACAAGTGGCTGTCCGCTCTGTGTTTAGTTTTAGGATATATGATACTCTGTACAGTATAGCAGAATAGATCCTTATACTGTCATCCTCAAAGGCTGTAAGTAACATCTCTTTCTATAATCAGACCATTATTATAAAAATAGAAAAAGTTCAAAGCTAAAACAAGTTATACCATTGGAATAAAGCTTTTTTCTCTTTTGATCAAAAGAAGGACGTAATAAGAAGTGCTCCTTGAATTCTTTAAAGGGCATAATTAATTCTTATATTTTATAGTGGCTAAGTATATATTAATTATAGAGACACTCTGAAGCAGCTGTGTCCTTGATGAATGTCAAAACGATTGCAGCAATGGAAAGTTGGGTAATTAATTCGATGAATATTTATGATGGATTTCACAGGTACTAGCTATTCTTGCGTGTTTAGATAGCCCTGAATGTATAATATTTCATAATAGTTATGAATGGATTGACAGCTGTGTAGTGTGTACTGGGTTTATAATTCAGTTTGTATATCTGTTCTTAACTACTATACATAATCTGGAATATTTATGTTCCAGAATCATCTGTCCAATTCTAATTTTTGTAATTATCTCGGTCACCAAGAGCCAGAATTTCTTAGTACATATCAAAACAATGGCATTTAATTGAGTCCAAAGCTGTATATAAATACTTTCTGTTCACGGGAGGATTGTTTTATACCATATATTGTATAAGAAAGGCGGGTGCGATAACTCAGTGGTTAAATACCCTAAGCTTGTCAGTTCAAGACCCAAGCGCTGTGTGACAGGCTGACCTCCCATTATTTGCTCCAGCTCCTGCCCATCTTGCAGTTTTATCTACTCACATGCAAATGTGAGTAGATAAATAGGTACCACTTTGATGGGAAGGTCACAGCATTCTTTATGCCTCAGCGTATAATCATGCTGGCCACATGACCACAGAAGTATCTTCGGACAACACTAGCTTTCTCAGCTAAGAAACAGAGATGACCATGCCCCTAGAGTCAGACATGACTGGACAGTGGAAACTTTTACCTTTATATGAGAAAAGCATTCCAAACAAAAGTAACAGAAAACTCAAATAGATGTCCGTTTTTTGTAAATGTTAATGCTTGCTGAAGCTTGATAACTGGTGTACATTTTACCTATTTCAGTTGTTCTGTCTCCGTCGCACGCACGCACACACACAAACAGACAGCCAGGAGTTAATGAATCAAACACTCAGGAATTCCTTTACGATAACAGTCTTGGCAACTTCCGGTTTGTCTGCCTCCGGTGAAAGACAGTCCCTTTTTAAGGACCGCCAGCCCCGCCGCCTGTAGAGCCGCTTCGATTCTGAGAAGCGGCTTGAAAACTCCAAAATCGGAAGGATTTGAGGAGAAGAGTAAGCAAGGCGCAGGTCGAGCCCCTCTGAGCCCCCAGAAAATTGCTACTGGGGAGGAAACAGGCGCGGCTCCCTTTCAACTTGCTGAGACTCCAGACGGCGTGGGACGACTCTGCTTCTTGCAGAGCAAGCCGGCTGCAGCAAACATTCACATTGAATGAAATTAATCTCAATAATTAGTGGAAAAAATAACTTGAAGCTTCAAACCTAGAAACTGCAAGTATTATCTTTCTTGTGACTTTCTGACTTAAGTAAAAATCTGAGCGAGTGAAAGCGGTTTGGAAAAATGGCGCCCGGCTCCACCGTTAACAAGCTGAGAGTGAGAGTGGTCTTGTAAAGTTATTCTAACAAGCTACAAAGTTGCGCTGCTTGTAACAAGCAGGAACAGGAGAAGAGGAAAAATTCTTTTTAAAACAAGCCTGAGTTTGCTTCAGTTTAATTCTATCCCCAATCTGACTAAACCTAAGGGATTTTTTTAGAGGATTTTGTGGTGGTGGAAAAGGAAAAAGGATTTCCTTTTTCAGAAAAGCTAATCTACGTGGCAGAATGGCTTCTAAGAAACAGGAAGGAAAGGCAGCGGGGAGGGGGATCCCCCACACATAAACCTGAACAGCAGATTCCTCCTGGTCAGCAGAGTCAGAAAAAAGATTTTGATATTGAAAGTTTAAAAGAATTTATTACTCAGGCTCTGGATGATAAATTTCAAAAATCTCAACAGGAAATTAAGCAAGAAATTAATGAAATTAAAAATGTGGTGAAAGAGAACTATGGCAAGGTGACTAATAAAATATCGAATGTGGTGTCTGGCCTGTCAGAAATTATTATTAAAGTGGATTCCAAACTGGAAGAATTTAAATCAGAAGTCAATGTTAAAATAAAGGATACTGACTATAAAATTTCTGATGTTGATAATAAAATGCAGAAAGTTGAGAACGAAATTACGATGATGCAATTCAGGTCCATGGAATTCGCTATAAGGCTTAGAGGTATTAAAGAGAATGACAGACAAGACTTGAGACAGATTTGTGCTGATGCTCTGGCTGTGCTGTTAAAAATTAATCCTGAAGAGATTTTTTACAAAATAGACAAAATTTACAGAGTGAACTCGTGGGTGGCCAGACAAAGACAATTGCCTAGAGATGTGGTGATATATTTTACTGATAGAAGAATAAGAAATGATATTTTGCAAAAATCTTTTCTTTCCTCTGTGCAAGTGGAGGGATCTCAAGTTGGAATCTATAAAGAACTACCACCTAAGATATTAAAAGATAGAAAAGACTTTGGTTTTTTAGTGAATGAATTGAAAAAACATCAAATACCATTTCGCTGGGATGCCCCAACCGGCATAATTCTGAAGTATAATGGAGAAAGATATCGCTTGAATACTGTTGAGAAGGCGGAACACTTTTACTCTACTGTTCTTAAACAGAGATCACCATCCCCAAGTACATTTACAGTGTTGGAGATAAAGGAGAGTGATAAGGAGAAGCAAACTCAGCAAGAGATGGAAGAGCAGCTTAAGCAGGTGGAGCCAGTGGAAATGCAGGGTGCTACAGGAGGTTTTCTGGAGGAGCCTATGTTAGAATCTTCTCCAATTCTGCCCATAAGAGATGAGGCTTTGGACCTGGCTCGGATGGCTGAAGCCAAAGATCAGCGTATAACTCGTGCAATTTCTAAGCAACTTAAAGAAAAGCAACAACAGGAAAGACAATACAAAAAGGGAGCTAAGAGTACTAGACAAGGAAGCGAAGCCATGGGGGGAGCAAAACCGAAGATTTCGGAAGATATTCGGCAATTCTGCTCGTCGCTTCAAAAAGATGCAGATGACAATTAAGTTTCTATCTTGGAATGTGAATGGACTGAATTCACCACAGAAAAGGAAGAAGTTATTTACATATTTGAGACAATTTAATAATGATATAATTTGTCTACAAGAAACTCATGTTAGAACACAAGATCAAAAATACTTGATAAACTCAAAATTAGGAACACATTTTATAGCTTCAACTTCGGGAAAAAAAGAATGGTGTGGTCATTTATGTAAATAAAAGACTGTCAGCTAAAATTATAGAAGCAGATGAAGGCGGCAGGTTTATAGCAATTGAACTGCATACGGTAAACGGCCAAATTCTTTTGATTGGAATTTATGCTCCTAACCAACAACAGGATCATTTCTATAAAACTTTGCATACTAAAATATTGCAATGGGATTATAGATCTATTTTAATTATGGGAGATTGGAATGGAGTAATTGATTCCAGATTAGATAAAAAGAGCCTGGCGAAGACAAGGATTAGACTACCACAGACTTTTTTCGACATGAAAGAAGATTTGGAATTAAAAGATATCTGGAGAATACATAATCCAAAAGAATTGAACTATACTTTTTTTTCTGATAGACATAGATCTTTTTCTAGGATTGATTTTATTTTATTATCAGATGATTTACTTGTTAAGAGAAAAAGAACAAAGATTTTTCCAAGAGCTTTAACCGACCATAGCCCTGTATGGATAGAAATTGAGACTGAAAAGACTGAAAGAAGATCATGGAGACTAAATGAAAACTTGTTCAGATATGAAAAAAATATAATAGAACTTAAAAAGCAGATGAAAGGATTTTTTGAAATAAACTTGAATAAGGGTACCCCAATTGAAATTGTGTTGGATGCGAGTAAAGCGTATATGAGAGGGGTACTCATTTATATGAATTCTAAACATAAACTGAATCGACAAAAGAAAAGATCTGAACTGGAAGTAGAAATAAAGAAAAAAAACAGTTACTTATTAAAAATCCAACAGATGAAAGAATATGTGGTGCTATAAAACTTTTGAAAGATCAATTCCAAATGCTTATGGCGGAACAAGCTGCAACAAATTTACAATATGCAAAGCATAATACATTTTGTAATGCCAATAAACCGGGCAGATGGTTGGCCTATACATTAAGGAAAAAGCAGAGTATGCGGACTATTGATAGTATCAATATTGGAGGGAAAGAAATTTCTCAACAAAAATTAATTAAAGAAGTCTTTGTAGATTATTATACTAAATTATACGCTAAAGATGATATACAGAATGGACTTATAGAAAAATATTTAGAAAATAAAAGAGTTACAAAAATTACCAACCAACAAAAGGAAAGAATGAATCATCCTATAACAGTTGAGATAATTGCAGCAATTAAACAACTGAAAACAGCTAAAGCTCCTGGAACGGATGGCTTGACTGCAGTGTATTATAAAACTTTGCAAGCAGAAATGGTGGAACAACTCAGAGACTTATTTTGTAATATACAACAAGGGGGTAAAATCCCCCCATCATGGAAAACAGCTTATATTTCTTTGATACCAAAAGAGCAAGCAGGTCCTAAAAAACCGGAGAACTATAGACCAATATCTCTTCTGAATAATGACTATAAAATTTATGCAAAAGTACTAGCCAACAGGTTGATGCCAGTAATTCAAGAGATGATTCATGATGATCAAGCGGGATTTATAGAGGGCAGATATATGAAGGACAATGTAAGGCAAGTTATAGTTTTATTGGAATATCTTGAGAAGAATAAACAGATCCCTGCAGTGCTGGTTTTCTTGGATGCGGAGAAGGCCTTTGATAGAGTGGACTAGAATTTTCTATTAAAGACTTTTAAAAAGATGGACTTTGGGGATCAATTTATACAGGCGGTTTCAGCAATTTACCAAGAGCAAAAGGCACAGATTATTATTAATGGAAGTTTGACAACAGACTTTAATATTGAAAAAGGAACAAGACAAGGTTGTCCGTTATACCCATTGTTATTTATTTTAACACTAGAAGTCTTGTTGAATACAATACGGGATTCGAATATCTTGAAAGGTATAGTGATAAGGCAAGAGGACTACAGAATAAGGGCATTTGCAGATGATCTGGTTGTTACCCTAACACAGCCGATGGAATCAATAATCCAGATGAAAGACATTATAAAAGACTATGGTACAGTATCAGGATTTAGATTGAACCAGAAAAAAACTAAGATGATAGTTAAAAATATGACACAAGATCGAAAACACGAACTTGAAAGGAGGGCAGGTTTTGAGATAGTACCAAAGGTTAAATATCTAGGAGTTCAGGTTGCAGAATCAAATATGAAACTGTTTCAAAATAATTATGAGGTATTGTGGCGAGATGTACAGAAAGATATGGAGACTTGGAAAAAACTGCAGCTGTCTCTACTTGGAAGAATAGCAGCAGTTAAGATGAACATTTTGCCAAGATTTCTTTTTTTGTTTCAAATGATTCCGGTGCTTAAAAGTGATAAACAATTGAAAGAATGGCAAAGTGGAGTGAATAAGTTTGTCTGGAACGAGAAAAAACCGAGAGTGAAATTGAAAATTATGCAAGATGTTCCAGAAAGGGGAGGTCTTAAACTTCCAAACCTACAGTTATATTATGAAGCAGCAGCTTTGACTCAAGCAAGCGATTGGTTTGGAAGGAAAAAGACTGGAATATTGAATATAGAAAGTTTTGATCTTGAATTTGGATGGCATGCTTACTTATTTTATGAAAACAAAGTGGATAAAGTATTTAAAAGCCATATACTTAGAGACTCTTTGATGCGAGTTTGGAAGAAGCACCGATTCAAATGGGATTATAAAATACCGCTATGGCTGGATCTTGGTCATATCATGTGGAATACAAATATAATGTCACTCGGGGGGGTTTTATATAAAGAAGTTCTTTTTACAGATGCGGGCAGATAGCAACTGAAGACATTTGAGACACTGTTGGATGAAGGGATTAATTTAACTTGGTTACAGTATAATCAACTTCAATTGAGATGGAAAGAGGACCAAAAAACTGGTATTATGTTGCATGAGGAAGAATTGGTTAGACATATAAAAGAGAAAGGTCCAATGCATATTAAAAGGCTTTATAATGTTTTGTTAGAAAGGGATTCAGAAACTGAATTGGTTAAAGATTGTATGATTAAGTGGGCACAAAATTTTGCAGAACCAGTGATGTTGGAAACATGGGAAAAAATTTGGGTTCAGAATGTTAAATTCACACAGTCGCAGAATTTGAGGGAAAATTTTTATAGAATGTTTTACAGATGGCATTTAGATCCTAAGAAATTGTCGTGTATGTACCCTAATGTTCAGCCAAAATGTTGGAGATGTGACTGCTTAGATGCTACATATTATCATGTTGGTGGACTTGCAAGAAAGTTAAGGCCTTTTGGATAAAAATTTGGTGGGTCATGCAGAATGTTTTGAGGAAAAAAATTCAATTTTCTCCACAATTGTTTTTATTGGGTATAGTTAAGGGTTTTACATCGGGTGAAACTAAGCTGATATTGTATAAGATAACAGCAGCGAGATTATTGATAGGTAAATTTTGGAAAAATGAAGCTTTGCCCACTATTGAAGAATGGACTTTGAAGATGGCCAGTTTCGCAGAGATGGCGAAGATATCAGCATATTTAAAAGATTGCTCACAAGAGACTTATGAATGGGAATGGAAAAAGTGGATAGATTATGTGCAGAACAAATATCAAACTAGGAAGTATCAAATAGTTTTTCACTGATAGTATTATATAAAGATAGAAATATTTGAATTTTGTGAAGATAAAAAATTATATGGGGGATGGAGGGGTTCAAGTTTTATATAAAGGGGATTTTGTTGGGAGTATATTCTGTGGAAGTCCGGGGCGGAAGGGAGGGTTAGGGGGCTTAGGGAAGGTTAGGTTGGGTATTTTGGGGTGGGGTGGGGGAAATGGGGTGAAAATGTAATTGTAAAACTTTTGCAATAAAAAAAAAATAACAGTCTTGGCAGCGAACCATGAACTGCCTGCCAAGAGATTTTACTCACTAAGGGAGGTTTTTCTCCTCAGTCCGATATACCAAATTAATTCCACAAAGCAAAGAATTGTCAAAATCCGGTCCGAAGAAATCCAAAAAGAGATTCTAACAGGGTTCTAGAAACACGATATGACTTCCGAACGCTTCAATTTGTCCTTCACAAGGCCTGAATACCGACACACCCTCTTTTATCCCTTGTGGGGTGTGGTCCAGTGACTCAGCTCAATCTCTGGCCCGCCCACGCCTCTTTCTCTGCTGCGGGCGCTTATCCTTCCGACGCTGTCTGGGATACAGCCAAAACTCATCCCCCTCGTCTCTATCTGCAGCTGCTCTGAAGTGCCTTGCTCCTGGCATATCTCTTGGCCTCCGGAGGAAACCTGAGGCATTGCCAGAGAGGAGGGTCCTGGAGAGGGAGGCCTTGCCAAATCCTCTCCTTCACCTTCTGAGTCCTCTCCCTCTGTTAGGACAGGCTCGGGGGTTGGAGTCACAACATCAGTTCTGTATAAAAGGTCAGACAGTAATGACAGCTATTTATCTTATGTCTACTCTATTGTACTTCTCCAATCAGTAAAATCCAAAGAAATTTAGTGGAGGTGACCCTAAGATTAACTTGCTCTGACAAACTCTCTAATGGAAAGAATTCTTCCATCAGCGGAAAGAACCTTTGGATCCAATCCAGCAAGGCTGTTTGTCATATTTGAAAGGTTCGCAACAAGATGCAGTATGTGAATAGGACAGGGTAACACAATTGATGTTTATTCACATAAATGAAAGCTATGTATTTTTGTAATTTTGTGTATTTAAGAGTTGGCAAACTCTTAAAAGATACTGCTTGTGAGAATTCAAATAATATACCAGTGTAGTGTATTACATCTATTTGGACTTGAACCAAAGATATTAGTTTGAGGTCTTTTCTCAGCTGTAAACTATTATTGGAGAATAGAAGCCTTTGAAATGAGGATTTACAGAAGATTAATTAAAATATCCTGGGCCAAACTTGCATGATATGAGAAATACAAAGAGAAATAGATTGTGAATACCATTAGGAAAAGAAAATTGGAATATTTTCAACACAGGCAATGAAAAATATCAACTACTTCAATGCTGGGACAGATTCAGGCACTATATCAATGGAAGGAGATATATATATATATATGTAGGTCTTTGGTTATTCAGGTTTTCTCCCACATAAAATTGGAGGTGTCTTGGCAACGTTTCGACGAAGTCTCATTCGTCATCTTCAGGCTGGTGTTCTCGGCTTCGTGCTTCTAGGAGCAATGTGTGTGATCACAGCTGTTTCTTCCTTTTAACCGCCAGTGGGGGTGTGAACTGATTGGATGGGAGCTTGGCTGTGTTCTGATTGGGTGGAGGTGTGTTCTGATTGGTTGGGGGTTTGGCTGTGCTCTGATTGGATGGGGGATTGGCTGTACTCTGATTGGCTGGGTGTGTGTTCTGTTTAGGTGGGGGCTTGGTTGTGCTCGGGTTAGTCTGAGTAGCAGGGGGATTTGAGCTGGTGAGCTGTGTTGCTGTTGTTTGGCTTCATGTTCGTGGCCGTGCCATCTCTTCATGTTGGGTGTCAGTCTGCTTCATGTATGGATTGGAGGGGTTTAAAGTGGCTAATGATGCAGCTGTGGTCTGGCTTCTGGTCCATGGTCGTGCCTGATCATCAGTGTGGGTTTGAGTCTGCGTGGATGTGTGGTGGTTACATCCTGTGTGGCTCTCGTGAGTGTGGGTCTGGTGTCATTCTTTGTGTTAGGGACTCGTTTGTCAATAAGGGCGGGTTTCCAAATGGCTGGCAGGCGGGAGGTGTCATCTCGTTTATTCATGCTGTGTAGACGTTTTTCTATCTCGATAGCTTCTCTGATTATTCTGTTGTTAAAGTGTTCAGTTTTGGCGATAGTTCTGGTCTTTTTAAAGTCAATATCATGTCCTGTGGCTTTGAGGTGTTGGACCAGGGAAGAAGTTGGTTCCTCTTTTCTAACTGAGTTCTTGTGTTCTTCAATGCGTGCACTTATTCTTCTGTTGGTTTGTCCGATGTATGTGGTGGGGCAGGCAGTGCAAGGGATTTCATATACTCCTTGATTTTCTAACTCAATTTTGTCTTTGGGGTTTCTTAGGATATCCATACATGAAGCAGACTGACATCCAACATGAAGAGATGGCATGGCCACAAACACAAAGCCAAACAACAGCAACACAGCTCACCAGCTCAAATCCCCCTGCTACTCAGACTAACCCAAGCACAACCAAGCCCCCACCTAAACAGAACACACACCCAGCCAATCAGAGCACAGCCAACCCCCCATCCAATCAGAGCACAGCCAAACCCCCAACCAATCAGAACACACCTCCACCCAATCAGAACACAGCCAAGCTCCCACCCAATCAGTTCACACCCCCACTGGCAGTTAAAAGGAAGAAACGACTGCGATCACACACATTGCTCCTAGAAGCACGAAACCGAGAAAGTATCAGAAGATTTATTTTATACCATACTTCCTTCTCATTAGTTATTTTGGCCAATAATGAACTTTCAAGGCCCACAGGCCAGATCTGTCCCATGGGGTGTTTAGATCTGCCCGGCAGGGCCACCCTGGAAACAGTGAAGGACCAGCCTATGGTGCTTCTGCCAGTGAAAATGGAGCTCGGTGGCGGGGCTCCATTTTTGCTGGCAGAGGGCTGCAGAAGGCCGTTGTGGCCAAAAACGGAGCCTCGACACACGATGTCAAGCTGGCCGCACCCACCCTGGCCATGCCCCTTGGCCCCCGAGGTCAAACACAACCCTGATACGACCCTCAATGCAATCACGTTTGACACCCCTGCCTTAGCTTATGTGACAAGCTGATCATAACAATAAAGTGAGGAAAATTTTGTATGCACTTAAAAGATAACATGAATATGATAAATAAGGAATCTATAGCATGGAAGTGAGCAAATTTAGCATGTATGCAATGTGAGGTTTCCTTCAGTCTGGAAGGACCTCCACTCAGCAGAATTCCTATAATTACCACATCAGTTACTCTATTATAACATTTTTTGTATTCCTTAAATATTTTATAACTAGGGAATTTGTTTCTATTCTCAGACCATCACTCTAAGTCAATTAGCTGAGTTAGCGGTTCCTCTGTCCTTCCCAATGTGATTCTGTCTTTGATCATCTGCGCTCCTCTCAACCACATTCCGGAATACTTAACTTACACAGACCTCACTATGGTATCTGCTTGGATTTAATAATCACCTCAAAATACCTCTAACTTTTCCAGAATATGTAGAATCAACTTTTCTCACACTGGGGGGATTTTTAAAAATAATTTTTGGGATGGTTCCCTTTGACTCACAACTGAGCTTAATCATATGAATTTTATGGGTCTGAACAAAAGTTTGAAAATACAGAAATAAACAGTAAAGGAAATATCCAATGCTATTTTCTTTTTAAGAATCTGCAGTGTTCTGAAATAGCAATAACGCTTAGACTTATATACCGCTTCATAGTGGCTATCTATAAAGATAGCCCCCTCTAGGCGGTTTGCAGTGTCAGCATATTGCCCCCAACAAATCTGGGTTCTCATTTTACTGACCTTGGAAGGATGGAGGCTAAGTCAACCTTGAGCTACTCAGAATTGAACTCCTGGAGTGAGCTAGTCTGCATTACTGCATTTTAACCACTGTGCCACCACAGCTCTTAAGAAAATTGTAGCATTTATATATATATATAATTTGTAGTTTCACCTTAATGAATTTTAAGTTGTATAAACTGAGACATTGTATTTAACTATTCTTTTTTTACTATTCCACAGTTTTGCATTATTTAAGTAAGATGTCAGGCACATTTACTTTGCAGGCATCTGATAAATAGAGAAAAGTGGGAATACTCCTCTTGGTATCAATATCTGTTAATGGTTTGAAGACAGCTTGAGTTCTAGAAAAGACAAATCTAAACTTAATATCTCCTCCTCCTCCTCCTCCTCCTCCTCCTCCTCCTCCTCCTCCTCCTCCTCCTCCTCCTCCTCTTCCTCCTCCTTCCCCTTCCCCTTCTTCCTAAGTAATAAGAGATTGGAGATGGAGGTATGTTTTCTTTAACATATGGTTCATGAAGGGGCAAGTGGCATTATTGAAGTTTTAATCCACATAAGTCTGTGACTTGCAGCAGGTTTATTGGTGGAAACAGACTTTGTCCCTTCTGCATGTCATAAGTATCCAAAAGTTTGGCCATGGGATGTTTTTTTTTTTTAATTTACTTCCTGATAGTTCTTATTGTCAGGGTTCTTTTATCACTTGAGGCTATTTACCTAAAGTTAAATTATCATTTACATAATGGCATTAACACTTCTTGAGATCAATTCCACTTTCATAATTGTCTGAACAATATGTTCATTAAGAAGGGTGGACTTAATGGAAAAGAACATCTAATCCCACATTCTGTACTTCCTCTCTAAAATATAGGGATTCATTTCCTAAGAGGATAATTAAATGTGCAACTTATATATAAGCACAGTCACTGATCTTTTCAGTCAGGCCAAAGGGATGGAGAGATAAACTGCTGTTTCATAATCATAGAAAGTCATTATTTGGAAAAGAAAAACACACACAAGTGCTATCCATGCAGTCTTCTTCAGACTTCCCTATGAAGCATTTGTTGAAATGCTTACTGAACAGCTTAATGAATGAGATCTTTTCTACACAAGAGGAGCATCTGTGTATCACAGCATAATTGAAATCACATACTCTATTTCTAATTACAACTTTCCAAGTGTTCATTCACCAGGCTTATGTGTGGTCTGTGTTCGTTCAGCTGTGAATGAAACATTTCACATGCAAAGTATTTCTGAGAACACTGGCATAAAACCTGGTGAACCACTGGGATAGTTCAGGAACAAGCTGGTGCCATCCTTGTTTTGAAAACCCAAAGAATGCCTTTTAAGTCCATTTCATCAGCGGTCTCTTCCTTTTTGATGAGTTGATTTAAATTCCTGGTTCTGTTGTGTGTGACCTCTGGATCATCTTTATGTCAGAGGTGAATGCAATGAATGAAGAAGGCTACATTTGAGAGGTTCTCTCTTTGAAACCTGAAAGTCTTTGTGAATTGAACCCTTAAGACCTGTGTCAGTATTTCATTGCTCACATGAATTAGATTTCAATGCCCTGATTTTGTTCTGAGTTTGGTGTACCCCACCCAGATTGAGATTGGGGTAAACTATAAATATTGTAAAATAAATATTGAGAAGGATTGCTTCCAGTAACTCAACATGTAGTACAGAATCATAAAATTGGAGGATTTATAAGCTCAATAGGCTAATTGCCCTTCACTGCAAAAAATCCAAAAGTAGAACACCCTAACAGATGGCCACCATCTGAATAGCTGCTGTTCTTAACTGCTAAAACAGGTATCACAATACTCAACCTGCTACTAATCTGTTGCTACTGATTCTGTCTTTTTGCCTCTAAAATAAGTCTTGAGTATTTGAGGAACACTCTCTTCTAACTCTTTCCTCTCTAAACTATACAATATTCTTTCTATAGTACAGGTATACGTTTTCTAGATTAGTTTATTCCTTAATGATTCTTCCCTGAAATTATTCCTGTTTTATCATTTAGAGATTAAACTAATGCATAATTTAAGTGATGAAGTAAACTATCCTACTTGTGATGTGGAAATGATATTATTAATGCAATGTAACATCAATTAGGTGTGTGTGTGTGTGTGTGTGTGTGTGTGTGTGTTGAATGTACTATGTGAAGCCATGAACAGTATTTTTTTTGTACTTGTAATTTGAATCATTATCCCTTTCTTCTGTTGTTGGGATTTTTATTAATGGAAAATGATCGCAACTCCTCCTTCACCAGATAATTTTAAATTGGCTATGTATTTCCTAGCTATCTTGACACTTTCCTGCTTTCTTGCTTTAGATAGATTGGGAAAGATATTTTTATTGCAACTCTCAGCTTTCCATATCGGACTTTAGCTGTGTTTTAGTTTTCTTAATACTGCCTATGGACATTCTAAATCAGTGATGGCTAACCTTTTTGCCATCGTGTGCCAGGAGCGGGGGGATGGGGAGGGGGTCACATACATGCATGCCCACAGCCATAATTCTATGCGCCCTGCCCACACACATGCACGCGCGACCTCCCCGCTCCCCCTTGGTCCTGGCACGTGATGGCACGGTGGGCCCAGTAGGCCCGTTTTTTCTCTCTCCCCAGGCTCCAGAGCCTTTCTAGGAGCTTGGGGAGGGCAAAAACGGCCTTTCCCACCCTCCCTGGAGGCTGGAAACAGCCTGTTTGCCGGCTTCCCAGAAGGCCCGAAAATGAGCTGAGCTCGCGTGCCCACCAATATGGCTACCTGCCATAGGTTCGCCATCATGGTTCTAAATCATCCAGATCATCTAAATCTTGCCCCAAAGGTACTTTTTCCAAAGGAAACTGGGTTTTCTTTGTTTTTTCCTTTGAAAATGTTCGGTTCTTCAGAACTGAAGAAGCTTCTTGGATGAGAAGCGAAATGTTTTCAGAGGAAAAAAAACCAAGAAAGACCGGTTGTTTTTTTGGAAAATCACCTTTGGGACTTTATTAATACCGTCCCTACAGATCTGGACTATTGGTTTTGCTTGTCCTTAATGACTTCTAATACATCCCTTTCTTATACAAGCCTCTCTTTATTTCTTGTCAACCTTGTGTTGTTTTATTTTTCTTATTGGCAACCAAGTTGTTTTCATTTTGTTTTATTGGTGCCCACAAGACAAGTGTTTTTATCTCAGTTCTTCTGAGAATACAATTAAACAATTCCTTCTGTTCATTTCACTCTAGAACATACTACTAGCAGTTGCTTGAAGTTCAGCAGTATTTAAAAAGAGTTAAGAAATGAATGAGGCATTTCCAAAATGGAATTACTCTGTATGTTGTTGATCCTTTAGAGATTAGTTGTCTAATCCCTTGAAGATTTTAGTCTAATCTTGTATTCTGGGAAGGGGGGAAAATCTCCACTTGTAGAACTCTTTTCTGGGCACTTATGACATTAGAGATGCTAATGTTTCATGATTGTCCAAAAGTTCCCTAGCCCAAATATTGAATGAATTACTGAGCACCAACGATGTCCCTAGTACTTGAAATCTAGCTTGATGAGCCTAATTCATGAATTTAAATCCTTACTAGTCTCAAAGGATTATATTAGACAGTGTGTAAATTCCAGTGCCTCTGAAAACAGTGGGGAACCTGAACTGGAATCCCATGATTTCAGTAGGAATTAAGCGCTATTCACAGAGTTTCACTGGCTTCAATCCCAAGGGTATAAGAATCATATGTTGTGCAATAGGATTTTATTTATTTATTTAATTAATTAATTAATTAATTAATTAATTAATTAATTGAATTTCTATACTGCCCTTTTTCCGAAGGACTCAGGGCGGTGTACAGCCAAAAATAAAACCATGACAATATAAAACTTAAAAGCAATTTAAAACAATTAAATAAATTTGCCAAAAAACTCTTAAAACAACCCATTAAAATAGTAAAATATTATTATTATTTAGGCCAGCCCTGCTTGTTGGAATAATAATGTTTTTAGGGCGCGACGAAAGGTACGAAGGTCGTGAATCCTACGAATCTCCGGGGGCAGCTCTTTCCAAAGGGTAGGGGCCCCCACAGAGAATGCTCTCCTCCTGGGGATCGTCAGCTAACATTGCCTAGCCGACGGCACCCGGAGGAGCTGCTATATATGTAGCTGCTAATGCCTGAGGCTGAATTAGCAGTTTACACATAACATTTGTGAGAAACCTTGGATCTTCTTAGTATACTGTTTCATATTTTATAAGAAATTGAACAATAGGGAATCTTAAAGCAGGGATAGTGGTAAGCAGGCCTTCTTGTTCAAAATAACATTTCCACAAAAATAGACCTTGTTTCATGCTCTCGGAAACCGTCTAGTCTGTTATTGAAAGATTGAAAAGATCTGCAGGTTTCCCACAAGAAGTAGGGGCTGATTTTTATTTTTTTGCATGCCCCTAGAGCACCTGTATGGTGAGAACCCGACAAATGGTCATGTGAAAGTCAATGTCTGTTATCTAGCCATTCCCTTGAATATATATGTATATATATAATGCTTCTGTGCCTGAAAGGCTCAGCAGTAGCACAAGAGGAAGCCAAGCAATGGGGCGCCAGTTAGGCTCAACAATTTTAATGAAAGAATTTGTCCTGTTGGGGTGTAAAGAAACCAAGAATGAATGGGCCATTGGTTGTGGCAAGTCAATGGACTCGTCTTGCTTGTCTTCCCTCTTGTCTCTGTATAAATAAAGCATTGTTGTCCATCCTTGGCATTTGTGCCTCATGGTGATAAATTGGTCTTGATGTGTCTGACATTTTAACCAAGTCTTTTTAATGGTCTGTTTTTGAAAGACTCTGTTTTCCCTATGTTTTGCACCAACATAAACCTTGACAGCACTCCCTGTCATTTATCAGGTTAACCCTTTCTTTATCCTAGGTTCGGGGAAACTCAAACTGCAAGTTGTTAAGCCACAAAAAAAGATGAAAGTGATAAAAGCAAGAATTGATAAGTAGACGTAATTTGCACCTGCAGCTGAGTTTTTATTTGCAGCCTGCTGTTGATATTGATCAACATTTGCTTCCAGTTGAAACATTAACAAATGGATGGCCTTTTTCCTAGAATTTTTTTGCACTGATTTGTCATTTGTTAACTGTAATTTTTCTTCTTAACTCTGTATCTCAAAATGCAACTTAAAAGGCCAAAATTAAAATAAAGCAGAGTAGCCTTTAACCCCTTGCCTATTGGCAGCTTCTATGTGTTAGTTAATTATTCAGTTTTGTGTAGTTGTTGAGATATGATGGAAAGGCCCATTTGCACATGCTTCCCTCTCCACTCAATTGCAACTAAGAGGGTTTTGTCCTGTGTTTTGTAAGCAACTTTGAGTGCCTGCCAAAGAGGCATGAAAATCAGATAAATGAATATTTTCCATCCAATTATTGCATCACAGCCTAATTATAGTACTCCTAGTTCCAGAATTCAAATCCTAGAATTTAAGCCTGCTGTGTGGAGGACGCTAGTCTGGAGAAAAAATTCTCTGCCTCATTGAAATGATTAATCTCATGTCTTTTTTATAAAGAGAGTATACTTCTCAAATAATGTCAGAAGACCTCTTAATTTTATTATTTTCCCCAGTTGCAGTCTCTTACTGTACTCTGTTTTGGGAAAGTTTCAAACTAATGTGTATAAAAATAAAATGTAGTTGTTAAACTAAGGGAAAAACGTCTATAGCTGGAGGCACTAGTTAGAGTGTCATCAATATACCTATCTACCATATACATATATAATATACAATACATACAATAGCATACCACAGACCTGTATACTGCATGAGTCAGAAAGAAGGCTAAGAAATTATCTACAGACCTCTCACATCCTGTACATAAACATTTCAACTCCTCCCCTCGGGACGCCACTATAGTACATTGTATGCCAAAACAACTAGACACAAGAGACTGTTTTTTTTTCTAATACCATCACTCTGTTGAACACCTAATTCCCACGTGTCTATTTACCTATGTAGTATGGCTGTAATACTTTTACCCTTCTCGTCTGTTCTACTATATTCTCTTATTGGTATCATCATTATCATCATCATCATCATCATTGTTATTATTATTATTTTGTTTTGCATGTACATTGAGAGCATATGCATCAGAGGCAAATTCCTTGTGTGTCTAATCACACTTGACCAATAAAGTATTCTATTCTAATATAAAATGTTAGTGGTGCCATCTTTATGACAGCTGATCAGATTTAAGTTGGTAATATATGTTTCTACCTAGTTAAGTATCCCAAACATAAAAATGAATACCTGAAAAAGAGAATGCAACTAGGGGACAGTTGGGATAATTGGAGAAATATTAAATATTGCTTTCCAGTATTCGGAATTTTCATAATTTTGCATATACAAAATTAAGGCATTTCTGCATCTGAAACTGCAGTCTTTATTAGCTTTCCTGAAGTGAGGTCCATTAAAATAAACTGGGTTTACTTCCAAGAAAACTTATTAGATTATTGTTTGTAAGCAGTCATTGGCTTCAGGGTTATCCTTATCAGTGCTCTAAAATATGTATTAAGTAAACATCCTCCATAAATTTGTTCACCATGTCAAACACTACACTTTGTATTTCCTATATTATTAATATTGTCTTACATTATTTATTTATAGATTGTAAAGTGAATGTGAGGCTTATTCCAAGGCAGTTTTGGGTGTATTTCCATTTTGTTTTCTAAATTTTGTATTCTCCTCCACAGAAAAAAAGAACACACACAACCCCGGTGGGAGGGGGTATATTTATATTCCCAGATGATGCAGTCCAAACAAAAGTTTAGCTTTGTTCATGTATTCTGTAGAGTTTCTAAAATTTATAGAATAGAATAACAGAGTTGGAAGGGACCTTAGAGGTCTTCTAGTCCAATCCCCTGCTTAGGCAGGAAACCCTACACCACTTCAGACAAATGGTTATCCAACATTCAGACAAATGGTTATCCAATTTTTTTTTTTAAAGAAAAAAGGATGGGCTCTCCAGTTTTAGGGCCATCAAAGAAATCATTATATTATCAAGAGTGTTCACTGACAGCACATATGCAAATAAGAGTAAATATTTTACCATAAAACTACTACACAGAAAGCCAATTTCAATGAATTGATCAAATAAGCAGCTTCCCTAAATTATCTTCCTCTCTTTGAAAAAAAAAGTCAGAAATACATTTTGTAATTTTTTACTCCAGTTGTATGTGGGTCAGTGAGTTTAAGCAGCATTATTTTCTAATTTATGAATAGTTCCTTCATGAAAAAAACTGAATCTATGCAGATTGCACTATTACTAGTGCATAATATCTTGGATAAATTTATTTTCTGTAACTTTATTTGAAGCTTTCAGAGATATGAGGGAGAAAAAGAAATCCAATTTTTTTCAGAACTATTATAAATAATGTTTACATTTTGTAAAAGTCAAAGCAATGCTGGATGGGATACAATATATTCTTGGCCTGGGTAACTTCAACTGTGTTCCGTTTGTTTGTTTTTGTAGCGAAACAAGTATGTCTAGCTGAAAAAATTAGCTGTGGAGACTCCAGTAATAAATGCATTCCTGCGTCTTGGAAATGTGATGGAGAAAAAGACTGTGAAAGTGGAATTGATGAAGCTGGTTGCACTAACAGTAAGTGTAAAAACCCAGTAAGATATGCTTGCTAGTCTAGTGCCCATACTCCACATCCTTTCCCTCCTCTTTCTTCTCTGTGTTATTTGCTCTGTATAACTGTATTGTGTGGTGCATCAAGTTGCTTTATCCTATTAGATTTCCTGAAAAGAGAGGAAGTAAAATTCATACTAACATTGGACAGATAGCATATTGCCCTGCATTATGCTTCATTTTGACTTCTTTCTTATTTAGCATGATTTGCTAAAAGAGATCAGTAAATAAGCCATGGATAGTCTGGCAGAGTTTGAAAAACCTGTTTTATTTTTGTCTTAGTATTTTCAAATGTGGCTTACAATGTTGTGTAGGCAGACTTCATGGCTTATTTCCAGGTTTGGTTTTGTGTTCTGTCCCAGCTTTTAACATATCCAAAGATATAAAGATAGAAATACTAAAAATAGATGGGCCAAAAAAACTAATATATTTAACAAACCATGGTTAAAGCAAACTGTAGCTTAATATGCAGGTCCCATGAATACCTCTTTTTGGTTCATAATGTAGGTGCCTTTGGGATAGTTATTAACTCCAGAAACATTGCTTATACAATCAAAGGAGTGAAAAAATTAACATTTTAATCAGGGCCCTATTTGTTTTCAAAGGAGCAAGTGAAACACTAGTGGATGAAAATCTATAGAACAGCTGTGGTTCCACTAAATAAAACGTTCACACACTGTAAAGCATATTAAAATATAAGGTTGTAATAAAGGAGAATATTTGTAGCTCAAGATTGACATGAGGGGTCCTTGGTGCTCTCTGAGCTTGCTTGTTTTCTTTTCATTACCCAAATTAGATAACATCATCAGTGCTAGTCTGTAAGGTTGAAAAATTGTCCATTGGATTCCCCGGTAAGATTAATGTGACTTCTAGGTTCCAAGAGCTACAGCAGTGGTGGGTTCCTCCTGGTTTGGCCCGGTTCAGCCAAGCCGGTAGCGGTGACAATATGACATCACTGAACCGGTTCTCTTTGTTTGGGAGCTGGGCCCTCCCGTCCCCCCCCCCCGGGTTATTATTACCTTTTATTTGGCCCTGCCCCCAATTTTTCGCTGCTTCCCTAGTCCCAGCTGATCGGCTGGAAGGAAAAAAAACTGTTTAAACTCTTGTCGCGGGGCTTCAAAGGGCCGCCCTACAGCTGATCAGTGTTAAAAGGCAGTGTGGTGGTAGACCAGTGCACTCGAAAAACAAAAGGGATATACCAGGACGCTCCAAGAACAAATGAGTAGACCAGTACAGCTCTACAACCAGTTAGAAGCCTGGTAGACCAGTACCTCTGTTAAATCCTAAAGAATTGTCACATGACAATCAAACCATGCCACAAAATAAGCCACACCCACAGAATCGGTAGTAAAAAAAATTAGAACCCACCCCTGGGCTACAGTACAATTTTTTAAAGGTTTTGTTTGTAATGATAAACCTTTCTTATTTTATTTGTTAAATTCAATTTTTTGTTAGCTTAGACTTGGGGATATAGAAAATGAGATAAATATTACTATCTATATGCAATATGACATTACTGTGTCTTCAGTACTCTAATGAGCAAAAGGCAATTGTTTCAAGCAATCAGCTCATGAAACTATTTTTCTCTTTCCTATATTTCTATGTATTGTAAATTTCAATATGTTAAAAAAGAATTCCTATGTAGAAGAAATTACATAAAGTAGAAAAAAAGTACCTTCCATGCCTTTAGTGTAAATTGATATATTTCAAACTGGAATCCGCTTGGCAGTTTATTCTTATACAGTACTCAAGAATAAAAGAACCATATAAAGAAAGCTGACAGTCATCAAGATTTTTACTTTTCTGATGGGAGAATTTTTTTAAAAAAATGCATTCCAGTACTGACTGTGGAGGAAGAGGTTTCCTTCCTCTTGAAATTAGCTGGATTCCTATCTAGAGTTGTAACAGGTACACTGTCAGGTATATTCACAAACTGAATGTATCAGTACAAAACTGAACTATTTGATGAACCAATGACTCAAAGTACTGTATATTATTCATTGCCTCAGATTCTCTTTATTCTTTGGAATTTTTAACTTCTTTTTCTCATAAAGAACTCTTACTTTCCACAAACAAGCTGTTCTGGTTGAAAATTATCTTTTCCCTGCTGTTATTGATTCCCATTTTCTTTCTCTTTTCAAAATCTTGTTTGGTTTTATTAATTACATTCTTTTCCCTTCTTTATATCTCATTTTTGTTCTTTGGTTGTCTCCAAATATGGTTTTAGAGGTTGACAGCAGGTTCTTTTGCTTTTCTATTCTTTCTAAAATGGGAGGCTCCTTTTTCCCCTTTACTTGGATGTTTGAAAACTCCTGGCAGGTCTCAAGCTCATCTCTTGAAATGTGAAACCTCCTGTCACATTAGCACCTCTACTTCCAGAGAAAATATCTCCATTTCAAAGTAATATCAACCTCATCAATCACACATTGGTCTTTTTGAAAATGAGTTCCTCGGTGATAAAAGTAGTTTCTCTCACTTCACTATGCTAAAAATCCAAGAACCTTGAAACTTAAAAACCAGAGAAAAGGTGGAAGAGAATTAGCCAATTTCTTAATTAATTAGGGGGGTTTAATAGGTTTGAAATGTGACAATTACTGCAAGGTGATACACTCAACTTTTTTGTTAGGTAGGATTGGATCACAAAGCAGAACTTTGGTAATGAACCCAAATTGTGAGGAATTCTTTAGAAAATAATCAACCAGGGTAGGAACTTTCCAGATGGCAATGCGGGGATTTTTATAGCCATCATTAAACTTGCCTATATAGACAAACAAACCTACAGGAAACATTCTGCTGCAGGGATTTACTGTAACTATGCCATGTTCAAATTGCTACATCAGGTTGTTGTTAAATGTTTAAGCATGTGCAATCAATACAGGTATTTTCTTGTCTGTAGTGAAGAATTATGTCATATATGCCTATTAGGCAGTCAGTACCTGAGATGTATAAGTGAGCCAATCAAAAATCTATTCTCTCCACATTTCTCTAATTCTGAATTCCCTGCAAGTTTTCAAAGGTCCTCCCCCTACATCTCCATAAAAGTATTGGCCTTCCCAATACGCCACTCAGTTAAACAGAAAGGAAACAATTTAATACATGAAAGTCTGTGAAGGCCCATACAGACTACCATATCCATAGAGATTCTGTCTCTTCTTAACTGGAAATTTGCCTCATGAAGAAATTATCCACAGTCTTTCAGCATGCTGCTCTTGACATTCGTTTTGTGATTTTAGAGCATTTATATTCAGCAGCCTGAGCATTGGAGGTATTAATAAGAAAAGCAGCCCTAGCCCTCAGGCTTACAGTCTGAAAGAACTTCACACACAAAGAAAATGGATGGCAAGAGAAAAGGAAAATAATACACAGATTGTGATTCTTAACTATCATACTGTTGTGCATATATAGCAGTGGAATGGCAATAATGCAACCAAAGGTAGTTGGTTTTCTTGGATGAAAACAAAAAAGGAGTCCCAAATTGCTGGTGATTGATTCTCTTTTCTCTGCTGAATTTTGAAAGCAGTCACTGGCCCATGTAGGAATTAGATGAGACATAAGACCTTCAAGAGAATCATGCCATATCATTTCTTTGTTTGTTTGTTTTTGGTGGGGAGGAAGCATAACAAAGGATAGAAAAGTGTTTGCTCTAAGAGACCAATTCTTTAAATAACTATGTAAGCAGCATTCAGTTAAACATTCAGAGTTTACCCTTTCTATGCTCAAAGGAGAATGTATGTACAGAATAGTTTGATGGCCCAATTAGTATTACATTGTGTATCTATCTTGAGCTGTTGCTGTGTTGAATTCCTCATAGAGTTAATCAAGATCTTTAGTTGGAACTTGTCTGATAATATCTGATTGCTAGCATAATCATGATCATCCTTTCTCTTCAGATCCCCTTCTACTTTTGGAAATCTCTGCCATGCTACTTGTTCCTATACTACTTCATCTTCCTGTTTGGTATCTTCAACCATTTTGGAATCTGCATCTCTTCAGCAGTCCAAGAATCTCTGCTTGCTAGCAATTTTATTTTTTTCCCCTCCCCTCTAAGTTCATCTGCTTCTGCCCATTCATTAGCTCATTTCAGCTTCCCTTTCCTGTGAGAGATTCTGCAGATGTAACAGCATATCTGATTCTTCTCTTCGTTCTTTCTCAGGCTCAGCTTATCATCCACAGCTACAATCTTTATGTCTGGGTGATCATGTGACAGGATAGTATACAGTCCTATCTTCTCCATTCTGTATTAAAGTTCTCTCCATATTTTTTTTATTGATGTTATGTTTATATTTATTCTTTATTATAATTTTGTAATTTACATTACAAAAGTACGTGAAAACTACTGCAATATTATTGCTGTGAAGTAAACAAGGAAAGGAATCAATATTACCTTGCTCAAAATTATTCCTAGCCCCTGAAAACTTTAGGACTGTATTTGCAAACCTGGTGTCTGCCAAAACAGAGATGGTTTAGATGAAGTCTCAAATAAGGAAGAAACTTTTTCCCTAAGGACTAATATTGTCAGTTTAGCCCTGTGAAAATTTCTTCATCTATCAATCTGTAACCTTTCTAGCTTCAGGAAATGATTGCAGTGAATGTGAAAGTAATCTGTCTTTTTTGACTCAATCAAATAGCTCGCCTTGGAAAGTCTGAGTTAAATAAGCTGTAATAAAACATTGGCTCTCATCTGAGAATTCAGATAATAAAATGAAATGCATCCTTTTCAGGAGGCAACTCTGCTGTCATATGAGGTGCTTTCCTAAGAGATGGTAGTGTAAGGTCCCAAAATGTACTTGAGTCACCAGAATGCCAAAGAGAGAGACTCAAGACAAGGCTTGCAAAAAGAAGCAGATTTTATTTATGGCCAAAAGCAAAATACTGGGTGGGACTATATCCAGAACATACAGATACAATGCATGTGAGGAAACAGCCACACCTTGGGGAAGATATGATGTCCTTTTATACCTTCAGAGACATCAGCTTAGTACCCAATGCTGCCCCCCTGGCCTATCCCTTCCTTTAGCAGTGCAGCAAGGAAGGGGGGGCTGCTCAGCAACCCCGCTTCTTGAGATATCCACCAGGCACAGAGTGGTACATAAAAACAAAATAACCCAGAGGTGAGATCACTGGTAGAAGCAAATGGCAGAGACAATTCTAATTCTTAGCAAAGCAATTTTTACAGAAGCAAAACAGCAAGTCAAACCATTAATACCGACTCTACTATTATGTCCCACTAATTCTACATATTCTATTATTATTATGTCCCTTCAGTAGAGAACCTCCCGTTTGAACTGCTCTGAAACATTAGTGGTAGAATAAACAAAAGATGCAAAGGGGTTTGATTACAAAAAGCAGAGACCTTCTCTCCATTTAATTTACAGTACGTTGGAAATCTAAAGACTGAGGTAGGACAACAAAAGAAGTTTTAAAAAACCAAGGCTAACTATTCCCAAGGCAATAGTTAATCCCACAAAGAATACATAATATAAACTCATTTTACTTCTTTTTATGTGCTGAACTTGGTTTATGCATTATGGCTGGAACATAATTACCATTCTAATGAATTTCTAGAATGAGAACTGATAAAAAGTTTTTGTAATCAAGCTGAGCTTTTCCTGGCATGCAGGAAATGAAATCACAAATTTAAACCAAACATTTGTGATGTATATGATTACAGCGTTCATCACAAGGCTACTCTTTGTCAGTCAATCCCTCAGTGGAAACAAGCAAACATACACACACCATTGGATGATTCCACCATAATATGTTCTGCCACTAACATATTTTGTAACTATAGGTAATACTTGACTTATGACCCTTCAAAATTCTGATAGACCCTGAAAAAACTACTTAAGACTGGGATTCAAAGTTCTCACATCGTTCACAGTCACATGACTGCATTTTGGGCATTGGGCAACCAGCCCACATTTACAGATATTTGGAATCCCATGACTGCAATTTATCTTTTTTCCCCCAAGAAACTATTACTTCCAGTTTCTGGTAAAAAATGCCCATAGCAAATGATAGGTTTGCTTAATGACCACAGTGTTCGCTTAATAACTGCCACAAAAATCATAAAATTGGACTTGGTCATATATAGTGACCCCCTTTACAATCATCATAATTTACAACTGAAATTGCGGGCTTAATTATAGTTGTAAATTGAGGACTATCTATCAAGCGCCAGGGAAATCAGGAGAATCAGGCAGTTCAAATGAATAAAAATATTTATTGCAAGCTTAAGCTCTTAACAAAAATCAGAGCTACTAATGGTCCCAGGAAATGAGCGTGAATTCAGAAGGTATTCAAAGTGGGATGGATTTAGACCTCTTGTGGGCATGCAGGGACTCGTAATTTATAATGCATTTGACCCCTCCCTCTGGCTCAACCTGGTCATCTGCTACATTATCTGTATAACATCTTGTTAAATGAATTTATATTATAAGTTTCCCCTGATTCCATTGTAAAATATTCCACTGCAAATTGGAAAAAATTACTTGTTCCTGGCAGTAGAATCCAGGAAATAAACTCCCAAGTGAATATATATATAAAGCTATTTGGCATAGGATAAGATGCTTAGGAATTGCCCAA
The DNA here is from genome assembly GCA_022577455.1 of Arizona elegans. Classification (NCBI taxonomy): domain Eukaryota; kingdom Metazoa; phylum Chordata; class Lepidosauria; order Squamata; family Colubridae; genus Arizona; species Arizona elegans. The sequence continues at coordinate 144,022,854 of JAKOOJ010000002.1, forward strand.
CCCAAACAATCTACCATGTAATTTTAACCAATAAGTTCTAGTATTACCTTTGGAGCGATGTAGAATAAATTATACAGGTAGTCCTCAGTTATAATTGGGATGGCAATTTCATCACTAAGCAAAGTGCTTCTGATAGTCCTGGTGGTGGTCATTAGGTAAGAACCTCATGCTTCTCCTCTCCTGCTATGCACATCTCCAATTCAACACTGCCCCTCATTTGCCCCACCTCCTTTTGTGCCTTTTGGGCCACCCTGCATTCCCCAGCCATCCCTGCCATACCCTACAGGCGCCATTTTGGCACTTTTCCAAGGTTTTGCATTTAAAAAACCCTGTTCTTGTTTTCATTTCACTTCATCCTTTTAAAAAAAAAATTCATTATATTTTATAATGACACACTTCATGATACTTTCTTATAAGAAATGGTATAGAAACATGATACAGTTATAATTTAGACTCTTCCAATTAAGCCAAAATTAAACTAAGTTGCTATACTAGTGGGGTTTATAAGTGAGTTTGGTTTAGTGATTAAGGCACCAGGCTGGAAACCAAGAGACTCTGCGTTCTAATTCTGCCTTAGGCCTGAAAGCTGCCTAGGTGACTTTGGGACAGTCACTGTCCCTCAGCCCCTGCTGTCAAGCTTGGGTGATAAGCCAGTCGGTCAATTCCTGTCACAATTTATGGATTAACACTCGTTTAATCTGGAAAAAAAGTACTTGCGTAAAAACATTAGGAAGAATAGGAAAAAGGGTTAATGTCAAAATATATTAAATGCTTGGAATCAGGGTGTCTGTCTGTCTCTGCCTGCCTGCCTTCCTGCCCCACTAGAGTATTTCTAGAGAGAATTAAATTAATGGAAATAGAGATTTTATGGTGTAATGACCTCATTAACATATTCTGGGAACATTGCTTGGTATATCATTATTCAGCATAGTTGTACCGCTGGGAGCTTAAATGGTCATAGCTGCAAGGTTTTTCTTTCAAACTGTTTTTTTTTTAAATTCCTTTGGTTCAAGCTATGTTATTCTTATTTTGTCCATTGATTCAGAAACTGATGTTTTTGACATGTATTGTCAGGATATGTTTTATCTCCTGGCCATTAATTTGTTTCAGAATTTGAAATATAATATGATCTGTTTCTTTTTTAAAGATTTAAATACTATTAGCCATAATTGGAATATGTATTTCCGTATACTAAATGTTAGACACTAATATTTTTTTCCTAAGTGATTATTCACCTGAATCCATTTTAAGAATGTAAGAATCCAATATTCTATTTTTATATCATGCAATATTGATATCTATATTTCATTAATTTTATTCATCTGAAAGGAAGATTTTAAGAATGGTATTTCGTTAACAATCAACTGTCTTTGCCTTTTAGTTTGTTTTCTATATATTTTCCAGTGTCTAGCAAATACTGATCTAGCTATCACTAGAATATTCAGGGAAAAACTGAAAATTCATTCATATTTAATACATAAAAGATGTATTATGTATGTCATAAGTGTGCCTAACATTCCATTGAATTTTACAGAAATTATGGTCTAATATAGTTGAATGTTTAATCGTTTCAAAATAAGGGAACAAATTAACTTATTTCAACATAGCAGTACTAACTATCACATCTCTTCTTTTCAATGGTGTCAAATAAAATAACTGTATGTAATCAATTTATACCAAACTGGAACAAACAAACAAAAAAATAGAAATATTTAAGTCAGAATTAATTCTCTATGAGTAACACCAGTCTGCCTCATTGAACTATATAATATTTTGATCACATGTACATAAGACTATTAAAAGGAGCTATTATTGATTCTATGAAAGTTAGTCATCATTTAGGAGAGCCAGTTTGGACGAGTAGTTAAGGCATCAGGCTAGAAAGTGAGAGATTGTGAGTTCTAGTGCCATCTTAGACATGAAGCCAGCTGAGTGACATTGGTCAGTCACTTTGTCTCAGGTCTAGGAAAGGGTAATAACAAACCATCAAGAAAACTGCAGGGACTTATCCAGGCAGTTGCCAGGAGTCGAAAACCTACTTGAAGCAACCTTCTCCCAAAGATCATTCTTTGCATTGCAATTCTCTTGGTGGTTATGTGGAAGACAGTTGTAGAATAGCAAAAATTTATGTGCTCACAAAATTCCTTTATTTGAAAAGGCTGAAAAGAGAAGTATAAGCTAGCAATTAATATTTTTTCAAGTGGAGCTGCCATCTAAGCAACTTTTCTGGGCCTAGTGCAGTGATGGCTAACCTTTTCCAGATCAAGTGCCCAAAGCACCTGTGCATGAATGCTCGCAGGCACACCCGAACTCCCAAAATGCAATGCACGCATGACCCCCATGCATTCACACGCACGACCCCCTGCATGCGCCCCGCGCATGCACACATGCCTCCTGCATGCGGCCCACCCCCCATGCCTGTGCGGCAGAGACCCGAAGACCAGCTGGCCGTCGGGAGGCACACACGCATGTGCAGCGGAGCTGAACTGGGGTGACGGCTCGTGTGCCCACAAAGAGAACGCTGCGTGCCATCTCTGACACACATGCCATAGGTTCACCATCATGGGCCTAGGATATCCATTCCTGAGCTGCCAGGGATTTTGATGGAGGCAGCTCCCTAAAATCGGGGGATGGAGCTGAAACAAGAACTAAATCTGATTTCATTTCATTTCCACATACATTTATATACATTTAATTAAAATGAAATCTGCTAATTTATAATTTATGTCTTTTTATGTCTTTATAATTTTTCTCTTTTGTCTCACTAGAAATTAAAGCTTAGAAACATCATTTTAAAGTTTCTGGAAATTGCATGAAAGATTTTTGGAGGCTTGATAACTCCGTTTGTGTAATTCTTCTTTAGCCCATAACGTGCTTGCCATCTCCATTTCTTGATGTATCAAAATCTCTCCCAGAAAAGCTGTGAAAGAGAGATTCCAGAGTAGTCCTCTATTTATGACCATAATTGAACCCCAAATTTCTGTTGATAAGTGAGACAGTTGTTAAGTGAATCACTGCAGTTGTTAAGTTAGTGACACAGTTGTTGAGTGAATCTGGCTTCCCCACAGATTTTGATTGTCAGATGGTCACAAAAGATGATCACATGACTATGGACACAGCAACCGTCATAAATATGAGTCAGTTGTCAAGCATCTGAATTTTGATCACATGACCATGGAAATGCTGCAATGGTCATAAGTATGAAAAAATAGTCATGTCACTTTTTTCAGTGCTATTATAACTTTGAATGGTCACTAAACCAACAGTTGTAAGTCAAGGACTACCTGTACAAGGCAGTACTCAACGTCCCACATTTATATTTCCCTCCATAGTCATTTTAAAAAGTGTATTTCAGAAATTCTTTGGGATTCAAAATGGTTCCAAGGAAACTATTCTAAGATGTCACACTAACTGTTTCAGGAATAGTACTTCCTGCCACAATGCATTTTTCTAAGGCATATTCTCATTATGTGAAATGGTTAACAACTCCAACATGTGAGCTAATAGACTATCACAGCCTCATTTGTTTCTGGGGAATCTACCAAGCTAATTGGACATGTAAAATTACCAATATAGCTGACAGGTCTCCTCTGAGCTGGAGAATAACTGGAAACAATTTCCTCCATTTTCAGAACAATTACTGTACAAATGGAAAATAACACTCAAAATGCTAATTGATCACAGTACCCAATGTCTTGGTCCGAGGGCAGAAAAGTTTAAATGAACTAATAAATCAGCTTGTGAGTAACAAATTGGAAGGTTTTATTTGAACTAGATATGTCCTCTATGCAATTCTGTATGTACCTAATAATGTAATAAACGTAATAATGTACTGTACAACCATATATTTTTGTTATCTTTTCAGAGAAAAGAATATTATCTTTATTAGCTCTCCTAAAATTATCATGATTTATATATGGGCGATTTATTCACCAGTTAAATAGATTATACTTTAGAAAATGAAGAACAAATGCATTATGGGGTCTTACTCAGATGTTAAACCTTTGTCACTCTGAAAACACCAATCAAATTTCTAGACCTAAATAGAAGTATAGATTAACATCTAAATCATGTTAAGCCACAGTTCGCTAACCCTGAGTTACTGAATAATTCTCAATTATCTGTGTTTACACAGTGTACTAAACCATAAGTGATAGCTTATAAACTAGAGTTAATGGATTCATACAATCCAAGAAACTACAGGTCAACCTCAGCTTGTGACAGCAGCCAGGATTGCTGCCACTAAGTGATGAGGTTGTAAAGTGCAATATCACATGACAGCAATGCTCAGCAATGGCAATCCTAGTTTAATGAAAAGAAGGATTAGTGGAGACATGATAGCAGTGTTCCAATATCTCAGGGGTTGCCACAAAGAAGAGGGAGTCAAACTATTCTCCAAAGCACCTGAGGGTGGAACAAGAAGCAATGGGTGGAAACTAATCAAGGAGAGAAGCAACCTAGAACTAAGGAAAAATTTCCTGATAGTTAGAACAATTAATCAGTGGAACAACTTGCCTCCAGAAGTTGTGAATGCTCCAACACTGGAAATTTTAAAGAAGATGTTGGATAACCATTTGTCTGAAGTGGTGTAGGGTTTCTTGCCTAAGCAGGGGGTTGGACTAGAAGACCTCCAAGGTCCCTTCCAACTCTTCTATTCTGTTCTATTCTATTCTATTCTATTCTATTCTATTCTATTCTATTCTATTCTATTCTATTCTATTCTATTCTATTCTATTCTAGTTGCCATTGTAACACCAGGAATGCATGTGTCATTAAATGGGAAGATACAGGAGCCCAGAACAAGTAGTGTGAAGGGCAGGGTGTGCCACAGGCAGGTGTTGGACCATGGGCAAGGTGGTGAGAGCCACAGGCAGCAGCTTGGGAGTGTGGGTGGGCTGGCAGGGGCCACAGGTGAGTGCTGAATTACAGAGAGCATGTCAGAATACAAGATCCTTGACATCTCATGCCCTGTAGTGAGCGCCAAGGAGAAACTTATGGGAGTGACTTGTGACCTTCCCTTTTAGCTTCCCCATTGATTTTGCTTGTGGGAAGCAGACAGGGAAGATCACCAATGGTGATCATGTGACCATGGCTTGCGACATTAAAATTGCAAGCCAAACACCCAGATTGCGATCAAGTGACTGTAGCGATGCTGCAACTTTGCAGACCAGTCACAGGTTCCCCTCATTTAGCACTGTCATATTTTTGAATAGTCGCTGAACAAGTGGTCATAAATTGAGGATTATCTGTATATGAGTTCTTACTATTACTCTGGTGAAAGATTTAGGGATAGTGCTTGAAAGGGTTGTCCATTTTAAAACAAACTTGTTTGCTTTATTTGCCTATTTGCTCTAGTTGTGGTGTTTATAATGATAAAATTCTGCAAATTGTTTTTAAGGCTAAACTAAGTTTTTTTCCAGGCAGTAATCAATATACCTATGCACAATTTTATCCAGAATACTCCTAATTTATTTTGAAAAGTTGGTAACTTTTAACTTTTCTTGGAATCTAGGAAGCTGATCGAAAATTAATTGATCTAAAATTAATACCTTTTCACTTGTTTATAAGTTTTTATAAAAACACAAGGAAATAGTGTATGCCAACATTGTTATATCTCAATTATGGTCATTTAATATTATATTTATTATAAATAATATATATTAATATATTTATTATTATTTGAGATGACTTTTGATGTGCATGCATATAGCCGAATAGGAGATGAGGAAGAACTGTATCACTGGCTGTTGCAGGGTCATTTTTTACAATTCCGGTTTGCAAATTCACAGATAGAAGAGTGGTGATGAGCTAAAAATACTTATTAAATGGCCAGATAAAAGGATATTGTTGGAGTGTTCCATTAGTGGTGTCACGATCACTGCATCTTTCATATGTATCAAAATACTTCGAACTTTTCAGCACATTGTAAGCCTCCCTGAGTCTCCGGAGAAGGGCGGCATATAAATCAAATTTAAAAAAAAAAAAGTTTAGATCCATGCCACTGCAAATTATTAGCTAATAAGGGAATGGGGAACCAAGATTATTTTTGGCTAAACCATTAAGCAAAATGAATTTGTCAGCAGTATTTTATCAAGAAACAATTTAAAATAGGACTGATTGCCAGAAAATATCAGTTCTGCAATTATGGGGCATTTAGAAACTTGGAGATATTTAGAAGTTCTGAAATCTTACGAGTACTGGCAATTTGGAACTGGTGCCAAAATACCAGCAGAAAAGCATAGTAATTGTGTCTTAAGCTTCTTACATTAAAGTTTAGAAGTAATTCATATAGGTTAATGAGGTCATCTTCTACTGGAGGTTTTTTTTTACAGATCTGAGAAGGTAAAGTACCTTTTTTTTCACAGAAGCTTCTTATCTCAAGTTTTTAATCTCTAAAATTCATTTTAAACGTTTGGGTGCATAAGAAGATTTTAAGAAATTTCAGATTTTCCCTTAAACACAGGAATAGCTGAACTGTAAAACATTAACCATTTAGTCTACAAGGGGAACAATAATTAAGAGAAGGGTACATAATCTGTCTTTAAACTTTACCTCTTGAACATTTAACCCAGACATTTTCAATATGTTATTCTCCAGAATTGTTGGACTATAAAACAATTATTCATAAGTACTGTGGTTGGTTGTGAATGATGGGAGTTGTAATCCAATACACCTGGAAAGAACAAGATCAGGAATAGTTTGATATAAATCCACTCAAATCATTCCATTCATTCAATCTGAAATGTATAAGATTTGGGTTAAAGAAGATTCTAAAAATACCTACAAGTAAAATTTCTTCGAAGCAGCTAGGAGAAATAAATTTCTAGTTTGTTTTTAAAAAGCATGCAATTTAATATAATTTCCGTTTCCTATTTGGCTGTAAAAGGGAGCGGGAGAATTATTTATATCAAAATGAGTATAGGAAAGAGATTATGGAATCCCCCTGACTTATCTTTTGGAATAGACATACTAAATGTAAATAAATAAATAATACTCCTATACTTTAGTCAGTTTCTGCCAATGTATCAGTATAATATTTATTTATTTAGCGGATGGCATATCATACATGGGCTAGCAATATATAGTAACCAATTACCTAGATTAGTAAAACACTATAAAATATAAATGTTAAAATGTCTAGGCCATCTGAAGCGCAGCATCATTTTTAAAAAATTAGATACTGGACTGCTTACAACTGGTCACAATGTGATCTACAGTTTGACATGGGTCCCCGCAGTCACACTGAGGAGAGGATACTATGGCCCATTTATACAGAGTCCCAGCAGACACTGTGTGAGGTGCAAATCCTATTCAGGATTGCCCATTGCTGATGTAGTAATTCAAACCCTGGCACCTTTTTTCTGGAGTCATTTGTAAGTCTTCCTATGACTGGGTATGCAGAGATAACAAGACAATACCCTAATTAAATAAAGACACACTAGTTTACTCTGACTTTTAGTCTTCAATTTCATATACGGTAGAACTAGTATCAGGGGAAAAACCATATTAAAATGGAAGGAGATGGATCCAAGAAATTCTACTTATTATGTAAAGATCAAAACCTGAAGCTCTAGAGCTGCAATCTGGTATAATCTCTATCTAGTATTCAGAGATCTCCAAAGTGTATTTCCAGATTTGACATTCTGATTCCTGTCATCTTTTTGCAAGCTATGTTGTTTATTATAACATAGGGCATAAGGAACAATGAGAATGTAACTGTTGGCTTTTAAAATGATTCAAATCAGGGTGGGTTCTACTTACCTTTACTACCGGTTTGCAACGGGGCTGCGCGCGCTTCTGCGCATGTGCAGAAGCTTCCTGATGACGTCGGGGTCAGTGGGCAGAACCTCCCGCAGGTTTTACTACCGATTCTATAGAACCGGTCCGAACTAGGGGCAACCCACCACTGATTCAAATGTCATTCTCAGGATTATTTTCCTTTTCATTTGGGGTTACTGTAAAACAATTGGTTACAGTAGTTTCAAAGTTTATTCTTCCCCTTTAATTAAAAAGAAATTGCATATATTTAAGCTTATTTTGTGGGAACTCTTTAATGTGGAAATAGATTTCCTTTTTGGCTGAAAAAGTTGCAGCTGGAATACCTATAAGTTTTCATGTGAATTGCTACAGATAGTCTAACTCTAAATGTGGCAAGCAGAGATGGGAGGAAGTGTGAAATCTTCTCAGAAAGGCCTAATTATTTGTAAATGTTACATAGTGACTTCCAGAGGAATTTTTAATTTATTGCAAAAGGGCTTATCAATGCCATTCAGAAGCCAAATCCCTGCATACTTCACTGAGCATTTACCCAGTGCATCCTTCTTAGGAAGTTCAGAACACGCTCTGAAATTCTGCAACCTACTTAACATTTGGAGGAGAATGAAATTGCCACTTAGAAAAGCCAAACTGAGGGCAGAGAAATTCTCAGCAAAATAGTGTTATGGCTTTCAGATCCTGACCCCACACCCTGCCAGGCCTCTAACTGCAACAGCTTTTTTTGTAGCCTTCGGCCATCTGGCCATATAGTTGCTCATCAGACTTTAGATGCAACAGTCCTCTGAATTGTACAGTTCTATCCCGTGACTAGTTTACATGATATAATTCTAGGACTCCCCCAGTTTCATATGACATTTGATTTCTTTCATGTTTGGAAGAACGTTTAAACCATCTTGGCCATTTTTAGTTCAGTTTTAATGTTAAACAATTGCCAGTATAGCATTAAATTTATATTTGTTTCAGTGAATTAATATGAATGAATGTTCAGAATTATTCATCCCCCTTTCCCTAAAGGGCAAGACATGCAGCTTTCAGCTCATTTCAGTGTCTACCTCTTGAACTTCCAGTTGAACAAGCTATGTTTCCCAAGACACCATTGTGATCACTGCACAAGATAGCTGGATCAAAATGGTCCCTAGGAGTTTCCTAATGATTCACAGACACAACCTTGACTATACAGTATACATTAAAAGAATCAATATCATCAAAGGAAGATTTTTCTTAGTTGAGTCTTTTCTTCAGATTATCTTGGCAAGCGAAATCCTCTTTATCCATTTATTTATTCGTGCAATTGGTTCGTTCATTCGTTCTACAGCTACCTATCTCAAGCAAGTGAAAAATCCCATTTTTCTACATTCCACATAGTTTTCATTTTATTGAGCCCTACAGCTCACAACTCTAGGAATGGTCAGCTTCTAATGATGAAAATGTTACTTAGTGGAGTTAAGACAAAAAGTGACAGCAAAGAATCCCAAGGGGTGTCTCTCACTCAAGCTATGAGAACTGGCATTAAGCCTGCAAATAGAAATGTCAAGCAGAACAATTCTACATTTTTTTGGAATAGGCTCTTATTCCATTTAATGAAATAATATTTGCTGCTGAAGTAGAAGATAGTTCTGATGTTGTAGCCTTTGTGAAAAGAGTATGGTATTCATACAGTTAGTTAGAAAGTGCTAAGGTATTACCCTGTTTCCCCCCAAAATAAGATATCCCCTGATAATAAGCCCAATCGGGCTTTTGAGCGCATGGCAATAAGGCCAAGCGCTTATTTCAGGGTTCAAAAAATATAAGACAGGGTCTTATTTTCAGGAAAACACGGTATATTACTATAAAACCAAAATAATCTCAAAGAGAGAGAGAGAGAGAGAGAGAGAGAGAGAGAGAGAGAGAGAGAGAGACTTTCTAAAGAAATTTTCTAGCATCCTGAAAAAATGGTTTTAAAACCACTTCTTTAATGAAGAAAGAAATGTTCGTAGGAATTGTAAGGCAGATTTTGGCACAGCCTTTTTTTAATAAGCAAATATGTAATATTTTTAGAAACCTACAAAGGTAAAATGATATTTACTTGACATTAATGCTGTAGAGGCTCTGAATTGGTAATGACTGTCAAGGACAGTTATGTTGAATGATAGACTTGAGAAACAGTTACATTGTTCAAGTTAGAATAAAGAAGTAATTTGGATGAGTTAAATATAGGAAGTAGAGAAAAGGAATCAATAGTAGTACCTTCATTTGAATTCTTGGCTTTTTTTTTTTTTTTTTTTTTTACAAAGATTGTACTTCTTAAAGACTGTTAAGCAGAAGTGCTCAGAATAAGTCACTATGAATTCTCAAATTAGGTTTAGGATATTTCAAGAATGGATCAGTCTTCCAAGAAAAATTTCCATAGAACTCAGCAGCAGTTTCTAATAGACCAGTGTTTTAACTATTAAACCAAATGAGACAAATAGATTAATTTGTTATGCCTTGATAAATGTTTACGAATGATGGATAGTGAATTCAGTTTGTCCTTTGCAAGGATTATGGAGGGAATTTTTATTGTTCCCTGCTTCTTTATACTCATACCTAAGTCAATGATGGTTCTTGAGTAGCTCTGCCTTTACTTGCTGGCCACAAGTCTTAATTCCAAAGCATCCTCTTCATATACATGTCACAAATAGTCCTTCATGTCATATATCCTCTTTTGGTATATCAAGGTATGGTGTGGGATTACAAACTATATGTTTTAGTAAACTGCAGCATTCTCAATTCTCCCCATTCAAAGTGGGATACATAGTCAAAACATTAAAATAATAAATTATGAAAGAAATAAAATTGATACTTATAAAATTGTGCTTATGCCAACTTTGTAATATGGAAGTGAGAGTTTGGTAGAACTCTCCGAAACTTTAGATAGCAAATGAATCTTTGCTCTTCTCCAGTGCATCAGCATGGTTCAACCTCTCAGTAATACTATGGGACAATCTTAGAAGAAGGTATATAATTCTGGTCTCAGATATTTAAAGCTGTATAAAAGAGAAAGAGCCCCTTTATCAATAAAAGATTCACATCTGGGTCTCTTCAGCTTTCACAAAACGAAACAAGGAGGAAGGATGGATAAATCTATACACAGTGTAAAAAAATAATAGGGCAGAATGATCTGTTGGTCTAATTATAGATGGTTGTTATTAAATGTGGCTACAGGTACAAACCAGTTGTTTAACAATTGTTCAAAATTATGATGGACTTAAAAATAACTACTTATGACCTGTCCTTGAAGTTGTAACTGCTGGCACCCCTCCCCGTTGGTCATGTTTTCATATTCCAGGCACTTGGCAACCAGCTTGCATTTAGTACTGGGGACAGCATCCAACAATCACAAGGCCATGATGTCTGACATTTTTGACGGTTTCCAGTTTTGGTCACATTCTGGCAAAAAGAGCCCATTTAGAAGAACGAATCCATTCTTCACAAAAATGATCAAATCCTGTCATACAGTAACTAAACTTACAAGCTCTACAACTTATAATTGAAATTCCAGGCTCTATTGTGGTTAAAACTTCCTTTCTTTAATGTAATGCCAGAGATTGTATGCCTCTGAATACCAGTGGGGAAAGCATCGATATGAAGGTCCTTTTTACCTTATGTTTGTTTGTTTGTTTGTTTGTTTGTTTGTTTGTTTATTGGTTCGATTTATATGCCGCCCTTCTCCGGAGACTCAGAGCTTACAATGCGTTAAGCAATAGCCTTCATACTTTTGTATATTCCTGCTTAGTAGGGCTTTCGCCCCCCCCCAAGCGGTGTTCTTCTTTATACAAAGTCAGTTTATTGCCCCCACAATCCGGGTCCTCATTTTACCTACCTCGGAAGGATGGAAGGCTGAGCCTGGTGAGATTTGAACTTGCAGTAATTGCAGGCAGCTGGTGCTACTTAACAGCACTTTAGTCTGCTGCGCCACGAAGGCTCTTAAATGTTCTCTTTACTACCAGTAGCTTACCATTGGCAGCACTAGGAACAAAATGTAGGACTTCCACTTGATCAATAGGTTTTTTTTTAATAAATTCTTATTTGTTTATAAATTAAGTAAGTATCTTTATTTTCCATGTAATGTTTACCCTTACCAAAAGTTGACAAGCTATGCAGGAAAAGATAGTTCAAGTTGCTATGAAACTGGAGCAAAGATGAAGGATAGAGGGAGAAGCATTGCATGGTCCTATCATTATCCTAAAACATGAATAGGTGGTTATATTAGTGGAGTAAAAAACAAGAGTGGTTTTGATTGCTTTTTTTTTAAATGCATAATAAATAGAATCATCAGGCTGGAACAGTATTAAAAAATACAAATGTGCAAGCATTGCACATGTTTTTCCAGTGTTGTAGGGAGAAGATAGTTAAGAGCAGGATGATTTTTAAGATTTAAAATATGAAATAAAATAATAAGTTTGAGCTAACCCTTATCTGTTTTTTCCCCCCAAAGTCTGTTCTTCAAGTGAATTCCAGTGCAGCAACAAGACCTGCATAGCCACAATCTTTGTCTGTGATGGTGACGATGATTGTGGTGATGGCAGTGACGAGAGAAAGTGCCCTCCCTTCACTTGCAACCCGAATGAGTTCCAGTGTAACAATAGCCTGTGCATCCCACAGATTTGGGTCTGTGACAAACAGCCTGATTGTGAGGACCTCTCAGATGAGTCCATGGAGAGGTGTGGATACAAACTCAAACCACAAATTGTGAGCACCTGTGCAGCGCACGAGTTCCAGTGTGGCAATGGGGAATGTATCCATTTGAATTGGAAATGTGATGGAGATGAAGACTGCAAAGACAAGTCAGACGAACAAGATTGTTGTAAGTGTCCAAAATTTTGAACTGTATTTGGGGAAGGGGTCAATCCATTGCATTTGATCCTGATGTGATGGCCTTTGTATTTCAATTCTGGGTGGGGTTCTTGCAGAGTTTGTATGCATCTTTTATTTTGCAAGAAGTTATTACTCAGCCTCTGAAATGTAATACCTGGTTAGTTAGGTCCTTGTTCCAAATTGCCCAGATTATCAACAAGATTATAGTTGAAGTGCCTGACAATCAAGATTGTTCTATAAAAACAAAATTAATCCTAACTAAAATATTGATGTCAAGATTTTTGGTTTATATTAAGCACGTTCTAGTGTCTAATATTGTATATTGATTCTGTATTGTATCTAGAACTGAGTAATTAATAACAGGTCCATTTGACTCGCTAGTTGATTTAATTCATGTTTTCTGTAAAAAGGTACGTCTAGTTTGTATTCCTGTCTGCATATCATTTTAAATTGTAATGAAAAACACTTGTACCTGCAGCTTGAATAGCTTGGGTGCCAAAAATTGAAGGTCCTCTTCTGTAAATATTCACGTTATTATGGACCCTGAGCTATTGAATATTGCATTTCTCTTTACACAATGTTTCATCTATTTTTTGGTTTTAAGTAGTTTAAGCTAGTCATTCATCCAAGGTTTAAGAGACAGACAGACAGAAATTGAGAAAATGTTTCACTGAAATATTTATAAATGCAACATGGAAATGAAATATTTATACAAAACTATGGATGAGCAGAGTGGCTGAAAAACATCTGCCTGGTTGACAATTTTTGCTTGAGGACTGAATCTTTTTAATTTGCCAAGAAAGCCTTGTGCAATTTATTTACAAAATTATTGAGAATTAGTAAAAATCATATAAATCAGGCAAATACATTAAGTTGTCAGCTACAGAAGAAAATTCCTGTTCACTAATTTAAAATTTACCTTCTGGATTATTATTGTTTGTTTGTTTTGGTTTTTTTTTTAAATCCCTTTATGGATTTCTTTGGCTATTCTCACTTCTTATTTTTCTCTTTTTTTTTAAAGGCCTTGAGCTTGCATCTGGAGGTAGAAATGAACACTCTTAAGAATTTGGGTTTTTTTTTCTTTGTTTGTTTTTAATTCCATTTTCAGAAGACGTAATAGATATACAGTTAGTCCTCAACTTACAAAGTTCATTTAGTGACCGTTCAAAGTTACAATGGCACTGAAAAAAAGTGACTTTTCACAATTATGACTGTTGTAACACCCCTACGGCCATGTGATCAAAATTCAGATGCTTGGCAACTGACTCATATTTATGACGTTTGCCGTGGCTTGGGGTCATCCTTGTAAGCCGGGGTGGGCAACAGTGGCCCTTTTACAACCTGTGGACTGCAACTCCCAGAATTCCTGAAACAGCCAAGCTGGCTCAGGAATTCTGGGAGTTGCAGTCCACAGGTTGTAAAAGGGCTACAATTGCCCACCCTGTTGTAAGCCACCTTGTGTTGCCATATGTGAGTAGGCAGCAATATAAATATAAATATTTATAAATATAAATTTTCTAAATAAATAAATGTGACTAATTGTAACCTCCTGACAAGCAAAATCAATGAGGAAACCAGATTCACTTAACAACCGTGTTACTAACCTAACAACTGCAGTGATTCATTTAACAACCGTGTCAAGAAAGGTCATAAAATGGGTCCATTGTCCCCATTGTTGTTCATTTTAACACTAGAAGTCTTGTTAAATACAATAAGGGATTCTAACACATTGAAAGGTATAATGATAAGGCAAGAGGATTACAGAATAAAGGCATTTGCAGACGATCTGGTTGTTACCCTAACACAGCCAATGGAATCGATAATCCAGATGAAGGACATTATACAAGACTTTGGTAAAGTTTCAGGTTTCAGATTGAATCAGAGAAAAACTAAGATGGTAGTTAAAAATATGACACAAGATCGTAAACTGGAGTTAGAAAGGAGGGCAGGTTTTGAGATTGTACCAAAGGTAAAATATCTAGGAGTTCAGGTTGCAGAATCAAATATGAAATTGTTTCAAAATAACTATGAGGCGTTGTGGCGAGAGGTGCAAAAAGATATGGAGACTTGGAAAAAACTGCAGCTGTCTTTACTTGGAAGAATAGCAGCAGTTAAGATGAACATTTTGCCAAGATTTCTTTTTTTGTTTCAAACGATTCCGGTGCTCAAAAATGATAAACAACTAAAAGCATGGCAAACTGGTGTCAACAAATTTGTCTGGAACGAGAAAAAACCAAGAGTAAAAATGAAAATTATGCAAGACATTCCAGAAAGGGGAGGTCTCAAACTTCCAAACCTACAATTATATTATGATGCAACAGCTTTGACTTTAGTAAGTGATTGGTTTGGAGGAAAAAAGACTGGAATATTGAATGCAGAAAGTTTTGATCTGGAATTTGGATGGCACGCTTACTTATTTTATGACAGCAAAGTGGATAAAGTATTTAAAAGCCATATCCTTAGAGATTCTTTGCTGAGAGTTTGGAAGAAGCACCAAAACAACTGGAATTATAAAATACCGCTATGGCTGGATCTTGGTCATACCTTGTGGAATACAAATATAATGTCACTCGGGGGGGTTTTATATAAAGAGGTTCTTTTTACAGATGCGGGCAGATGGCAGCTGAAGACATTACAGACATTGTTGGCTGAAGGGATTAATTTAACTTGGTTACAATATAATCAACTGCAATTGAGATGGAAAGAGGACCAAAAAACTGGTATTATGATGTATGAGGAAGAATTAGTTAGACATATAAAAGAGAAAGGCCCAATGCATATTAAAAGACTTTATAATGTCTTGTTAGAAAGGGATTCAGAAACTGAACTAGTTAAAGACTGCATGGTTAAGTGGGCACAAAATTTTGAGGAACCAGTGATGTTGGAAACATGGGAAAAAATTTGGGTTCAGAATGTTAAATTTACACAGTCGCAGAATCTGCGGGAAAATTTCTATAAAATGTTTTATAGATGGCATTTAGATCCAAAAAAATTGTCGTGTATGTACCCTAGTGTCCAGCCTAAATGTTGGAGATGTGACTGCTTAGACGCTACATATTATCATGTTTGGTGGACCTGTAAGAAAGTTAAGGCTTTTTGGGTAAAAATTTGGTGGGTCATGCAGAATGTTTTGAAGAAAAAAATTCAATTTTCTCCACAACTGTTTTTATTGGGTATAGTTAAGGGTTTTACATTGGGGGAAACAAAATTGATATTGCACATGATAACTGCAGCAAGATTGTTGATAGGTAAATACTGGAAAAATGAAGCGCTGCCTACGATTGAGGAATGGACTTTGAAGATGGCCAGTTTTGCAGAGATGGCGAAGATTTCAGCATATCTAAAAGATTGTTCTCAAGAGACCTATGAATGGGAATGGAAGAAGTGGATAAATTATGTT
Source organism: Arizona elegans (assembly GCA_022577455.1). Taxonomy (NCBI): domain Eukaryota; kingdom Metazoa; phylum Chordata; class Lepidosauria; order Squamata; family Colubridae; genus Arizona; species Arizona elegans. Next base: position 144,038,866 of record JAKOOJ010000002.1, read on the forward strand.
CAGCACAAATATCAAACTAGGAAGTATCAAATAGCCTTTATTTAAAAATGTTATATAAGATAGAAACATTTTAGGGTTGAGGATAAAAATTTGCTAGAAAATGTTATATTAAGATAGAAATATTTTAAGGTTAAGGATGAAAATTTGTTAGAAAATGTTATATTATGATAGAAATATTTTTAAGGTAATCAGGATGAAAATTTATCTGAAAATGTTATACCAAGATAGAAATAGGTTAATGTAATGAAGATGAAAATTTGTAAGGGGGAGGGAGGGGTTCAAGTTTTATATACAAAGGAGGGTTTTTTCCTTTTATCTGACATGAGTATACTAGGAAGTCTGGGGGGAGGGGAGGGTTAGGGTGGGCTGGGGAGGTTGGGAAGTCTGGGGGGGGTAGTGGGGGGGGGGAAAAAAGGGGGTGAAAATGTAATTGTAAAACTTTTGCAATAAAAAAAAAAAAAAGAAAGGTCATAAAATGGGACAAAACTCACCTAACAAATTTTCACTTAGCCACATAAATTTTGGGCTCAATTGTGGTCGTAAATCAAGGACCACTTGTACAAGGCAGTGGCTTATGCGAAGTGTGGCATTTTGACAGACTTCTACTACCAAACCCCACTCAGAGTAAATTTCAACACAGGCCCAGGAACTAGCTATATATGCTTGGAAGTTTCTTGTCTCGCATGATTTATTTCAATTCACCCTGATTTACCAAAGGATGATTTTCAGTGACATTTCTCTGGAAAACTGTTTGAGCTCTTCATAGAGTCAGAAAGATTAAAGCACAGTTTCTGAGTCTGATATTTTGTTTTGTAGGGAATACTCAAACCAGGCTTCTCAAGTTCAGGCATCATGGGAAACTGTGGTTCAGCTAACCAGAAAGTATTGAATTGACATGTGGTAAAGAGGGAAGGGAGATTAAAGTGCTAGGTCCCCCAGGGACTAGTTCATTCTAACAGACAGGCCCTGAACTGCTGTATCTACATTAGAGCACAATTGTTTATTTGTATATCTACTGCGATAAGCTTTCCGATCTTTTGCATTCCTAGTGATCATGATCTCTTTTTGGCAAAGAACTTAAAATAATCAACTTTCCTTTATTTGTACTCATCTCTCACACTGCAGTATCTCATATATAAAGGAAATGTGTCCTAAATTTAAAATCCACTTCAAGGCCACATATGCCAACTGTTGTCATAAGTTGTTTTTGAGGGAAGAAAGTAAAATGAAGGCACTTTTTTAGTGCTGAAAACAAATAAAAATGCTTTGGCAAATGAACAAAATAGAGAGCAGCAGATGAACAAAGAAATAAATAGAATATGTGTTGAAAAAGCACACCTAACGGCTGATGTCCTGATTTATGCATGCGTGTGTGTGCATATTTATATTTTATATTTATGTAGTGTATATCTATTTAAACCTTTTAGAAGGACTTCAGTAGGTAGATAATTGGCAGATAAACAGTTCTCATTTAAATTCCTGGTATCTCCTGCTCAACGATCTAAAAAGAATCCAGATTCAGGATAAGCAACCCACTATAAAATGTAAAGTGTTTTTAGGAATACCCTTTATATTATTAAAATATGAAAACAATTCTGATATAAAGCTTGCTTCATCTATTCATATGTTTTGAGAAACAAAGTTTGCTGAATAATCACTACTAATGGAATCAGTGAAGCAAAAGATTATCAAAGGCAGCACAAAACTTGCAATCAGATTTGCTCGATGATCAGATTTGCTCGATGAACATGGCTGATCTCTAGAACTTGTCCTTTCCAGATATATTTCTATTTCGATTTGTTCTGCAGGCATCCTTGTGAACCTGAGTGTTCCAAATGTTTCTCTGAGTGTATATGTAGGTAGTCCTCAACTTACAGCCACAACTGAGTCCAAAATTTCTGTTACTAAGCAAGACAGTTGTTAAGTGAGTTTCGTCCCATTTTAAAACCTTCGTTGCCACAGTTTTTAAATGAAACATTGCAGTTGTTCAGTTAATAAGACGGTGGTTAAGTGACTTTGCTTGTCAGAAGTTTCTGAAAGGTGACCACATGACTTTGGAACATTTGCATTTATCATAATTATGAACCAGTTGCTAAGTGGCCAAATTCTGATCACATGACCATAGGGATGCTACAACAGTAGTAAGTCTGAAAAACTGTTGTAAGTCACTTTTTTTCAGTGCCGTTGTAACTTTGAATGGTCGCTAAACAAATGGTTGTAAGCCGAGGTCTACCTGTAGAACTGATGTAGTAAGCAGTTTAATGGTTAGGTTCTATAAAGGCATCAGGAGTCCAACTTGACTCAAAGGAGATTTTATCATTACTGTTACCTTTATGTGGATTATAGGGCACGATCATGACTTTTCCTTATTGTGATGTTATAAGCAAAGATCTTCCTTTTCCATCCATCCATATTTTCCTCCTATGTGTATATTGTGTTTCCAACTTTATCTTCTGTATTCACATTTTAATATTCTAGCATGGTATCAAATATTGTCTACTTTGACTCCGTTTCAGTACACAATTACTAAGCAGAGGCTTATCTCTGATGTTAATGGCTTTCCATGAACCAGCCGAATAGTTTGCTAATATTATGTTAGAAGACTCTCATGGATAAGTGAAGCCAAGATTGGTTCCATGAATTCCAAGGCTTTATTTTCTAATTATCTAGACTGCTTTTTTTTTTCATTAAATGAGGTCAATCCCATGAAGTTTAATGAAGTTAAAATGATTTAAATTGAAGTGAGCTGTAACTTGGCAGTTGGTATTTCACCTGAAACCCAAGGAGAAAAGAACAATTCCTGAATTTACCATTCAGAACAATGTCTAGTTTAGTGCTTCTTGTTGCACTTCACTAACTATAAAAAAAAACCAACCTCCCAGTAGGAGACATTCAGAAGGTTCATTCTCAGAGGTGTTGACATGCTACATAAAATAAAATCCTTGCTACAGATGTGCTTTTTAACTTGCACAGTGATCTGTGAATAGATTTCTCTATGTTTACTCTTTGAGGAGCTTTGGAATCAGATTAGGAATCACATAAAGAATATAGCATTGTGTAAATATTCTGCTTGCCAAAGCATAGTTCACTGTAGTGATTTGGAATGCCTATAATTTACAGTCTTAATTAATTGTATTTATATCTCATTATAAATGATAATTTATATCATATACTTGCTGGGTACATGGTAGTCTCTTCTTCTTGTGTCCAGGATGTTGAAGAGCCATAATTTCTGTTCCTCATGACAGTAAAATTGCTGAGGAGATTCTGTCACAATCTTCTTGGATCATCTGAATTAGTGCCTGTGTCATATTGCTTGAGCTACTCTTTGGCAGTGATTTTCTGTCCTTTAAAATAAGGATGCTACTCCAAGGGGAAAATACATGATTTCAGAGAGGCATTTTTGCTGTGCTTCTGCAGCTGTTGTCGACATTGACACTCAGCTATGACAAGTTTTGTGCTTTCTAAAAAAAAGTTTTGGGTGGGTCTAAAAATTGTTAGAAAGCAGCAATATAGGTGGCCTAAAAATAGCCATTTATTATTCAAGAGTTGGATATGGAGATTAAATAAAGTTAAGATCACTTTTGAGTCAAGCTGCTGGTTTAAAGAAGGCGGACATGTAATTTTCTTAGCAATAATACAGAAATGGTATTACTCTTCTAGAGGACATTTTGCTTTCCAGTTAAGGATGGTTTACCGAGATTTTTCTGGTGAAGTCCCATCTATATACTAGCCAATTCCAATCCTGTTTAGCTTTTTAAGATCAAGCAATGTTAAATGGGACTTAAGTATCAAATGTTTAAACATCAAGATGTAATTTTTACCTCTTCCCTCGCTATCTGTCTTAATTGCTTCTTAATTGCTGAGAGTCAGTTATTATTTCTAGAAGCCTACCATTATGTACTTCCAGGTGTATTCCTTCATAAATGGATGTAATTTTTTCTTTTTATTCTTCTTCTGAAATAATTTGTTATTATTATTTTATTATACTATAATATTTCAACATATTAAAGTTTCAGTCTAATGCTTTAGTTAATAGCCTTTTCACTAATGTAGATAAAGTATAAGTTATAAAAAATGAAACATCTGCAATGAAATTACAGTATTATTCTCGTTCAGCAAAAGAATGGTTTGGAATGAAAAAGAAGAACTAGGAGTCAGAAAACTCGTAGTTGTTAAGGAAATATTCCCAATGTACACAATGAACCGTGAATGTTAAACAATGGATTTAAATCCATATTTAGCCATAATAGCTGACTTATCATTAAGAACAAACCATATGAAAATGAAAACACAATATTTTTCCAGCTCTTTTGTGCCATGCTGAAGTGGGAAATGATCCCAGACTCCGATTTATTTATTCATCTGTCAAATTCATGAGCGTCCATTGCATGGAAAGTGTCTGTGGGCAGCATGTAACAATCCAATGGCGGACTGTTGGATACCCCAGAACTTTAGAATTACTGACAATTAGAAACCCTGTGAAAAGAATGCAACAGGTGATGATGGTTCCTTTTGTTTTCCTTTTTGTTTTTAAGCCTTGGTGACCTGCAGCCCTGATGAATTCCAGTGTGGTGATGGGACCTGTATCCATGGAGCTAAACAGTGCAACAAAGTGCACGATTGCCCTGACAACAGTGATGAAGCTGGCTGCATTAATGGTAGATATGCTAGGTGTGATAAGTCTGCTGGCATGGGGTGTGACAGAAAACACTGTTAAAAAGTGCTTAGATGCCAGAGAGTCCTCCATTCCCAAGAAGCAAACCCACTCTTCATCTTAGTATACTGTACTGTTTAGCATATTCCAGCAGTGAGGCCTCATCAGAGATATTTTTCGTCTTTAGCAGACTTTGTTCTAATATATCACATCTAAATATCCCACTGCTTAACCATATCTCATTTTTTTTCTAATCACATTCATAATGCATCTTCATTTTCATGTACCTAATCTAACTTCAGCTGCTTTTCCTTCCTTGCCTGACATAACAGAGGCGGCGTGCGAGAGTCCCACCAAATTTCAGTGTAAAAGTGGAGAATGCATAGAGGAAGTCAAGGTGTGCGATTCACAAAGGGACTGCAGGGACTGGTCCGATGAGCCTCTAAAAGTTTGTGGTACAGTACCTTCTTATTTCTTCCTCCATTTTTAACAAATCTCTTCCATGCTCATATGATTAGCACTACCAGAAGAGGAGCATCAACCACTATTATCATTCTTCTTTAGTTCTTCTGCTTACCTTGTCTTTGTGACTCATGGATGAGGGAAATGGAACTAAGATTTGATTCTTAGTTTCTAGAATCTTAAGATTCTTGGGATTTTAGGTTTTGCATATTCCAGGTGATGCTCTGCATGATCTTAAATGTAATGAATCCTGGACTGATTGCAAAAAATATATTTCATTGCATCACAGAACCTAAAATTCTCAGTATTTGGGTCTCCTGTTGATGCTAATTATTCTTTTTGGTAGTTCTTGTAAATTGCAAAGAAAGTTTATGTGCTTAATCAAGATAGGCAATTTCTTTTATCATCTGCATGTTGAAAAATTGACACATTGGCCCACTTCAGGAATGGAGAAACGGGTCCATGACTCCTCTGATCTCGCTCACAGAAATCACACATGTACAGCAATAGCATTTAGACTTGTATACCGCTTTATAGCCCTCTCTAAGTAGTTTACAGAGTAAGCATTTTGCCCCCACAATCATTTATACAGAGCCTCTAAGGGCCATCCAAGGCAGGCAGATCAGGGGTGAAATGCTCCCGGTTCAGACCGGATCAGCGATGGAGCAAAAATCCCCCACCCCCATGCCCAACTGAGCCGCACAATCATCAGAGGCTTTTATTTTACTTTTAAAAGCATTTTTTCTACAACTTCGGCCGAAAAAATGCTTTTAAAAGTAAAAAAAAAAAAAAAGCCTCTGATGATCATGAGGCTCATCAAAGACATTTAAAAGAAAAAAAAAACCCTTGTTTTCTTTTAAATGCTCTGACGATCCCAGCTGAGTTCCCTGATTGACAGATCAGGGAACTCAGCTTGGATCCTCAGAGCCTTTTGAAAACATTTTTTTACAACCTCTTAGCCAAAGAGGTTGTAGAAAAAATGGTTTTAAAAGTTAAAAAAAAAATTGGCCATGCCCATCCAGTCACATTACCCCCCCCCCCACCAAGCCACGCCCACAGAACCGGTAGTAACAAATTTTAGATTTCACCCCTGAGGCAGATATATTAATAAGCAATCATGTCGCCTTAGCTATGTACATCGACATCAGGAACAAGAAATCCACCTGCGTTTGACATAAAAAGAAATAGGATGGCATTCTTCGTAAGTGCTTGAATGGGGCCATGAAAAACACACCTTTAGTAGGAATTCCCATCATTGGATTTTGAGTTGATCCAGTATGTTCCTAAGGAGAAAACATTCATGGAAAAGCTGCAGATGATACTGTTCCATGAAAGAAAATTCTGTAGGCAGTTCCTTCATTAAAAGGATTTTTAATAAATTTTAATAAAGTTAATACATTTTAATATTTTATTGCTTTTAATAGGTTTTTGCTTTTAAAATAACAGAAAAAGCAAAAAACAAAAGGAACGTTACATTTTGTATGTGTGTGTGTGTATTTCTAATACACGTATGTGACTATCATCCTTTTTTTAACCTACTGAATTTGCTATAAATGAACCCCATATTTTCTTATATTTATCCATGCAAAATCTCTGTCTATAGGCAATCTGATCCTGGGTCAATAAAAACACTACAAGTAATAATATACTGAGAAGAGTCATTAAAGCATGTCGTTTGAGTATACATGATTTGGAAGCTTATTCTAAAAAACCAGATTCCTAATTACATAATTAAAGAAGCTTGAACTAAATAATACCTATCAACATTTTTCCCCATGCTTTTTTATTGATGCCGGGTCATTAATTGATAAAATGCATTATTTTATTGTATAAGAAGTATAAGATCCCCTTCCTGTAAGATGAAATACATTCATTTTAGCCAATGTGAATATAATGGAACTGTTGGCCCTGATTAATATGTTCTTGATCATTAAAAAGATCTAAGTCTGTTCTTTTGGTTCTCTTCTCAGTTGAAGGCGATATATTTAATTCATCTGAATTTTAACACAGCAGCTGTTTATATTGCTGGAGTTTTATTGCCTATTATTTTGTGGCATTTTAGAGGTCCTTATAATTTACATAGCATCAGTAATGAAGAGCTAAAACAAATTATTCCTTGGTTTATACGGTGGTGATATGCTCTTGATCATTAAAAGGATCTAAGCCAGTTCTTTTGCTTCTGTTGTCAATTGAAGAGGATATATTTAATTCATTTGAATTTTGACACAGGAGCTTTTTATATTGCTGGAGTTTTATTGCCTGTTATTTTGTGGCATTTTAGAAGTTCTTATAATTTCCATAGCACCAGTAATGAAGAGATGTATCAAATTATACGGTACCTTGGTTATATTTTATGTCTTTTTATTGTATGCCCACATTGCGTGCACATGTTGCATGACCGACTTTTTAGGCTAATTATGAGATCTACCCTAGTATAGGCATGCATAACCTATGTGCTTTCAAAAATTGTAGGACTACAATTCCCATCATCCACAGTTCTTTGCCGTTGTGGTTGAAGAACTCAACATCTTTTGGAAGCATATATTCTTTCAAATAGATCAGTCTGGACTGAATAAATTTGAAGAAGTTGAAATTAAATCTAGACAAAGCTTGATCCTGGAAAACCAGTGGCCGAGGTCTCAAATTCTTTTTGTCAAGTTTAGTGTACTTTGAAACAGAACAATCTTGGTTTTACATCACAATTTCAAGGCAACCTCTAGATTAAACTACTGCATTGAACTCTGTGGTTGGGCTGTCTTTGAGAGCATTTCAAAAATTGAACTACTTTTGACATGGGAGACTATGGTCTTAGTATTAAATTACTTGCCCATGAGCCTCTTTGGAACTCTAAAGTGCATGGATATACACTTCATCTGATGCAAATATGGCATCTTTTAGAAGTGAGGTCTTGTCTATAATAGTATCAAACCTATCTGGAATCCTCCTCCTGCCCCCTACACTGAATTTCTACTTTAAATTTAAATGTAATGGTAAATATTGTGGGCCTGTTTTCTGTAGAAAGAAGAAAAAAAATGGTGTGTACTTGAAATGGCAGCTGTTCAAGGAATTTTGTGACTAAGGACCTGAGACAGAGGTGGAATTCCAATGCTTCCTTCTTATCCCTGTGCAGTAAACCAGAAATCCTTTCAATGAAATATCAGCAGGGAGCAGCATCTCCCTACTGATATTGGTTGGAATTAGAAGCTAAGCAGAGGCATGCCTGGTTAACACTTGGATGGGAGATCGCACAACATTCTGGTACAGTTCTGCAAAATAGACTGGGAAGCTAAACAGCATCCAGGCAAAAATCAATGGCCAAGTATATCCATTTTGCTACTGGAAACAACAACAACATAGAAATGTTGTCTTAAATGTTAAGGGAAACTAAGTTTTTCCAGTGTTGGAGTGAAATTTGGTAAAAGCATACATTTGATAATGAAACCATTTACATCAAGGCAGCTGCCTGGAGACATGCTAATTAGTAGTGGGTTTCACTTACCTTTGGTACCAGTTCAGAACTGTGTGTGGGCTTGCTTCGCTCATGCGCAGAGCGTCCGTGATGACGTCCAGTCAGATGGGCGGAGTCTCCCACCTCCGCCGCTACCAGTTTGCCCAAACCAGTAGAAACCCACCACTGATGCTAATCACAGACTGTTTCATGTAGCTATTGCATCTATTGGGGCAATATACATTTCTTTAAAATATAGAATGATTTGCTGAACCTAGATTATTTGCTGAAGCTATATGCCTCTCACTACCAGCCTTTTCACAGACACAGTACACTTTCAATTCATGTCCCATTCACCCTCTGGGTTGTAGTAAAACAATTAGGAAACTTGGCATTCTAGACTAGAGAAAATGACGTGGCTGTCCAATGCCAGAAAATTGGTCTGAAAGTTATCCTTCTTTACTGTTGAGTTTATCTTCCATGTGATTACAGTATTTAACTATAATTTATTACTGTATGCTGCTTAGAACTCATTGGCATGAAGTAGCATGGAAATGTAAAACAGATATACATACCAAATAAAATGGAAGACAGTCTCAAGAGTTAGAATCTCATTTGGCGTAATTGGCTTGTGATGCACAGTGTAATCAAGAGTTATGGACAGGATCAATCTGAATTGTGAGCAGTAGCCCAAATGCACCACCATGTTTTTAACTTGGCAATAAACCTACCACTGCTAATAACATTGTGAATTTTTGCTCAGAATTGGGGAATTTGCTACAAAAGCCTTGGTAGTACAGTGGTCTAAGGCACACTGTTATTAAACTGGTTATTAAGACCAGCTGCCTGCAATTACTGCAGGTTCAAATCTCGCCAAGGCTCAAGGTTGACTCAGCCTTCCATCCTTTCTAAGGTAGGTAAATTGAGGACCCAGTTGTGGGGGGCAATAAGCTGACTTTGTATAAATATACAAAAAGGATGAAGGCTATTGCTGAGCACATTGTAAGCCACCCTGAGTCTCCGGAGAAGGGCGGCATATAAATCAAATTTTAAAAAAAATGTGGTGGGCATTTTTCCAGTGCAGCATATTCTACCAGTTAATTTTTTTTCCTCATCGTCTTTTGCCATTAAATGAAAGAATTGAAGGAACTGCATCATCCGTTTTTCTCCTGAGTTACATATCTGGGCTAGTCCAACAAATCTTCGTAACCCAGTTTCTTAGATATTTAATTGCACAGCAAATCTCACAATAAAAGAAAAATATTTTGTCCCTCACTTTGGATAGGTTAATTGGAAAGACAAGTGAATGGTTGTTTCAAGAACTGAAATGACTTCCTTCGACCCCTCTGGCAATTTACAGTAGCCAGGGTAAATTGGACGGCATTTTCAATTTTAGTTTCTGCCATTGGGGAACTAATGATCAGGACTCTGCTCATACAGATTTCCAGGTGTGTGTATGATTATTCCAGGCAAGGATGTTCTTTTATTCAAATGAAATATATTGCAAATGTTGGAGGGACCATTTGGTCTTAGTATTGGTCAACAATAGATAGGAATGGACATGTGGATTCCAGTGGGTTGATTTTTTTTTTCTTTTCAGGAAGCATTATTATATTTATAACTTTAGCATAGTAACAAAGAGCAAGATGGAAGAAAGTCTCAGATAGTCAGATCAAGGGAGGGGTGAAATCCAGCAGGTTCTGACAGGTTCTGGAGAACTGGCAGCGGAAATTTTGAGCAGTTTGGAGAACCGGCAAATACCACCTCTGGCTGGCCCCAGAGTGAGGTGGGAATGGAGATTTTGCAATATCCTTCCCCTGGAGTGCAGTGGGAATGGAGATTTTGCGGTATCCTTCACCTGCCATGCCCACCAAGCCACACCCACAGAACCTGTGGTAAAACAATTTGGATTTCACCACTGGATCAAGGGATAATAGAACCAGGATAGATTCACCTTTTTGATTTTTTTTTCTTTTTTTATAATGGTGCATCCACTGGGTTTTTTGAAAAAATACAAACTTCCTCCCAGCATTACCCTGGACTGGCGATGTATTATGCTTTGAAGCTTTGTTGTTGTTTTTTTAATCTAACCACATGTTTGCAATTCTACTTTTTGTGTCTCTTATAGATTAGTATATATATAAAAACAGATTCTTTAAACAAATATCTAACCCAGAGGTCTGCAAACTTGGCAGCTTTAAGACTTGTGGACTTCAACTCCCAGAATTCTCCAGCCAGCTATGGAGTCTTAAAGCTGCCAAGTTTGAAGACCTCTGATCTAACCCCTTACTAGAATAGCCTTTGCCAATGTGATGACTTCTAGATGTGAAGGAATATCTACAGTTGCCTCCTGTTGGCAATGCTGCCTCTAAATTCTAGTAAAATGAAACTTAATATATCTGGAAGACATCCAGTTGGAAAAAGTTGAGCCAGAAGCAGTTAACATTTCTGGATTCTTATTGCTTGCTTATTTTATAGTACAACCTTTTGTATATAGTCCAATCCATTAGAAGAACATTCTTGCCAAATTATTCTGTTTGCCCATTTAGGATCTTAAACATGGGCTTGGGAATAGAGTTAACTACTGGATGATTTTTACTTAGCTCATTCATTACTTAACATCTTTCTCCCACTTTGTCCCGTTTTGTGCCTATGAAGTGAAAGCAAACAATACAAATGAGCACTTTAAGTTCAGATACAAATTAAACCAAAATTGCATGAGTAAGTTGTCTTAAGAAGAAAAAAAGGTTTTCATGTCTATTTAAATAAACCTTTTAGTGGTATCTTTAACCATTTGACACTTTAAAATGTCAGTCGTATGCACAGAATTCAGTTTTAATCTAAATAATGTCACTCTTCTAGATGTGAATGAATGTGCCCTGAACAATGGTGGTTGCTCCCACATTTGCAAGGACTTGAAGATTGGCTATGAATGTGAATGTCCTCCTGGATACAAGCTTATGGACAAGAAAACGTGTGGAGGTAATTTGCATAGAAACAGAAGCAGCCAGTATGTCATTGCAGACTGATTTGCAGTGTGTCATTTGCAGATGTCCCATGATCTGATGGCTTAATGTCAAATTACCAATTATTCTAAACTCTCCTTCTAGATATAGATGAATGTGAGAATCCAGATGCCTGTAGCCAGATCTGCATTAACTACAAGGGAGACTATAAATGTGAATGTTATGATGGTTATGAGATGGACACCCTGTCTAAAAACTGCAAAGCCATAGGTAAGAAGATGCTCGATTCCATTTGGTGTGGATCTGTGGAAAATCACACAATTTCATCAACAATTTATAAATGTCCATCTTCCCTGCCTATATAGTAACTGTACTTTATCGAGTTTAAGCCTTGGCTGGTTCATCCCCATCGATCTTGGAAATTCCACAGCTTCCTGGGATGAATACCACCTGCATTTTGACATTTGAGTCCAACCTTCTGGATAACTTCCCCTGTTTTCATATAGCGGTTAAAAGCACAGGGGACAATATGGAACTTTGCAGCATCACTTCATTTCCCTGGAGATCTTGTAGCATCATTTTTTGATCGTTTTTTTAAAACTTCCTTTTGCTATTATCTTTTTCTTTTCTTTTCTTTTTTAGTTGACTAACTAAAAAAAAGAAGAAAAATCACAACATTTTAAAGGTGGACAAAAACTAGAATTTTCTGATACAGTGATTCAGAAAAGGACGGGTTAATAATAACATAGTGCTTTCTGTGCCCAATCCAGAATGTCATAGGTTTTTTTTCCCAAGACCCAGAAGAACTCATGAAGTTTCACTCCTTCCACAACACGCATATTCCTGTTCCTCATTTAAATCACCAAGGCAAAAAAAAAAAAACTTTGGTACTTTTCTGTGCTGCAGACAACATCCATTATGCCTTCAACTCTGCTTTTTTTATGTTATTGCTCTTCACAAAATGACAGAATGGAAAGAGCAGGAAAAGAAACAAGTAGGGTTGGGAGTGGCAGACTTAGCTTCTTTTATCTTTTAATTTTGTTTATGGGTATTTTCTTCTTTATCTGTTTAATATTGGACAGGGCTTAAACCATCATGAGGGGCAAATTTTATTTTATTTTATTTTATTTCATTGCGCGAGGTGCAATGACAATAAAGTAAACTAAAAATTACCTCTGGAATCTATCTCATGAACAATAAAATCCTTATAAGAATTTACTTCTCTTTTAAAAAAAATAAAATAAGTATTTTAAGGAGCATAGCAGGCATTTCATGCCAATTGTGAAAGCTGGATTTCAGAACCTCTCTCTTTGGAGAAGTGCCAAAGGAGAATGCTTCTAATCTGATCTGAATCAAAGTGAGCTAGCATTAAAAAAATGTAATTTATAGGAAAAAGATATATTTGCCATTTTCATATATTTATGTTTATACATCGGTCTGTTTAAAAAGATACATATGTGCTCAATATCCTCAATTTTCTTCCTCTCCAGTGTACAGTTGTGGGAGTGACTCTTTTGTTCTCCCAATGGGGAAGAAAGAAGGTGTAAATCGCTAGTCAATTAGAGCAGTGTGCCCAGGAAATGATGATCAGGACTACAGCAACTGCCAATCCTTTTTATGCTAAAAGTAGTTTTGGGATTTTTCCAAAACTCACTTTTTAAAATCTATGCTATATCCTAAATTGCTTATAAAGCTATGATTTGCGGATTCCTTGGCAGGAAAGAGCCCATACCTTGTTTTCACAAACCGCCACGAAGTACGCAAGATTGACCTGGTGAAAAAGGATTACTCTCGCATCATTCCTATGCTGAAGAATGTGGTTGCTTTGGATGTGGAAGTGGCAACAAACAGGATATACTGGTGTGATTTATTCTACAGGAAGATATACAGGTGCGGGATATCTCTGACTGCCCAATTCGCCCTCCATCTTTCCAGCAAGAAAATCAAGCTCAGATCTATGATAGCTTAGTGCAGGGGTGGGCAACTATGCCCCCTTTATGACCTGAGAACTTCAACTTCCTGATATCCTGGCTGGGTCAGGAATTCTGGGAGTTGAAGTTCACTGGTCATAAAGGAGACTTAGTTGCCCACCTCTGGCTTAGTGGCATCAGAACTATGTCTGTTGAATGTGTGCAACTTTGGAGCCTACTGTCCTGATGCATGTGCCAAAACAATACTATACCTGATTAGGAGTAGATTAACCTTGACTTTGTGCAACAAAGCTGATTGTCCCTTTTCTGCACTCAGGTCTAAATTGCTATCCCTACTCACCCACCCTCACTGTGTTGTCAGGAATGGTTCTTTCTGGTTTTGAGTAACCGTCAAAGATGAGTTTTCCGAGGACCAAATTCTAGGAAAGGTGATTCCAAAGATCAGGAACTTATTGTAGAGCAGGATTTCCCAACCTTAGCAACTTTAAGACATGTGGACTTCAACTCCCAGAATTCTTCAGCTAGCAATTCCCTGTGTTGGCTGGGGAATTCTGGGAGTTGAAGTCCACATGTCTTAAAGTTGCTAACATTGGGAAACTGTTATAGAAGAAGTTAAGGTTTTACTTTGTTTTTTAAGGTCATCACCTGTTGATTACAATCAAGCAGCTAGGTAGGAATTCATCAACTCTTGAAGAAACGAAGTAAGCAGAAAATGAGAGAAAATATTTTGGTAAGTTTGTTTGAGCCTTGCGAAATGGAGAAAAACAGGGTCTGCCCATACGTATCTGAGCATTATTTAATGTGGCACTTCTCCTACAGCTTGCTGATAGCAAAAATCTGTCAAGTTTAAGATTTGAGCTTCTGTTATTTTCTTCATCGCTGCTAACTGTGACAGGTTTGTCTTGAGACTTTGAGCTCTGGTACAGTAGGCAGTTATTTTAAAAAATAAGAATAATCAGGGCCAATTTGTGTACTTGTGTGAAAACTGAATCAGAAGGGAAAACTGATTTAGTCCATGGGCAAGAAAAGGAGAGAGGAGAATTACTGTAGGTAGGATCGCTACTGGAAAAAAAATGCTCACCAGCTGGAAGAGAGTCCTTACAATGAGGAGCTTTGTCCATCTCTGGTCTGAATGCAATTCTCACTGGCTTTCTAAAATAAATTAGGAAATTGTATCTTACTGGAACTTCTTCCTGCAAATTGGTGTGACCTTGATTTGCAAGCTATTATATTTAGAATTTCCCACTCAGGACATAATGGGAAAGAGAGGGCTTTAAGTTGAATGACCATATCAGAAAAACATTCATTCTTGTTTCAATTAAGAACAAATTAAACCACGTTAGCTATATCCACACTGTGCGCTCTTACACATGGTCCTGCACTCATTTGCATCCATGCCAGACACTCTTACACATGCTTATTCACATGCAAAATGTCACTGTCTTAGTTAGGAAGAGAAGGGTGCCACCTACTGCATTCTCAGAAATACTGAAAAGCTTTGGACAAATGAAAAGTACTAGAGATTGTTTATAGCTGAGAAGCCGTGTTAAACCTCTTAAGAGCCAGAAGGGAATCAAGCACTGAATAAATGGAAGCTAGTCACAGCCAAAGAAGCAAAAGCGTTTGTCAAGTTGATGAAACTTGTGTTGTGTTACGTTATGACACAATGAAAAATGGGGCAGAGTTTCCATTAGCATGCACATTTTATCATTGCCCCTTCTTATTCTTATTTTCAAACTTGTAATAAAGATCAAAATATTTAATGAAACTGGAAGAACTCCTCCTTTTCCTCACAATATCTTTCTTCTTGCATTTTCATTCCTCAGTATTCTTAAGGACACTGAGGAGAAGAGCAAGAATATCCCAGCAGTGTCTTCACATCCGCTGTTTCCTTTTCAGAAGTACTTCACTCTTTCTCAGTTCGTTAGCTGTGCATCTACAAAGTGATCTGAACCTTGGCCTTGCATTTACTCCACTTTCTTCCCATTGAAGAATTATTCTGTGGTGAATGTCACAGGGAGAAAATTTACATTCTTTTCCAGATTCCCCATAAAATAAATCAACTTAGAATGCATCCTTTGGTATTACAAGGAATCAATTCAATAGAATTCTATTGTACCTAGTTCTGAGGAAACTAGTAATGTGATTTTCAAATCACATTACTTAGCTGTTGATCCATAAACCAAAAATCACTTTCTGCTGATCTGAAAAGCAGCCAATCCAAGATCAGGAAGATAATGAGGACCTTTACAATCAATAGAAGGGTAATTTCAGATGACTTAGGATCTGAACATTATGTGGCCTACTGTTTTCCTGGCAAATACTGGACTTAATTTTTTTGCACAGCAGAGACAATGTTGACTGTACAAAAAAGGTGAATTGGTTTAGTTTATTGAATTAGTTGGCCAGACCAAGATATTGTCATCAAATGTATAAGTACTGTGTTTGATATTTACACTCAGACTAGGTAGTATTTGCTGTTATAATTCTGTGCTTTTGACACTTATCAGTACTGATATTTAAAAAATACATACATACACACACACACACACACACACACACATACATACATACATTAAATGTGAAGAGTGAGCTTTTTCATGGAATATATATTATTGGAAGGGAGTGTGCAAGCAATGAACCTAAATTAAAACCCTGCCTGATAGATGACTGTTCAGGCCATGCTTAAACCAAGGAGTCCATTATCTTTCAGGATAATTAGTTCCATTGTCCAACTGCTCTTTTCATTAAGCTGTTCTTAGCATTCAACTAGAATTTGCCTTTATATAATTTATTATTTTGCATCTTGCAATCTGAAACAACAGAATCTTGGCTTTCTTCTGCGTCACAGGTATAGGAAAGTCCCTGTTGCAAGTCCCTCTCACTCTTTCTCTTCTCTAAATTTATCCTTTTTGTAGGACTTAGTCTGTAACTCCCTAATTATTCTTACTTTTTTCTTTGAACCTTGTTCAGTTCAGTTCAGTTCAGTTCTTCTGAACCCTTCCTTAAGTGTAATGCCCAGAACTGGACACCATACTTGAGATGGGAGATTGACCAAAGCAAAATTGAATGGAATTTTATTTCTCATGAATTGGAAACTATAATTCTATTCTGTCACCTATACTTTCATTTGCCTGTGTTGCGGCCATCTCATGCTGCCAATTCATATTCACTTAGCAATCATAATTTGAGCCTCTTTTTCACAAGTATTGCCAAGGCACATAATCCCCATCCTATACCTATGCATCGGCATGACTTAAGCCTTGTTAATCTATTCTTCATGATGTGGGTAACAATTTTGCAAGGGGAACAGAGCCTGATTAGCCATCCTTAGACAGTAACACGTTTTTGTTACCCCACTCTAGCAAACATCTAAACAAAATGTTAGGTCCTACAGACTACCTGCATTATTTTGAACCTGATTGAAAGCCTGCGCACAGAACAGACTTGCACTTCTGAAGTTTCTATGATGTAATAGTAATAGACATCAAGATCCACAAAAGAAACAGTATGTTTTTACTACAATTAAATTGCACTGCTAAATCTGGTTTTGCTTATTGCACTATTCGGAACAGGGATATATAAATATGCAGAGCACTCCTGTCAGAAAATTAATGTAGGATTTTATGCCTTGTTTGCTCCTCATTTTGTTTGCTTTACCTCCTTGTGAGGGCATCCTTTCTTATACAATTATCCCCCCCTCCCCTTTGCCCTTTGCAGAGTTACATGAATAATTTGAGTCTCCTCTCTATAGTGCCTACATAGATAAGGCCAGTGACACAGCTGAGCAGATGGTTCTGATAGACAGCCAGTTACACTCCCCGGAAGGTCTGGCAATGGATTGGGTCCACAAGAACATTTATTGGACGGATTCAGGAAACAAGACCATTTCTGTAGCCACAGCTGATGGGCATAAGAAGAGGACACTTTTCAGTACTAACTTAAGTGAACCCAGAGCTATTGCGGTGGATCCCATACGGGGGTAGGTATGAAAGATTACTCTGCTATGTATTACTGAATTTACTATTCTTTAATTTACTATTCTTGATTCTTACTGTTCTCACACCACAGCAATCAGTATAATTAGAGTTTATTTTGCGGACGGTACATTAGCAATCAAAGTTTTTGTAGACTATGATTTTAAAGTGAGACAATACCAACGAAATGCATATTATTTGTTCTACTGCTTATTGTATATTCCTACTGCATCAGAAGTGCTTTTGTATCCTTTCTACTTTCAGAATTCAAATTGGGCTATTCCAGTTCGATTGTGATGGAGCTGCAAAAAATTAATAAAAATGCTATATAATATGGATTCCTGTTCTTAGGTGTATTTATTCTAACTCAGACTTGTAGCCTGAAACACATGAAACACATGAAATGATAAGATTGTGATGTTGGCCAATCACTGTGGCCACTGTGGATTTTCTGCTTCCGCAATAACCAAGGCATTGGAATTCATAAGAACCACCTGATGGATGTTCTTTCTTAGTGAAAGTTAAATATAGTATTTACAGAATTTGATCACCTTGGTACATTCTTGTTCAATGAAGCAATTACGCAGTTACTTCAAACAATATTGTACTTGGAAATCTGAAGGAAAACTACTTTTCAAGTAGCATAGAGTCTTCTACCATCTTCTTTGTCTATTCTTTTTTGTAGATACATGTATTGGTCTGACTGGGGAGACATAGCAAAAATTGAGAAATCTGGCTTGAACGGTATGGATCGGCAAGTGCTCGTGACAGACAACATTGAATGGCCCAATGGAATCACACTGGGTATGTTGGAAAACTGGAACCAGGTCATTCTAAATTTTCAAAATATTGTAATCTACAAATAAAGTATGGTTTTTTCATATTGAGTCTGAGCATTGATTAATCCAGCTTCGTTTTGTTTATACTGTTTAATAGCAATTCACCATAGCCCTACACATGAATTTGAAGGTAGCTCCTTTTGCCTACAAGAGATATACTGTTCTACAGCCCATTGTCCCTTCTACAATCTTGGGGTGTTTTTTTTTTTTAATTCTAAGTTTCTTCTTCTTTTAACTGAAAAAAAGATTTAATTCTGTTATTGAGATCAGAAAAGAATGAGAGACAAACACAATCTCTGCCATTTTTCAATGAAAATTACTTCCCTGCTATTTGCTCTCTTACTGGTTTCCCTGCTTTGAAAGAGGAATATAGCTTTTGAGATGGGGGAGGGGAAGGGAAAATATACTCTCCTATCTTTCTTTCCTTGCATAGTTTGACATTTCCTACCAATTAAGGAGGAAGGAGGGGGTTCAGACTGACAAAATCAGCATTTCGATGCAAGGCCTCCCCTTTAATGCATGCCTCATGACAACACACTGAGGTGTGCCACACTACAAAGCTTTTATTTTCATTATCATCCCAGCATTGCTCGGAGTCAGGCTGCATGCAAATGTTAATAATAACAACAGCAAGATCCTGTGAATGCTACTGACCCCTCCACTTTCAATTAAAAAAAAGGGAGAGATTATTCATTCATCTGAAATGTTTTGATTGCTATTGGAACCAGGTCTGCAAATAAAGTGGTATGTTAATCCCATGCATTATCTTCTCAAGTTAATTATGCAAAGAACTGATCCCCTACTTCTACAAGTTAATGTAATTATTTAGAAAAAGAACACCAACTGCTAATATTAGTGTTCATGGAGAACTCAAGTGGTTGGACTATTACTGTGGCTTCTCAGATATCTTCTTCGTGCATCTATTTAGCATCTCTGCAGTGACTCTGAATCTATGCTGAAAACAAGCACAGGAAATATTCTTCCTGAAAGAGAAAGTCTCACTTCATGATTGCTCCAGTGACCACAGTCTGGATCATACACTGTGATCATATTAAAAATATATTATCTGTCGTTCTTAACTAACATTCCTTTCTTCTTCTCCCTGAATTGTTTTCATAAAATGACTGGGTTCTCCAGGCTTCTAATGTAGTAAAAAAAAAAATAGCAAAAATGCATACACATGGACAAAAATCAAACACAGAGATATAATCCTACCTTCGATATGTTTGCACTTCAGATTTGCTGAATCAACGTCTCTACTGGGTTGATTCCAAGTTGCACTTGCTTTCAAGTATAGATTTCAATGGGAGCAATCGGAAAGTTCTCATCTCTTCTGTGGACAACCTGAGCCACCCATTTGGACTGGCCGTGTTTGAGGTAAAAAAAATATATTATGGAATTATGGGCCTGAATTGGATATCTATTTAGTTGCTGATCCTGACCTTCTTGGCTTTGTTGCTTTCAGTGGGAGGCAGTTTAAACACCAGAGGGGGTGTACTTGAATGCATTAAAATTTTTATTCAGTTCAACAGGTGACACATTCACAGAGGTTGCCTTACATGAATGCATCTTCTTAGATCAGCAAGATAGCATGTTATGTAGGTGAGAGAGGAAGGGAAAGAAGTAGAGAAATTTCCTCTACTTTGCAATGTTGCTTTTCTCCCTGTATACTTTCTTCCTCCACTGGCAAAAACGTGAAAAATCACACAAACATGATTTTAAAGAGCACTTATATTGTAACATCTAATGATATTTGTTTGCTTGCTTGTTTTGTGGAGCCACTTTTTCACTTAATGACTTTTAAAGCCAAATACCAACTTAAATTACTATCGCATAGATCAGAATCTCCATGGAGAAGATCACATAACTCACACGCAAGCTTTGGGGGAGAAAAACACATTAGGGGGGCCGTGCAGATCAATCCCTCTGTGAAGCGGCTGACAGTAGTGAACTGCCCACTTGTCTGTTCTCTATGACCCTGGAAAGAATTGTGCACGACTTCTTTATGAAAAACAAAATGCCAAGGAGATTGATTCATAGGGAAGCAATGCTTGAAAAGTTCCAGCTGGTATTTAATACAGTCTGAGTCTTTCTCTCTTTCTCTCCATTGTTGCAGGACAGGGTATTCTGGACGGACTTAGAGAATGAGGCAATCTTCAGTGCTAACAGGCTGAATGGTCTAGACATTTCTATTTTGGCAGAGAATCTCAATAATCCCCATGACATTGTAGTTTTTCATGAACTAAAGCAACCCAAAGGTGAGGTGTGCTTTTTCTCAGCTTTCTCTTTATGGGTCCCTCTAGATTTGGTGGTAGGTTGTAGGTCCTGTCATTTCCTGGCCACTATGGCTATTGAACATTATGGTTGGTGAGTGATGGGATTTGTATTCCAACATATATAGTAAATCTCTGTGGTGATTCTCAGTCATCCAGGTCATGGTTGTCCCAAAGGTGCTTTTTCAAGTGGCAACTGGACTTTCTGGTTTTTCTCTGAAGACGTTTCGCTTCTCATCCAAGAGTTGAACTCATCCATTCAGCTCATTCAGAACTGAAGAAGCAAAACGTCTTCAAAAAAAAAACCAGAAAGTCCAGTTGCCTCTTGAAAAAGCAACTTTGGGACAACATATATAGTAGGTGATTTTGGAAGAAGGCTGGTGTATATGGTACTGCTTACAGTTCACTGGATTTTATTTATTTATTTTTAAATTTGTATACCACCCTTCTCCCTGAGGACTCAGGGCGGTGAACAGCCAAGTAAAAGCATAAACTACAAACATTAAAATACAATTAAAAAGATATATATAAATTTGGCCCCATGATTAAAAACAATAACAAACAATTAAAAACATTTTAAAAAGTGTTAGGCCAGCCCGGCTTGCTGGAAAAAGAAGGTTTTAAGGGTACGGTGGAAGGCACCGAGGTCTTGGATTCTCCTTATCTCTTGGGGCAGCTGATTCCAGAGGGTAGGTGCCCCCACAGAGAAGGCCATTGTTGCATTAATGGCTCTTTTGTGAGGAAATTGCTGTACCAGTAGAAGGACAGAACTGTCTTACTGGATGATACTAGAGCTGGGACCAGTTCAGATACGCCTCCTGAATTCAAAATATTTTCCTGAGATTGCACAGCTACTATATGGCCCCAGGAAAAGGGGAAACTTCTTTAAGGTACTGTTGATAAGAACCGTTAGCACACTCATGCCAGACCCAAAGCACCTTTTCATAGGTCCAAATACCTATGGAATATGAAATACCTAGTGGATATCTTAGATTGCATGGTAGGTAACTAGATTACAAAGTTGTGAAAAAATATTGACCTTGGTTAGCTAAAAGGAGATAACTAGCAAATCTTGTTATTCAGCCATTCAAGAAAATGGTGAGATCTACCCAATTGTAACAGTCTTGATGGTGCCCTTAGACCCTCAAAACTGCAATCTTCATATGCCTCTCACCCACAAAACCTTTCTGTAATTATAGCAATATGCTGTTTTACAATATTAGGACTTTGTAGTGTAATTAGATTGACCTTCCCTGAACTGATTTCTTTCATGTGACAGGTCAATGATATATATTACCCGCAGCCAATTTGGCTGTGCTATCTAGATGATGGGATTAGTACAGGGGTGAAATGCTCCCGATTCGGACCGGATCGCCCGATCTGGTAGCGATGGCAGCAGGTGGATCGGAGAACCAGTAGCAAAAATCCCTGCCCCCCCCATGCCCAGCTGAGCCACGTGATCATCAGAGGCTCTTTTTTTAACTTTTAAAAGCATTTTTTTCTTCAGCCGAAAAAATGCTTTTAAAAGTTTTTTTAAAAAGCCTCTGATGATCGCACAGCTCAGCTGGGATCGTCAGAACCTTTTAAAAGCATTTTTTCTACAACCTCTTCAGCTGAAGAGGTTGTAGAAAAAATGCTTTTAAAAGGTTCTGACGATCCCAGCTGAGTTGCCTGATCATCAGAGGCTTTTTTTCCTTTTAAAAGCAAAAAAAAAAAAATGCTTTTAAAAGAAAACAAATCCTCTCACGATTTTGGCCAAAGAGGTTGTAGAAAAAATACTTTTAAAAGTTAAAAAGAAAAAAAGTTGGCCAATCCCACCTAGTCACACTACCCCACCACCACCAAGCCCCGCCCACAGAACCGGTAGTAACAAATTTTACATTTCACACTGGATTAGTAATCACAAATTTCAGGAAGACACTCTTTGGGACTTGACGGATTTTTAAAACTGAGATATTCTAGTATTTTTCTGGTACTTAAAAGTAGTCATTTAGTTTCTTGCTATTTGCCTAAATAATGGTATGGACATATTGTTCATCATATATGAGAAAATACAATGTAGTTTTCCTAGATGGAAGTGGTAGTTTGTAAAACAAGATTGATGGGTGTTTGATGCATTTCTACCCCATAATGATAGCAATTGCAGTGGGGTAAACACAATTGAATGTTTGTGTGTGTAGAACTATTTCTATAATTCATAGCCTTACAAAAAAGTAAATCAATAAAAATATTACTGCCATATCAATAGGATCATCTGTGAAGGAGATGAGTGGCTTAAATATGATAGGTAAATAAAATATAAATATAAATAAATAAAATCCTCAAACTTATTTCTTATTTCTTTTTCCTATATGTAGCCCCAGATGTTTGTGAACTTCATTCTCTGCCAAATGGAGGGTGTGAATACCTGTGTCTCCCTGCACCACAAAACTCTCCACACTCACCCAAATATACATGTGCTTGTCCAGACAATATGTGGTTAGGCCCTGATATGAAAAAGTGTTATAAAGGTAAAAATATCTGCCTGTATTTTATAAATCTTCTATCCTGTTTAGAGAGGAACTTTGTTCCCAGGAACTAGATACTCCTGTTGGACTCCTGTTTTATTCCCTGATTTATGGCTGTACTTAACATTAGATCCAACCATTGGGAATTCACTCAATTGTTCTGTTCTACACTATGTCTGTATCATGGTCTCTCCTGTCGCTCTTTCCCTCTCAGTCATTCTTTTTTTAAAAAATTGAAGCTTAAACCTGTAAGATATATACAGGTACTCTTCCACTTACAACTAGTTGTTTAGTGACTGTTGGAAGTTATGACCTACTTGAAAAAGGGGATTTTTGACCTGGATCTGAAGTTTCAACAGTCACCGCCCCTCACTTCCCACCGTCATATGTCCGCGCTTCAGTCGCTCAGCAACACAGCCACATTTATGGCTGTTTGCAGTGTCTCACATCATTTTTTACAACAGCTTTGATAAAAACCAGCACTTACTTCCAATTTTCACCAGAAAATTGGTAAAAGTGCACCAAAGTGCACCAGTGCACCATAAGGAGCCAGTTTGGTGTAGTGGTTAAAGCTAGAAAGCAAGAGATTCCACCTTTGCCATGAAAAGCTCCTGGGTGACTTTGGGCCAGTCACTCTCTCTCAGCCCAACTCACCTCACAGAATTGTCCTTGTGGGGAAAATAGGAGGAGGAAGGTTTGTTGGATATCTTCACCACCTTGAGTTATTTGTAAAAAATAATAAAGGCAGGGTATAAATAAACAAACAGGGAACAATGGATTCACTTAACAATCCCCGCATTTGCTTAACCATTAAAATAATTTTTTGTAAAATTGACTTTCGGGCAGGCTCCAATACAGCCATAACTCAAGGGCTACCTGTAAAAAAGGGGGTTGGGAAACTCCTTTCATTTAAGCCTCTTTAAACTATTTTACATTGGTTTGCTTTTTCTACTAACTAAAGTTGCACTTCTACTATGAAGAAGTAAAGAGAAGGGAAATATAGTCCAGTGCAATGGGAAGGCACCACCTTGTGGGAGGTTATCCTGCCTTCTGTCGGCTTCCCAAAGTCACCACAGGGAGATAGGCATCCATATACATTGGACAAAATAAATGTATAAATAAAGCTGTACTTAATAATGATTTCAGATCTTCCAGCTACCTCAAATGAATTGCCTACTACTGCTGCTACTCCTACCACATCAAGAAGTTACCTTCTGAACTTTACGGCTATTACTGCTGACAGTGTGACTACTACAACTGACAATGTTAGTACGGAAGGATCAGAAACTACAGCACAAGGCTTTCTCAGCGTGACAAGCCTTCATTCAATCACAGTGACATCCAGCCCAGCTGATAGTAAAATAGCAACAGGAAATAGCAATCTCTTCCAGCACTGTGAGTGAAGTGGCCTATAACTAACTAAGTGGTAAAAATTTGGACTGACATACAATTTTAAAGTAAATAAACAAACACAAATTTCTATCTGCTCCCCAAATAGCTTGAGTTGGCACTGCATTTCTTTGTGAAAAGAAAGTACAGGATTTCTCTCGTACTTTTCTTTTGTTTAATAGAAAAATGCTGTCTCTTTTTGATGACCAGTCTACTTCCAAAGCGTTAGGCCCAGCATCTGAAAGTTCTGTCTTACACAAAAACTTAAGTTTCTACATGTTGCCATAATCTAGTTTGGGGCTTTTTGGAAGAAATTTCTTCAGTGTATCTAAAAGTGTTTCAGGAATACCAAATCCATAGATTTGGTAATATGTTTACATATACTCTCACCAGTTGAGGGTGAAAATCCAGACACACATTGTTGGTCTAAAAATCCAATGCCTAAATTTTATGCACACACAACTGAGTATGTGAACTTTAAGGATTTCTTATACTAGACTCTCTCTCTGGCTCTCCCTCTCTCCCTCTCTTCCTCCCTCCCTCTCACCCTACACACACACACATCACACATGTAAAAAGAGGGAACTCAGTTTACATGTGACAACTAGAATGTTAGGTTTAGAAAGCATTTCAGAGAATCTGCCTTCATTTGGTTGCCTGGAAAAACTGCCTTACAGTTTTCACTTCCTGGATTAGCATTAAAATTGCTTTTCTGAAATCTGTGCTTTTTGAATTTTCCACCTATGTGGAACTTGGCAACTGCTGCAGTCCTTATAGTTGTCCTTTATAGGAATCTGAGTTGTTCTTCTCTAATTGCAGATGCCAACAATGGCCAGGCTTTTGGCTCAACTGTGATGGCAGCCATTATCGGAATTGTTGTTCCTATTGGTAAGTAAGTGTTTGCTATCTTGCCATTCGTTTTGGTTTTGCTATCCTGGCCTATCATAACAAACTCAGAAGAGAGATAGATAGATGATAGATAGATAGATAGATAGATAGATAGATAGATAGATAGATAGATAATTTTATTTCTATACCGCCCTTCTCTCAAAGGACTCAGGGCGGTGTACAGCCTATTAAAAGCACAAGACAAACATCAATTAAAATAATTTAAAATTATTAAATAATTCGGCTCAATTTAAAACCCCAGAAATTTAAAACATCCAATTTAAAATTATTATGTTGATAGCCTGGCCTGACAGAACAACAGGGTCTTGAGTGCACAGTGAAATACCTGGAGGTCGGAGATCTTACGCATTTCCGGGGGCAGTTCATTCCACAGGGCTGGGGCTCCCACAGAGAAGGCCCTCCCCCTGGGTGTCGCCAGCCGACATAACTTGGCCAATGGCACCCTGAGGAGACCCTCTCTGTGAGAGCGAACTGGCCGGTGGGAGGCTATTGGTGGAAGTCGGTGTCAGAGGTACCCGGGTCCTATGCCATGGAGCGCTTTAAAGGTGGTGACCAACACCTTGAATCCATGGGTGAGCCAGTTGAAATATGATGGCCTTTCTGAGACAGCTAATACTTTTTATTTTTTTCTCCAATTCCCCTATCCTTTTTTATTCTAGTGGTGATCGGTTTACTATGCACAGGTGGGTATCTCATCTGGCGAAACTGGAAGAGGAAAAATACAAAAAGCATGAATTTTGATAATCCTGTGTACAGGAAGACTACGGAAGAAGAAGATGAGGATGAAATCCATATTGGGCGAACAGTACAGATTGGTCACGTATACCCAGCAGTAAGTGAATGCTTTATCCACTGTCTACTACACTGTCCATTGTATTCATTTGAGTCCTGCTACTGTAGTATTTAGTGTTCCATATTGTGGATGTTTTGCTATAAATATGTAGGAGATGATCAGGCTGAGCCCAAGGGAAGGGTCAAACGCATCATCAGTCATGAGTCCCTACGTACCCACAAGCAAGTCCAGCCCACCTTGAATTCCTTCTACCCTTATTTACCACCAATTTCCTTTGGCTGTTAGGAGTTCAGATTCTTGTAGAAAGCTTAACCTTGCAATAAAACTTTATACCCATTCGAACTGCCTGGATCTCCTGATTTCCCTGGTGCTTGACAAAATCATTGTCAAGCAATACATTGAAACTTGAGATATATAACTTTAATAAATAAGCACTTAATCTTATTTTTATGGCTGAACACTCCTTGAATCAGGTTCAGTATAAGGTTGCATGTCTCTCCTTTTCTCCCAAAGCAAACTATCTCAGTGTACAACAAAATAGTTTACACATTTATCTTCTTATACAAAGGAAGGAGAAGGTGCCATTCAGATGGGTACTGCTAATGGTGTAGACAATAAGCTTAAATGTCTTTGCCAATGTATTTTAGAGAGGCATACTCCTTTCTGGAGCATGGTATATAGTAGTGGCCAAAATTGTGGAAACCTTTTGGGAAAAGTATTTTCTAAAACTAGCTAATAACACCACTTTTTTTGGAATAGTATCATAAAATTATATATCAATGGAAAGATAATTTAATCAAGAATGTAATGCAATAACATTTATGAAGGACTTTCTATTAGAATAGCAGTTACAGTATTAAGAACAAAAATGAAACACATAGAAAAAACAAGATATACAAAAATTATCACGTCAATTAATACTTAGTTGGGTAACCTTTAGCATGATGGCCTTACAACATGTTCCTATGGAGTGAACCAAGTCTTTTAGTTCTGCAGCTGTTATAATGTGAAACCAATATTGAATGATTGCTTCTATTACTGGTCACTGGGTTTTATTGCTGGGTCGCTTCTGACTAACAAGTTTCTTTAGTCGGCTCCATAGATTTTCAATTGGATTAAGGTCTGGGCTATTCCCAGGCCATTCCAGCAGTGGAATATGATTATCTTGAAACTCCAAAAAAAAAGTGGTATTATTAGCCATCAAACCTCAAAAATACACTTTTCCCAAAAGGTTTCCATAATTTTGGCCACTACTGTAATAGTGGAAAATATGATCATTGCATGGAAGGGGCATCCTCTCAAATCTGTCTGGTTTATCTCAAAATGCTTAAATATCTTACATTTAAACATTTTTATTGAGTTATACAGTATTATAAAATACAAAATACAAAAGTAACTAGAAGAGCAGTGACGGGGTGGGGAAAGGGGGAAGAAAAGTAAGGAAAGATATGGGGGGGGAGAAAAAGAAGCATTGACTTCCGACTCTCTCTGTTACAGTAAAATAAGGCATTAATATCAAATCACAGCTTTTCCATAATAGTATGAGCAAGTCATTTCTATAAAGATCTATCAGTCTAATATGTAAAACCCAAAAGTCAGAGTTTCATTCTTTTCCACATCAAGCACAAAGTTCAGAAGCGGTGACCATGTGGAAACAAAAGTACTGATGTTCTTTTCTTTAATCAAAGTGGTCAATTTTACCATTTCAGCCAATTTCTGCCACTATTCATCCATAGTAGGAATCAAAGTGTCCTTCCATTTTTGTGCATACAATAGTCTTGATGCTGTCAACATTTGTAGTAATAAAGTTCCAATTTTTTTCTTCAGCTTTTTCCATTAGGCCCAAAAGGAAAAGTTCTGGTTTTGTTTTTAATCTCCATTTTCAGAATTTTCTGTATTAAAATATGAATCATACTCCAACATTTTTTTGCTTTATCACATGTCCACCATAGATGATAAAAAGTCCCTTCTTTACTTTCACACTTCCAACACTCATTTGACATGCCTTTATACATCTTAGATAACTTATCTGGTGTTAAATACCAATGATACATCATCTTATAGAAATTTTCTTTTATATTATAATTTAATGTAAATTTTAAACCCTTCATCCACATATTTTCCTAATGTTCAAGCATCACATTATATCCAAAATTCCTTGCTCACTGAATCATTCAATGTTTTACATTTCATTTCCCAAATTCAATTTCAATAACATTTTATAGATCTTAGCAATAATATGGTCACCGTTGCCACGTAATGAAATTTCCAATTCATTTTTATCAAAGTCAAATACTTTGTCTTTCTCAACAGCGTGTGGCACTAAGTCTAGAAGATGATGGGCTACCATGAGGAATAAACTTACTCCATTTCCATGGTTAATGGATCAAAAGAAATGCACTGAACCTGTCTACTGTGGCTAATGGAATCCATCTTCTTCTCTTTCCTTCTCCTCTCCTTTATATTTATGTTGCAAAAGGGTAACCACAAAGTTGTAATGAACTGCAAACATCCAAAGGATGTGAGAGTTTTGTATGTATAATCTTTTATACACCCTTTTAACTTCTTGCACTATCCATCTGTAATAGTGAGGAGCCTACTACTGAATGCTGCCAGCCCAACCCAAGGATCAGCAGCTTACACATCATTTCTAAAAATTATATTTATAGATGTTTTGTAAATATGTCAAGCATACTTTGTGGCTATCTTATCAATATACGGACAGAAAGAGAGATCTGTATAAACCATTTAGAATATTTATTAACAAATTCTGAATATCAAATTTGAGCTGTACATATATGTAGAGGACAAAAGTATTTATATTTTTTTTTTTACATTTGACTCGTATTGCAGAGATAATTTGTATATCTATCAAGGCTGGATAGGTATTTAGACATTCACATATATAAATATACATATATGAATATATTTTAGAAAGAATAGCTCAGCTCTATGATAAATAGAGTAATTTAATTCTTAAAGGATGTTTAGTGAAAACTTTGCTACAAAGTCTAAAGCCACTGAGTGAGAATCATAGATGTTACAATAAAATAATCCAAAAATGATCAAGAAACTAAAGTGTCCCCATCATGAACAAACCAAACTCTGCAGATAATCCTCAACTTACAACCACTATTGGAACCAGAATTTCCACTGCTAAGCAAGACAGTCATTAAGTGAGCTGAGCATGATTTTACTACCATTTTGCATGGTTAAATTAACCACTGCAGTTGTAAGTAAGCCATGTTAAGTGAGCCAAGTGAATCTGGTTTTCCCCATTGAAAATGGCTGGAAAAGTAGCAAATGTCAATCACATGACCCCAGGAACCTGCAATTGTCATAAATTGCCAGTTGTCAAGCACCCAAATTTTGATCATCTGACTGTGGGGAATCCTGCAACAGTTTCTAAGTGCAAGGATCAGATTACATCATTTTTTTCAGTGCTGTTGTAATTTGGAACTGTCGCTAAACAAATGGTTGTAAGTTAAGGACTACCTGGCCCTGCAAGGTAGACCTGTTTATGCCTCTGACACTTGCACACCCAGCAAAAGGCAGAGTTCTCATGCCAATAATGAGCCCCTTGCAAAGATTTCCCATCTGCTTTTATCAGAAAGAATATTTGTGCTCCTAAAAGCCTGCATTAAGAGAGGTACTCTTTTTCAGTAAATGGAGAAGCTCAGAACATTGCTACAAGCATTGCCCTGTAAAAATGAGGACAGTGCCCATACATCCCAAATCATTAACCTGGCAAGATATAAGCAAATTTAAGATGCCATCTGTAATACAGTTTTTAAGAAAACAGCCCACTCTTGATGACCACTCTTCAAAGTAGCCATATATTGGTTAGCCTTATTAATTTTTAAGCGTTATAAAGCTTCATTATTGGTTAAAAAAAGAGTGTTCACCAATTAGTTTTATTTTAGAGCTTATTAAATGAATGTAAGAAAGGATTTTTTTCTCCAGTATCTTACCTGTGCAGAACAATTCTACGTATATATTTTTAAAAGTAAGTCTCATGGCATTCAGTGGGACTTGCTGCTTTTTACTCTAAGAATGCATAAGATTATGGAAACACTGGTTTTAGTGGGCTGGAGACATTGGAAGCTATTCCAAATATATGGAATCGGTTTTAAGCCAAATCTGATGAAATTATTATTATAAGTAACCCTAAGCAAATAAAAGCCATTGTTCTGCTAGTAATCTTTGCTGTTGATTCAAATTAGTGGAATTAATGATCCAAGATTATAGTCCTTTTCCTGGAATTCTCATTCCCCATTTATTCAAAGTTTATAAAGAATCAAAGTGAAGTTGATGACATCAAAGAATATAATGTGCAGGGGTGGGGGAGGAAGTGTATAAAAAAGATTACAGCTGTTTGCTGTAGGAATAGCACAAATGTTGTGCTATTGGGGTATCCTATGCTTTTAATTTAAGTTTCCTATTTGCAGATATTACTGTTTCATTGAATCTTGTTAATTACATTTGGTTAATTGCACTTTGAATGGTCTCTTTTAATTAGCCTAACCTAAAGTAATTTTCTCTTCCTGTGGGAAATTGTATTTCCCTTGTAAATTTCCCAAGTAAATGATTAAAAGAGGGAAAAATGTAGAGTTGTAATACACACAAAAAAAATATATCCAGAAACTGATCTTGGAGCAATTATACAATGGTTAGAAAAGAAGCAATTGATCATAAATTTTCCAGCCACAAGCAACTGGAAGCAGTAAAAATTGCTGGACCTGTAAACAAGAAACTTTGAATTACAACTGGAAAGGATTTTGCTGAACAGGACTAAATTATAGGGAAGTATTATTGAAGAATTTAAGTCATGATAAAGAACTGTCCAGGTAGTTTAATAATGTATTAAGTGTTGCTTGGATCCACCATATTTAATTCAATTTTCAGCTAATTACAATAGAGAATTCTAGAGGGGAAAAAACCCAAAATTTACGAAAGTCAAAGTGGCACATCTTTCTTGGTATAAACTATTATATGATCAGTGGGCCCACTTACGTATTTGGATTTTGCTGTTGATCCAATTGTTGAACAATTTTTTGATCTGGTTGTACCCAAATGAAAAGCACAACAGTGTAAACCAGGGATCTCCAACCTTAGCAACTTTGAAACTTGTGGACTTCAACTCCCAGAGTTCTTTGAGAACTTTGGGAGTTCCCAGAGAACTTTGGGAGTTGAAGTCCACAAGTCTTAAAGTTGCCAAGGTTGGAGACCCATAGTGTAAACCATAGGACTGATGGTGGTATCCTGAAGAACCACTTCTGAGCGTTAAACTAAATGGTCTCATGACCTCCCTGGAACTCATTTTTTTTAATCTTAAAAGTTATAGTTACCAGTGAGCTTGGGTGTACTCCTTAATATATTTTTTTTCTCCAGCTGATGTGGGTTGATGGAAAGGACTAAAAAGATCCACCTGATCTGGAGAGGCATTCTGATAATGCATGTCCCAGAATAATTCCAGAGAGAGTTTTTTTAAACAAACAGGGTAACTGCAATTTCTCATGAGGTAATGAAGTTGAAAGGAAATGCCTGGCCATGACATTAACTAGTGAGCATAAATCTCCATGGGGAGAGGATGGTGGGCATGTGACAAAAAGAAAGTGCACAATGTCATCATGACCCAAACACCATGACTTACATATATTTGTGTCGGTCATCAGGGCACTAATACATAAAGCTGGGTTTTGCCTGTCACTGCATATGTAATGCCATTTCCCCATGATTGTGGCTATTGCAGATACCAGTGCAAGGCTGAACAGGAATTTGCAATCTTGTTAAATTCCTTAATTTTGGTGCTCTGGATAGCTATTTGCATGCACTAGAACACTGAGCTGTGAAACTGAAAATGCTGTAGAACTGTTTTTTGCCTAGGATCTCTTATAAATAATTATGAATAAGCAATATCTATTAAGCATAGCAGTTCCAGTAGGTGGCTATTATATCTCCTCTGTTCTGCCTGGTAGCCTTGAATTGCAACTCTTGTACTGACTGTATGAAACACTGTAATCCTGGGTTGGTTTTAAAAAAAATTCTGCCCTTCATAGAATCAATTTCATAACAGATTGAACTTTTGTTTGAAATGTAGTGATACAAAGACAATCTTGTACTTTTATAGACTTCAAAGATTTTCTCTGCAAACAAAACAGATGATCTAATGCAGGGGTCTCAAACTCGCTGCCCGCAGGCCAGATGCGTCACATGCTGTCCACGCCCCCGCCCAGTTGAGCGAAGGGGAAAAAAGTCCCAATATGTCATGTAATGACGTTGTGATGACGCAGGTTTGACAGCCCTGATCTAATGGTTGCAAAATTGCTTCCAGTTTATACGATGACATGTATACACACAGAGTATCCCATGTTTATGATGGCTGTTCAACTACTAAAAATATATATTCATTGATGTAAGTCATAATATTCAAGATGACTCTCTGATAATAGGAAGTCATCTTGATGACAAATACCAATATGCCTAAACTGGTCCTTCATGTTAAGGATAAGTGAGTGAGAAGTTAAAAGAGTATAATAGAATCTGCACCTTGGAAAGTTTATTCACTTTGCTGCTTGTTTATAATGGGTATTGAGAAGGATGTCTATTTCTTTCTGCTAGATTTTGAGAAAGAAGCTTTAGAATTAAATACACGCTTCTGAAGAAAAATGTAGAGGGAAAAGAAAATATTTAAAGCTGCTCTACTCAGTTACTACAAAACCATGCACTGTGTGCATGAACAAAATTATAAAATAAAGAAAAAGGCTTTGTATGTAATAACTGTAACTAACCTCAAACTGTATATAGATTTGAATAATTTACCATTTTGATACTTTTTTCAAAAAAAAAAGTAAAACCTTGTACAAATCCTATGTATAATGCTGGAATTTTTCTCCAAACCATTGTGAATTACTCAGTTTTCCTGATTTCCAACATGACAGATTTGTAACTACATCGAGTTGATAATCAAATTTTCCTTAAAATAAAAATAATATTTTCAATACAAAACTGGGAACATTAAAAATTTGTTTATCACTGTACAGTAATCATTTTTGAGCTTTGTCTTGTCATAATGAAATTCCATTAGGATGCAGCGTTCTTGCGTGGTGCCTTTTCTGTTTGTTTTTATTCTGAACAAATGGTTTAGGGTGGTACTTTTCAACCTTAGTAACTTTAAGATATGTGGACTTCAAATCCTAGAATTCCCCAGCCAGTATGCTAGTAGGGGAATTCTGTGAGCTGAAGTCCACATACCTTAAACTTGCCAAGATTGGGAAACATTGGGTTAGGGGTATGGAGAAGGGAGGACTCTGCTGTTTCTAATGTTTCTGATACTTACATCCATAGAGGGTACTGAAAAACCAAATGAATACATTTGTAAGACTGTGTACTGTTTCTATAGAGAGATTAAATTTTTTATTGACTTATTTGCAATGTGTATTGTGTTATTTTTAATGGTGGAGCTGAAGAAAACGTAAGTTGACTTCAAACATAACACTGCAAGCCTGCAGATAGCTTTATTAAGTCATTTGGAGATTCTCTGGTGCCTCATAGGCATCCAATTTTCCAATGCTCCTGAAGCTAAGAGGATGAATATTTGTTCACAGACTTCTTCCTCTGATAGATTCAGTGACTTATCTTAAGTCTTAATATCATGAAAGTTATGCAATCACATTTTATTAGTGTGTTGCAGTGGTTAAGGAAGCCTGGATATATTTCTCTCAGCTAAATTTTTTTCTGACCAATCTTTACATCTTTCTGAGCTTCCATGTAATTGTTATGCCTGAGGTCAATCAGAAAACAGGCAAAGGGCTGTTGGTCTGGGTCTCAAGTTCAAAATGTAGTCAGTAAATAATTGTGGGAGATTACATTGTCCTTATAGTAGAACTTAATTGTTTTATTTTCCTAGCATTTTATATTTTTTTTTATATGGGACCTCAAACGTTGGAGATTGTTTGGGTCTTTCTGAATTTTCTGAGGACTTGGCTTAGGAATGTAAATTTAAACAAGAAGTTGCATGCTGCCAACTGAAATACAAGTTTCTTACATCAAATATGTTTCTAAAAATGGCTTTGGGTTGTAGAAAATATAAAAGGGAATGGTTGCAAACCAACGAAAGAGTTTCTGGCACTTCTGGAAAAAAAAATACAAACTAGGGTTTATTAGAGAACATCCTATTCAGATTGACTTTTGGGAAGCTTGTGACTAACCACACCAAGTAAAGCAATATTTGGCCAAAACCAGTAAAATTCAGTAAAAATGCCCACAATACAGTATCAAAATTCTTTAAGAATCTCCTAACCCCAGAAAATAGAATATATGTCTTTTTTTCCACAGTGGATTTTGCAATTAGGAAGAGTTTAAAAATCTGCCAAATGTCATTTAACTGATAACATCTTTATTAAGGCTATAAGAATATTTAAGAATCCCACTTTGCTAAAACTAATTTCCAAACACCCTTCGATCTTATGCTCTCTTTCCTTAGCATTGCTATCACACAGTTGACAAGAAAATGAAGTTTTGACCAAACCACAAAATTCTCACCATGTTGCCAAACCTGAAATTTTACTCATTGATACAAATCATCCTTTCCTGTACATAATGCATTCTATCTTTTGGCTATGAGACTCTTCTTAATATATTTTACTACAGAGACTAAAAAAGGCCTCTAACTACAGATTCAACATTTTTATAGTAATTAATAATGAACCCAGAATCTAAATGTTAGATGTGATGGGAAAGATACCAACAGCAGTACAGGTAGTCCTCAACTTACAACCACAATGGAGCCTGGAATTTCTGTTAAGTTATGAAGCTTATAGATCGAAGTATCCATGTGGCAACCCCAACAAATTTTATGACTTTTTTGGGGGGTCATTAAGCAAATGGCATGGTCATTAAGTAAATCAATGTATTCCAAAAAGGCTGGGAACCAGAAAAAAAATATGTGATTACAGAGTGTTGCAACCAGCCATTAAGGTGAGCCATTTGCCAAGCATCTGAAATGTTATGTAACTGAAGTGGGTGCAGTTTCATGACCAACTCTGGAATCTGGTCAGAAGTAACTTTTGGGTGGTCTGTCGTAATTTCAAACGGTCACTAAGAAATCGATAATTAAGTGAGGACTTCCTATAGAAACAAGTAATCATTCAATAAAATGAGTTATGATCATCTGACTGAGGACCCAGATTGTTGGGGTCAATATGCTGACTCTGTAAATCGCTTAGGACTGTAAAGTACTGTGAAGCCTAAGTCTAAGTGCTATTGAGATTGCTATCTGTTGCAACAAGTAACAGATGACTTTTTTTCTTAGTGCACAATCTGCTTTTTTTCAGATCAAAAATGTTGATCCATCAGTTGTGACATGAACTGATGGCTTGTTGTCCAAGCCTGACATGATGGGCTGAGAGAGAGTCACCCAACTGGGTTTCATGTCTATAGTTGGATTACAACTCAAGTGTCCTTGTTTACAACTTGGTTATTTCATATGGAGTAAGTAAATACAATACAAGCCATCACTGTGCAGAAGCCATCTTATTATTAGAGTGAGAAATACAACAGGAGCAGGAACAATAAAGATGAATCATAGAATAGCAATATGATACAGGAAACAAATACAATAGAGATGGATGATAGAGCTGCATATAAGATAAACATAACACCTGCAACATCTTCCCCTTTTCATGTTAACCAAACAACAGTGTGAAATTTCAGATAAGAACCAATACCAACATTTTCTATAGGTTAAGTCTGTTGGGTGGTTGTTAACATCTGCCACTACAGGTGAAGACTGGCCCACTTTGTACTAAGAGTTTCTCTGACCTTGCTGACTCTTCTCACCACTTACTGGGACGTTCTGTATTTGACTGCTGTCAGTTATACTGGCTTGCTCAGGATTGTCATTAACATTGGTCTGTGGCATCAATACTCTGCATTCCTTATTGTCAGTGGGTAAGTGTGGCCTGGTAATACCAGGTGAGTCTGGCTGGCCACTGGATATGGAGAATCAGGCTGCTCAGCCACCCGCAGATCCACACAATTGTGACGATAGAGAGTTCCCTCAATGTCCAGAGGGAATAGATAGGAGCGTGGTGCCACCTGTTGTGAACAGATACCCATTTTCCAGCAACCTGTTCGATCTCCAGGCAGCAGTTTCATGCGGATTCATTCCCCAATATTCAACTCTGGAAAATCTCTGACTCATTTGTCATATCTTGCCTTGAATGCTTGTCTCTTAAGCTGTAACTTTTCTGGGGCACCCTGTATCACAGAGGGCTCAAGCAATTTATGGTAAGGAGGTCTTTAGTCTCTTTGACATCGGTCTGCACCAGACTACTGTCCGTGCCCTCAGTTGGAGTATTTCTTCAATGTAGAATGGCCTTCCATGAATCTTTACCCATCACTTTGTGCACTTTATGCACTTTCTTGCATAAACTCTTAACAATCTTCTCAGCTGATTCAGCTTTGCCATTAGCTTTTGGATGACATGGTGATGAAGTCACATGCTCTGCAGATTTTCCCATACTGCTCTTTCTATTGTACACACGCACTGCCACAGTATTTGCATGATACTGGTTTGTTCCCAGGTGAGTTGTGTGGATGAATTTTGTGCTGGCGCTTGTGGTGGTGGTTCTTCATGCTTAGCTGTTATTTGGAAACTGCATTGACACTGTCAATGTTTACCCTGCTCCAAAGCTTTCATCTGTTTGTCAACAGGTTCTGTGGTACGACATACCTCAATTGCTGCTTGTAAACTTAAATTTTCTCTCAAAAGGCGGTGGTGTGTGCTTTCACTAGTGATACCCAGAATTATTTTATCAAGAATAAATTAATCTCTCAGAGAGCCATACTCACAATTTGCAGCTTTTCCTCTTAGCCATGTGACGAAACTGTCTATTCATTCACCTTCTTCTTGCTTACAGCTGCCAAATTCAGCTTCATATATGACATTTTAGAGGATCTGAAAAAGACTT
The DNA here is from genome assembly GCA_022577455.1 of Arizona elegans. Taxonomy (NCBI): domain Eukaryota; kingdom Metazoa; phylum Chordata; class Lepidosauria; order Squamata; family Colubridae; genus Arizona; species Arizona elegans. The sequence goes on from JAKOOJ010000002.1 coordinate 144,075,990, forward strand.
CTAAGGCATCTAAAATGGCTTTAGGATCACTTTTTTGCTCCTCTGTAAGGGTTAAATTGTGCTTGTAAATTGTAAACACGGAGGCATTCGCTGCCCATCAGCCTCCTCAACGTGGCTGCCTGCACTGCTGCCGGCTTGTCATTTAAGCCTGTGGCTAGGGAGTAATCCTCAAATTCCTCTCTGAAGTTGTCCCAGTTACTGCTGCAATCCCCATTCACCCTCATTGCCTCAGGCAGTGGTATGCTGTTAGCGGCTGCCATGATGCTGATTTTCTTGCTTCAAATGCTCGGCTTCCAGGACAGGACCACCATGTGCTAGGCCAGCATGCATCAAATGTGTAGAGACAGCACAGATTCAGAAGCTTCTGACACCATGTTTCACGTGGAGTACATAAACACAACACAAGCCATCACTTTTCAGAAGCCATCACATCACATCACCATCACAGGGGTGAAATGCTCCCAGTTCGGACCAGATCGCCCAATCCGGTAGCGATGGTGACGGGTGGTTCGGAGAACTGGTAGCAAAAATCCCTGCAGCCCCCCCCCACACACACACACACACACACTATGCCCAGCTGAGCTACAGGATATCAGAGGTTTTTTTTTTTTTTTACTTTTAAAAGCATTTTTTCTATAACCTCTTCCGACAAAAAAATGCTTTTAAAAGTTAAAAAAAAAAAGCCTCTGATGATCGCACGGCTCAGCTGGGATCGTCAGAGCTTTTCAAAGCATTTTTTTCTGCAACCTCTTGGCTGAAGAGGTGGTAAAAAAATGCTTTGAAAAGTCTCTGAGGATTCCAGCTGAGTTGCCGGATCGGCAGAGGCTTTTCAAAGCATTAGAAAAAATGTTTTGAAAAGTTAAAAAAAAAAAGTTGGCCACACCCACCAAGTCACATTATCCCCACCACCAAGCCACGCCCACAGAACCGGTAGTAACAAATTTTACATTTCACCCCTGAGCCATCATCCTAGAGAGAGAGAATACAACAGGTATGAATCATAGAATAGCAATGTGATACAGGAAACAAATACAATTGAGAGAAATGATAAGAGCTGCGTATAAGGTAAACATAACACCTGTAACACTGGTGCCTTAACCACTAGACAGACTGTCTCTAACCACTTACCATCTTAAAATGCCCTGAAGATCTCCCATAAAGTACCGTAAAATCCAGGACCAACCTTGCTATCTAACTTTCTTTGTATCAGCCAATTGGCTAGTTATAAGACTGAAATCTGTTGTAGGCATAAGGACATAAACTGTTATAGATTGCTGGCAACTTCAAGAGATACAATCTCTTAACATCCTTAAAACATATACCTTTTGGTAGCTAAAGTAATTAAAATAATCCAATATTCTCTTTAATTAGGATCTCTGCTTGCTCCAGTTTGGTGGAGAGGCTATAGTACGGATTTCCTATCCAGTCTCAACCAATTGGCTTGAAAAAAAGTCGGGGAATCAGACACTTATTTTAGGTGCTTAGTTCTCCAATTACTAATGATGGTTCCGCATTAGCCGCAGTAACCGTTTCCGGCATTGTTCACTCTGTAGTGAAAAGTCATGGAATTTCTTATTGAAAGCCAAGCGGGTCTCCTAAACCCAATGTACTCTAACGGGTCGAGCGACGCGCGCCTCTACATAGTATAAGTCTATGGAACCCACTATTTGCGCATGCGAAAAAGAGAAAGGCAAGGCGAATCCTCTTGTGCGACTCTTCCGGTTGATGACGTCTTCTTCGGGCGCCCCTTCGTATAGGCTAAGCTTTGCCGTGCGCAGTGCATGGTGGTTTCCCCGGCGGGAGCGCTTCGATCATGGCGAGCGATTTCTATTTGCGCTACTACGTTGGGCACAAGGGCAAGTTTGGCCACGAGTTTCTCGAATTCGAGTTCCGTCCTGACGGTGAGGCTCCCCGGAGCAAGAGGCGTGGTGGCTTCTAGGAAGCAAGGCAACGCGGGGGGGGGGGGTGGAGGGGCAGGGAAGGATGGGGAGATGTTTGCAGGGGAAGAATAGATCTTGCTTGTGCCGGTGAATCGGATGGGAGGAGGGGACCCGGTGAAGGAAGGAGAGGTTGGTGTTTGCTGAGGTTTATACGAGACGGCACCTGGGCTGTGTTAGGACGATCGGCGGAATTTTCTCATATTAGGTTGAGCTCTGACAGGTTGCAGTTGTAGCTTCTGGAGAGAGAAGATGAGCAAAGGGGATCTCATAGGTTATTATGGTCGAATAAAAACTGAGTTGCTTATGCGGGGATTAAAGCTAAATTGCTCATTACTTGAAGGATAGCAGGATATGAAACGCTTTTGTAGGAATCCAAATGCAGCAACGGATTCCGAGATAAGGAAAGGATCAAATAAAAATACACATTGGAAAAAAAATAATTACTGTTCTGGAATCACTAAGTAGCCAAACTCTTCATCATCAACCCCTGGACTGGTTAGCTTAGTAGGAAAGTCTCCATTTCAATAGCATCCAGAACAGTTTCCTTGCACTTGACTGAAGCCTACCTATAAATTTTGATCTTAGAATAACAGCGGAATCAGCATAACTAAATATTACTTACAGTAGTTAAAGGGGAGCAAGGACCTCAGAAATTAAGAGTTTTGAGGAAACTGTGCACCAGTAATCCTTTTTCACTGGCCTGAGTGCAACTGCTTACACTTCCTTGTTCTTTGCTTAATTTGTGGAACTATAATCAATATGTTATATTGCAGCGAACTGAAATTAAATGAAATGCTCTTTTGTTTACGCTTTTCTTGTAATGTTCAGTGTAATCTTTTTTCAACAGGTAAACTGAGATATGCAAATAACAGTAATTACAAAAATGATGTCATGATCAGAAAAGAAGTAAGTGTTTCAATATATCTGCAATTTTATGAGTAGTAAATAAACTTATGACATTTCAGAACTATTTCTTTACTTGGGCCATGATTTTGAGAATGCAGAAAATTAATCATTCGTTTGCTACTTGTTTTAAGTTTCTGTGTAAAATCCCTCTCAGTTGACTATATTGTACAAATGTACCCATCCTGGATTTTTTTCCTTCTGAATTCTTTAGATGGATATTTGTATAAATAGAAAAGAAGAGAAATGAATCATTTATGTTCTTTTTTCAAAAATGGCAGAATCATGCTAACATTCTACACTGTTTCTAGGCCTACGTACATAAAAGTGTGATGGAAGAATTAAAGAGAATCATTGATGACAGTGAAATTACAAAAGAAGATGATGCATTGTGGCCTCCACCAGATAGAGTTGGTCGACAGGTTAGTAGATTTTCTATTTATCATACAGATGTTTTAAATCTATATGTTCGTGCACAGCCTGTACTCTGTAAGAGATCAATCTAGATGAGGTTATAGTTGCAATCAGGTACCACTCCAGATATGTGAAGCAACTTCAAGAATTCCCAGCAATAGTTAAGTTGACTAAAGAATTCTTGGAATTGGAAGGCCAAGGTATCTGGAGGAAGGTTAGGCTAGGAAGTGGGTGTAGAGTCCTTTTGACTGCTAAGAGATGTAAAGTTGAATAAAATCTCCCAAATACAAACAAAAGTCCCAGTCTTATTTATTTGCATCCAACCCACCCAACATAAACCTTGCATTTCTGGTAATGTTAACTTGTTAACTCCATCAGTATAAATATGTGGTTAAGATTGCTCTTTCTGCTAAGAAGTGGCTACAGCCCCTTAAATAGCTGAATATAAATATTTGTTCTTGCAGGTAGAATATCTTGCTTTGGGCTTGAATAATCATGGATGGTTTATGAGAACAGAAATTCAAGCTTCATAAATATGGTAATCCATCCTAAATGTATGTTGTTTTATTTTATTTATTTCTAGGAGCTTGAAATTGTGATTGGGGATGAACATATCTCTTTCACAACATCAAAAATCGGTTCTCTTATTGATGTGAATCAGTCCAAGTAAGTGCTGTTTGAAGAGTGAATAATATGTTCGTTGCCTCTTTGCATTTATTAGGTTAGCATTGTAGAGAATTGATATATTGTGATTTGATCTCTCCAAGACAATGGGAATCAAAGGAATCAAAACTGTGAGTTCAGCAATCACATGATACCAGTTTAGGATACAGGAAGAGCAGAAGCAATGAAAGCGTATCCTAGCTGCCTTGTTTTGAATGCCTTTATAAACAATGCAGCCGTAGTCTGTACCTCAGTGGAAAATAAGAGCTCTTCTTCGTGTCCCGCTAATCATGATGTGAAGATATTGTACTCTCCATTTCTAAAGCACATGCCCTTATGCTGATTTTGTGTAATTCCCACTCTCTTTGGAAGCAGCATAAATTAGGCCTTAGCTTTTCCCATTTTAAAATAAGTGTTTCCATTTTCTCAACACACAAGGGAGAGAAGTCTAAGGGGCTGGCATCTGCCAAAATCCTCTTGGCTGGTTGATATTGTTCTGGCCATGCCTCCACTTTCCAGAGTCTGCAAATTGCATTCTATGGCCATTTTGGGTGGGATATTTCCATAGAGGCTTCTGTTTTTGTGTGCCTGATCAATGATTCACAAAGTACTATTTAAGCATCATGCCGGCGACTTACAGTATATATATTGCCCCACTGACTTGTTATTAAATACGTTTCTGCTGATTCAAGAACTAGAGGAATTCATATTAGTAATACATTAATTTGTAGTATTTTTTTTAGTATTAAAAAGTGTTTAAAGTATTTAGTATTTAAAAAGTATTTTTTATTTACTAAAAATGAAAAATGAGGGCAGGACAATTTCACGGTGCTTTTAAAAGTTGTTTGACATTTTGATGGCCTGGAAGTTCTCTGAGGGTAATGATTTTGATGTCAAAAGTTTCTTACTTTTAACTATGTGTTTTTTTTTGTACTTTGCTCCCCAGGGATCCAGAAGGTCTAAGAGTGTTTTATTATCTCGTCCAAGATCTCAAGTGTTTAGTCTTCAGTCTCATTGGATTACATTTCAAGATTAAACCAATTTAAATTGTGTGGATCTAAATTTGTATAAAGTTTTTTGGGGTGGGATTCTTTTCATTCCGTATCTTGGATAATGTTTATATATGTCTGTTTTTATACAGAGTGATTTAATAAAAACTAAGACTTTTTTCTTTTTATTTAGAAAGACTTTGTTGAACAAGATTCATATTTTAGGAATGGGCTGTTTTCATGTTCCTTATGTTTGCATGAACTTGAGGGGATTGGTAATATAACAAGAGTCAACACTTTCATCTAAATATGTACATAATTATTCTTTTAGCATCTCTTGTGAAGAAAGTTAAGTAACTAGTATGTTCCAGAACTGTGTATGTCCATGGATTTTTGCTCTCTTCGAAATACAGTGGAAGAAAGCAGAGTTTCCATAAGTCAGAACAAGTGATTAAGTAAGATATTTGCATATCTTAAGGAATAGGTGCAACTATACAGACCAGTATTTTATGGTGATACACATTATTGGGTTGCATTTTTAATGTAACAAATTCTTACTAGGAATAAGATTTAGATAATTATTTTGTAGTAAGTAGTTAAAAATAAGATAAATAAAATAGCAATGGTGCTGCTGTCGTTTATTAGAGGCCAGTAATCTGCAGCAATTTACTGGGACGACATAGTTCCACATTCATCCTAGTTTCTGGCCATAGTTCAATATGTTTATTAGAACAACTTACCAAATCATCAATAACTTAGCATCACCTCAATTTGTCGAGTTTCCTCCCCAGAATTTTTTTTCTTTGCCTTAATAATCTTATATTTGAAATTCTAAGTTTCCTATTGAATCAAATGAGTACTTTGGCCCATTTATTGTATATTCAAGTTTTGTCTACATATGGCACCTAAAAAAGAAAGGAGTAGGTGGGCTTTTTTTGTTTTTGGCAATGAAGGTTTAAACAATGATCAGATGATAGATTGTAACATTTCACATAAAACTGGGGAATGGTGTTAGAGACCACAAAAATCAGTGTGTGCCACATCTGCATGATATATGCACACATAGTGTGCTACTAGTGTTTGGTTTCGATTTGATTTTGTATATTTTAATAAAATCAAGTACTTGTAAAATAACAGCATTGCTACTGTTTACAACTTAAATGAATTGGTATCCTTATATAGGATTATTTATAAGTAAATGAATCTTGCTTTTTTCCTTCCAATAATCCTGGTGGTCTAAATTTAGAATAGTGTATGATCACTGTTTTGTATGCATAAAGCCAATTTTCTTGCTACTGTCACCACTAGAAGGGAATTTTAATAGCAGAAATTCTTTTCCTGAGCTTTAAATAGCATGAATCATCTAATGTTGTTTGGAGGTGTGTGTATGTGTGCTCTTGATAGGTAGTCCTCAACTTACGACCATAATGGAGCTCAGAATTTATATTGCTAGGTGAGACATTTACATGAATTTTGCCTCATTTTACAACCTTGCCACAGTTGTTAAGTGAATTTGGCTCCCACATTGACTTTGCATGTCAGAAGGTTGAAAAAGGGGATCATATGACCCCTCCTAACTATGAACCAATTGCCAAACATCTGAATTTTGATCATGTGACCATAGAGATACTGCAATGGTCATAAGTATGAACAATGGTCATAAGTCTTTTTTTGTGTGTCATTAAAACTTTGAACAATCACTAAATGAACTGTTGTAAGTTGAGGAGTACCTGTATCAAAGCGGATACTAACTCAATGCATTTCAAAATTCTGGTTCTTCCACTTTGATTTGTGGCTCACTATCAGGGGAAGATAACCAGTCGCATGACTACAAGATGGGTGGCATCCAAATTACAGACATACACAAATGGCAACTGCCATGCCCTAGGAATTGGAAGTTCACACATTTGAAAACCACCCAGGGTTGGGAGGAATGACCTAGGTTAGGATTCTCCAAACTTTAAGACTTGTGGGCTTCAACTCTCAGAAGTCTTAAAGTTGCCAGGTTTGGAGGGCCCTGACCTAGAAGAAAAGCTAGGTAAAAGCGTACTATCCCAGCCAAAGGCACCCTTAAATTTCTTCAGTTCCCTGTTTAAAGCTTAACCGTCTTTTGAACTGTCGAATCCCCTTTCAAGTACTGTAACCGTCACGGATCTATCCCAAAGGTGCTTTTTCAGGAGGCAACTGGTCTTGTTTTTTCTTTGAAGACGTTTCGCTTCTCTTCCAAGAAGTTACTTCAGCTCTGACAGGATAGTGGGGAATGGAAGGGTTTATACTCCATTCCCCACTATCCTGTCAGAGCTGAAGGAGCTTCTTGGATGAGAAGCGAAACGTCTTCAATGACAACCATGACCTGGATGACTGACAATAGAGAGTTCACGGATCTAGATTACAGTGTTTCTCAACCTTGGAAAATTGAAGATGGGCGGGCTTCAAGCTATCAAGGTTGAGAAATTGATCTAGAGGTCCGGCAGGGCTCCCGCTTCCACGCTGCAAAACGTCAGGCTGCCGTTAGAGGGCAGCATTTGATCGGCCGGATTTTTGCAGACCCAGCTCTCAAAAAAATCAGAATGGTCCCAAAATGCCCGCCCTCGAAACCTATTTCGGGGCGCCAGCGGAGTTAAACCGAGTTCAATCGACGCCTCGTTTTGCCATCGAGCCTCGCGAATCGAATACAAAACTGAGGCGGCCTGCCTTTAAGGATGCGTGTGTGGATCGAGATAAATGATCGCTTCTAGAAGCCGAGCACGAGTTCTGGGATCACAAGGGGTCTCTTTAAAACGGGATAACTGCCCCCCTCAGCCCCTTTTGAGGGCCGCCCTCCGCCTCTCCTCTCCGTTTCCCCGGATAAGGCGAAACTCAAGTCTCGCGAAGGTTGAGGAGCGCCTGCCCAGTTGGCGTCCGCGGTCGATTTCGCTTTGAGATCTGTGGGGTTTCGCGTGTCTTGGTTCGTGGGAAGGGAGGAGCAGGGATCTTTTCTGCCCGGCCCGGCCCGGCTCTCCTGAGGCTCGACTCCTTTCGTTCCCCTTCGGGCCATGGGGGTAAGAAGAGGCGGCTCGCCCGGGCGTGCCTTGAGGTTGGCGGGGATTGTCCTCCCAGCGCCTCTAACCGGTTTCGGGTGACGTTCTTCCTTGCAGAAAATCGGGTTGCAGTTCAAAGCGACTTTAGAAAACATTACAAACCTCCGGCCGGTGGGGGAGGATTTTCGATGGTATCTGAAGGTAGGTCTTCGGGAAACAGGCTGACACCCGCAAAATGCAACACACACACACACACACACCCATGATTAAATCTCTGTGGAGGTTCTCAGTCATCCAGGTCGTGGTTTCGCTTCCATTCCCCACCATCCAGTCAGAGCTGAAGAAGCTTCTTGGATGACAAGCGAAACATCTTCAAAGAAAAACCAAGAAAGTCCAGTTGCCCCTTGAAAAAGCACCTTGGGGACACCCATGAATTAATAAGTAAGTTAGCCAAGGTTAGCCCGGTGGCATAGATTATAAGGTGACTTACCTTTTAAAAAGCAAATGCATAACAATATTCTCTTCATATCCAGTTTTTTTATTTTTATTTATTTATTTATTTGTCAAACACGTATAAGATAACAGATATAAGTATAAACATGATTATGAATATAGGATAAGGATACAAATAAATGGGGACAGGGGCAGTAGGTTCGTTGGTTCTAGCCATCCTCAGTTCTAGCCATCCTCAGTCACACCACTTCAACATTTACATATTAATGTTTGGGTGCAACGCAGTGGCTTTGAATCAAAGCCACTGAATGAGCCTAAACTATTAGATTATGGTATTGTTGCAAATTGTGTTTTGGTTCACCACAGCTGGTATAGTCCCTGGAAATTTCTTCAGCTGCCCCATCACATTATTGTAATATTGTTTGCTGATTTCTATTTAGCAGCTTTAACGGGACCGTCTGGTCCTGATAAGCCATTATCTTCTACAAGGAGAAGGGTTGACTCTGTTTGATCTGGTGAGGTGGGCAGAATATCTCAGACAGTGACTAAAGCCAGAGACAAATATGGCTTTAAAAGTGACAACCCCAACCGTGAATCAATTTAGTAACAGTTGTAGCTCCCCAAACAATGCCCCCCCTCCCTATGTCTGAATATACCAATAACTGACCATTTTGTACCAGCTGCAGCTTCTGAATGTTCTTTAAAGGCATTCCTATGTAAAAGGACACCACAGGAATTTAAAGGGAAGGTTGTTAAGATATTAGTGTCTGAGAAGGACCTTGTAAGCCAGGAATGGATGCAGTTATTGCAGAAGAGGTACTTGTGCAAAAGCCCTCCAAGCCACAGCTACCACTTGTTAATTGAGGAGGAGCTATGACTTTAGGAGGACCCCCAAATTGTAAGCCATCTCTGAATATGGGAGGCCAATTTCATTAATTAAACAAAGATGGTCTTTCCCCATCATTTGGCCCAAAACCCCAAACACCTCTCCATCCAGATGTTTAAATGTTTAAATTTAAACATTTGATTATTGTGTTGTTGGATTCCATTCAATATATTTAGTTTGCATTTGTTTTCCTTTTATTTTCCAGCTTAAATGTGGAAACTGTAGTGAGGTTTCAGAAAAATGGCAATATCTACGATTAATGGTAAGTTTCAAAACAAATTATATAAGATATAGTTGGCACCAGGCATGTCATGATGCAAATGATTTATGGTATATAATTCATATTATTTGGGCAGTGGCATCATGAAGTTTATGATATCACACTTGTCCTGTCAGTGACAGGAGTTATCATCCAAAACATTTCTAGGAAATTAGAATTGGAAAGCACCTTATTTCTAGATTGTATCTAGGGTGTTGACTATATGAGTCTTGATTATATGCAAGCATTCACTATCATTCTTTCTAGAATTCTGCTCATTTTTCTAAATAATATGGATATTTTATTTATTTCATGGGAGAATATGCAAAGATTCCTCACCTATATCCTTTTAATACCAATATTTCCATTGGCAATATATTTTTATAGTCACATATATAGTTCAATCACTTAATTAGAATTGTAAACTTAATTAGCAGTCCAAATTAGATTTTTCTTTAAACAAAAGATTTAATAATGTCTCTGATTTTGCTAAAGATGTTTAGCAAAAATATCTCTGTTAGATAAGTATTCTGAACTACTGTATTCCCTGCTAACTTTGCTAAGTGTTTGCATAACATTCTTAATCTAAAAGAAAAGAGACTTTCATTAGAAGATTTGGATCTTGAGAAAAAGGACTTTATTTATTGTAGCGTCCTCTCCACTGGAGATCTTGAGATTGGCGGCTGATGTTTTCTTTTGAAATTCTGTTTAGGACAGCCATCCTCTGAAAGGAGGCCGGGGAAGTGCCACAATGGTGCAGAAATGCAAGTTGTGCTCCCGAGAAAACTCAATAGGTAAGGGATTTTTTTATACATCTATCCCCTAGATTACGAATGGCCAACCTTGGCAACTTTAAAACCTGTGGACTTCAACTCCAGAATTCCTCATCAAGGTAAACTCAACTTCAATTTCTGGGAGTTGAAGTCCATAAGTCTTAAAGTTGCCACAATCGGACACCCCCGCCCTAGATAAAGAACTCAGGTTACAATACTGTATTAAACTAATAGGAAAACATTCCTCCCACTCCTTCTTCCCCTCTATAATTGCCTATACATCTTTTGCAGAGTGGAGAAAGAAATAATCTTCTCCATAAAACAAGCTATGCCAAACAAAAATCAGCAAATGCCTGCAGATCTCTATTGTGAAAGATGGGTTAGCCTGAAAATTGGTTGTTGCTGGCAGTGGCAATGGGGGGAAAGGACAGTATTTGTTGCATCCAATATTTATGTAATGCAAATGTATCTATATATGTTCTGCATTCCTCTTAAGAGTAAAACTGGTCCAAATGTGTCAACTGACCAGTATTATCCTTATTGTTAATAGAGAATATTGCAAAGGGCACAAATATTTCTAAGGAAATTAACCTAGACTATACAGATTAGATGTTTTTTTAACAGATACCTAAAGACACCCCTGAGTTGAGCCTGTTTCTGCTGTTTGACTCCCCAATAGGACCTAAAATAGCGGTCTCCAACCTTTCTGGCTCAGTGGACTGGCGGCAGTGGGATGAGGGGAGGGGATGGTTTCACACATGCTCATGTGTGCCACTTTCAGAAATGCAGTTTTGTGCATGTGTGCTCACTCCCCCACTACTTCCACGGCCCAGTTCCGAACAGGCCACAGCCCACCAATGGGCTGTGGCCTAGGCGTTGGGGACCCCTGGCCTAAAAGTCCCAACCCTGCTTAGTTTTGGAGCCTAAGATTAGGTAGGCCACATGCTATGACTTGCTGAGATGCATCTAGTCATGACATAGTGCTTAAACATTTAAAACTAAATTTTAAAGGTGAAATCTAGCACATGACTGACCCTGCATCCATTCATATCTAAATATTTCTGTAGCCTGTGAGTTATACCTTTCTTTGCTTCAATGATATGTTTTTCTTTTTTCTTTTCTTTTTCAGATATCTTAAGTCAGACAATTAAGCCTTATAATGTAAGTTCATTTTATTTGTATTTTATGGAAAGGGTGAACTTTTAGCAGAAATTCCATTTCCCGTTATTTGACTTAAAGGCAGTAATATATACAGGGATTGATTATTTTTCTGTCATTCATGCTTGAATGTTTTCCCTATTTTAATTGAAATTTTCTCTAGAGATTTACAAACAACATACATTATATTCCTTGTAATATTACACTGTGTCTTGAGAAACATGTTCTCTTTCTTCCTGCTTGTCTTTATTCTTTTGTTTAAAAAAAAGCTAAGTATTCTTTTGGCTGAATTCTAGGCCGAAGACAATGAGACCTTTAAGACAATAGTGGAATTTGAGTGCCGTGGCCTTGAACCCGTGGATTTTCAACCACAGGCAAGTTCTCAAGAGTCTCCTTTTTGAAAAGCCTGCCTATTAAACCCAAGTGATTGCATAACTTGTTCTTGAGCACACAGTTTCTTTTGGTGCTAGTTCACACAACCATAGGATAAAGAGTTAACAGCTGGTAAGTTTGCACCTAAACGTTACTGTGATTTGAAGTTTGTTCTGTGCAAATTTAAACACACCTAATTAGAATCACATGATAGGGAAAACATTGTTAAGTATCTTAACTTTGGAATTCTTGATTATGGCTTTATTGCTCATCTGTAGCAGGGAACCTGCTGAATTTGTTTGGATGAAGGGTTGGTGTTAAATCAGACAGGAATTCTGATCCACTACAGGTGTTGTAGCTGCATAGATGCAGATAAAGGACGGTATTTTACCTCAGAAATAATGTGTCTCTAACAGATGCTTTTAAATTATTTGTAGGCAGGGTTTGCTGCAAATGGTGCTGAGTCTGGCACATCTTTCGATGAAATCAACTTACTGGAAAAGGTAGAGTCTTCATATTTGTGGTTCAAATAACCTTGTGGTCTATAGCGTACAAATCTTAAAACAGGCTCATATAAGATTAACGCTGCTGGACCACCTAAGGTCCACCTTAGATCAACATTCTCATAGTGGCCAACCAGATGTCTCCTGGCAGAAAGAAGAGATATTCCTTTCTCCTACTTCTGTTCTGTTCCCTGTTACTGGTATTTGAAGGTATCACCAATCTGACGCTAACATTGAATTTAAGGATTAATAGTTACTCCTCACAAAATATCCTGGTCCAATTTTACAACTATCCAAGTTATGCTGATTAATTGCAGCTTGTTAAATGAGAAACTAAGAAAGACTGGGCAAGCAGGACAATTCTTAAAGGTCGAGGGATATTATATTTATATTAGACACGTCTAGCCTGATGCCTTTCCATTGTGTTAGAACAGGATCTTCATATTGAAATCATAGTTTAAAAATTAAATTATCCATACCAGAAATATGGTCATCAAATATTGTACATCTCTGTTCCAGACACTAGTTTGAGATAAAACAGTTTGGTACCTAGATGTTTTGGATAACAAATGTGCTAATGAGAATTGTAGTTCAAAATATCTAGAAAGTAGATATTTTCTCTTCTTTCCTAAACTTCTGCTTGAACCTGGCTGCTGTCAGGACTGAAGTACAGATAGTCCTTGACTTAAAACCACAATTAAGATCAGAATTTCAGGCACTAAATGAATCATTAAATGAATCATCCTGTGACTGGACCCAATTTTATGACCATTTTGCCATGGTTATTAAGCAAAGCACATTAATGAATTAAGTAATTCATGCCATCATTAAGCACATCTGGCTTCCCCAATTGACTTTGCTTGTTGGAAGCCAGCTAGGAAAGTACAAATTGCATAAATGCAAGCTCATTATCAATCACCTGACTTGCAATCAGGGATGGTAGGAGAGTCATAACTTCAAGAATCAATCATAAATCACTTTTTCTAAGGCTATCTTAACTTCAAACCCTTGTTAAAGAATTGTAAGTTGAGGATTGTCTCAATAACAATGTTAGAAATCCTATGTTGCAAGCACTCCTAATTTGGCCGCCTCAGAGCAAAATAATCTCAACTAATCAACTTGGAGATATTTTTTTCATTCAAGGATAGTTTTCCTCACTGCATTTTCAAGGTCTGTTCTTGGCATGATAATCATCCAGACTGAGGATGATCTCTTCAAATTTAAAGACATGCTGAAACCTTTTTCTTTTAAATATGTGAAAAAACCTGAAATCAAATTATATTTGGTCGTGAGGATTTGCCTAATATATGAAATGGGGAGAGGGGGAAGGTATTGCTGAAATGCAGGCTGTCCTCCAAGCAACCGCCTACATCTTAACTGGAAACAATAATACTGTATCTTCATTAAAGCTTGTATAGAGCTAAGACGGCATGTTTCACTCTACAGGACTGGACTGACTATGATGAAAAAATAAAGGAATCTGTTGGCATCTATGAAGTTACCCATAAGTTTGTCAAATGTTAACTCCTATGGCAAAACAAAAATTTTCCGTTAAGCAAAGTCATTTAAATTGTATCCACAAAAGTCAAAATAAAATGATTACTTTTGATATTTTTTGCCCAGATCCATGCTGTTACTTTTTTATTGTCTGAAAAAATACATGCAATTAACACCATAGTTCTTATCTTGGAACAAAACAGTCTACAAATAGACATCCATTTAATATATTGAGAATTCACATTTCAGTTCCATTTCTTATAACAAGAATGGGAACTCATCCCATTCCAATGAGCCTTATTCAGAATACATAGATACATATAGCATTGTAGGTGTAGCATTTTTACCAGAGGCAGACATTAGAATTGATATATCAGGAAAAGGAAAATTATTCTGAGTATCTTAGAAATAAAATAATGTGTTGGATGCTTCTAAGTTAAATATACTTTATTGTATATTGAATGATGAATTGTAAGGATGGGGGTGACTCTTAAATGTACTATAAATGAAGAGAGATAAAGGTAAAGGATTCCCTGTAGATTTCCCTCCAGTAGTCATTACTGGAGGGAAAGGAGGTGCTGCTCATCTCCATTTCAAGACCATTGAGCCAATGCTATCCAAAGACATTTCTGCAGTCATGTGACCAGCATGATGCCACGGAGTGCTGTTACCTTCCCACCAAAGTAGTACTTGCATTCATATGTTTTCGAACTGCCAGGTTGGCAGGAGCTTGGATGAGGACGGGAACTCACCCTATTACTTCACACTCAGGTCTTGAACCTGGGCTGCCACAAGCCAAGCGTCTTAACCACTGAGCCACCACGCTGCTCCAAAAAGAGGAGACAACTGAAAACATTGTAATCCACATGAATGTCAATGCGTGCAGACATCCCCGCGCCCAAGAGTGGATGCTTTTAACTAAAGTCTGAAAATAAGCTACTGCTAGGGAAGAACTGCTTGTCTACATCAGACAGATGTATATCCACATAAAATGTCCCAAAGGTGCTTTTTCAAGAGGCAACTGGATTTGTTTTTCTTTGAAGACGTTTCGCTTCTCATTCAAGAAGCTTCTACAGCTCTGACTGGAAGCAAAATGTCTTCAAAGAAAAAACAAGAAAGTCCAGTTGCCTCTTGAAAAGCACCTTTAGGACAACCATGACCTGGATGGCAGAATCTCCATGACATAGATATAAAATGTGTCACATTTATTCAACAGAAAATTTTCAGGATACATTTCAGCTAGAAGCTCAAATCATGATATTTCAGGTAGTCCTTAACAACCATTCATTTAATGACCATTTGAAGTTACCACAGCACTGGGGGAAAAAATAACTTATGACTGGTCTTCACATTACGGCCATCACAGCATTCCCCACAGTCATGTGATCAAAATTTGGGTATTGGCAACTGGCATGTATTTATGAGGGTTGTAGCATCTTAAGATCACCTGATTACCATTTGTGACCTTACCAGCCAGCTTCAATTAATGACCATGTGATTCACTTAACTCCAGTGATTCACTTAACCATGGCAAAAAATGTAAAATCAGGTGCGACTCATTTAACAACCTCCTTGCTTAACAATGAAAATCCTGGCCCCCCAGGTGGTTGTAAGTCAAGGACTACCTGCATTATCTTCCTTTAAGCTTTCAGAGCAGATATAGATGTTACATGTTATTCTTTCGTGTGTGCTATTTTATTTTATTTTTATTTATTTATTTAGTTTGTCAAGCATGTATGAGAAAACAAGTATAAGTAAGAACATAACATATAAACATATAAGTATAAACAGGTATAAGTATATACATAATAAATGAGTAGAAATAAATGGGAACAGTAGGACAGGGACAATAGGCATGCTGATGCACTTATGCACACCCCCTTACAGACCTCTTCGGAATGGAGTGAGGTCCACGGTAGACAATTTAAGGTTAAAGTTTTGGGGGTTTGAGGATATAACAACAGAGTCAGGTAGTGAGTTCCAGGCATTGACCACTCTGTTGCTGAAGTTGTATTTTCTGCAATCAAGTTTGGAGCAGTTTACTTTGAGTTTGTATCTATTGTTTGCCCATGTATTATTGCGCTTGAAGCTGAAGTAGTCATTGACAGTAGTCATTTTACATGACTTCCACCCCATTTATTTGGGGAGAGATTTTTTTTTTCTACACAGTGTGCATCCTGTATCATATTTTCAGTTACAATGAACACCATGCCTGCTGACCAGTGTCTCAGCTAGAATTTCACTTCTAATCAACAATTCTATCATTCTCTGCAGTTGTTAACTTTGGTTTACTAGACACAGAAAATGGGCATTTTTACAAGATTTTTCCCTTTGAATATTTTTCTCCATTTTCTTCCATCTTTGGTGAAGGAAGAGACTAGATGGAGAAAAATCCTTCATTTTACATTCAGGATTTTTTTTCTTCTTCTTTGGTAAATTTGCTGCTTGCCTTACTGAATATTCTTTTAGCTGTTTGTTGTAAGGATTCCAAAAGTTTCACTTGAGTGTCACAAGGCAGAACTCTGGAAGGATGTGGACATTTCTGTTCCAACAAGCATGCTAGTTAAGATTTCTTTCCTTTTACAAAAATAAATCTATAATATTGGATTATCTTTTAACACAAGATCTCGCAAAAGGGGTATTGCTATCTAAATGTCACTCAAGCATTATTCCTATATTTGATACAATTAGTTTGTGTATATTTAAAAATTGATCAAACACATATATTACAGTGGTGGGTTTCAAATTTTTTTACTACCAGTTCTATGGGTGTGGCTTGGTGGGAGTGGCAGGGGAAGGATACTGTAAAATCTCCATTCCCATCCTACTCCAGGGGAAGGATACTGTAAAATATCCATTCCCTCCCCAATCCAGGGGAAGGTTACTGCAAAATCCCCATTTCCTCCCGATCAGCTGAGACTTGGGAGGCAGAGAATAGATGTGGGTGGGGCCAGTCAGAATTTTTACTACCAGTTCTCTGACCTAGTCAAAATTTCCGCTACCGGTTCTCCAGAACTGGTCAGAACCTGCTGAAACCCACCTCTGATATATTAGCAAAGAATACTCAAGTGATGTATCAAACAGTCTTATACTGCAAGAACTTCTATTGGCTGATAGATAATAAAGACAGCACTTTTTTTTTACAATTGGAAGTCCGTTTACACTCCCTGAGTTGGAGCTGGCCTTAATCATATTTGGAGAACAGGCATTAAAATCAGTGTAACAACTTAGTCATGACAAATGTAAAAATCCAGTGGGCCGGCTCTTTAACTCTATTTACATTCTTTCTTTCTTTTTCTCCAGAACTTAATCTGTTATTTTTAAAAAGGATAAACAGGTCATGGTCCAGCTAAAACATTAACCTTGAGCCAAAGGAAGTTTGTTATGTCACACATTTAAGAAAGCCAGTCCTGATCTATCTTAATTACTAATTTGTTTCCCTTCTAAAATATCAAAAATATCATCCAGTGATTTGTGCACACACTGCAGGAATTCTGGTGCATTCCTAGATGGATAAGCAGAAACGTTGCACCCGATCCAGTTATCGTGTATACTATAAGCTATGCCAAATCCATCAGGCACCACCGGCCCAAATCCACCCAGGAATACGGCTGAGCTGCTCAAAGTACTTGTGGAGAGAATGTTGTGGTTAATTAGGGCATAAGCTTTGTCCTTGTAAAGATCTGGCAAAGAAATTCCTTGGGATTCTGCTTCATGCCGCAGTGCATAAAGGTGACGATCAAATCCCTGACCTATCAAGAAAAATACAACAGTGAGTGGCTCTGAAAAAGTCACTACTTGTGTCTAAATCATATTTTATGCCACTTCCAAAGTCAAACATGACAGGCTGCTCTTAATTTGTTTCACAAAATTAAAACCATTGTGGTAAAAAAAAAAAAAAAAGGTTATGTGATCTTTAAATAAGCACTAAAATAATTTATTTAAATAAATTCTACCACTATATAAGAGCTGTGGTGGGGCAGTGGTTAGAATACAGTACTGCAGGCTAATTCTGCTGACTGCCAGCTGTCTGCAGTTCGATCCTGACTGGCTCAAGGTTGATTCAGCATTCCATTCTTCCGAGGTCAGTAAAATGAGGACCCAGATTGTTGTGGGCAATATGCTGACAATGTAAACCTCTTAGACAGGGCTGTAAATCATCCTGAAGCAGTATATAAGTCTAAGTGCTATTGCTAGTGCTATATTAATATATTTCAGAGCCCAGGAATCTTTATGCCATCTGAAATGTTATTTCTTGTTATTAATGTTATTCAAAGTTATTAATTACCCAGTGACTGCTGGTGCTAAGCAACAGTATCAATATGATGATTAATATGCTCCTGTTAAGGATACCAGTGTATAAAAATTAAAGCAGCAGCAATAAAACTCAAGCAACATCTTTTGCTTTCTAAAAATCGTAAAGAGTTTATTTTTCCAGAGGGAGTTTCAGAACTGATTCTGAAATCATGTAGGATTTAGGTTTACTATATTAATATACTTATTTTTTAATTGTTTTATTTGTATTGTTTAGTATGATATATAGCTAAATTGCCTGGAGACCATCTGGTTTGAAGTAGTGTATACGTTTTATAAAGAAATATGTATTAACCTCCCAGAGGTGGTTATTCCACAGTATTAAGAGCCTGGTGGCGCAATGGACTAAACTACTGTTAAAGTAGTATTTAGCTGCCAGCTGCCTGCAATTACTGCGAGTTCAATTCTCACCAGGCTCAAGGTTGACTCAGCCTTCCATCCTTCCGAGGTAGATAAAATGAGGACCCAGATTGTGGGGGCAATAAGCTGACTTTGTATAAAATAGAACACCGCTTAGGGGGGCCAAAAAGCCCTACTAAACAGGTATATACAAAAGTATGAAGGCTATTGCGTAAAAGCATTGTAAGCCGCCCTGAGTCTCCGGAGAAGGGCGGCATATAAATCAAACTAAAAATAAAATAAAATAAAATAAAATAAAATAAAATAAAATAAAATAAAATAATAAAATAAAATAAAATAAAATAAAATAAAATAAAATAAAATAAAATAAAATAAAATAAAATAAAATAAAATAAAATAAAATAAAATAAATAAAATAAAATAAAATAAAATAAAATAAAATAAAATAAAATAAAATAAAATAAAATAAAATAAAATAATAAAATAAAATAAAATAAAATAATAAAATAAAATAAAATAAAATAAAATAAAATAAAATAAAATAAAATAAAATAAAATAAAATAATAAAATAATAAAATAAAATAAAATAAAATAAAATAATAAATAAAATAAAATAATAAAATAAAATAAAATAAAATAAAATAATAAAATAAAATAAAATAAAATAAAATAAAATAAAATAAAATAAAATAAAATAATAAAATAAAAAAGTAATAAATTCAATTTCAATCTGTTTCCAAAAAAGCTACTAGCAATGGTGTCAATTCCAGAAGGAAGGTACACCAAAATGAAGTATCTTCTGAAAATGTGAAAATGAGCACTTCCTGTTCTTAGTCCCATCCACACATGCCCCCACTTTTATAAGGTGGGGCACCATAAGCAGTTTCTTCCAGGATGAATATCTCAAAATGGGTCAACCTCAATTGGAAAGGGAATTCCTGAACACATCTAAGTGCCAATCATAAAGAGCTTTATACGTAGGACAAAACCAGCACTTTGAATTGCATCCTCCTGGCAGATAGTGCAGAGCCTTCAAAATCAATACGGGTAGTCCTCATTTAGCAACTGCCTTATTTAACAACTTTCACAGCTATAACAGTCATGAAAAAGTAACTTTGCAACCAACCCTTGCATTTATGACCTTCACGGGTCTACAAAGCCAAGAAAAACTGAAGTAAGATCATAAGCACAGTTGCAATTTCACTTCGCTTAATAACCAAGTTGTCAGTTCCAGTAATGGTCATTAGAACTACCAATTAAGCCCTAGGTATTGTGCACCAGATAACACACAAGCTGTTCTGTACTGAAGCAGTGGTAGCTTGGGGATGGTCTTCGCAGGCAGCTGTATGTTGCACTGCACCTGGAGAAGTCCAAACAGGTAGTGAGGAGGGCATGCTGCCAATTTGCATAACTTTTGCTTCTCAAAATATTATATTGAAGTATTTTGTAATCTTGGTACATAACTCTATTGTCATGAGCCTCCTAGGGAATGAGGCAGGATCTAAACTCAATCAATCAATCAATCAATGAACTCAACACATCTAAATGACATTTTGAAATTGGATTAAATTACCGTTTCCCCCAAAATAAAACATCCCCTGATAATAAGCCCAATCGGGCTTTTGAGCACATGGCAATAAGGCCAAGCGCTTATTTCAGGGTTCAAAAAAATATAAGACAGGATCTTATTTTCAGGGAAACACGTACTAAAAAAAGTTATATTGCTCCACACACACTGTGAACACAAGTTATTCATAGGAAACTCAAATGTTAAGAAAAGGACTGTCATCAATATAAGCGAAAGCAAGGAAGAAGATCACTAACCCAGAGCAGCTTCCTTTGTGAGTTGACCATGATACGTGGAGCACTCAGTGATCATCTGGCGTAGCTCCATAGTATTGTGCTTGGACGGCCTCTTGACTAGTGCCTCTGAGCATGCCTTTGTGTAAACCGAAGCAGGCCGGATCGTTTCAGTGCGACCGTGTTTGAATGCTGCTGTGCTACAAGATTCATAGGTGGCAACTGTCTGTCCATATTGCCTAAGAAAAGCCATCTGGAAGGCAAGCTGGACTATGGCATCGGGACTCAGTTTCTGGGTCTTTATGAATTCCTTGCCTCCTCTTTCAAATTGGAAGGCCTTCAGTGTCAGTGTTTTCACAGTGGCATCAAAATTTTGCTTGGCTTTGGTGATTCCTTCTTTTAAGGCATCGTTCAGTTTGAAATTCAGCTTCTCTACAGCTCCGTGCGAATCACAGGCAGCCGGCAGAGACTGAGGAGTAAGGACAGGAGTCTCAGTGCTGTGTTTAAAGACTTCATTTTGGAACCTAAGCACAGCCACACCATCTCCCCAAGCATGCTCAAAGTGAATTGCTGCAGAGCCGTCTTTCGCTAAAATAAGATTAAATGATTTGTCGTACCACCTGTTCGTGCCATCGCCATGGAGCATTGTACGAGACAAATGGTCGACATCTTTAATTGGGAAATCATCAAGGCACAGGCAGAATATGGCCGAATCCACTTTCCTTAAGGCCTCCCTGTTGCCATTGTCAAGGAGTTCCTGCCTCAGAGTCGCCCAGGTGTCCCGATTTTCAGTAGTTAGATAAGGAAGAGGAAATGCTGGAACTGGAGCATTGTCCGAAAGGATGAATTTTAAATGGGCTTGAATTTCCAATGGTTTCACTATATTGCCATTTTGGTCTATCACATCAAACACATAGAAGTGGCCATTTCTAAGCACCAGTAAATGCTTGGCCTGCTCATCTGTAAACAGCTCGTCTTTCTTGGGTTTAGGCAGCCGGGTGGAATTGAAAAGTCTGAAGTATTGTGACATGTCTAGTGGGTAGGCATTCACCATATAGGCACCAAACCATGAGAGAGAAGAAGGCACAAATCGAATAAGCTTTTTGAACCCTGGAGTGTCACTCTTGGACGGGTTCAGATGAAACACTTCTGGTTCTAAGATGCCTGCCCTAAGAGTCTTCAAGAAACGTAAAGCAGCAACAGTCATGTTGGTGGCTTTCACAAGCTGATCGTTGTATTCAGGTTTGGGGTCAGGACTGAAAGCCATGAATGGATTGAAGTTAAGAATAACGGGTTCTCGTGCCTGAAGATACATGTCAAACCAGGGACCTGAAATTAAGCAGCAACTATATAAGTAAAGTTCAAATAAAATAAACTCTCTGTTTAGGACCCTGTCATTCCTTAATTTGGGGTAGAGTCAGGGCAACTGGATGGAGCTGATTGTTTACTGCCCTTCATAATGCCAGGCAGAGTTTGCAACACATATTTTTTTTCTTTACACCTTGGGAGAGAAACATCTGCCATTACCTAGGATTGACCTCTCAACCTTCTGACTCTGAGGTGAGCATTTTCATCACTAGGCCCCCACGCTGCTCTTCAAGTATCATTAATATGGGATGCTTATGTAAGGGACTTCCAGTTAAAAGCATATTTAATGAAGATCTGTGGGATGCGGTATAAAAGTTTCCAGGTTCGTAACAACTGAAAACAGAATTTCTGTTAAATTCCCTGACAGTAATTTAATATGGGGCATTCATTTGCATCCAATGCTCATTTACAATTTGCTCCCCTCTTTGACCATTTATCATTTGTCTTCAATGGGGAAAAAAAATCACAAATACTAACACACTCTAGCTTTTTTTACCTTTTTGCTTGTTGCTCTTTCCTGTGCTTTTCTTTCCATTTTTTTTTCTCCAAAAGTTTCAGTTCCCCAGCAAAGATTTCACTTTCTAATCCCTGGCTTCCATCTATCCACTAAAGTAACTGAATTCTATACTTGGCATAAAAACACTGGGATTTCTTCACAAATATGAGGACTGCAAAATAAATGTGAATAGGAAATGAAAGATAATCCGCTGCAGAGCCTGAACCTTCAAACAAATACATTGGTATAAAAGTGACATTGCTGTGCTACTAATTTTTAATTTTCACAGATTCGTGACAGAGGTTAGCAGCAAACTAGCTATCAAGAAACAGGTCTACAATGCAAGAACCTAGGCTCTGCAGAACATTGATAAGCAAATAATAAATAGTGTGCATTTAGCCAACCAATTCTGCTCCAAATTAAGACAGACAGAATTAGTGCTATTAAACAGAACCCAGTAAGTTTGTGTGATTTTGATTTACAAGAATTACCTTGGATTTTCCACTTATATTCCACTTGTAAGTAACCACCTACTCTCAGTCAACATTAGTAGGCTGGTGTTTATTTATTGTCCACAGAAACAACAGAGAGCTACTTCACAATTATCTTCCTAAATTTCATTTAAACAAATAAATTGTTCAGCATTTTATTTTAAATAGAAGAAAAATAGGCCACATGGGAAGGGAAAAAATGGTATAATTCTTTCCTTTTCTATATGACTTGAGTAGCATACATATTTTGCTTCTGCACATTTTGTTCTTTCACTCAGGGGAAAGATTATAATTTGGTAAATTTTAATGTGTAATCATTTCTCAGCTTATTCAAGCAAAGAGAATGAGGCAGATAGTATTTTAAATTCACAATGATTTAATTCAGAGTCTTGATTACGTACTATGTAATGAATCACTATTTTACTAAAGGATTCAGCAAGAACTGAGAAATAGAATAGAGTCAAATGTGGTGAGTTTTATACCAATTATGGGTGTGTGGTATACAAACATTCTGTTATCCTAGGCACAGATTATCCTTGAGAATTTGCTTAATGACCATAGCATTCACTTAACAAACCACTGCAAAAAAAGGTTGTAAAATTGGATTGGGCACATGACCATTAAGAGCCTGTTCATTCTAGTCGTAACTCAAGACTACCTGTACATTTCCAGATGTCAATATCCTACATGTAAGAAGAGGAAAACATAGGAGGGCGAGGAGGTGAATAAATACAACCAGAATTGAGACCAGAATTTCCATTGTAAGTCACTGGAGTCATACATTAAGTTGGATCCAATTTTACGATAATTTTTATGGCAGTCATTAAGTCATTAAGTGGATCATGCAGTTGTTAAATCCACATTTTCCAATGACAAAAATCAGCAAAAACAAGTCACAATTCATGATCACTTAATCACGTGACCAATTGTTAAAAAAATCTGGCTTCCCCAATTGACTTTGCTTGTCAATAGACTGCTATCTGGGAAGGTCACAAATCCTCTTCAGGAGACTGCAGTCGGTCATAAATGCGAGCCTGTTGCCAAGCGTTCAAGTTGCAATCACATGACCAAGGGGTAGTGCAAGGTTTGTAAGTGAAAGTACAGTGAAAGTACAGGTAGAACAGGTCATAAGTCACCTTTTCCAAGGCCGTCATAACTTTGATCCATTATTAAATGAACAGTCATAAGTGAAGGATTACCTGTAAATTAAGTTCACTAATCTAAATTCTATAAATGTTCTCTTCCTTGCTGTTCTTCTATTTTTTATTTTGTCTTATTTTTGCTGTCTCCTTTATGTTCTGGTATTCCTCCATCTGCTGAAGTAAGTTTCCTTTTCTTTATCTCATCCTGACTGTTCTTTTTTCCCAAACCATAAAGTTTAGCAGCCTGCAATAGATTAATATTTTGTTGGTAATGGTCATTAAGTCACTATGATCACTCTTTTTCTACAGACCGTATATTTTATTTCTCAGAATGGCATATGGAATCGGGAGTACGTGAAAGTTATAATACAGTGGTTCTTCAATTGTTTGAACCAATTTCTCCGTTTCCCTATCTCAAATAATTTCATGCCCCCCCCACACACAGACACACACACAAAGCCAAGGTTCTGCTGTTTTATACAAGCATCTTTGCAGCAGCAACCTGAATTCTCAACTCCCAAGCACTTACAAATTGCTCCACTAGCCCCAAACTATGCCCAAATTCCCTCCACTTTAAAAACCATTGCTCTAACCTATAAAACAACATATTTTTATCAGCAGCAAAAAAACTTTCCTTCACATTTCCTCTTTCACTACTTGAAAGGAATTCAAGGTAATTGCATGGCAATTAGATCACCCTGCTTTCCTCCTAAAGTTGCTAAGAGTTGAACCTGGCACATTCTATATGGAAAAGAGATGCTTGTTCTATCAATCCACTGTATTCTCTTCCATTCTCTAAATTCAGAAGAAGAAAGCTAATGTATCTTATAGGTCCTTTTGGAAATCATTTTGAGGATCCAGGCTTGCAGTTTAAGACGAATTCCAACCCAATCTTTGTGAGGACACACATTCAGCTTTGACTCAACAAATTCCATGTGTGGAACAGATGTTTCTGATAGCCCAAACTGAGATGAATGCTTTGAATGTCATGGCTAGGCTACAAATATAATTGTTCTGTGTAGAAGTGGTTAGAGGAAGTAACAGTAAAGAACATTCAAAGCAGTGGTGGGTTTCAAATTTTTTTACTACGGGTTCAGTGGGCATGGCAGGGGAAGGATACTGTAAAATCTCCATTCAAGCCCCACTCCGGGGGAAGGATACTGCAAAATTCCCCAATTCAGGGGAAGGTTACTGCAAGAACCCCATGGGGGGCTTTTCATCAGGTTCGCCTGATTCGCCAGTTGCGTCCCTTTCTGGATCGGGACTCCTTATGCACAGTCACTCAGGCACTCGTCACTTCCCACCTGGACTACTGCAATGCTCTCTACATGGGGCTCCCCTTGAGGAGCACCCGGAGGTTCCAACTGGTGCAGAATGCGGCCGCGCGGGGGATTATGGGAGCGAGGGGGTGCTCCCATGTGACGCCTCTCCTGCGGGAGCTGCATTGGCTTCTGGTGGTCTTCCGGGTGCACTTCAGGGTGCTGGTTACCACCTTTAAAGCGCTCCATGGCATAGGGCCTGGGTATTTGCGGGACCACCTTCTGCCACCGATAGCCTCCCACCGTCCAGTACACTCCCACAGAGAGGGACTCCTCAGGGTGCTGTCAGCCAGGCAGGGTCGGCTGGTGACCCCCAGGGGGAGGGTCTTCACTGTGGCAGCACCTGCCCTCTGGAACGATTTGCTCCTGGAGATACGCATGATACCAGATCTCCGGGCTTTTCACCGTGCCCTAAAAACTTTTCTTTTCCACCAAGCAGGGCTGGCGGAACCCCCCCCCCCCCTTTTGAGCTGTTAGATTTTTAATTGTCTATGGGTTTTAGTTGGGATGTTTTAAATTTTAGGCCAAAGTTGTGTAATTCTTTTAAAAATTTTAAATTTTGTATTGGGATGTTTTTTATTTTGGCTGTGCACCGCCCTGAGTCCAGCAGGAGAAGGGCGGTATACAAATTTAATAAAAATAAATAAAAAATAAAAATTTCCTCCCAGTCAGCTAGGACCTGGGAGGCAGAGAATAGATGGGGGCGGGCAAATCAGAATTTTTACTATTGGTTCTCCGAACTACTCAAAATTTCTGCTACCAATTCTCCAGAACCTGGTCAGAACCTGCTGAAACCCATCTCTTTTCAGCAGTGGTGAGGGGAGAAAAGACATTGGAAAGACTAGAGTGAGTAGATAGCAAGATAAGTTATGCAGTGTGTGGAAGGAGAGAAGGAGAGAAGGGGAAATGGGGCATGCCAGGGGAATATGGCATGCTGCGAGCTACTAAGGCAAGGAATGGAGAGAGAGGTAATCTGAACAGCTTTGGCCTATTCATTGCACAAAATCACTCCAGGATCTCTCCAGGTTTAGTTTTGTCTTGAAACCTGGAACAACCAAAACCTTTAAGCTGTTGGTTTTGCTGAACTGTGGATGAACTGAAAGGGTTCAACAAAACATTTAGAACACACAAATTTGTTCCTGGTTTAAAGGAAGCATACTTTCCATTTCATGCACACTCTTAAAGGAAATGTTAACCGTTCAAAGGTGTAAACAAGCATCAAAGCCAGTTCTGGACCTGTGGCCTCAGTCCAGTTAATGAAAAGGAAGATCCTGCCAGGTTAAAACTGATTCTTAATTGAGCGGTTTGAGGAAAAGACATCAGGAATGTAAGCAACATTTCACGATCATTTTCCTACCTGAAATATAACTTGTATGTTTATTTTGTTTGTCCTTTGCAACCAAATGATCATGCAATTCTCTACCAATGCCATTCTCAAAATTGCCAGCAAGTTGTTCGGTTTTCCTAAATTTAAAAAAGAAACAGAGAAAGAAATTTAGTGTATCTCTCTGATATATATAGTTCTTTGGGTGAAAATATGAAGTATGCTGCTGAATAATAAGGCTCTGCTAACCTTATTGTACAGAATAAAGAAGATGACCTTGACTATGATATGCAAGAACCATTACCTAGGCAAAAAAGGCTAAAACATGTTTTAAATCCAGTACCATTAGATGACATTTCAAAAAGGCTCAGCCAGATGTCTCTCTAATTCACTTGTATAAGGAACAGGAATATCACAATCAGATTTGCTAGAGTCTGTAACTATGGCCAATTTCAATACATGTGGTTTAAGCCTCCTGGTAGAAGTGTTCTTCTGATCTGGACTGTCCAGTAGGTGTGACCCTTCCTCATGTATCCCTGTGAAATTCCTACCTATATATTAAAAAGTATCATCACTTCCACATTGCAGGAACCCTGGTAGCACAATGATTAGAATGCAGCATTGCAGGCAAGCTCTGCCCACAGCCTGGAATTTGATCAACGTTGATTCAGCCTTCCTTCCTTCTGGTCAGTAAAATGAGAACCCAGTTTGTGGGAACAATATGCTGACATTGTAAACCACCCACAGAGTGCTGTAAAGCACTATGGGGTGGTATATAAGTGCTATTGCTATTTGCATTTGAGTTAACTGTTCTGAAATGCAAAGGGAACAGAAGTTTCCTTCAGTGTTATCTAGAAGATTTTCCTGAGGCTGCCTAGATCAGAGGTGTCAAACTCAAGGCCCACAGGCCAGATCTGGCCCATGGGGGTTTAGAGCTGGCCCGGGGCTGTCCTGGAAACAATGAAGGACTGTCCTGTGGTGTTTCTGCCAGCCAAAATGGAGCTTGTGGAGCTCTTTTTTCGCTGGCAGAGGGCTGCAGGAGGCCGTCCCGGCTGAAAAGGAGCCCGGGCAAGCCATGTGCAGCCTCCCCAAGCTCCATTTTTGCTGGCAGAGAACTGCAGAAGGTTGTTGTGGCTGAAAACAGAGCCTTGATGAGTGACATTGAGCTGGCCACACCAACCATGGCCATGCCACTGGCTATCGCCCTCCAGCCTCTTGAGGTCAAACACAACTCTGATCCGGCCCTCAATGAAATCGAGTTTGACAACCCTGGCCTAGATTAATACAGTCAGCACAAACAATGGTCAGGAGAATGGGAATTAAGCTGCAGACATCTTCAGGGCAACCAGGCTGAGAAAAGTACCTGGACAAGATATCAGAGAGGTGGAAGCTTGTCCCTACCTGAATTGATCATCATCCAAAAGAGGTTTCTGAGCACTCAAGTATCTTCTAATTGTATCTTCAAGTTTTGGAATGGGCAAGCTAATAACGAGAGGAATAAAATATTGAGTCTATGAGGTTAAAAAATGTTATCACAAACTCTCAAGAAAAACATGCTGATAGATTAAATGGTCAAGCAATTTTTAAGTTAAATACAAGCTCCAAATTAGCTCTGACACTGTAACTTATATCTAAGCATAATTTATTAATAATACTCTCAGGTAGATTAAGCTTTAGCTAAAATTTAAGTAAATACATTTTTGAATCAAGCATTCAACTATTTTGAAATAAGCAAATTAATGCAGAAACAAAATTAAAGAGATATTCTATTAACCAGAACCTATAATAAAGAAATTGTTTCATGGAAAAATGCTCTCCAGATTTAAAACAATTATATTGATATTTCTGCAGAAGTACAATGCATAAATAAACTCCAATCCCCCAAATAAACCAATGAGCATTGAGCATAGTAATTAATCAAAAACTGTTGCATATTAGCAACTGGGGAATGGAAAATAGGAGGAAGGGAATGAATACTGTACACCTGGCTCAAATGCTTCTGGATTAACATTTAAGTTAATATTTAAGGCATATTGGATGAACTCTTATCTCTTTTGCCACTGTAACCTATATGTAGGTTACTCATTTAGCAGGAACAGTAAAAAAAAAAAGTGCAAAGTATGCACGGTTGAATTCACTGTTATTTAGACAACTAAATAGTACACTTCGACCTTAATAGAATAATCCTAAGTAAACTGATTTTAAAAGTTTCAACTTCAAATCATTGTTCACTCTTTTGGTGACTGCCTGGACTAGTCCCTGAAATTTTCTTGGCAACATTTTTAGAAGTGGTTTTGTCATTGCCTTCTTCTTAGGGCTGAGAAAGAGTAACTGTCTCAAGGTTACCCAGCTGCCATCAGGCCTAAGGCAGGACTAGAGCTCACAGTCTCCTGGTTTCTACCTTGGTGCCTTAATCACTAGACCAAACTGGCTCTCAATTTAGAAACGAACAATGCATACAGTCAACCAAATAGGTACAAAGGCATTAAGTAGCAATTACAAAGATACATAGAGTCAGTTCTTGAAAACTGCAGGGGCTAGTCCAGGCAGTTGCCAGGATTCAAAAACTGGCTTGAAGGCACAACACATTTTTAAAAATGTATACATGTTTAACTCTGAACAGCAGTGATAAGAATCATGCCCTGCTTTTAGCACTACCCTTTCACCTACATACCATATTTTATTCTGGTCTTCTTTCATTACCAACTGCAATGAAGCTCTTGCATTTTCCCTTTCTCATTTTTAGCTCTTAACACAACTCTTTGTTGTGCTGTAACTTAGACTACCATAACTCACATTTCACCTTAGTCTTGTGAGCAATCCAGCTGCTGAACGTTCTCTTAATCTGGAGTTGAACTAAACAAGAGAAACATACTATCTCTTAGCAACTCAAGAGTTTATTGTGTAAAAATAAAATCAATTCCTGTCCTCTCATGAGTTCACAGAATATCCTAGCATCAGCACAATACAGCTATTAAGACAAGTTAAAATCTTTGTTTTGAGGTCACACATTATACAGACTGTACTGTGTGTTAAAAAAAAGTTTAACCTTGCTGCCTCAGATTATTAACAACTGCAGGAAAATCATTGGAATGTTATGACTATGACTAAACAAGAATGTATGTATGTATGTATGTATGTATGTATGTATGTATGTATGTATGTATGTCCAAACTGCATAATGAGGATTAAACAGCTAACACACAAATACTCAGAACATGTCCACTGCCCCTGATGAACTGGCATCCTATGCAGTTTTGAGTCCCTGGCAACCTACCAGACATCTGGGTTCAAAAATGATGTAGATGTAGTTTTCCATTTATCACTGAGTTCAGAAAACATAAGCATGACTAATTTCCATGCAAATAGTGTTCTGCAAAGAGGTATTCCTTATGGACTTCTGCAAAGTACCATCTTGTTCAAAGGCTTTTACTATATACATTCAGCACTTTAGTAGGGATTACGCTGATGACTCATCAGGGACTGGGATCCTATTGGCTGCTGTCACCTGTTTGCATGGGAGGAGGGTGAAGGTAACTACACCACCCTACACAGCAACTTACCTATTGGTGGAGACATTTTTTCTATATTACCCTGCAAAATGGCACCCAGCTGGTAGGCAGATCACTTTTCTTCAACATTCTGCACCCATGAATCAAGCTCTGCAGTGGATCAAAGTAGGGACTCTCCTATTGGGAACTCCCCAACACTATCTGATCCATGAGGTGGGGTGACAGAGGCTGCCTCCTAAAGTGGAGGGCAATCCTCATCCTCACCCAACATATCAGGCCATAGAATGAGCCACAAGGTGGGTGGGGGCTTCCTGATAAGGCAGAAGCAAAAAGACCCACTTATCCTATAGATCAAGTTTAGATGATGGCTCAATCTATTTGTCCAAATTTATCTCCTCTCCAAGTTCACCTTAAGAAGGCAATTGGTCAATGCTCCCTGATTCCCAAAGCAAGACATCCATCAAATCACTGCACTGATCCACCATGACGCTTAGGAACCATAAGCCTGTTTCCCATAGAGACCCGTTATGAAATGGAACCAATTATGTGCTCTTTGAAAACCCAAAGGAGTGCTTCTTCCAAGAGACAACTGGACTTCCTTGGGGGTGGTTTTTTTCCCCTTTGAAAACGTTTCGCTTCTCATCCAAGAAGCTTGGGTGGGGAATGGAAAGATTGGATGAGAAGCGAAACGTTTTCAAAGGGAAGAAAAAAGTCAAGAAAAGTCCAGTTGCCTTTTGGGACATGGTGATGGTTGCTCTTTGAAGAGTTTGTGTCAAGTGCTATAGGAATGGATTTCTAAGGAAATCTTAAGTGGATATAGGGAGCTTTCGTGTGCAATTCAAGTACAAGCTTTTTTCGCCGCTTCCCCCAAACCCAGCGAGTGAGAGAACTGACTTGTCTCATAACTTCCTATTTGAAAGAGGGGAGGGAATTGGACGCGAGGACCAAAGGCCACTTCAGAAGGGCAATCGAAGGACACCAACAAGCAAAGCTGGCTGGTGGTGGTGGGGAATCGAAGCCGAAGGGCCACAGGACAACAATCCCGGGGACCAGAGACCAAGTGCTACTGCTCTTTCACCCCAGGCTCCTTACCGGGGCAGGCTCTTCTGATAATGCATAGTGGGGACGATGCTGCGGTGCAAGTACTGGGAGAGCGCATCGTCTTGGCTGTAGCTTCTTCGGGGCCCGATGAGAAGAGGCGGGAGGCAAGCCCTCCGGAAACGGGAGAAGGAAGAAAATAGCAGCGCCCCGGTCACCATGGCGGTCTGGATACCTTCCCTGCCGGTGGCGGAAAAGGAGAGAGAGAGAGAGCCACCCGCCGGTGCCCGCCCCTGGGAGGAGTTTACTTCACATAAGAAGACGTGGGACGGCTCCGGAGGCAGATCGCGCCCTCTGGACTGCTTTAGTGGCCGGGTTGCTGGTTTTAAGTCATTGTGTGTGTGTGTGTTGCTGTTTTAAGTCATTGTGTGTGTGTGTTTTGCTGGTTTTAAGTCATTTTGTGTGTGTGTTGCTGGTTTTAAGTCATTGTGTGTGTGTGTGTATGTGTGTGTTTTGCTGGTTTTAAGTCATTGTGTGTGTGTGTGTTGCTGTTTTAAGTCATTGTGTGCGTGTGTGTGTGTGTGTGTTTTGCTGGTTTTAAGTCATTTTGTGTGTGTGTTGCTGGTTTTAAGTCATTGTGTGTGTGTGTGTTGCTGTTTTAAGTCATTGTGTGTGTGTGTGTGTGTTTTGCTGGTTTTAAGTCATTTTGTGTGTGTGTTGCTGGTTTTAAGTCAGTGTGTGTGTGTGTGTGTGTTTTGCTGCTTTAAGTCATTGTGTGCGTGTGTGTGTGTGTGTGTGTTTTGCTGCTTTAAGTCATTGTGTGCGTGTGTGTGTGTGTGTGTGTTGCTGGTTTTAAGTCATTGTGTGTGTGTGTGTGGTTTTTTTGCTGGTTTTAAGTCATTTTGTGTTTGTGTGTTGCTGGTTTTAAGTCATTGTGTGTGTGTGTGTGTGTGTCTGTGTGTGTGTTTTGCTGGTTTTAAGTCATTTTGTGTGTGTGTGCGCGCGTGCGTGTGACGGCGCTGTTTTGAGTGTAACTCCTCGTAGTTAGTGAAAGTTTGCAAGACAGTCCGAATCAGACGACGCGCTGACTCTGCGCTACAAACTAGAGTCCCAAAGGTGCTTTTTCAAGAGGCAACTAGACTTTAGTTAAAGAATGCAAATGACCAGCTGGGTGCAAGGAGTATAAGTCCTTCCATCCCCACCCACCCAACACACACACACACCCATCCAGTCAGAGCTGAAGAAGCTCCTTGGATGAGAAGCGAAACGTCTTCAAAGAAAAAAGAGAAAGTCCAGTTGCCTCCTGAAGAGAAGAACCTTTGGGACAACCAGGACTTGGATGACTGAGAATCGCCATAGACGTTTAGCTACAAACCGGCCGATGATCTCTCCGAAATGACAGCACCCAACTCGCGTTCCCTCTAAAAAGCCAGACTTCTCCAAACTTGGCCACTTCTAAGACTTGTGGACTTACAACTCCCAGAACGGAAGGGAGGCTGTGGGTGGCTGAGGAGAATTCTGAGTTTGGTCTAAAAGTTGCCAAGTTTGGAGATACACCCTCCTCCTTCCCTCCCCCCGCCCTAAAGTGTACAAGCCAGTGGCAGAAATGGGCGGGGCATTTTGCAGTTTTTCCCTCCGCTCCAGTTCTCCAACCTGAGGCGCCCTTCAAGGAGCGTTAGGCCGAGGCACCTGGACTGGAGGGTGCCAAAACAGGAGACGCTGGTTTAACTAGTCGGGGCGAGAAACCGAGGCAGAAATTGTTTCCCCGTTTCTTCTAAGATCAAAGCAGGCGAGGGGTGGGGAGGGGAGAGAAAGCCTCGTAACCCGAGTTGCATAGGTTTATATACATTAAAAAGGGCGGCTCTTCCTTTCCCCCCTTCTTGACAGAAGCACGAATTCTGCTCGCAGCAGCCTATAGGGAAATTAAATGGCCTGTCAATCGCCGAGACAAACACCAGAGGGCAGAGAGTCTGTTGGGATGTGCAATTTTTCTCCGTTTTCCTTTCCTTTCTTTGTGTTTCTTCTTTAATTTTCCTACCGAGCTTAAGGAAACGAGTTTCTCCCTCTTTCTCTATGGCAGAAAAAAAACACATTTTTTGTGGAATTCGATAGGAGATACTTCCACAAAAGTAAATACGGGATGATAATCTTATGTCACAGTCCTGTGTGGACCCTTTCCTAGGAACAGGTTCCATTGAGTTAAACTTGACTTAAGTGAAACCTTTTAGAAAAATATTGTAGTCTGGACTAGCATTGCCCTAAAAGTCATTTAAATATTCTTGGTTTTGATTTCATTTCAAGTCTTGCATGTATTGTATTGGACATCTTTATAATCATTTAGCAATCTATAAGTGAGTATTATGATTTATATGTGTTTTTAAGAGCATTCATACTTCACTCCTTCAAGCTATATATGGATAATACTCAGTTCTTGCTATATAAATGTATAGCTTTGTTTGTTGGCATGCTTGAAGTGATAAATTCCTTTTTAACACAACTGCTTTCATGTATTTACAGTGAATGCAAAACTGCCCCGAAATTCATCGAACTGAATACTGTATCAATTAACATATATGATTATATCAGTAGTGAATAGCCACAGGTTGCATACAGCCTCTAAATACCTCTAAACATCTATGTAACAATTATATGAAAATCCCTTGTATGGAGATCATGTTTAAAAATGTGTGTTTGCAAGAGTTGCACTGAATAATTATTTGGTGACATTTTTTTCAAGCACATTGGGACAGAATCTACCATGAGTTAATGAGGTAGCAATTTAGTTTGTTTCAGTTTTGCAGTACTTACATCATAGTGTTTTTTGTCACTTTGTAGCTTTCAATACATTTTATAAAATGCAAAGAAATTCAGCTATTCCTATGCATCTGTCTCTGTCCATAATAAACACAACTGTAACTGTTATGTCTCTGTCCATAATAAACACAATCTCCTCACAGATTTCCTGTAGAGACAGGAAATCTGAGAGGAGTCTACCATTTGAAGGAGATATCTGTTAGTTTGCTCAAACAAATTGGGACACGTACTATGGAAGGATCAAAGGAACGAATTTCCATCAAATGTATATGCTTTTTGTTTTTAAGTTGTTATCAAAAAGCTATTTGGTTTTGTTTACAACTTTATACAGGTATATCAGAAGAAGGGGTATTAAATAAAATACAACATTTCATTGAATAAATATACTCAGGATCGGCTTATGCCACACTTGTGACAAAGGTAGCATGTAGAACAGCATTCATGCATTTAAAAAAAGGCTCCCTAAAAGTAACTCCTAGGTAGGTTGATTACACAGTCACATCCATGTTGGTTTTGGGTAGCAAGCCACAAATGGGTTGCTTTTGCCTTTTACCACGTTGTCCTTGTTTTATGATTTTTATGAATAAATCTTCCTATTTTCTCCACAACAACAATGCTGTGAGGTGAGTTGGCCTGAGAAAGAGTGATTGGTCCAAAGTCACCCAGCTGGCTTCTGTGTCTCAATTGTGGTTGCTGTTGTTATTTTGTAGTCAAGATTACAGTTTTAGAATCACCAGGCACTTCCCTGTCCAAAGAACACTTCAGTAAATTCAGCTCTGAGTAGCATTCTGAGACAAGCTGACAACAGTTACTTGCTGCCACCTGCTTTAACATCTGTAGCTGTACATTTCAATAGACACTGCTATTTTTCCCAGGTCAGTTTATTGTGGAGTTTTTTTTTTATCTGCTTATTTGTCTAGAGCTTTTTACTGAGCATTACAGTTTCTTTTCCTGCCCTTGTTCTGGCTGATTAACTTTCCAAATAATCATTAAATCAGTATAAGCATAATCACTGGATCCTAGCCATCTTTAAGATGACTTTCATGAGCACTTCAAATGATAATGCTTGAGATTTTCTGGTATTTTGTACAATATCCATTCCTTTGCTTTTACTTTAAAGTATATTTATAGATGAGATTATTTTTGTAATTTGCAAAACATTTGATGGCAACATATTTTTACAATTTGTAAATAGTTATTTTTAGAAGAGTTTTCAGTATTAACAGTTGTTGAAGAAAGAAGGAATGTCCTAATAGCTCACGGGTATCAAACTAGCGGTGTCACGTTGCCATTACGTGATGTTTTGTGACATTTTTCCCCTTCATGGAGCTGGGGTGGGCATGGTCTGCATGTGATGCATCCGGCCTGTGGATTACCAGTTTGACACCCTTGTAAACAGCTGATAATCCTTGCAAATTCTTCCTTTCCTTGTATAAAAAACAAATGTATGTGTGTGATTCACAAATTATTAAATACATTTTTGGCTCGTCGGCTTGTCTCTATAAAATGATTAGTGATTCAAGATGTCTATGTCACCACAATTGCTAGAAACATTCAACAAAAATATCTACATTCAATTAGATATTTAAGGAATGAATTAATCTTATACTGATACCAAGTTGATACTACATGGATCTTTTTTAGATATTAGTTTTTCTTTTATATTTACTTTAATTAATATTGGTGACAACACATATGGGTGACATATAATAGAATTAGAACAACTCATGGGGTGTGTGCTGACTCCCTGTATAAATGGGGAAAGACACCTTCAGCACAATGTGATTGCGGGGATCCTTGACAGACTATCCAGCATATAGTGAGGGAATGCCCTAACAGACGGTATCCAGGAGATTCTAGGGACTTCCTCTGCATAACAACGGCAGCTACTGACTGGATCTCCAAACTCGACATTAAACTTTGAAATGTTATTTCTGTTTTCTTTTTAGGTTTTCTTACTGTTTTTTTACTGTTTTAAGTGTTTTTAACCTGTAAAAATGAAGTGTTTTAATACTGTGTGTGACAAGCCATACGCTAAATAAATAAATAAATAAATAAATAAATAAATAAATAAAATTTTACTTTTTATATTAAATGCCCCTGGAATATTGGTGTAGATATTGTTTATGTATTTGTCATATTTATGTAGTCACCCATCTCACAATCAAATGACTCATTAATAAAATAAAAACATAACAAGAATATTTCCTCTCCTTCAAGGATCCACTCTCAAATTGGAAAACTGAGGTAAAAAAGAAATACGTTATAATAAAATAATTTATTTTAAAGTTAAAAAAAAGGAAAGGAAACACATGGCTTTCTCCTAGGCCTTGAGGTAGAATGTATGGAATCCCTTGTCATATATGTTTGTCATATGTTGCATCTGTTTTGATCTTAGTTGTCTTGGTTTGCTATTTTATTTAATTTGTTTTCTGCATTTTTATGTATCTTGTTTTATTTATGTTGTGCCTTTATATTTTCTAATTGCCCAGGGTAAGTGTGGATTTGGGTCTTGAGTTGGGTAAGCACTGAAGTTGAATTAAATATAATGTCTAAGATGCCTTTTAAAAATTACATCAAAATCAAGAAATAATCCAATTCATAATAGAGCGGACAAAGGAAGTGATTCTTCAAAAATATTGAAGTGATGAAGGATAGCACATATGATTCAGAAAATGAGTGCCATTAAATAATATTTAATGTAGCGAAATGTAGCAAAATTCTGAACCTTGATCCCACATCTTTTTTTTTAAAAAAAATGTTTTCTATACTTGATACATTGCAGAGAAAATGTTTCATTTTGCTACAATGTCAGTGGTTTCTTTAGTTTACAACTGCAATTTTTTTGGCTGGCTGGTTCTATTTAGCAGATGAAAATAAAGAGATACATTAGTCAATTGAATAAACTATATTTTTAAAATTGCATATATCAAACATACATTTATAACCAAAGCAAGTTATACATAATACATTTATAAACCATACAATTGCATATGGTTTAATTCACTGGAAAAAAAAAGTTTTTCCTGAAAAAAATGTTGACAGGGACAAGATGTTTTTCCATATGCTTCCAATATTTCCAGATTATTTGTACTGGTAGTAGTGAAAAGTAAGCCATCATTACTTAAAGTTTAATCTTGTGCTTAACTAGTGTTAATCATCTACACTTTGAATGAAAACAGAAGATATCTACTGTGTGCATCACGTTCCTCTATGCCACCATTATTAAGGATCCTTTATAATATAGAGGATCCTATAACAGTTGAACAATGCACAATTATTTTATTTTCACTTTGCTCCAATATCACTCTGGTTTCTAAAATACCACTCCACTCTGTTCTCATTTTCCAGGGTTCTTAATCTTCCTTGAGGTTCGTATTGATGTAGTCACTAATAGGATTGTGAGTATTAATTTGGAAATACATGCTTGGTGGCTACTGGTAGAAGAGCGACCTTGCATGTCAGCTAAGCAGTCCCAGAAATGCTTTCATCTAATCTATGCCTGCTATTCTAACACAACAGGCTGAAAAGATCTCTGTGTCTATGGGATGCTGATTCCCCTCCGGAGATCACTGAGGACACCATGGCAGTGACTTTCAAAACAATGCTAGGTCGGGTCAAGGATGTTTGCAAAAGAAATGGTTTACTCATTCTCTCAGTGTTATCTGTCATAGTGGGATGTCTTCTTGGATTCTTTCTGAGGACAAGGCGTCTTTCTCCCCAGGTTAGTGATCTGAGCAGGTGTAGCATCATTGAGAAACAAAGGATTCATAAAATAAAACAGGAATTGTCATGAAGGACATTTTGCTAAATTGATATATTACAAGACATCTTGTTCTGAAAACAAAAGCTGTCTCTAGGTTTATTTGTTTTTTTTAAATGGTTGAAAAGTTGAGCCACTGCAAAATGAAATGTATACAATGTTAAATACTGAAGATGTTCAAATGGCAGGAACCTTTTTTAAAAAAAACTTGCATGGTTGTGAATTCTTGGTATGTCTGAATATACTATTCCCAGTGAAGCTAATGCATGTTCTTTTCTATTATTTAACATACTTACATTCCACAAGCCATTTATTTTAAAATAGTTTTGTTGATCTTAACAGATTTATAGGGAAAGTTCTCCATTATTATTATTTACTTATTAGCAATGAATTTATTTTAGAAAGTATGTTTTAGAACAACCTGAGGGATTCATCTGTTTGTTCTTCCTCCCACCTTACCCACTTTCATATTTACACTTCACGCTGGGTAAGCTAGCTAGAAATGGTTTATTTCTTGGTGGTGGTTCTTCTTATTTTTAGAAATAATAGGAATTGTCTGTTTTTAAAACAACAAAGACAAAAAGTTGTACAATGTTTGCCCCAAAGATGCTGGCTGAAGATGAGAAATATGAATTTGTCTCCCGTGTTGTGAATAAAATAGAGTCACAATTATCCATCATGGATCCATTCACTTTGTAAGGGAATTGTTTAGCATGGCAAAATCTATAAGTACACATCAGGAAAGCAGGCAACATGACAGCATAGAGATTCTTCTGGTTTGCCATCTATTAAGCTGGTATAGCTCTGATCTAGTTGCATTCAAGTTGATATGTGAAATGGAGAGATAACTTGGGAGGTTAACACTGTGAAAAGCTAGACACAAGAGGAGGTTTCTTGAATATTGCAGTTTTGACCTAGAAAACCTTAAAAGTTATATGGTCAAGGTATCTGAATGAGCAGGGCCTCTCATATGTTCTTTGCCAACTTCTGAGGCATGTCCCATCAGCAAGAAAAACTAGAAGCATAGGAGAGACTCTTCTATAACATCCGAACTATGAATTTCACACCTGCTTCATTCATCCCTGATGAGTTTTTGATAAGCAGAAATATGAGTACTTCAAGCTTCTGGTGTCATCTCATGAATTATATTGCTTCAGTTCGTTTTAACAGAGATATAGACAGATAAGTCTGGTGGTCAGTGAATTTAGTACTCCCCACCCCTAACAATAGCTAAACTAAACTCTTTCCTAGATTCATCATTTTTATACTAAATATATCATTCATCTGAGAATCCAATGAGTATTAAAATCACCATTTCAAAGAAAGCCAATTATTAATACCTCTATATATGTTCATTTTCTCAACATTCTATTCTTTGTTTCTTATGCTGTTGTAATGAAGAAGAAATTAATACTGTAGATATCAAAGCATCTTAACACTATTTTGAGATAAATTCATCCATTTCCTTATTTCCTTAGGAAATTAGTTATTTCCAATTTCCTGGAGAATTATTGATGAGAATGTTGAAGATGTTGATTCTGCCTCTGGTTGTTTCAAGGTAAGTTAGTCTATATCAGTTCAACCGCTTTTTGTATAATTTTCTTTTTAGATGATTCATTCCAAATAACATTGTGTGAATATAATTTTGGCGACTAGCTTTCTTGTTTAATCCAAATAGTATACTTGGATGAACCTAACAAAGCAAAGAAGGTGGTATAGAGAAAGGTGATAACTTTTCTTCTGCACTAATTCTTTGGTCTCAACCATTCATGATTAAAGTGACTTATTTTTTTAAAAAAATTGTGCATTTGCTCTTAAATGTGTAAGCTCTTAATATCACAATGGCTAATAGATGCATTAAGTAGAGATATATTTTAGCTACAATTCATTGAGCTGAAATATACCAATTAACATATATGATTATTCCAGTAGTGGACAACCCACTGGCTGCATGCAACTTCCAAGACACATATATACATTATGTCTCTGGGAATATATGTAAAAGTTAGATAAAAATGGGGCTTCAAAATTTAAATAAACCCTTATACTGGAATCATGCTAAAATATATATTATGTAATTGCTGCCCCAAAAGTTACACAGGCAAAAATCTTCTGTTTCCTTTTATAAGAGATATAACAACTGTTCATGACCCTGTTTTTATACTGCAAAATAATCTGGGAAACTTTCTCTGTTTTTCCATGCATGATGTACATATAAGAATTTATAGAAAAATACCTGATACACTTAGGGTTGCACAGAATCAATAATACTGGTACATTCTATTTCTATAATTGCAAAATTCATATTTATGGTGGCATGTGTATCAAATACAGTATTATAATGATAGATATGGTAATGGCTAATATTGCAGATTATCTTTAAGGTGCCTTTCCTGTAAAAGTTTCCAGAACCTAGCATGATGAAATAAAATATTAGAATCAAGGTGAATTGATTTAAATGTAAAACAATTTTGGAACTGAGTGCTCTTCACATATTTAAACAGTGTGCAAATCTGATAACTAAATCATCCTAGTTCAGCACTTGCTACAACACATTACAACAGTAAAGGTTTAATTTGAATTATGGTTTAGTTAACTTGCTGTAAACTTGCTTTGTGTGTTTTTTTTTTTTATTTAGAGACACTGCCTGCCTGCCTGCTTTCTTGCTTCATTCATGTGATTTAGAACAGGGTTCTCCAACCTTGGCAACTTTAAGCCTGGAGGACTTCAACTCCCAGAATTCCCCAATTCTCCATTAGACTTTGGGTGGCTTTCTATGCTAAACAGTATCATTTCAGAGGTGGTATTCAGCAGGTTCTGACCGGTTCTGGAGAACCGGTAGTGGAAATTTTGAGTAGTTCGGAGAACTGGTAAATACCACCTCTGAATGGCCCTGCCCCCATCTATTCTCTGCCTCCCGTGTCCCAGCTGATTGTGAGGAAATGGTGATTTTGCAGTATCCTTCCCCACCATACTCACCAAGCCACACCCACCAAGCATTGTCATGCACACCAAGCCATGCCCACAGAACCGGTAGTAAAAAAATTGTATCTCACCACTGGTATCATTCCCTGTCTCCCAATTCATATTTCACACTCACTCTGCCTGTAGTAGCAGGCTCCTAAAATTGTAGCTATTTTTAATGAAATAAAAATTAATCTCTTTTTTTAAAGGATGTGTACAAAAGAGAGATTACTATGTTTACAGATGACTTTAAAAAAAAAACATTCATTTTTTTACCAGTATGTTTAAAAATAGGTTTATAGGTTTATACATTTAGGCTGTTTTATTGCTCGAATCTAAGTTTATAAGGACTGGCACATTCCTCTTGTCATTTCTCTGTGGTTTTAGTTTTATAGCCACTTTCCTTGGAGTAGGTCTGACTCAATTTGGTGGGACTTGCTTTTGAATAGGCCTTTTAGGGATATGTGATAGTAGCACAAGCCATGTTTAAGTGAGATATGTTACTGTTTCTCTTGCATACAAATGTGTGGGAAGATATTATCCTGGCTCCTGTACTAACATGTTCTGAATTTCAGCATATATGAATTTGCATCCCCCAGTTCCAGTGGTGACAAGTTCCTGAATACTATTACTATTACTACTACTACTACTACTACTACTACCTCCTCTTCTTCTTCTTCTTCTTCTTCTTCTTCTTCTTCTTCTTCTTCTTCTTCTTCTTCTTCTTCTTCTTCTTCTTCTTCTTCCCGTTCCCCTTCCCTTTCTCCTTTTCCTTACCCACTTCTCCTTTTTCTCTCCCTTTTTCTCCCCTTTTTTTCTCCTCCTTCTTCTCCTCCTTCTCCTCCTCCTCCTCCTCCTCTTCTTCTTTCTTGACTAACTGACTTTTGTAATTGGTTTTACCTACAAATACCGTGTTGCCTCGAAAATAAGACCCTGTCTTATATTTGTTTGAACACTGAAATAAGTACTTGGCCTTATTGCCATGCGCTCAAAAGCCCGATTGGGCTTATTATCAGAGGATGTCTTTTTTGGGGGGAAACAGGGTATACAAGGAGAATATATTGAAACAAGACTGAAGCAGACAGTCTTAAAGTAGCTAGCACATTATTAGAAATAATTAATTAATTTTGCTTCCAAAACTGTACCCTAATTCTAGAATATGCTAAGCCAGTGTTTTTCAAATTTGGCAACTTTAGGACATGTCAACTTCAACTTCAGGATACTGGGTAGGGCAGAGGTGGGCGTCACATACTGTAACACCTGGAACCAAAAATGTGAGCACGCGGCATCGAAAAACAGGCGATTATAT
Source organism: Arizona elegans (assembly GCA_022577455.1). Classification (NCBI taxonomy): domain Eukaryota; kingdom Metazoa; phylum Chordata; class Lepidosauria; order Squamata; family Colubridae; genus Arizona; species Arizona elegans. The sequence goes on from JAKOOJ010000002.1 coordinate 144,117,835, forward strand.
AGGATGTGATAGCACCAGAGCGGGTGGGCTGGTCAGAACTACCAGCTCGCTCTAACTGGTCCGAACCGACAGCAGCCCACCACTGGGCTAAGGAATTCTAGAAGTCCCTATAATTTAAAATGGCCAAGTTTGAAAACTGCTCTAAGCTCTCTACCTGCCAACTGCATTTCAGTTATTTTTTGCTTCGTATGTGAAAAACAGTCATTTTTCTCAATAAAGTATTTTAAAAAAAAAAAACAGTCATTTTTCTGAACTCTTCCTGTGGTGGCTTTTAGGCTCTCTTTTATAGATTGCACCAGTAGAGGCTAAACCAATTTCATTGTATACATGATATACAATCACAACACAGGCTATTATTATTATCACATCTAGGGGTTTCAATGGCTTTATCTCGCTTTGGAATTAATGTTGAAGAGAGATCACATTTGATTTTTCCGTGATGGACATGCAGGAGATGGCAAAAGCCATAATTTTTAAAAAGACATTGGGATGAAGATTGTTCTAATGCACTGGGTTTAGCGCTCTCTGCTTTTCTTATTTTTATTACTGAATAAAACTGTTATTGCAACTACATATTTTATTATTTTAGTGCTAATAAGTTATGTTTGAAATTAGGAGCATAAGTTTTTCTGTTTGTTATGATCTATCTTCCCATCCTGCTTACAATCTTTTTGGACTGTTGCCTTCTGGCAGAAGATACAGAACAATTAAAACTCGGACCACACATTTTCTGAATAGTTTTTATCCCAGAGCTATAATTGCACTCAACATTGAACTAAAGGGCCACCATCAGTGAGCTGTTGGACAGTATTACTTGGTCTGTTGTGTGGATGTTTGGGTGTTTTAGGGGTGGGGAATTGTGCTGGGTGGGAGTGTGTTGGGGATTGTTATGTGTGTTGGATCTGGTCTTTGGGTGTTAAGTGAATTTCATTGTATGGGTATACTGTGTATACACGTACAATGACAATAAAGTTGTTATTATTATTACCTTGGATTCCACTCAGACGTTATTGCTTATTGAAAGTGTTTCTTTCCTCTTAAAATAGAAATGTGGAAAAAATATGGTATAATTAAAAATACTTGCCTTCTATTAGGACAGGGCTGTCAAACTCAAAGTCCATGGGCCAAATGCGTTACAAGCTGGCCATGCCCAGGCCCAGTTTAGCAAAGGGGGGAAAAGTTGCAATATGTCACGTGATGCCGCTGTGGCAATACTAGTTTGACATCGCAGTATTAGGATATATATATATATATATACAAACTGCTATTAAAATATGACACAGAGACAGAACAGTCAAAAAAGCATTATAAAGTACCAATAGATGTAAAATTATAAAGACACAATTACAATGTAATTATGAGAGGATTGGAATTAAGCAAAAATGGTTCTCCAGTGTATCATACATCATACAATAAGGCAAATTTAGAAATGTAGAATAGGCTTTTTACAGGAAAACAACTGTTGTAAGGATTGTAATAAAAAACCACTTTAAATGCTTATAAGCATGCTGATTTCAATGATCAGTAGGGAAAATTGAAATCAGATATTTTCTAATTATGTTTTTATTGTTTTTTATTGTTTTTACTTTCTTTTTATTATATGATTATAATATGTGCATTTATCTTTGGAATAGTGCTAAATAATGATGATATTAACATTTTGTTCAGAATCATTCAGATGTTTTTAGTATTCTGATAAAACACACTCCATTCTATACAATCAAATTAGTTAAATACTGAACTTCAGTTTTTGTGGCCACTGAAAACTCCTTGTTTATTTATCTTTCTTTATCTTTATCTTTATTCAAATTTCTATACCACCCTTCTCCTTTCGGACTCAGGGCGGTGAACAGCCAGAAATAAAACATTTTATATACAAAAGTTAAAATAAATTTAAAATAATTAAATAAATTTGGCCCATTAATTTAAAACATTCAAATTAAAAGCCATATCAAAATTTATTAAAACCAGTCATAAAATCAGGACAGCCTGGCTAACTGAAAAAAATAGGTTTTGAGGGCCCGACGAAAAGTCCGGAGGTCTGGGATCACTCGTATCTCTGGGGGTAGATTGTTCCAGAGGGTGGGTGCTACCACAGAGAAGGCTCTCCCCCTGGGGGTCGCCAGCTGACATTGCCTGGCCGACGGCACCCTGAGGAGACCCTCTCTGTGGGAGCGAACTGTCCGGTGGGAGGCAATTGGTGGCAGGAGGCGGTCCTGTAGATACCCCGGCCCTAAGACATGGAGCACTTTAAAGGTGATCACCAACACCTTGAAGCGCACTTGGAAGTCCACCGGGAGCCAATGCAGCTCGCGCAGGAGAGGAGTCACATGGGAGCGCCCCGTCGCTCCCATAATCCCCCGCGCGGCCGCATTCTGCACCACTTGGAGCCTCCAGGTGCACCCCAAAGGGAGCCCCATGTAGAGAGCGTTACATTAGTCCAGACAAGAGGTGACGAGCACTTGAGTGACTATGCGTAGGGAGTCCCAATCCAGAAAGGGGCGCAACTGGTGTATCAGGCGGACCTGATAGAAGGCCCCCCTGGCCACGGCCGTCGTATGCCCTTCTAAAGACAGCCGTGCGTCCAGAAGGACACCCAAGTTGTGGGCCCTTTCCGTGGGGGCCAATGATTCGCCCCCAATAACCAGCGATGGCGCCAGCTGGCTATACCAGGACACCGGCAGCCACAGCCACTTGGTCTTGGAAGGGTTGAGTCGAAGCCTGTTTCTCCCCATCCAGACCCGCACGGCCTCCAAGCACTGGGACATCACTTCCAAGGCATCGTTGGGATGGTCTGGGGTGGAGATTTACTGACATATTACATTTTATTTATTTTATTTTCTTCTTTTTTATTATTTATGCTGCTTTTAAATATGTAAATTTAAAACAAAAACAGAAGATATTCCAGGCACAATCTGTGGCTCATCAGAAAAAACACATGAGATTCTTTAGAGAGCATTTTAAGTCTGTATTTAACAGCACCTTGCAATGCCACCTGTTACTTACAGAGTTTTAGGAGTTACAGTAGGCTAGCCAATCCTAAAACTCTTGTATTATCATCTGAGCTAGACTAACATTATGCTGAAATAGAATAAAATAAAATCCAATATCGTGCCATATACCGTATTTTCCGGCGTATAAGACGACCCTTGAATTTTCCTGTTAAAATATAGGGTTTGGGCTATACTTACCATATAAGACTACCCCTCTTCCAACGCACACCAAATAAAAATTAAAAAACATCAACTGGCTCACCCACAATGTAAAAGCAGCTGTGCTAGACCCAAAATGGCCCCTGCAACAAGCAGGAACCTCACACAGCCACAAAAAGCCCAAAAACCCAACTTTCACACTTTACACACACAAAATTCCACATACAGCTTTGTGAGATTTTGTGTGTTTGTGTAGTTAGAGTGAAACACTACAAAAACATACTAAATCTCAGAAAGCTGCACAAATATTATTTTATTTTATTTTATTTTTATATGAAAGCTAAATTTAAAACTTCCTAAACTTTAAATGGCTAGGTCTAAAAAAGAACAACTAAAAAAAACCCAATTAACTATTTTTTTTAAAGATACCAAAGGGGAAAAAAACTTACCCAATAGAACAGGGGTCTCCAACCTTGGCAACTTTAAGACTTGTAGACTTCAACTCCCAGAATTCTGGGAGTTGAAGTCCACAACTCCCTGCCTGCTTGATTGCAGGCAGGGAGTTGCTTGCTGATGGAATGGGTTCAGGCAAGCGAAGCAAGGCAAGCGACTAGCAGCTAAGGTAAGCAAGCTGGAGGGGGAAAACTTTTTTCTTTCTCCATGGCTCTGGTGATCCCAGTTGAGTTGCCTGATTAGCAGATCATCAGAGCTTGGCTCGCCAGAGCCATTTAAGGCTCATCAGAGCCTTTCGGGCTGGTCTGTCTGGTTACAGGAGAATGGCACCCGGCGTATAAGACGACCCCTGACTTTTGAGAAGATTTTCATGTGTTAAAAAGTCGTCTTATACACCGGAAAATATGGTATTCAGAAACTGCCATGGGCAGGATACATTTCTTCAAAGCTTAATGCAGAATCAGTGTTATCTTTTGGTCCTTTAAGAAGGGCTTTTTAAGTTTGGCTCACTTATCTTGGTTTTTTTTTAAATGGAATACTATGATTTTTTTTTTTCAATTGTGATTTTGATGCATAATTGTGTAATTTGTTTTCCCGGTGTAATTTTGTTATAATTCTTATTTCTGGGAATGGCTTTAGTTCATTTCACAATTTCCTTTCTTCATTGAGATTGGCATTGATGGTAGATCATCAGCCAGGTTTTATTCTGTGGGAGTTTCGTAATTGTGAGAAACAGCTTATCCTGCTATTCATTATTGCATAATCGCAAAAATGTTCATGCATTACCAGACTTAAAATTAACAACAATCTTAAAATAGCTACATGAATTCTCTTTTACTACAGTTATAGCATTTTAATTTTTGGTTGTTCCTTGTTTTCCACTATATACAGTGATGCTTAAAAATGTATGAACCTTTTGAATTTTCAATATTTCTGCATAAATGTGAAATAAAATGTGATGCGCCTTGGTGGCGCAGCAGACTAAAGTGCTGTTAAGTACTTCCATCCTTTTGAGGTAGGTAAAATGAGGACCCGGATTGTGGGGGCAATAAGCTGACTTTGTGTAAAAAATAACACTGCTTGGGGGGGGGGGGGGCAAAAGCCCTACTAAGCAGGTATATACAAAAGTATGAAAGCTATTGCTTAATGCATTGTAAGCCGCCGTGAGTCTCCGGAGAAGAGTGGCATATAAATCGAACCAATAAATAAATAAATAAATATTCTCTAACAAGTCCTAACCCCCCCCCCAAAATGAGTAAAAATATATAGTACTTGTTTATTTGTGTATTGCAGAAAATAGTCCAGATATTTGATAAGAGGCTACCTATGGGGAAAAAGGAAATATTTAAGCCATATTTTCACCATAACTATTTATTTTGTGCCTTCAAGTCAGTGTTGACCCCTGCAACTACCTGAATATATGGCAAATGTTCTGAAGGTATAACGATACCATAGCAATTGTTGTGTAAACTGTTAGGAGATGCTTTTCCCAATCTCTTTAACTATAATTGTATGTTGAGATAGTGACTGTGAAAGCAGAATAAAGAAAATTAGTCCTGAGCAGTGCAAGCAAATACCACATTAAGGGCAGCTACAGGTGATTTGCTTTTTTTATTATTATTTTAAAATTTAAATTCTTTCCAAAGTAGGTAGTGAAGCTGGAGTAAAATGAAGAATTTGGTTTATTTATCCATTGGATTTTTTAAACAAGAAGAATCTTACTAATCTTAGTGGTTTACAGAAATAAAAACATTCACAATGCAACAATACAAAGTAGTAAAAATATGATCATAAAATTAATTTAAACCAGCAGTATCCCAATTAAGAGTTAACCATTTATGGCTCTCTTAACTTTTGTTGTTACTTGCGAAGTCATGTCTGACTCATTACGACCCCATGGACAACGTTCCTCCAGGCCTTCCTGTCCTCTACCATCTTCTGGAGTCCATTTAAGCTCACACCTACTGCTTCAGTGACTCCATCCAGCCACCTCGTTCTCTGTCATCCCGTTCTTCTTTTGCCCTTAATCCTTCCCAGCATTAGGCTCTTCACCAGTGAGTCCTTCCTTCTCATTAGGTGGCCAAAGTATTTCAGTTTCATCTTCAGGACCTGGCCTTCCAAAAAGCAGTCAGGGTTGATCTCCTCTAGGACTGACCAGTTTGATCGCCTTGCACTCCAAGGGACTCACAGGAGTCATCTCCAGCACCATAGTTCAAAGGTCTCAATTCTTTGGCGCTCAACCTTTCTTATGGTCCAACTTTCACAGCCATACATTGCAAACTATAGCCTTGACTATACGCACTTTTGTTGGCAGGGTGATGTCTCTGCTTTTTAGTATGCTGTCTAGATTTGCCATAGCTTTCCTCCCCAGGAGCAAGCGTCTTTAATTTCTTGGCTGCAGTCCCCATCTGTGGTGAACTTGGAGCCCAGGAAAATAAAATCTGTCACTACCTCCATTTCTTCCCCATCTATTTACTATAATTAAAAGCCCTCTGGGGGCTTCCGGTCTGGCTTCCTTCACCGCCAGACGGTCCTCTGTGACCGCCAGCCCCGTTGCCTGTAAAGAGCCGCCTTTACATCTGAAAGGCGGCTCGAAAAACTCCATTTCCTGAAGGAAATGTGAGACAGAGCAGGCGAGGGCAGGTAGAGCCCTCTGCGAAGTCCCCAGAGTTTTTTTTTTACTCTTGGGGACGAGCAGGTTGTGGCTCCCTATTGCCGCTCACCGCTGTTCCAGGCTTCGGGAGAACTCTGCCTTTTTGCAGAGCCAGGCGCTGGGACCGGACCAATCAATGAAATTAACAGATGGTTTAATTAAAGAGGACGAGATTTGGACTTGGGACCCTAAATCGCAAGTATTTTTAATGATTTTACAAGCGTTTTTAAGTGGAGGAAAAAAAAGTTTAAAATGGCGACTGCTGAGGCTTGAGAAGAAGAAGAAAGCCGAAAGTGAAAGTCCTTCCGTAACAAGCTACAAAGTAACGGAATACACAGTGCTGGCTAGAATCTAGAAGAAAAATATCTATTTTAAGTTTCTTTTTTCTTGGAGATTTGTACTTGATCTTGCTTGGGGGAAAGTTTTCTTTCTTTCTTTAAAAAGAGTTTGTTTGTGTGGCAGGATGGCGTTAAAACTAATAAAGCCTGACAAACAAGCAGTGGGGGGGTGTTCCCCCATTTACAATTATCTGAACAAGTTCTGAGCTTACAGACTCAGCAGAATTGCTTTAATTTAAAAGAATTTGTCTTGGAGGAAATGGCAAGATATCACGAGACTGTGAACCAGAAACTTGAAAAATTTAGGCAGGAAATTAAAGAAATGATACAAGTAAAGTATGATAATCTGCAACGAAAGATTGTAACAGTGACTAATGCTTTTTCAGAAATTGTTATAAAGATGGATACAAATATCAAGTTACTAGAGTCTAAAATGGAGGAAGTTGATGATAAGATTTATAATTTGGACAATAAAATACAAAGAATTGGAAATGATTTGATAAATATTCAAGACAATAGTTTAGAAGTAAAGTCTAAAAAGGAAGCTGGTCACGAGACTTATAATGCAGAAGATACAAAGCAAGGGATTGAAAAAGAAGTTACAATGATGCAATACAGGCTCACGGAATTTGCGGTTAGAATGAGAGGGTTACAGGAAAATAATAGAGATGATTTAAGAAAAATATCTGCTCAAGTCCTGGCCGGGATTTTAAAGGTTCATCCTGAGGAGGTATCTTGTAAGATTGACAAGGCCTATAGAATAAATACTTGGATTGCAGAGCAAAGGCAATTGCCTAGAGATGTGGTGATTTACTTCACAGATAAAGAAATAAGAAATGATATTGTGCAAAAATCCTTTAATTCTACTCTACAATTGAATGGAAGAAAGATCTGGATATATAAAGAGTTGCCGCCTAAGATGCTAAAAGATAGAAAGAAATTTGGATTTTTGGTGACTGACCTAAAGAAACGAAACATCTTATTCAGGTGGGACGTTCCACTTGGAATAATATTGAGATATCAAGGAGAAAGATATCAGCTAAATACTGTTGAAAAAGCGGAAGAATTTTACTACAAGGTTCTCAAAAAGCAAAATCAACAAGAGATAGAAATTCAAGGTAAGCAGAAGGAGGTGGAAGTAATGGAAAAACAACAAGTTACAGAGGTCTTTGCAGATGAGCTGCTTCTGGATTCTCCTTCAGAGGTCTCAGCTGGACTATTTATAAATACAAGAGAGGCGGCTCTGGATTCTAATGTGATGACTTATCAAGTTACAGACCAGCATGAAAATCAATCAGTTGATATACAAATCATAGAACCAGAATGGAGATTTAAGCCACAAAAGCAAAACCAACAAGATCAAGTTATAGATCAGCATGAAAACCAAACAGTTGATATACAATTTATAGAAAGGAAATCAGGATGGAGATCCAACCCACAAAAAGTCAAGAAAAGAAGAAGCAGGTCTCACAAAAACAAAAACTTTTAAACTAAACAACAGCGTAATGCCAGTTATTTAAGAGATGATTGAATATATGAAAAGATAGTTGAGGCAAAGTATTGGTTTACATTATCCTGAGGAGAGTGACGGATTTCTGCAGTGCTGTACTTTTGGGATGTGAAAAGGGCCTCAAACTGAATGGATTGGAATTATCTTTTTTTTTGGATTCTTTGACAAATGTACTACGTTTATGCTGAGCTACAAGGCGAGAGAGCTATGGAATTGGGGCACGCAGATGATCTGGCTGTTACCCTATTACGGTGGTTGGAATTAATAATTTGGATGAAAGACACCACTACAGACACTATATGGAATACAAATATAAAGTCACTTGGGTGGTTGTTGTTTTTTTTTTTCAGAAGATATTTGTTATTGATGGGGGCAGATGGTAATTGAAGATACTGAATATACTGTTGGAATTAGGATGTGATGTTACCCTAATATAGGTGATGGAGTTAACAATCCAGCTGAAAGACATTACAGAAGATATCATATGGATTACAAGCTTAAAGTCTTTTTTAAGAGGATTTTATTTACATAAGGGAATATTTTTTAATGGTGTGGGCAGAAGAATAAAGATATTAAGAATTATTAAGTATGGTAGTCTTGTAGGAAAGTGGGTGGAGACAGGTTAGCTTATTGATTGTTTAGTTTAAGAAAAGGGATATTATGTTTAGATATGAATATATGTAAAAGATTTGAGTTAAGAGATATATCGATGGGGGTGGAGGAAATGGGTAGACTATGAATTGAATAAATGTTAAATTAGGATTTATTATATAGTCTTATAGTGGAAGGTTGCTTTGAAATGTTATATTAGTATACATAAAAGATTTGATTTAAGAGATACATGTATGGGGGAGCAGAAAAAGGGTAGATTAGCAGATTGAGCAGAAATTGCTAAACTGGGAGATATAATAATATTATTATGCTAAATTAGGAGTTATTATATAATGTTATAGTAGAATGTTATTTTGAAATGTATAGTATAAGGGGGATATAATAATATTATTAGAAAGAAAGGGTCAGTATATGGGGGATGGAGTAAGGGGATGGTAAAGTATTATATAATCTGTTATGAATTTGGGTTTTATTTTGAAGAAGCCACAGGGGGAGGGGAGGGGGAGGGGGGGTTAGGGAGGAGGGGGAAAAAGGGGGGGAATTTGTATTTGAAAAACTTTTTCAATTAAAAAAAAAGCCCTCTGGAAAAGTTCCATTTTGACCAATTTTCAGAAGACTATCAGAGTCACTGTGGAACAAAAGTTCACCTGTTTTCCCTTCTCTTCAGCAGAAGACTAGCTGGCAGAGGCTTAAGATATATAGCAGTAGTTTTTGTTTTGTTTTTTTCAAGTGACTACTTTGAAGTGGGGTGGCTTCCTTGAGCCCAGAACTTTGGAACCAGAAGTAAGAAAAGGGACCACCCAGAAACTCCAGGTTTGCCAAGAAAAGATCAGAGCCAGAAAAAAATGACTTGGGTCTTGAAATAATCATCTTGTAAGACAGGTCCAGAGCCAGAGCTGAATGAAATCGTGGAACTGCCCTTTTTCACGGTTGGAATCCTTTAGCTGTTTTTCCCTATTGCACTACAAGTTGTTGTTTTGTTTTGCTTTTTGTTTGTTTTATGGTCTGCTTAAAATATGGTTGAGCATAGTTCTATCATGGCTCGGTCCAACCTGGCACCTAGAAGATCCTGTAGTACAGTGGACTAAAGCGCTGTTATTAACAACTGCTGCTTGCAATTACTGCAAGTTCAAATCTCACCAGGCTCAAGGTTGACTCAGCCTTCCATCCTTTCAAAGGTAGGTGAAATGAGGACCTAGATTGTGGGGCCAATAAGCTGACTTTGTATAAATATACAAAAGTATGAAGGCTATTGTTTAACGCATTGTAAGCCACCCTGAGTCTCCGGAAAAGGGTGGCATATAAATTAAACCAAAAAAAAAAAGTTTCATCTGCCTATTGAGACGTCTCTCTGATCAAGATCAGAAGCCTAGAAACTATTATTCCAGGCTCCACATTCCAATTATAGATTATCATTCCAATTTATTAATGCATTGTTTCCCATATATTTATCTTTATATAGGTATTAAAGTGGTCTGTATCTGTGATTCCTTGGATTGTTGGTCAACGTTCATTTCAGCACAGCCTCCTATGTTAATTTGACCTCCTATGAGTTTGCTTTGAAAACAAAGAAAAAATGCTCTAATTCTCATTTTGGAAAATATAGAATCTAGAGGTTGATAGCAGCAAGAGCCAAAATGAGTAGAATTGTCTAGTCAGCCGTAAAGTGTTTCATTCGTTTCCTAATTTTGTTTCTATTTTTTACTTTTTAGAGTCAAGGTTTCAAGCATCTTTTGTTTGTTGAAACAAAGGCTGGGATAAGAAAGGGATTAATTTCTTTAATATCAGTACACAATATTGCAACATCCAGTTTTATTTATGAGACAAATTGCTAAAGTGATAATTATGTTGTAACACAGGAGCTGGTATTTTCTGGTTCAGCCAACCCATAATCAGGCTACATCTAATACTGCTAACATTGTTTTATCAAAGAAGGCACCAATTTATTTGGGGGAGGCTTTTACATAGCAAGCAATTATGAAGAGAAATTCAATGAAAATATAATCAAGAGGTGAATGAATGAAAACAAGCCTGTATGCTGTAGCAATTGTTGGTTGGTAATGCTTGACCATTACTTCTTGACAGGATTAGTGTCTTTCTAATCACTCTAATCCCCTCTGATAGGTCCATCTATAATCCATCCATTTCAAAGCAATATCCAGATGGCTCCGGATGGGGGATGGAACAGAACAAGCTGGAGAGGCATGAGCTGAATCTGTTTATGGTCAGCTCCTTATGTTTCCCTTTTCCAGAGTTATTACATTTGAGGCTTCCAACATTCAGAAATTGAGACAATGAATTAAGCAGAAAGCTATCAGCACAGATGAATTCAGATAAACCTAAATTCCATGTATATATCAGATTTGTGAATCTTTTAGCTAGTTTCCTTGCCACTATTCATAAAGAATGGAACAGTTGAAAACAATTGAATTAAGTTGTCTTAAGGATGGCTGCTCTGGAAAATGGTTTAAACTGACATTTGGTAGATACTTTCACCTGCCAAGTTCCAGATACCTTATTTAGCCTTATGGAATATTTAATAACTTCTTGCTAGCTGGTATGCTGAAAGTATTGAGCTTATTTTTAATATGTCTCCTGTGGGTTCAGCTTCACTTCCATCTTTTCAATAAATATTTGAAACCAAAGGGAAGCTAAGAGACTATAATAGCTTCTACTTGACTTCCAGCGTTTAATGTGGATCATTTCTTCTTTATGCTAGTGTTGTCTGTGTATAATTCTAGACACTATAAAAAATAAATTTTGTACTGTATGTGGCAGATAATAGTTTTCATTATCTTTGTTGTTCAGTATAAAATACCTGTCATAAGAAGTAACAGGCCTTAACTGATCTTGGAAAAGAGTAAATACAAGTTCATCAGGAAATTTCAGGACTATAGACAAGGCTCAGTAATTTAAAAAAAAAAATCTCAGATGCAGCTGACCACAGCATTTGAAACCTGATAGAATTTTATGCCTTTGCATTCATTCATTCATTCATTCATTCATTCATTCATTCATTCATTTATTTGCCACTCATCTTACCACAAGTTAACTCTGGGTGGCTTACAATAATAAATACTATATCTATACATATACATAAATTAATTAATGCCAACTGCTAAAATCAATTACAGATGGGGAGGGCAGGGGCAGGATGGGGGTGAGGTTGGATCTGTTGTTAGTCAATCTAACACTTTTACTATGATGTTCCCCCATTGAGGTCCCAAGCCAACTGGTAGAGTCAGGTCTTTAGACCCTTACAAAAGGTCAGGAGGATTGGGGGGGGGGCAAGATGTTCCAGGGAACAGGTGAATTTGTCTAATCCTTCCCTGAATTTGTCTAATCCTCTCTTAAATCTATTTACAATGAGACAGATCACCACTTCAGATGCCAGTAAATTCCATAGTTTAACTTAACAAAGGAAACAACTTGCCTTGTGCAGTGCTAATAGCCACATCTGAACTGTACACTATATCTTTGGAAGTGTAAGACTATTTAGTTTGCAAAGGAAGTTGAAAAATGTGGTTTATAATAGTAAACATGAAATAAATACAGGAAGAGGATTTAGCAGAAGGAAGCTGGGAGTATCAGATTTAGCTCAAGAGGTTCAGTAGAGAATGCTCTAGAATGGGTTGGAAATGAGGGGTATGGAATTGTGAAGAAACAGTAACAGAATTTGTTACTTTTTAATACCAAATAAAGGTTAATTTGTCTTGGACTTCTTGTGGGATTTAAATCCAAAGATTACTCCGAGTAGTCCTTGATTTATGACCATAACTGAACTCAAAATTTCCATTACTAAGCAAGACAGTTGTTAAGTGAGTTTTCCCCCATTTTACAACCTTTCTTGTCACACTTGTTAAATGAATCACTGTAGTTCAGTGGTGGATTGCTACCGGTTCTACCCGGATCAGCAAAACAGTAGCGGGAGCGGGAGCCTCCACCCACCCATGCCAGATGCTTCGTGATAGCGAGTGCACACTCAGGCACGAGTGAACCGGTAACGACCGGTTTTGCAACCCACTACTGCTGTAGTTGTTAAGTTAGTAACACGTTTGTTGATTGAATCTGGCTTCCCTATTGACTTTGCTTGTCAGACATTCAGAAAAAGTGATTGCATGATCCCAGGGCAGTGAAGCTGACATAAATACAGGCCAGTTGCTAAACATCCAAATTTTGTTATGTGACCATGGGGATGTTGCAACACTGATCAATGTGAAAAACAGTCATTAAGACATTTTTTTTCAGTGCTGTTATAATTTCGACCACTAAAAGAATGGTTGTAAGTTGAGGCCTACCTGTAGTTTGGGGCGGTGGAATGCTGATAACTAGTTTTCCATAATAGTCTGTAACTAGTTTCCAAAGTACTCAAGTTTGCTTATCTTTTGAATTCAGATTATAAAATTTTCACAGCAATTTTAGCAAATAGATTAAAAGGGTTTCTAAATGAATTTATACATACCGATCAAAATGGGTTTTTGCCGTCACGACAAATACGAGACAACTTGAGGGTCATGCTAAATGTACTTGAATATTATGAAGATCATCCAGGCAAACAGATTGCATTAGTTTTTATAGACGCCCCGAAGACATTTGACAGGGTCAATTGGGAGTTTATATTATTACAGTTAGAATACATGGGCTTTGGACAAAGATTAATAAATGCAGTTAAAGCCATTTATTCCAAACAAACGGCCAGACTACTGATAAATGGGGACTTGACGGAAGAATTTTCTATTGGCAAAGGCACAAGACAGGGTTGCCCTCTATCCCCCTTACTTTTTATATTATCATTAGAAACACTACTGTGTAAAATAAGAAACGAGGAAAAAATAAAAGGTCTTAAAATTGGACACCAGGTATATAAAACTCAGGCCTTTGCAGATTATATGGTTTTTATTTTGGAAGACCCCATAGAATCTAGTTTATCCCTGTTAGAGACAATTGAAGAATTTGGAGCGGTAGCAGGTCTACTAATCAACAAAAAGAAAACAAATATATTAACTAAGAATGTTTCAGAGGAAGACAAGAAGGGCTTACAGGAAGTGATTGGATTAAGAGTAGTCAATAAAATTAAGTATTTGGGAATTTGGTTAACCGGCAGATGTTCGAGCATACAAGAGGAAAATTATAATAAATTATTAACTCAAATAAGAAAAGACCTTGACAAGTGGGGTAAAATTCAACTATCACTTTTGGGACGGGTAACAACAATAAAATCTTACGTTTTACCGAAGTTTAATTTTTTGTTTCAAACTGCCCCAGCGAATCTATCAAAAAAAATTTTTAGAGATCTAAATCAAGCAATAACCAAATTGATTTGGCAGGGGAAAAAACCCCGGATTTAAAAAAAAATGATGCAGGAGATAAAAGAAAGGGGAGGCCTGGGTTTACCATGTTGGGAGAACTACTATTCAGCCGCTCTGTTAGTCTGGATAAAAGAATGGATCAGCTTAGGCAATAGTCGTCTTCTCAAGATAGAAGGTCATGATTTACAACAGGGCTGGCATATGGCACTCTGGCAGGATAACACTCCACAAAGCAAATGATTTACCCAGAATTATATAAGGAATATCTTAATCCGACATTGGGAGAAGATCAGTAAAAAATACTATATTAAAACACCGTGCTGGATATCACCTGTAGAAGCATTGACATATCCAAAATTATACAACCCTGTGAAAAAATTAACATACAAAGACTTGTTGAATGCACGAGGAGAGCTAAAACCAAAACAGGAGTTGAATTCCCAGGGATTACAATTGGATTGGTGGACCTATCTACAGATCCAATCAAAATATAAAAAAGACAGAGATAGGAAAGGTATAAATGTTGACTTGCAGGAGTTAGATAAGATCTTGATGGGCCAGGAAAAAGGCATGATTTCTAAAAGCTATAAACTATTGATGAGGTTAGAGATTGGTGACGAGATAATAAGGGCACAATGATTGCCTGGGGGAAAAATTTTGGATACTCAATTCATCTGGAAAAATGGCAAAAGATTTGGTGGGGGAATATGAAACTAGTAGTTTCTACGGCATACAAAGAAAATATTTACAAGATGCTATATAGATGGCATCTCTCCCCCGATAGAATGGCCAAAATGTTCATTGGACAGTCTGCTGAATGCTGGAAGTGTGGGTTTAAGCATGGCACTTACTATCACCAATGGTGGACATGCCCAGAAGCAGTAAAATTTTGGGGAAAAATAAAAAAGTGGCTTAACGAGATCTTAGATCAAGAGATTGAATGGCGACCAGAGACATGCTTGCTCAGCTCCAAACCGGAAAATATTTAAAATGATTCATGGTACCTTGTGCTACACATTATCACAGCAGAGAGATTAACATATGCTCAATTCTGGAAAAATAAAAATACCCCATCAGAGGAAGCAATTATAAAGAAGATTTTGGATTGTGCGGAAGCAGATAAATTGACGAAAAAACTGAAAGATAGAGACCAAACACAAACATGTTTATCTTGGGAAAAACTATATATTTGTCTATCAAAGAGAAAAATAAAACCCAAACCAGATTAGGAGTTGTATTTATTGAAAAATTTATATTATACAAGTAAAGTGAGGTCGGATAGACCTAATTGATTTACAAATGTAAATTAGGTTGTTCTGCCTCCCCCGGAATGTATTATAGATATACTGTACCGAATATTAAGTTATTAAGGTACTACTTATAGGCATATATGTTATTTGTCTTATTGTTCTGTTTGTCATTTATATGGTGTGTTGTCTTCTTTTTTATTGATAAATGTAAATAAAGATTATTTTTTTAAAAAGTTTGCTTATCTTTTTGCTTAACTTGAATTACATTTTACATTGAACCTTATTTTGTTCTCTGTCTCTCTATCTGTGTGTCTCTCTGTGTCTCTCCTTCTCCCTCTCTCCCTCTCTCCTTATCCCCTCCAGCCCTGTAAACTGGAAGGTTAGATTATAACATAGATAGGAGAAACAGATTTATGTCCTCGGCAATTGAAATGGCCTAAACTGCTTTTTGGAAGAATTATGATTAATTTATCTGCTTTTAGGAACACTCAGTCTTTCTAACTTAACTTCCTTTTAAAAGAAGCTTTTTGGTTTCTTTCTTTTGCCTGTTTTGTTGAAACAGTAAATCTGCTACTTTTAATGCATTACAATAAGCAAAAAAACATGTTTGTTTTTTAATAACCATTTGCGCATTGTCTTCTCTTAGGGATCAACTATTATTTTCTCATTACTTGAAAGAATACTTTAGTATTCTCAGCATCTGGGAAGTTATATTGTAACTGTAATCATGGATAATTTTCTAGTATATGGTATTAATAAAGATTCTAGAAAAGAGGGCATATGCTAATATACAGTGAAACTAAATACAATAATATCTCAAATATATATATATATATATATATATATATATATATATATATATATATATATATATATATATATATATATATATATATATGTTTTTCTTCTAGCCAGGTTTTCCCTACGTAGCCAAGGTTTTTTTGTAGCTCCAGCTCAGTAGAATCTCATCTACTCGGTTCTGGGCTTTTTTCCTTTCTAACACCTAGCAAGCTCTGACTGCTAGGTGGGAGACCTAAATAGATCCATTTCTAGCTCGTTAGCTGTCGTCAGTAGGCCACACCCAGAACCGAGTAGATGAGATTCTACTGAGCTGGAGCTACAAAAAAAACCCTATATATATATATATATATATATATATTACATTGAACTACAAATAAAATCTGGAATATTGAAATTGACAAATATATATATTTTATATATATATATATATATATATATATATATATAAATATTATATATATATTAATATATATAATATATTAATATATATTATATTATTAATTAATTTTCAGGCCACAAGGTTTTTATTATTTTATGCTGGAGGATAAACTCTACTTCAATATGACTTCATTAAATTATAGTCACTACATTAGAAAAAAGAAACCATTAATAATTGTTAGTTTGGCTATTGTTAATAAGGTGTGTTGAAAGCTTTGCCAATCCTGATTTCATTTTAGTTATGCTGCAATTTATACTGATAAAAAACTATTGGGTTGTCTATTGATAGCTACATGCCTCACTGGAAAACTATACTTGGAGACATCTAAGAGTTTTGCCATTTCTATGGGAAGATAAACAGCCTAGCTCAGTGGTCCCCAACCTTTTGGGCTCCAGGGACCAGTTTTGTGGAGAGAAGTTTTTCTACGGACCAGTGGGGGCATGGTTTTGTGTGCTTCCTGCCTCCCATGGATGGGGCTTCGCTTATCTGAGTGGCCTGGTTTCTGGCATGCTGAGGCCTGGTGCCAGTCCACGGATTGAGGGTTGGGGACTCCTGGCCTAGATCTTTTCTCTACTTACCAGAAGATCCTATTGTATTCTGTCTAAGGATTTCACCTGGTACAACCAGAGGTGGGCTGCACTTACTTTAACAAAGGGTTCGCTGGTTATGAGTGTGCATGCGCCTCTTTGGGAAAGAAATGGAGCTTCAAACATGCTCCTAATCAACTCAGGCAGCTCCAGTGAGTATAACAGGGGAGGCGCATATCATAGCTGGGCCAGCCAATGATTCAGAAAATTCGTTATAAATGGAAAGCATAGCTAAGGTGACCAGACGTCCCGCTTTTGGCGGGACAGTCCCGCTTTTGAGCAATTTGTCCCGCGTCCCGCGGCGTTTTAAAAAAGTCCCGATTTTTCATTCTGCCTCCTGAATCCCCGCTGATGGCTAGAGGGAAAAAAAACTCTTTAAACTCTTGCCGCGGGGCTTCAAAGGGCCGACCTACAGCTGATCAGTGTTAAAAAAAAATGAATAGACCCATGCCTGCAAAAATAGAAAAAACAGCCCCTGTTAACAGCTTCCACTAGGTTAATTAGCTGCAAAAAGCTGCAAAAAGTTCCTGGAGCAGATTTCCCCCCCCCCCAGCTATACTGAAAACAAAGGCGAAAGCGAAACTAAACCTGCAACATGACAAAATGAGGCAGAGAGAGATTTCTTTCTTTTTCTTTTTCTTTTTCCTCACCAAAAAAGGTAGGTACAAAACTGCAAACAATGGGAAATTTTGGGCAAAAGAGGAGAGTTCAAGATTTTAAAACACAAAAGAAAAAAAGCTCTATTTAACTAGGGAATTGTAATAATTGAGATACTATTAATAATTGTATATTGTGTTGAAAGCAGAAATGGTTAAGTTGTGGTTTGGAGGAATATATGGGGGAAATTATTTGGTTTATTATTATTGGTAAATATAATTAATTGATTTGTAAGAAATTGGATTGCATGGAAATAATTGGAATATTCATGTTCATATTGATTAATATACAAAAAGATAGTTATATAACTAATTGATTTATATTAAAATGTTGAATTTGTATTAAACAACTGTATTACATAATTACATAATTAACCAATGTGAGGATGGATATAAAAATAGATGACAATGGGAAGGGGTATAATATAGAATAGAAGGGAAAAATTGAATTTGATTAAGATTAGAGATGAGGATGAAGGATAATATTGTTTTTTTAAAAAAATAGATGAGGAATAAATATGGCAAAAAGGAAATATAGAAATTGTAAATTTAATTGAAATGACTAAACGCTGTTTAAATTTGTGAACCAGCCAAATATTCTGTTCAAAGAAAATACATTGCATGTTTGTATGTGTGTTTCTAATTATTGCTATTTATTCATATTTGTTCTCTTTTATTCTTTAAAGTTTAACAATTCATTCTTAATCTTAATATCTTTATATTTGCTTGGGGTTGGCTTTCTTCCCTTTCATCTTTTTTATTGTACAGCAATCTTTCTCCTCAAACCTACCACCACTCTCTTTTCTTTCCTTCTTACTTTCTCTTCCCCCCACCCTCTTTTTCTCCTCCCTACTTCCTCTTCCTTTCTCCTTCTCCTCCTCTCTTCCTCCCTCTCTTACCCTCACTCCTACTCTAATTTCCATTCCTTCATCCCTCTCTATTGCTGTATCCTTTAATGCCTATGGACTACTCAGAGGGCTGAAAAAGTTATTTTTGACTGGTCCTCACACTTTTGACCAGTCCTCGAACTTAAGACTGTCCTCATATTTTACATTTTTGCCCTATCTTGTCATCATGGTGAAGAGAAACAGTTGTGAAATGAGTGACATGGTTGTTAAGAATGCTGCATGGGCATAAATATGAGGATGGTCATAAGTGTGAGGACCAGTCAAAAGTGCGAGGACCTGTCAGAAATGACTTTTTTCAGCCCTCTGGTTAGTCCTTTTGTGCATATGGACTACTCAGAGGGCTGAAAAAGTTATTTTTGACTGGTCCTCACACTTTTGACCAGTCCTCGAACTTACGACTGTCCTCACATTTTACGTTTTTGCCCTATCTTGTCACCATGGTGAAGAGAAGCAGTTGTGAAATGAGTGACATGGTTGTTAAGAATACTGCACGGGCATAAATGTGAGGATGGTCATAAGTGTGAGGACCAGTCAAAAGTGTGAGGACCTGTCAGAAATGACTTTTCAGTCCTCTGAGTAGTCCCTATACACATAGCCATGGCCACCCGGTCACATGACCAGCTAGCCACGCCCACCCAGTCACATGGCCTCCAAGCCACGCCCACACAATAAGTCACACCCACAATGGTGTCCTTCTTACCAATGTTAAAATCTGTTCACCTTACCCTATACGCATAGCCATGGCCACCCGGTCACATGACCAGCTAGCCACACCCACCCAGTCACATGACCAGCTAGCCACGCCCACCCTGTCACATGACCAGCTAGCCACGCCCACAAAATAAGCCACGCCCACAATGTCCCTCTTTACCAATGTTAAAATCTGGTCACCTTAAGCATAGCACAGGGACGAGTGGGCAGGCCCAGCCAGCAATCAGAGCTAAGGGTTCACCCGAACCCTTGCAAGAGCCCACCACTGTGTACAACCATGGTTCTAAATCAGTCTATTTTAGAGTCCTTAAATTTGAAATTCAATAATTATTTTATAAAAATTCAGCATCCCAATCATTTTAATCTTGAGTTTGTATATATTGTAAAACTGCATCATCATATTGGATTGATGTGGATTCTTGTGACTTTCCAAATCTGAAAAAAATTATAGCTATGCAAAAAAACAACAACCCACAATTCATACATAATGTGAATAGTGCTTTAGCAATTTATAAACAATTGGTCATTCATCTAATGTTACAGTGTCATTCTGTTTCATATATGACTGTTCCGTGACACCTCCATTTTTCTGCAAAGGTCAAGCAGATGAAATAGGTATAAAGTGCTTTTTCATTTGGTAGCAGGATCAGGTCTTAGAGGCACTTAATGGTTGCAAAAGCTATTTTTTCTTAGATGTGCTGTAATCTGTATTATACATGGAGAATATATATGTTGTTTGGCCTCACACATATCAGCCGATTCTGTATGTTGATCTAATAATGAAAAAAAAAATGAAGAAAATGTTGGGGTAGGATTGGGAGAGATTAAGACATTTGTTTACTTACTGTAAATAATAATTATGTACCAGAATAAATGGTTTACACAATTAAAATGCTTCAAATTATTTATGGTTTGCTATTTAAATATGAGCCAGCAATGTGCAGCAGCTGCCAAAAAAGCCAACACAGTTCTAGGCTGCATAAACAGAGGGATAGAATCAAGAGCACATGAAGTGTTAATACCACTTTATAATGCCTTGGTGAGGCCACACTTAGAATACTGCATCCAATTTTGGTCACCAAGATGTAAAAAAGATGTTGAGACTCTAGAAAAAGTGCAGAGAAGAGCAACAAAAATGATTAGGGGACTGGAGACTAAAACATATCAAGAACAGATGCAGGAACTGGGTATGTCTAGTTTAATGAAAAGAAGGATTATGGGAGACATGATAACAGTGTTCCAATGTCTCAGGGGTTGCCACAAAGAAGAGGGAGTCAAACTATTCTCCAAAGCACTTGAGGGTAGAACAAGAAGTAATGGGTGGAAACTAATCAAGGAGAGAAGCAGTTTAGAACTAAGGAGAAATTTCCTGACAGTTAGAACAATTAATCAGTGGAACAACTTGCCTCCAGAAGTTGTGAATGCTCCAACACTGGAAAATTTTAAGAAGATGTTGCATAACCATTTGTCTGAAGTGGTGTAGGGTTTCCTGCCTAAGCAGGGGGTTGGACTAGAAGACCTCCAAGGTCCCTTCCAATTCTGTTATTCTATTCTATTTATATGCATGTTTTGATTGCTTGCATGAGTTTAGATTTCAATTAATTTCTGGATTATGGTGCTGCCTGTTGGAACTAAAGATCATTAAAGTTTAGTGACTTCTTTCTGATATCATGTTATAGCTCGATTCATTAAGAATGCAGCTTTCATTGAGACTAAAAAAGATATCTGATGTTCTCTATTTTAAAACAAATTAGAGTACATTCTTGCTCAATGTGTCAAACTTTAGAGATGAGTCAATGTGATTCCTCTATTTTATTTTAATTTAACCTAAGCCTTGAAAGCTGAATACAAAGTATGAATTAACCACATACATTGTAAATGTTGAACCTTCCATTTAGGTTTCAAATAAGGCTTTCTGCTAACTCTTTCCTGGTCAGCTCCTTCCTATAGACTCCTGCAAAAGAAGACTAAAGCAAATCTTCCTTTAATCATCTTTGCTCAAAGAGAGGTTAGATTGAAATTCGTTGTCCTTTCCATGAATATAGTAATAGACCAAATTGAATAAGAAGGAAAAAAAGAAGGAGGAGGAAAAAATAATATATACTTTGTGTTTTCTTTCAACAGCCTGATGTCAGGACTAGCAGCTCTGGATGCTAAAACATCTAGTCGATTAGGCATCATTACAGTCACTTACTATCTGTGGACTACATTTGTGGCGGTGATTGTGGGAATCATTATGGTCTCTGTTATCCATCCTGGTGGGGCAGCCCAGAAGGAAGACACTGAAGAAGGTGCAAAGCCAATCATGAGTTCTGCAGATGCACTGCTGGATCTAATTCGGTAACAACTTTCGCACTGCTTTTATGAAGGTTCAGATTTTACATATTCAGTGATACTATGTTGAATGATCACATTTTAAAATTTATGTTTTAAAATCCATGATTGCTAAAAGTCAATGATGAATTCATTTAAAAGAACCTGGAACTTAAGTGGAGCTACCTTCTACTCCCTAAACTGGAAAATATTTTGGCATGAAATTCGTATGAATTTATCCTTTCTTGCTTCAGGACCACCATTTTCCCTAATAGCTAAAAGTAAGTAAAGGAGACTAAAGAGAAGAATAAATGTTTGGCATGAATTCTAATGAAATATATACATATACTCAGAAGAAAATTACAAGTATTACCTAAATTGTAATTTGGGCAACCAGATGGTCATAGCTGGTAGAAGGAGAAAAATATGGCAGCCATTAAAAACCTAATAATGATAGAGTTATACCTGAACTTCTATAAAAGATAACTGTGCTTCATGTTGTGGGTACATTCATGATGGAGAAATTTATTACAGAACTGAGCTGAAATTCCAACATACTGTAAACATCAAGGTGCCTAAGTACATCTTCTTTGAAATCCTTTAGTCTGCCTTCCTCAACTAATTCTGAAAAAGGCAAGCTCTTCCTCCTTGCTGCATATCCTACCACTTGTATTGTTGGTGTCTTTTCCTTTAGCATCCTTTTGTTCTGTTCCTCTCAGTAAAACCCCTTTTAAATTTGGAAATTCTTTTAAGTCTCAAAGTAATGTAAATGGGTGACTTGAGGAAAGATATAAGATAGTACAGTGCTTGATTAAGATAGGAAGAAAGACTTAAAAGGTAAAGGTAAAGTTCCCCTCACAATATGTGCTAGTTGTTCCCAAATCTAGGGGGCAGTGCTCATCTCTGTTTCAATGCCGAAGAGCCAGCGCTGTCCAAAGACATCTCCATGGTCATGTGGCCAGCATGACTAAATGCCAAAGGAGCACGGAACACTGTTACCTTCCCACCAAAGGTGGTCCCTATTTTCCTACTTGCATTTTTTACAGGCTTTCAAACTGCTAGGTTGGCAGAAGCTGGGACAAGTAACGGGAGTCACCGTTACAAGTCACCCCATTATGCGGCACTAGGGATTCGAACCACTGAGCTGCCAACCTTTCAATCAACAAGCTCAGCGTCTTAGCCACTGAACCCACTGCATCTTAGAAAGAGTTAATATTTATTAAATAATAAAATATGGGGTTGAAAGCAGATTTATGATATGATAAGCAATTGAAAAGTTGTGCATGTTAATCTGTAGAAGAGAAATGTTTAAAGAAAAGAAGGACAGGAGTTGTCTGTCTGGCATGCTGAGTCTTCCTATTAGTACCAAAGGCAAACCTAGAAGTAGTAGATAGAAACTGACTTTTCCTAAACATTAGCAGAAACTTCCTAATAGCAAAAACTGCTAAGCAGTGGGAAATATTGTGTCATGAGGAATTGGCCTCTTCTTTGACATCCTGCATGACATATCCTGCATTGCACAGGGAATAGGACTGGATGATCTTTGAGAACCCTTCCATTTTTTAAAGATTAGGGGAGAGGGAATCTGAAATTCTCCATCATTTTTATGAAATTAAGAAAATTTAGAAATCAAGTGGAAGGAGAAACCATGAACAGTAGCAAGAAAAATGACATACATTTAAATAAAAATTAGAAATGACCTAACATCATATTAAAATGCATTATTCTGGTCATAGTTCACTCTGTACTAATGCCCTCCTTTACTTGATGATTGTTGTAGTTTGCTGCAGTCATAACTATATGTCATTCCTACATGGATCTGTGGCTATGCTTCATTCTGAATGAAAAATATGTGTGCCATGCTTTAAATTTGACAATTAAAACCTGTCCTGAAAATCTTTCTGGCTTCATTTTTTACATTAAAAAAAAAATTGCCTGAGCCCGTTGGAAACTGAAGTATGCATCAAAAGCAAACAAAATGGTTTATTAAACACAGAGATAATTAACAAATGTTGGCTTTTGTTGCTCCAAATTTCTCTATTATGATACTCTAGGTTCCATGGGCCGGATGTGTCACACGCTGGCCACGCTCACCTCCAGTTTAGCGAAGGGGAAAAAAGTCATGATATGTCATGTGATGACAACAAGACAACACAAGTTTGACACCCCTGCTCTAGGGTATACATTTTGTACACCTACTCACAGAAAACTAATTCTTTTTCTCATGGCAAGTTATAATTCTTTATATATGCGTATATGTGAAGCATGAAGAGAGTATCTTAAAAGAGAGGCATGGCACACTGCAGGCTGCCTTTTGTATGCTGAGCTCTTCATTGGCTTTTATTTAGTATAAAGAAATCAATTTTATTTTCATCTCTAATCTAACAATATTATTTTAAGTAATGGAATCACATTAAATCAAGTGCACATTAAGATGATTGCATTTGTGAATATCTCCTCCCAAATTCTTCCTGGTAGTTCGGATTATTTGTATATCTAATTCCATATACTGACTCAGATGGAGGCATTTCCTATTACCTGCTATTTGATCTTTTAAATTGAAGAAGCTAGAAACTGAAGCTGAGACTTTGTCCATATAAAACTTCTGCTATGATCTTATGATTATGAAAGATAAAAGATCATAAAAGGTTATGATCTTTTCACCAGTATTTGATTCTTCCCTCATATAAAATTACGTGATGAAATCTCCTTAATTAGTTCTTCGTGTTCTTTTATTTTTGGCTCCTTTCTCTCTCTTATAGACTATGAGTAAATTATAAACTGAACATAAATGTATTTCTATCCTCAGAAGAAGCTTGGGATTCTCAGTGTTGACAGTCAGAATGTTTGTCATGCTTGTTGGGGAAATCAAACTTAAAGCTGTTTATAGCAGGAAGCAGAGCTAAGTGGAAATATAACTGAAGCCATTAGAATTAAGCAGTGAATTAGTCTTTTTTATGATCCTGAGCAATTTGCATAGTATGCATGCAGTTGACATGTTTGTTAACTCTATGTCTTTGAATGTACCCTCCTTCCCATATTAATTAGTGGTAAAGTGGTAATTAAACATAGATGCCAGGCACGGACATGTCTACATATCTTCACTGGCAGCCAAACGTAGTTATACATTGCAAAAGTAGCCCATGATCTCCCTGGCTAATGTTTCAGAGAGGTTTTTATTTTATTTTATTTTATTTTTATTTGATTTATATGCTGCCCTTCTCCGGAGACTCAGGGCGGCTTACAATGCGTTAAGCAATAGCCTTCATTCTTTTGTATATTTTATACAAAGTCAGCTTATTGCCCCCACAAACTGGGTCCTCATTTCACCTACCTTAGAAAGGATGGAAGGCTGAGTCAACCTTGAGCCTTGGAGAGATTCGAACCAGCAGAAATTGCAGGCAGCTGTGTTAATGACAGGGTGCACCAAACCACTGTACTATCAAGGTTTAATGAAGTTGTAGAATTTTTTCAAACTGGAAACAGAAAGCCTAAGAACAATGGCATGCAGCCTTATTACAAAGCATGCTTATCTTGAATTGCATTCTGTGATCAGAATGGCAAACTGAGGATTTGAGAGGAAATGGATGGGCTTATCATACACCTAGGACTCTTCTGAAGATGGGCGATACTTCACAAATCCTATTGAGAGATCATGAATGGGTTCCATTTGTCCTAATCTCAATACAGGGACATGTCTCAGGCATGCTTTCCTTATCTTCATCCAAAGTGATGTTTTCAAACTCACACTGCCATTACTTGCTGTTCTTTAATTCATTCTAAGCAACTTCTGTAAATCTACTGGTTGCTGTATGGAGCTGCCAGCCTTTCCCATCCTTTTCTTTGTTACTGTTTGCTGCCCTCCAAGTCCCTTTGGGCAATATCTGTACCCAGGAAGAGGAACATGCCTACATGAGGCCTGATTTCTATATGCTTGGTAAGCCAGGCACACTCCTCTGTATCTCCAATAACCATCAGTTCTTTGTTCCTATCCACATATTCAGCTATTAGGGTGTGACCACAGCTGCTCAAAGAGAACAAATGAATGATGGACTGACTGTCTATGGAGATTCTTAATGATCCAGGTCAGGGTTGTCCCAAAGGCGCTTTTTCAAAAGGCAACTAGACTTTTTTTGTTTTTTGCTTGAAGATATTTTGCTTCTCATCCAAGAAGATTCTTCAGTTCTGACTGAATGGTGGAGAATGGAAGGAATTATATTCCTTGCAATCATCTGGTAGTTAGCACTCTCTGTGAGAGTCATTGAGGCCACTTGGAGGTTTATGTGTGCCCTCAGGGTCACCTGAATAGTGTAAATGAATGTGGAACCTTCTTGGAACTGCTGAAAGGACTGTGTTGTAAACAGTGGACTGGTGGACTGATGAAACATTGGGCCTTTTATTTATTTTATTTGTAAAATTTATTTGTAAAATTAGCCATCCATCTTACTTCGAGGTAACTCTGTTTTAAAAAAAAGAAACAAAAGAGATCCAGGTTGCTTTCCCCAGCATGGTGGGATGGTAAAGAATCATGGAAACTGACAAGATAGTGAGGAGCATGTACAGTAACTACTCTTCAGATCAGGGATAAAATGCTCCCGGTTGGGACCAGATAACCAGATATGGTAGCGATAGAGGCGGGTGGTTCGGAGAATCGGTAGCAAAAATCCCTGCACCCCCCCCCCCCCATTGCCCAGCTGAGCCGTGCAATCATAAGAGGCTTTTTTTTAATTTTTAAGAGCATTTTTTCTACAACCTCTTTGGTTGAAAAAATGCTTTTAAAAGTAAAAAAAAAAGCCTCTGATGATCGTGTGGCTCAGCTGGGATCATCAGAGGCTTTAAAAGCATTTTTTTTTTTACTTTGGTAATGGTTTTAAAAGTTTAAAAAAAAAGTCATATTACCCTCACGCACCAAGCCACGCCCACAGAACTGGTAGTAACAAATTTTACATTTCACCACTGCTTCAGATAGAACACTTGGTTAGCATTGTTATCAACGCTGAAAATGAAATCTTAACAGACATGTCTTCCCAGTCATTTCTGCTCAGGAGGCAAGCAGTTTAAGGCTGCTGCACAAAAAAGCTTGAAGGCAAGCAAGAGGAAATATATCAGCTCAGCAAATGGAAAAGAAAGAAAATCATGCCATCTCTTTGAAACATGATGAGACCTTGCTGGCAATAAAACATTCTTTCTAGCTGCCATAGACAAGCTACGGCAGAACTAAGATCAGCAGTATTCAGTTAATAGCTTTACAGAATTAAATACTGATATTGTCTTAGCAGCTTATTTGTTCCATTTGATTATGAGAGAATATGAAAGAGATGAAGAAATATAAGGGCATCACTATGAGATGGATAACAGCATATCTTCCAGAAGAATCTAAATATACAGGCATGGATCTCTGTGCTGCCCAAATAGTCCTGTTTTTTTTAAAAAAAGTATCATCACTGTAATCTTCGAGATTAGTGTCTCCATTTGAAAATAATTATAAATAATCATCTAAAATCTGCTGGGAGAGTTTGAAAGACTTTAGCACCAAGGTCCCACCTCCAATTAACCAATAAAAGCATCATACAACACTAATGAGAACTGCAGAAGCACAAATCTCATGTTGAAGTGTAGCTTCAAAATGGGCAGAAATTGTTTTTTGAAATCTAGTATTTCAAAAACAGTAGTTTGAAGTTTTTCCAAGAACACGATGGAAAGAACAACTATTGCCACCATGCACAGACTAATTTGTTTAGTGAAACATCAAGATTGTCTGTCAGGGCCTACACTACTAGAACTGATATGACCCTAAACTCCTGTTCTAGTGAAATAGCACTTTATCTTATCTTTTGGTCATTTCAACAAAGTTAATTTTGAAAAATGATTTACCATGGAAAACCAGTCTATTTAAAATATATTGGAAGAGTCTCAGTTGCTTCTATTAAAAGGTTGTTGTTCAGTCATTAAATCTTTGCCATCCCACGGACCACAGCATGCCATGCTCCCCTGTCCTCTACTGTCTCCCAGATTTTGCCCAAATTCATGTTCATTATGTTGATGACACTATCTAACTATCTCATCCTCTGCCATCCCCTTCTCCTTTAACCTTCAATCTTTCCAACACCAAGGTCTTTTCCAATGGATCCTCTCCTCTCATTTGGCAACCAAAGTATTTGAGCTTCAGCTTCAGTATCTGTCCTTCAAAGAACAGTCAGGGTTGGTTTCCTTTAGTATCTATTAAAAGGAACAGTCCTAATTCCTGCAAGAGAAAGAATAATGAAAACAACAACATGCTAGAATCTTTAAAACTTTTTTTGACATTAAATCACTAATGACCATCTGACAGATGTTTCTTCTTCCATATAATTCTAATTGCATGTCAGTGCAGCTAGAATTGAGGCACAAGTTCAAAGGTTGCTAAAACACACATACCTAGTTCCTCTTCAATCTGAAGGCAACCCCCCCCCCAACAGTTGCTCCAGATTAATTATCCATCATAAACTGCTAATCTATCATTTAATCAGCAAAGTAATCCTTTCCATGTCTGTAGCCCCTTTCATCCAAATTACATCACAAACAGAATTAATGAAATTCCTAATGTACATGGATACAATCTATGGCACCAGATGATTTGATTGTATGAAAGAGTCAGGATCCCTTGGAACATTAAAGGCAATTGAAAGAGAATAATTTTACATCTCTTAGGGAAATTGTAGATATGTGTCCTAAGCATGGGGTGTTTTTTTAGGTAGTACAGTAATATGGGGAAAACTAAAATCCTTTCATAAAAATGAAAAATTTACTGAAATATAATCACATTTCCATCACTCAAAATTACAACTTTTTTCTGGTAAAATGTCTTTCTCATTACATGCTGATTCAGTATTTAATTTTTAATTGAAAGTGTGAGAAAAATGCATGGCCAGATTTATACATGATGTGAATTGTTTGGATTTATTTGATGTTAGGTGCAATCTGTCTCTTACCCAACAATGAATTTGTGCAGATCATGCTTGATTGAACCAAACTAAGCAAATCTGCTCGCACATACAGTAGTAGCCTGTAATGGCAAGTCTTGAGTGAATTTCCAAATAGTTACAGGTGCATTGTTGCGAGATAACCTTAGAGATTACTGTTGTGGCTTAGAAGTATTGTATCAGATGGTTTTCAAATTCCCAAATTTTTACGCCAGGATGTTTGCCTGGTGTTTACTATAAATGTTTAGAAATATTAATTTTAAAAACATTAAATTAACAGAATATCACATTGTTCCAATTTTTCCCCAAGTTCTACAAGAGGAAAAATAGGAAATCCCTTACCATAAAGAATCTGAAGTTATTTTTTTAGCCACATAATATGTTTTATATTATAAATGATAGCTTATTTGTTGCTTGCAGAGCTTTGTGTTTAAAATTCTATTTATTCCCTTGACTAGTTTTCTTTGTCTTTTCAGGAACATGTTTCCTGCCAACCTTGTGGAAGCCACTTTTAAACAGGTGAGAATCTGGCTCTTTGAATCCTAAAAAAATTATTTGCAATTCATAAGAAAAAACTAGTTCATCAGATAAACCACGAGTACCTCTAAAATCACCAGCACTTGTATTATTTAGTTTAATAAAGGTGTTGACTAAGTTTTGGTGGGGAACTCTTCCTGATAGCCACAAACATTAAAAATTCTCACTGGAGAAAGCAACTATTCAAGGGGAAGCTAATCAAGGATTCAACCAACCTAGAACTAAGGAGAAATTTCCTGACAGTTAGAACAAGTAATCAGTGAAATGAGTTCCCTCCAGAAGTTGTGGGTGATTTAACTGGAGATTTAAAAGATGAGATTGGACAACAATTTGTCTGAAATGGTATAAGATTTCCTGCTCGGGCGGGAGGTTGGATTAGAATACCTCCAAGGTCTCTTACAATTCTGTTATTCTGTTAATTATGTTGGGAAGAGTTAGTGGTTAAAAAAAAAAACAAAGCAGGCCAACAAAGAACACAGTGACTGGACACCATCAAAGCAGACACCAGCCAGAATATAGAAAAACTCAAAGAGGTAGTAGAGAGATTCTGGTCCATTGAATTGCTAAGAGTCAGACATGACTGAATGGATAACATCATCATCACCATCATCTTCAACCATCAGTATCACCATCAGTATCATCAATTCATTATTACCCTTAACAGCAAATGTTAAATAATATGAGAATTAGCAGAAGGCAGAAATAACTACATTCTAAACTATTCAGAATTCCATAAGTGAAATATGGTCTTGATTTTTTAAAAAATATATGCAGGTCAGGTAGCTTGAAGCTTTCCAAATATTATGAACAACAACTTCCACAGTCACTTCTCATGATGACAATGGAAATGTAAAAATGTGGGGAATGCCAAGTTGCTTATGTATTAGCATTTTTGTATGCAAAAATATAGTTATAGCATATCAGTTGTAGTATATCCAGTTTCTGTCAGGAAGATCTCATCTACAATCCTTAAAAGCTGTTCCTGGGTAGTGTATAAAGCAGAGTTTCTCTAACCTGGTGTTCCTCAAAGAGAAGATGCGATTTAAGATATCTGGAGGAATGTACTTGGAGAAAAGTGGTAGTAATTATTGTTGCTCCAACTTTCTTTCCCCTAGATATATTATCAGTGCAAATCCCAATGCATCTGGAAGGTAACTCTTGGGGAATGTTGCTGTAGATAATATTCAAAAAGAGAGTTGACTTATAATGATAGGAATATGTTCCTATCACCATTATTAACATTAAGTAGGTCTAAGATCTGGTAGCAAATAGATTTGTGTAACTTTTAAATGCAGTTCAGAAGCTACACATGACAGCCTATTAGACTTCACAAAAACACAGTATCTATTTATTAATCAATTGATTCACCGATCAATGAACCATCTGTCTATTCTTCCATCCTATATAAAAGTACCCCCTGAATTGTTTGTTCTGGTGTAGAGAGAAAATTGATAACCAGAGCTTTCAAATGCCCTCTTGGAAAAAAAATCAGTATTTTCATAATCTTTGCAATAATAAATGGCAATGGCAATGATATATACAAAATATATGTATGCTTCCAGATGGATGATGTGTAATAACTGTTAAAGCCATTAATACACTAAAGTCCATATCTTCCAGTTTCTGTGAAAAGAGACATGACAGAAAAGTGATATGAAAAGAGAGAGGTGCTACTAATGGAGGAGAATGGCATCGGTTTTCTACATAAAATATTGTCTTGTTGGGTGATATGGTTTATCCAGAAGGACAAATTGGAGATGGAATCCAAACTTTTTTCCCATAAACAGAGAACAATGAAGTTTTCTGCCTGTTCTGTCCCTCTTTAGATCTCATTCTCCCACAAAAAAACTATTTTTGAGTTGGAGACCCAGAAAATGTTATTGGATAAGATGTGAGGAGCTACAGTATTATTGTTTTGCATTTCTTTACCAACTTTGAAATTTGGGTATTTGAAATTATCTTTGACATGCTAACCTTATAGAAATGTTTTGAATTTTTCTAGATATATATGTCTATGTGTGTGTGTTTTCTACAATTGCATGGGTTGGAATGTTGTTTTTCAATTGTATTGTTTTCTTCATTTAAATAATAATTTTAAATTTCAACTGATAGAGTAGTGTTTCACAGCCTCAGGAACTTTAAGATGTATGGACTCCAATTCCCAGAATTCTCCTGCTGTCTGGAGAATTCTGGAAGTTGAAGTCCACATATTTTGAAGTTGCCAAGAATGAGAAACACTGCAATAGTATCCTTCTGCACATAACCCAGATAATCTATGTTCTTTCAGTATCGAACCAAAAGCATTCCAATTGTCAAAGTGAGCAAGACATCCTCCGAAAGTATTACTCGCCGAATTATAATCTATGGTGTGCAAGATGAAAATGGATCCAACATCCAGAATTTTGCTTTGGATATTACACCACCACCAGAAGTGATTTATAAGTCAGAGCCAGGAACTAGTGAAGGCATGAATGTGTTGGGAATTGTAATATTCTCTGCTACCATGGGTAAGTTTTTTTAAAAAATAGCACATCAAATGAAATTATTGCATGAAATAGTGTTATCTAATGCTTTCCAGACAAGTTGAGCAACTGCATTATATACTATTTCAGTTATTTATGCTAATTGGATTTCATGAATTGAAGTCTAGTAATTTAGAAGGTGCCTCAATTAATTGCTTTTTCTAGAATGCCTAATGTTTTAACTTGGAAAATATGTTTCACAATTCTAAATATATAATCTAAGGACTGTGGCTATATTTATAGTTGTATTAAAATAATGTTAATGCTACATGGCCCCATTTTTTTCTTCTTTTCCTAAACTGGAATTTTTGTTTTATTTAACTGTGTTTTTGTTTATTTTGCTTCTGTCTGTAATTCCTAGAGTTCTCCTGAGAAATTTAAATGAAAAGGAGCAAAGCAAGTCTATGGCTAGAGTATTATTTTCTGTGGCTAGGTCATGTATAGTTAA
Source organism: Arizona elegans (assembly GCA_022577455.1). Taxonomy (NCBI): domain Eukaryota; kingdom Metazoa; phylum Chordata; class Lepidosauria; order Squamata; family Colubridae; genus Arizona; species Arizona elegans. Next base: position 144,149,996 of record JAKOOJ010000002.1, read on the forward strand.
AGCAATGGAGGAAAGTGTGCGCTATTAAACAAGAGTTATGGCTACTTGCCTTCATTTGCTGATATATCTTTATCTAAGAATACAGGTAGTCCTTGACTTATAACTGATTGCTCAGTGACCATTTGAAGTTATAACTGACTCAAATGACTTACAACCCAGATCTGAAGTTCCCACGGTTGGCCTTTCTGGGGTCATGTGACTGAATTTAGGGCGCTCAGCGAGATGAATTCATTTATGGTCACTTGCAAGTTATGACTGTCTTTGATGACTGGCATTTCCGATTTTCAACAAAATCACACCTATAGTGAACAATTGGTTTATTTAACATCTGTGGCATTTGGTTTATGACTGCCTCGTTTGCTTAACAACTGTTGAATAAAATATCATAAAATTGGGTCAATGGCTTGACAGTTACGATGCACAACTGTAATGACGGCCTCTCTGCAAACAACAAGCTATTTGGTTCTTAGTCTTATTCATAGGAGATACTTATGAAGAAGTAAAATATATGTTTAAATCACAAAGTGTGGCAGGTTAGATAACACTCCTAAGAGACATGAAAAAAATGTGGATATTATCTTGGAGTTTACCCCATTCAAAGGGCAAGCTACTTTTTAAAAGGCTGCTGAGAAAACTGCATGTTCCAGGAGTCAAATTGGCTTGGAGGCACACCCATTAAAAGAAAGATAGCATGTAGTCAGTAAATTAATCATGACTTTATTTCCCTAGAACTTCTTTGTCAGGGAGTACTTCCATTTAATCCCACTCCACTAATTCTAAATTTTAGAGTTTTTTTTAATTTTAGAGTTCGCATTAAAGGAGAGGACAGATCTCCTGGCTTTTTGTATGACAGGACTGGGGGCAAAGAGAGCAGCTGTGGATTTTTATTAGGCACTTCCATAATTTAACCACTGTGAGTCTAACTTGTTCTCTATTGCCAGTTTTTTAATATTGACATGAAACTGAAACATCTTTTCCAGTCTAAACCAAATGATATTGAATGATTCTGGCAGAATCAATCTAGCAGTTTTTAAAATGTCCTCTAGAGAGCAGCGGAATGTTTGACTAGTTTAGCACAATTTATAAGCAGTTCCGATTGTTTCTAGTTTGAAAGACAGGGATTTTATTCAAAACCAAGACTTAGCTAGAATGATCAAATGGAAGTAAACCACATCTTCTAAATAGGGACATCCCTCAAGGTGTCCAGCTGTACATTAGAACATTTGGAGTAGTCATGGATCAGTTCTCTCTGCAGAGATGTCACTTCAACCTTTTCAGCTGAAGATGTGTTCAGATAATTGCTCCGTTTATATGATGTGAAGTGATAGAATCAATCCTTTAGCACTTCTAGCAAGATGCCTGAAGATTGGACAAAGATTTTCAAGGCGTTTTTTTTAAAAGTGAAGAAATAGGCTTAACCTTAAATGAGGTTGTCCTCATTTAGCAACCACAATTGTGACCAGTGACTCAGCTGTTAAACAAAGCAGTCCCTAAGTGAAACACATAAGTGTGCTTATGATTTTAGTTTGATTTCTTTTTGTTTTACAGACCTGCAAAGTTGTAAATGCAAGGATTGTTTGTAAACTTACTTTTTTATCACTGTCGTAACTATGAAAGGTCGCTAAGCGAGGCAGTCACTAAACGACAACTGCCTGTATTTAATGAGCAAAATGGTTCAGGGTTCCTTTACATCTGTCATTCTAGCACCACTCCATACTGTTAGAAGAACCTGTCTTCCTTTTATATGTGGTAGCTATGAGATGTCTCACCCCTTCCTTCCCCTCTATACCTCCATTCCCCAAGAAAACATTCTTGATAGGATGACAGATGAAATGTCATATCAGTGAAATTTAACCTGTGAAGTTTCGATGTATTACCATATACACTTATTTTATAGCCCAGCAAAATGTATGCAAGAATCTGCTAGACCCATCTTAATCCAATATTCTGTTCCTTACAGGCCAATAATTTTGATAGTTCTCCATGGGACTAGGTTTTTTTGCTAGGATCCACCTGTCATAATATATCTTTTGCCAAATTTGTTACCCATGAATTAGAGTGATGCAGCAACTCCCTCTGATGAGGGATCTAGCAAGCTGCCTTGTGAAGGGATTGGTCACTTGGAGAACAGGCTGAGATGGACTAGATTAGATGGACCAGACCTAGCAGGGGTCAGTTATTTCCTTATGCTCACAGTTATGACACATAATGATGGAGTTTGTGTTGTTCAAAATATGTAATTCTTAGCATACGTTACTCAGAAATGTGAATTTAAAGTAGTAAGCTGTAGTGGCCTAGGGATCAAGAGAGAATTGCCATGTCATATGCAGTACTCCAATTATCCAAACCTTCTTTGACCAGCCATACAACTTATCTGGTAATTCAAATTTCGGATATATTTCCAGATTGCAGTGAAGATCCTTCCTCAAGGCTAAACTGAAGTGCTTTCCTTTCACCCTTGAACAAGTAGCAAATAAACTAGCATGGAATTTAATGTTCCCACTGCCAATCCCTTATTTGCCCCATGTCTCTGTTCTCTGTTCTCAGTCACCTAATCTATCTCCCTAATAACAAATTTCAATTGATTTTATACTCGAGGCTGTTCTTAAATGGTATCAGAATAGGGGTAATGCTACTTCAACACAAATATAGCCAAAATTGACTTTAAGCCTGTCTCATTCATGGGCAGGGGTTGAGATAAAAATAATGTTATAGGAATAGAGCAGGGGGAAAAAGTTGCTAGGGCATGTTTTTATCATGGTTAGGTGCAAGTGATGTAAGATTCAAAGTATATTATATAAGTTTAAATGAAGATAAATAAGAAGAAACTTAAGACATTTATATATTTGTAGGTATAATGCTGGGCAGAATGGGTACCAGTGGAGTTCCCCTGGTCAGTTTTTGCCAGTGTTTAAACGAATCGGTCATGAAGATAGTGGCTGTGACTGTATGGTAAGTAAATGTCAGGAGAAATAAATATTAACAAGGAAAAGTATGTAATCAACAATGAAATCAGCTTACATAAACTGAATGGGTTGTTGAGTGATCTAAATAACATGTACAGAGTTGCGTGCATTCTCCTTTTAAAAATATATTTGTAAACATTAGTTTGCAGGATGTTTTCAGGCAGAAATCAAATTCCACATGAATATTGTCTTGATATTTCTTGTGCCTCACTGCTTGACATTGCATTGGGATGAGGTTCTGTCTACACTAAGAGGAAAACTCTCTGCACCCAAAAAAGAAATAGAAATTAGGGGTCCTTAGCATAGTGTTTCAAAACTATTTCTTCCTCACCAATCTACAAGTGATGAGTTCCTACCACAAGGACATACACCTTTAGCACTTCTGTCAAAAAGGGAGATTTGCAAAAGTATCTTGCAGAATAAGATCCATTTTGTTTTACAATAATATATGTTGTACTTCATATATTTATTTACTGCATTTCTATTTCTTGTTCCATTTCAGAGACAAGGTAATATATAGAAATTTATCTATATTTTATCTCCACAATAACAACTCTGTAGGGAAGATTGGGTTGAGAGAATAGAGCTGAATAAAGTCATTCAGCAAGCACTTTGGTCAGATGGGGACTTGAGCCTAAATCAGGGATCAGCAACCCATGGCTCTGGAGCCACATGTGGGTCTTTTATCCCTATTCTGTAGCCCCCTGTCACTGGTCAGCTGCACAAAGGGTTTTCAGTTAGGACAGGTAGAGGAAAAAGGATGCCGTGCTAGGAGGATAATCTATGGTGAGGGAACCAGACTTCTGGTCAGCAGAGGAAAAAGGATGCTGTGCTAGGAAGAGACTCTATAGTAGGAGAATTCTGGACTTCCGGTCAGCTCCAGAATTGAACAGGGGGCTTCTGGTTAGGACCTTTGTGGCTCTTTGAGTGTTTAAGGTTGCCAACCCTGGCCTAGGTCTCTGTAATCCAGCTGCAATACTTTCACCAAAATATTGCACTTTCCATTCATTGGTTTCCCGCCCCCCCCCCCCCGCCTATTTTTATATGGATGTATTTTTTGCAAAGAATATCTCTTTATTCTTTCTTAGGTATTTTCCATTTGGAATAGTGTTTCTTATTGCTGGTAAGATTTTGGAAATGGATGATCCCACAGCCATTGGGAAGAAACTAGGATTTTATGCTGTTACCGTACTTTGTGGACTATTCTTTCATGGACTTGTTATTCTGCCAATGATGTATTTCTTCATCACCAAGAAGAACCCCGTTGTCTTTATCAGAGGCATTCTTCAAGCACTGCTTATTGCTCTGGCCACATCATCCAGGTACACACTGCAATGATTAAAGTTGAAGAATGATGCTTTCTTAATTTTTAAGGAAAAAAAGATGTTTATCTCAAGTCATTTTTCAAGTCTGGCGATATCATGGTTACACTCATGAAATTTTCCTAGCGCTAATATGGCAGTAATTTGCCACTTTGTTGTTACAATGGGTTGTTTCAATTCCTGGTCCAGTCAATAGTCCTACAATTTGCTAGTGATTATTGATCCTGCCTGTTATCCTGGCTGAATACTACTCATTCATGATTAGCAAAGATCAGTTAGTTGCTGGATAAAGTTTTTAAAAATACATTATCACAGCAAACTTGGAATACTGTTTTATTTTCTGAATTTAATCCTTCCAATTTCTGTCCCTTAGACCAGCGGTCCCCAACCTTTCCAACTTGGCAGACGAGCAGGGACGGGGAGGTGCATATGGACCTCTGTGTGCATGAGCTACTCATGCAAGTAGAGCTGCACGCTGTTCTGCCCCAGCTCCGGATTCCCGAGGATATTGACACACACCAATGGTCCTTATCAAATTTATTAAGTAGCAAGAATAAAACAAAGTCTGGCAAAGGTTGGCAATCAGTCCAGAAAGCAAGATATGATAAGACTTTTCCAAAAATGCTCTGATGATAATTACAAGTTGTTTCTACTAAGAAACTCACTAATGGTGTGTGACTTAAATAGGCTAAGGGAGTGGCCAATTATCCTCAAGCCTTACTCTTGAGGAGACCTTCTCCTCCTGAGTAGCCACTCCTGCCTTTTGGCAGTCCTGCATGCTTGAGCATTGAGAAGAGGCTCCTCCACTTCACTCTCTCCACTTGAAGGAGCCTCTGGAGGTTCTGAAGGCCCTGGCTGAGTCTCTGCCTCTGGCACCACATCCTCTTCAGCTTTCTCGCTGTCCGACACAAGCGCTGGCTGCGCCAGCTGCTGGCACAACACCACACCAGCCTCCTCGTCGTCGGGATCAGCCACGATCTGCGCAGGCAGCTGACGGGCCACAACACACACACGCTCACCTGCCCCTTGTGTAGCCCGGTTCCAAACAGGAAATGAAATATTTTCCTATATGCACATTTATAATTATTCCCATTCCCTCATATTTTATTTTATTCCCAGATTTTAAAATAAATAAAAAGCATGGCGGAAAAGCAAAAGATCCTAAATATGTTACGTTATATACTAATACAAATATAATTTTCAGGCATTGGGTCAAAGCAATAAAACAAAACAATGAGACAGGATCAATGTTGGGAGGATAATTCGTTACTGACAAAAAACTCTGGAAAATATAAAGAGACATTTCCAATATTCTGTTGGGTCATAGCTTTTGCATTTTTTTTCCTTAAATAATATAATTCATTTTTTCATAGCTTTATTATTATCAGCTATGATACTGAATGAATCAGAACATTTATGTAATAGTTTTTACCCAATAATGCATGGGCACAAATAATTTTGCCTTAAATTTGCCTTCATAAGCAAATTTCTAAATTACATTATTTTGCTAACTTCAGTCTAAACTACGCTTATTTTTTGTTGTTGTTTTGCAGTTCAGCCACTTTGCCTATAACTTTCAAGTGCTTATTAGAGAATAATCATGTGGACCGGAGGGTTGCTAGGTTTGTGCTCCCAGTAGGGGCTACAATCAACATGGATGGAACAGCCCTATATGAAGCAGTAGCAGCTATTTTCATCGCCCAAGTAAACAACTATGAACTGGATTTTGGACAGATCATCACCATAAGGTAAAATGGGAGGGGCAGAATCTCTGATTCATAGGCTTCTGCAGGAAAAACAATGTTCTGGTCTTCAGTGTCCAGCATAGCAGATAGTAATCTAAAGTTGCATGAAATGACTTTCGGAACTAATAGAATGTATAATCCATATTAACAGTGCAGATGGAAAATCTTAAGCATTTGATTAACTGCTGATTAAAAATGTCAGCAGTTCCTGAAGAAAGGAAATGGCCAGTCACCAAATGCATTGAGTACACTGTACAGCCATGGAGATTGCATGCTTTGTTGGTTGTTAGACATTTCTCTCCCTGACCATGTCAGTAATGACACAGTTCGGAAGCAAATGGGCACCATACCAACATCAGAGACAATACAGGAGAAACACCTACAGTGGTACAGCCGTGTCCTACAAGCAGCTCCCCATATTGTTGCCTACATTCCCTTCCATTTTAATGTAGATGGCAAGCACCCGCATGGAAGGCCAAAAGAAAGATGGCCAGACAATAAATGCAGACATGAAAACTGCCCAGACTGACACAGATGCTGTGTCTGATAATGCAAGATCATGCTTGTTGACCTGAAAAGCAGACCCTGCACCTGCGGGGAAAATGCTACGATGATGATGATCAGGAAGAAGATGTGCAATTCCTGAAGAAAATAAATCCTTTCCCTCCCATTCAACCTCACACGCACAAAGAAATAAAGAAAATCTCTAACACTCATCCATTCACAAGGTACTTATCCAAAATACCTATTCGATGTGTTGTCTGCACTCTGGGAAGCTAGACAGAGCTCTCTGGTTGCATTTGAAAGTGCAACCAGAGAGGAATCAGAAGAGTGGTGCACTTTTTTCTGGTTGGATGTAAAACAAATGAGGTTGATTGTTAGGGGAGAGGATCTGTGAATCCCTTTTTCCTTAACCTGTAAACAGAAAGTTACATCAGATGAATATTACTTCAGGTGAGAGTTCCTCCTAGTGGAAGACATTTTCTCCTGAATCTCTGTTTCCCTGTCCCAAATGGGAAGGCTGCTTTTATTGATCATTTGCATACCACAGTGTTGCAACCCAATACTCCGCAACTGATTCTGGACCTTTACAAGAACTGCATATAAATGATTCTTTACTTTTAAGTGACATTCCTTCCTCTAAATAAAGCATGCTTCTCCAGCTGAAGGAAAAGTTGTCAGCAAGACTGATAAGGAATTTCCTGGAAAGACATTTTTGGAAGAGTTGTTCTCCCAACAGATGGAAGAGAAATGAAAGCATCCCAAGACTGCAATTTCACTGCTTTTTAAAGATCTGCCGTTTTCTTGCAGAAAACATATCCACAGTTTCTCTTTGATTGTTTAAATATGAGTGGAATAGTATCCAAAGATGGTAGTAGTTTATGGAGCTAAAATAAATAAGTTTATTGTTTTAAAGTAAGTTTTAAAATAATAAACTTATTTTACCAAAGGATTTTAAGAAAGCCACCTTACTTACCCTAACCCTTGGATTCTATACAGTTGAGAATATTGTAACATATAATTCAATTCCTTTTCTTTTTGTGCTGCATCTGTTCCTTCTGAATAACTTTTATTTTTCAATTATTGTAGTCCAGTTCTGAAAATCATCCCACCAAATCTCAGTTAAAATTTTGATTCATATTTGTTTTCCTATATTGGGACCTCAATATTCTCTGAGTATTAATATATAAACAAGGGAAGACATGAACTTTACAAATCAAATTTCTTTCTGAGTTTTTATTGTATGATTTAAGAGGCGCCAGAGGAATTAAAAAAAGAAATTCTGTACACGTTACACAACATATTCTTTCTTTTCTTATTACTTAGCATTTACCAGCATTGAATCCTGATATCATGATTTTTGAGCCATTTTTGAGATTTCTGCATTAGATTACGTATATTTAAAAAGCTTCAGAGGTTGAACTGAAGAACTAAGGAATGCATAACTTAAACAATCCTTTTTCTTTTGTAAATATTCTTTTAGCTTTCTTTGTTTTTGTAAATACAAAAAAAATGAGGGGAAGAGCAGACCCATCTGGAGAATATTTACTAGCAATACTGTACTGCTTAGCATAAAACATTAAGCAGTTGTGATCTGTACAAACTTGACAGGTTCCCATAAAGCAGTATTATCAGATCAAAACAAAACAAAACTCTTTTGCAAAATGTCTAAGTATGTGACTACATTGTGGCTAGATCAGACATACTGTTACTTTATCCCAATTCAGCCTATTCAACTTTGTATTAATAGGGAAATTCCTCCTATTAGATGAAGTGCTATGATTGCCTTGTTCTTTACTAAACAGAATATTAAAGAAGACTTGAATTACTTACAATGCACAGATCAAATAGCTGAATACTGTACAATCTAGCAGCTTTGGTAAATCACAATATATACCATAAAAGATGAAGGTTCTCCTCGCACGTATGTGCTAGTCATTCCCGACTCTAGGGGACAGTGTTTCAAAGCCGAAGAGCCAGCGCTGTCCAAAGACGTCTCCATGGTCATGTGGCCAGCATGATTAAATGCCAAAGGTGCATGGAATGCTATTACCTTCCCACCAAAGGTGGTCCCTATTTTTCTACTTGCATTTTAATGTGCTTTTGAACTGCTAGGTTGGCAGAAGCTGGGACAAGTAACGGGAGCTCACCCGGTTACGTGGCACTAGGGATTTGAACTGCTGAACTGCCGACCTTTTGATCGACATGCTCAGCATTGTAGCCACTAAGCTGCCACGTCCCTTATATATACCATAGCTGATGGCTATATCACCTTGATCACACAGAAGTTGACAAGAATTTAGTGAAAGATCAAGACTCATTTTACATTTCTGCAACAGCCTTCAGCACAATAATTTCATTCATTGCAATAATTGAATTATTTCATATACAATATTTTTAAAGCCTGTTGGATCTCAAAGATTTAAGAGAATTGTAATCATACCGAAGCCTGCAATCCAACCCAATGTTAAGTAAATAAAGCCCATTTATTTTAGTGGATTTAGAAGTGCTTAATTCTGCTGGATTATGGCTCATGAATATAGTTGTTTCCCCTGCCATATGCAGAGACCTATTTTTTTGAATTGATTGCCACCTCTAGAATACAAGTACCACTCTGGGGCAATTGCAACCTGATGATTTGAGCCTTTCCATAAATTTTCAGCAAACTGACAAAAAGTTGAATTTAGGCAGTCAAAATATTGTTCGGGTTCTCTTAAAATGGATAAATAGCAGCCAGTGTGGAGAATCTTAGGACGGGAATGTATATGTCTTCATAACACCACCCACTTCTTATAATGATCTGCATTTGAAGAGCAAGAGATAAAATGATGGTTACTATAAAATTGTAGTCCATTGGTTCTATTTGAGGTGATTTTCCTCTGTGATGCTGCATTTGAGAAAAGTTCCTGCTCTTGTCAGAGAAAAATCCTCTCAAAAGACAAGTAATAGTCTGAGAAAGAGAGATGGTGGCAGAATAGAAAGAGAAAACTTCTCTTCAGTTTCATGATCCCTCAGGCTGTTCTACAAAACATGCATGTAAACTACTGTGATAAAATTAAGGCCACATTTACTTTAACCAAACCTCACAGCTGGTGGCAGATGCCTTTAAATTTCTGCCTCTGAAATGTCCATCTTGTTGCTTTTCCTTGATTTTATTTCCCACGATCCAAAACAATGAAATTATATCCCGGGCCTAACTCTACTGGTAAAACTCTGGCTTCATGCAAAGTTGATCTTACTTATATTGGGCAGTCCTGTTTTATTTATCTTGTTCAGGGATATTCTATGCAACTGAATGCAGGGTAAAATGTATTTGATTCTTATGTCAAGTACATTAGTTCGTATTAATGTTCAAGTTATCCAGATTTGGATGTTCTTCTGTGTTACATCATTATGATCTTTCTGCTTGTTTGTAAAAGCATTACGGCAACAGCTGCCAGCATAGGAGCTGCTGGAATCCCACAGGCTGGTCTTGTGACCATGGTCATCGTTTTGACATCAGTGGGTCTGCCTACAGATGACATCACTCTAATAATTGCAGTTGATTGGGCTCTGTAAGTAGTGCAAATATTTTCTTTTCTTTGCATTTTTCTAATTGGATATATGAGGATTGAGTGGTTCAGTTTATAGGGAGCTATCACTCACCTTTTATTTATTTATTTAGTTATTTTATTTTTCATATTTGTATACCGCCCTACTCCCAAAGGACTCAGGGTGGTGAACAGCCATAATAAATACAAATACATATAGAAGTTAAAAACTATTAAAAACAGATTAAGTAATTTGGCTCAAAGATTAAAACATCCAAATTTATCTAAAAGAGGTCTAAAACCCGATTTAAAAGCCAATTTAAAAGCCAATTAAAAAGGGAGAGTTAGGCCAGACCAGCTTGTTGGAATAGAAACGTTTTCAGGGCACGGCGGAATTTGCGTAAGTCTTGGATGTTTCGTAACTCCGGGGGAAGCCCGTTCCAGATGGTAGGTGCCCCCACAGAAAAGGCTCTCCCCCTGGGGGCCGTCAGTCGACATTGTTTGGTCGACGGCACCCTGAGGAGTCCCTCTCTATGGGAGCGAACTGGTCGGTGAGAGGCTATTGGTGGCAGGAGGCGGTCTCGTAAGTACCCTGGTCCTGAGCCATGGAGCGCTCTAAAGATAGTAACCAAAACCTTGAAGCGCACCCAGAAGACCACCGGGAGCCAGTGCAGCTCGCGCAGGAGGGGGGTTACATGAGAGCGCCACATTGCTCCCATCACCACCCGCGCGGCCGCATTCTGGACCAGTTGGAGCCTCCGGGTGCTTCTCAAGGGGAGCCCCATGTAGACAGCATTACAGTAATCCAGGCATGAGGTGACAAGGACGTGAGTGACCGTGCGTAATGAGTCCTGATCCAGAAAGGGATGCAACTGGCGAATCAGGTGAACCTGATAAAAAGTCCTCCTGGCCACGGCCGTCATATGCTCTTCTAAAGACAGCCGCGAGTCCAGGAGGATGCCCAAGTTGCGAACCCCATCTGAGGGGGCCAACGACTCGCCCCCAATAGTCAGAGATGGTGCCAACTGACTATATCGGGACAACGGAAACCACAGCCACTCGGTCTTGGATGGGTTGAGTCTGAGTTTGTTCCTCCCCATCCAGATCCGTACGGCCTCCAGGCACCGGGACATCACCTCGAGGGCATCATTGGGGTGGTCTGCGGTGGAGATGTACAGCTGGGTGTCATCAGCGTACTGATGGTACTTCACCCCAAAAACCACGGATGATCTTACCCAGCGGCTTCACATAAATGTTGAATAGAAGGGGCGAGAGGACCGATCCTTGTGGCACCCCACATATAAGGGGCCTCGGGGTCGACCTCTGCCCCCCTGTCAACACAGACTGCGACCGGTCAGAGAGAAAGGAGGAGAATCACTGTAGAACAGTGCCACCCACCCCCAAACCTTCCAACCGGTGCAGCATGATATCATGATCGATGGTATCAAAAGCCGCTGAGAGGTCTAGTAGGACCAGGACAGAGGAGCAACCCCTGTCCCGAGCCCTCCAGAGATCATCAACCAATGCAACCAATGCTGTCTCTGTGCTGTACCCGGGCCTGAAGCCCGACTGGAACGGATCTAGATAATTCAATTCATCCAGGTACTGAGGCAGTTGTCGTGCAACCACACTCTCAACAACCTTCGCAACAAAGCGAAGGTTGGAGACAGGACGATAATTTGCTAACACAGCTGGGTCCAGGGAGGGCTTCTTGAGGAGGGGCCTCACCACCGCCTCTTTCAAGATGGTGGGAGAGACACCCTTACTCAAAGAAGCATTTATAATCTCCTGGAGCCAGCCTCGCGTCACCTCCCGGGAGGCCAGTACCAACCAGGAGGGACACGGGTCCAATAAACATGTGGTCGCATTTAGTCTGTTCAGTATCCTGTCCACGCTTTCGGGAGTCGCAGGATCAAACTCTTCCCAAATAATATTCTCAGGACCTACCCCTTCATCTCCTCTGGATCAATCCAGTCAGAGTCCAGCTGTTCCCGAATCTGAGCAATTTTGTCATACAGATATTGTACAAAATCCTCAGCTCTACCCTCCAAGGGGTCTTCCCACGTCTCTTGATGGAGCAGAGAGTGGGTCACCCTAAACAGGGCGGCTGGGCGATTATCTGATGACGCAATAAGAGTAGAAAAGTAGTTACTCTTCTCTACTCTTCTCGCCACTAGGTAATTCTTAATATGAGATCTTACCAGTGTTCGATCGGATTCAGAACGACTAGCCCTCCAACTGCTCTCTAGGTGTCTTTTCCGGTGCTTCATCTCCCTCAGCTCCTCAGTATACCAAGGAGCCAGGTGAGACCGGCGCCGGGTTAGAGGCCGCAAAGGCACAACTCGGTCTAAAGCCTCAGCCGCCGCCCTATCCCAGGCGGCCACTAAGTCCTCAGCCAAGTCGTGTGCCAGAACCTCAGGAAATGGCCCAAGCTCCATCTGGAATCTCTCAGGATCCATCAGGCGCCTGGGGCGGAACCACCTGGTCGGTTCCGCCTCCCTGCAGCGGGGTGTGGCGGTTCAAAGGTCCAGGTGAAGGAGGGAGTGATCTGACCATGACAAGGGTTCAATCACTATATCCCCTATGTCGAGATCACTCAACCACTGTCCAGAGACAAAAACAAGGTCCAGTGTGTGTCCCCCCATGTGAGTAGAGCCATAAATTAACTGGGTCAGGTCCATAGCCATCATGGAAGCCATGAACTCCCGAGCCACCTCAGACGTCTCGCCAACTGATGACAGGTTAAAATCCCCCATGACCATAAGCCTGGGGGTGTCAACAGCCACCGTGGCTATAACATCAAGCAGCTCAGGCAGGGCTGCTGCCACGTGGCAGGGAGCCAGGTACGTGACCAGCAAGCCCAACTGCACCCTATGACCCCACTTCACAAGGAGGGACTCACATCCAGCCGTCTGAAGAATAGTGGCCTCCCTCGGTCCAAGACCTTCATTAATAACAACCGCCACCCCTCCGCCCCTCCCCTGAGACCTTGGCTGATGGAAAGCACGGAAACCCGGTGGGCACATATCAACAAGGGGGGCTCCCCCTTCCTGGCCAAACCAGGTCTCCGTAATACCCGCCAGGTCCGCACACCCCTCCTGAATAAGATCACAAATGAGGGGGGCTTTGTTTACCACGGACCTGGCATTGCACAGCATCAGCCGAAGGCCTGGGGCCCAAGGTTCCGTACAACCTGGGGAACGAGAAGAGTTATGAGGGTCGGAGCGCGCCACCGCTTGTAAACAGCGAGGACGCACTCCCGCAGGATGATGTGGCCCCCTGCTCCCGCCATATCTGCCCCTCCCACCTACAGTATCGATGTTATGGGCATCTGCATCGTAAGATCTAATCATCTCCTTGACCCCCGAGTTCGCACCTCCCATGCCACGCCCTACGGCTGGCCCAGATACCCTCCCCCGCAGGTCTTCCCCCGAACCCATGTAACCTACCCCCCTCCCAGAATCCCTTAAAATCTTATTAAGAAATTTCCCTAAAAAACCCCATAACCCTCTTTTTGCTGTATGCCATCTCTCCGGACTCCAAAGTCCGTCATCGAGATAGGCCCTCGATAAAGAAGAGGGCCAGACCTTAGCCAACAGACTGATGCCAGTAATTCAAGAGGTGATTAATGATGACCAAGCGGGATTCATAGAGGGTAGACACATGAAGGACAATGTAAGGCAAGTTATAGATTTACTGGAATATCTTGAGAAGAATAAACAGATCTCTGCAGTGCTGGTTTTTTTGGATGCGGAGAAGGCCTTTGATAGAGTGGATTGGAATTTTCTACTAAAGACTTTAAAAAAAATGGGATTTGGAGACCAATTTATACAGGCGGTTTCAGCAATTTACCAAGAGCAAAAGGCACAGATTATTATTAATGGAAGTTTGACATCAGAGTTTAATATTGAAAAAGGAACCAGACAAGGCTGTCCGTTATCCCCACTGTTATTTATTTTAACACTAGAAGTCTTGCTGAATATAATACGGGATTCGAATAACTTGAAAGGTATAGTGATAAGGCAGGAGGATTACAGAATAAGGGCATTTGCAGATGATCTGGTTGTTACCCTAGCACAGCCGATGGAATCAATAATCCAGATGAAAGACATTATTCAAGATTATGGTATAGTATCAGGTTTTAGATTGAATCGGAAAAAAACTAAGATGATAGTTAAAAATATGACACAAGATCAACGACACAAACTTGAAAATAAGGCAGGTTTTGAGATTGTACCAAAGGTTAAATATCTAGGAGTTCAGGTTGCAGAGTCAAACGTGAAACTGTTTCAAAACAATTATGAGGTGTTGTGGCGAGAGGCGCAGAAAGATATGGAAACTTGGAAAAAACTGCAGCTGTCTTTACTTGGAAGAATAGCAGCAGTTAAGATGAATATTTTGCCGAGATTTCTTTTCTTGTTTCAAATGATTCCGGTGCTTAAAAGTGATAAACAATTAAAAGTCTGGCAAACTGGAGTGAATAAGTTTGTCTGGAATGAGAAAAAACCGAGAGTGAAATTGAAAATTATGCAAGATGCCCCGGAAAGGGGAGGCCTTAAACTTCCAAACCTACAACTATATTATGATGCAGGAGCTTTGACTTTATCAAGTGATTGGTTTGGAGGGAAAAAGACTGGAATATTGAACGCAGAAAGTTTTGATTTGGAATTTGGATGGCATGCTTACTTATTTTATGATAATAAAGTGGATAAAGTATTTAAAAGCCATATATTCAGAGACTCTTTGATGAGAGTATGGAAGAAGCACCGACTCAAATGGGATTACAAAATACCGTTATGGCTGGATCTTGGTCATATCATGTGGAATACAAATATAATGTCACTCGGGGGGTTTTTATACAAAGAGGTTCTTTTTACAGATGCGGGCAGATGGCAGCTGAAGACACTACAGACACTGTTGGCTGAAGGGATTAATTTAACTTGGCTACAATATAATCAATTGCAATTGAGATGGAAAGAGGACCAAAGAACTGGTATTATGTTGCACGAGGAAGAATTGGTTAGACATATAAAAGAGAAAGGTCCAATGCATATTAAAAGGCTTTATAATGTTTTGTTAGAAAGGGATTCAGAAACTGAATTAGTTAAAGATTGTATGATTAAGTGGGCACAAAATTTTGAAGAACCAGTGATGTTGGAAACATGGGAAAAAATCTGGGTTCAGAATGTTAAATTTACACAGTCGCAGAATTTGAGGGAAAATTTTTACAAAATGTTTTATAGATGGCATTTAGATCCTAAGAAATTGTCGTGTATGTACCCTAATGTTCAGCCAAAATGTTGGAGATGTGATTGTTTAGATGCTACATATTATCATATTTGGTGGACTTGTAAGAAAGTTAAGGCTTTTTGGATAAAAATCTGGTGGGTCATGCAGAATGTTTTAAAGAAAAAAATCCAATTTTCTCCACAATTGCTTTTATTGGGTATAGTAAAGGGTTTTACAGTGGATGAAACAAAGTTGATTTTGTATGTGATTACAGCAGCGAGATTGTTGATAGGTAAATATTGGAAAAATGAAGCTCTGCCCACTGTAGAAGAATGGATTTTGAAGATGGCCAGTTTCACGGAGATGGCGAAGATTTCAGCATACTTAAAAGATTGCTCACAAGAGACTTATGAATGTGGATGGAAAAAGTGGATAGATTATGTGCAGAACAAATATCAAACTAGGAAGTATCAAATAGCTTTTCATTGATAGTATTATATTATATTAAGATAGAAATAGTTGAACTATGTGAAGATGAAAAATGATATGGGGGTTGGGGGATTTCAAGGTTTTTATATAGGGGATAATGATATTCTATGGAAGTCCGGGGGGAAGGGGAGGGTTAGGGGGGGTTTGGGAGGGTGGGTTGGGGAGTTTGGGGTGGGTTAGGGGGGTGAAAATGGGGTGAAAATGTAATTGTAAAACTTTTACAATAAAAAGAAGAGGGCCAGACCTGCGAGAGGGGGGCATCTCGCAGTTTGAGGAGTTCTCCCAAAGAGTACATTTTGTAGCTAGATAGTCTATAGCTGGTAGGCATGTCCTAGTTATCCAGGGTCCTGTGGAGAGAATATCAATCAGAGGTACAAGTCATTTTAGTCCCACTGATCTCTCACATCAGCGGTAGAAAAAAGCCATTTTGAACTCAGATGTAAACATCGATCACCCTCTCACGGCAACCAGATATAAGGGAGAAAAACAGCAGCTATAGTCCTGTTCTTTCAATGTTGTACCTAGGCATAGATGGAACAGCCAATCCTTGAGATTAGAGACACGGATAGTCTGTGGGAAATATATATAGTAGGCAAAAATCCAGGGAGACACAGATGAAATAAAAGTAAGGAAATTCTCATCCTGATATACAGGAAACAACAAACCTGGATAGCAAATGATTCACAAAAAGCCGAATATCCGGTCACAAAAGGAGGGACAGGAGATAAAAATACAGGAGGGGAGATGGAATAAGGCAGTCACTTTGTAGAAGCAAAGCCCCCATGATAGACACAACAATCCTTTCTAATCTCCTTAGCCTTCTTTAGGTCTTTTATGCATGAAGGTTTAACACCCCCCCCCCCATAGAAAGAGAGGGGGGAGGCCTCTGGGAGGTAATCCAGGGCTGGCCCGACAATGGAAGGGTCGGCATCTCTCCATTGCCCAGGAGTTCAGTTGAAAATAAATAAGAAAGGTCCCTATTCTCCTTTTTGTGGCCTCTTTGGTCTCTAAATTGCTTCGATTTTTGCCGCCTGTAACTGCCAACTGTAACTGCTATTTCGGGCGCCATTTTGGGCGCCGTCATCACCACCGCCATCACCATTGGCCTCCTCTGCGCCGACTCCGCCCACCGCCGGCCTCCGCAGGCAACCTCCGATCTTGCCAAGGGTCCAACGAAGTCAACCCAGGGTGCCAGACAGTCACCGCAGCCGCATATCGCCATCTCTCCGGCAGCCTCTGATGAATGCAGGGCCAGCTGTCACGAAGCTATCGGCCCAAACTCGCTGATTCAAATCCCGCCAGAATTGCCCGTCTCATTATAAGCTGTTTCAGAGAGCGAAGCCACAAACCGCTCTCCTAAAAGGTCTTCCGGAGCCGAACACGCTCCCATCGGATCGGCAAATCAGCCCTCTCAACACACCAAGGGCCATAGGTGGGTAATTGGCCCTAAGGACCCCCCAACCGTCAGGACATTACCCCCGCAAAACCGGAGCTCCATTGAGAGTCGCCATCTTGGGCAAGCGCGAGGGTTCTTCTTCATCAACTTTTGATGTTGATATTGAGTACATGGTCATGTCAAGGGGGTAGCACAGCTCACTCATGATTTTACTTTCTGTTTGTCTCAGTTTTTCATCTACCAGTTCATTACAAAATGAAAATATAAGAATTATCCTTCCAGATTCAAACCAAAAGTTGTCTTTTCAGTGTATAGGTAGTTTTTGACTTGCAACTTGGTCGCTTAGGGACCATTCAAAATTCCAAAGACCTCCCCCCAAAATATTTACAACCCAGAACTGAAATTCTAAAGGACAGTCTCCCCACCCATTGTCATGTGACTGCATTACAAATGCTTGGCAACATATTTGCAGCCATTTTTAGGATCATGCAGTCACATGATCACGATTTATTATGGTTTTGCTGAAAACTGGCATTTATTTCAAATTTTCAGCAAAAAAATGAAACAGAAGCATCCTTTATAGGGGAAGCAAACTTGTGAGAGATTGCAGAGCAGATTTTAACAAAGCATTAATGGGAATGAAAGGCACAATATGTGAAAATAAACAGATCCCTATGTTTATTTGCACCTACATAAGTGGCAAATTAAAAAAATCATTCTGTTTCAACTCAGTTTTATGCTAAAGAAATCAAACTCTGAACATTGCTGATTTTGGATCTTGTTACTCTTTTCTAAGCCAAACATCTGGATGTTCCTGAATTTTAGTTTTATGACCCACATTAATATAATAACCATTGTGATTGACTTCTCAGATGGGCTCATTGTACTGAAAAAAGAATGAAGAAATCATACGATGCATTTCAGATTTAATGTACCTCTGCCAAATGAACTCGAGTCAGCTTCAAACAATGCACTAAAAGTAACTCCGGCTAATACACCTGCCTTTTCTTCTAAGTTTAAATTCCTTAAATCAATTTAAAGCTGTACTTGGCAAAAAAAATTTTTTTTCAGCATTGATCTGTGAAAATCACAAGTCAGAATATAATTAATTTTTTCTTACAGTTTTAAAACCAACTGTGCATTTATTTTTTTAAAAAAAAGTTACCAAAAGCTGACATAACAGCAAATGCATACACTGGAGAGAGATTAATCTAAAATGCAACATCAGACATTCTGTTCTCTATTTGTCTTCTGACAATTTATTCCTCAATTTTCCTACATTCTTCTATATATCCTTCAGCTATAAATGTCAAAATCTTATGTTTTTCCAGTTGAAATCCAAATGTTTCTAGTTTCCATTTGGACTGGCTACACATCTCCCTTGCTTGTGTCTTTGGCTTATTTTCTTTCCCTTTTTTAAAAAAAAAATCCTATATCGTCTAGTCTATCTTCTTCTTCTGTTTTCTTCTAAAAGCATTTTCCAGTTTTATTTAACATTTGGTTTTTAAGATTGTTTGCTTCTTTGTTTATAATTTCCTTCCTTCCTTCCTTCCTTCCTTCCTTCCTTCCTTCCTTCCTCCCTCCCTCCCTCCCTCCCCCAATCTCTCTCTCTTTCTCCTTTCTTTTTTCCTTACTTTCTCTTTAAAGTTGTTGCACCAGACTCTCTATAATTAATTCCAGATCAATTCTCTTGGAGGTTCCTGGTGCCAATTATATCACAATTCTGGAGACCAGAAGCACAATGCTGGTTGGATTTGAGGATTCGGTTTAGGGAAATTCAGTTATTTATTTCTCACAAAAAATATTTTTTGCTCTTTTGTTTCTTGGTTTGAATCATACCTAGGAAAGCAAACAGAAGGCAATAAAAAATCCATGAAAGTTTTTCTTTCTCCAGTTTTTGGTCTGCTTAATTTTGTAAAACTGGAAAAATAAAATACCAGAGTCAACATAAAAAAATAGGCATTTATGAAACAGATTAAGAATGTTAATTTATGTTCATGGAGTGTTTTTTATTTCTTGTTGGCATTAGGCTTTCATAGCATAAAATTAATTCATGGCATTTCAGGATTGGAGCAATTTGATCTGACATAGTGTGATGGCCTACACATTTAAATTAATTGGATACTTTTATTCCAATCCCTGTGCTATATTATCTCTTGAGTAAAATAACATCATAAAATAACCTACCTTGTGTGCAGGTACTGTTAATTTCTGTACAAATAACTATATAGATTGATGACCATTTACACAACAAGGAAAAGGAAACACTGTTTTAATGTCTTCATTTTGTTTCACAGAGACAGATTTCGGACAATGATCAATGTCCTGGGTGATGCTCTTGCTGCTGGAATAATGGCACATATTTGCAGAAAAGAATTCACTTCAGAAAGATCTGAGGTAGGAGAAAACTGATATGATACTTTGAGGACTCACTTTACCAAACAGAGATAATTAGGTATCTCTTTTAGAAATATTCTGTGTAACAGTGTGTCCTAGCTATAATTTTGTTGGAGTACTGTGGCTCACGTGGTTAGAATGCTGGGTTGGAGGTTACCAAACCTGCGTTTGAGATCCAAGTGCTGCCGTAGGGTGGAGTGAGCTCCTGTCCTTTGCTCCAGCTCCTGCCAAGGACATGAAAGGAGCCCCTAACCGAGCCTTCCCCCAAGCAACAGTGATGTCACCGGCTAATTCTTTCAACCCAGAAGTGCCTTGGTGCTTCCAACATGAGTGTGATCTATAATTTTGTATGCTAAAATGAAATGTAAGTATAGAAAAGTGTTCTAGAATAATGAAGAGTAGTAACGCTATGAACCCCTTGTTCTATTCATAGGTGCCTTTGATTGGAGAAACAAAACCTGTTAGTATCCACAAAATTATTGCTTATCAGAAGAATGGCTGTTTGAAGTCCATGAATAAAATGCGTGGACCTGAAGCAGTCAAAACAACACTGCATCACTTACCTATTCAAGTGGAACAAGAAGAGAATCAATCAGAACGTTACACAGAGAAATCCAACAATAAAGACCACTGTACTATTGAGATCAATGAATTGGAAACAAATGTGTAATGCACAATTAATCCTAAAAGTATCTGAAAACAAAAGAATATCCTGTAAATGAAGTTGGGACATGGCCTGCTTCTTCAATGGCAAGGCATGAAAGGACTGTTATTCCTGAACTGAGGTTATAAGATAGCTGTGGACACCTGTGAAGACAGAGGGCTTCATGGAAGATGGGTTCCATTGGTTGGTTGGGTTAGTAGAAAGGAATTAATCACTGGACAAATGTTGTTTACTTTGGAAAAACAGATATGGTGATGTTTCTAAGAAGAAACCTTCTGATCCATTGAAATGATTTCGACTAAATCACCCTGTCTCCCTTTTTCTAATCAAAATGAATATACCAGAAATTCATTAATGTTCTATTCTTAGTTTAAAAATGTATTACTAACTAACTAATGGATTAAAGCTAAATTGTGGATGAGACCAAGTCCTGGTTACTGACCCTGAGTTATGAGAAATAAAGTATTGTTATTAATCTGCTGATTTGGATACACTGTGATCATAAGCAGTGGTTAGTTTAAAATGAAAATGGGTCTGCTTTCCCTACAGTTGCAAAGATGAAAGTGGAGAGAACAGTGCATGAATTCAGTGGCCTTGAGAGGTCATTAAACTACCGTTTGGTGTTACATGCAACCTTGGTTAAAATTATTCAACAAATTGTCCTTGTTTGCAGCTTCATTCTGCATTCTTCAATGTTCTGAGTGAATACTGTAGTAGCTTTCTGGTTGTAGTCCAAAGTAATGGTTTTAATTTATAACACCCTATATGGCTTGACACCTAAGTATCTTTGGGACTGCCTCCTTTAGCCAGGTGAGACCTGTCTGTTCCAGGAGAAACTGTTAATACTATTAATCCCCAACACCATTTTGGAAGGGGAAGGGAACTGAGGCCCAGAAGTGTTGTTTCTCTAAGATGCTCCCGTTATATAGAATGGCCTTCCTGAAGACAAGACTGGCTCCATCAAAAAAAGCCATCTAGAAGCTAGTTAAAATCTAGACGCTAGTTAAAATTGGGGGACTAGGGATGAATTATGATAGAACTGGAGCTCTTACATAATTCTAATTTTAATGTAACTTAAATTTAATTTTAAGTTACTGTGGAAGTTTTAGTGTTGCATTTTACAATTATTATGAATCATCCAAGAGTTTCTTGATGTGGCACTATATAAATTTAAGGAATGAATGAATAGACCAATGTAATCTTTATATCCACCATCACATGGATTTCAAATAGTCTATTTCTAATAGTAGTTTAAATGGCCTTTTGACTATGATGGTAGCAAAATATAATGATCATGTATAGAAATTCCATTGTATATTAAAGATTCTCAGAGCCCTTTCATTTTTATTTTGTATTATTTGGAGAGATAAATTGCAACTAATACTGTTTGTTACATATTATTTTCTGAGGTTTACAATGTATATACAGTATCATAGTATATTTTTGAACCGAGAAATATTATGTTTTGTTTAATGAGATGATAGAGAAGGGGGGTTTTATTTTTAAGATCCCTAAAAATAAAGTATCAACCCCCATTCTAAACTTTCCCTAACATATTAGCCTCCCAAGTACTTCCTTCTCTTTTGCATCTCCTTTTCTTCCACCTCTAACTTGGTAAAATCCACAGTGACTAAATTTGTGTTTTTCAACTGATGTACAGGTTTAACTTTAAGATGTATGGGATGCTGGCTGGCAAATTCTGAGATTTGAAGTCCACACATCTTAAAATTGCTATGGTTGGGGAAAAAAACCTGGTCTAATTATAAAAACCCCTAACCAAAATAACTGGTGCTAAAAAAGGCTATACAATGTTCTGTAATTTATATAGCTTCTATGTGTGATAGTTTGGGCCCAAATCCCTTGTGGTCTGAGTGTTCCCATAAAAATAAGTTAGAAATTAGCATATGCAATTGTGGCACAATTTCTTTGTAATGATATATTCAGTTTAATTAAGTTCCTATGATTGCTGTCTGTAAATACAAATGGTTGAACTTGGTCCCTCCTCCGCCCCCACTAATATACACACACAAACATGCTATGTAAGGTATCTTGGATGACTTTCTTCAGAGCCAATTCAAATCTTCAACTCTACAGTCTTGTGCTTTTAATTTGGTAATGGCTTCCATTTGGAGCAGTTTAAAGCAAGTCTGAGACAAGAAGCAAAGCTGTGACTTTTGAATTGCTGCACCATTCTTACAGCCCATTAGATGGAAAGGGGCTAGAGGGAATTAGTGCTTTTATAGCTTTAATACTTGGGCTAGAAGTTTGAATTTCTCACAAAAAAAAAAAAAAAAGAGTAACGTTGAAGACTCAGTTATGAAGCTCATCTCCTGAAAGTGAACCAAATATTGTCATTCATGACACAAAAATATTCGGATAAAAAATAGAGGAATATGGTGTTTATCACCAGTGCTGTTTGCAAGGGAAAAAAAATAGCATGCAATCAATTTAGATTTTGGCAGCCGTGCTTATTCCCCCTTAGGACGAGGTATATCTGCCAATTTTTTAACTTGTTTCTTATATATGTATTTTAAGCATGCCTTTCCTTTGACAGTAGTGTCCAAAGCAGATTTTTTTCTTTTACCTTTGGACACTCTAGATGCAATATAGCTCTATGGAATCATCAGCAGTGGCCTTCACCAGGTTGGCAATGACCGGGGGGTGGAGATTCTAGGCTATATATCTCCCATAAGGCAAACTTGTAAAGAAATTGTCATTTTGTGCTCTGTTCAAGGAAATCTGGCTTCTTCTACAGCTGGAAACAATTCTCTTTTTCAGTGCCTGACATGGAAGAAGGGTTTTTGTGAAGTTTTAGCTTACAAGTCCTTGTGTGACCTCTTTCACTCTCTCTTCTTCAGTGCTCTATCTTTTATGTTTTGAATGTTTATTTCCACTGATGATTTATTATTCTTGCAAATATTTTACCCCTGCCTTATTCCTAACTGGAGAGAAAAAGTTGTTTTATATTTGTCTCGATTTTTCAGGAAGAGAGATAGGACCATTTGGGAGGGAAAATATTTATTAACTAACCCTAAAATTGTATTTTTAAATGGGAATTTGCTTGTTCTTTTTCTTTTACTCTCTCTTTCTTTCTCGTATCCTTTGCATAATAAAATACCTTCTAGTGATTCTAAATGAACCTTGTATATTAAAATTGCTTCCAGCAAAAATGTTTTTAATAAATAAGTCATTGTGAAAAAAAAAGATTGTCTGCGTACTATTACACTAAACTTTTCCTTTTTTAAAAAAGAAACCACACCAATTTAACAAATTTCTATTTTACCATAAAAGGTAAAATCTCCTTCGAATCGACCTAACTCTTGGTGAATTAATGAACACATCCATGTAGTTTTCTCGGCAAAATATGGGAGGATTATAGTTTGTAGAGATTATATTCTGAAAAGATTATCTTCTCACAAAGTATAACATTCTTTTAATAGATATTTGGGATAGGGATTCAGAATTCAAATCTGCATTTGAATGTGAACATATTCACAAATTTAATTTTAAATGCTCTTGACATTTCCTCTTCAAAATTTTAATTTTGAGTGCATTTCTCAACTGCTTTGTTGGATATAAAGTCTGGTAAACTGACAAATACAGGACCACTTTTTACATTTGTGCCATATGCAGGTTGGTATTACATATAAGAAAATGCTTTCTAATCAGAACCATTACATTCCAACAATAATAAATAGCCAAATATTGAATACCTCTGCATATTGCCAATCATGTGAAGTCAAATATTACACATCAAATTAGTTTTCTGAAAGTAGGGCTATGCAGACTGAAGATTCATGTATTTTAATGGCTGAAAAATCTTAGAAACATCAAGCTTGGATTTTGCAAAACCAAACAGTAAAATTAAATTCTCCAGTTGCATGCTGAAAGTAATATTCCTCCACCTGAATTCCACACAGCCCTTTGTCTTGCTAATCTCATGCAAAGTTAGGGTGTGGACAATGAAGCACTGGAGTTCTTGGGCATTCTTGAATGCTGATTAGCATCAAAGAATGCATTCTCCCTTGGATAGAGCAAAGCAGATGTTATATATTTGTTTGTTACATTTCTGAACTGCCCAGCTCCCTCAAAGAAGGTCTCTGGGCACTGCACAACAAAATGTCAAAATATAAAAACAGTATATAAAATTAAAATGTTCAAGTTAAAAATTTGAAATTATTTTTTTAGAGGGAGGCAACAATAATTAAACCCTGTTAAAAATAATTTAAAACGTGCTCTCAGGGCACCAACCAGCCACACAAGTTGTAGGCTCTTTTCGGCGCCCCATATGAGGCATTATTATTATGTAGGTGGCGATTGGAATTGTATTAAGCAACCGTTCCTTTGTTCTCCCATTTGTCAAGTTGCTTGACTACCAGGTTTAACCCCTGACATCTGATTATCCTCCCCCAATGAAAAATAGTGTGTTATTAGTATTGATGTTATCCATTCAATTGTGCCTAACTCTTGGCAATTCTATGGGCCAGGTGTTACCTTATCTTCCATTCTTACAATACTTATTTGGAAAAATAGTGTATTGAATTGCAATGAGCATTGGAAAGATATATTTGTATCTATGTTAATCCAACACTAGAACAATCAGTGAGCTCCCACCCCCCACCCCCCACCCCCACCCCCGTTGTTTTTTTCTGTAGGATTTGAGGATTTTTTTGAGATTAATTGTGGGGAAGGAATATAGAGGGGGAAAAGGTAGAGAAAGTTCCAAGTCTAAGCAACTTGAGATATTACCATTGACTGATGTCCTAAATCCCATCTTCAGTACTTGAGAGTTCACACTATGCTACTACTTACATTCCTCTTTGTCCCTTGAAAATAGATACAAAGGTTTTATTCCTAAAATTGAGAACATTGACTTGGAGATGAAAACATGATCTATTCCAATTACTCAGTCATCTAGGAGAACAGTATATTTTTATTCGTCTTTCCATTTGAACATTACTCTAGCAGTTGATCTAGGGTTTTTTTTAACCAGATTTTTGGCTAGGACATATGTTTTTAACACACATTCTGAAATTTCAAGAACAACGGATTGGCAAAAGCTGAATTAGAATACTGGACTAAGAGAAATTTGACTTATTCAAATTGCGGTGGAATGATGTTCCCCAAATGTTTAGTCACCACCTCTCATCTAATACTATGACTAGATTAATACAAAATCATCATCTCCATCTTCATCCTTCCTCCACTGTTCTCCCTCCCTCCTTCAATTTTATTAAAACATTCCTGTGAGTAGCTTGATCCAGGAAATAATAACCATCGTGTTTCTTAAAGTTGTTTATAATTAGCACTGTATCAGCTGTCTTTGCTGTCATAATGTCATATTCAGTGGAATTGCAAACTAATATATGCTATGATGAACTGCTTGAATTAAGCCTCAGGACAACATTTGCCTAATAAAGTAAGATTATCATTAGGTGTTCTAGGTCAATAAAAATTACTGCTGTATGTTAGTTTTGTAAAATTGATAATGAAGAATTGTAGGAATCAAGAAAAGGATTGCATTAATTTGTAATTAAGGCCAAGTATAGTTCTGTTAGCCACAAACTTGGAAAAATATTTAATCTTATCAGCACAGCTTCTTACCAAGTATATCTAGCTATTATCTTCCTTTTTTAAAAAAAAATTGATTTATATGCCGCCCTTCTCCAGAGACTCAGGGCGGCTTACAATGCTTACAATATTTATACAAAGTCAGTTTATTGCCCCCATAACTGGGTCCTCAATTTACCTACCTTAGAAAGGATGGAAGGCTGAGTCAACCTTGAGCCTGGCGAGATTCAAACCTGCAGTAATTGCAGGCAGCTGGTCTTAATAACAGGGTGCTTTAGACCACTGTACTACCAAGGCTCTTCATATACAGGATACATATTCTGCTTCCTCTGGGGGAAAACTTTGAATCTAGAATGAAATATTAAAATTCTATCATTGCAATTTGTAAATAACTTTTGAAATGTTTTTATTTTAAAAAGTTAACCTGTAATACTGAACGATAATGTTGTAAGAACCACCATATTTTTACTGAGCAATTGAAAATTAAGTGAATATTCAAATAAGCAACATTTTTCACCCATCTGTTTACTGGCATAACTTCCAGACTATAATTTGTGCATAAAGAGCTTCACCAAAATTCTGTGTGGCTGAACTGATATGTTGCATAATTAGCACATTTCCATATATGAATGCATTTCCTAATAACCAAATATATTCCTTTGGAGATTTTACAGCAGGGTGATCACTTTAGACTATGTGAAATAAATGAATATTTTTTCTTATAAAAATCATAGTATTCATACTGGCTGAGGGGAAAAAAATAGAATATTTTTATTGGGACAAGTTAACTTTTACAAAATCAAGAAAAATAAGGGAAGGTACAAGTTCTCCATCTGATTTTTCCCCTCCCAAGATATAAGAGGACAAAAACCATATTCCTAGAGGAGTTCTTTTAATTCATTTGTAAAATATAGATTTTTTTAACTAATCATATCAGAGTGGTACTATATCTGCCATTCCTAGTTTTATATAGGAGGCAGTGTAAGAATAATGCATTTTACATCTAAAGTATCCAATTTCAGGTGTTGATAATCTTTAGGTTGTTTCACAGTGTATAGTCCTAGTGGAGGAGAAGGAAGACCGACACAAATGTCTAGTTATTTTAGATAATGTTTTGATTTAGATAAAGCTAACTAAATAGAGACAAATTATTTTATTCAATTGTAATATTTGTTTGCAATTGGATTTCTTTGTCCCCACATATTTAAGTTTCTAAGAAATACATGACTGAAATCTTACTACTGGATGTAATTTTAATATGTGATGCATGCTCCGTTGGAGATACAAATCTGTGCCAAAGGGAATTATAACTTTTAAATTACGCATTAGATATAAAACAGGTCCCTGAAAAATACTGCTTTGGCAGCATTATTTTACAAATCACCCCAGATTTCAAGAGGAAACTTTGGGGCTGGAAAATATCAAACTATCCCCACAAATTATTGCAATGTACAGTAAATAATTAAAAGATGTAATTTTCCCATAACAGAAGCTCTTACTTTTGTAAAATCTGTCTAAAACTTTCTCTCTCCAGTTCCTGTCCTTGATGGAATAACAGCTGGATTTATATTGTGCAATAATGCAATTGTTTGGAGAATGCAAGCAGGATGTAAATGGCTATCATGATCTTAAGGTTTCTTGGCAAGTGTGGCTGGCATAGATATTTATCAGGTGTTTTCCCTACTGATCTACAGTTAGAAACTGGATTGCAACTGCTCAGCTTCTGCCAAGTTCTTTGCTAGGCCTCAGCAAAAGCAGAGCTATTCCCCTAATAAGGGGAGTGCATAGTTAAAAGTTGTTTACAAATGAGAGGAACTTAATAAAAAGCTATTTTTGAAAAAACCTATGGAACTATGTGCAGAAACTTCACATAACGTTATGAGTGCTGGTATTTTGCAGCATGAACTTTCCCTCTATGAGGGAGATAGGTGGGATAATAAGTTGATATATAAATAAAACTGGATTTCCAGCTGTAGCCAGAGAATTACTTTTAGATGGCTCCAGTTAGTTAGTGGGTAAGAAAGAGCAATCTAATAGGACTGGCAAAGCATGGCTGATAGAATGACCAGGTAGTTTGCTTCATAGCACCAGGGAAGAGAAGGACCTTAAACATAATATCTTTCCCTTTGTAATAACCAAAGATTTTAGACCAAGTTCCCCACCCCACCCATTTTAAATAAGGTGACCAATCATCCTCCTTTAGGGAGGACAGTCCTTCTTTTGTAAGTTCTGTCCTCTCTCGAAAAGTGTCCTCCTACATGTCTTCCTTTTCGATATTTGAAGACTAATCTGTAAATCTCCGTATTTGATCGATGCCGATCCAATCCGTTGCGAGTGATGTGACGTATTTGTATTTGACATGATGATTCATCAAGGCTCAGTACAGTGCAGCGAGATGCAATTATGAGACGCATGCACTCCACACAGGAGAATTGTTTTGAGAGAGTGCGCCGTGCATAAGTGGCTTTGTTTACTTCTTACCAAAACACTACACGGCACACACGCATGCATTAGACTCACTTCTTTCTCAGTGAATATTTTTTCTTCAATTTATTTGTGCCCTCCTTCTCATTGTAAAAAAGTTGGTCACCTTCTTTTCAAGAACTGATTAAGCATGATACTGTGAGTGCAGAAAGCAAGATTATGAAATAACAAGCCACTCTGGAGCTGTTGGTGCCACAATCTTGCATTAGTATATGAAAATTTAGAAAAAGCTGGGCCTTCTTAATTAACACGTTACATTTCTTTTTCTTTGTGCTCTTCATGAGCATGAACTCATGTTTAAAAATACTAATATTTTCTATGAATAATACAAAGCACAAAGTGATCTTCTTCCTGACATTTTGTAGTTCCAAGGAAAAGGAATTAAGAAATGCAATTTGGTTACAATAAAGAATTATTATTTGTGTTACATAGACATATCTAACTTTTTTCTATGGTAAACAGAATTAGGGCTTTATATTTGCAACGTCTATTTACCTAGAAAAAATAGGCATGTTATAATACTGTAAACTTTGGAAAGCAAAACATTTCTGTCGATCCAGATATACACCTTTTCTCATCTTTCTTTAAAACTACGATAGACCCACCATAACTCAAAAACTAGAAGAAATTATGGAACTTTTCATACGATTTTATTACCTGCAGAGAAAGTTGAATGCATATTTTGACTAATGGGATTTGTAAGGGCTGAAGATGGCAAGATGAGGATTCAGAACAGAGAAAGCCTTTGTATAACATTGGTCAGTTCCATTATAATCTCATGGTTGAGGGAAAAGCAATTAATAATCAACTAACAGGAAACAATTGGAAACAAGTTGAAAGTTGGGTTTGCAGCAAGTGAATTCTCCGCATATATATGGATTCTTTGATTGCAATAAAACAGTATATCTAGCAGTGTCTAAACTTCTGTTAGCGAATTCTTGAATATGAGGCCAAGCTTCTAGAAAAATAGTGATTAATAGCCACGTCAGGCCCAAAATCTCATTCATATATTGTTCAAATTTAGTACATCAAGTTAAATCTAATACTTGATGAATTTCAGATTCATATGTCCTTAGCAAAGAACCTCACATGCACATACAAAATAAATGTGACAAATCACTCCAAGGCAAACATATACTTTAATTTTCACAAAACAGAATAAATTGGTATTTTAAGTCTTCAGGTAGAGTTGTATTTCTGGCTTTGGGAATGGGGATAAATTAAAAAAAAATGGGATCCAGCCATAATAGAATTTCTTCTTTTAAAATCCAAATATATACATACTGAGCAAGTGTCCAATGTGGCTGTGTTGACTGTGGTGCCACTTAAGGGCTGCGATGCCGCACACTGGATTTACAATGAAGCTAACGGACATGTACTCCCATCTTACATGGATGAGTATACCTGTTTGATGAAATGCATTGACTCAGTAACCTTGGATTGGGCCCTTAACTCTACAGAGTCTACCTTTTATTAACAAGTAAAAATGGTGGGTTGTTTTTTTTTTTAAGTAAACAAAAGCCAGCTTTTGTAAATTCTCACAACACCACAATGATCCAAGAAAAAAAAAATTAGTACAAGTAATAAGACTAGAGGAGGGTCACCCACTGCTCTGAGATTAGCAAACTGTCTTGGCTAAGCTTGGCAAAGGATTAGAAAGACTGAATACTTTCATAAGATTTGTTGCATTTCCTCTTAAGTGCTTTGTATCTTTATGGACCATCAAGACAAATCAGACTGAGACAGATAGACAGTCCAAAGAGACATTCCATTTTGCTGAATTAGTTTCTGATGAATATGAAATCAAAATGTTATTTATGTAATCATTACCATTTATCCCACCCTAGAATTTATTTGGCCATTTGCTCACTAGTGACTTAGAGCATTTTATTAATGATTTGTTGCTCCAGCAATGCTATAAATCTGTAGGGAGGAAATAGTTTATTTTACTTTTATCACAATTGGTGGCTACCATTCAAAATACAATCTGCCAAATAAGAGTTTCAGATTGCAGATAGGAATCAGACGCTTGAAAGATGACCGTGCTAGTAATTTGTTTAAATTTTATAAAGCCAGATCTACTCAGTGACTCAGAATGAATGACACTTTGAAATGCACATAGCCAAAGTAACTCATATATTTAACCATTTTACAGCTAAAGCAATGGTCAATGTGGCTCTCTGGATGACAATGAATTGCAATTTCTATCACCTTAACTAAGGTGACAGATGATAAGTCATACAGTATTTTAATTTAGCAGTATAGAGATGTCCACTGGTTATCTGTTTCTGAAGTTTGATCATTGATACGATTCTTTAAAAATGTTGTAGATGTCAGCACTAGAGTAAATGCAGCTAGACAGGGTTAGCATTTTTCATCCTGGGAGGCCACAATGAGATGGTGATGTCACCAGATTTTTCAGAGGGATGAAGAATTATTTTTCCTATAAGAATGGAGGAGAATATATATACCTATATTGTGCAGAACTGACGAGAGGGTGCAGTGAGATTAATTAATTACCACCAATTTCATTTCATTGTTTGCTGCTTTGAAAGGAGAATCTCTATGCTGAGACATCCTCCATTCCAATATACAGGTAATTATTCAGATCAAAAAAACACACACTTTGTCTTCCTATCAAGTAAATATGATATATCTGAGCCACAAAATCCAGAACCTATCAATGCAGAATCAGCCTATGGCAGTGATGGCGAATCTTTTAGACACCGAGTGCCCAAACTGCGCATACGCATGCCCAAACTGAAAGGTGTGTGTGCATGCATGTGAGCATGCATGGACATGCACAGACATGCGTGGATATGCATACGTTTGCGCATGCATGCAGCAGAGACCCAAAGACCAGCTGGCCAGCAGGAGGTGGAACATCCCAACACTAGCAGCACGGCAAAAGGTAAGATCTTTTTCTTTCGTGAGCTTTTGTTTCGTCATTTGCAGGGAAACAGAAGCTCATGAAAGAAACGCCACAGAGATCTGACCTGGGATGACTGCGCGTGTGCCAGGAGAGAGGGCTCTGCATGCCACCTCTTCACCATCATGGGCCTATGGTATGAAGTACCTTAAAGCCATAATGGATGTGATACTGCTGGCCAATGCAGATATACTATCTTTATCACTTGTTCATCTGTGGTGTTACCTATTATAATGATTGGCAGACTTGTGAACTATATGTTTGTTTGCTAACTTAGCCATTCATGGGATGGGGCCATAAAGAGCTTTGTTTTTGTCACAGATGCGTGGGTTGAGTAAATGAGATAATTTATGTGTGTCCTTAGAAAAGCGTTTAACTTAATTTTCTGCCATGTGATACGCTTGGGTCAGCAAAGATTTGTTTTCAGGTAAACGCCATTTCCCGTTAGTCCTCTTCCTCTATTTCCTCCTCTGAGTGATCTTCATTTTTCAAGGGGTCACTGAATTCAAAATTTCCTTCAATGTCCAGCACTTGCAGATGCTTCAGTCTTTGGAAGGTGCTCTCTTTCACAGCACTGAATGCAATCTTGTTAAACCTTGAAATTTAAAGGAAAGAAAATGAATAGAATTACTTCCCAATACTTTATTACAATATCCTTCCTTGTCCTATAAATTCTATATTAAGGGAAGGATACCACTAAATGGCTTTTTGTAAAGAGAAAGGAGGTTAGTCTGTTTCTCTCCCTTTTCTGCTCACACTTCAGTTTTTCAGTTTCATCTCCCCCCATTCTACCTTTCTTCATTCTTACAACTGATGTTTTACAATTTCAGGAGATTTCTATGTGCGTAAAGTAAGATCTAGATACAGGTATCTACGATCACAATTGAACCCAAAATTTTGGTTGCTAAATGAACGTTTGTGAAGTGAATTTTGTCCCATTTTATGATCTTTCTTGACAGGGTTGTTAAGTGAATCTGACTTCCCCATTGGCTTTGCTTGTCAGAAAGTCCCAAAAGGTGACCATATGATCCCAGGACACTGCAACTGTTATAAATATGAGTCAGTTGCCAAAGTCTGAATTTTGATCGTGTGATCACAGTTATTTTTCACAATGCTGTGAAAAACAGTCATAAGTCAGTTTTTTCAGTGAGGTTGTAACTTCAAATGGTCACTAAACGAACTGTTGTAAGTTGAGGACTACCTATACTATATCTGACAAGGATTTATAAGCACAACAAATGCACAATTTCTTGTCCATAAACAATTAACGCACATAATGAAATATGCTTGAAGTACAGTATAGAGTTCATAAATAAAGAAAAAGGTATTTTTTACATTTGTGAAGCCATTTGTGAAAGTCTTTTTCCTGGCTACACACCTGAGATAAATTCCCTTGATATTGGGGGTGGAATCAAAGGCATCTTCTGGCACAGTGCTGATCTTGTTGCTCTGGAGATATAGATATTCTAGAGTTTCTGGTAAACCAGATGGAATCAAAGTCAGATGATTGGCAGCCATGTCCAGTATCTGGAAAAAGATCCACAAGAGAACAATTTAAATAATTAACAAAAGTCATTCTGATTTACTTGAAAAGAGTAAATTACTATAAATCCCACATTCTATAATTCACTCAGATCTATATTTTGTAGGTGCTAGGTTTACTCTACACACCAGTGAGATACCCACAATACTGTAAGCATCAGTACCCAATAGCAGAGTGCAAGCTCTCATCTCTTCCCAACAAATCCAACATTATTACCTTTGTAACTATATTTCTCATCCTCTCTCCTTCACAGTTACACAGACACACCATTGCTTTTGATATTCCATGTTCCTTTGTCTGTTCTGTAGTGTTACATTTAACTTCCTTTTCTTTCACACTGGTCAGCTAACATATTAGCAAGAGGAATCCCAGTTCTTTCACAGATACATTGAAACACAGCTATGGAAATGAGCTGAAACTGAGTGCAAGGTGAACTGAACCTTTCCTTTCCTTTGGGGTTGGCTTTGACTTCTGTTTTCTGCCTTTTGGTTTTGCTTGCTGTAGATTTATTCTGGTGAACTGAATAGCAATAGCATAATGTTTCAGATTCTGCCCATATAAACAGGACAGAGGGAGCTCATTGATTATGGCTTCTGATTGCTTACTGTCACTGCTTAATTGTTCATGGCTCGTGACTGAAGTTCAATATTCTATATACTTTCATACAACTATGAAAGAATTAGACATCTCATACTAGGTGAAACCATCGGTCTATGTATCCCAAAAGTATATACATCCAGGTTTGAACAACTTGTGTCCCTCAAGCTGCCTGTGGCCCATTTTCAAAACTTACAATGAGTGATATGTTCAGATATTTAAGAATTATCTGTCCCTTCCCTACATTTTCCTCAGAAGAGGGGGAGGGAAAGAGATTGGTGGATAATGGGTATTGTACAATTTTAGTTTCTCCCCCCCCCCCTTCCTCTCTCACACACAGAGAATTTTCTTCAGGTCAGCCTGAAGTAGTAGTACTTGATTTATGATCACAATTGAGCTCAAAATTTCTGTTGCTAAGCAAGATAAGTGAATTTTGCCCCATTTTGCAACCTTTCTTAACACACTTGTTAAGTGAATCACTGCAGCTCTTAACACAGTTGTTAAGTGAAACTAGCTTCCTCATTGACTTTGCAGAAGTTGCAATTAAAAACTGTTGTGTTTTTTCCTAATCAGTATAGAGTCAAAGGCACTATCACAAGGACTTTAGAAATACATAGCAGGGCATGTCAATCCCGTGGTTAGAGATGGAAATGTCTTTGATTCCTTAATATTCCACCCATCTCAATATACCTGTTGGTTTTTTTATTTCTCCTTCCCCTTTTACTTGTCCATACTACCTACAGAGCTTCAGATTCTATAATAAACTAGCACAATTTTTTTCATTTTGTGTGGTTTGAATCATTCTTTCATTTTATATCTATTCTAGCTGTGTTTTTCTCAGAACACGCACCTTAATTTTTCTCCCATAGATCTGCCTATATGAAAGAGTTAATTACTATTTTTTATATCATTTATACACATCTCTAGATCTAGATCTCTATACCTTAAGACTGGTGAGATCTCTCCATGATCCACTGTGAATTAAATTGTTTTTCAATTTGTTGGCGCTGAGATATAGCTCCTGTAACTTTGACATGCCAGAAAGTGTGCCTTTGGGAATGGAACTGATCAAATTCATTTTTAACTTGAGGCTTTGCAAATTCTTGGGGAAGCCATAAGGCATAGTGCGGAGTTTATTGCCAGAAAAATCCAAGGACTTCAGTAGTTTCAGTTTACGGAAAGACTCCCGATGAATCTGTGAGCTGGTGATCTTATTGTAGCTCAGGTTGAGTTCCTCCATGAAATAAGTGGTAGCAAAATCCTCCCTGCCGATTTCTGAAATCTGATTGTAGAGAATCATAAGAGTTTTTACTCGCCTGGGCAGTCCACTGGGTATTTTTTCCAGCAGGTTGTTATATAAATGAACAGTGTGCAATTTCTTCAGACCATGAAAAGCCAGTGGATGGATCTCTCGGGCCTTGAGTTTGTTATTGTGAAGCAGAAGATATTCCAGGTTCTTGATTTGGGTCAAGACATCATTGCCAATTGATCTTATTGCATTCTTCTCTAAGTGGAGAAGAACAATGTTTCGAGGCAAACCAGGTGGAATCTGGGAAAGATTATTGCTAGACAAATCCAGGTACTCGAGTCTTGAGAGTTTCCTGGGGGGAAAAAAGGAATTCCTTATAAGTGTTTAAGCAGCCAAACACACAGTGTTAATAAAGGGAAAATGAATAGGTTTTGCCTCTGTTCCTCATCACTGTAGCGATTGGGATAACTATACCTGCAACTCTGCCAGACTTTTTTTTTCTATATGTACATAAAAACTATATCTATAACAGTTCATAATTAATAAACCCTAGTTCAAGAATCCACACCTAATGATTGCTCCTTTAAAGCCGCACTAACAGGGAATGGTAAAAAAAAAAGTCGACCTGGCAGCCATGACAATGTGATCAAAACTCCTGGGTCACACCATTATGGCTTTCAACTTGAATTTTTTGACCGCACTTTGCAGACACTACTGTTGTAAACTGCCATTTTAATATCCTGAAGAACAAGATAAACATTTAACTAAACTTGTCAAAGACTAACTCCAGTTTCCAGTTTAGTATCTTAATCAAAGGATGAGGCATAAAAGGAGTTAAAAATAGTCAATTGTATCTTACAATTAAAGAAAATAAATGTGGATTCCTAACCCTTTAATAGTTGAGTATGTTTAGAAGAGTCCCATGGTTGTTTGGGACCATGCAAAATAATCCAGCTGCTATTATCCATTAAATGTGCATCCATTAAAAACTAACAAACTCACCAAAAGGTTTCATTGTCCATCCCCTCATTGTTTAATTTATTGTTCTGCAAATATAACTCTCGAAGATCTGACAGCTCATTGAAAGCTCCTACAGGAATCTTCTCCAATTTGTTATTCTGTCCAGAGACAAAGGGAACAAAGCGTGAGCCTCTTCACTGAAACTTCAGTCCTCAGAGTATAAGAGGGATGTTCTAAGGTGGTTGCGGTGACAGGAAGAGGCCAGAGAAAAAGCCAAATATGACCTTAAGCCTTAAGGCAATGTTCCCCACTTGGGTGACCTTCAATGAACATAAGAAGACAATCTCCAGAATTTCCTGCCAGATTTTTTTCTGATCTAGAGCTTCCACTGTGGAATATCATTCTCAGGGGTATCAGCAGGAAGGAGATCAAAGTCTGACTCACCTCATGAGGTTTGTTTGGCATTGTGCTGATATAGTTTGGCTACTGCCTAGAATGCAACTTTGATGTTGCCACTACTTTTTAAAGACTCTATCAGGTGGTTTTCTTTTTTAATTCTTTTATGGATTGTTTGTTCTTGGGCAGACAATATGATCCATAAATGCAATAGCTAAGCAGTCAATGTATTCAATAATTCAAAGGAATAAGCTTTATAAAGGCTGAGGTTCTGACATGCAATGGAACTGATATTCTACCTTAAGGTGTAGTTTATACAATGCTCGTGGTAGATTCTTTGGAACATATTTTAAGAAGTTGCTGGACATGATCAAGATTTCCACATTGTCAGAACCGTTGAACATGTTTTCTGGTAGTCCAGCATCATCAAGCTTATTGTTGTGAAGGTAGACTGACCTAAAAGAAGAAAATGAGAACTCTCTTATATCAACTACTCAGTCTAGTTATGTCAGCAGCTATCCATGCTCTTCCTGCCAGATATAATTCAATACAACTCTATCATTGCCCACTTACCTCTTTTAGAGCTAAAGTACTCCAATTTTTGCAATGTTTCCTCAAAGGGAATTTGCTATTGAATCAGCTCAGCTGTCCTTTGTGTCACTTTTTCTAGCTCTAGTCTAAGGGTCTCTCCTTATTTGTCTTAACCTTGGGACCAACATGTCCTAGCAACCTTTTTTTCTCTCTGGTTTCTCTTGATACTGTCTTCATTGCATGTCCACCCAGGAGCGAGAAGACAGCCTGATGTTGTCCTTAACTGTACTGTGGTTGAAATAGCATTTTCCCCTTACTCCATTAAGGGCACCCTCCAAATTGATAAAATCTATTTGGAGTTTTTCACCCATGAGCCTTTATCTCATGGAGGAAAGTAAGACAGTGGCTGGGAAGATGTCAATAGTGCAGAGTAGGGATCAGTGAATAGGACAGGCCCATCACAATGAGAAAAATATTTCCCTTGAAACGCTCTCCAATCTGAAATTAATCTCAGCAATATATTAGAGAATTATTTTTCTATGTTTTTTTCCCAAGGGTATCTTCTAAAGTATTATAAACCTTGTGATCAGATTAAAACAAAAAGGTGAATGAGTCAAGTGCATGGGAATCAAATGTTACCATGGGGATTAAATAACAAATTTTTTCTTGACACAAAACTATTTTGGAATTTTCTGAATAGTAAAATAATCAGTCTCATCCTTCCCAGTTAAATATGTGGTAATGCAGATGTTTGACTGTGAAAATGACCAAAGACTGCATAATTTGGGACAGTTTGACGCAGACGATAAGCTCAGTGACAGACTGGCAGAAAACCCAGGTTCAATCGCAGGCAATAGAAGGCAAGAATCCTTGGCAGCCAGTGAATGTAAGCAATGCTGAAATGGGGGATTTAACATGGGCAACAGAATTCCCTATATTTAGAGATGAAGAGAGAGGGAGGGGCTGTGTTTTTTTATTCTGTTCAAGTACAAGCATTTTAAATGCTGCTGTACCTTTCCTAGAAATGTAATGTGGAAACCATTGAAGCATTTAAGCCAAACAAACAAGCAATTGTGAAATCAAATATAATTAAACTTTGCAAGATTTCGGTGTCCTTGCAGGACATCTTACAAGATGTCAGTCCTTCTGATGTATTATAGTTTATATATTTATTTATAGTGTCAACACTATGCAAAATCACACAATAGTTTAAAGGCCTGAAAAATGTCTGACGCCTGATTTAATTTATTCTTCCATCCAATCTGTAGTGGCATATTTGTATAAGAAACCTTATGCAGAAATATTTCAGAAATATTGCATTATTTCGTATTTCCAAGCTCTCCTTTCTAAGAGAATCCAATATCCACCCAGAGTCACCCGAAGCACGGGTTGCAAATAAATTTGATAAATAAAAAAAAATAAACATGAATAAATATGGTGTTCCTAGAATTTCTCACCTCCCAGAGAATCAGAGAGCATGCATTCTTATTCTTGCTATTAAAATACGTCCTTTAAGAAAAGCTAAAAGAAAAAAAATAGCATCCCATGTGCATAATAAATCTCAGAACTAGCAAAGTCTTAATTAACAGGCCTGTTTTCTGAGAGATTTTGCAATCTGCACACAAGCAACCAATATCCAGTCAAGATGCTAACATAAGTTTGTTTGTTTGGATCGCTTCCTCCTGAAAGAAATATATTCTTACAAACATTCATTGTATGGCTTTACATGCTGCTTCTGTTGTTGCTGTTGCTGATGATGATTCTTCTGCTGCAGAAACAGGGTCCATTAAACCCCCTTCTTCTTCCCCCCCTTCAAAACCTCTTTTTTTTTACCTCAGGTTTGGTTTTTGTCCAAAAGTGAGATCATAAATTTTTGTGAGATTATTGGCGGCAAAATCCACACTGATCAAAGTCTGTGGAAGGAACTTTGGAGCCATTGTGAGCTGGAAAAGAAGATACAAGCCAGAGAAGGAAATCATTGTCAGAAAAAAAAGGCTTCAAGCACACTCATCCTTGAGTTTTCCTTAGAACATTAAATGGCTATTTGTTCCAGTGAGGAAAGGTATTATGACAGATACCATAAAGTTGCTTCAGATCTCTCAGGATCAAGGATTTTTACCTTCCTCTCTAATAGTAATAAATACTAGTGTGGAATGCATTTAAGCTTTCACTTGGAAAGTTGTGCTTATTGGACTCAACAGATATATAAGAAGCACAGATTGAGAGAACAAATATATTTTGCACAGTTTGTGTGTCCTTCCAGAAATAGCTGAGTCTTCTTTCTTGGGCAAGTTCCAAGAAAACCAAGAGCTTGGGAACAAATCCTGCTAAACATTAATTCCACAATCCTCAGCAGAATGGAATATAAATAGGCCATATTTTTTTTTTTTTGCAGAAGACTGTTTTTCTGGTTACCTTTGAGAACCACTGAGGTGCTTCTGACTCTGTTGTAACCCTGTGGAGATGTAATGGGGAAATCATGATGACTATTTAACATTTATTTTGGGCCAGTTGTGCACTGAACATTGGATGGGGGGGGGGACAAAAAGATAAAGAAATGCATTGCACATACAGAATGGCCTTCTGGTATTATTTTGCTTGCCAAGATCTATTTTAAAAAAGAAAAGGGTTCCTCTCATATGGTTTTGTTGCAAGATTCCCAAGATTGACTTGTTGATTTTAAGTTGATAACTATTTACATAACATTTCATAGGAAAATATTATTTAATTAACTTCAAAATGCATCCAACGATTATTGCAGATTGAAGGAGTGTGATAATTGATGGAAATAAAATTAGGAAATGGGAAGAGGACAGACCAGGGGGAGTGAGTGTGTATCTGAGCAGTTTAGAATTCTATTTTGGAGAATTTCACCAACCAACATTTTGCTGCCAGCTCTACCTCAATCTGAGAATCCCCTACCTGGAAGAGGCCAATGAGACCAATTTAGGTCATTAAATTCAAAACTCAATTCTGGAATCCCAAATTAAAGTATTTGCTATTCTTGACAGATGGCTGTTCATCCTTTGCTTGAGCAAGTATACTTTATATGCCAGTTAAAGCCAGAATGAGACTGCACATTATATACTGTACCAGTTCTGGTTTTAATATTTTTTTTTAAAAAAAATTAGACAAACCTACAGGAGACTTTTTTGAACAACAAATGTTGTGGGGATATCCACAACAGAGACTTATGATTTTAGAAAATAAAATCCAAATGTTAGGAAAGATCCTAATTATTATTTTAAAGAAAAGCCTTATTATTAAAAAAAATCAATGAGGGATATTTGATTCTGGATGGAGCAGAGGGAATGATTGTGGTGTCTTACAGTAGATTAGAAGTGTTGTGGACTTTCTATGTGCAAAATACAATAATAGACTGTTACAAAGGGCTTTCAAGTTTAATTCTACTATTGGTTTTTCTTGTTAATAGGTTTTTTTTCTAAGTAGTAGATAAATGTGAGGCCAAATGGCTTGGTAATCAGTATTCTAGAAATTTATGAATTGTGTGCCTGCTTCACAAGACTAGGGAAATATTATTTTTGAAATATATTTATCAGTATTCCACTAAGGGGGACAATTTATGTTTGTTTTGTTTTTTCTTTTTATGCACATTTTTTCTTTGTGTGGTCTTGGATAGTTTTGTTTTGTTTTGTTTTTGTATTTCCTTTCTCTATTTTTTTTTTAGACTTTGCATTTTAATGTTTTGAATAAAAATTAAGGAAAATATACAAACTGGAAGAGGTGCAAGAAAAGGCAGCGGGGGAGGGGACACTACAATCAGTCATACGGACTGAGAAGTTCTTTCCACATTATCCAAGTTATTCATGAACATATTGAAAAGTACTTCTTGTAAATATCCCTATTCACCACTGCTACATTTTCTTTGATATGTCTAAAATTTCTGATGTAGCTTTTTAAATTTAATCTAAATGTTTTTATTTGACTGTGACACCTAAATGCACATTGTTAGAAAGCTTTATCTGCAGTTTTATAACCAAGGCTAGGCATGTAATGATTCACTGGGGTGGGCTAAAACTCCAGCCTATC
The DNA here is from genome assembly GCA_022577455.1 of Arizona elegans. Taxonomy (NCBI): domain Eukaryota; kingdom Metazoa; phylum Chordata; class Lepidosauria; order Squamata; family Colubridae; genus Arizona; species Arizona elegans. The sequence continues at coordinate 144,190,545 of JAKOOJ010000002.1, forward strand.
CCTGTTGCTCTGCTCGAGATGAATTTCAGCTAAAGCCTGAAAATATATTTCAATCTCTTAGTCTTGAATATGTAAAGTCATATTTTTTATGTGCCTCTGACGTTTGGTCGAATTCTCTTTTAAACAGGTTTGCTTTTATTATTTGGATGCAGTTTTCTTTTGCAGCACCAGCAGCACAAGGAGAGACCAATGATAGCTATTCTATCTCATAGGGAAAAAAATTGGACACAAAAGTTCTGGAATATTAGTCATAGCCTGGCTTGGATTTAGTTTTTATGAAGCCCTCTTCACTGCCAAAAGTGTTACATGGAAAATTGTTGTAAATGAAGAAAAGGACACGGTGTTACTGGATAAGCAGTTTGGTACAGCAACTCCACAATAACAGTGCCCATTGTCTGAAAAAAACTAAGTTGCTGAACTTTCTCTTTGTATAATGATGGCTATCCAAATTTTTAATTATCAGCTACCAGAAAATACTATGGAGCAGAGGGGTTTCCAAAGAGTTATGGAGACTTTCATAACTAAACTCCAACTTCAGTGTGATGCTTGTTTTTCCACATTATGGTAATTAAATATTTTCTCTTCATAGAGAACTTTGGTGGAGATATGCTAGGTGTATACTGATCTAAGATCAAATCATATGATTCAAATATCAGTGTTTATATAACTTCATTTCCCAGACATTTCAAATAAGGCAACAGTTTTCTCCCCTCTCTTGAAATTCCCCAGAGAGACTTGTGGCTCGTTTTTACTGGATGTTTTGAGCACAGGCTGAACAGCCAGCCATCTGCTGGAAATGCTTTTAATCAGATTCTTGCACTCAGGAAGGGGTTGGATTTAAATATCTAAATGGGCCTTGTGATTATTTCTATCATGCTATCAAATTAAGGGAATATTTTGTGGTCAAGGAACTCAGCAACACAATCTATCTTCCAAAACTGCAACAATTGTTAGGTGATTATTTGAATTCACCATTTAAATATTTAAGATCATCTAACATGATCTAACCCATTCTCTAATTTTCTAGTATTCTAATTCATTTTTATATATAACAAATTCATGAAGATCCTCAAATACAGGAGAAACAGCATTAAATACAATGACTTTCCCTCTGAAAGGTAATATAAATTTCATCTCAATGTCACATAGAGTACATGTAAAGAAAAGTGAAGATTTTAACAGGAGAAAGAAACTATTTGCCTTTTATCATATCCTCATGAGTTTAGAGTTTGAAGAAAAATCTATGGTTCCTATAGGGAAAGGTGCATACATTTTATTGATAATATATAAAAAGGTGGCTGTGTTCGGGTTTGTTCGTTTATGTAAATGTATATCTTATCATTATGCAAATGTGTATCACATAACCCCATCAATCTCTTTATATTATTAATTTTCATAGCATTGTTATGTTGCCACTGTTGCCTAGCTCTCATCTAACTACTGTGGTAGTTTCCCTTAATTCCTCAAACTTCAAACCCACAAAGTTTTATCTGCCAAGGTATTATATTCCAGTTTATTTCCTTTTATTCTAGCTGGGGAATATGGGAGTCACAGGGCTACATATTGGAGGACACCAATTTGAGAGAAATAGCAACTCTTGAAACATTTGCTAACCTGGTTATTTGCAAGGTACAGGTAATTCAAATTCTCCAGCTGGTCAAATGTATTCTCTGGAAGCCCTTAAAAGAATATGGATACAGTATTTTGACAATTAGTATCTCACTGGTTGTAACCACTGCAATTTTTACCTCATAAAATATTTTATGTGTGTTATAATATTGGTTGCTGCTGGTGCTATTTGAAAACCCCCCAAAATACAGATTAACATTTTTATAAAGGTGTTTTTAATTATATACTTTGGGATCATCCAAGCAGATACTCCTGGCACATTGCCTATTTTGAACAGCAAATTCCTACTTCAATTGATATTGGTGAGTTGTGTAGAACTATAGACTATTATCCCAATTAGAATAATGGTAACCGCAGTCCTATTAGGAGTGAAATCCAGCAAGTTCTGACAGGTTCTGGAGAACCGGTAGGAGAAATTTTGAGTAGTTCGAAGAACCAGTAGCAGAAACTTTGAGTAGTTTGGAGAACCGGCAAATGCCACCTCTGGCTGGCCCCAGAATGGGGTGGGAATGGAGATTTTGCAATATCCTTCCCCCAGGAATGGAGAGGGAATGGAGATTTTGCAGTATCCTTCCCCTGCCACGCCCACCAAGCCATGCTGGTAGTAAAAAAATTTGGATTTCACCACTGAGTCCTAGTCCTTACTTATCAACTATTTATCAACTTACCAACTATTTGTTCAGCAACTGTTCAAACTTACAGCAGCAGTGAAAATAGAGATTTGTGACTGGTCCTTGAAATTGTGGCCATTGCAGCATCCTCATGGTTAAGTGATTGCAATCTAAGTACTTGGCAGCTGGTGTGTCATTATGACAGTTGCAGCATCATATGGACACATTATTGGCATTTGCAACCTTCATAACAAGCAATTAAAGTCAATGGGGAAACCAGCAGGACGTCACAAGTCATGATCATGTGACATTATATTTGATGACCCACAGTTAACAACTTAACAACTGCAGTTGGAACTGATGGAGCAAGCTGGCACAGTCACATGACATCACACTTAGCAACCGTACTGCTTAGCAACTGTGTTCCTGGTCCCTATTGTGGTTAATAAGTGAGGCCTACATGTATATCCAAATGGTTCAAATAGTATAGATTGTTACAGAATAGGAATAGAGGATTATCATCCTTTTAAAGGCAATCTAGACTAAAGATAAAAAAACCTCAGAGGAATTTTTGAAGTTATCTGCCTCACAATTAGGTACATTAGAGCAGCAGACTGAGAATGTTAAATAGATACTGTCTTCCCAATGCTGATGAGATATTTTTTATTTAAAGTACAACATTTTCATCTAATTTTGTATTTATACAGAAATGATTCTTTTGCTAATTTTGTGCCAACAGTAGTGGGGTTTTTTTATCTTTTAAACTCCCCCTCCCTTTTTTCTGAAGCACAAATAAATCCATCAGATTTAGAAAATGCATCCATCAAACTGATAGTTCAGACCACAGTAAAGCTCTTCAGGAACATAAATCATTTGCTAGGGGAAAAAAACATGGCCAGGATATGAAATATGGCCATTTTTTTCTGTAATATTGTCTTTGCTGCCTATTATATTTACTTTTAAACTATCTTGGATTTCCCAACTTACCTTTGGATGTGAGTCTGTTGTTTTGTAAATTCAGTGTTTCTAGCCAGGGGAGACGTGCAAGCTGTTCTGGAATGATTGTTTCTATCTGGTTGTTCTAAAAGAAAAGATGCATTAAAAATAAAAGAGATTAGCCGAAAGCATTTGATCCCTAGTTAACTTCATTGCACAAGTTTTCTTTTGAAACAACAGGATCACCTGACTGGCAAAGAGATCATTCTTGAATGTGCTTATGCAGTGATACAAGTAGTCTTCAATTTACAACAATTTGTTTACTGACTGTTCGAAGTTACAACGGCACTGAAAAAAAGTAACGACCGGTTTTCACATTTACGACCGTTGCAGCATCTTCACAGTCACGTGATCAAAATTTGGCTGCTTGGCAACTGGGATGTATTTATGACAGTTGCACTGTCTTGGGGTCTGCAGGGTCACCATTTGTAACCTTCCCAGACAACTTCCAACAAGCAAAGTCAATAATTGGGAGAAGTCAGATTCACTTAATAACCCCAATTCACTTAACAATTGCAGTGATTAGCTTAACAAATGTGGCAGAAAGGGTCATAAAATGGGGCAAAGTTCACTTAACAACTGCTTTGCTTAACAATGGAAAGTTTGAGTTCATTGTGGTGGTTAAGTCGAAGACATTTGTTCAATTTTGTCTGTGTCTACAGTACGCCTATTAAAATAGGGCCAGGACTGAAAGAATTCCTCTGAATCCACTCAAAAGCTTAGGCATAACAATTAATTATGTTGTTGTTGTTATTCCTAGTGATTTGCAGCACTTTGGATAGGAAGGTTTTAAAAAAATATTTTGGCATATGTGGGGGTGAAACAGCACCAATTTGCAGTTCCTTAACTCTGAAATTTTCCCAGGATTGGGCAAATGTTTTCCCACCCCAGCATTTTGTGTAAATGATATGAAAACAACAAGTATCTTAGATCAAAGTGCATTTTGCCAGGTAAATAGATTTTACCTATTTACAGGTAATCCTCGATTTACAACAACAATAGAGCCCAAGATTTATGTTGCTAAGAGAAACATTTGTTAAGTAAGTTTGCCCCATTTTACAACTTTTCTTCCCACAGTTGTTAAGTGAATCACTGTAGTTGTTAAATTAGTCAAACTGTTGTTAAGTGAATCTGGCTTCCCCGATTCTTGCTTCCCCACTGACTTTGCTTGTCAAAAAGTCACAAAAGGGAATCCCATGACACTGCAATGGTCATAAATATGAGTCAATTGCTAAGCATCTGAATTTTGATCATATGACCATGGGCATGCTACAACGGTTGTAAGTGTGAAAACTAGTCATTTTTTCAGTGCTGTTGTAACTGAGAACGGTCACTAAACAAGCTGTTGTAAGTCAAGGACTTACAATAATTACAACTAGTCCTCTTTAGCCAGTGCGTCATTAAAGGACCAATCCCAGTTATGATAGTGATGGAAAAGTAACTTTGTAATCAATCCTTGCATTTACGACCTTTGGAAGATAAAGCAAACAAAAGCTGAAGTAAGATCATAAACATAATCACCATTTCCGTTAGCGCCCAAATTGCTGGTCCCAGTTGTGGTCACTAAACAAAGACTACCTCTAATGAGTTCATGAGTGACCCAATTATGGTCACTAAACAAGGACTATCTCTACCTCTTTTCCACTAATCAGTTTTTAAAAGTCAGTTAGAAATTTTGCAGTGAACAAATATTACAAGGTGACTAAAGTGCAAGGGGCTTGCCTCATCCAAGAGTTGTCAGTCCTTGTTTAGTGTACCTATACCTGTAAGGAAAGGTGGCTTGTCATTTCTGGGACATCCATGGGGAATTCTTTCAGTGAAAATCCACCACAATCCACAATTCCTTCTGAGGTGCATGTGCATTTTTTCGGACAATCTGGAGCCAAGGAAGTATCTTGATGATTGAGCAGCTCAGGAGAATGTTCTGGGAACTCATTGCTGTCTTCGTTGTTCTGGCCTTGAATCCTGCTGGAGTTAAGTACCAATAGCCACAGCACTGGAAACAGGAATAGGATCTTCAGGTACATTTCCACTGAAAGCAAGGAATTACAATGTATTGGGGATTGCCGCTAGCTATTTTTCATAAATAGGCACAATCTTCTATAACGGCGAAACATAACACAAAAAAATCCCCAGAAAAACAAGTGGGTAAACCTTATTTACTCTCTTGATAACCAATCAAGAGTTCTGTAAGATGACTACAAAATCTGCCAATCAAATTTAGAGCTTAACCTTTTCCACTTTTCAAAATAGGAAAAAGAACATCTATCTTGTGGGCACCAATAAAGCTCCTTTATGCTCTTTTGGCTCCTATTCCTAAACCCTTGATTTATTTCTTTTAGATTATTTTAATTTTTAAAAAAGATGGCATCCTACAAAAGGAAGAATCTGCTTTTATTTATAATAGTGCATCTGGGCTATATATATCTCCATAGGTATTCTTAGAAAAATGACAGTAGGTTGCTATACCCAGAGTTTGCTTAGAAGTGGCACATCAATCCTGAAAAAATAATAGACTGATTATGGATCCATGGAACAACTTGACTAGGATATCAGCTTATACATGGTGTTTTGTGATTAATGATGATCAACATAACAGTCATTGTATGATAAGTATTCACAACATAACATTAACTTTCCAAATATGTCTATCAGCCCCAAAATTCTACTTCTAAAAGTATTGTAACAGAAGACCAATTGTTATTATCTTAGCATTTGTGTATACCAAGAAAAAAACTGCTGATGAACTTTTTCTTAATCTACAGCGGCTCATAACCAAATTTGTCAAGTCTTTCTTACCTGGTATGCTTTTAATAATCACTGCTGAAGCTTTTTAAATTTAATTAATTGATTAATTAATAATTAATTCTCTACCTTTCTCTCTGGAGCTGTTCCCATTTTCCCATAACAACACTCCTGTGAGGTGGGGTAGCTAAGAGAGTAATTGTCCCAAAGTCACCAATGAGTTTTGATAGAGGAGAGTGGACTTGAGCTCGGTCGCCCCAATGTCAGTCCAACTCCAAGCCCCACAACATTTTTAGCTTTCTAATTACACCTTGATCTATATCAATATTGTATACTTAATAGTATTATTATGTACCTTATGTATACTGAATGTTTATTGCCTACATAGGTATTCACAGTAACCTTATAGAACAGATTTTTCACTCCCAAGACTTAGGGTCCAACAACCTGTTATATTAATAAAATAATTGTTTGGATCCTCTCCATTTTGTTGGTAATTTCTTTGGAGATGTTTTCCACCACACCTCTTCTTTAACTTGACAAACCAAAGAGTGACAATTTTTCAAAAACAAAACGAGTCATTTAATTTACTATGTTGAAAGCCAGTCGATGGATAAAATCTTTGGCAGACTTAGATCTTTTCCTATCTGCCTAGTTGAAGGGCTTCCCACTCCTCTGAGTAGGCAAAAAACTAAATTATCATGATATTTGCTCTCCCCCTTGTTAATATCTAGCCTGCCTCTGTTGTCTGTTTTCAATCACTGAGGTCCCCTGACTTCCTTCCAAAGTAAGAACTTAACTTAATAATGTAACATAAAATGATTTAACAAATAGTACACACCTTGCAGTTGCCCTTGGATGAAGTCACAACGTAGGACAATGTCTTACTCAACACTGGTTTAGCTAAGGATAACTGAAGTTTCCCTCAGGGAATGGAGACAAGATAAAAACCACCTCATGGCAGAAAAATAAATATTAAAAAATAATTGTTCTCAAGGGCATGCTTGCAAATGAGCAAGTTCCAAAGTTCATAAATGTGTAATATTCTGTTTCAAACAGAATATTATTGCCTCAAACCATGCAAGCCTTTTGATATTTAAGTTTATGTTCCACATTAGTGAGTTTTTCCAGAGACCTCCATAGGGTTTAATTCTAACTTCAGTGTCAGAAACTGATCCAAACAATTTGTTGTCCACACTCCAATTTCAATCATCAGATCTTAAATGACTTCCATTATCAATAAAATTGCTGTCATCTTACTTAAAGGATGATGAGTATGTTTGCTTTTCTTCGATCTCTTTCTCTCAAATATGCACATACACATACCCACACACACCCAAATAATATACAGTCTGTATAAAGAACAAATACATATGAATATACATCCTAAATACACACATGCGCACACGCACACACATAAATCAAGATAAATGGATGCAATGTTGAAATGAAAAGTCACATGATAGGTTACCTAGATTTTTTTTAAATATAACAAAATAAGAGTTGCTTGTTTAAGAATGTGTCTCAACGCTCTGCTTGCAAGGAACAAGATCGTGCTTTTGGCATCAATCTTTCCCTCCTCTGAAGCAACAGCAGCTCAGATACCCCTGGGACATGTTTGGAATAAAGAAACATCTGCTAGGTTTCACAAAGCAGGTAATCATATCAGGCAAGTTATTTCAATTCCTATTTTAGTTCAAAGAAAATCTTGAGGTGATTTGCTTTTCGAAAACCTCGGTTTATATAAAGTGCCTTAGTCAAAGCTTGTCCTCACTTCAAGCCTCTGTCAAGACTTCACCAAGGGTTGGCTAAGATCCTGTGACTCTCTACCAAGCATAGTATAAAGTTACTAATTTGATGGGTACAACTTTTTTTTTAGGATCTAAAACAGAACCTCCACCAATCAAGTCATAGAATCTCAGTATCATTGTGGTTAGGAACGATGTCTCTGGAGTGCTTGGGTGTGCAAGGAATTGTTTGAAAGTTATCTCCTGGGGGTGGGGGAAGCAATTGGACATGCACAGAAAATAAAAAGTCAATGACTCTGGTGCCTTCAGGCCTCTGCTTTGCCCCTTATTGTTTCCTGTATCCCTTGATCAGCATTATTAGGTTATGCAGCTTTGGGTGTTCAGAATGATTTTCCAAAGAGCCCCTGCCATTTACCATCTACAACCAGGCAACTAAAAAGTTAAAGTTCAGAAATAAACTCACCTCAACTTTGTGGACAGTGATGGAAGTGTCTGGGAAAAAAAATGTCTCTCTGGTCCCCCCCACCAAAGGCTCCGTTTGCTCATGCCATGGCAATTATACACGCCGAGTGCCGAACACTTTCCCCCTTTCCCGAATCAGAGGCTTTCCAGATGTGATCAGCACAACTAGAAAGGAAGGGGGGAGAGAGAGAGAGAGGGAGAGAGAGAGAGAGAAAAAGCAACTTCTCCACCAAAGAGAATTTCCTGTCCTTTTTTATGCAGGAAGGAATTTTCCAAAGTCACCATATGGGAAAATGTAAGTAAACAGGCTGAAGAATGTGGGAGATAAAATATGAGAGAAATTCGTAACTGTGATATGAATTCAGTGGCTTGCGCACTCCCAATCATTTTTATCAGCATAAACTGAGGGAATAACAAGCAAAGTGAAAGAGAGAGACCAGCCAATTTATCCTAGGCAGCCTAAAAAGTGAAGAAAATAATTCTTAAAGCCTTGCCTTTTTCTAATAGCATTGCCATTTGAATATTTTCTGATTTCTAAATCTCAACCTTGATACCCACTGACACCAATTACTTCGTACATGGATATGCTTCTTGAATGTAAACAGGGGAAGATATCATTTGCCCCAATAATTTTTATCATTGCTTGGGGTTTTCCACTCCACTTGATATTCTCCTCAGTATCAGGTTCACATATTTCACGTGTATGTGGGATATGAACAAAGAGCATACTGTCTTATTCATCTCTTTTTTCAAGGGAGAACTCAATTTCTTCATGGAAATGAAGCAGCTACTGTCATTTCAAACGCTTCCAGGTGAAGTGCAGCAGAAGAGTAAAATAATTCCTTTAAGACCAGCTTTATAATAAGTCAACAATTTAAACAGCCCTTGGATTGACTGACAAGATACTTATGGGAATTATGCAAATTCTTATCTCAAGTACTAGCCTGAGATTCTGCAATGGTTCCTTCTGAAATCCACTGTGTTTATTTAGCTGTGTTTAAATTTCTCTTGTTTCATCTCCATCACCACTTTTGGTTTACTTTCACCAAAAGGCAAGAGCAAAACGAATGCTTTCATCGAATGTATCAATTGTTTTATGCAAAACTACTCAGTATGGAAAATGTATTTTGCACTTTTCTATTCTGTACATTTACAGGCTGGAATCCAGGATCATACACGCAACCTAGATTTCAGAAAGCAGAATAAATAGGAGCCCGAGTGGCGTAGGAGGCTAATGCCTCCTACTAAGGCAGCATTTAACATCCAGCTGCCTGCAATTACTGCAAGTTCAATTCTCACCAGGCTCAAGGTCGACTCAGCCTTCCATCCTTTCTAAGGTGGGTAAAATGAGGACCTGGTTTGTGGGGGCAATAAGCTGACTTTGTATAAAAATAAACAAAAGTATGAAGGCTATTGCTTAACGCATTGTAAGCCGCCCTGAGTCTCCGGAGAAGGGCGGCATATAAAAATAAATAAATAAATAAAATGCATTCATTTCAAGGTTCAGAAAAGTCCTGGGTTTTGGGAAGTGGGAAACTTTTCATCAAAACATGAAACCTTAACCAGTACACTTTTCCCCAGCACCTCAGTTTCCTAAATACAGCATACACTTTATTTCTTGTTATGATTTGTTTCTGTGTTCATTGCTGGCAATTTCAAAAAAACCTGTAAGTTGTTATAATTTATTTCTGCCCACCAGGCATTCAAAGTGAGTATTGTCCCAAAGGTGCTTTTGCAAAAGGCAAGTAGACTTTGTTTTTCCTTGTTTTCCTTCCTTTCCAATGAAAGAACACCCATAACTTGGATGACTGAGCATCTCCATAGACAAAGTAAGTATTATGCTACTTTCAAAAGCAACTTATGGAAAAGAAAGAGAAAAAAAGTATTTGGGGGCGTTAGAACAAAGGGTACTTGAAAGCTTACCTTGTGTTTACTGAAGCTAGTCATAATACGGATGTTATCAATTATGGGTTTTGGATTTTTTTCCAGTGGATTGACAAAGCTATGGGTTTTTTAAAATCATCTTAAAATTCTATTTTGAAGTGTTGGAAGAAGTATCCTTCTGGGTTCAGCTCTAAGTGGGGAAAAAGACACTGGAAACATGGAGACTGCTTGGAAAGATGGTTTAATGGTGGACAGGATCACATGGCTTGAGTTCCTGAACAGAAAAGGTGTGAGATACAGCGAGTCCCTGGGTTTTATGCTCTCTCTGGCTTTGAACTTCCTGGGGCCCTGAAGGAGTATTCTGATTGGTTATCAGACTCCCAGGGGGTGGGGTCTTAGCTAGCCTTGCTGGCTGATGTAATCTTCCCAGGTGCCATGTGGTGAGTTTCTGTCCTAGATGGGTCCCATTGTGTTGCAGATGAGTTTCAAAGATTGAAAGGTTGAGTTTCTGCCTCTGGCCCATTGACAAAGGGTGGGGCAGGAAAGTGGGAGCTGTTTTGTCTTTAAAACATGCTTCTCCATTTCTCATACAGGGAAACATAATATTCTGCCTTTTTAATATTTCATAAAATATTTTATTCTTCTAGGAAAGGGGTGGGTGCTAACTTCCTACAGAAGTGAAATTTGAGAATGACAGGAAAAATTGACTGACTTGTACCATGCAAAATACTTTGACAGCCTTTTTAACTGGCATTCTCCAGATAGGGTGTTAGCTGGGAATTATGAGAGCTGAAATCACATACTTCTAAAAGTTTTGAGCAGAGTGGCTTGGGGAGAGGGGGATGAAAAGATAAGGGAAGAATAACAAAGTGAACCTGAGTTTTATTTTGCTATCTTTGGGGGACCATACAAAAAAGAGAAGGAGATAGTGAGGAAGCCTTAAGATTAGCTTGAATTATGTGGGGAATTCAGATCTGCCAATTGATCTCTGCCATCCAAAGTCATTTGCTGAGATGGCTATAGAACTCATTCAAACAAATAAATAATAAAAATCACAAGGACCTGATGGTGTGAGAGAAAGAGCTTTTCTGTGCAAGAAGTTTGAGTTTCTCTTAGATTGGTTTCACATCCTGTGGTCTCACACTGTACTTTTTCTTCAACAGTTGAGCCAATTCATTTCTCTCCAAACTGCAATGGGCAACAAGGAAAAGCTTAGCCTAAAATCTAAGGGAGAAGAAGAAAAAATTATGCTAAATTCTGTTAGTTCTTCCATTTCTCTTTGGCAGGGAACACAAACAGCAAGCTTATGACCTGGTTTATTTTTATTTTGTATATTCCATTTATTATTTACAAGGTTTATAAACTGGTAGACAGAATACACTTGGGAAAGGCAATCCCTAAGACTCTGAGCCTTCTAAGGATTGATAGATAAAAGCCAGTTCCCAAGCTGCTTTTCCAAAAGGCAACTGGAATTTCTTCGTTTTTTCTTTGAAAGTGTTTCGCTTATCATCCAAAAAGCTTCTTCAGATGTTCTTGGATGAGAAGTGAAACATTTTAAAGGAAAAGAACAAGAAAGTCAAATTGCCTTTTGGAAAAGATCTTGCATTTCACCCCGGGTAAAATTCTGGATGGTCTTCAAAGAAAGTCTATGAGGATGAGTGTAGCTTCTCCTTGTATAATTCTGGTTTTAGACCTTAGAAAGCTTGCTTCTAGAGCTGCTATTTGTCTTCTGACAAAGGTAAGAAGGTCAGAATCTCAGAATTGTACATTGCCTTGCCTGTTAGGCATTTCATTGACCACTAGCCTTTGAAACTATATATATTAAGATGTTTATTTCTGGTTGTTTGTAGCCTCACAGGTATCTTCTACTGTGTAGTATTTAAATAATTTTCCTGAAATCCTTACACCCAATAAAGAGAATGAATCAAGGGCAGAGGATGGGAATACAATACATTTTATGGAAACAAAGTGTATTAAGATTGAAGAGATAATCCTCGGTTAATGGATTTCCTAGATACAGCCCTCCTCCCTTGCATTTGTCCTACATTTTTAGACATTAAGTTTAGATTATGTCGAAAGTGTTTTTGTATTGTATTTGGGAAAGTTTAAATGAGTAGACAGTGTGTGGCCTCTGGGCCCCCTGGAAACACACACTGTCAAAATTCAGTGACAAATCACTATACAGTCATGGTATAATATATCAGCAATTGTACAAACAAGATCAGATGTATTAAACTTTTTAATAAGCTTGAGGTATTTAAAACTACCTAAGATCACAGCTATATCTGAAGACTAAATAAGTTAATAGGAAAAAATGGGGGAAATGTCCATCCAGTTTTGGGATTCAATCCCAAAAATACTAGAAATATTAGAAAAGGTTTCTAGCCAATGCTGAATTAACTTATGGTACATTATTATCACGGATAGCTCAGAATATGGAGCACCCTGGACTGTAAACTGCTTCTAGAATACAGTATTTAGGAGTTTGTAGGATCCGTTCCTTCTCCAGTGTCTTCAATAAAAAAAGAAGTCAGTCTCATACTGTAGTCTCTTAACTACCTTAGCAGCTAAGCAATCCCAATCATTGATTTTAATGATAGTTTAAGTTAGAGTTGAATGATCAGTGACACCGTTTTCTTCTCCTCCCCTTGGGCCCCAAAGCAGTTTGAAAGCAACCTGTCTTTGGTAAGGTTTATGGGGCAGTGCAATTTGTATGTTGTAACCCCGACTCCCGAGCCTGTTCTCACAGAGGAAGAGGACTCAGAAGGTGATGGGGAGGAACTGACAAGGCCTCCCTCTCCAGGACCCTCCTCTCTGGCAATGCCTCAGGTTTCATCCAAAGGCCAAGAGGAACAGCCTGGGATACGCCAGGAGGAAAACATATCGGAACAACAACAGATAGGGAGCGAGGATGATGAATCCTGGCTTGATCCCAGGCAGCGTCGGAGGGAGAAGCGTGCGCAGCAATGAAAGAGGCATGGGAGGACCAGAGATTGAGCTGAGTCACTGAGCCACACCCCACAAAGAATAAAAGGGGGTGTGATTGCTCTTCAGACTTTGTGACGGTCAAAGTTAAAAACCTGAGAGTCACATCGCGTTACCTGAAATCTGGCTTGTACATATTTGGATTGGACCTTGGCTAACTCTGGCTTCGTGGATTACTTTTTTGCTACTGTACCAGACCGAGGATAAACTCTCTCTCGCTTACTGTGAGTGAAAACTGACTTGGCAGGCATTTCACAGTTTACTGCCAAAACTCTTATCTGCAAGGGATTCTAGTCTGATTGCATAATAAAACCTTGGCAGGCGTGCCTGGCTGTGTGTTTGCCTGTGTAGGGAAGGGGGGGACAGAACATTGTAAAATATGGAAACACACATGTAGAGGCACAAAAATACCCCTGACAGGTTAATGATATAATTTTGGCAGGTTTTCCCTTTGGCAGCTTTTCTCTAGCTATTGGTGCCTGTTGTTACAGACACTGGAACTGTGATGGAGGTAACTCCTAAACAATGCAGACAGGATTGGGAATTGCATTCTAAAATGCAGCCAGATTTTACATGTGCCATAGGTTCGCCATCATGGGCCTAGACCAGGGGTGAAATCCAGCAGGTTCTGACAGATTCTGGAGAAACAGTAGCGGAAATTTTGAGTAGTTCAGATAACTGGTAGTGGAAATTTTGAGTACTTTGGAGAACCGGCAAATACCACCTCTGGCTGGCCCCAGAGTGGGGTGGGAATGGAAATTTTGTAATATCCTTCCCCTGGAGTGGGGAGGGAATGGGGATTTTGCAGTATCCTTCCCCTGGAGTGGGATGGGAATGGAGATTTTGCAGTATCCTTCCCCTGCCATACCCACCAAGTCACGCCCAAGCCACAAAAAATCTGGATTTCACCACTGGCCTAGACATCCTCCCAGAATTCCTTAGTCAAGGTGATCCTTGGTCGATGTTCAGAATTCTGGGAATTGAGGTCTGGAGGATTCCTTGATTGGGAAAGACTAGATGTAATTTTTTAAAAAAATTGTGTGAGAAGCAACTCATCCCGCAGTGCAATTGGCATTCCAAAGAAAATAGTTCCACATGAACAGTAGGCAAGCACGCACATGCAGTTCCATTTGCACGACTGGTGGCACACACACTCGCCACTTGTGCAAATGCAGTGTACACATGCTTGCCCACTACTCGTACAAGTGAGGCTGCACATGCACACACTCCCCAACCACTTCTGCGGCCCTGTTCCAAATGGCTCAAGGTCCTGTAGTGGGCCGCAGCCTAGGGGTTGGGAACCCCTGGACTAGACAAAACCTGATCCTAATTGATTCATTGGTCAATGGTGATTACATAAGTGAAAGCCAACTTGGAATGAAGGATGTGCGAGTTGAACCATTTATAACTGGAATCAGCAATGATAAAAAACAAAGCATAAATTAAGCAAATTTAAAATGGCAAAATTCCTGAGTTATTCAAGGAAGAACTTCTTCCACATATAACTATTCTGGCTAAAGGTGAGTTAGCGCCACCTAGAGATACTGTCTTATGCTGACCCTAGCTTCATACGAAGTATCATTGATGGAATTACTTTAGAGACAAAGAAATGTTATATTTACAGCATGTTTCAGGAAATATAGTAGTGTGTGTGTGTTGCAGTGTTCCTAAATCATTCTCCTGATCACAGTTTAATGCATTTTTAAACCATAGGACAATTTGCTATCGATTTTGGTCAGAAACAACAATTTAGTGAACTTTAATGTTTAAGCAAAATGAGAAAATATATTAAATATTTTTAGCATTAGCATTAGATCCTCTCATGCTAAGGAGGATATTGGGCAGCAAGGGATCTCCAGCACTTTTGGTCTTGCGCAAGTACTTCAGCGTCTTTCCCATGTGATATTTAGCCTTCCATGATTTTGATCCACAATTTCATAAAATCATGATTCCATTACACTAAATATTTACAGTACATATATTGCACATTAGCTATCTATGGCTAATTCTTGTTTAATCTGTGCCTGAAGATATGAAATTTGAGTCTTTTATCTTTTTCCAGGTAAGACGACTTATCAGCTGACAGGTGTTGATGAAAGTTATAGTCTAATGCAAGGGTCCCCAATCCACAGACCAGCACCTCTCTGAAGCCCAACAGGAACTGGGCTGCATAAGCAAAGCTTCATTTGCACATGCACAGGATCCAGGCAGTGTGCAAAGCTACGCCCACCCACCCACCTCAGTCTGTGGAAAAACTGCTCTCCATGGAACCAGTCCCTGGTCTAACATGTTTCTCAACCATAATCATCTATATATCTTATTTAATATCTTATTAATATATATTCTCAAATCTACTACAGCACACTAGAAAAACATTCAAAGAAAAATAGAGAGATCTCGTACCAGTCACAGGAGTAGCGTATAAAATTATTTTGGTAGAAGTGTTATTAAATGTACAGAGGTATCTAAAGTGTGAAAGGTTTTAGATATACTTTTTAATCCTGAGTCTTCATTACTTTGTTTTAAAAGCCTATATTAATTTTTGTTTTAAGATGGATACCCCATGAATTGTAACACCAATCTTTGTAACCTATATAAATAATTATTTTTAATCCAATATGCAAAACAACCCTTTTCATTGTGCAAAGTGTTGTTTTCGTGCTTAACATGATTAAGTTATACTACTTCTGAGTGTTTATTATAATGAACATGACAAAAAAAAAAAAGAAACCACAGATGCAAATAGAAGATTTGATTTAAATTTACTAAGAAAGTTGCAGAACAGAATACATTACCTCCAACCAGAATGGATTAAAAAAATAGCATATTATAAAGGAATTTATTAAAGAATTATCAGTTTCCTTATCTAAGTATATCATAATTAAACCAATTAAGTGCTTAAAAAGTATTTATCATTGTCTTTATAAATATGCAGAAAAGCACTACAATAATATTAATTACAACTAGTGCTGTCTTATTCAACTCCATTAATGCAAACAAATTGATTTCTAATCCAATCCTTCCAAGTTAGGAAGCAGCAAATTGTTTTAGATAGTAACATCCAAAGAAAAGTATACTTAATTCTATGCAACTGTGGGAACTTTGGACTTCAAAACTTCCCTGACAATTCCAAATCACATTTGGAAAAAAAATGGGTTGTGTATAGCCATTTGTGATATGTCAGTGGGCTTTATATACAAATATATGTATATATCAGCCAAAGGGGGGAAAAAAACCCTTCTACTTGGCCTTGTCTAAAATGACTCAGTAGATTCCAGCCAAAATACAAGGGTATTTCTTAATCAGCTATGACAAGTATAAAAGAATAAAAATGAAACTGTGGAGACATTTTTGCCAACAAACCACATTTTCTTTCCTGCTGCTGTTCTTAGTGTTAGTGTTAAAAATTGTACAAAAAAAATATGGCCAACTGAACTCTCATTTTGCATTTTGAAAAGTAATTTTGGATGGATTTGCATCAGAGTCTATTACATACCACATAGTCTTGGATACTTTAATGTTAATATTTTACCAACTTTGTAATGATTTTATGGAAGACAATGCCAAAATTTCAATTAAACAAATGCTTCAAGAAAGCTAAAGTCAAATACATGTATTTGGAGAACATGCTACTTCCAACATCTAGTTCCAGCCTAGTTCTTAAGGAACTTGTTTTCCAAGTTTCCATCTCGAAGTCAGAGTGGCCAAGTCAGAGTGGCTCAAAGCTTAGCTTTTCCTGGTTGGAGCTGTAGATTCTGTAGCTTCATAGCCATGCCCATATTCCCAGAAATTTTCAACTTCCCTTGAAAGAAAGCCTACATTAAAAAAAAACAAAACAGAATTATGTTTCACTTGTTAATGTATTCATTCAATTCTAAATAAAATGTCTTCTAAGATCATGCCTTTCAAGATGGAAGCCAAATAATTTGAGACTAAATAGGTGATTTTATTTTAAAATGATCTTTTTCAAGCATGTATAAATCAGTCTACAGATCTAATTTATTTAAATAGGAGATGAAGCAAATAATTTGATAAAAAAGGAAAACCTTTTTACTTCTTTAAGCAAAATAATTTTTCAGTGAGGTCTGGATACAGAAGCCATTTTGACCATAATTAATATAAAATTATAACTGACAGCAGGGGGATTTTTAAAAAGATTGTTCAGGATAACGAAAATTCAATCTACTCTTAATTTATTGCCAATTTGAAATTACTTTGAAAAATGTATTATTCCGGGGAAGAAATGGTGAAGTAAACATTTTTGAGTTTTTTATTTCTTTTCTACACCTTCTAAAGAGAATTAGAAAAAGAGAATTAAAAATTCTAAAGAGTATTTTTAAAATTCTTTTCTTTTTTAGTTTTTACCTTCACTAAAATTCATTATTTAAAAAAACAAAACAAAATGTATTTATGGAAGTAGCCTCTGTGGACCACATTTAAGCAATGTTAAGCTAAACTAGAGTCCCTCTTTGAAGGCGATACAGAAATGTGAAAAGCAAATAAAAGAAATAAGTATGTACTCACAAGAATTAATTTAACTGTCATTTAATCTAAAATAATTGTGAGGGGAAAATAGGGCAAGCTGTTTTCATTAATCCTCTGTGATAAAGTAATAGAGATATTAAAGGTGGTATAATTTATTTTGCTTTTTACTTACGGTCTGAGGATTCATCTTTCCCGTCATCAGTGACAGCAAATCTTCATCACTCATTGCAATTGTACAGTCGGCTTTCTTATCTATGGTGGCCAGAAAAAGAATATTTGAAGTATTGAGCAGGACACTAATTACTAAAATATTATCTTTGTTCTTGGAGATATTCTACTTTCAAATTATGGGTGACTTGGTAAAAGTAAGATATCAAAAGTTCACAAATATTGATGGCAGACAAGTAAAAATTATAGCTGATAACATTATGACAGAAAAGTTGTTACAGGTAGCCCTTGACTTACAACCATTTACTTAATGACCATTTGAAGTTACAACAGCACTGAAAAAAGTGACTTATGACCGTTTTTCATACTTTCGACTGCTGCCATATCCCCATGGTCATGTGATCAAAATTTGGATGCTTGGCAACCGGTTCATATTTTTGACAGTTGCAGTAACCTGGGGTCATGTGAAAATCTTTTGAGAACTTCTGACAAGCAAAGTCAATGGGGAAGCCAGATTCATTTAACAACCATTTACTAACTTAACTGCAATAGTTCACTTAACAACTGTGGCAAAGAAGGTTGTAAAATGGGCGAAACATATTTAACAACTGCCTTGCTTAGCAACAAAACTTTTGGGCTCAATTGTGGTCGAAAGTCGGGGACTAACTATAGTGCAAAAATAACCACTGACAAGAGTCTGGGCTATGTATTATCCAGGTCATATTACTCAATTTATAGAATAACTTTGGATAAAAGAAATAGTGATTGTATTGGAAGACCTGAAAGACCAGTTTAAGAGCTATCATGGAAAAGATAGAGCCTTGATAGTACCGTGGTAGTAGTACAGTGGTCTAAGGCACCCTGTTATTAAGCTGGTTATTAAGACCAGATGCCTGCAATTATTGCAGGTTTGAATCTCGCCAAGGCTCAAGGTTGACTCAGCCTTCCATCCTTTCTAAGATAGGTTAAATGAGGACCCAGTTTGTGGAGGCAATAAGCTGACTTTGTATAAATATACAAAAGAATGAAGGCTATTGCTTAGCGCATTGTAAGCTGCCCTGAGTCTCCGGAGAAGGGCGGCTATAAATCAAATTAAAAAAAAAATCCATGAAGTTGCTAGGAGTCAAGAATGACTTGATGACATATAAATAAGATGATTCAACATTCTGGTGACCAACCACAGCAAGAAAAAATTTAGACTGAGGAATATAAATTTTCAGGGGTTTATGCCTATATAGCAATAGCAATAGCACTTAGACTTATATACCGCTTTACAGTACTTTACAGCCCTCTCTAAGCGGTTTACAGAGTCAGCACATTGTCCCCAACAATTTGGGTCCTCATTTTACCCACCTCGGAAGGATGGAAGGCTGAGTCAACCTTGAGCCTGGTGAGAGTTGAACTGCCAAATTGCAGGCACCTGGCAGTCAGCAGAAGTAGCCTGCAGTACTGCACTCTAAACACTACGCCACCGCAGCTCATATCTGATCTTTCAGTGTTACAGTAGCAGATGTACTCAAAAAAGTAAGCAGGTCCAGAACAAAATAAAAATTTGATTACATTTAAATTTGATTAAATTCAAGTATAATGTTTATAATGTTTATCAGTTTATATGATAACTCCTTGGGTATTATTATTATTTTCTTTCTATCACCTACAAAATGATAAACCAATAGAATTTTTTAGTAGGGGTAGGTTCCACCAACAAAATTTTGGTGTCTACATTTAAAAATGTTGGTTGCCTACTTGATCATTGCATGAAAACTAGCATTATAATCAATAGCACTTTTAATAATACAGCCAACTAACAGGCAGAAAAGCCAACAATGCTGTATCCAGAAGTGAAGGGAAAAAGGGAAC
Organism: Arizona elegans; assembly: GCA_022577455.1. NCBI lineage: Eukaryota > Metazoa > Chordata > Lepidosauria > Squamata > Colubridae > Arizona > Arizona elegans. The sequence continues at coordinate 144,210,118 of JAKOOJ010000002.1, forward strand.
ATAACTAAAATATTTCAAACATTTTCTTCTGCCCTACATTTCAGATGCAAGTGTTTTAAAATTGGAACTTGCAAGAAAGCATCACATCAAGAATGCATAGCTTATATTATTTTTCATGTTTATTAAAAAGTGCATCACAATACATTCATTTACTTGCAGATCTAATGAAACGTTCTCTAATTATGCCCATTCCTATACTTCATCCACACCCACCGTATATACTTTGTTACCCTTTTAATCCAACAACCTAAGAATTTTTTCTTTAAAAAAAATGACACTCACCGGTGTTATTATCCACACAGCCTTTACCATTTTTCACATCAACTACCCAAGTAGCTTCTTTCCCCTCAGGACCATCTTTTACTTTAAAGGCAAAAATGCCGCCAATTTTCTTGACATATTCTTCTCCTTCCTGTAATCATAATGTAAAAGTTACAATCATTAAAATGCGATCTTAAACTGGGTGTGTGCGACATATTTACAACATGCTAAAGCCTTGTAGACATTCCTCATTAAACTGAGTGAATGATTCCAAACAACATTATGGCAGTCGTTCGGATCTGAAGAAGATGCGCTGTTGTACAGTTCATTTGTGAGCTCTACAACCCCAGTCTGGAAACACAGTGTAGTCACTGTATTTTTTGGTGACACTGCTCACAGTTCTCTATCAGTTTTGGTGGCACCTGCTTTCAAACCAGTGGAGACAAACAGCTCACCTGGTTAGCAATCCAAATAACATTAGCAAATATGGTATCGCTACTTTGAATTAGAGACTTGCAGGAGCAAGTGGAAACACTTAAGAGGATGAAAATTTCTTGGATTAAAGGATTTGCTGTCAGAGGAAGAAACAGAAGAGGAAGTCAACCCAATAAATGAGTGATTAGGAAAAGAAAACCCTGTGTACAGCTGAAATGAAGAAATAGTTCCCACATGCTATGTTTATTAAGATAACACTGAACAAAAGACAAGAAATTGGGGCCTTGAAAAGCATAATGGCCACAATACTATCTGAAGAAGACAAAGAACAGAATTCTAAGAATTGACTTCCCAATAGGAAGAACAGAATGAATGTGTACTTTCCAGACACTCTGTTCATAAAATATCGTATCTTTTTAGATTACAGATCAAGAACATAATGGAGTTGTTGCCAAGGTTTAGCATACCCACTGCCAACGGCAGTGAGTTTTATTTCTTTAGCACAAGGATCCCCAACCCCCAGTCCGTGGACTAGCACTGGTCCATGGCATGCCAGAAACAGGGCCGCACAAACAAGTGAAGCCCCATCCATGGGATGAAGGCAGCATGTGAAACCACGCCCCCTCTGGTCTGCGGAAAACCTGTATCCATGGAACCAGTCCCCAGTGCCCAAAAGGTTGAGGCTTTAGAAGTAGTCCAAGGTGGGTGAGACTATTTTTTTAAAAAGGTATTAAAATGACTATTGTAAACAATTACAACATGGAAAAAATGAAGAACTTAAATTTGCTGGCACTAAACAGGACAGGATAACTAATAATGAAGAAAACAACAAAATTAAAAACGAGAGCTTAGAGAAGTTGGGTAAAAATAAAATGAATGTTACTAGTTACAAAGGTTTTTAACTGAAATGAATTAAATAAAATGCACAAGCAGAGGATGAACTATATATGAATGATATACGTGAAAAAATAGAATTATAATCCCAAACTGAGTACCATTCAGCAGTTTTGTGGCTGCCAAAAGGCAGACACTGGAATAGTCACACTGCAATTTATAGAGATCAGATGCCCCACTAAGAATTGTGCTCAGTTCTTCCTCTCACCATTTAATAAAGATTCAAACACTGATATTTGGGCAATGAAGAGAAAAATCAGAAGTCTAGAAATTAAGTTCAATGAGGTGTATTTAGACTTAATAACAGACACCTGAAGGAGGATATGTGAGAATTGTTTTAATGAAGAATTGAGAAGAATGGGCACACAGAAGTTCATTAGCTCTTGTCAATTATCACAGTATAGAGTACATGGACTAATGATTTTACTAATAGGCAAAAATATTGCAGTTGAACGTTGAGGAAAAATCTTGCTAACAGAAAGAATAGTTTCAGAATGGAATTGACTTCCAAGGGAGATTATGAGGTCACCTTTTCTGGATGAAAAAGTTGGAGATGCTTAAACTGGTATGTTGAGCAGTAGGGTCAGATTGGTTGGTTGCAATAACATCAACTCTAGGGTTCTTGCAGTTTGTATGAAAGAATGCAAGTTTTTGAACTGCAGCTCTTTCTTTAATGCTGCACAAACACTCTTTCCTAAAAAATGTTCTTTAGGGAGAGTAAGTAGCTCCTCAACTCTAACCAATGTCAAGGAAGTAACACCCATGAAACTTGAAGTGGCTTCATTTTGAGCGAATTGTTTCAGGTTATAATGCCAAGCATATGGACATAATTATCTGAGTTACCAAATACCTATCTCCACAATCTATAACATGGTAGCTAATTATTTTGCCAAGTTGAATCTTGCCCTGTCCTAGATTTTATTCTCTGCCTACAAAAGAACTGAAGCAATTGCAGACAGGCAAGGCAAACAGAGAAATTTAGATATGCTGTAAACATTTTGCTACATGCATTGTCTTTTCCCCCCTACCATATGAGAGTTTATTCAAGCATATTACTCTCTATCTCCAGTATGAAGTGGCACTTTTAACAATCCAACAGTTCCTATTACAGGATTAATATTATCACCAAAACATAATCAGGTTTTTCTAGTTCCAAGGTTACTCAACAGAGAAAGAGAAATTAATAATACAAGGCACATAGTTCCATATTAATGATCCATTTAATTTTTTTTTACAAAGTGCAATTTGTATTTCAGAAATTCATGATAGCTATTATTAAGACAAAGACAACAATAATTACATTGTTCTGTCTCTTGGTTCTGACCTATTTTTTTCTTTATTTTGTAAGGAAAAAAGGACTCATTACAAGGAAAATTAATCTGATAATTAAAGAGACTTAATTTTGGCAGACCAGCCATATTCAAAGAATATAATCATTTGTGTACTTAAAATATTTCTGTGCCGGTACATAAATTAAGTCTTTGGCAATGTATTTTATAAGCATATTTACTGTACAAACCTCTTGAAGTTTCTTTTCAATTTCTTTGAATACAAGTGATGATTTAAATCCATCAACCATTGCTCTAGTAGGAATGGCCTGGATACTCCGATTCCTGAAATGGGAAAAAGTAACTTAGTATCAGTGAAATAAGCAGATTCCAACAAGCAATTTTCCATACAATCTAATTATAGTGTTTGCATGGGTCACACATATTAAGCCATAATAATGGTTTACGAAGTATAATTCCTCAAATGCACTAAGCCAAAATCAAACCACCTCTAGAAGGGAGGGAAGAAGGAGAGAAATATTTTGTGCATTCTCCTCTTTTAAATAGAAATACAATGTATTCTGAAGGAAAAAAAATCTAATCAGAATTAAGAGGTGAACGTGGATAGAAACAATTTTTGACATGAGAAAAAGGCAAAATTTTATATTAATAATTGCTGTAGTTAAATTGGTCAAAGCATCTTCTGGCAATCAGCTGTGAACAATAGTTATGAAAGTGTAAAATGGAAATGATGAAACAAGCTTACCTTTTCCCTAATTACTCAAAAGCTAATCCTAATGTTCCAAATCCTTGCTGACTGATCAGGCAAGATTTTAGCAATATAATTTTGCTACACACGTATGTCCAGCAGAAAAACAAATTCACAATGTAAGTAAAATCTACACATTCTTTGAAAAGTATTAGGGATAATTTTTGTTTGAACCCAACTTTACCTCTGCCCTCCCAAAATTTCCATGAGCAAAATCTCAGAGTAACCTCCTCCACATATTAATGTAAAGATAAAATAGGATAAAGATATAAATGATGCAATTTATCTTAAGCCCTGGTGAGATGTGATTAAAAAGCTGAAATGCTTCATTTTCCAGTTGAACAAGATAATTACTTAATACGGCAATGTGAAGAAAAATGAATTCACCTTGAGAAAGAATATAAATTTCAGATATTACTACTTCAATTAACTTTTAATCTAAAGCAATTATTTTCTAGAAAAGATAATAAACCTGGGAAAGAGGGAAGTGGGATACAAAAACACAAAATCCCTAGTCTGATTTTGTTTAGTGTAAAATGGATCAAAGCAAAACTTAGACGAAATGATGTCATAGCCATTTTATCATAAGAAATCCAGGCTGGTTTAAAACTGCCAACTATTTCCATTAAGTTTTTCATACTGGGAACCTAAGTAGTCTTTTCTAAATCTAAAAGCCCCCATGCATGTTTTATTCTAGTTCATTATAATCTGCTCTTTGTAAAGAATTTTATCGTTTATGCACATTACACTAAAGCTACTTATTAACTGGAAAGATCTTTACAGGACCTCTGCTTTATGTACTGAACTGGTACTTGATCTAATATTTCTAAATGTTGGACTATGACCATGGAGATCCTTGTTCAAGGCTATGCTCATATAAAATGGGTGATTTTGGTCAATCACTATCTCTCTGTCTAGTTTTGCAACATTATAGTGTGGAAAAAATGTTGTGGAGTTGGGAATATAGGAGATAAATCTGACAAATAAACAAACCATTATTTATACAAAGAAATATACAAAGAAATTATTAAAGCATGCAGACAGTTCTCTTTCACATATGTGAGAAAATGCAGAAAATCAATGTGTAAGTAAGCACAGGAAACAATTAATTAACTGCTTAAATAATTTTTTTTTCCATCTAAATTTCCTTGCTCTTTATCATAACCTTACAAAATGATTTGGATACTCTTAACTGTTGCCTAAAAGAAACATCCATAGGCTATAATACATGAGCAATCTTAATTCAGTTTACAGTATTATGCGTACAAAATTGGCCCTCATCTTTTCTAGGCAATTTAAAACTTGTTCTGTACATTCTCTTAACTTTACAGTTTTTAAAAGCTTTTAAAAAGAAAAAAAAATATGGAACTATATTTAGAAAACATAATTAAGATAGAACTCTTTGATCTATGAGCAAAGCATCTGACAAAGCATGTTCCTTTTTCAAAGAAACAATTCTGAGCCAAGGACTTTCATCCACGACCCGATAATTTTCCTGTTGTAAGCAGGACGATTTCCAACTGCCCACTTTAATTATGCAAGAATTAGAGTGGGAAATAATAGCAAAATACGTTATTTACAGCAGGCACATTAATCTGATTTACAAGGAGCAGCTTAATCTGGTTATTTACAGCAGGCACTTTAAGGTTCAAAGTGGAAACGAAGTCGCTGAAATTCCTACAGCGGCAAGGACGAATATTGCACAGGGAAGGAAATGAAGGCATCAAAGGAGGACTCGGCACTCACCGTGCAGCTTCTGGAAAGCCCATTCTGTAGAGAGAGACTACAACTGCACCACCAATGCCCAAATTATGCTGCAAAGCTAGCTTTGCCCCGGGAACCTGCCTCTTTCCGGCTTCTCCTCTTAGATGCCAGCAAAGTTCAGCACACTGAGCCAGACCTAATGCATCAAACACAGAGCCTGTAGATCAAGCTGTATTACGAGAGTTCATGCACACCCAACTTGAAAGGAAAGGAAAAGAAAATGAGGCGTGTTTGAAATCCAAGATGAAGCCTTCTGATAAAAAACAATAAATTGCACCACAACCACCACTACGAACATTACTTTTTTGCTATAAAAATTCGCCTTGTGATGAGATGTCCGACAAAGAAATAAAATAAAATAATAAAATAAAATAAAATAAAATAAAATAAAATAAAATAAAATAAAATAATAAAATAAAATAAAATAAAATAAAATAAAATCCAGGTGTAGGAACTGTATAAACTAGAGCAGAGGTCTTCAAACTTGGCAGCTTTAAGACTTGTGGACTTCAACTCCCAGAATTCTCCAGCCAGCATAGTTTGAAGACCTCTGAACTAGAGTTACAGTTTCCCAAGGTGATGAATTCTTCAGTTGTATTATATAATTCTTGTGATAAAAATAACATGAGCCTACTTCACAATCACCGACATAAATATTTTGTGCAAGGCCAAAAGCACTATAGGTAGTCCTTGACTTACAAACCTAACAGGGACTAGAGTTTTGGCCACTAAGTGATACAGTAGTTGTTAAGCCAGCCATTATATAAGCAGATCCAATTTTACCACCATTTTTACCACAGCTGTTAAGCAAATCACATTGTTATTAAGTGAAGCATGCAGTCATTAAGCAAATCTGGCTTCTCCAATTGACTTTGCTTGTTGGAAGCCAGCTGGGAAGGTCACAAATTGTGATCATGTGACCTGCCAAGATGCTGCAATGGTCATAAATGTGAGCCAGTTGCTAAATTCCCTAATTGTAATCACATGATGGTGGGGGTGGTGCAATAATCCTAACTTCAAGAACTGGATGTAAATTACTTGAGGCCATTGTAACTTTGAACCATCATTAAATAAGCAAGCAAGCAGATATTAGTTTAATGTGAATACATGCATGTTATGACCTGCCTGCATGCCATGGAGTGAGCTAAAGAGGTTTTTTTTTAAAACCATGCAAACTCATTTCCACAGTTAGCCATTGAAGGTAAAGTACACATTAAAACCAATTAGGTATGGGTCTAAGTAATCCCTCTTATGTTTATCTTTAAAAGTCTTTATTAATTTGACAACAAAAACTACCAGTATCTTTTCCTGATGAGATCACAAAATTGGAGAGGTTCATTCAAAACCCCAAAGCTAGCTTCTCTGTAGCCAATGGCCAATTTATAGTATTCTGGACACAGCTGTCCAGCCTCTGCAAGAAGACATTCAGTGTGGGGGAACTCATCACTTCCCAAAGAATTAGTTCTATAGATTTTTTTCCTAACATTTAAATAGAATCTATCTTCCTGTAAAGCTTCTAAGTCAGTGTTTCTCAACCTTGCCAACATTAAGATATGTGAACTTCAACTCCCAGAATTTCCCTAGTTAAGAAACACTGCTCTAAATTATGCAAGACTTAACAAATATTTTTTCCCTAATACAGGAATGCAGTTCCTTGCTATGCAATCTAGAAGTTAGATTACATTATAAAGCAAAGGGCAAATATAGCTTCCCTCTTTCTTCTTAGAGGCCCTCTCTGGAATGTTGCCAGCAGATAGATAGAGAACAATCATTCTGAAAAAATTGAAAAGCTGATATAAACTCAAACGAAAAGATTTCATCACCTTGTTCAAAGAGCAATTACACTCCTGAAATCAAAAAAGAATGTCAGGATATTTGCAAAGAGCGACAAACTAAAAATTAGCTTTCAGCATTAGGACAGCATTTTCTGTATCTGCACCCTTAATATCTGAGCTTTCAACAGCCAGATTAAAGTTGTCTTTTAGCTCAAGAACATAATAAATATGCTGAAGAACATAATAGTCAAGAACAATAAACTAAACAAGTTGTTCCATTTTACAGATTATGAATAACAGTTCGAGGCAGTTCATGAATGACTTTAAATAAATGAATTTCTGTTATTTTTAAAGAGGAAAAGAGCCCAGAGAGGCACATCATCAAGTGAGCAATAATATTTGAATACAAGTAAAAATATAATCTGTCCTGGGTGCAAGCCTCCTAAGATCAATAGCTAAGTTCACGTTCACAACCAATTGAGCAAACATGAAAGCATACAAAGGAAAGACTTGTTTGGGGAGAAAATGAATAGATATAGCCAACTCTTTTGAGTTTGACAAGATAAGTACTTGGATGGCATACACAGGTTATAGATTACATTGAGAAGTTAAAACACATTTCTGGAACCCTTTCATATTGTTGCTAAGAAAATAATATGTCATTCAACAATACGAGCTTCACCCAAGGGACAATTTAACCTTAGAAATGTTATCATAATCTTTTTGTAATATTTCTAACAAAAATATTAATGAACATTACTCCGTTTAGGGATTATAAATATTTATCTACCCATGCATAGGCTTGAAATCAAATTCAGTTTAAACCAGTATATTTGTAATGACTATTAGTTGCATGTATTAGTTTTTTCTACATAAAGAACTACCTTCATACTAAAAAAAGTGAAGGCATGAAGATATATTGGAACAATTCCAAGAGTGGCTTAGCAAACCCTATGAAATACGACCAGGCTTACAATTTCCTTGCCAAATAGTCCAGCTGGCTAGAAATTATCTCTTGAAATGACTAGAAATGTGTGTTTGTGTTTAAAGGGTTTATGGACATTTCACCTTAACAGGGCATTCAGTAGGATTTCCTGCCAGATAAATCAACATAGAATAATTGAATATTACTTCTATACCTTCTCCTCAAAGGAGCAAGTCTATGGGATTGGCTGATTGCAAAAGAGAAGAAGGCGTAGCTTAGTCTTTTCTTTAAATAAAATGGCATATTTCCTCCATAAAGATACTTAAAAGCCTTATAGACGACTGCATTACCTGTAGCACCCAGTGGGTGTCCTTTTGAAATCAAACCACCGCTGGGATTTATAACCCATTTTCCACCATATGTTGTGTCTCCTCTATCAATCAGCTCACCAGCTCCTCCTTAAAAGAAAGAAAAAAAGAATTTATTAATGCATATGATATCCCCCACTTCTAAATAAAATTCTTGAAGTCTCTGACATTAACTTGACATTAATAGTGCAGAACATTTAACAGGGATAGCACAACAATATCTGTGTAATGATTTCTATATCCTTAAGTTCATAGGAATAAATTCTTTATGCTCTAGCTATATTTATTGATTATATTTTTATAACACCTTTATTACTTTATAAATAACTCAAGACAGAGAACATGTCTAATACTTCTTCCTCTTCTTATTTTCTCTGCAACAACAACCCTGTGAGGTGAGTTGGGCTGAGAGAGTGTGACTGGCCCAGAATCAGCCAGCTGGCTTTTATGCCTAAAGTGAGACTAGAATTCACAGTCTCCTGGTTTCCAGGCCAGTGCCTTAACCACTACCTATTAAGCAATAACTCATATCGCTACTTTTCCCATTCAAAAATATTGAGGGTGTTATATAGCTTTTCTAAGACCACTCTTCAATGGATGTACAAGACAGTATTAAATAAATAGTTAATATGTGTAAAAATATTCTTAATTCCTTTCCACAAAGGATAGGCATTGTTTTCAAATCTTTTTCATAGTCTCTACTCAATGCTCACCATCTGATTTCAGCCTAATTTCAGACAGCACTTCCACAACCAACCTCGTATCCTTACAATAGCACAGTATATAGGTAATTCTCATTTACCAGCTGCCTCGTACAGTGACCATTTGCCATTACAGCAGTGATGAAAAAGTAACTTTACTACCAATCCTTTACATTTTCAATCTTTCCATCAAGCAAAAGAAAACTGAAGCAAGATTATAAGCAGAGTTGTGGTTTCACTTAATGTCCCTTTGCTTACTGATTGAGTGACTGATCCCAACTGTGGTTGTTAAATAAGGACTACTGGACTTGGAGGACAGTGATTCAGTCTCCTGTTAATTAAACCTATTCCTTCGAAATCTTAAAGGCTAGTATTGTCTTCAAAGGCAGTGCTAATGAAGAGAAGGAGGTCACTGTTAGAACAATTAATCAGTGCCTCCAGAAGTTGTGAATGCTCCAACACAGGAAGTTTTTAAAAATAGATCGGACAACCATTTGTCTGAAATGGTTTAGGTTTTCCTGCCTAAGCAGGTGGTTGGACTATAAGACCTCCAAGGTCCCTTCCAACTCTGTTATTCTGTGCTCTTTTTATCTGTGTGATGATAGAAAGGCATCAGAGAGGGAGAACTTTCTACCAATCATCTTGCCTCCAGAGATCATTTTGAAGAGTTAAACAAAGGGAAAACTGCACTTGATTGTGTGGAAGCTATGACCAAGCTGTTTAGTAGTTCTAATATTGAAGGAATACCTTCAGGACAGAGTCCCAGAGCTTCATATGTAATTAATTCATTAGCAGAGAAACAGTCATGAAGTTCAATCACGTCCACATCTTCTGGTGTTAGGCCAGTTTGTGAAAAACATTTTTTGGCAGCTTCCTTTGTCATATCATAACCAACCTAAAAGCAATAAAATATAACCAGAATGCATTTCATTGAATGTTTCTGTTTTCTGAACTCCATTTAATTGTCCTGATGAATGACTTTTTAAAAATTGGAATATGTGTATGGGCGCGCACACACAAACACCATTTAATTAACCATTTGGAATATTACAACCAAATGAACAAATATGAATTGACTGCATATGCAGGGATTGATAATATTTAGACACTGCCCCCATCAAGAAGCACTACTTTGGAGAGACCACAGAAAAAAATGAAATTATCAGAAATTAAATATGCTGTGTAAATATGCACTTGAAGTTCATGAATAATAAATGGACTTTATATATTCCCTATTACTTTATATGTATTTCCCAATTAATGTACATCAAAAGGCAACATATACATAAATGCACTGAAAGCAACAGCAGCAAATTAAAAAAATACATCCAGCTATTTCAAGAAAAGTGGGTACTTTTCTTCTGAATTAAGCTACACTGTTATATGCCCAGGGAAGAGGTTAATTTTAGGCATGACTGAAACAAATTTGAATGATCTACCAAGAATTCTATTAAATATATTCATGGAATTATGAAATTACTTTTTTCAAAAGTAATGAGTGAGTCATTTTACATCTGTTCATTCTTGCTCTTATGACCCATTCATATCCAACAAGAGGTGCTCTTTCAGCAATTTTGTATTCTTTAGTTAGATTTGGAGTATGGGACTTAAACTGAAAGCTTCCTGTTTTCTCCATGGATCTCCTATCCCATAAAAGGTAAAGGTTTCCCCTGTCCTCATCTCTGTTTCTTAGCCACTGTTGTCCAAAGACATTTTCTGTATTCATATGGCCACTATGACTATACGCCAAGGTGCATAGAAGCAGGAGTGGGATTCAACCAGTTCGGACTGGTTCGGGCGACCCAGAGGCTAATTTTACATCTGGCTTGCCGAATCGGTAGTTGCAAGGACTGGCTGGTTCCGTCCATCCCTCCCCTCCCAGGAGTCTCCACGTGGCCCGTTTTGGATGCCAGGTAAGTGCAGGAGACTCTGGGAGGGCAAAAGACGGGTCTTCCGGAAGTTCCAGAAGTCTGGAAATGGGTCCGTTTCCGGCCTCCGGAGGGCCTCTGGAGCACGGGGGAGGCCGTTTTCACTCTCCCAGAAGCTCGAGGAAAGCCTCCAGAGCCTGAGGTGGGTGAAAACACGCCCCCCCCCTCCGCCATGGTGCCAAGAGACCAAGTAGGCCATGCTAACCATTGCCACACCCATCCAGCAGCTGGGCAGAGAACTGGTTGCTAAAATTTTTGAATCCCATCCCTTCATAGAAGGCTATTATCTTCCCACCAAAGTGGTACCTATTTATCTATTCACATTTGCATGCTTTGGAACTGCTAGCTGGGGCAAATAATGGAAGCTCAGTTCTCGGGTCTCAAACATGGGTTGTCAGCTTTCCAGATGACAAACTCAGCATCTTTAACCACTGAACTATCATGCCCCTTTCTATCCCATAATGGACTCTTTTTGCTTAGAAATCTCTTGGTCTTCTCCTGGGGAGCTGTTTGCCAAAGAAAGGAGTCCCAGCTCCCACACTTGCTTGTTTTTTCTCCCACTTCATTTTCTCTTTAAAATATATTCTTTATATTATAGCAAGCAGGGGTTATTTTATCATTTCAGTTTGTGTCTAATCCTTAAACTGTTTTCAGTCTTTCATAGGTATATTCATGTATGGTGCATACTACTGTATACATTAAAAGGTCAGGCTTGCCATTTTAATGCAGCTGTTTTCTTCAAATGAGCTCGGAAAATCAGTCCTCATCTCTTGGGCCAAAATTTCGACAGATTTCGACTCCAATCCGTTCTTCTTCACAAATTCTTCACTAGCAAGGACTACAGCTGCTGCACCATCAGATGTTGGACTTAAAACACACAATAAAGGTTGATTATGGACTATTCCACTCCCTGAATAATTTATATGTATAAAAAGGGGCAGTAATATAGTATAGGGGCCATGCCTCTGGATTTTACTCTGCTTTTATCAACTCATTTCCAATAGCTTTACCATTTTTCAGGTTGAAGATCAAGTTGTGAATTTATGAGGTCATGATGGGGGGGGCAATAAGGGAGAGAATCAAAAGTTGGTTTCAAGCTAGGATTTCCATTTCTGACTAAGGCGTCCCACCATATTACGTATCCAGCTAAAAATATTCTACCCATGCATGTATTTCCCCTTAAATGTTTAAAAAGTTTATAGTGGCAGATGAGAATTTGACCAATAGTTAAGGTGACCAGAAGTCCCGCTTTTGGCGGGACAGTCCCGATTTTTAGCAATTTGTCCCGCGTCCCGTGGCGTTTTAAAAAAGTCCCGATTTTTCATTCTGCCTCCTGAGTCCCGGCTGCCTCCTGAGTCCCAGCTGATGGCTAGAGGGAAAAAAAACTGTTTAAACTCTTGCCGTGGGGCTTCAAAAGGCCGCCCTACAGGTGATCAGTGTTAAAAGAAAACAAATGAGTAGACCAATGCCAGCAAAAATAGAAAAAACAGCCCCTTACAGCGTCCGCATAGGTTAATTAGCACAAGTTGATTAGCTCGGCTTCCCCACTCTCAGCTGATTTGCTCTCAGCTGTTTTGCGCAGGGCTCTGTTCTGTTGCTAGCTGCAAAGAGTTCCTGGAGCAGATTTTTTTCCCCTAGCTATGCTGAAAAAGGAAACTGAAAGTAAAGAAGGGTCTTTGCTGCAACGTGACAAAATGAGGCAGAGAGAGATTTCTTTTTTTCTTTTTCCTCACCAAAAAAGGTAGGTGCAAAACTGCAAACAATGGGAAATTTAGGGCAAAAGAGGAGAGTTCAAGATTTTAAAACACAAAAGAAAAAAAGCTCTATTTAACTAGGGAATTGTAATAATTGAGATACTATTAATTGTATATTGTGTTGAAAGCAGAAATGGTTAAGTTGTGGTTTGGAGGAATATATGGGGGAAATTATTTGGTTTATTATTGGTAAATATAATTAATTGATTTGTAAGAAATTGGATTGCATGGAAATAATTGGAATATTCATGTTCATATTGATTAATATACAAAAAAGATAGTTATATAACTAATTGATTTATATTAAAATGTTGAATTTGTATTAAACAACTATATTACATAATTACATAATTAACCAATATGAGGATGGATATAAAAATAGATGACAATGGGAAGGGGTATAATATAGAATAGAAGAGAAAAATTGAATTTGATTAAGATTAGAGATGAGGATGAAGGGTAATATTGTTTTTTTAAAAAAAATAGATGAGGAATAAATATGGTGAAAAGGAAATATAGAAATTGTAAATTTAATTGAAATGACTAAACACTGTTTAAATTTGTGAACCGGCCAAATATTCTGTTCAAAGAAAATACATTGTATGTTTATATGTGTGTTTCTAATTATTGCTATTTATTCATATTTGTTCTCTTTTATTCTTTAAAGTTTAACAATTCATTCTTTATCTTAATATCTTTATATTTGTTTGGGGTTGGCTTTCTTCCCTTTCATCTTTTTTATTGTACAGCAATCTTTCTCCTCAAACCTACCACCTCTCTCTTTTCTTTCCTTCTTACTTTTTCTTCCCCCCACTCTCTTCTTCTCCTCCCTACTTCCTCTTCCTTTCTCCTTCTCCTCCTCTCTTCCTCACTCTCTTACTCTCACCCCTACTCTAATTTCCCTTCCCTTCCTTCATCCCTCTCTATTGCTGTATCCTTTTATGCATATGGACTACTCAGAAGGCTGAAAAAGTTATTTTTGACTGGTCCTCGCACTTTTGACCAGTCCTCAAACTTATGACTGTCCTCACATTTTATGTTTTTTGCCCTATCTTATCACCATGGTGAAGAGAAGCAGTTGTGAAATGAGTGACATGGTTGTTAAGAATGCTGCACAGGCATAAATGTGAGGATGGTCATAAGTGTGAGGACCAGTCAAAAGTGCGAGATCTGTCAGAAATTACTTTTTTCAGCCCTCTGAGTAGTCCCTATACACATAGCCATGGCCACCCGGTCACATGACCAGCTAGCCACGCCTACCCAGTCACATGACCTCCAAGCCATGCCCACAAAATAAGCCACGCCCACAATGCTGTTCCTTTTTACCAATGTTAAAATCTGGTCACCTTACCAATAGTCAAATTTATACTATTGAAGTTACGAGTCTTAAGACTGCTTAATGAGTTGTAAAGCAATTACGGTATATAGCAGAAATGTGTAAATGTGCTATTTTGTATATTACTGCATAGAAAATCTGTAATTTCAAGTATGTGCAGTATGTTATTACTATCGTGTAACCACTTCTGTAACTTTTGAAATTAACACATTTGTGTAAGGTTCATAGATTAATGCTTAATACTATGCTTTATGCAAAGTCCCTAATTCAATCTCCAATTTAAAAAAAAATTAATATCTAGCAAAAAGGAAGTGTTCCAAAGAAACAGAATAAAACAGCCAAGAGAAATAAAATCAAGAAGAGAATAAGCTTTTTTATAAAAGGAGAAATGGGGTCACAAAAGCACTATAGAGCTGGATTCTTACCAACACTGTAAGATAGTCAAGAAGTCAAAAACCTTGCGAGATTGTAAGACTTCATCTAAACTGTACTCTTTCTGAAACTGGGAATTTCTACAAAAAACAGAGAAAATGGATGCAGTCAGAACAATTCAACAGCAGCGGCAGTGAATTATTGCTTTTATTCTTCAAAATCTTAAAAGTATCTTCCCACAATAGGTCAAATCATCATATAATTTTGCAATGAGTATCTCCTGCTTTTGCCACAGAGGTGGGTTTCAGCAGGTTCTGACCAGTTCTGGAGAACCAGTAGCGGAAATTTTGAGTAATTCGGAGAACCGGTAGTACAAATTCTAACTGGCCCCACCCCTATCTATTCTCTGCCTCCCAAGTCCCATCTGATCGGGAGGAAATGGGGATTTTGCAGTAACCTTCCCCTGGAGTGGGGAGGGAATGGAGATTTTACAGTATCCTTCCCCTGCCATGCCCACCAAGCCACATCCACAGAACCGGTAGTAAAAAAATTTGAAACCCACAACTATTTTGCCAGCTCTTTCCACAAATTTAAAAACTTTTGGAAATCTCATTTGAACAATGTAGTTGCATAAAGCAGCTTTGCTCAGGACTACCTGCCATAATACTGCTAATAGTAGCAGATTCATTTTTTTTGTTGTTCCCAAGGAAGTACAAGAAAATTATAATTCCCTTTTGAAAGAGGCGGTGGTGAGACCTCTCCTCAAGAAGCCTTCCCTGGACCCGGCAATATTGGCTAACTATTGTCCAGTCTCCAACCTTCGCTTTGTGGCGAAGGTTGTTGAGAATGTGGTTGCACGACAGCTTCCCCAGTACCTGGATGAAACGACGTATCTAGATCCATTCCAGTCGGGTTTCAGGCCTGGGTACAGCACGGAAACGGCATTGGTCGTGTTGGTGGATGATCTCTGGAGGGCTCGGGACAGAGGTTGTTCCTCTGTCCTGGTCCTATTAGATATCTCAGCGGCTTTTGATACCATCGACCATGGTATCATGCTGCACCGGTTGGAAGAGTTGGGGGTAGGAGGCACCGTATTACGGTGGTTCTCCTCCTTTCTCTCCGACCGGTCGCAGTCTGTGTTGACAGGGGAGCAGAGGTCGACCCCGAGGCCCCTTATATGTGGGGTGCCACAAGGATCGGTCCTCTCGCCCCTTTTGTTCAACATTTATGTGAAGCCGCTGGGCGAGATCATCCGTGGTTTCGGGGTGGAGTACCATCAGTACGTTGACGACACCCAGCTGTACATCTCCACCCCAGACCACCCCAACGATGCCCTTGAAGTGATGTCCCGGTGCCTGGAGGCCGTACGGATCTGGATGGGGAGAAACAGGCTCAGGCTCAACCCATCCAAGACCGAGTGGCTGTGGTTTCCGACGTCCCGATATAGTCAGCTGGTGCCATCGCTGACTATTGGGGGCGAAGCATTGGCCCCCACGGAGAGGGTTCGCAACTTGGGTGTCCTCCTGAATTCACGGCTGTCTTTAGAAGAGCACTTGACGGCCGTGACCGGGAGGATTTTTCATCAGGTCCGCCTGATCCGCCAGTTGCGTCCCTTTCTGGATCGGGACTCGTTACGCACGGTCACTCATGCCCTCGTCACCTCCAGTTTGGACTATTGTAACGCTCTCTACATGGGGCTCCCCTTGAGGAGCACTCAGAGGCTCCAACTGGCGCAGAGTGAGGCCGCGCGGGTGGTGATGGGAGCGACGTGGCGCTCCCATGTAACGCCTCTCCTGCGCGAGCTGCACTGGCTCCCGGTGGTCTTCCGAGTGCGCTTCAAGGTTTTGGTCATCACCTTCAGAGCGCTCCATGGCTTAGGACCTGGCTACTTACGGGACCGCCTGCTGCCACCAATAGCCTCCCACCGACCAGTATGCTCCCATAGAGAGGGGCTCCTCCGGGTGCCGTCGGCCAAACAATGTCGGCTGGCAGCCCCCAGGGGGAGAGCCTTCTCTGTGGGGGCACTTACGATCTGGAACGAACTCCCCCCAGAGATACGGAGGATTCCGGATCTGCGTACCTTCCGTCGCGCGCTTAAGACGTTCTTATTTCATCAAGCTGGCCTGACCTAAATTTTTTCCTCTTTTTAAATGGAAATTTTAGATTTGGTTTTAATTTATTGGGGTTTTAAAATGGTTCAGCCAAATTTATTTAATTAGTTTTATCTCTATTTTAAATTTTGTATCTATATGTTTTATTTTATGGCTGTTCACCGCCCTGAGTCCTTTGGGAGTAGGGCGGTATACAAATTTAATAAAATGAAATGAAATGAAAAAAAATAAAATGAAATGATATGTATTCATATTCAGAGAAATATTGGCTAAATATCCTAATCCATCATAATTTTAACTCTCTTTTTTTGAGCATTGAAATTTTCAATCTACTAGCCACCTTTACAACACTCCTCCCCCATTTTAAATACTTCTTTGCATTTTTTTCCCATTTTTTTTTTTAAATTTGATTTATATGCCGCCCTTCTCTGAAGACTCAGGGCGGCTTACAATGTGCTCAGCAATAGCCTTCATCCTTTTGTATATTTATACAAAGTCAGCTTATTGCCCCCACAACTGGGTCCTCATTTCACCTACCTTAGAAAGGATGGAAGGCTGAGTCAACCTTGAGCCTTGGCGAGATTCGAACCCTGCAGTAATTGCAGGCAGCTGGTCTTAATAACCAGCTTAATAACAGGGTGCCTTAAACTCCTGTACTACCAAGGCTCTTTAAAATAAAACACACAATACTTGTTTTTTAGCCTGCATTCTAACACGTCATCTAAAACACTGTACTTACGAATTGTTCACTGAATGCTTATGATTCTTCCAGGCAATTTTTGCAAAGTGTTCAAGCTTTGTCCCTAAAATAATCAAAAGCATATTAAATGCATATTAAAAAGGATGACTTCATTAGTTGATTCAACACAGTTTAAGAAAATATGCTGTGCTTATTGTGATCTCGTGATCTCAGAGGCTCAACAGAAATTAGATAAGAATCATGTTTCAAGACACAAAAGACAAAACAGTTAACAGAATTCCAGCTGATTGTATACTGCAGCTAAACTGTGCCCCCATAGAAATCAGATTTTTCTGGCACAAAGATCTTCACAGTAGTGTGGCACATCAATAATGTCTTCATTGTATGGTTTTTTTAAGAACATTAATATTTTAACATACCATATTTCTCCATGTGTTCTTTGCCAGCATTTCCAAAAAGTTGTGGAGCAAATGGGGCTGTTTCTAGGCCATATTTATTTATCATAACTTCCAAATGCTTGTCTGTTGGATTCACTCTATCAGAAAACTGAAAGACATAAAATGTATATTATGAATACTACAACAGTCTTCCACTGAACACACATAGAAAGGAAAAGACACTATGAAAGTTCTCTTGTTCGAATAGCCACCCTATATATATACCAGTGATGGCTAATCTTTTCTGGACCAAGTGCTCAAAGCGTGCACTCAGGCACGTGAATGCGAGCGTGCGGGCCCAAACCCCAAAAATGTAATGTGCGTGTGGGCCCTTGCATGCGCCCCACCCCCACACATGCACGCACCCCAGCATGTGCCCTGCCCCCACACATCTGCACATGGTCCCGCCTCCATGGATGCGCATGTGGGGCCCCACACACACCCCACGCATGCGTGGCAGAGACCAGAAGACCAGCTGGCTGGCAGGAGGTGCGGGTGCATGCGCACCACAGCTGAGCTGGGGCGACGGCTCGCATGCCTTCGGAGAGGGCACTGCATGCCACCTCTGGCACGCATGCTATAGGTTCACCATCACAGGTATATACTCTTTTCAGACTGCATCATTTCATTTGCTTCTAAATTAAACATATAGGCAGACAGACATATCAAACAATTTATAAAAATTAAATACATTAATTTTCTGCTGCAGTCCATTGTGTAACTTATAAGTGGGCATAATTTACAGGTAGTTCTCAACTTATGACCACAACTGAGCAGAAAATTTATGTTGTTAAGTGAGAAATTTGTTAAGTGAGTTTTGCCCCATTTTACAATTTTTCTCGCCACATTTGTTAAGTGAATCTCTGCAGTTCTTAAATTAGTAACACGATTGTTAAGTGAATCTGGTTTCCCCATTGACTCTGCTTGTCAAAAGGTCACAAAAGGAGATCACATGACCCCAGGATACTGCAACCGTCATAAATGTGAGTCAGTTGTCAAGAATCTGAATGTAAATCACATGACTATGGGGATGCTGCAACAGTGGTAAGTGTGAAAAATGGTCATAAGTTACTTCTTTCAGTGCTGTTGTAACTTTGAACCGTCACTAAATGAACTGCTGTAAGTCAAGGACTACCTGTATAATGTTCATTTTCAGGTAAGAGTCAAGACAATATCATGTTAGGGGTTTCAAAGAAAAAATAATATCATAATAAATCAAAATGCTACTATATAATGGAACCCAATGCAAATTATCATAGCAATCCATATAAATTGGACAAACTAGCAATAGAGTACAAATGGCTCAAAAAAGGAGAGGGTCTTTCAAAGAACCAGAGAAATCAATAAGCCACAACTTCATGATAATATGCAGAATTATTTTTCACTTGACTACCATTCTCCAATTCTTGCTTTTGAGTCTCTTGATTTAGATTTAAATTTTTATCCAAATATATTATATCCTGTATTTTTTTTTCTACTTTCACATCCATATTGATCCCTCAGGCTATTTGATGCATAGTAGCCCCTTTCTGAAGAAGATGTAATAAATATGAGGCTTTAACAGGCGGCTTCAAAATTCAATAATGCTTCTGGAAAGGGATAGTCAGAAAGTAAAAAGGACACTTGGGATGAATGCTCAGAATCAGGAGATCTGTTTGGGGAATAGCCCTTCATCCTATTTGTTTTAGGCTTAAAATAGTTCAAATAGATTTTTTTAGGAAAAAGGGGGGAAAAAAGAACAAATCTTAATCTTAATATCTATGTGTGCTGTGAATCCCAAGCCAATACCAAGTGAGAAACATATCCTCAGGAAACCCCCCTGCCTCATCAGTCTGATCGTATCAGCATTATTAAGACTCCTGATTATGGGCCAGGCTCACTCAAAAATTGGCTTCCCAGTAAAGAAGCTCAAACTTATTTGAGGCATTAATTTCCTCTTCTTCCACCATTCTCTTTATTCTTTGAGGATGCCTCTTTCTTTTTGCGGCCTAAAGCAAATGACAAGGTGCTCCAAACTTTGCTTCTAACTCTACAACTGCCATTTATACAGTGCTTTGGAGCCTCCCCTATTTATAGCCAGACCGAGATCTTGTATGCCACACTGAGTCTTCGGAGAGGGGTGGCATACAAATTGAATTAATAATGATGATGATGATGATGACGATGATGATGATGATGTTGATGATGTTTCGGAACTCTGTCTCCTCCCACCCGATTTCCCAATCCTTCCAGAAAAACCCAGATATAGGCTGAAAGCCTTGAGAGAAACTCCAGACCACTGTTTTCCTAGTAGAAGCCTTGAGGCTCCAATGAAAGAGGATTCCAGTAGACCAGAAAAAAATTGCCGCCTTCTTTCTGTTCCTTTCAGTTTGAGCCATAGTTGCCTTTTGCTCCAAAAGGCCAGGCCTCTATAGTAATTAGGATTGCTAAGGAAAAAACTCAGAGGAATCTTCTCAAGGATTACATTGCTAAGGTACAGTGGAACCTGAGGTCCTAACTAAAGATGGAAGGGAAAGGGCTCCACAGCTTTGTGCTACTGGAGAAATATTCAGAAATTACAGAAATGACATGCATTTGCTAAAGGATGTTGATAGATGAAACACTCTCATCCATTTTTCAAATATGCTACAATGTCCTACCTGTCAATGACTACTTCAGCTTCAACCACAACAATATATAAGCACACAATAGATACAAACTTAAAGTGAACCACTCCAAACTCAATTGCAGAAAATATGACTTCAGCAACAGAGTGGTCAATGCCTAGAATGCACTACCTGATTCTGTGGTTTCATTCCAAAACCCCCCAAATTTTAACCTAAGACTGTCTACTGCTGACCTCACCCCATTCCTAACAGGTCTGTAAGGGGCTTGCATAAGAGCACCAGCGTGCCTACCGTCCCTGTCCTAATGTTCCCTTTAATTGTATTCATTTTATGTATTCAATTCATGCTTATATATATTATCTAATACATACTCGACAAATAAATACAAATAAAAAACAAAAATAAATAAAATTTTTAAAAAACATTCTTTTCCTTCATAACAAAGACTTGAACACTCACATGACCGGCTGAAAGGGACCCTGGTGCCATCTTTTCAAATCCAAGAGCCAATACACAGTTAGCCAAACCTTGAATACAAAAATTATTGCATAATTATGTGTTAAGCTTTAATAAAGAGTTGAACAGAAGTTAGATCTATTGGTAGCTCTCTAAATAATTGGTAGGAAATAGGCAAGGATTAATCACCTCCCCCCTGCCCCCCGCTGCCCAAAATGTTGCAGGGAAAAAAATCCAGGAGTGGATTTTAATGCAGAAGGATTTGAAGTTCCATTCACTGTGGACCCTCAAAACAAATTCAAAGCTCAAAATTATGTGTACGCCAGTGGCCTGCACGGATCGTGGCTGTTCCCGACGAGGAGGCTGGTGTGGGGTCGCGCCAGCAGCCTGCGCAGCCAGCGCTCGCGTCGGACCGCGAGGTGGCTGAAGAGGATGTGGTGCCAGAGGCAGAGACTCAGCCAGGGCCTTCAGAACCTCCAGAGGCTCCTTCAAGTGGAGAGAGCGAAGTAGAGGAGCCTCTCCTCAATGCTCGAGCACGCAGGGCTGTCAAAACGCAGGAGTGGTACTCAGGAGGAGGAGGTCTCCTCGAGAGTAAGGTTTGAGGATAATTGGCCACTCCCTTAGCCTATTTAAGTCGCAAGCAGTTAGTACTTTCTTGCTGGAAACAATGTGTAATTATTACAGAGCATTTCGGAGGGTGAATGTCTTATCGTATTTTGTTTTCTGGGCTGGTTGCCAACCTTTGCCGGACTTTGTTTATTCTTGGTACGTTATAACTTTGATAAGGACCATTGGTGTGTGTCACAATCCTTGGGAATCCGGAGCTGGGGCAGAACAGTGTATTAAATTTATGCTGTGAGAAGACATGACAACTCATCTCTCTTAAACCAGTTCAACTTCAATTTGAAGCAAAAGTCTGGTTCCTAGCTACCCACCTTTTCAACTGCCTTAAATGCCTCCAGTTCCAAATTGGAACAAGAATGTTCTTAGAAATAAAGTTCAGTAACAGTCAGAGACCAGGCCTTTTTGCTTGAAAGCTCTTATTAACCCATTTCCCTGGATGAAACTGTCAATGTTGTATTTCACAAATGAAGAGGAGGGACAATCCTGAGAAACACTATCAGGGAGATCAAGGAAGGGATTGCACAAGCCTACATGGAAAGCCTGAGGGAAGAGAAAATGGAAACCTATAGCTTCTGTGGCAACAAGCATGGGAAAGTATCAGTTGGGAAGAGAGTGAGTGAGGTTAGGTGCTGTTCAGGGGTGAGTTCTACTTACCTTTACCACCGGTTTGCAACGGGATGGCGGATGATTGTTTCGCTTGCATGTGCGCCTTGCTTCTGTGCATGTGCAGAAGCTTCTGCACATGCGCAGATCGCTGATGATAACATCCAGGGCAGTGGGCGGGGCCTCCCGCCGGTTTTACTACCTGTTCTTGTGAACTGGCCTGAACCGGGGAGCAACCCACCACTGGTGCTGTTGTGTTCTGGGAGAACATTAGAAAAGGGAGCAATTTTGAAGAGCAGATCAGGGAACAAAGGGATGGGCTTATGGTCTTTGACTTAGCCCCATCTCTGTCTCATTTTTTAGCTTCATGGTTTTGTGAAATATGTATGTCACAAGTAGCCATATCCAGTCATTTTATGATGGCACCTGCAAGACATCTTCAAATCTATTAGCTTTGAAATGTTGAAGGTACTGTATCTCTTTAGCTCTACTTGGAAAATATCAGGGCACTAATAATAAACAAAACAGATGCCACAAGGTATGCCATAGGGTGGCTAAATTTGGGTAGCTAGGGACGTGCATAACATTTAGAGGAGGGCTCAGATTCAGAACCACTGGGCAGGATCCATATGTACTTGTATGTAAGCCAATCTGTGGATAAGCCAATCCTTGATTTTTTAACCAAAATAAAAAAAGTGCCACCTGCAGATAAACTGGCCTACATTTTTCATGGTATTTAGGTTAAAAATTCAAGGGTCTGCTTAGCTGCAGGTGGATTATGTTTATATGAGATACACGGGTACTTTAAAAAAGTACTAGCCTATGCCTTATTGGCTGATTGTTTCAGAGATATTTTCTTACCTATACACAGTAACCAAGGACAAGCAAAATAGCAGTGGGAACAGGAGTGACTTCCAACTTCCTGCCAGCTTCTCCATCAAATTTCTTTGTGAGAATCTGGCAGGGAGCATCAAAAATTTCTCTTCCCTTCCCTTTCCAACAGGCAGGTGAGTGTCTAAATGGAGGGAAATGGAGCAAGGGATTGCAAGACTGGCTAGGAAACTGTCACAGAATGTTGAAAATGAATATGACATTGCCATAACCGCAGCCTTTGGGGGTCATGGATCTCAGATTTTGGACACATTCTTTAAGTTAGTCCATTTAAGGTACACTACATGGATGTTGATTGAAACCAAATTGTTAACATTTTTCCTCTCAGCTTTTGGACTTGAATATTATTGAAAATCTGAGATTTCAAACAAGCAAGGAGATCTAACATTATTTCTAAGATGGTAAAGTTCTGCAAGGAAAAGTGGGGTGTGGGGTATGCGGGGGGGGGGGGGGGGGGAGAATCCCAAAGCAAGAATGAATGGAAACTTTTAGAAAGAGTTATTTCTGCCAAAGGAGCTGTTACAAAATACTGACATGCAGTATTTACAAATACTGCATGTCTCTACAAAAATGCAGAATGCCTATAACTCTGCACATACTATATTCTATTTCTTATTTTGTATGTGTAAAAATTGCACATGAACAGTAAGCATGCATTCAAAAGTGCAGAAAAAAACCATGTGTAATTCAGTACAATTTAGAGAATGTGCCAGCTTCTCTCCTGACCAGGAGTTAAATACAACTGTATTTTGCTGGGGGTTAGCAGATGTAACTTACCTCCTTTTATTACTTGTCCTGCTAGAAACAAAGCTGTTGAACCAGTAGCACAATTGTTGTTAACGTTTATAATAGGGATACCTGTTAGACCCAAACTGTGATAAATAGCCCTCTGCCCAGAGGTTGAGTCACCTTAAGAATAAAAAAAAAAGACACAGAGTCAGTTTTGATAAAATACCAACATGTTCTCTAGTCTCTTTCTAAAGTTGCTAAATTTCTTCATGTTAAACTCTAAAGTGATTCATTAATTTTTAGCATGCCGTGATGCAGAAATGCAGGCATTGGGGTTTGCCAGAGTTTATGACTTAGAAAGTTGTATGATTCCAACCTCCTGTGATTTATTCTGTGATTGCCCTGATTTACTATGAAATGTGAATTAGTCAGGGACTTTTTGGTGGGACAAAAAAGGCCCTTATCCCAAACTGTAGAGAAACATTCAGATTCACAGATAGATTAAAAGAGATACGTTCAATTCACAATTTATCTGTATCTTAATCAAGGATCTTTTCTTCAGTAAATTTTAAATCATGCAACGATCAAAATTCAAGCCTGCAGGGTTAAATGAACTTTCCTGCAAAAAACACTGCAATAAAAATGGCTTCTCTTCTCCATTATCTATTTTACAATCAAATGTACAGATGGAAAGGTTAAAGGTTGTCAGCAATTCTAGCACTATAGAGAGCTTGCTCTGCAACATCTTGAAAAACACAAAGGTTTCTCCTCATGCTTTGCCTCTTATTAGAAGAAAGCTCTAAACACTCAAGATTGTTAGAATATTTAGAAATGTGTTATAAGCTCTGCTTCAAGGAGGAGGACACAAGCTTAAAAAGAGCAAAGAAGAATCAGGATAAAATGTGAGCTTTACCAGTACCTTCACTTACCATAAACATAGCCTACACATGCCTGCTCTATGGATGAGTACGGAATGCCTGCATCAGCAAGAGCCTTTTGACCTGAACAAGGTTAAAAAACATATTATTGATTAGAAAAATCTTTATTAGAAACTTACTGTACAAGCCTGCAAGGGCAGTTAAGCTGCATGTAAAAGGCCAGATTTCAAAAGTGAAGAGTGTGCAAGCACACTTACCCACTCTTAGGCAGATTAAATAAACTTCTACTTTCAAAACTGTGTGTCAACCCAGACTGTTGTTACCATAACTTTTGGTTACTTGTAGTCCTTGACTTACGACTGCAATTGAGCCCAGAATTACAATTGTAGTCATGTTAAGCAGATCATTGTGTGGTCACATCTGGTATTATGATTTTTTGCCATGTCTTTAAGGGATTGCAACGATCATAAAGGGAATGCAGAAATCATTAAGTGGTCATTAAGCAAAACCATCGTTTCCAATGGACGATTTTGCTGAAAACCAGAAATAAGCACTGGTTTCCAGGAAAACAACATGATAAATCGCAGTCACCTGACCACAGGATGGTGGAAACAGCCATAAATGCATTTAAGGGATCAGCAATGTTTATATTTACATTAATGTTATATTTTTAAATAAGTATTTTACAGAGGTTTTTATTGTACCCTGCCTAATCTTCTGAAGCAGAGGCCCAATCTGAAAGGAACATTATAAAATGAAGATAACTTAGTTAAAAGTTCACACACACAGCAATTCTTCTATTGCTTTTCTTACTCTTCTGCAGATAATTACATTTTCATATCTCTCTAGCATAAACAGATGAACCTCAAATCCCATGGTTTGAAAACCATGGCTACTGGCAAAACAATACTGTCTGACTGTTTATACCACTATCTATGTGCCTGGCGCACCAAGCAAATAGCTCATCTGTCACTGGTTGTGCCCATGTTTTAAATATAATAGCCAGTATGTTACCTGCTTCCTTTGCCATATCTGGATAATCAAAATTTTCACGACGGCCAGGCTTTTCAAACTGTTAGAAAAAAAGCAAATGTTGAAGATGCTTATGACCAAAAAAGGTCTTCAAGTCTAAATTATTGTTAGATTTTAATCCCACTTTTTACATATAAATCAAGGTGGTGAATATACCTAATAACCCTACAACCTCCAGTTTTAGGAGCACAGGAGTGTTGTGGGAGAACCTGGGCAGCCTGATGCAACCATGCACAACTTAGGAAGGGGTTGCGATATATGCAAGTGAGAACAAGGAAGCCCAGAGATGGAGGACACAGAGTGAGTATGTGCAAATACAGGAAGGCACAAGGAAGGAGGGCACAGCACCGTATCCAAGAAGGTGAGGGTGACTTATTAGAGTGATTTGAGACCTGCGGCCTATTTTCCCCACAACAACCCTGTGAGTTGGCTTGGGCTGAGTGAGCGTGACAGGCCCAAAGTCACCCATCCAGCTTATGTGAGACATTTGATAAGCGAGTTTTGCCCCGTTTTACAATCTATCTTGTCACAGTTGTTAAGTGAATCACTGCAATTGACATGCTAGTACCGTACTTTTGAGAGTATAAGAGACACTTTCCCCCCACTAAAAGAAGGTGGAAATGTTGGTGCATCTTATACGCTAAATACAGCCATTTTTGGGCTCCTAAAACCCCGCCCTGCACGCCCCATTTTTGCGAAAAAACAGGCTTGTTTTTTGCAAAAACAAGATACACAGAGGGCTTGGGAGGCCTGCAGAGTGCTCCTGGGGGCTGGGAAGGGCAAAAATGTGACACATGGGGGTTTGGGAGGCACAAACGGGCCCATTTGTCACAAAAACAGGGGCATTTTTGCCCTTCCCAGCCCCCGGGAGCACTCTGCAGGCCTCCCAAACCCTCTGCGCGCCCCATTTTTGCGAGAAATGGGCCCGTTTTTGGCCTCCCAAACCCCGCACGTCACATTTTTGCAAAAATGGGACGTGCAGAGGGTTTGGCAGACTGCAGAGTGATCCTGGGGGCCAGGGAGGGCAAAAACGTTTTTTTTCTTCTTTACCTGTTCGAAATATTGGTGTGTCTTAAACTCCAGTGCGTTTTATAGTCCGAAAAATACAGTAACCTGGTTCTTAAGTGAATGTGGTTTTCCCATTGACTTGGCTTGTCAGGAGGTCACAAATCATGATCACATGAGCTTGGGACAGAGTAACGGTCATAAATAAGAGCCAGTTGCCAAACTTCTGAATTTTGATTACATGATTATGGGGATGCTGCAAAGTTCGTAACTGTGAAAAATGATCATAAGTCACTTTTTTTCAGTGCCATTATAACTTTGAATGGTTACTAAATGAACTGTTTGTAAGTCTTTTAAGGGATGTATGAACACTGTACACAATTGTACCCAAACTCTCCATCTCTCTCCTCAGTTATCCTGAACACAGAACATAAAAATCTTGTTAATGTAATTTGGAATTTGGAATAGTCCATAAGTCCTAGACAACATGGATTAAAAACCTGCTTCCCCAGGTTGCACAATAAATTAAATATTAACATGGAGAGTTCTGAGTGCTTCAGAACAGGTGGCATTAAAAGTCACAGAAACATGGAGTTTTGACTTTAACTTCAGTCTCCCTTTGTAGTGCAGGAACAAGTTGGACTTTTCTTACAGAAAATGTTTAAACAACATGATCCCAAGGATTCTTGGAAGGGAACAAAACCAAACCATTAACATTTATAATAGCTTGGGAACCATACAGAAGTGCAATTTCTCAATCCAGATGTGATCTTGCAAGGGGATCCAGCTCATCCTTCAAGTTATAAAAAAAAATCCTATTGAGCACAGTCATTTTGCCAAATCACTACCACCAGAAAAAGGTATAGTAAACCTGACCTTTGGATGGGCTTGGACTGGCCACTGCCCTTCCCATCCTAATCTACCTTACAGAGCTATTCTAAGGATAAAGTTATAAATCAGCCACATATAAGTGAAAGAATTTTACTTTTGGGTAAAGATAGAGCCAGTCTGGTGAAATGGTTAAGGCACCAAACTAGAAACTGGGAGCCAGGAAGTCTTAGGCACTCTGCTTATCCCATTTTGGAACACAATGGTGAAAATGGGGAGGGGGTATTAAAAAGGTGAAAAGCACCAATTGTCACTGGAGAATTAAGAGGAGGTCGGAACTGTATTAAGTGGTTCCCTAACCTTTCCCTTAGAATGGTGTTTTTCCAATTTGGCAACTTTCAACACATCTGAAACTTACCAAATATGAAAAACACTGCCTTAGAACATCTGTAGCTGTGAAAGCTTGCAGACAACAATCTGCAAAGCCAAACAAAGTTGCCCCACTCTTGGACTGATCCTGGCCACATGAGAGTGATTCTTTTAAAGAAACCAATGCCCCACTGCAGAGAGGTTTGCCATATAGGTAATTTAAAAGTATAGCTATAAAGCTATACGTTAGCTATAGCTATGGCTATAAAGCTATATAGCCATAGCTATAAAGTATAGCTATGAAACAAAAGGGAGTCAACTTGGTGTAGCTATTAAGGCATCAGGCAATAAACCAGAAAACCATGAATCCCAGCTTTACCCACGAAGCATTGAATGATCTTAAGCCAGTCACCCTTTCTCAGCCCTAGGAAGAAGGCAATGGTAAAGCCCTTCCTAAATGTTGACAAGAAAACTGCAAGGACTGGTGCAGTTGATTTGAAGGTACAGTACTGCAAAATGAGGAAAAGAGAAGCAGGACCGTGTCTCTTGGGGAAAATGCTGGGTTTTTTGACTAACGGATAAGTCCCGCTGAGAAAGGGAATCTGGTTTCGTCCTCTTTCCCATTTTCCCACGCCAACTTCACCAACCCTTTGAAGCAGCCTGCTCTGCTTTCCAGACGCGACCACGCATGATGGCAATTGTAGTCCCACTCTAGAACCCAAACACACTCCCAAATATCCCGGCCCAGTCCAATTACCTTGGTCATGCCCACTCCGATGACAAAAACCCTTTTCCCTACGTGGACCGGGGCCAGGTTGCTGCTGCTCTTGCCCATGATGCTCCCAGGATCTTGCGTGGCCGTACCACCAAATGCACGCAAAAGAAATGCACAGTCGCTGCGACTTTCCTCCCCACGCGAGCTTTTGACACCTCCAAAAAAAGGTCGAAACGCGGGGCGGCGCCGAGTCTCATCTCTCTCCACCCTCTTAAAGCGGTAGCATCAGTAAAGACTCTGGAAATCCAGCCTGAATTCATGAGTCGGAAATAACAGGCTGAGCGAGCCTATCCCCGAGTATTGCAGAATGCTTTAGATCCCCAGCTTTGATTAAAATAAGAGTTAGTCTCTAGCCCGCTGAAGAGCAGAGATTAGAACAAAAGGTGCATTCGCTTATTTAGCAAATTTAAATAGCCACCCATCTCACCAAAAAAAAAAAAAAAGACTCTTGGGTGGTGTACAACCAATGAGATGCTCTCTGAGCTTGCTAGTTTTCTTGCAGGCCTTTCATTATCTAAGAAACACCATCAGTGCTAGTAAGGAATCCTGTCCTGTGCTGTTTGCTGTCAGTTTATATTCGGATGTCTTGTGTGGGTGGGGGTGGTCTTAGAGATTCTTTGGTTGAGTTGTTTACTGATGGATCTTCCAGCAGTTTCTTGATTGGGTACTGCTTGCTTTATTGTTGTTCTGAGGTTAACCTTGAAGTTAGTCTATGCTGATTGGAGTGCTGATATGCTGGAGTCTTTTTCTCTTTTGAGCTGGTTGATTGTCTCTTTTGCATAGTCTATGGATGTTGTTAATGTCTATGTGTCTATTGATGGCTGATTTGTTAGAGTGCCAAGTTTCTAGAAATTTCCTGGCATTTTTGGACTTGGCCTGGTCTAGGGTTGTCATGTTTTCCCAATTGAAACTATGGTTAAATCTGTCTAGATGTGAAATTAAAGTATTTTCGTCATGTCTTCTGACTGCCAATTGGTGTTCATGGATAGGTTCTGACAGTCTTCTACTATGTAGGACCCCTCAGTTCAACTCTGAGCTACAAATGTTCTCCTTTATTGGTACCATAATAGCAATGAATCTCAAAGCCAGCATTGCCTTAAATCGGTGTTTCTCAAACTTGGCAAATGTAAGACATGTGGACTTACGATTTATATTGATATTGTTTCCTGATTGCTTATTTGTACCCTATGACTATCATTAAGTGTTGTACCTTATGATTCTTGATGAACATATCTTTTCCTTTATGTACACTGAGAGTATATGCACCAAGACAAATTCCTTGTGTGTCCAATCACACTTGGCCAATTAAAAAAATTCTATTCTATTCAACTCCCAGAAATCCCAGCCAACAGAAAGGGGTTGGGAAATGGGGAATTCTGGAAGTCTTAAAGTTGCCAAGTTTGGGGAAACTGGATTACATTGCAAAGAACAGGATCGTGGCTGCATTGATGTTATGCCACTTTACAATCTCTTGGTTACTTACAGTCAGAATGTCAGATCAAAGTTATTGATCAAGCCTTCTCGCCTGTTATATAAAAGAAAGCAGCTTGGCAGCAGCTCCTTCCGTCAGCCTTTCTCTAGACTCAAAAGCTACTGTAATTAAACTCGGGTTTGGGTAGTACTCGGACGTGAGACCACCAGAAAATCCTCAAGATGGCCATTTATTTTTGCATAGTTGCCGAGAAAAGTATACGGATTTGTCTATAAGATCATCAGCAGTCGGACTCCTAAAGCTAAGGAGCTTTTGATTGTATTTTTGGAATAAAAGAGATTTCGTGCTCGGAAGGGGGCGCTACTGCCTTTTTCCTAAAGTATTGTTTTTTTGACTGCTCCGAAATTAATTTGTTGTTTGAAACTTGTTTCGTTTCGGCTTGCACTACTAAGAGATCTGTGTTATTTTAACTGAACCGTAACAACTGGGATTCGCTTGCCCTCCGTCCTTTCTTCGTTAATAGCAGAGCCTCGGTTTGCCTGACTTGTTAAGTTTAATTCTCGGCCCAGCTGCTACGTCCTAAAAATGCTCCGCCTGGGCCAAGCAACCGCTGTGCTGCGATTACTTTCTACGGAGAGCTGCTTGGGGACTGTGGGCATCTCCTCGACAAGAGCCGCGTCCGGAGAGAAGAAAAAAGAGATCCTGTTACACGTGCACGGAAAGGCAGACTGCGGTGAGTGACTCCTCCCGAAGGCACAAGGCCACAGAAAGCATGCAGTGAAATGTCTATGGAGATTCTCAGTCATCCAGGTTAGAGTTGTTCCAAAGGTGCTTTTTCAATTGGCACTTTCTGGTTTTTCTCTGAACAAAGACATTCAAAGAAAAACAAGAAAATCCAGTTGAAAAAGCACCTTTGGGACATGCAGTGAAATGCCTGTGCCTTGGAAGAGGCCGGCCATCGTGCCGCCTGCTGTCCACACTAGGCTGAAGGAAGAAGGAACTAACTTTCCCTTTCCCACAGCTGAGCGGTAGGGAAAAGGCAGACAAGAGCTGATCAGAGCCCGCGCGTTCTTCCTATGGCGATCCAGGACACTGTAGGCCGTGGGCCAATCGTAGAAGACCTCGGGGACACACCCCTTTATTAGCTATGTGGGGAATGAGCCAATCCTCACGGGAGAAATTAGAGGAGGCCGCAATTGTGTTCATTAAGAGCACAATTCTCTTAGAAGGTGTGGACTTCCAGAATTCCTCAGCAAGCTTGCTGGGGAATTCTGGGATTCGAAATCAAAACATCTTAAAGTTTCCAAGTTTGGAAGAAGAAGAAACAAACACCACTGCCTTGGAACCTAGTTGTCAGAGGGCCCTGGAGAAAATAGTCTGCAAAGCCAAACAAAATTGTCTTTGGACTTACTTTGGCCATATGAAAACTTAGAACTACGCTGTCTTCGGTATGACCTAAGTGTAGCTCATAAAATTATCTGCTACAATGTCCTACCTGTCAGTGACTGCTTCAGCTTCAACCACAACAATACACGAGCACACAATAGATACAAACTTAAAGTGAACAGCTTCAAGCTCGATTGCAGAAAATATGACATCAGCAACAGAGTGGTCAATGCCTGGAATGCACTACCTGACTCTGTGGTTTCATCCCAAAACCCCCAAAATTTTAACCTTAGACTGGCTACTGCTGACTTCACCCCATTCCTAAAAGGTCTGTAAGGGGCATGCATAAGAGGACCAGCGTGCCTACCGTCCCTGTCCTAATGTTTTCTCTATTTGTATCTATTATATGTATTCAATTCATGCTTATACTAATATATATTACCTAATATGTTCTTGACAAATAAAATAAAATAAATAAATATGAAAATGCTTGATTCTTTTAAGGAAATTAAGGTCCCACTGCAGAGAGGCTTTCCATACTCTTAATTGTAACAAACGAAATTTGAAATGTTTGTATAGCTATAAAGAGTAACTATGAAACACTATGCAGGTAGTCTTCGACTTATAACAGTTCATTTAGTGACTGAAGTTCCAACAGCACTGCAAAAAGTGACTTAGGACCATTTTTCACACTTATGACCATTGCAGCATGGTTTCTGGCATGCCGTGGATCGATACCTGGGAGTGGGTGGGGGTGACCCGTGTTTCACACTTCTTTGAAATGATTTACTGACTGCTGTCCAACCCTGACCTTAATTAGTTTCTAAGCCCACATTTATTCATTAGTTTTACTGCTGCTTTTATTCCTAGATTTGCTTTTTAGGCTTCTCTGAGATGACTGTGCTTAAAAAAACCCCTCCTGAAATACAGTGTTTGCATTTTCTGATATTTTATTATGAGCTTGAACTGAATGTTGGCCTGGAATTGTTTTGATTAAGTAAACAAGACACAAAACCTCTTTTTTTTAAAAAAAAAATATATTATTGTTTTTTGGGGGAGTAAAGGAATCGCAGAAATTCAGATGAACAGACCACATGCCAGAAATGCCCTGGGAAAAGTGTTTGTGGACGAAGTAAGTGATTTAATTTAATTTAATTTATTTAATTTTCTCTTATATACTGTAGATATTGTTTGAAAGGGTATGGGTATCCAAAGTCACCATAATTATCAATGAACAGTAGTTTCCTAGATCTTAATGCAGATTTTGTAGTAGAAGCCACATACGAAAAACAAATTATGCACATAGCAGCTTATGTATTTTATCAGCTAAAGTGTGATCACACATACATAGAAAGTTGTATGTGGTCTCAAAGAAAGTTTTCATTGAATTGAATGTTGGATTTATTCTCTTCTTTCATTAGTTATATGAAATCCTTGATGTTCTCCATTTTGATGAAAGTATCCGTGCTGTAATAGTCAAAAGCAAAGTAAAGGGTGTCTTTTGTGCTGGTAAGTAAAGCTGTTTTTTAATTTGAAAAAGCCAAAATAACCTGAGAAGAAGTGGAAGAAAATAAATAACGTATCCTATCCTTTCCACTTTATAATTTAATAAAATGTATCTCCTGTATCAATGACAAAGTTTTTCAGAAGTGGTATGTTATTGCTTCCTCCAACCTGGCTTTGTGCCTATGCCTGCCCTAAGGCAAGACTCATGGTCTCTCACCCACCCTCCCCCTGTTTTCTAGCTGATTCCTTAATCATTACACAAAATTGGCTCTCATTATTTTATTTTATCTTTTATTTTATGGACAATTGCTTCTAATCACTAATTCAATTTATATAAATTATTTTCTTGTCCCACCTTGCTTTTTTGTCACCTTTTTTGTCTCTAAGGGGTTGGACTAGAACATCTCCAAGGTCCCTTACAGCTCTATTCTGATTGTTTTAAGAGTGTGACTTCTGGCATTATAGACATAAATACATTACACATCATTATTTACCAATGCGAATAATGTTAATAATATGTACTATTTATTAAACAGTAGTAAATAATATTATTAAATAATATGTATTTATATATATGAACTGCTTGAGTCTATGGATAATTAAGTGTACTTACTTCTACCATCATACAACTCTTCTGTAGTTCATACAGCAGATATTGATGCATTTGAAACATTACCTTCAAGCATTTCTCTTTCCGTATTTCCCAAATTATGCCTTGGTTTTGCATATGTAGGTGCCGACTTAAAAGAGCGAGCTCGAATGAGTGATGCTGAAGCTGACCATTTTGTTCAGAGGCTCAGAAGTTTAATGGACAACATTGGTAAGTACCTGGCAGATCCCTTTGTTCACAAATGAATTTTTAATTTTTAATATGAAGCACAGTCAGATGCCTTTGTTTCATCCAAAAAGCAAAAATAAATGTTTTGAGAACTCCCTTGTTTTTTCCATTATCTGTCAGGTATCAGCAATGTGCTATCTGCCTGTTTTGAATCTAACTTGTACATCTGTTATATGTCACTCCAAATATCGTGGACATTATCTTAATGGCCTGTGAGATCACTGTGATTGATAGTTTGAGCATTCTTTAGCACTGCCTTTTTGGTACTGGAATGTAGAGTGATCTTTTCCTTCTCCTGACCATTGCTGTGTTTTTCGTACATGTTTACAAACTACAAGTACCACTTGAAGCATCATCCTATAAGATTTGAAATGTTTTCTAGGGCCCATTTAACTTTACAAGTAATCCTTGATTTACAACAGCTGTGACTAACCCACAGCCTATAGGCCGCACGCAGCCCCAGACAGCTAGTAATGCATCCCCACGATTGTACACTTTTGACATTATTAATGTGATATATATACACATTAACTATATTATATATTTTATATGTGGCCCAAGACAATTCCTCTTCTGTCAAAACGACCCAGGCAAACCAAGAGGTGGGACAACCATGACCTACAACCATTTGTTTAGTGACTGTTTGAAGCTATGACATTGCTGAAGGAATGGTGGTTATGATTGGTCCTCGGAGCTCCAGCCATTCCTGCATCCCCACAGTCAGGTGTGAGTGACTTGACAAACAGCTTGCTATTACATCCTGTGTTGCAATGCCCCACAATCATGTGATTGCCATTAGTAATCTTCCCTGCCAGCTTTCCCAGATGATTGATAGGGAAACCAGCAGGAAAGTCACTGAGTAAGTCTCCTCCAGCCGCTCTGCCCTTGTGCCATACTGGCTGGCCATTTGCACATCTCCAAGTCTCGCCATGCCTCTCCCAGCACTTGTGCACCTCCATGCACTCTTGCACATCCTCCCCAATGTCATATGTTGAGAACTACCTACCATGCCTGTTAGAATGCTAGGTGTAATTTCATCAATGCTAGGTTTCATTTCATCAATCATGGAATCTTTGTTTCTAAACTGTAGTTCTAATCATTCATTGAATGACCGTTCGAATTACAACGGCACTGAAAAACAGGACTTATGACCGTTTTTCACACTTAACAACTGTTGCCGCATCCCCACGGTCACACGCTCAAAATTTGGATGTTTGGCAACTGACTCACATTTATGACATTTGCAGTGACTCAGGGTCGTGTGATCCCCTTTTGCAACAAGCAAAGTCAATGGGGAAGCCAGATTCACTTAACAACCGTGTTACTAACTTAACAACTGTAGTGATTCACTTAACAACTGTGGCCAGAAAGATTGTAAAATGGGCCAAAACTCACTTAACATCTGTCTCACTTAACAACATAAAATTTGGGTTCAATTGTGGTCGTAAGTCAAAAACCGCTTGTATATTACTGCCATTTGTTCTTTATATTTTTCCTTCTCCAGTAGATTCATTCCTAAATTCGTGTTGCTTTTTATTATGCCATTTTTGCAAAAACGCACTTCATGATCCTGTTCTGTAATGTTTGCAGCTGCATTACCAATGCCAACTATTGCTGCAATGGATGGTTATGCCTTGGGTGGCGGCTTGGAAATGGCCCTAGCTTGTGATCTCCGAGTAGCAGGTGAGAATATCAGTACAAGTAGTCTTGGATTTACAACAGTTCATTTAGTGGCCGTTCAAAGTTATAACGGCACTGAACAAAGTGGCTTATGACCATTTTTCACAGTTATGACCTTTGCAGTATCCCCATGCTCATGTGATCAAAATTCAAAGGCATGGCAACTGGTTCATACTTATGACCACTGCAGCATCCTGGGGTAATGTGATCACTTTTTGCAGTCTTCTGATAAGCGAAGTCAATGGGGAAGCCAAATTCACTTAATTACCAGGTTACTGACTTATCAGCTGCAGTGATTCACTTAACAATTGTGGCAAGAAAGGTTGTAAATGGGGCAACCCATTACTTAACAAATGTCTCACTTAACAACAGAAATTTTGGACTCAGTTGTGGTCATAAGTCGAGGAGTATGTGTATAACCAATATTTTTGGTTCCTATTCTGAAAACAGTTAATTCAACCTGTAACATCTAAAATTCATAAGCTAACTGTTTACATTACTGCTCTATCTTATGAACTTGGTCCAGCCAAACTGTAGTCTTTTTAAGATTTGTTAAATGTGTGCTACCTTTATACTATTATTATACTACTATTTTGATCTTGTATATGTCTTTTTTTTTAAATCAGCATCATCGGCTAAAATGGGTTTAATTGAAACTACCAGAGGACTTCTCCCTGGAGCAGGTAAGATTGCATCATCAATTTTCTTGCCCCTTTTTCATTTGTCATACAATTGTACTGTAATTTGTTAAAAATAGCAAAAGCTATTAATATAAATTCCCAGATTTTATATTGTATAACTCCTGTTTTCCCAACATGGAAATAGTTTATTTTCCTATAAAAATATGACATAAATGAATGTGATACAAAGGTTGTTGAAGGTTTCACAAAGGATTTGCACACATGCCTGGAACTATCAATTAAGATTATCTTCAGATTTCCCAACTTTCCCAGGAATTAAGCTGCCATTGCATGTTGTTTTTTGCTCTATCAAGCAGAAATGTAGATCTGCTACTCCCCTCTCTCCAGCATAGTTTCCCCTCTTTTTTTCCTAGCTCTGGAGATGAATGTAGCCAGGTAAAAGAAGAATGTGTAGAAAATCGACCCACTGTTGATTTATGTAACCCCTCCATTTGCCAGTTGAAAGAGAACTGATTAGCTTATGAAAACTGTCCTGCTTTTGCCACCCAATTGAGGGGACCCCAACTGTGAAAAAAAATTAAGGTAGCATCTCTGCCAGATTAGCTTCCTTTTTTGCTAAAGAAGAAAAAAAATGAAATCCCAAAAGCTTTCTTTGCTGATGGAGGGAATGTAATTGTTTTAAGGTGGCAATGTCCAAAAACGTAGTTATGCTAAACTTTGAATCCAAGTAAATTAATGCAAGATTCCCATGATCGAGAACAAAACCTTTTCATGAAAATTATTACAGTGAAATCTCCATTGATCATACCTCAGTGCAGTGGACTTAGTCTGCAACACATTACATTTACGTTACTTGTACAATGTTTAGCATCAAGCAACTACCAGACATCACTTTTATAACATGCTTTGATATTTAAAAACCATTTAAGAAGTATCATAAAATTTCTTATACCAATTATTCTGTTAAGATGAAGTTCTGCTATACCAATATAATTTATACAGGTATAAAGAAATTTAGATATGATTTTGGGAAAAGTATGAAAGAAGTTCAGCGGTTCGAATCCCTAGTGCCACGTAATGGAGTGAGCTCCCGTTACTTGTCCCAGCTTCTGCCAACCTAGCATTTCGAAAGTACATAAAAAATGCAAGTAGAAAAATAGGGATCACTTTGGTGGGAAGGTAACAACGGCACCGGCCCCTAGAGTCAGGAACGACTAGCACATATCTGCGAGGGGAACCTTTATCTTTACTTTTATGAAAGAATTACTCAGTAGGGATTTTCAAAAAAGAAGATATAGTTCTAACCCTACCTTGATTTTGTTTAGTGTCACCTGAGACAGAGAGAAACATGGGCAGGTTTTCATTCTACCATCTTACGTTTTTACTATGAAAAACATTCCTTGAAATTCCTACTGCTCCTGTTTCTTGACCTGGCCTATCTTACAGGACTGGTTTGCAAGAATCTGGTTTGATGTCAGTAGGCCAGTAAGAACTGGATTTCAACCCAAGTAAATCTCCAAAGAACCATCAGCGGCATTTAGGAGAAATGCCGTAATCACTACTTTTAACTTTAGCGATATGGATGATTCTTTGTGAAATTAAATAACAGAATAAAATAACAGAAGAGATCTAATCCAAACCCTGCTCAAACAGGAGACCCTATACCTATACCATTCCAGACAAATGGCTGCCCTGTCCCATTTTAAAAGCAATGGAGCACTCACAACTTCTGAAGGCAAGCCTTTCTATTGGTTAATTGTTCTCACTGTTAGAAAAATTTTCCTTAGTACCCTGTTTCCCTGAAAATAAGACATGCCCTGATAATAAGCCCAATCGGGCTTTTCAGTGCATGCGCTAAAATAAGCCTCCCCCCCGAAAATAAGCCCTTCCCAAAAATATTTAAACACAGAGCTGGAAATCAAGCTAGATGGCAAGAGGAGCCCCATCTTGCTCCACGCGCCCCAAAATAATAAGACCTCCCCAAAAATAAGGCCAA
Source organism: Arizona elegans (assembly GCA_022577455.1). Taxonomy (NCBI): domain Eukaryota; kingdom Metazoa; phylum Chordata; class Lepidosauria; order Squamata; family Colubridae; genus Arizona; species Arizona elegans. The sequence continues at coordinate 144,248,191 of JAKOOJ010000002.1, forward strand.
GCACTTATTTCTGGGTTCAAAAAAATATAAGACAGGGTCTTATTTTTGAGGAAACACGGTATTTCAAATTTTTGAAGAATTTCAAATATTTTCAAATTTCAAATATTTCAAATTTCACCTGAGGGTAGAACAAGAAGCAATGGGTGGAAACTAATCAAGGAGAGAAGCAATTTAGAATGAAGGAGAAATTTCCTGTCAGTTAGAACAATTAATCAGTGGAACAACTTGCCTCCAGAAGTTGTAAATGCTCCAACACTGGACATTTTTAAGAAGGGATTAGATAATCATTTGTCTGAAATGGTGTAGGGTTTCCTGCCGAAGCAGGGGGTTGGACTAGACGACCTCTAAGGTCCCGTCCAACTCTGTTATTCTATTCTATTCTAGTTCTACGTTACTTCTCTCCTTGGCAGATAACAGCTTTCTGTAAAATCCGTTTGAGGAATTTTGCATTTTTTTCCTGTCTAGGTGGAACCCAACGCTTATCACGCTACATTGGCCTTGGCCTTGCCAAAGAGCTCATTTTTACTGGCAGGCAGATTGATGGGCAAGAGGCTTTCTCCATGGGGCTACTTAATCACACAGTACCACAGAATGAGGAAGGGGATGCAGCATATAAAAAGGCATTGGCTTTAGCTGAAGAAATAGTTCCTCAGGTTAGTGTGTTCTTCACCCTCCTCTCTATATCACTGAAGAAGCAATATGTTTCTGCTTTTTTAAGTATTTTTAAAAATATTTTATTTATACATTTTTCTTTAACATACATTGGTGCTTAGTAAACAGCGTATTATCTGGGTCCATTTTACTTATACATAGTAATAATAGTAATATTATTTATTTATACATATTAATAATCTTTCAACTTCTAACTTCTATATCTATTATTTAACCAGTGATAGAACAAATCCCATGTTAAAAAATATTCTGTATCTTCTTTGTCTTTTATCTTTAGTGTTTAACCTATCCATTTCTGCACATTCTAATATTTTTTAAATTATATTTTCATCTGTAGGAATTTCCTCATTCTTCCAGTTCTGTGCCAATACAATTCACTGCAAATTTCTAAAGCCAAATGAAATCTTGAATTCAACCTATCTCAAATATTTTTATATTTCTTGGTGACAAAGAATTCTTTTTGGTTTAGAAGATACCACATCCATTGATAAATTAACTGGATCCCCATAAATCCTGAACAAACAGTAATGATTTGGCTTTATTGCACCAAAAACACATATTTTGCTATTCCTGTTTCAGTGATTATGCCTAGGTGAACCAAAATAATATACAAGATACAACTATCTTTTCATTTGTCTCTGTGAGAATTTATAACATCTGAGGCCATTGCCTTATGGTGTAAAGAGACTTGCATAAGCTAAGTAAAAAACAAGTATTTCTTGTTTTTTTCCAGGTATCCACTTAGATAACTGAAATAACTCTCAAATGACTTGAAATTTAAAGTTGCTCCGTGCTAAAGAGACCCTTTCCTATTTTCCTAATTTGTACAATTTCTTTCTTGACATAGTTGCTCTTTAGGTTATCTTATTTTTAGAACACTGGCATTTTTTGAAAATGTCATTATCATTGTAATATGAGTTGTCTCTTCCATGTCATCAGACCCTTAAATTGATCTTATAATCCATTTGTTTATTTTTCCTCCCTCTCTCCCCACTACTCCAAGGCAAGCGTTGCTGAAGCTGGAACTTTGATCAGACTGCTTGAATAAAGCAAAGTCTCCTTAAATTGGGTTCATACCTACTGTATGTGGGATTTTTTTTTTTAGTGATAATACAAAATTGGTTTGCCATTGCCTTCTTTTTGGACAGCAGTCTAAAGTTTTCAATTTATCTTAAAACCCTGGGATTACCATAGTTTCAACTTTGTTTGGCATCAGGAGTCTTGACGGAGTCTTTTTTTTTTGTCTTTATGAAGTAAAACTAAAAGACTTCCTCAAAATTCCCGATGCCTCCCTGAATAGTGTATGTTCTGCAAATTAAAAGTATCTTCCATTTTTTTAGGAATGTATGCAATACACCAGAGGCAGTCTTGTATTTACTGACTATTGTGAAAATGATGTATTGCAATCTGTAGCACTTGTTGATTATGAGTTCCTTTATGAGGCACTTTGTCCAGACTAGTTATGTATGAGATTGAATTAATGGTGTGGGTGAGTGGGTGGGTGGGTGTGCGGGTGTGCATTGTGTCCATGCAAGCAAACAAATTTCTAATACAAAAATGTTTCTTTTCTTTTCAAAGGCTCCAATAGCTGTGAGACTGGGTAAATTGGCTATAAACAAAGGGATTGAGGTAATGATTCATTTCAACAAGCTTCTTCAATTTATATTTAAGGTTCCACAGAAAACTGGAAAAATAATGTTCCCAAAAGACCCACAACATTTTATTAGAGTTTCCAGATCTAAACTGCAGAAATTCAGTCCCCTAATATTGTAGCAAGAGTTAAAAGTTGTCCGAATCTTTTTCCTGCCATCTGGTGGCTATCTCTACATTTGCAGTCCAGTTATGGTAATTTGACATGAGTGACAGATCTATTTCATTGTCTGAATCAAAAGTAGAAATAAGAAATGTACACATGATGTGCTGTACATCTCCACCCCGGACCACCCCAACGATGCTCTTGAAGTGATGTCCCAGTGCCTGGAGGCCGTACAGATCTGGATGGGGAGGAACAGGCTCAGGCTCAACCCCATCCAAGACCGAGTGGCTGTGGTTTCCGACGTCCCGATATAGTCAGCTGGTGCCATCGCTGACTATTGGGGGCGAAGGATTGGCCCCCATGGAGAGGGTTCGCAACTTGGGTGTCCTCCTGGATTCACGGCTGTCTTTAGAAGAGCACTTGACGGCCGTGACCGGGAGGATTTTTCATCAGGTCCGCCTGATCTGCCAGTTGCGTCCCTTTCTGGAACGGGACTCGTTATGCACGGTCACTCATGCCCTCGTCACCTCCCGTTTGGACTATTGTAACGCTCTCTACATGGGGCTCCCCTTGAGGTGCATTCGGAGGCTCCAACTGGCGCAGAGTGCGGCCACACGGGTGGTTATGGGAGCGACGTGGAGTTCCCATGTAACACCTCTCTTGCGCGAGCTGCACTGGCTCCCGGTGGTCTTCCGGGTGCGCTTCAAGGTTCTGGTTATCACCTTTAAAGCGCTCCATGGCTTAGGACCTGGTTACTTACGGGACCGCCTGCTACCACCAATAGCCTCCCACCGGCCAGTACGCTCCCATAGAGAGGGGCTCCTCCAGGTGCCGTCGGCCAAACAATGTCGGCTGTCGGCCCCTAGGGGGAAGAGTCTTCTCTGTGGGGGCACCTACAATCTGGAACGAGCTCCCCCTGGAGATACGGAGGATTCCGGATCTTCGCACCTTCCGCCGCGCGCTTAAGACTCTTCTATTTCATCAAGCTGGCCTGGTCTAATTCTTCCCCCCTTTAATGTGGAAATTTTAAATTTGTTTTAATTATAGGGTTATGGGTAACGCGTTTTAAATTGGGGAGCCATTTTGGATTTAATTTTGTTTTAACTGTATTTTAATGTTTATATTGTATGTTTTTTAATCTTGGCTTTAATCTGGTTCACCGCCCTGAGTCCTTCGGGAGAGGGGGCAGTATAAAAATTTAATAAATAAAATAAAATAATTGCTTCTTCATTCTGGTGCAGCATTTTCAGTATTAGTGCACTCAGCCAGGAGAGAGGATATAGAAGTAGAAGAAACAGTACCTTTACAAATCACCATTTCCACACAATGAAGCTTCACCTACTGTTACTATGATTATAGAACATTCTCATGAGTTGTCAGGAGGGGCAGAAGAACAATTATACAGAATACAGAATAACAGAGTTGGAAGAGACCTTCTTCTAGTGACTAGTCCAATCCCCAAGAAGACTTTAAACCAGGGGTGAAATGCTCCCGGTTCGGACCGGATCGCCCGATCCAATAGTGATGGCGGGTGGTTCGGAGAACTGGTAGCAAAAATCCCTGCCCCCTCCCCCATGCCCAGCTGAGCCACGCGATCATCAGAGGCTTTTTTTTTTTTTTTTTACTTTTAAAAGCATTTTTTCTTCGGCCAAAAAAATGCTTTTAAAAGTAAAAAAAAAAAAAAGCTTTTGATGATTGTGCGGCTCAGCTGGGATCGTCAGAGCCTTTTAAAAGCATTTTTTTTTACCTCAGTGGAAGAGGTTGTAGAAAAAAATGCTTTTAAAAGTAAAAAAAAAAAAAGTTGGCCATGCCTACCCAGTCACATTACCCCACCACCACCAAGCCATGCCCACAGAACCAGTAGTAACAAATTGTACATTTCACCACTGCTTTAAACCATTTCAGATAAATGGCTATTTTCTTCTTAAAAACCTCCAGTGATGGAGCACCAACAATTTCTGAAGGCAAGCCTTTCCGCTGATTGATTGTTCTAGTTGTCAGGAAATTTCTTATTATTTCTAGGTTGGATCTCTCCTTTATTAAGTTTCCATCCATTGCTTCTTGTCTTGCCTTTAGGTGCTTTGGAAAATAGATTGGCCCCCTCTTCTTTGTGGCAGCCCCTCAAACAGATAACACTGTTATGTCACCCCTAGTTCTTCTTTTCATTAGACTAGACATATCCAATTCCTGCAACTGTTCTTCACATTTTAGCCTCCAGTCCCCTAATGCTCATTCTTGCTCTTCTCTGCACTCTTTTTAGAGTCTCAACATTGTTTTTATTTTGTGGTGACCAAAACTGGATGCAGTATTCCAAGTGTGGTCTTACCAAGGCATTATAAAGTGGTACTAAAACTTCCAGTGAACTTAGTTCTGTTCCTGTTAACGCAGCCTGGGACTGTGTTGGCTTTTTTGGCAGCTGCCAGAACACTGCTGGCTCATATTTAAGTGGTTGTCCACTTAAATGTTATCTTAAAATGTAACTTTAAAATGCAACTTAGTTAAGTGTTATTGTAGGAGACCTGGATAGTGTGTATGTGCACATATAGCAACTGCGTAGGTAACACTCATTTTCATACTGAAATTCCCACAAGGTTTACTTCTGGCACATAATCCAAACGTGTCTGTTCTGGGAATCTAATGTAGCTGCACCTATAATAAATCTGTTAATATTTATGTGCCAAAAGCTTTGCTTGGTAGAGAACCTTGTCTTGTGTCACTGATGAAACCTGGGGGAAATCCAGGATGATTGATTATAATTCATTAAAGCCATACTTCAATATATTACTTCTGAATTGGTAACTTGGTACTGCTTTCCTTTAGATGGACAAAAAGATTTTATTTCTTCCTTTTCAGGTTGATATTGCATCAGGAATGGCTATTGAAAGAATGTGCTATGCCCAGGTATTTTCTTTTTAAAAAAATCTGTTTCTTGTGCCTCCACCCAAACTTTATCAAATCTTGTGATGTTAACAATTTACAAAGATTAGTAAAAAGAGCCAGATGTTTCTTCTTTTTAGCTTCAGAGTGTGTTCTTGCTTCTCAGACATTTGGATTGTTACACTTTTCTCCATTCTTCAGTTCTGATTAATACAAATATGCACCCACACTCATCAATAAAAGAAACCCAGTAAACCAAATTACAATTTTTGTGTATCCACATACACGCACAACACCCCAAACTACATCTGCCTTTTCTTTATTTAATGATATTTGGAGGCAGACCTGCTTCAAAATGAGTCCAGACAGTGTAGATCAAATAAAAACAATTACAAAACCTAGTGAGTATTACTTATTTATTTTTGAGGCACAGCCCATCTATTAGTAGTTTTGACTGAAAAAAGATATAACGGACTGAAAACTAGGACTGTGCTCTAGTCTAGAGGTTTAGAGCTACAGCCCCAATCATCTTTGGGCTGTTTGAGGGGATGGAAGTTTTGGTGTATTAATGAAAGGCTTGAAAACTTTTGAAAAGATTAAGAGATGAAATATAAAACAATTGACTTATATTTTAAACACAGAATCTCCCTACCAGAGACCGTCAGGAAGGAATGGCTGCTTTCAATGAGAAACGACTTCCAAAATTCACTGGTAAATGAGGCTAAAACATTGTTTCTGAAAGTGCCTGAATACAATACAAGATGATCCGAAGGCTGTGCCTTATTGGAAAGCTTTTCCTTATAAGCTTCATACTTTTTTTTTTTTTGCTTGAAATCTACTTTGGATGTCAAGAACTAAATAGTGATAATGTAAATGGTATTACTGTTCAAATGCGACAATAATAAAAAAATCATTTTCCAACCAAAGCATGCATTTATGAGCAAATTTCTGTGCCTGCGGAGGAATAACACTGACAATTGCTGCACAAGAAAACTTTTATCCAACGGGACAGCAGCAATTGTTGACTTCGCAGCTTCCCTCTCTCTCTTTTTCTCTCACATTGTTCACTTAGGAAGATTTCAGTTGCTAATTGAGGAGAAACTGTATATCATCCCAAAGAGCAACCAACTGCATTTGTTAGATTTTTTATAAGCAATATACAAAAAAATAAGATGATTCTACAAAGAAAATTTACAATAATGTATAAAGTCACCATTGAGTCAGGTTCAGCTTCTGGTAATTTATATGATTCAACCCAGTGCGGTTTTCTTGGTATAGATGGAAGTGGTTTGCTATAGTCACCTTTGGGGATTTTTTTTAATGGTTATCAAATATAGAATTTCATGTAATTCCCTTTACCAGGGGTCTGCAACCTTAAATACTCAAAGAGCCATTTGGACCCATTTCCCACAGAAAACACAGTGAGCCAAAAAACCTGGGTGAGCGTGACACGCACTTCCGCCAGTCACATGACCCCCTAGCTATGCCTACCCAGCCGGTCATTAGGGCAGAGAACTAGTTGTTAAAAAACACCGGGAACCACAAAATCCTTTTGACATATCTCTCTCTCCCCTCCCTTCCTCTTTCCCCACACTCTCTCCCACTCTCTCTGTATCTCTCTCTATATCTCTCTCCCCCCCCCACCTCTCTGTCTCTGCCTTGGCCGCTTCTCCATCCCCTGCCATCACCCTTACCTTCTCAGGCCAGGCGAGGAGTGACTGGGAGAGGTGGGCAAGGGGCAGGGCCAGCCAGTGGTGGGATCACCTGACAGGGAGCCTCAGCAGAGGGCCCAAAGAGTCGCATGCGGCTCCAGAGCTGTAGGTTGTTGTCCCCTGCCCTAAATATTTTAAAAACTTCAGTTATTTTATGACTAATATAAAACCATATGCATTTTCTTTGCATTTCTGAATTATATTTCTGAATTATATAAAGCTCAGAATTAAAAGACTTAACTGAAAATGTGTAACTATGCCATTGCTTTATTTCCTTACAACAGGAACATTGCTCAATCTATTAATAGTGGGTAATTCTAATTTCTCCAGACTTGCTTGCTGACATTTTGTTATTGATTGTTCTTATGAAATCAGAGTAGGTGGCTACCTTTTAAGGTAGCATGTAAATACTTTATTTGGAGTTAAACTGTGTCCTAGTGAAATTTGTAGATCATACAAAGTATCCATGGTGGTAAAAAAATCGAATATGCTCTCGAAGAATTGCCAAAAGATCTGGTTATAAACAATTGTCAACCAAATTGAAAATGTTCAGTTTAAATAAATGTAAAGTTATGCATGGTGGACAAAAAACATGTAACTTTAATATATACAGTAACCAGGAAAAAAGGTCTTGAGGTTATAATGGATATCTGAAATTGTGAAAAATGTGAATTCTGTGCTAGAAAATATTAGGAAAGGGATAGAAAACTGCCAACACTTGTAATGGTCTGTACAAGGGAACTAGAAAACTGTACTGTCATAGAAGCTGTATTTGAAATTATATATATAAAGTGGAGAACAGGACAGCCGAAAGATCATGGTTTTTGAACAACTTTCTTATAAGAAAGGCTGAAATGTTTGGGATGTGTTAGCACAGAATAAAGAGAACTGGGGGCAGGAGAATAATTGCAATACATAAAATCATGAATGGCAAGGAGAAAGGGTCTTTCTCTCTGGGCTAGGGTTCATTCAATGAAATTAATCAGAAGGAAATTTATCACAAATAAAACAACGTGCTTTATGCAACACCATTTGCCTGTAAAACATGTCACAAAAGTTGCCTTGTGGTCAGTTGGGCAGCAAATTTAATAAATAAGTTGTGCTGTTACTAACTTGGAAGTATTTAAAAGGGGGTTGGATAAATTTATAGAAAACTGATCTATTGTTGGCTATTAATTTTGAGATTCAATGGGAGCGAGCTGAGAACCTTTCCAAATACCAGTTGCAGGGAATAGCAGGAGCAGAGTGGTTATGTCTTGACCTCCTACTTGTGACTACCACAAAGGTAGGTCCCTGGCCTTTGTGAGGAGCAAAATGCTGGACTAAAATAGGACTTAAAATCTGGTGTGGTTAATTTTATTTATAGAGCTTATTAACCAAACATGTTTGTTGCTGTCAAACTAGAAAAGGCGGTTCAGGAAGAAGTCTACTAGTTATAAAATATGGACATTAATAAAATCAAAAATAAAATAAGAGTGGGGCTATGTCAAGCAAGACAGGCAAGTATACCATATTAGGGACCACAAATCTAATGTAATGTAGGTAGGTGTGTAGGATGTAAAGTTTGAGCTGTCACTGAAATCTGATTTGCTTTGATAGGTGTTTCTCAACCTTAGCAATTTTAGAACACATGTTAAAAGTCACTGGGAAAGTCTGTTAAAGGGACAGTCAAGAACAGGAAGGTTTCCCTTCTTAGTCAATGTCAAAAGAAGTGCTTTTTGGCTCTTTTTGCCTTTTTTTTCTGTCACAGGAGAAAATCCTCCTGCCATTTCAGGAGTCTGGAATTGGTGATCCAGGAAATAAATAAGTGCAAATAGCAGAAGCTAGAGGCAAATTAGAATGTTGACTTATTTTTTGTGGTGGAGTGGGGTGGGGAAAAAATTATCAGAGTTACGCCTTTATTATCTGTTCTATTTTGTTCTACCTACATATTTTCTCCTTCTCTGTCCCTGGCTGGAGGAACCACCAATGAGTAAAAGGCAGCAGATTTCAATTATTTCATTCCTTCTCTTTTTGGTTTCACCTCCTTTATATTGGTAATGATCCTTGCATTGATTATCCAATCAGCCCCTCATTCTCCAGCACACAGATTCCCAACTCTTACTGTTCATTTAGCTACAGAAGAGAAGGGGTTTTTTTTTTTTGCTATTTTCCTCCTCCTAAGTAAATCAGCAGAGAAAAGGCATTCTTTGAAAGAAAGTGGATGGAGTTTGCCTAGGAGTTGTGAGAACATCCAGGAATGTTGTGCTTAGAGGATCTAGAGATCTTTCTGAGACAAGGGGATAAAATCCATAAATTCTTGTGCTTACATTTGCAAATAGACCCCATTCTGCAATAATTGTTTGTTCTATATTGGTCTTTAATTGAAATAAGTTTTGACTCACTAATAATTAGCAGTAGAAAAGATAAAAACATTTGACTACACTGACTTTTCCCTTTCCATTAATGAGTTATGGTCAAAAAGAGCCTTGGTAGTACAGTGGTCTAAGGCACCCTGTTATTAAGCTGGTTATTAAGATCAGCTGCCTGCAATTACTGCAGGTTCGACTCTCGCCAAGGCTCAAGATTGACTCAGCCTTCCATCCTTTCTAAGGCAGGTAAATTGAGGACCCAGTTGTGGGGGCAATAAGCTGACTTTGTATAAATATACAAAAGGATGAAGGCTATTGCTGAGCACATTGTAAGCCGCCCTGAGTCTCCGGAGAAAGGCGGCATATAAATCAAATTTTTTTAAAAAATGCATCCTATTTTAGCACTATTTAACAGTATTCTAGAGTGCATGAAATAGTTTAACTTATGATTTATTCCTCATAAGTTTTCCCTTCCCCCATTTTTCCTCAGATATATTGCTTTAACTGTACTAGCAACTTCCCATAAGATAAATTCACCATCTACTGTATTTTTCTTACACCAATTAATCCAAGCTACCCACTTTGGGAGAATGTAAATGTTATACTCAATGAAACCAATAAGAACAGCAAAAATAAAACTCACTTCTACATGGTTAGCTACCATCTATTGAATTTGACCTTAGGAAAGCTTTATTTTGCATTATGACCAATTTTCTTAAAGATAGAAACAAGCAGTCAGTTTGAAATACCATCAAAGAACGTATCTTTTTTTATATAGATAACATCTAAAAAGTCTCTTGAAAGATTTTTCCCACTCATAGAAAAATAGTTTGTATACCCAGAAAAAAATACAGTAACAAAGTGATTTATGCTTACATCATGGCAAACATTTATGTACAATAGACTAAAGACAGAATCTCTTCTTTGGATTTGCACAAGTTCATAACGGTGGTTTGTGACTGACCTGATTGTTTGCTGCAGACTCATTGTTTTAGTAGAAACAAGCCCAATTTTCTTTAGAGTTGGTCCTCTGCTCCATTTGTCAATATACAAGAGCCATAAGTTAAAGCTAGTTACAGAAGACTTGAAAAAGATAGAAGGGCCATCTTGATAAAAAAAAAAAGGATTGTGAAACGGATCACCAGTACAGATGTCAACACTATATGGCAGAAGTAGAGATATGACCTCAGTTATCAATCTGAATGGCCTTGTAGCTCTTTTAGATGTTTAGCCTTCCCATAATACTTCACATGAGTTTCCACATAACTTAATATCTTAGTTATTAAATACCGGACATCAGGATCACTCTGGTCATTTTCTTTGATATTATATAAGTGCTGTAGTCCATTCTCTTCTATTAACATTGCACAGTATTTGGCAGCTAAGGAGAAATAAAACTGTTAATTAACATCTTCAACATAAACATGACAATGTTAAGATATGTGAGGGTATGTCGAAAACATTGCATGCTGCAACATAATCAACTTTTCTTTACAATATCACTAAAACTGTAAATCATGCTGATTTACAATTCCAGTCAAGATTCAGATATAAGGCAAATACACTTCAGTGATTTGGAAATATCTGTCAGGTTCACATACATCTTTCTCCCATTGTTCGTAAGAACTCTAATTTTTCATTTGTATGTAGGCTGCCCAACTTCAAAATCATTCTGGGCAGCTTCACAAAGTTCAAAGAAAGAACATTCTATTAAAAAAAAAAACTCAATCTCCAGGGTGGTGGGCATATTATATTTATATATCAACTCCTCAGTTAAAAGGAACCCTCCAAAAACCTCCTGATCCAAGTTTAGATCTCAAGATAATGCCATTCTAAAAGGTAAATGCAGTGACAGAGGAGATTTACTTCCTAGGTGACACAGCTTAATTGATAGCATTTGAAGGAAGCTGAGCCTGTTGGAGTGCAGAGAATGATGGAAGACTATGGGAGAGGCAATTCAACAAATAACCACCCCTAAACCATGTAGGTTTATAGGTGATAATCAACATCTTGAATTGCAACCAGAAGCTGACTGGCAACCAGTACAACTCAGGTAGCAGGACTGTTAAATTTGTAATTATGAATTGATGCAATAGTTCCCACCTTCAGTTTGAAAAGTTAAATAAACATCAATCTTTTAAAAAATGGAAGTTTTAAGGCTTATTGAAGGATACCTACGGGTTTTGCAGCAGACATGTAGAATAGCCCACGCAGCCCAGATCTGTACTCCAGGTAATGTAAAGCAGTCAAGTAGTAGATAAAATGGCTTGAGGGACCTGACAATTAAAGAATAAGAGAATTAAAGAATCTTTTGCAAATTTATCAGTCATAAAAAATAAACGTAAGCATTTGTTATTAATTGATTTTGTGCTATCAGGTACTTGTATCCCGGTAAGTTCTTAAATCATGAAGTCAATGAAGCCACAACAACCTTTTGCATTTCTAAGATATCTTATGATTACCTATTAGTGCAATATGTTGATGGTGGCAGCCTGGGTTTCTACGATCCTGAATTAGTACAGTTAATGGCAGGACTTGCACAAATGCTTAACCCATTAAATCAGCTATATGAAGAATATAGCTTCCGCGGTGGGGAAGGCCGTTTTTGCCCTCCCCAGACTCCTAAAAAGACTCTGGAGCCTGGGAAGAGAGAAAAATGGGCCTACCAGGCCATCACATGGTCTGCATGGGGGGGTGGATCACGCGCGCATGCATGGGGACGGGTTGCATAGAATTATGGCTGTGGGCACACACACACACAACTTCCGCGTGCTCCCCCCGCTGGTACATGATGACAAAAAGGTTAGCCATCACTGGTATATAAGTATTGCACTGCTACCCAAATTAGTAGGAGATAATATTAATCTGAGTTTACCAATCAACCAGCTTCTAAGAGGAAATCTTGGTTAGTATTAAAGTTGTATTAAACTTTAAGCAGAGGAAGAGGAAGCATTTGTAACTAAGGTGTTAAGGGCACTCAAATTTGCAGGATTATTTCTAATGAGTTGAACATGAGCAATAATCTCCAGCACTTTGACTGCACTTGGCTTTATAGGTGTACACAAATGTGACCTTTAATTTAGTCTGGTAAAACTCTAGAATCTATGATGTTCATAAGCTTCAGATCAATAAATACACCTGTGAATTAAAGCTTTCTGTTTTACATCTTGTTCTCAATGTATTTGATTTTCATTTTTTTTCATTGTGCTTAATTAACTGAGTATTTTTAAAATCATGTGCGGTGGGAAACTTGCATATGCCAGGAAAGGAATCTACTGGCACATCAGCAGACAGCATGCAAGGATGCAAGCAGTAAGTACAGAATTATTGTTCAAGTTTTATTTTAACATTATACCTATAAGCTGGCAGTGCTACCATCTTGCATTCTGGTGTTGGCCACTTCAAAAGGGTTGAATGCTGTAACAGAGAATACAAGTTTAAATACTTCAGGCAACCTTGAAAATGCTTTTCAAGAGAGTTACAGTACTGAATTCACTATACCAGCTTTTCAATAAGAGATCTTCTCAGTTTTTGACTCAATGTCCAGGCTTCTTCACCTCTAGATATCAAATTGGCCATAATCCCAGCTGCAAAATAGCTGACTTCTATCTCAGCACTGTTCAGAAGTTCACTGACATGATCCACAAAGTCCTTCTGCATTAGCCTGGGATGCAGCTCTCTCACCTCCGCCACGTTGTTCTTATTAGGATAGGAAAAAAACACAATTTTGAAAACAAGACTTTGAAATCAAATGCAAGCATTTGATAATTTACCTATATAGGTAGTCCTTGTTTAGTGATCCCCAACTCAGTCATTATCGAAGTGGCCACTAAGCAAAACCCTGACTGTGTTTATGACCTTACTTCAGCTTTCATTTATTTTATAGACCTGCAAAGGTCATAAATGTGAGGATTGGTTGCAAAGTCATTTTTTCATCACTGCCACAACTGGTTGCTGTATGAGGCAGTCGCTACATGCGACTACTTGCATTTTATGTTGGTGATGGTGGTGGGTTAAAGGTGAAATAGATTTTGCAGAAGCTTAATACATCTATTCTACTCTTATTTTAGCATATTTTGCTCCTAAAACTTGCATTGCTCAAAACTGCCATGTTTTGGCTGGCTCATTTCAGGAAGGTTTGAGGACTGCAAGTTATATGGGTGGCTGTACTGAATTAAAGTAAAGCTTTATGAACTTTGGAGGACAAATGAAAGAAAACCTTATAGAAACTTTTGTGGGGAGGGATTCTTTATTTCAATTGGTATTCATACTTTTTGTCGTGGCTAGAGCAGAGAAGGCAAGGAAGAATACTCATAAAAAGATCTATTTTCACCTTAAAAAATAAGTCATGCTCATTTTATGAAATTATTTTTGTATGCCGCACCTGATTTTGATCTTACCAGGAGGCCAAGAGCTTTGCGTTGTATAGACGAATCAGAAGAAAAAATCTGTAAAGAAAAAAATAACTAAATGTATGTCGTGTTCTAAATATCATCTTACGTAGTGTACTATCAGAGCTGCCTTGTTTACCTCTAAAACTTGCAAGAAAAGATCCAGTCCCTTGTGGTCCATAAAGTGTGCACATATAGTTGGAGCTTCATCTGTGAGATTCCAAAGCGCACGAAGTGTAAAATGGAAAGTCGCATCTAATTCAGTCTGATTTGTTTTTTGTTCAACTATTTCAAGCAGTTTCTATAAAGGAAAAAGATAGCACTACAAATATTGTACAATATAAAAATATGGAAAGTACAAATCCCTTCTCCTCTTAACTGTTATTCAGGGGAGACAGAGAGGACTCACCCCAACAACAATGTAGAATTCTGCAGAAAGTTGTGCTGCTTGCTCATCTGAAAGCTAAAAACAAAGCAGACTTTTAAAGTAATACCCTGGAGAGCTAAGGAAAATACTGGATTAAAAGTAAAGCCACATACCTTAAGTCCCAGGATAGAGATTACATTAACTGCAATTCTTTGTATATGTTGATTCTCCTGATTACAAAGCCACTGAACAACAAATTTGGCAGCCACAAACCTACAATTTAAAAACATTTTGTGTTTTCATCACATCCAACAGTTTTTAAGCAACTATTTATCTACAAACAAAAATCTATTTTCTTTTATATTTAGAAGTGCAAAACTCTTTTGTTAGTTGTTTGAAGTGGGGTGCCTTACAAATCTAGTTAATAAAATTCTAAATAAATAAGATTAAAAACTACATTTTCTAAGAATTATGTACAACACAGGAATATGACATGCACAATACTTCGTTCTGGTAGGTATTGTATTTTAAATTGAGCTGAATTAGGTTCAAAATAGCCTGTATTTTTTTTCTCTTAAGAAGACATTTCTAAATATTCTGCCACGGTAAGAATTAACTTTAGAGGTTCAGTTCAAAGCAATTATCTAATCCCTGAATCAGATAGTTGATTTGGACTGAATCAGCAAATTGAACACTTGTAAATCAATCTAACAATTCCATAACCTTTTACACATTTTTTCCCCAGAACGAACTGAATTAATGATCCGGTACACACAAGTTTTACTATTTATAGATGCCAATAATTACAATGCATGCACACAAAATTTTAACCCCTGAACAACGGTTCCTCTATCAAAGCTATGCTAAGGGATTTTTAAAATTTTGTCCAAAATGAACAATTATAGAAAAGATACATCAATAATGCCTTACTGGTACAGTATTTGTTTCAATCTGCCATCTATGGATTAATATGGGAGATCTGATTATAAATGCAACACTAGGCAAGTATAAATAGCTTTTCTATATGGCACTCCATATGTGTCCAGATTCTTAGCATTCCAATGATATATCTTCAGAGGGCCAAATTTTGGTAAGAGGTCACACAAAATTCCACAAAACAGTGTTTTGTTTATTTTGTTTATAAACAGTTTATTGGCATCACATCTAAATTGAATTTAAATTGAAATGGAATGAGCATTAGAACAGAAAATCTACTCAACATTGTCAGTCTTTTCATTAGGAAAAGAGGAGATTAGTAAACAATGAATATACATGCTTGAAAAAGCAGAGGTCTGAATTTTAATTTGGTGATGGGATGTACAGTATGTAAGAAGATAGCTTAATGTTAATGCATAAAAAGGAAAACCTCTTTCATCCAGATTAAGGCTTCACTTTCAGTTGACCATTTGTATTGTGAAACATTCAAACAGAATGTCACTCGCCTATTAAATGGAACATCTTGGAGGATCCGGACACTAGATAATGAAAGAAGGCAATTCTTCTGGAGCTGTGTGGAAAGAAGGGAAAAAAAGAGAGTTCAATTTTATGAAAATGTGATATTCAGAACTTGAATTATTAGTTGTTCATAAAATGGTCAACTAAGAAGTGTATGCTTTTAGTGCTTTGAATCTTAAAGGAATTAATGCTTTTGAATGGCATATTAAACAACTTTTACAACTGGGAGTGTGTAAATCCAGCTAGGGAGAAGCAATGGGTAGGCCATAGAATCCTATGCGGCATATGATAAATGAAAAGCACAAGCAAAAGCTTTGCATTTTTCTCCCAGAAAAGATCAATGTAAGTGAAAAAAATCCAATGTATGTCCATTGTCTCTGGCAATGAAACAGGACCTCTAAGGGGTCTGTTTTTCCACTCAGCAAAAAAATTCAAAAGCAACTGCACCAAGTACATATTAGGAGTGATTTGTGCAAACTTGTGTGTGTGTTTGTACAGGATATCCTACTTTATATCCTTACCTGCCGTTGTTCAGGAAATGTTTCCATGGCTTTAAGGAGCAGCTGAATTACATTGGAGAGCAGACGAACAGGCACGCCTGCTGCTAGGCCTTGCCTAGTTAAATTAAGGACACAGGCACTAGCAGTCAACTGTACTGCCAAATCCAAAGGGTGATTCTTCATTCCAATAATCACAAGCTCCGAGATGAAAAGAAACAGTAATGAGAACTTTAATATATTATATGGTTTGATAAGAAAAAAAAAAATCAAAGAACACAAACCTATTTGTATCTTTAAATTTTAAATAATGATATTTATTGAATATAGTCAAACTTCAACAATTGGCAAGCAATTATTTCTTTCAAATTAAACTCCCTCACCTTTAAAATTTCAGGCTTTGTAATTTTCATAAAACAGGTTTGCAGAAAAAGATGGAAGAAGGCCTCCTTCACAAATACTGGCCTTTCGCTGTAGCGTTTCAGCGCTTCTAAAATCTGCATTTCATTTTCTCCTCCCGATACCTTTCAACATACAAAGATTTCATTCCTTTAGTGTAACTCTGATCAGAATAAATGTAGTAGTTAGCATGAGTTGTGCAACAATAAAGCTGGAAGGCAAACACCCAATCCTAAGCAATACTTTTAAGCCAGCAGCCCCCAACCTTTTGGACACTAGGGACTGGTTCCATAGAGAGGTTTTTCTGTAGACTGTCGGGTGCGTGGTTTCACATTCTGCCTGCATCCCACAGATGGGGATTTGTTTGCGTGGCCCAATTTTTGGCGTGCCATGGCCTGGTGCCAGTCCACAGACCATGGGTTGGGGACCCCTGTTTTAAAGCACAAAATCACTTTTGACACTCTTCTCCATTCTGCTAGGCTGAAATAGTTAAGCTGTACTGAATTATGAGTTAATCAGCAAGGCTGACAAGGAACCGTCTTTAGACAAAAATTATCTAAAGGTTCTGAGATACACAATATATTACTTTCCCACCAAATCTATGGCTTACCGTACTTCGCTATTGCTTTTATTAAAAGTGAACCTTGGTCAGCCTGTTACATTTTGGAAGAACTTCAGAGATTTCCCAGCATTTGTATAATGACATAAAAATCAAACTTCGGGTTTTGTTAATATTAAATCAGATCTTTTTTCAGTTGAAGGGAGGAAAATAAGTTTTCAGCTAGCAACAGATTTATCTGTTGGTTTGAGAACAACAGGCAAAAGTCATAAATCTTTTGTGTTAGTACAAGAAAGTTGTTAGCTATTTAGTTACAGTATTTTCTTTAAACATTTTTAATAATATAACCATTTTTAAGAAAGAAACCTTAGTAGTATCAATGTTATTAGTTCTATGCTGCAAATAAATTAACTAGAGCTATGGTTAGGTTTTCAAATCATGCAATCTTCTGGTTTATCAATTATCACTGTAGTTGCAGTGCATTTCAGTGGTCCCAACCTTCAAGCTTCCCTGTCCTGAAAGGAACTCTGTGAATCCAGCTGCTGTACCTAACAAACCTATAAAGTGCATTCGCGGCCGCTGTCTGACAAACGCTTCTACGGCTTCATCAGTAATGGATTTGTTCCCTGAAATGTCCAATGATACAAGATTAGGCAGAATGTCTTTTTGCCTTAGCAAACAAAAGGCAATCTCGGATCCAGAATGCTGATCATCTGAGATATCAAGGTGAACCAGATACTTTAGTCCTCTTATAACATCTAAGAATTTTGTGGTAGGCATTTTCAAACATTTCAAATTGTACATAGTTAGAGATTTCAGATGATTCCGGCAGGCGAGAAGTGCATATATGTTTTTAACAGAAGTGTTGGATATGTTCAAGCTTTCTAATCTTGGCAGGGTAGCAACGTCTGCTAGATGTTCATCCCCGAACAATACATTTGTAATACTCAAAGAACGAAGACCGGGGAACTGACTAAAGTATCTTTCATACGAATTTGTAGGAAAAAGAGTTAATGAGTCCAAGACAAGGCACTGGAGATTGTTCTGGATCCATTTACTGCTTCTCAATCCACTCACAACATCTGCAACGGTAACAGTTTCATTCATTCCTGCAGCATCAAGTTGTACTAGTTTATGATGGCAGAAAGCCTTCTTGAAGGATTGGGCTGAGATTTTCGCTTTGCGGATGCAAGCTTGCTTCAAACGAATTTGGTTGCCTTGGAAAATGCCCACAGTACCATCATTTAACAACTCTGGCAGTAAAGATAAAAAAAAGATATACATCAGACCGAGCAAAGTTCTGAAATCAGTCCAACTGTTTCCTATTTGCATATTAATGATAAAAATTTATATAAATTAAAGTTAATTCCTGATAATGCATATATGTCACTTCCTTGGCAGCACTACATAGATAGTTGACTACTGCCTTCTTTCAGAATGTTTTTTGCAACTTCACAGGTTAGCCAACAGCACTGAAATTCCCAAGCGGTTGCCCATCCCAGCACTAACTACAAACATATTCAATTTCCAAAATCAGCCAAGGTGAGCTAAGAACTGCCATCTGGTAAAGCTCTATTAATAAATTATACTTGTATTTTCAAAGTAGTCCAAACTAAACTTAAGTAAATCCTCAAGTTATGATGAAAATTGAGACTGGATTGCCATTGTTAAGCAATGCATAACTATATGTGCTGCTGAATCATGGACTTTTCCTGAATCCTTAGAGCCCCGGAATGTGAAATAAACAGAATTACGAGTTCTAATTTATGAGCAATCCCATATTCAGAACCCCACTTTGTTAACATTCTGTCTCTTCTGGTCCAGAAATCTCTTACCTTGATAAGCCATTGTTTGCAGCAATCGATCAGCTACTTCTTGTGGAAGCCTTTGAGATTCTTTCAAGCATAGCGATCCATCTGGTCTTTCTGTACAGAATTTTGCCAGATCAGCAACCAAGACATTCAAGCAGATGTCAACTAGAGAATATGGAGAAGCTTCTGCCTGCCATACATAAAATACATCATGACATCAACCAGAAAACAATGTTCCGAGGATTGATTACACAGCTGAGTTGTGTTTATATTACCTAAGGCAAGATCGCCAAATAGACATGATATAGAAATGAACTATCCAGCTTCAGCAGGAGCATATACCTACAGGGGGTCTTCATTTAATGACCGCTCATTCAGCAATTGCTTAAAGTTATGATAGTACTGAATGAGGACTTTGGAATTGTGGTTGTATCCAGTAACTTTTACTGCCAACTTCTGACAAGGACAATGGAAAGCTGGCAGGTCACAAAAGACAATCACATGACTGCAGAATGCTGTGACCCTGCCAATTTTCCCTAATGTTAACAACAGTTGGGACTGCTGGAACTGCCATCATAAGTTGGTACAATCATGAGGCATCACACTGTATGACTGCATCACTTAGTGACAAAGTTTCCTGTCCCAATTTCCATTGGTAAGCAAGGACTACTTGTAGTCTGTTTGTCTTTATATCAGTGTATCTGATAGTCCTCTTGACTCAGTTTATTCGTCCATTTATTCATTATATTTATAAGCGGCTCACCTGTGGTTTGAAACTCAGATATTTCTGCTGAAAGAGCTTATATAAAATATTAGTAAAATCTCGAAGATTCTATGAGTATAAAAGGCCCCCAAGGTAGTGGAAATTTAATAAAATAAAATTAATGGTACCAAAATATAACCAAATCAGTATAGTATCAGGAGTCAAATGCCACCTGGAAGAGGTGTGTTTTGAGCAACAAAATTACGTTAGTTCATTGCCTTTTATCCACATGTTTCAGACAGAAGTTTTAAATTCTTAACAGAGGACTCAATTGAGTTTCTTGTACAGTTCAAGCCCCCATAGCATTAGTTTCACTTAATTTGTATTGCCAAAAGCTAAACTCTGTAAAATGCTCTTATCACCACTATAAACATTATTTATGTTTAAAGAAGATCCTCACTGAACCACAGCCCACTGAAAAGCAACATTTTAGACCACTCAATCCTACCAAGACTCGAGTGGCTGTGGCTGTTTGAACTGCCCAGATCTACAAATATTCCATCTTTGACCTTCCCTCTTCAAGCTTGCTATGCAACCTGGGGCTTTTCCTGGTCACAATCCTGCATAAAGGCCTTTGCCCATTTTGTGCCTCAGTTGTACCCTTTCCTATATCAAGAGGCCTTAGTCACCTTGTGACTTAACTACTGCAATAATATGTATGTGGGGCTGCCCTTAAAAATCACATGGCTTTGAAAACCCGGCTCTTCACCCAGGCTTTCGGCAAGGCAGACGCTCTTGCTTCCTCATGGTTGACATCTTTTATCTTTATGTTTTATTGATTTTATGTACAGATAGTCCTTGACTTACAATTGTTCATTTTGTGACCGTTCAAAGTTACAACGGCACTGAAAAAAGGGACCTGGGACCGTTTTTCAGTTACGACCTTTGCAGCACCTCCAATGGTCACGTGATCAAAATTCAGATGCTTGGCAACTGGTTTATATTTATGACTGTTGCTATGGCCGAAGATCAGGTGATCCCCTTTTGCGACCTTCTGACAAGCAAAGACAATGGGGAAGCCAAATTCACTTAACAACCGTCTTATTAAGTTATCAATTGCAGTGATTCACTTAACAACTGTGGCAAGATAGTTCGCAAAATAGGGGGCAAAACTCACTTAACAAATGTCTCACTTAGCAACATAAATTTTGGGCTCAATTGTGGTTGTTAGGTCGAGGACTACCTGATATTTGTTTTACTACTGTGAGCCACCCAGTGTTGTTCAGTGACTTCAGTGATACAAGTTGAATAAATTATTATTCATATAGTAGTAGTCATGTGCTATTTATTGATACAGATCTTAACCCCAAAAGCAGGAAGCAAAAACAGAAGTTTCTTATGATCACTCCCTGGTAGCTTCTTTACCTTAAAACTAGAGACTAGGCTCATGCCCTACATTGCTACTGTTGGAAAAAATTTCCTGAGTTCGTTCCCAGCTGGGAAAAACCAAGGACCCTGAAAAGAAATTAATTCCGAAGCAGCTTCCAGAAAGTGGGATTCTTTAATGAAGGAAGGCAAAAAAACAGCTCAAGTGTTCCTGGGTTGCAAGTAAAGTAGCCTGATAAATGTATGGATTTTTATACCCATCTTCTCTTTGAAGTTGGTGTGATTTGATGAGATTTTGTATGTGCCTTTCGTTAAGGTCTGAATTCTGTCTTCCTGCCTTAATGGTTTAATCCTGTACCTGGGGCTTTGTCTTTCCTATTTGGGGGGTTAATTGTGCCAGGAAAGAGGAAAAGGGGTTATTTTTAGCCTGATTCCCCTTAATGTCTCTACTTAAGTATTTCTATTGTCTGCTCTGTTAGCAGGGCTGCTCTGTTTCAGCTGGTGGGTCTTGGTTTTCTTCAAGGGGGAAGGGTCTTGAGTCTCTTGCACTGTTTTCTGAGGTTTCTGGTGCTATGAGGTCCCTGGCACTGTCCCCCTGGGATACACTTCCCACACTACAGTGTCCTAAAACACTTCTCGGAAGTTCAGGAAATTCTATCAAGAATTCTATAAAGAAAAAGTCAACCCTGTGTGTTAAAGATCCTCTGCCCGGCAAACTGATTGCCGGACATGTCCTGCCCTCAAGGAGGAGATGCTTTGGTCCTCGGAGCAGCTTCGCCCCTCTACAGCCGCCCTTAACAAGCAACAGAGTTGGAAGGGACCTTGAAGGTCATCTAGTCCAACCCCCTGCTCACGCAGGAGACCTATACTAGGGATTCGAACCGCCGAACTGCCAAGCTTTTTCTTGGCTTTTCCCTAAACGCGCTCTCTTCACATCCCGTCCCTCCACTCTCGCTTCTCGATCGGACGTTTTTTTTAGAGCCGCCTCCCGCCTCTTCTCACCTGCACAGCCGGACAGTTTCCACAAAGTGGGAGCGGGGCTCGTTGGCGGATCTGCAGGAAGCGAACCATCGCAAACAGCCGGCATTCACTTCTCCCCACCTTCCCAAACCGGAAAGCGAGAGGAGGGGGAGGAACCACAACCGGAAGCGGCCTGACTGAAAACAAGAACCACCTTTAGCCGCCAAAAGTAGTGCGAGGCCGCCTTATTTGGTCACCGATGGATGTCTCGCTGACCAGGGAAGCGGAGTCGAGTGTCGAGCGATGGATGAACGAAACTGGTTCTGGCAGAAAGCCGGAAAAGCTGCAGTTCTTTTCATCGAAGGGTGTGCGCTGTGTAAACAAACACGCGCTTTTTGTGTTTTATTGCTAAGGTGGGCTTAGATAGGCTGAGAGGAAATAGGTATCTTTCTCGGTTCGAATTTCTTCGTGCCTTTTTTTTAATATAATATAGATGCAGGAAAGATTTTAATAAGTTTCTTTTTTGCACCTGTCTGGATTCAGGAAATAAAAACAGAGGCAGTCCTAGTTAAGACGTAGATGAGAGATTTTTTTTATTTTATTTTTTTTTTATATTCCGCCCTTCTCCGGAGACTCAGGGCGGCTTACAATGCATTAAGCAATAGCCTTCATACTTTTGTATATTTTATACAAAGTCAGCTTATTGCCCCCACAAACCGGGTCCTCATTTTTACCCACCTTAGAAAGGATGGAAGGCTGAGTCGACCTTGAGCCTGGTGAGAATTGAACTCGCAGTAATTGCAGGCAACTGGATGTTAAATGCTGCATGAGTAGGAGGCATTATGAGAAATACCAAGGATGTGGGGTGTAGGATAGAACAAGAAGTCAAAACATTGCCGAATAAGGCAAGAAAATACGAACTGACGTGTCTATGTAAAAGTCTTCAAGAATTGAACTTGCACCTAATTGTAGTTAATTCAGATTACGAGGGGGGGGGTCACCAGGAAATTCCAAGGTGTAAACTAGACTAGGAAATTGAAAAACATCCTGAGGGAGGTAATGTCAACATACTTCCATATTATTATCAAGTAAACGGACATGTCCAAAGATTACCAGGAGGGAAACTAAACTTGAGGAAGAGGTTATACTAGTTTTGAGTAAAACTAGTTTTCCAGGTGTGCACCATTCTCTGAAACCTGAAGTACCCACCGGGCTAGATTCTCACAGTATATTGAAAGATGCCTGGCTAGTTTGTGGTTCAATGTTTTGTGCCAATGCAGCCAGACTGCCAGGAATATATGCATTCTCAGTAAAACAGCATAATGGCTTCATTTACACCTATTGAGATGGGGAAGCTGTGTTTCTTAATCCAAACTTCGGTGATGGCCAATTTAAAATTAAGTGGAATTGAAACTTGGAAACGTGGAATTTTATCACTTCAGTTTCTTTTAGCGCATTCCTGAACATGCCAATTTTGTAGTCCTGTTGTATTCTATCAAACCTATTTATGATATTTATATTTACAGCCTAAACCAGTTGACATTTTTTCAAGTTCAGATATAGGTTAAATTTACCAAAGGGAATAAATAAGGATTAAAAAAAATCAATAAACATGTTGGGGCACAGACCAGTAGAGGCAGACATTGTTACTATATCATTTGCTTTTTAAAATTCTAATTAAAATGGTTCTATTCAGCTATTTTTATTTCTCTTCAGTGAGTCTATGAAATAGAATATCATTTTGAAGATAGATGATAAAAATTAAATGACCATACCTAGTTTGAATTTCAGAAGACACGTCACTAAGAACTTTTCCAAAATCTTGTGCCCAGTCTATCCAAATTCTTGGAGCCAGATCATAATTGTGTGTATGTAAGAATAGTATATATATTAAAAAAAGCTTAATTATTCCTGGGATTCGTTCAGTCACATGGGTTTTTAGAAATATAGCTAGTAAAGCTAGACTATTGCATAGAGATTGAAATCAGAATGAAAGAAATGAGATATTTTATATTATGTAGTTAGGTTTTTTTCCTTTTTAAGAGTTTTTTTTATCCCAGAAATATGGGATACATAGGATGTTTATGAATGGAAGGATCATCTGGACCTATGTTTGAGGCAGGGCAAATTATACAATTAAAGTCTTGCTGGGAAGCATTCTTTTTTTTATGTCATTTATAAAAAAAATCAGGATAGGAGCCATAATTCACATATAAACCTATTTCAGAAGGTAGATTTCTTTTATTCTGAGAGGCTTTCTCCCAAATAATTGAAGTTGAAGACTGTAGCCTTAAGATACAATTTTATGCAAATGTTCTAAGAGTCTTTCATTGAACTTAAAACTTATTTCTGAAAATCATATACATTAAATCACATAATTAGTTTCTCATAGAAAACTTTTGTCATTTCTCTTGTAACCAGATTAGCTCCCACAATGATATAGTGTTAGCCATCCTGCAGCTTCCTCACACCTCTACTAGGTGAGGCACATTGTAATGCACTTGTTTGGAAGTAAGCCTCAGCCAAACCATGGTTTGTTGACATCTATTTTAGAGTGGACTTTGTGTTGCTATTTTCATCTTATTTCATTAAGCATCAACACATATGCATTATTGAGTTTTTAATCATGGAATGTTTTATGTAAAAAAAATTTAATATACCACACAAGAATGTAATTTACACCAGACTTTACATAAATGTTGGGTGAGATTTTGTATGGCATTGCCTTCCACATAAAGCTCACAGCACAAATACTGACAAGGTATTTATGAGAAAGAACAAAGCTATTAACTGTCATAAATAAGGTGATTAGATGTACAATCCCATAAATTGAGCAAATTTCCCCCAGCAATTCTTGTGGTAAAAAATTTTAGTTTCTCTACTCTTTTTTCAAATTTACACTTAGTTACAAGTGTAGCAACATAATATATTCTTTTTTTTTTTTGTAATTATAATTCAGTCTTTCCCTTCTGACGTTTCTTCCTCCATGGATATTTTCATCAAAGTATATTACAGAACAAAAAAAACAAAACAAAACACAAAACCGTGGTTTGAAACTCAGAAGTTTCTGCTAAAGAGCTTATATGAAATATTAGTAGAAACTGAAGAATCCATGAGTTTAAAGGGTCCACAGAAGAACAAACATCCCTGGTCACCTTACTCATGACCTGTTGGGTTCTAATGTGTGAATATATGACAGCGTTTTGAGCTGTATAGTGCTGACATTACAAGCACAAACAGTTTTTTTTCAAATACTGAATCAGTGGATAGTTCTATTGAAACACAACTATTTTGAAGGGATGAAGCAAGCAGAAACAATTTTCTGATGAACTCACACAGTCTACAGGTTTAATTTCGAATGTGCATTTGAATGGCACAATTTCCACTTTTCCACAACCAGAGGTGATACTAGTAGATATTACCAGTTAGGATTTTTTCCAAAATCCTCTTGACAACCCCTTAATGTCAAAGGCTGTTAAAGATAACATGTACTAGCCCTGCTTCCATACCAGCTGACAAAAAATTAATGGTGATCACTTTTATCAACATTATTCCAACCAGGGACATTTCGGTAAGGGATGATGAGAGGATAATTTGCACACCTATTCCCTGTTACATGTTTTCATTCAATTTGGCTTATTTTCAATTTGTGTTTTTAATAAGGAGGTGGCCGCCCATGTCGCAAAATATGTTTTTCTAAGCTATCTAAGATAGAGACAGCAATTCGTTGAACATCTGCATCAGTCTGGCTGTTTTCCTTGATGTTAAACAAATGATGCAATCCACCTTCTTCAATTAACATACTGCAGTACCTGGCAGCTGAAATGACAAAAAGAGAAAGATTCAATAAAATCAAGAGTCTAGAATTTCACTGTCTGTTTCTAGCAACAGACATATAACGTTGACATATTTAAATTCTGGTTAAACTGCAATTTAGCAAAATTATTTTGTAAAGTGTAATTGTCACAAGGCATCCTCAATTCTTTGCTATACTATTTGCTTCTTGAAGAAATGATGGACATAAGATTACATGGTATATACACATAAGTACTTCTACACCCCAAGACTTTAAAGCAGGGGTGTCAAACTGGATTTCTTTGAGTGCTAGATTAGCACTGTATTTCTCCACGGGCCGGGCAATGGAGGAGAGACAGGACGGACACCTCCTGAAGCACCCTGCCAGCCAAAACGGCATGTGGGGAGCACATGCAACCCTCGTGCCCTCTTTTCAGCCTGGGCGGCTTCCTGCCACCCAAAATGGCCCGTGCCCTGTTTTGGTCAGCAGGGTGCTGCAGGAAGCCATTCAGGCTGAAAACTGTGTGAGGGGCTGCACATGGCCCCATGCCCCATTTTGCCTGCCAGAGGCACCGCAGGCCAGTCCTTTGCTATTTCCAGACTGGTCCTGCTGGCGAGATTTAAGCACCCCGCAGACCAAATCCGGCCCATGGGCCTTGAGTTTGACACCCTGCTTTAAAAGATATTGAAGGAATATATCCAGAAAAGAGCAAAGCCAGAAGGCTCAGCCAATTATTTTACCTATCATGTGTTGCACATGCATCATAGCATCATTTAAAAAGGCATTTAAAAAAAGTCAATGGAGACAGGAGAGAGATTGACATTGGGGCCATGCAAATTTTATATTGATAGTGGTTTCTTTTTACTCAAAAATGGATGGAGAGCACTTTAAGTAAGTAAGAGGAAGAGGATAACAAGTATCTTGTTACATTTGTTAGACATAGACTGATTTATCAGTTGAACAAAGACCAAGCTAGATCTGTTTGCAAGTTCAAAATGCCACCCACTGCATCATCATCAGCTGCTAAAATCGAAAACATTTACAATTTACCTACTCGCATAGCTTGCCTTTTAACTGTGACAGAATTGCTACAAGATTATTTTCATTCCCCATTTCCCAAAAAAATTATTTCAAATCTGTATTGCTAGATATCACAAGAATTATTTAGTGCCTACTAATTACTCTTATGTTGAAAGAATTGTTTAATATAAAGAAGCTTCTTTTTTTGTCAATACATACGATTTTTGCTGCAAACATGCTGCATAGCCCATACAGCCCAGAGCTGCACCCCAGGAGTCATGAAGCAACCAAGCAAGGGGAAAAAAGGGTTGAAAGACCTATTCATGAAGAGAAAAAGGAAAAGTCCATCATTCTGAGATGTTGATTGTGAGTACAGCATTTATACATACACATTTTTTGGTCCTTTCAAGTCATTCTTGATTCTGGGATACTACATGGTCAAGTCCATGCTGCTCTGTTGCATCATTTTCTGAAGTGATTTGTCATTGCTTTCTTCCTAGAGCTGGTAGGATACATCTGAAATACTAGTATAAAAGGAAGTATCATGGCAATACAGCTCCTCATTACTGGAATACAAGCAATTCCTAACAGGAAACCATGACATTCGACAAACCCTACAAATTTTCTGTCTACTAAAATGTGTGGGGAAGAAGGTAAAAGCTATCTAAATTTTTCATAATTGGGAGAGTTTTGGATAGAAAGTGATAATTAGACAATAGAAGCACAACACCCACCGATCATATAACATTTACTTATTCATTCATAACAAATCTGTCCCCATCTGAAGGTTTCAACCTGTTTTAGCACTGGAGTTGAATAGACTAATTCTAAACATGCATGAAAATACATCTTTTGCATCAGTTTTAATTCGAAAACTGCTTCAGTTTTCTTCCTTAGCAGCAGTACTACTGGCTTCAGATTTAAAATGAAGGATAAATCAATGTTAAGTCCACTGAACACATTAGAATATGGCAGATCAACAAAGCAATCCAACACATGTATACTAAGAATATTCCGCTGAATTCAATGGATTTATTCATTAATAGGTATGCGGGATTATAACCTAAAATGTCTTTCAATTGTATCTTGGAAAATCAGAAACGTGATTTTGTCACGATAGGCAGACTATACATACTTCTGGAAAAAATAGTCTTATGTGCAACAAACTAACTATTAATACTAACTTGTATTAGTATTTTTTGAAGAGTTTATTTCAAATCCATAGTTACCTGTATGCCACCATTTCACATTCTGGTGTAGGCCAATTCAAAATGGCAGAATGCTATAAAACAAAGAAAGAAATGTTATTGCAAAGGTTTACAAAGTAACTCAGAGAAAAAGAGGAAATATTTTTCAGTCACATCTATACCAGTTCATCAAGGAGTGAGGCTCTCTGGTTGCGACTTAATGTCCAGGCTTGTTCTCCTCGGGATATTAAATGAGCAATAATTCCAGCTGCAAAGTAACTGACTTCCACCTCAACACTGTGCAACAACTTGCTGATGTGGTCTATGAAGTCTTCCCACATGAGCTCAGAATGGAGTTCTTTAACCTCTGCAATATTGTTCTAAGTAAAAAAAAAAGAAGAAGAAATTTTAGTACAAACGGTCCTAACTAATTAAGATGCTTTTCCAGATGTTTCTGAAAAACTACTACTGCAGACATGGCTTTTCATTTTCTGTCCTACTTTCTAGAACAGTTTTCTCAACATATAAGTCATTAGATTGGGTATGCTGATTGAATTCCAATCTACTGTATTGCATTTTGAGGACAATGGGTTGGAGAAGACTGTCCTCAAAGCTGCCCTGATATTGATGGAAATAGGATGTTAGTCTAGATTAATCTATTTATTGACTCAAAGTTGTGTTCTAATGCTAACCCTTAAGCTGAAATAAACAGAGATTGTGAAGGAACAGGGTTGGTCTGGCTGGGCCAAAAGTTAATAGAATGGAATTAAAAATAATGTATTCCAAGTACAGTAGTGAAGAATGTTAGAGGGAGCAGGAAAAAAGATAATAGTGAAAACAAACATTGCCGACATCCAGGTTAAAAAATACTATTATTTTCATCTTACCAAAAGACCAAGAACCTTCTGTTGGATAGAAGACTCTGAAGGAAAAGACTGTAAATTAAAAGAATAGACAACCATTAGTAAGTAATAATATTTTGCTAATATTGGATAACAAGCAGATTACATTCTCAGAGAAGTCTACAAAATTAAATAATTATTTTGGCAGTACAGGATCAACTTTCAGTCACTGCTATCCAAAGCAGGATGATTGAGTCAGAGGAAGTATACAGAAGGACTTTTTAATTCTTTCAACAAGAGACAAGGCACATTGTTTTGTGAGCTGACCTGAGAGAAGAGTCAAGATTTCTATGGACAATCTTAGTTATAGGTAGTCTTCGACTTACAACAGTTCATTTAGTGACCATTCGAAGTTACAACAGCAATGAAAAAAGTGACTATAATGACCATTTTTCACTCTTATGACCATTGCAGCATCCCCATGGTCACATGTTCAAAATTCAGATGCTTGGCAACTGACTCATATTTATGACGGTTGCATGTTCTGGAGTCACATCAGAGGTGGGTTTCAGCAGGTTCCGACCAGTTCTGAAGAACCGGTAGTAAAAATTCTGACTGGCCCCGCCCCCATCTATTCTCTGCCTCCCAAATCACAGCTGATCGGGAGGAAATGGGGATTTTGCAGTAACCTTCCCCTGGATTGGGGAGGGAATGGACATTTTACAATATCCTTCCCCTGCCATACCCACCAAGCCACGCCCACCAAGCCACACCCACAGAACCGGTAGTAAAAAAATTTGAAACCCACCACTGAGTCACATGATCACCTTTTGCAACCTTCTGACAAGCAAAGTCAATGGGGAAGCCGGATTCACGTAACAACCCTGTTACTAATTCAACAACTGCAGTGATTCACTTAACAATTGTGCCAAGAAAGGTAGTAAAATGGGACAAAATTCACTTAACAACTGTCTCACTTAGCAACAGAAATTTTGGGCTCAATTGTGGTCCTATGCCAAGGACTACCTATAATTGGTTTGAGGACTGCTGCTTGTGAAAATAAGAAGCCTATCACAAGTATACAAAATGACTTCAAAATTACAAAGCACATTATCTCTATTAGGAAACTGA
The DNA here is from genome assembly GCA_022577455.1 of Arizona elegans. Classification (NCBI taxonomy): domain Eukaryota; kingdom Metazoa; phylum Chordata; class Lepidosauria; order Squamata; family Colubridae; genus Arizona; species Arizona elegans. The sequence goes on from JAKOOJ010000002.1 coordinate 144,278,063, forward strand.
AGAAAACAGATATAATAATATGTATCTGACAGATGTTGACATATATCTTTCAGTTCCCACCTCCAAAACTTTCATGAAGAGTTCCAGCCCTTGATTTTCAATAAAGTGCCGACACGTGGTTGGAGACTCATCAGTGAGATTCCAAAGTGCACTCAGCGTAAACTTAAGTGTAGTGTCCACTACGTTCTGATTTGTTTTTTGCTTCACAATTTGAAGAAGTTGCTGGGGGAGGGGGGGGAAGGAATAAAGCAATTGATATTGTTAAGTCACTCTTTTCAAATCTCAGATACTTAATGGCATAACAGTCACAATGAGAACATTTCTTTAAACCTACTACTGTCATAGTCTAAAAATAGTGTTTTTAAAACTTGGCAAATTTAAATAATGTGGTCTTAACCGATGCTGGGCAATTCTTAGAGTCAGATTTGAAAAATACTGGCATAAAAAAGAAAGGTTCCTTTTGTCCTAAAATTAAATCACTCTCAACTTTATACATAATTAGGCAAGGTGTATTACATACACATATAATACAAACATCGCTAAATTATATTTTATTGCAATTTGGCCAGAAAGTTTGCTTATTTATTTAAAATGAATAAAATAAAGATCTCCAACCAAAGGACCATTACTAACCACTTTTTATCCATTCTATTATCACAGTGAGTTTAATTTTTTTTGTGAAAGATCATTGTTTGCGTATGAAGTATGCGAGTGATATACACCTGTGATGCACTATAGTACTCAGGATGGCTGTGTAAGAGCATGTGATCAAAAAACAAATAAAATCAAATAATTTCTTTCCTCTCTTGAATTTGAAGCAGTAACAGGGCACATTAATGCTTCAATATTTGGGGGAAAGGAGGCACAATAGTTGTGTATGCCAAAGTAACAAGATTTTTTTTAAAAAAACAAACCCTTCAAGGAGAGGAACATTGAGCATTTCCACTTCACACTATTACAGACAGAGACTTGAGTTCACAGATTATTGAGGCAAAACATGATTTGAAAGGCACAGTGGCTGGGTTTATTTATTTATCGAATGCATAAGCTGTATAAATAATTTATAACAGTTTGTGCAACATCCCATCCCAAATCAAATAAACCACATTCTTTTATTATGTCAACTCAGTTAATATTAGCATTTCAGTCATTTCAAATCGTTCTAATTGCTTACCCTGACAATGAAGAGCTCTGCCCCAAGCTGAGCTGTTTGTTCTGTTGAAAGCTTTAAGTAACAAACAAACAAACGAAGAAACAAACACAGAGAAATGTCAGATTGCTGTTGGTAAGACTTGGAAATTAAGGCTAAAATGGTGAAGCACCAAAATCTCACACCTTTGCAGCAAGAATGGAAATAATAGCCACTGCCATCCTCTGCATGTTTTGATCTTCATGATTACATAGCCATTGCATGACAAGTTTAGCTGCTTCAAACCTGGGGGGAAAAAACCATAGGCAGAAAATCTTGACAATGGGCAAATAAAAACTCCAGCTACCATATTTCAGCCCAAAGAAATATAGCAATGTACAACAGAATTATAATAAAACCCTCAGCTGGCGTCAGCTATTTAAAGAGAGCAAAACAATTTCTACTTCTGACAGAGTTTAAGAATGATTGGCCACTTTGGGCCAGTAATATGTCTTTCTGTCTGTCCATTTTTTATTTTCAAGATCTAGATTTTAGTACTGGGCAGAGACTGCTATAGATGCCAATTCATCATTGGCTGATGGTTCCAGGATGAACTTTCTCTATCCTGCAACACAACATGCACTCATGCACGTACTAAGAGCATAGTTTATAAAAGAGGTTGTATTAGTTCCAAGCAATAGCAAACTGCAGTCACTGAAGCATAGCCAAGAGGTTGTTCAATGTCTATAACTATTAGAGAACATATGCAGCCCCTTCTGGTTTCCAAGTCTTTTTTCACCAATGTTCATAGGTTCCTTTGCAAATTATCAGAGCATTTAATTACCTGTTATTAGGACTACGGTTAGCATCTTGAGTTGCTTGAATATGCAACATTTAAAAATGATAAATGAATAAATTGCCAACTTCTGTCTTAATACATGCTTAGAACAATGTTGGCATTTCAGATAAGTGGGTGGGTGGGTGAATGGATGGATGGACGGATAGACAGAAAATCCTTCTATCCATTAGCTATGAATAAGGAGAATTATTTAAAATTATTCAGTAGTGAGATAGAGTGATCAACTGCATTTAGACAGCAATCTTAAAATTCCTTTTCCTTGTCTTCATAATTTGAAAAATAAAAACAAACCTGTTAAATGGAACATCCTGAAGTATCCTATCACTGCACAATGATAAAAGACAGTTCTTTTGCAGCTGTAAGATGGAAAAAAACACAGCAAAAATATTTCATATATAGGACAGGATTTTATTTCTCCCAAATGAATTTTGTGACATATTGATAATTTGCCATTTCTTCTAATGAGTTAATATTATCATTTATGAATATAGTTATTTTGAAATAAAATTGAACAAAAATGATAAAAATGTGCATATGTATTCATAAATATGAATCTCTTATTTGTATTTTCTACACCAGCATTTAGGATGCTTATAAATATCCATCTGTAGCAACATATATTGTGATATCTACAAATAAGATAGAGGGTAAAAGTGTGTTTCAAGAAACAAAGCATTAAAATATGCTTAACAAAAGGAAAAGAGACTATTAGGTTTCCTTTATAGGGTAAATTGAATTCATTGTAGAGTTAAAAAATTGAGCCCAATCTAGGTTCTTTATTAAACTTAATCTACCTGCAGCTACTGCAGTCTCTTCTAAGTAATCACCATAAGAATAATCTTGACAATCCCAATTTCTAATTTTCATTGCCTACAACTTGCCACCTCATTTGACTCTGGACAAAGGGTAGTTCAAATGATAACTTAATAGCCCTTTTATTTCTACAAACCACACAGTTCATAAAAGGTAAAGGTTTCCCTCGCACATATGTGCTAGTCGTTCCCGACTCTAGGGGGCGGTGCTCATCTCCGTTACAAAGCCGAAGAGCCAGCGCTGTCCAAAGATGTCTCCGTGGTCATGAGGCCAGCATGACTAAACACCAAAGGAGTACGGAACGCTGTTACCTTCCCACCAAAGATGGCCCCTATTTTTCTACTTGCATTTTTTACGTGCTAGGTTGGCAGAAGCTGGGACAAGTAACAGGAACTCACCCCGTTACGTGGCACTAGGGATTCCAAACTTCTGACCTTTCGATCGACAAGCTCAGCATCTTAGCCACTGAGCCATCAGTCATAGGACTCATAGGACTGGCCAAAGTTTAGGATTTGGATGAAAGTTAACTTTGTGGTTAATATTAAAGAGAAGTTTCTGACTTATTAATGATAATCATTATTCATCATGGATTAATGGCTTATCCATGATGAAGAATAAAAAGAGAATATCTGAATTCAGAAGAACAGGAGATAGTTAAGCATTACAACAGAAAAGAATGTACAAGATGTAGGTGAAAGTTCTACTTCAAGGTTCTCTTAAAGCCTTCTATGACCAGAATTATCAAAAATTGGCAGGCCAGCTTCATGCCATTTTGGGACAGGACATATAGGACCATTAGTTAGCCCTTTGTAAATTTAAACACAGATTTTTAAAAAAAAAAACCATCAAAAATGCCTACCCGTTTTCCTATGGGTCCTATAGACTTACAAAACTGATCAAGGGTAAAAGAGACTCAGACTTTTATGGTAGTTGGAGTATGTGGTATGATTGGACCCAGAAACAATGGGAGAGAGACAAAGGATAATGTTGGATTATAATTATAGATGATGGTATATTTATGGTAATCAATAAGTATTGGAAAGGTAAATTTGTATACAAGAATCTGTAAATATTTTCTATTTTTACTCTCTGATTATTGGTGTATATATATATATATATATATATATATATATATATATATATATATATATATATATATGGATATTTTGGCAATGTTACACCATGATAGAAAAATTATTATACATTTGTTTTTGATTTTTTTTAACTATAACAAAATGCTCTAATAAAATATATTTTAAAAAATTAAAAATAAAAATAAAAATGTGAAGTGAGATTCCAAGTCACCAAAAAGTTGTCTACTTCTGGTGTGGTGCATACTTCGTAACATTTAGAGTAATTGAATGCTAATTTGTATAATGTTTCTGTTTTATGATACATGCAATGTCAACAGTAGAACGGCAAATTCATCAGTCATGAGGGAGTCCCCAGAAGTTTCATTACCCAAACTAGGTAACATCATCACTCATGAAGTTACCTAATTTGGGTAATGAAATGTCCACAAGAAACCAGTCAAGCCCAGAGAGCACCAAGAATCCCTCATTTCAATTCTGAGCTATCAATATTCTCCTCTATTGTTTCTTCAGTCATGAACCAATATTGGATATATTCATAATATATTACACTGAAGCTCAACTTTTCTAAAAAGACAATATTCACTTTCACAATATTCCTGTTATAAAATACAAGCATTTAAAAAACCGTTTTAACACCTATCCACACATAATCAAAATTAACAGTATATATGAAGCACTTTGTGTATCTAGTCGAAGAATTCATCTCAAAGGATTTTTAAAAAAACAATACACTGATTCTGCATTTGGAATGCTATGTCCATTACCTCAAAAAAAATATATTAAAAGTGGAAAGGCTTACTTGTTGGTGGTTGGGGAAATGCTCCATGGCTTTAAGGAGTAAGTGGGTAACATCTGCTAGGAGCCTAACTGGCATGCCTGCAGCTAAATCTTGTTTTGTCAGGTTAAACACACAGGCACTTGCTGCTAATTGCACAGGCAAATTCAGAGGATGATTTCTCATGCCAACAACTACAAGCTGGAAGGAAGGATCAAGAGAGGAAATTGTGAGCTGGCTTGCTTATCATCTACAATGAAAACAGCTACCATATCCAAAACAGAATTAATTTAGCATTTCTAAAGTTCTTTAAACTAGCTGGCAGGTATCTTACACTCCAATTCACAGATCTATCTTGATTATTTCCAACTTTTTCTTTTCATGACTAGAGGCAACTTGTCAAAAGGCCTGGCCTTTTTTTAAAAAAAAAATAGATTTATATGCCGCCATTCTCCGGAGACTCAGGGCGGCATACAATGTGTTAAGCAATAGCCTTCATATTTTTGTATATTTATACAAAGTCAGCTTATTGCCCCCATAATCTGGGTCCTCATTTTACCTATCTTAGAAAGGATGGAAGGCTGAGTCAACCTTGAGCCTGGTGAGATTTGAACTTGCAGTAATTGCAGGCAGCAGATGTAAGTGGATGTTAATTAGTTTGCTGAGCCACCAGAGCTCCTTTTGCTCTCCTCCACGTTGTTTCCTTCCATTTTAATATTAAATAAAGTGGGCCGAAAAAGGGACCTAGATCTCTGGCCTGGGGCAAATTTATGAAATACAACTTTGAACAGTCTCACACAAATTTGTGTGGAAAAATGAAAACCCCTCTGAAACTGCGTATGCTGCTATTTATTTTACAATATAAATAATATGGACTATGTCAATTTTATTGATTTTGTTTAGCAATTAAACTGAACCATTGGAGGAGAAAACTGAGCAGCTTACTCCTATTTTTTGAAGGGAAAGCTCTTTCTCCTACTTCTTACCTTGCTACTTTGCTGCTATGTTGTACCAATCCATAATTACAGGCCCTAATTCTATTCACCGTTTTGGCCACTTCACAACATGGAAAGCTAATAAATTTAATTGGATATAATTTCATTTGACAATTACTGAACGAATAAGATTCCTACTTCACAAATACAGATATGCGCTCTACAGTGTTTTATGGATGCAGGCAACGCCTCCTACTTCTTCTATGCTAAATTTAGCATAACTTATGTAAACATGACGACCACAGCTTCTGAATTGTTACTAAAATGCTTCTCTTTTCTCTCACCGCTCCAAATCTGCCAGTGTACACATATTCCACGATCTCTGCTTTGCTAAAGTCTATCACATTTTGTGATTCCATTAGAGAGATTTCCCATCAGTTTAAATAGTTTTACCTTCAGAATTTCTGGTTTGGTATTTTCCATAAAGTGCGTAAGGCTAAACAGATGAAACAGTGCCTCCCTCACAAAAAATGCCCGCTCGCTGTAACGCCGCAGAGCTTCCGAAATCTGAGTTTCATTTGCTTCTCCAGAAACCTTCAAAATATAGAACACACAACGTTATCTGTTTGCAATTAGAAAAAAAAAATACAGGTAACAAATATTTTCAAATGATCTATTTTTATTTCACTACAAGGGAAAAGGCTGGAAGTTATGTATCCTGCTGAAAAATTATATACATTTAACTTACTTTTTCTGAATTATTCTTATAAATGCTAAACTCCTGCCAAGCTGACAGAATTTTCCCAAAATATATTAGGTTTTTCAGATATTCTCCTCTAATATTGTTCATAAATAATTAAACTTTGAACTATTTTCAACTATAATCAATTTTTTTCAAGCAATATTCAAGTGTTTATATATTTTTTGTATTTATTTTCTTTTTTTAAAAAAAAAATTATTTATTTATTTTCCATGCCAGTTTTATCCTCATCATCATATTTAATGAGACATATCGATGACGCTGTCTATAAACTGGACAAACGGTGTATTGGCAAGTCTGCTTTCCAACATGCTGCAGATTCTAAACCAGTAGACAATTCTAGTATGCAGAATACATTACAAATGCAGATGCCAAACAACAGATTCACTGAATATCCCAAAATAATTAGTACTTTTGTATCAGATCAAGCATCCTCAAAGTTAACCTGTTTGAGACTTTTAAAAGTTCTTTAACTGATGTTTTAATTCTATAATAAATTGCTTTTCTAAGAAGTGGTCTGTACATATTTCAGTAAAGAAATATACATTTGTGTATATGTGTATCTTTATATATACATATAGAAACAGATCTACATACAATTACAGCAATGTATTTACATCAAAAGTCTTGTAAGGTCAGTGGAGTTTATTTCTGAACAGATGTGTAGAGTTGGCCTATCTGCTACATTTAGGAATGATCTCATGACCTGGTTCACACACTACATTTGTCTGCAATTAGCTTACCATGTGTGAATTCAACAATTGTGATTTGTAAACCAGATGTAATATAGCTTGGTGTGCTAACCTAGCCCACACAGGCATTGTTTAGAAAGAACTGTGACAGTGCTGAAACACAAGTATAAATTATTTTAAAAGATTTTTAAAAGATTCAACAACTCCAGGAATGGCATTACTGTTTAAGCAACCTATATTGAATAGGTAACTGCTTTTTATGCAGTTTGAAACTTAAATATGGTAAACAAGTGCCAAACTTTTTCTTCTTAGTTAATTGCATTTGATTAATGTCAGGTAATGCAGATTTAATAGCTATAAGCCAGGGGTGAAATGCTACTGGTTTGGGCCAGTTCACCCGAACCGGTAGTAAAAACTGCTACTGGTTTGCTGAACTAGTAGTAAAAAAATGTAAAAAAAAAATACCAACGATCAGCTGAGTAACTCCCAATCATCGGAACTTTATTCTTTTACTTTTTAAGCATTTTTTTACTACCGGTTCTCGTGCGGCTCAGCTGGGATCGTCAGAGGCTTTTAAAAGAAAAAAAGCCTTTGCCGATCAGGCAACTCAGCTGGGATCGTCAGAGGCTTTTAAAAACATTTTTTTACAAAAATGGTTTTAAAAGGGGAAAAAAGTTGGCCACGCCCACCCAGTCACATTACCCCACCACCACCACGCCATGCCCACAAAACCAGTAGTAATAAATTTTACATTTCACCACTGATGTAAACCACTGTTATTTATCTAAAGGCTCTGTGTGCTGTGTGCTGTGTTTTCCTCATGGGGTTATCTCGTAATACTAGTTACACTGCCTAAACTCTGATAATTAATAAATTGTCTCCATGTGTCTTTATATAAGCTTACTTTGCTCTTCTCTGATAAACAAAAACTGCAACTGAAACATAAGTTTACTGACCTACAAGGAGAAACTCCTTGATATAAATTTGTAGCACTAGCAATATACATTTCTAAAACACTAAACATATACAGGTAGTCCTTGATTTATGACCACAATTAAATACCGGTATGAGCCAGCAGTGTGCTGCAGCTGCCAAAAAAGTCAACACAGTTCTAGGCCGCATAAACAGAGGGATAGAATCTAGGTCACGTGAAGTGTTAATACCACTTTATAATGCCTTGTTAAGGCCACACTTGAAATACTGCATCCAATATTGGTTGCCACGATGTAAAAAAAAAAAAAGATGTTAAGACTCTAGAAAGAGTACAGAGAAGAGCAACAAAGATGATTAGGGGACTTGAGGATAAAGCATATAAAGAATGGTTGCTGGAACTGGATCTAGTTCTGCCTAGTCTTATGAAAAGAAGGACTAGGGGTGACATGATAGCAGTGTCCTAATATCTCAGGGGTTGCCACAAAGAAGAGGCAGTCAAACTATTCTCCAAAGGACCTGAGGGTAGGACAAGAAGCAATGGGTGGAAACTAATCAAGGAGAGAAGCAACTTAAAACGAAGGAGAAATTTCCTGACAGAACAATTAATCAGTGGAACAACTTGCCTCCAGAAGTTGTGAATGCTCCAATGCTGGACATTTTTAAGAAGATGTTGCATAACCATTTGTCTGAAGTGGTGTAAGGTTTCCTGCCTAAGCAGGGGGTTGGACTAGAAGACTCCCAAGGTCCCTTCCAACTCCGTTATTCTATTCTAAACAATTGAGCCCAACATTTATGTTGCTAAGTGAGACGTTTGTTAAGTGAGTTTTGTTCCATTTTACTATCTTTCTTGCCACACTTGTTAAGTGTATCATTGGATTTAAATTAGTAACACGGTTGTTAAGTGACTATGGTTACCCATTCACTCTGCTTGTCAGATCGTTGTGAAAGGTAAATCGCATGACCCCAGGACATTGCAACCATCCTAAATATGAGTCAATTGCCAAGCCTCTGAATTTTGATCATGTGACCATGCGGCTGCTACTACAGTTGTAAATGTGAAAAATGGTCATAAGTCACCTTTTTCAGTGCCATTGTAACTTTGAATGGTCACTAAACGAACTGTTGTAAATCGAGGACTATCTGTACAGTGTAATATATTAAAAATATTAAAGAACTAACAGGAGAGAACATTGTGATCTGGTTTGTGCAATTAATTGTTTGACATAATTTATTTCAGTAACCAGAATTGTACATTTTTTTTGTATAAATACTAAACCACAAACCATGACATATTATATTATAGCTTGATATATGCAAAATGCAAAATGCCAAAGCAAAACCAAACAAATTACATTATCATTTAGAGCAACAGAACTCAGCCATGAACAATTACTGAACTGCAGGACATAGCCTGCCTCTAAAATACAATTCCTATCATCTCTCCAAACCAATTCCCCACTAGAGAACTGCTGTTTCACAGATCAGCCCTATTGTTTGGCTGCCAGGAATGTCTCTGTTCTTTGCAAAGAGAAACGCAGCACCATCTACATCTCATTGTTCTGCACATTAGAAGTGACGAGAACAACAACTAAGCAACAAACTAACCACTCAAAAAGTGAAGGGAACTTATTGTCACTCTTGCGATATTGGGGATTTAAGAGCAAAGTGATTTATTGTATACACTGAAGGAAAAAGCAAATAACATATGGAGGAATAGAAAAAGAAAAAGATAAACATGGTTTTTGGATCACCCAGTCACAAGCTATGATATACAGGGTTGATCATGGGACATTATCTCTGGAGCCATTCCATTTTTCTGAATCCTCCCTAAAACACCTAGATAATGTTTAGGAAACTCCAATATTCTCTAAGCAGTAGATATTCCATGTTATAATAAAGTTTTACAGTCAGATTTCTTAAAAATGAAAATTCCTACAATCCTTTCTATTTTTCCAATTGTTTTATAGCAATTTTTAAAAAAAACAATACTAAGGACTGTTATTTTTTAAAAAATCTTTTTTTTAATGCCCCACAAAAAAAAATCACCTGCATTTTTAAACCATTTTTTTCTGGAATCTAATAGACATGAAATAATGTTTTCCGAAAATTAATTTTGTTCTTAAATTATAAGTAGGTTTTGTTTCTTAAAATCTAGATTGTCTTTTCTAGATTGGTACTGGTATTAGGTATGTATTTAACGCTAGCTTTAATTCTCTTTTTAAATTAATTTATCCAACTAAATCATTGGTTTCACTGTGCTCCATCCTTTAAGGATCCTAATATTGCTGGTTTCCCCTTCCCTTTTCCTTCTTTTTTTTCATCATAAACTATCCAAAAGGCTCATTGGGGCCATATAGCTATGGTAGTAAAAAATGATCTTAGTGTTATGTGCGGGACACATGTTGTTGTCCAGCCATACACTTGTTTTCAATGTGAAAACATGGTTTCAAATCATAGCATAAGATAGATAGAGAGAGAGAGAGAGAGGGAAGGAGAGAGAAATGCTGCAAAGATCACTGATTGAATCACTGTCTCATTCAAATAAACCTTTCTTATACACATAAATTATTATGTACTTGTTCTGACCCAGCTCCCCAAAAGCAACAAACCTCTGAAGTTAACTCAAAGATTCCTTTATTAGGAGTGCAAGCAGCCCCGGCAAAAAGTTTCTCTCTCACTGCAGGTTAACAAGTCCGGCCAGCCAGGAGATGAATAGTTGTCTGCCAAATCTATTCACCTCCCTCCACCTTTTATCCCCAGAGCTAGGTAGGGCTTCACTAGCAGTGGTAGCTCTTCCTTCCCAAGGATTGGCCCATGGATTTCCACTGCTCTCCTCTCCTCTGCCTTCTGCACATCCGTGTATCAGGCACTGGACCCAGCTGTTCCTCCTCTTCTTCATCAGCCACCTCCAGACTTTCCTTGTTGACTCTTCATTCTGAGGGCTGACAGACGGCCCAGGCTCCATCTGTCTCTCTCTCTGCTAGCTCCATTCCCTCTTCCCTCTTGGAGCTCTCAGGTTACCCTGATGCTGACCCTGACACCCACACCTCCTCCTCTGATTTGGCTGCTGGAGGCCACAACAGTACTTACATACACATGATTTGTTGTCAGGTACAGAAGTTTGGTCATGAGAGCACACACCAGTTGGAAAATTCACTTTTATAACTGTTTATTATGGTCATATTTATGAATGTTTGCTAACCAAAACAGCCACAAACAGTGGTTGTACATCCCTAAAATATAGAATTTGTCATTTAATGAAGGACTTTTAATTCTACTAAGAAATAACTTTCTGCTCCTGGTATTAAGTATTGGATTCAAGAATATGAATCTGTTATCTATTTTGAAAAGTCCTTATGCTCAAAAAGTGAGAAGGGGAAGCAATACATTTCCATATGAACTAGATTTAATAAAAATGGGTATTATACGCATCACCTTTTTTACTTGTTTCTATTCTTTCTTTTCTTTTCTTTTCTTTTCTTGCTATGTTTAGTTTATTTGAATCATTACAATATATGTAATGGATCACTGGACAGTCACTACTGAATTTTCTTCTGCTAATGATGTAGTTGTAGTTGTTTGATTTCGCTATTGTAAAAAAAAAAAAAACACCCCATACAATTATTAGTTTAGAGGGGTATATTATTAGAGTTAAGAGAGTGGTTTTTGAAGTATCAATAAGTATCTACGGTTGCCATTATCACACCACCATGTCCTGTCTTACCCAAACCATCAGAATTGGCTCATTCATCAATAACCAAGGTTTGATTGCTTTCATTAAATAATTCAGATCTGCAATAACTACTGTAACAAACAGGTGCCTACCTTCAAATTCCCTTCTCCCGTGAGAAATAATGAATAGCCAGCATCAGTAGCGAGAAGCCCAACAAACTGCATTAAGGGTCGTTGTTTTACAAATGTTTCCACAGCTTCATCAGTGACATGCTTCCTCCCCGAGATGTCCAAAGATACCAGATTAGGCAAGATGTCTTTCTGTTCTAACAAACGAAGTGCAATATCAGATGTGAACTGCTTATCATCTGAAATATCAAGGTGATTCAGGAATTTTAACTCTCGTATTACATCCAAAATCTGAGTGGTTGTCATTTTCAAGCATTTCAGGTGGTGCATGGTAAGCGATTTGAGGCGATCCTTACAGGCGAGGGTTGCGGTTATGTCGGTGACTGAGGTGTTGGAGATATCCAGGCTTTCTAGTCTTGGAAGCGAAGCCACGTCAGCCAGATCTTCATTGTAAAAGAGAACATTGGTGATGCTCAAAGCACGAAGGCCAGTCAGCTGACTGAAGCACCTTTCATAGGGATCTTCCAGTGAAAGAGTTAATGAGTTCAGCACAAGGCATTGAAGATTTTGCTGAATCCATTTATTGCTGCCAAGTCCACTGATGATATCTGTGATTGTGATGTCTGCGTTCACACCAGTAGCATCAAGCTCCACCAGCTTGTGGTGGCAGAATGCTTTCCAAAAAGCTACCGCGGAAATTTTCGCTTTACGGATGCAGGCTCTTTTCAAACGCATCTGGTTGCCTCGAAAAATCCCCACTGTTGCATCATTAAGCAGTCCTAAAGGGAAGGAAGAATACCAGATATATAACATACACTGTTTTAAAACTGAAAAACAAGCCAGTTATCACAACTCAGAGAATTTCCACTTCAGGCCCAGATTAAAAGGAGAAAGCAAGTTCGAAAAGGAGAAAGTAGGAATCAATTGCACTCCTTATTCTCAAACATCCTCTTTCTCCTTTCCATTCCCAGCTTTTTTTTTTTTTTGGTCTTGTAAGTAGATTTTAACCAACTGATTTAATTGGACGGCTATAATACCATCTTATTCTTTCCTCTTCTGTCCAGCACTATTTCTGAAGCACTTCTATGCTAGGGTTTTTTTTATTGTATCGCTTCCATTCTCCAATAGCACAAAAACTGCCATGCCTCAAATACTATTAAATGCTGTACTGTAATTTAGAATGGTTGATGAAAGAGAATGTTCTGATTCTGTTCTATTTGCTTGGTGCAGAATACCATTTAATTCTTAACGCCATCAATTTTGCATCACTTCAGCTAAAAATAACCAGGCCAAATCAAGTGGGAGTTCATAATCAAATGCAGAGAAATTCAAGCTCCGTTTAAATAACTAAGATGGCTCACTTTATGCTTGAATGGAATCCCCAATTACCAGATCTGGATGGTTTATTTTACCGTGGAATGCCATTGTCCGCAGCAATCGGTCAGCCACTTCTTGTGGAAATATTCCAGGCTCTTGCAAACATAATGTCCCATCGTGCCTTTCCGTACAAAACTTCTCAAGGTCAGAGGTTAGGTAGTTTAAGCAGATGTCAAGCAGAGAGTACGGTGAAGCCTCTTCCTGCAGAAAGAAATCCAATGTCTAAGATTTGAAATTCAAAAAGGCAGCATTTATCACTGTTTAACTGACAAAATGGGGAGGTAGAACTGTATTTGCAATTCTCATCACCATTAAAAATAAAACCTGGAGGGTAGAAGTTGGTACCAGAGGCCGTTTTGTGCCATTGGTGAGAATCTGTACTGTAATAAGTATCCTACTGCATAAGTATGTAGCTGTCTGAAATCATGTAATTACAAATCATTGACTTAAAGGTAATTTATTTTCAAAGTAAAATTATAGACCTAAAAGGAAAGAGAGCAAGAAATAATTTTTCTGACTACAAATATGGTATCACTTACTCTGATCTCTATTTTGTGGAGTCAAACAAGTGTCAAAGCCTGAATATACCTGTACTCAGAATTGATATAGTATCTACTAGTTTACTTTTAGTTTCAGATCTCAAAGTATACATACGGAACAAGAGGGGAAACTAGACTTAGGGCAACATTGGTGGGCATGGGTGTTTGTGTACACGTGTCCCATTTTACAAAGGACTACTTTCTGTTTGAAAACTGTCTATTCCAAATCCATTTTAAAGAAAAAGAACCCTAAGGAAGCATAGCAAACAATGACCTGTGATGGAGAAGGTTCATTCCCTGAGCTTGTGGGTTGGTTTCTAAACGTTTAGTTACTCAGGCTAGGTAACATCTTCAGCAGATGTTTAGGGGATGTCAATGTCAGTGTTCTTCTGTTTATAAGGGCTTCGTGTGGTCAGTAAATCATGTGATGTCACATCAGGTGAGGGTCCCCTCAGATCAGGGTCTTGTGATGGGTGTGGGTCACCAGTGAGAGTCCTGTGATGGGGTTTTGTGACCCCTAAACTCTGCTGAAGATGTTACCTAGCCTGGTAATGAAATATTCCGAAACCAACCCACAAGCTCGGAAAATGAATCTTCACTCTCATCCTACACCCGAGCTACAGATATTCACCACTATTGCAAACAATGACCTGTATCAGCTAATTAAAAAAATACAGAAGTTCTTTAATTATTGGCTTGATTCGCTCATGATACTAAGCTTTGATGTTATACATTGTGATACGTTAAATAAACCACAGTGGCTGGATTCCACACTCAATGGCTAAATGCATGCAATCCTGCTAAGACAAAACCCTTCCAATTCTGTTATTCTGGTATTCTGTTAAAAACAAACATATCAGATTATGATTTAATGCAGAAATGTAAACCAGCCATTATCTCCTTTGACAGGTCCCTCCTTTCTATTTAAATTACAGTAATTATCTCAAAACTGTATCTCCATATATAAATTATCCATATTTGATGATACTCTGGCCTCTTTTTGGTGATACAGTTTCTCCTTTTTGACATGTGTGACACTATTTAAATCCAGTTTTGCTCCCCAACAACTGTAGTTTCTCTGTATTAGGTAATTTATTTCCTATAAACTCACCCACCATTCACTAACAGATTCATGTTGTAGTACACATACAGACACAAAAATGCTTGATATCTAGAGGGAGAAGAGCTCATTAAATTTCAATTTTTTCAAGTAGGTAAGCTAACTTATGACTAATTAATATAGGTATTATTGTATCATATAAAAAATTAGAGAATCAACAAATGAATAAACAATGTCTAGCTAATTTTAACAACTCTGGCCATTACTCAAGAATGGCACCTAAAATGATGTTTAAGCATACAAACTAATGCAAATATACCCTTTTCTTATTAAGTAAAATCCTGAATCATCAAGCATGAGTAATATGTTCAACAAAACTGGCTGAACAGCATTACTACTCTTATGTTTTTAAGGTGGATTTGATAGATCATTTTTCAAGTCTGTATTTCTTGTATTACACAGTAGAAAGTTGATTTCAGTGTCAGATTGTGGACTTGGGAAGAGTCCTATAATTTTATTCCGCATCCTGAAGAAACATGTTAGAATGGACATAGAGGACACTGAACAATAACTGTTTTGGGGTTATCCTTGTCTCTTCTGCACTGGTTCATGTTGTTATGATAACATATTGCAAAACGTGTACAGTTCATAATTTATAATAACCAAGTATTCATGAACTAAAACACATGGACTTCTTATTCAAATTATCCAGGTATTTTCCCTTTGTTTTCTTCCTATATCTACATACAAGTCTGTCATTTTCCATAATTTAGTTTTCAGTAGTTTACAGGGTAACACAAATATTGTGACTCATACCCAATGCAGACAAAAGCAAGCAAGCTGTACACTCCTACCGAAAAATTTAAAAATAGCTGTACCAATTATTTTTTAACTAAAAAAATTGAATTCCAAGCCAATGTACCAGTGTGGCTCAGTATTTCTCTTTTATTTCAGCTTGAAATTTTATATAAGATTTTGCCTCATTTATCTGCCTCATGCAAGCTTGTCTTAAAATTCAAATGAGCTAAAATAAAATGCATCCAGGCTTCGCAAAAAGCATAAAGAACTGCATATGCAACACCCAGTTCATTCTCTCAATTATACATATATAATTGAATTTGACACATCTAATTCTTAAGACTTAAGACTAATCATTCTTAATGATCATTCTTAATGATCATTCTTAAGACCAATCATTCAAAAAATACTATTAAGCAGAAACTAGAGAATAAAATATGGAAAAGAGGAGGATGCAGTTCTTATTACTATCCTGCTAATTGTACAGTAATGGCTTACTTTGAATTATCAACTTTATTGTTACTATCATTGTAAAGCACACAGATGGCATTAAAACAGCTTGTAATCTGAAGACCATACATATAGTCCAAACAGCTATGCAGCAGTAATGTATGTGAACCCCCACATCAGTATTTTTCCTAGATAAAATATAAATAAAGTCAACAAGATGGATTAAAAGTTATTGTCAGTGAATCAAGAGAAAAAAAGTTTCACTCCCTTAACATCTTACTCATAACATTTACTCATTACTTACTCATAAGAGTGTTTTCTACTTCAAAAATCCAACAAAAACTAGGTCATTAATAATTGTCTGTGTGAAAAGGTATTCTTGGCCCATTTCTTACATATAGCTTGGAAATGAACTAGGAATATTCCTTTTTCAGAAAATTTAAATGGGAAAATCAGACATTTAGTTCTTGTCCTATAGTGGAATTTCATGTAGAAAATGTAGAGCACAGAACAAATTTACTTTGCTATAATACAGTAAAGAGACCTTGTTGGTCTAAGACAGCGATAGCTAAATTTTTTGCCTCGCACTCCCTCCGCTTTTGGCATACAATGTCACAGTGGGCCTGGTAGGCCCATTTTTTGCCCTCCCCAGGCTGGGAGGGCAAAAATGGCCTTCCCCACCCTCCAGAGGCCCTCCGGAGGCCGGAAACGGCCCGTTTGTTGACTTCCAGTGGCACTGGAAAGCCCATTTTTCGCTCTCCCCAGGCTCCAGAGCCTTTCTAGGAGCCTGGGGAGGATAAAAACGGCCTTCCCCACCCTCCCGGAGGCCGTCTGGAAGTGGGAAATGATCTGTTTCCCAACTTCCTGTGGGCCCAGAAGGCCCAAAAATCAACTGGCCGGTGTGCACTTGTGCGCTGGAGCTGAACTAGGGAAATGTTCGCATGCCCACCAATATGGCTCCGTGTGCCACCTGTGGACCATCATGGGTCTAAGACAAGGTGGAAGTTAAAAAACTTCTTCCCTCCCTCTAGCATCTACCAGATATGCTGGAATTACATTCAGTGTTGTTCTTCTACCCAATTGAATAGAACCAGGCAGGAAAAGCTGTCTTGGAATGATAAATGTACTTTCACAAAAGCTCTGAGAACAAATCTTTGGAAATGTTCAATGTGAAGTGTTTGCCTCACTATTTGCTATGCAATATCAATGGACAGCAACTAATCATATATTTTTATAGGCAGAGCATGTAAAAGGTGTGCAAGAGAAAATGTTCTTCATGTCTCAAAATCAGGACCAGGGTTTATTACTGACTGCAGGGGATTTAGAACAAACAAAAATGGATAAATAAAAATAAAATCACATAACAGATAATTAGGTTATTGACACAAGTGATGGCTACTAACTTAAATGGCTTAAAATGGGATTTGATTAGTTCATGGAGAACAAGTTGATCAAGTACTATTAATCTTGAAGATTTGTGTTACTCCTAAATTGGTGGGAACAATAAGATATATTATATCTTATAAGTAAGAGATATATCCAATGGGAGAGATGTATGTCTCCATCTTCCATTGTTCCCTGACTGGCCTCTGTACCAAAAGCTAGACTAAAATAGGTATATATTGGGCTGATGTCTATACATAAACCCAAATGGTTGTTTTTATGTGTTCATTTCTCTATTTCAACCCTTTCTTTCACTACGTTTTCTATTCCTTTCAGAATCTCCAATATATTAGATAATAAATTGCATGGATTTTCTCTTAACCCTATCTAAGGTCTTTTGTATCATTTTATCTACTAATTGCCATCAATACTCTTGAATAAGGTTTTGTGTTTTTCTAGAAATTCCTCAGATATCTCTTCTTCTAGCCTTCTCTTAATTTGCTGAGATTTTAACTTAGCATTAATTACTCCTATGTCTTTTTAAATACATTTTTCTTTCCTACGTCTATTTTTAAGATTGTAAGCCTATTTATTACATACTGCAGAGTGTATTTTTAAATATTTAGGAAGGCAATTATAAACAATCTTTTAAGGTTATAAACCTCAGCAGATAATCAATATATTCATCCTAGAACACAATGGATACTCTTTTTTTGGATAAGGTTATTCCAGAATCAATTTGATATTTATGAGTCATGTGAATAAAATCACTTGCATTTCATAATGCCATAATACTGCAGCTTTTTTTTAAAACACTAAAAATCACACTGGAAGAACTATTCTACAGGTAAACATACACCAGAAAATTAATCCAGCTTTTATACTAAGACATGTGTGCTGAACATTCTTGCTTTCTCACACCAAAACTACATTCTGATTTCTATTGTTCATTGTTGTTTTTCAGGGGTATGGCAGATGTGTAAAAGCTTACAAGACATTCTTAAAGTAAATGCAGGCATTTTGCTGTACTTTTATGAATGCTCAGCTTGTAGTGCTCAAAGCCTAACTCAAACTACCATTCACATCAAATACCAGATATATAATGGATGGATTAGACTGAAAAATCATCATAACTTGGCCAAACCCAACCATAAAGAAGGACAGTGTTCTTATAAGTTTAGGAGTTACAGAAAAAGAGATATCTCATCAAATATTACAGAGTTTTCCCTATTCCTTATATCTAATAAAATTGAAATTATATAGTAGGTTATACTGTATGCAACTTACTGGTTTATATGAGTTTCACACAAAAGATTTCCCTACAGCTGCAAACCTTGGATTTTCTATATTGCATGAACCATTCTTTGCCTTTCCATCTATTCTACGGCTCTGTCCATCTCTCTCATATACACAGGCTGACAATTATTTTCTTACTGCATAGGGATTCCTATTACCTAAAACTATACTGTATGAATTTCTGCCACACCTTACAAAAACTAGCCATCCTACCTAACTAAATGTTATAAACAATCTAGAATACTACTCGTTATAATTTAACAAGCTGTTCTCTTTATATGCCTTCCGGGAAGAAAACCGTTTTGATCAGTATGAATGAAATTCTCTAAAATTTTCTTTAGTCTGTCTGCCATAATTGTCATAAAGATTTTATAATCCGAATTTAGTAGGGATATCGGCCTATAATTTTTAATATAAACCAAATCAGAATTTTCCTTGGGAATCAATGTGATTGTTGCTTCTTTCCACGATTCAGGTATCTTAGCTTCATTAAGTACATCATTATACACCTCTAATAACAGTGGGCTTAATAATTCCTGGTGATTTTTATAAATTTCTGAAGGTAGACCAACAAGCTGTTCTCATAGTCACAGTGAAAAAAGAACGCATGTCTTTTCCCTTGTGTTTCAACGCAAGACTATATGAGAAATTCAGATTCCAATTCCCATTAGCATTTGTAAATAGAATTATGTAGTAATGGAAGGGAGCTGTCTGCTGGCCCAAACAGAGCTCAAGGATAGGTTCCCCTGACTTGAGCATGAGATACATCTTACTTAGAGCTAAGGTCTCTGGGCTGCAAAAATCCAAACAACCACTAGATGACACAGTGGGATGTGTTTGCCGCCTTTTCAGTGGCCATCCAGAATTTTGGGATATATAGGCAGATATACACTTTGCCATGATGGAATCCAATAGCTGCTGCACATTCCAATCGCTTCTAAAAGCCACCATCACAAATTTCTACCACGATTCTCATTCCACTAGATCCGTACTTAAGGGCATCGGGCAGGGAGGGGGTCAGGTACCACAAGACCCCCTTACCCCCCATTTGTTTACCCTACTAGGCCGAGTAAAGCTTAGCAAAATCCCTTTCCCCAACACCCAGAGACAGCCCGTTTGCTGGAGACGAATAAGGAAAGATCCGCATTAGTGACAGATCGGGAGGGACAAAATAGGAAGCAGTTAAGCCAAGACTCCAAAATCCGAAACTAAAAGAGGGGTACTCCCTCCGGGGCTTTTCCATTTGTCTCACCATCACCACCACCCCGCCACCACCATGTGGCTCTTTCTACGCTTTCTCTCTCTGTCCCTTTCTGGCAGCCGCGGCAATTCCTCTCCAACCCCCACCCCTTCCACCCACTCACCATATCTGCGCCAGGGACCCCTCAGCCGCGTCCTCCTCGCCTCGTTTGTGCTATTGTGGGGCGGGCCCCGACCACCGTGGAGAAGCGAGCCGGGGCCCCCCCAGCTTAACTGTCACCCTCGACCTGGAAGTGAATTTGGCTCAGCCGAGCCGGCATTAAATCCACACACGCAGACACACACAAGCTCTCGGGGAAGCTGGCTGCTGCTTGCCCTTAAAGGAGACGCGCTAAGTGAAGCTGGAGCAGGGTTTTTTTAAAAAAATTTATTTTTCCCCCCCTCCCGCCCCAAAAAAACCCACGAAAGTGCTCCGAAGTAAGTCACCCCCGAATTCCCTGGGCTTTTTCGTCTCGCAAGTTGGGGGAGTGTAAAATCGCAGGCGGAATGATTGACAGTCGCCCTCCTCCAGTTCAACGCTGGAACTTATGATGTCATTCGTGGAGAAGAAGAGTGTCCCGGCATTTGTGCAGAGTGCATCACCGCAGTAGGAGAATCCCGAATCGAAAATGTATCCGGAATCGCGCACTCCATTTATTTGTCTCCATTTATTTAGGTCGCTTTTTTTTCCCCCATCAAACAGGTAGCTTGTGAATGCATTTTGAAATACATAGAATACTAAATTGCAGCAAACATGGAAATGTAGCTATGGTCAGGGGCATGGTTAAACTTAAACGATTAAAAAAAACACACCACAATAGAATCCTGGAAGCATTTCCAGGTAATAAAAATATTGGTGTCTGCTTGATCTTTTGGGGAGAAATATCATGCAGATAGTTGCTATCACTAAGCAGAGCCACTTGTATATTTAAAAATCCAAACATTCTTCCAGCAAGCTCTGCCCCTAGTGAATTCACAGGACAAACTAAATAATTTTCTAGCAATATTTATTAATTTATTGATCAAGTTCGTACACAGTAGTCGCCCATCTCTCCAAAAGCAACTTTGGGCACTGCACAACCAATATTATAGCTTGTCGTTGTTTTCTGCCCTTTGTTTTTTTATTTTGCATTATAATCCATATGGATGTCCCATGGAAGTATTTATTAACCATGTTCAACTTCAGACAACAGTCAAAAGCAAGTAGGTGCTGCCACCTGATGGTCTCTTATACATTTACTTCAAGTAATCAAAGCCATCAAAAGGTAAGCATCAATGCATAATAATCAACAGGATTTCTTACTTTTCATGGAAGCATTATAGCCTGCAACTTGCATGCCACAGTCTATGACACACACACGCTGAAAAACATGCATACAATTATGTTTTGAAATATCTTGGAAAGAAATTATGTAAAAGGGTTTAGGGCTCAGATCATCCACAATAGGATAACTCCAAAATCAGAACAGAATAGATTAAGACAATAAAAGGTGAAAATTGAAAATCCAGAGGGCTCCTGAGAAAAAGGAAATGGGGGGGGGATCTTAGGATATCCCTGTGGCCTGAGCCTTTTGATTGGTAGCCTAAGGAGTTCAGAATTAGAATAACCCATGTTAACAGATACATATATACAGAATGAAACTTACATGAGTAGTTTCATACATACACAAATCGTAATTGTTTCATACATACACAAAATTATCCCATTGGTGTTGCTAGCAGTAATGTTTTACTAATTGTAACAAATACATAACCCATATATAAACTGGAGTAGATGATGACAAGCAAAGCCAAATTCCTACTGTGAAAAGAACAAGAATGGAACAGCCACAATATACTAATAGAAATTGGAAAAGTTTGTCCCATTAGGAGAGAAAAAAACACCTCTAAACTTCACCCCATTTTTGTCTGAGATTTATATCATACTATATTTGTATTTGAATCCAGTACGAAAGAAAAAAATATTCAAAACCCACAGTATTGTACTTTTGTTATAACCAATCCATAGATCACAGTGAAGAAATATTTGCTCAGATTATTACTATTCTGTTCTCCTAAAGATAGTCTGCACTAAAAAGACCACCGCGAAGGTTTTTAAATATACTGCTCAAAAAAATAAAGGGAACACAAGCAGAAGACATCAGAGATCTGAATGAATGAAATAGCCTTATTAAATACTTTGTTCTTTACATACAGTAGTTCATACACTGCTCAAACAACTAAAGGGAACACAAAATTACTGTATGTAACGAACTATAAGGCTATTTCATTCATTCAGATCTCGGATATCTTCTGCTTGTGTTCCCTTTATTTTTTTGAGCAGTGTATTTACATATAATAATTTTCAAGCCTTTCTGATAATCATAAGCAACAATTCAAACGTTTTTAAATTGTGTGCCTTATTCCCACTTTCCTGGGCGAAGAAAGCCAGTAACCACTGAATAATTTACTTCTGCGAAAATATGAACAAGACAACGTTGTTAACACGACTATTCCTCGGGAATTTGCCGAGTGAAAGCAGCACTTTGCAGTGTTCCTGGCAAAACGCTTATTTAAAAAGAAATTAAAAACTTAAATCTTGAGACAAGCTGAGTTCCTGATGTAATTATTTTTGGAATAACTGCGTTACCACTTCCGGAGTAATTTTTTTTACTTCCGGGTAGAATTTACAACCACACTTCATTGTGGTCCTCTCCAATTTTGTTCCTTCCCGTAAAATTATGTAGAGGAAGTTGCCCTCCAGATTGCGTCCGTCCCCGATTTTCTTCCGGGTAGCAAAAAAGGACGGTGAGAATTCAAGGACGCTTTCACTTTTTTTCTCTTTCCGCGCGAATCACACAGGCGGGGTGTGTTTTTCGTTCTCATTTATCTTTCTGTCCTGAAGAACAAATGTCTGGACTGGTCAATTTCGAAGATGAAGAGGAAGTGAAAGTTTATTTGGAAAATCTGGGAACAGAATATAGTTTCCAGTGCTACAAGGAGCGCGATCCTGACGGTGAGGTCTGAGCAGCGTTAGAAATTAATGATCGCGAAGACTGCAGTGTAATTTATATCTCAACAGGATTATACCGTTCATTCTGCAGATATTATTTAAATGCTCTTAAAATCGATTCACTTAATCTGTAGGATTACAGGTCCACTCCATTTAGTTTAGTTTAGTTTAGTTTACTTTACTTTATTGTCATTGCACATGGTACAATGAAATTAAATGCTGTCTTCAGTGTATTTTATAACTATAAAAATAAAAACACAAACATACAACCTTTACATTCTGTATAATTGAAATTGAAAACCCGATATTGCACTATACCGTAGAATTCAATATGGTTATTGCTCTGGGATAGAAGCTGTTTTTCAGCCTGTTTTCCTTGTTTTTATTATCCTGTACCGTCTGCCAGATGGTAATAGTTCCAAAACAGGAACTACTTTACTTAACGGTGCAGGAAATCTGCCAGTGTATAGAGATATGATGGTATCTAATATATGGCTCACTATTGTGTAGTATGAATTCCTGTTATTTTGTTGCATGCATGATTTGGGGATGTACCCCTGAAAAAGGTTTTTGGAAGGAAGGCAGATCTGCTATTCATGCTAATTCACATGCTTCAAGAATTTTTATAATTGTGGGCTTGTTCCAAAACTGCTGCAAAAGTAAACCATGGAATAGGAAAATATAATATAATGGGAGTTTTGATCATGTTCTGATAAGACATTACATATGAACAAAATCTGAGGTTATTAATGAAAAATACCCTTAGCATTTTTATTTATTCATCTACTTTCTATACTGTCCAAGTGACTTAGCTTTTGAATTTTCATGTATTGTGTTATTTTTCTCACATATTGCATAACTATTCAATTTAATCTCCAGTTCAGAACTCAATTACAGTATATTATTCTTTGGGCCATTTTAGTAGGATAAATCCACTATTGTCCTAATTGAATATAATACTAGCAAAAAAGAAGGAGTGAGAGAACTTGCAAACAGAAATATAGTACAGTCATAATTTATCAAAGATTTATTTCCTTGAAAAATTGCAGGTTGCCATCGTTTAGCTGATTATCTAGCTGGAATAAAAGTCAACTTTGAAGGAGCTGCAAAAGTTCTAAAGGAGAACTGTGAAAATAATCTGCACAGTGAGAGCTGCTACAAACTTGGAAATTACTATTTGACTGGAAAAGGTGATAACATGTTTCTTCTTCTGTTCCTGAGATTATCTCTAAAAGAAAAGATAATTCAAATAAAGCTGTTCAAGAAATATGTATTATTTGAGGAAGCTTATGTCTACTCACCCAACTGTATTTTGTAAACCATGGTTGATGGCTTACTGTGTTGTATGAACTAACCAATTATAATGTCATTCAATAACTGGTGCTTTTTCCTTACAGGTGGGCTTCCAAGAGATGTGAAAACTGCTTACCAATGTTTTTTGAAATCTTGTGAAAAAGGTGGGAAGAAATCCATCAATGCTTGTCACAGTGCTGGATTACTGCTACAAGATGGACACGTAAACGAGGATGAGAAGCCTAATGTCCCTTTAGCCAGGGACTATTATAGTAAAGCTTGTGACAATGATTTTGCCCCCAGCTGTTTCAATCTAAGTACTATTTATCTTCAAGGAGCTCCTGGGATATCAAAGGATATGAGTCAAGCATTGCAATATTCTCTAAAAGCATGTGATTTAGGACACATGTGGGCATGTGCCAATGCTAGCCGAATGTACAAACTGGGGGATGGAGTTGAGAAGAATGATGCCAAGGCTGAAACCTTAAAGAACAGAGCAGAAACCTTATACAAAGAACAGAACATGACTGTAAATACTTTAACATTTGGACAGTAAACCTAAACAAATAATCTAGTTTGAAGAAGTGTACTTTGTTAAATAGGGCAGGTATTTAATTTCTAGATTTATTCTCTTGAATGCTCAAAACTTGTAAATTAAACTTTGTATAATTTATTGCATAAGGCAATAAAATAACTGGATTTAATGTTACTTTTTATTCTTTGCAACCCAGTGAAATGTTGGAAATAAATTTGTAAAGCTCTAGGGCAGGGCTGCCAAACTGCCGGCCCACGGCTGGGTGTGTCACGTGCTGGCCATGCCCATGCCCAGTTTAGCAAAGGGGGGGTAGTCCTGATACACCACATGATGCCGCTGTGACGACGCAAGTTGGACACTCCTGCTCTAGGGTCTCTGCCTATTATGAAGACAGAATAGAATCAAGGATTTCGAAAAGCCATGCTCATCACACTTCTTACCTGGTTTGTTTTAAAGGATGCGGGAATGTAAAGGTCAGGTTTAAGTCAATATGGTGAACTAGTTCTTAAATGCATTTTGAAATTACATATAGAAAATGAACCATTCAGGTCTTAGTTGTGATGCAGAAATGCATGCAAAGCAATACTGTAGAACCTATTCCTGTCAAGTAGCAGCTCTGTTCTGTAGCAAAGCCCTTTATGCAATTTCAGACAACACCAAAACACTCTATATCTTGGAATCTGACAAGTCATGGGTAATCCTTGGTTCCACTGTGTGTGCTTGTATGCACATTTCTGAAAAACAGCATGGAACAGAAATCTTAATTGCTGAATAACTGGGTAGGAGAGAGAAGTAATTGAAATCCTTAAATCCTCATAATGATCCTTGTAGGAGAAAATGTTTGTGTGATGTGCAAGCTTGACTATTGCAACATACTCTTCACAGGGCTGCCCTTGAAGACCACACAAAAGCTTTAATTGGTGCAGAACACAGTGGAGGTGATGGACATGACTAAGTATTACATAGCTCCCCCTATGTGAGCTGCACTAGCTGCCAGTTTGATTCTGATTGTGATCAAGGTGTTGGCCATCGAGCAGGTTATTTCCTGTATCATCTGCCCAGCCTCTCCAATCCAGCAGTGTTGGCATGTTTCAGATTCTTTTGATTAAACAATGCCATCTAAAGGAAGGAAGGAAGGTTTATAAAAAGAAAGGATGCTATACTATGCACACTTGCAAACTTAGCATTACATTGAAAAATGTACCTGATAGACCATTAGAACTTTAAAAAAGATTAGTTTCTAATCAATTTTTTTCAGGAAAATGTTCAAAAATTAACATAAATTTAAAAGAAAGAAGACTCTTGTGTGGACAAGAGAGGAGATGGACACAAGAAATATTTTATAGTGAAGCACAATCAGCATTATAAGCTCGAAGAAAATGGTGTGTTTAGATTTCATGGAGAAAATTTATGTGGATGCTAAGTGTTTTAAACAACTTGATGGGCCACAGTCAATAATCAGACTATTATATTTGGCTGGAGTTTCAGTGATCTTTTCTTGCAATAGATTGTTCTTGTGAAATGGCTCTGCAACTGGTACAAAAATTTAAGTTTGTTGCAGTAATTTCAGCATCAGAAGCACTGATATTAATTTTTTTAAGTATGCTGAATTACACAACAATCTTTTTTTTGCAAGAAAATAAGCATATATTTTTCTCCATTATGTATGCTGTGAGAAGTATCTACAGTAGAAAACAGTAGTATATGTCTCCTATATAGAATGTGCAAAATGCATCAACTCAGGAATCAACCACTCAAAATCTGGCATGTTGGGTTTCCTTTTGGATGATGCTGTTCCCTCCAGATTAAGTCATCCTAGGGATAAAGGACAGTTTGGCATGTTCTGGAAGTAAATATTTCAAACGGAGTAATTCAAAGTGTTTTAGAGGTAATGTTGCAAGTAAAACAATTTCAGAACTCACCCCCAGCTCTCCTTAAAATCCTTTTAAGTTCAGATGAGTATTTTTTTAAAAATATAACTGAAGAAATTAAGACAAATGATGAGATTTGCAGTTAATAAGTGAGTGGTTTTTTTAAAGAGCAACATTAGCTAAAGAAAATATGGATGTACGTAGAAACTGCCAAGGCAGAGATGCCAATAAGAATGTTTTTAGAATTCAGGACCAGATCATATAATAGGGAGGTTACACTCAAGCATGCACTAGTATAAAGAAATAGGATCTGGGTTTTCCCATCAGGAAAATAGGATTATCTCTCTGGCATAAATTTGGAATATTTAGTTGAATACTGTGGGAGTTCAGGTTATATATAAAAGTCTTTAGAAAACAATCATATTTCTCAGTTATCTTCTTATTTTTAAAAGTTAGCTTAAATAGTAAATAGATCCACATGGTATAACAAAACCCTGATATTCTATCCACTCTGAAGCAGCACCCCCACCCACTTCAGGGCATCTGAATGGAATTGCAGATTAAATTAAGATGCGTTTGCTAACTTTTTGATTCTGTTTAGAAGAGCATTGAGTAGGATAGATCAGTCCAAATGGCTTGTTTCTGTTTCAATGAATAGTTTTTAAAATTGTATTTGGTATTTTTTTTCTGTCACTAGGAGGCATCCAAGGTTTAAAATCTGCATTACAGCAGGTACTTCATAGCTAATCCTCAGGAAGCTGATTTCCAATGTGAGAAAAAACAAGTCAATTTGCAACATTATTTTTACTGCAATTTATCATCATTAGATGATAGGAACTAAGGAACTAATTTAAGCACTCAGCAGCTTCATATCCCAAATTTTTACTCATGGGGATTTCTAAATTGCACTATTTTACTACTGGGGGGGGGGTGGAAGGGGGGGGGAATGAAGGCGTTGTATTGTAATTAATGGACTGTTTCATAAATCCGTTAATACCCTGTATTTACAGATCATACTACTTATATAAACTAGTCCTTTTTCTGCCTTCTACTTCTTAAATCCTTTTTTCTTTCATTAATATACATTTTGTTCTCTCATTTAAGTTTAATGTAGATCTTTGTCAACATTATTAGGAAAACTATTACTGGTATGACCTGTAAAATAAATTACTCTTCTTGACAACTGAAGAGGAAAGGTAAAAGGATGACGCAGGTTATAGGAGCAAATTCAACAAGTCCCTTGAAAAGCAAATTAGAGACAATGAAAAAAACTCTTCAGGAGGAAATAGGTAGTTCATTTGTTTGAGGAAATGAAACTGATTTAAAAAATCAGTAATATGACAGGTATCAGTAAAAGTTGGATTTAGAAAGAGTGTAGAAGAGAGTGAACAGCAAAAGCAAAGCCTCAAAATACAGAAACAGGTGGTGATGCTACAATTATGAGAAAGAGAGCACTCCATCAGATTTCCAATTTCATTAAAAAGAGAAAGAGGGAGAATCTCTGGGCATTCCAAATGCTGTCCTTTTTGTAAGAAAGGTGTTGGAAGAAATGTCCATCTGGGTTCAGTTCCAAGTGGGGAGAAGGACACTGGAAACATGATGGCTGTTTAGAAAGCTGGTTTTTAATGGACAGAACCTCATGGTTTGAGATCCTAGGCAAAAAAAGGCACAGGGAGGTTGTGTGTGTGTGTGTGTGTGTGTGTGTAAGAGAGAGAGAGAGAGAGAGAGAGAGAGAGAGAGAGAGAGAGAGAGAGAGAGAGAGAGAGAGATTGATTGATTTATACCCTCTGTTGGGCTTTGAATTTGAGTTTGTATTCTGATTGGTTGTCAGACTCCCATGGGGCAAGGATCTAACTTTGTAGGCTGTCTGTGTCCAAGGCTTGGTTGGGCTTTGCTGGGTGATGTAATCTTCCTAGGTTCCATGTGGTGAGATGGGTAGAGGGCTAATCCTATCATATCCTGAGGGCCATGTCTTAATCCCATCACCCTGAAGCTGAAGTGGGGGCAAGGAATTGCAGGGAGCTGCTTTGTCTTTAAAACATATTTCTCCTTTTTTCATCCAGGGAAACATAATATTTTGCCTTTTTAATATTTCCTAAAATATTTCATTCTTCTAGGAGAGGGGTGGGTGCTAACTTCCTTCAAAGGTATTCCTGTTTTTCAATGTTTTCTCTGGTGACTGAACAGGAAGGAGAGGTTTTTAAAGTCAAAAAGTCTTACTTTTAACAAAGAAGCAGGACAGTGATTGAGTAAGGCTATCGTTTTAAAATAATTTAGTATTGTTTTGTCCAAGATGGATGAAAAAAATATGTAACAGTCCATAATTGTTACCCAGATTCCTAGTGTCTGGGGATTTTTTTAATGGTATGGGCCTGAAATTGATTGCAACAGAAATGTAATTTATTAAGAACTGGTACGTAATTTTTGTGTGTACTGTATTTACAGCAGTTTTTCTCAACCATAGCAATATATGGACTTCAGTTGCTAAGGTTAAAAACACTGATTTACAGTGTTAAGCAAGGCTATAGATTTTCTTTTCTCTTACATTCTCAGTGGAACTTTTCTCTCTTAGAACAATTCTTGGTACTAAAGCAATAGAACACGTAGCAGCTTGGAAATAATGTTTTATCTTTTATTTTACACAAATTTATTGTGAGTTTGCCTAGTCTCATCTGTGAGTAGTTTGCAAAGCAGACACTCTGGCATTACATACTCAAATAAAATGAGGAAAAGTATTCATTCATGAGATTTAAAGCTTGTATTTCCCTCAAAAATGGCACTTCATAATTCCTTGATTTCTGCCTGAATTAATAATAATTAAAAATTGAAATTTCAATCCTACACAGGATACCTTACCAGAACCCCAAATTTATTAACTGAAAAAGAATCACTAGACTTAGTGTTAAGTTGGGTGAATGAGGACGCAGCAAGCCAGAGTAGTAAGTGACAACAGCTCTTTATTATAGGGTGAGACTCCAGCAACTGACCTGGGGAGCCAGCTCCCTTTATATACCTTGCAGTTGTGGTGGTCAGCCAATCAGCTGAGGGTCAGTTAATTTGAACTTCCCGCCAAACAAACCTATTTACATAACACTCCTCCCCTCCCAGAAGTCACTTGGGGTGTTATTTGCATACAAAGTCTCTCAGGTGACTAGGGCGTGTGCGAGTCCTAGCTGACCTGCGCAGTTCAGTCGGAGGGGCGGCGTCGAGCAGGTCGGAGGGACTTTCTGTTTCTCCCTGCTCCGCCGATGAGGCCTCCGGGACCTCTTCGTGGGCGGCGACTTCTCCTGCTGTTGGGACTACCTCGATGGGGCGGCGCTGGATACCAGAGTCCTCAGCTAAGTCCTCCGCTCTACTCGGGCTAGTGGTTTGTGCTTCTGGTTGGTAGTCGTGGTCGGAGATGGGGTCGTCTGGTGTGTCTTCGGTGTCTGTGGTTACTCTTTTTCGTAATTGATCAATGTGCCTGCGCCAAACTCTCCCGTCCCCCATGTCTACCCTGTATGACTTGGGGCCTGTGATTTCTGTGATTGTTCCGGCCTCCCAGAGTGGGCCCTGTCCATAGTTTCTAGCGTGTACCGGTGTTCCTATGGTGAACTCTCTAAGTTTCCTTTCCCCCCCCTTGAAGACCTCTGGGGAGTAGTTGGGGTTTAGTCTGTCTAGAACTCCCCGGAGTTTCCGCCCCATTAGTAGTTCGGCCGGGCTTCGGCCTGTGGCTGTACAGGGTGTGGAGTGCTGGGCTATTAAGAATTTGTCTACCCTTTCCTGCCAGTCTCCGGGGCTTAAGCGTGAGAGGGCCTCCTTTGCTGACCTCACAAATCTCTCCGCCTGTCCGTTACTAGCCGGGTGAAACGGGGCAGAAAGGACATGTCTGATCCCCAGTCCCGCTAAGTACCCCTCGAACTGTGTTGCGGTGAACTGTGGCCCGTTATCTGACACTAGGATGTCCGGTAACCCATGTGTGGCGAATAATTGTCTTAGCTCTCTGATGGTTGCGTCGGTGATAGTGGCCTTCATTAGCTTGATCTCCAGCCATTTGGAGAATGCGTCTACGACGACCATGAAGGTCTGTCCATGGAATGGGCCTGCAAAGTCAATATGTATTCTGGACCAGGGTCCCTGGGGCCTTTCCCACTCCCTCACGGGTGCCGTTGGCGGGTCTGATCTGGACTCTTGGCAGGGCTGACATCTCCCCACCCACTCTGTAATGTCTGCATCCATGCTGGGCCACCAGACGTAGCTCCTGGCTAGCCCCTTCATTCTCACAATCCCAGGGTGCCCCTCATGCAACAACGTTAAGACCTTTTCCCTTAAGCGTGAGGGAATAACAACCCGATCACCCCATAGTAAACAACCCCCTTGCATTGTCAATTCGTCTCGTTTTCCCGCGAACGGTTTAAATTCCCCGCTCCCAATCTTTTCCGGCCACCCCCTCATGACCCAACTTGCGACTGTCCGGATCACGTGGTCCTTGGTTGAGGCTCTTGCAACCTCGGCTGATGTTATGGGCCCAGAGTCCAAAACGTCTATCAGCAGGATGGGGATGCCGGGTGTGGGGTCTTCTAGGCTGTCGGGTAGTGGGCATCGGCTGAGTGCGTCTGCGTTGCCCATGTTCGCCCCTGGTCGATGTACCAGGCGATAGGAGTATGCTGCGAGGAAGATGGCCCAGCGTGTCATCCTGGGCGACAGTGCTGCCGGGGTTGGTCGATCTCCCGCAAGGAGACCCAGGAGTGGTCGATGGTCTGTGATTAGCTCAAAATCCCTCCCGAACAAATACTCGTGGAATTTCTTTACTCCCGAAACGGCGGCGAGGGCCTCCTTGTCGAGCTGGCTGTAATTTCGCTCGGCTCTTGATAGAGTTCGGGAATAATATGCGATGGGTGCTTCCAGGCCATTCGGGAGTCTATGGCTCAGGACGGCTCCCACCCCGAACGGGGACGCGTCACATGCTAGGACAAGGGGGAGCGTTGCGTTGTATTGAATTAAGAAGCTTTCAGCTGATAGTAGCTTTTTAATGCCGGCAAATGCCCTGTCTTCAGCCTTCCCCTATTTCCAAATGGCTTTCTTGGTTAACAGTCTATGTAGGGGTTCTGCCACTGTTGCCTTGTCTTTGAGGAAGATAGCATAAAAATTTAATAGTCCCAGGAAGGCCTGTAACTCTGCCTTGTCCTTGGGGGTGGGTGCTTCTCTGATTGCCCTGATCTTGCTCTCTGTGGGGTGTATGCCGGTGCCATCTACCCTGTATCCCAGGAATTCGACTGAGGGGACTGCGATCATGCATTTATTGCGTTTTACTCTGAGTCCCGCATCCCTGAATTTCCGTAGGACCTCCCTCAGCCTTTCTCTTAGCTGCTGCTCGTTGTCCGCGGTGATGAGCACGTCATCAAAATAGGGCACCACCCCAGGGATCCCTTGTAGAAGCCGCTCCATGGTACTTTGGAACAGTCCGGGGGCCACGCTTACTCCGAATTGCAAACGGGTGCACTTGAAGGCCCCTCTGCGGGTTACGATAGTCTGTGCCTCTGCGGTAGCACCATCTACTGGCAGCTGCTGGTACGCCTGTGCCAGATCGAGTTTTGCGAATATCTTGCTGGGGCCCAGGGAATGCAACAAGTGGTGAACGACTGGCACTGGATAGGCGCTCTGCTGCAGGGCCTTATTGATTGTGCATTTATAATCAGCGCATATGCGCACTGATCCGTCCGGCTTGACCGGTGTCACAATTGGGGTCTCCCATTTGGCGTGGTCGACTGGAACGAGCACCCCTTGTTTGATCAATTTATCCAGCTCAATGTCTATTTTGGGCTTCAGGGCAAATGGTACACGCCTGGGCTTTAAGCGGATGGGTGCGATGTTGGGGTCTAGATTAAATGAAATCGGGGTCCCCACATACTTGCCCAGCCTCTTGTCGAACACGTCCTGGAACTCCTGCATCAGGTCTTCCTTCAGGGTGCTTCGAACGTTCCTTACTCCGGTGAATCCCATGCCTAGGGCTCTAAACCAGTCCATGCCCAGTAGGCTGGGAAGGTTGTCTCTGACGATGGTGAGGGGCAGTTTCTCGGTAAACTCCCCGTACTGGACTTGGAACTCGCCTCTGCCTTCGACGGGTATGCGGTTCCCTTGGTAATCCTTCAGTCTGCGAAGCTGTGGCTGGAGCTGTCGCTTGTGTGCGCTGGGGATGACTCTCTTTAGGGTTTCCCAAGACATGATGGATATCGGCGATCCCGTGTCGATCTCCATCTGGCACTCCCGTCCCTCGATCTCGACCGTGGTGTAGGTCTTTTCTCCGGGCGAGGTGCAGGTCCGTGCGATGCGAATGGTGTAGGCCCCAGCGTCTTCAAATTTCGCGCCCTTCCGGTTTCCGCCATCCCTGTTGGGCCTTCGGTGTGGCGCCGTCTCGGATTGGGCCGTTTGGCCACGTGGTCTGTAGCTCTGGTGTGTTTTCGACCTACAGACTCTAGCGATGTGGCCCCTCTTCTCACAGGAACGGCAAACGGCGTCCCTGAACTTACAGTTTTGTCGTGAGTGGGACCCTCCGCAGCTGGCGCATCCGTCTCTGGGCTCTCTGCGGGCTGTGCGGGGCTGCTCGGTGCGGTAGACCTCTTCTTCAGACTCCCCCTCGCTGGCGGTGCTTACGGCCTCTCGGTGCACAGGCGCCGTCTTCTGCGTTGTTCTGGTGAGGCGGGAGCTCTTTAGTTTCTCTGCGGCCTTTACTGACGACTCTTGCGCCCTGGCCTCGTCTAGCGCGATGTGTAGGGTCAGGTTTGACCTCGCAAGCAGTCTTCTCTGGAGCCGGCTATCTCTCACTCCGCAAATTAGTTGCTCTAGGAGCATCTCATCCAGGTCTCGGTACTCACATTGGGTTGCGGCCTTACGCAGGGCAGCGACGTACTCGCTGATCGATTCGCCCTCCTGCTGGAGCCGTTGCCGGAATTCGTAGTGCTGCACGTACTTCGATGGCGTTGGTGCATAGTGGTCTTTCAGCAGGGTCTGTAGCATCGACCAGGAAATGTTGTGGACCGAATTCGGCTCCGACAATGCCTCGTCTGTGTCGAAGACCCTTGGCCCGCAGTGACTCAGGAACAGGGCTTTCTTCCGAACGTCCGGTAGCCCTTGCATGTCGTTTGCCACCATGAAGCACTCGAACCGGGACATGTAGGATCCCCACTTCTCTTCCTTGGGGTCGAAAGGCGCTGGCGGGGTATAGGCAGACATCGTTTCGGGATTCTCCTGTGTTCCGCTCGCTCGCCTGGCTGGATTCAGATGCGGTCTCGGGTCCCCTTCTCTGAATGTGGCTTCAGCTCCTTTGAGTGTGGCTTCAGCTCTTTTTTTTTTTGTGTGTGTGTGTGGCTTCAGCTCTCCTCTGCTTCTGGCCTCAAAATCCCACCTTCGTCGCCAATGTTAAGTTGGGTGAATGAGGACGCAGCAAGCCAGAGTAGTAAGTGACAACAGCTCTTTATTATAGGGTGAGACTCCAGCAACTGACCTGGGGAGCCAGCTCTCTTTATATACCTTGCAGCTGTGGTGGTCAGCCAATCAGCTGAGGGTCAGTTAATTTGAACTTCCCGCCAAACAAACCTATTTACATAACACTTAGTATACTAGTATCTCAAAATCAGGTAGATCTATTTTAGTAGTTTAGCTTGCTTAGTTGCCTAAAATACATAGTAAATTTTGTTCCCTGAGATTGTCAATCCTTACTTTATTCAATGTGCAATCAGACATAGATTATACGTTCAGGAACAATTTATAATTCCAAAATCATTGGTTCAGGACAGTGCTAAATTCAAGTAATGCAAAACTAGCATTATGTTGTTTTTTTTAAAGCTGAGAATAATGTGCCAGGAAAACAAGCTCCAACCTTGGCAAAGTGAGTGTATTTTTTTCCATTTCCACTGCAAACTGTTTTTCTCATAACTCCGCAGCTGTATTTTGGAGATGCAGTTTTGTTTTTTTATGGGAAAAAAGACTCAGATTTAAATTCTAGCCCTGTATCTCTCAACCTTGGCAGCTTGAAGATGTGTGGACTTCAATTCTCAGAATTTCCCAGCCAGTGACACTTCTCTAGCCTCTTGAGGATCTTGGAGACCTTATGTATAGGCAAGGCACAAAATGAGATAACTTGCCACAGCCAGCTTGTCATGGCCAACTTGCCATGGCCAACTCAATGCAGCCAACTCACCATGGACAACTCGCTGCAAGACAATTTAACAATTCATTTAATTATTTAAACTAAATTAAAAATTATTTTAATTTTTGTCATTCATATTTTATTCTGTCCCTCCTTTTGCATCCTTTCTTTAATGATTCTATTCCATCATTTCTTTGATATTAGTGTAACTCTTGTCCTGCAGCGAGTTGTCCCATAGCAAATTGGCCATGGTGAGTTCTCCTGCAGTGAGTTGGCCACAGAAAGTAGGCTGGGGCGAGTTGGCCATAGGCAACACTGAGCTAGATGAACAAGTTCAGCTTTGTTATAAAGCTTCATCCTGTTTCTCTTCTACAATGTGGGATTCTTTTCATGACAAATGTAACACTAGAAGTGCTGCCCAGACATGTAAAAAGAAATAAAATGGAAAAGGATATTGCAATAGAACCTGCTCTAAGTGCAAATTACAGCTATAGCCTGGGTGGCAGCTTTGCCAGCCTGCAATATCTTACTGGAAGATTGTAAAAATAATAAAGAAGAAATAGTTTTCCCTTTCAAAATTTGAAAATCATACCTTGCTGTACATGGTATTACCCAATCTTTTATAATGATCCTTCTGATCAAAGAACTTACTGTTCTGGGAGACATGAGAGAAATTAGAAAATTCTATGGGAAAAGCATTAAGTATATGAAGGTAATGAAATTGGGTATGCTTCTTTTCATATCTTCTGAAGAGGTTGATTGGTAGATGTTTTTTAAACTGTTCCACTTTTGTTCTCTATAATAGACTTTGGCCTCTTCATATATTTTGAATCAATGCAGTTTTGAATTAACTATATTATATAACTAGACAATCTGTGCCCTGCTGAGTCATCATTTTAGAGATATTTCCTTAGTGATGTAGGAAGTTAGCATCCACCCCTTTCCTGGAACAATGAAATATTTTAGGAAATATTAAAAAGGCAGAATATTGGTCTTCCGGGTGTGCTTCAAGGTTTTGGTTACTATCTTTAGAGCGCTCCATGGCTTAGGACCAGGGTACTTACGAGACCGCCTCCTGCCACCAATAGCCTTTCACAAACCAGTTCGCTCCCATAGAGAGGGACTCCTCAGGGTGCCGTCGGCCAAACAATGTCGACTGACGGCCCCCAGGGGGAGAGCCTTTTCTGTGGGGGCACCTACCATCTGGAACGGGCTTCCCCCGGAGTTACAAAACATCCAAGACTTACGCATATTCTGCCATGCCCTGAAAACATTTCTATTCCAACAAGCTGGTCTGGCCTAACTCTCCCTTTTAATTTGGCTTTTAAACTGGCTTTTAAATTGGGTTTTAAACCTCTTTAGATAAATTTGGATGTTCTTAATCTTTGAGCCTAAATTACTTAATCTGTTTCTTAATAGTTTTTAACTTCTATATGTATTTGTATTTATTATGGCTGTTCACCGCCCTGAGTCCTTCGGGAGTAGGGCGGTATACAAATATGAGAAATAAAATAAAATAAAATAAATATTATATTTCCCTGGATGAGAAATGGAGAAACATGTTTTAAAGACAGAGCAGCTTCCTGCCTCCCCCACCCCACACACACCTTTGTTAATGGGCCAGAGGCAGAAACTCAATCCTTTGTCAAAGGACCATCATCTGCAACACAATAGGACCCATCTAGGACAGAAACTCACTACATGGCACCTGGGAAGATTACATCAGCCAGCAAGGCTAGCTAAGACCCCCACCCTCTGGAAGTCTGACAACCAATCAGGATACTCTTTCTGGGCCCCAGGAAGTTCAAAGCCAGAGAGAGCATAAAACCTGGGGACTTGCTGTATCTCGCTCCTTTTCTGTTCAGGAACTCAAGCCATGTGATCCTGTCCACTATTAAACCATCTTTCCAAGCAGTCTCCATGTTTCCAAAGTCTTTTTCCCCACTTGGAGCTGAACCCATAAGGATATTTCTTCCTACAGCTAAATGAACAGATAGGGGGGAAATATGGAGGAACAACACCAGCTAAAAAAACAAGATACCACACAAGGGATCTGTCACCCACTCTAATCCAAAGCATGGGAAAATATTCAGATTTTGAGGGCTTGTTTAAATAGGGTCTTGTGGAAAAGACATAAATTTCAGGGGAAACATTATTCCCGAAGGCAGAGACAAGGGCAGACAAAACTTTCTTCTTATGTCCCATCAGACGATAATGTTTAATCAGAGATCAAAAAAATACAATTTCTGTCAATATGTACAGA
The DNA here is from genome assembly GCA_022577455.1 of Arizona elegans. Classification (NCBI taxonomy): domain Eukaryota; kingdom Metazoa; phylum Chordata; class Lepidosauria; order Squamata; family Colubridae; genus Arizona; species Arizona elegans. The sequence continues at coordinate 144,315,078 of JAKOOJ010000002.1, forward strand.
ATGGGCTACAAGGAAAGGTTATCCCTCACATGATCAGGCTCCATGTCATGAATTTTATAGGGGATAATGAGTAATTGCATTCTGAAGTCTACTAGTAACAGGTGTAGTTTACAAAGTAAAAGTGTTACATGGCTATAACATGTTCTGCTCACAGTAGCTCATGAAGTAAAGGTGTTACATGGCTATAACATGTTCTGCTCACAGCTACCTGTGATACTGAATCTTGGGCCTACTACTTCTAAGAATTTTTGAAGGGCAGCCCCATGTAGAGCACATTGCAATATTATGGATGCAAGGTGACCATAGCTTGCATAGCTTGAGTAACAGTCTGGAAAAGCCTCTTGGTCCATATATAGGCACAACTGACACAGTAAATGAACCTTTCTAAGCCACCCACTACTCACAATTTAGCTACAGTCCTGAATAGGTAGAAGTACCTCCCTATTCAGGGCTAAAGAGTATCTAATCACTCCAGACTCAGGATGCCCAGCCATACAGTCTTGTCAGGGTTGAACCTAAGCCTACTTCTGCCTGTCTAGACCAGGGGATCTCCAAACTTGGTAACTTTAAGACTTGTGGATTTCAACTGCTAGAATTTCCCAGCCATCAATGGGAGTTGAAATCCATAAGTCTTAAAGTTGCCAAGTTTGGAGATCCTTGTTCTAGACCAGTGGTTCCCAACCTTTTTTTTGGCCATGACCCACCTAAGCATCTCTAAAATCCTTATTACCACACCCCCCGCCCCCCGTGACATATAATTCTTACTATTCAAAAAGTGAACTCTTACTCACACGGAGGAAGCCTAAAAGGCCATTAACTTGGTTTAAACAAGGTTCCAAAGAACATGGCATTCATAAAAGAGGAAAATAAAAGAACAAAAGACAGTAGAAGTACTGAGGAACTTAAAAAATATGAAGGGATATGAAAAAACAGCAAATAAAGTTTCAAAACATATAATAGAGAACTGAAATGCATAAATATAAAATAATTTTAATGAAAGCCTTTTTTTGTAATACTTTGATCATATTAATTACTATACATATTAAAATAAAGGTACCTAACAAATTCAAAATACAATTTGAGCTCACCTCAAGATCATATTTACAACGCAATCCTATGCATGTCTACTCAGAAGTAAGTACCATTGTCTTCAGCGGGGCTTACTCCTGGGAAAATGTTTTGCAACTTTAGAATTGCAACTTTAGTCTACTTAAGTTAGTGAGATGCTTGTGCTTGATGCCCGCTGCAGAGAGATTTTATATTAGGCTCCAATTTAGTCAGCTTCATTCTCAAGTCTCCTCATTCAGTGATATCCAGTCAATTTCTTTTCAAATCATTTACAGCACTAAAGCCACATTCAGCTAAATATGAAGATGGGAACGGTAACAGCAATTTTCTTGCAAAGTAGATTGAATTTGGGTATTTAGTTTCTGTCTCATCACAAAGCCATACCATCGCTCCCTTTATATTGAATAAAGTTTTAAATGATTCATTGTTTTGCATTTCCGAGAGTTCTTCTTGGTACTGCATTGAAACATCAGATAGATCCACCAGCACTGGTTGTACTACCCATGTTGGAAAATCAATTTGTTTTAAATCAGAAAATCTTTCTTTCAAATCAGAGGCCAATATTTTCAGATGATCCACAATGACAAGTACAGCAGTATCAGTCACCTCACATTTTTTTAGCCAATAAACATGTCAAAATTTTTGTCAGAAATATGTTTTTGATATAACTCTATAAATATAATGAAGCCAAATATCTTCACCTTTGCATCAACAAGAGTTTTATTTGTTCCTTGAAGTTGTTTATTCAACATATTCAGTTTTTCAAAGATATCTGCTAAATAACTCACAAATGCTTTACCATCAACGGTTAGCAGCTTCTTCATTTCAGGCTTGTCACTTAAAAAGTCACTAAGAACATCAAATAGTTCCATTAATCTTTTCAAACAATTTCCCTTTGAGAGCCACCTTACCTCAGTGTGAAGTACAAGTTTCACATGGTCTGCATTTTTATCTTCACAAAATTGCTTGAAGAGACGCTCACATTTGGCATTAGCTTTGATAGCATTGATACATTTTATAACTGATTTTACCTCATTAAGAACAGGAGTAATATTTTTGGATACTAAGTTCTCTCTGTGAATAACACTGTGCACAAGAAGCATTTCTGGATTCCCATCTTTCATCAATTTTAAGCAGCCATTTTTCTTGTCAATCATAACAGCAGCGCTATCTGCAGCACAAGATATTATGTTTTCCATTGATATATTATTGACATCTAAGTAATTTTTTAACTTATTATATATAAGTAGTAGTTGTGATGGTCTCTAATGATTTGCAGAATAATATTGCTTCAGCAAATTCACCTTTATCAATATATCTTGCATAGGTTAGCAATACGGCCTCATTGTCTCTCAGAGTTGATTCATCCATTTGTACTGAGAATTTTCTTGATTTCAGTTTTTCAACAAGTTGTATTTCAATATCTTCACTCATTTCATCTATTCTTCTGCCAACAGTATTGTTACTGAGTGGCATGGATTTCACATCTTTGTCATCTTTTTCCAGAACTGTTTTAAGAAATGCTGATATTGATGGTTTAATTAAATCCTTCCCTATAGTATGATTTTTTTCCAGATTTAGCAATGAGTAAAGAAATTTCATAACTACCCTCAAGAGTACGACTGACGGTAACAGTTTGTGCAGCGAACAGAGACTTTATTGTTGATCTTTTTTCAAACTTCTCCTTTAAAGACTTGATGTAATTTAAATCTGAATTTACATACAGACTATGTTTTGTCTTCAAATGCGCCTCAAGACGACCTTGTTTCATTAATTCGTTGGTCAAACATTGTTGGCATAAGAGGCAGAAAGGTGACCATTCATCATGGGGAGCAGGTATGAAGCCAAGTTTTAAATATTTGTGTGAATACTGACGAACTTTTTTCTTGCTTGCACTACTCATTTTATGCCTAGGGTTTGTGACTAAAAGAAATAACTGTGAAAAAAACTTATGAAATTATTAAAAGAAATAACTATTAAAAGAAGATGGTGCAGAAAGAGGGAAATTAAAAAAAAACATTCTTAGCTTAATTTATGAATAATAAGCTTGTCATGAATGAAAGGGGAGTTGTAACCTATGACCCCCCCCACTCACCCACTTGGTTTGAACCTGCAGCTTAGTGGGGAAATGCTTTGGTAGTTGAGTACGTGGAGTGAATCACACAGGCTTGGCATATGTGGCCCAGCCGCAGATTGCTCTGAGAGGAAAGTCTTGTAAAACACGACCTGGAAAAACACAGACTAAAAATAACTGTAAATCTAACAATTTCTTACTTAAACCTGGGTCCTGGTTCTGTATCAGCAGCCATCCCCTCTGTCAGCACTCCCTGCAATCACAGAGCAGCAAAGCCCACAGGAAAAAGAGATAGAGACTGCCAGTCCCATGATCTTTAGTGGGAGTACATCTGATTGGCTTGCAGTTGCTCCCTCCTCTCCCCAGCTGGGATATTCTTTTCAGACCAGGCCCTAAAAAATGCACTTTAACAAAGACAACAATAGGTAAATGAAACACAGCTGTTTCATCACAAATATATAAGAACAATTAGCAGGCTTTTAAAAATTCAGTTAAGAGCTCATTTTCGAATTGCCCCCTTTAAAAATCAAATTGCTCCCCTGTGGGGCCTGGGCCCCATGTTAGGAACCACTGCTCTAGACTCACACAGCCTCAGACGTGTGCAGGCCAAATTCCTTGTTAAAATTAATGTAGGTCAATTTCCACACCAATCTTTTTACTAATTTCTATAACTTTCCATTTTGATCTATTAATATACACAAAACATGGCAGTAGCTAGTGCTCCTTCTGTGAATAACATTACAGCTTGAATAAAAAGCTAAGTAAAAAATAATTAGCTAGTTATCAGAACAATGCTACTAAATCACAAATAGTTCAGAAATCAGAGGATTTTAAACTTCTTCAACTTTTGTGGCTTGATCTAAACTTTATTTCATGCCTTCTGTACAGATAATCTTGTAACTATACCAATTCCCCTCCGCTTTCATGGTCAAGGTTATCTTTATTTCATCCCATGTCTTTGAGTGAACATTTGATTGCTGTGAACACTTGAGAAAAATGTTATTTTCTTCAAGGAAATAGTAATTTAAGTGGCAGTTGTGTCCAGCTATAGAGTTAGGATCCCACAGGGCAGGAACAAAGCGATTCTTGAGAAAGCTGAATGGAGCTACAATTTAATAGCAGCCTTGAACTTTGGAAGGAAATGTGGATTTCTAATGGAAAGTGTGATAATGAATGCTCAAAAAAATTAAGTTGGTTGTTTGAGTTAAACAGATTATGAAAGATATTGATTATAAGAATCATGTCTATCAAAAATCCGAAGTGATGTTGCTAGGTTCTCCAGTGATAAGATTAAAATTCATCCAGCCTGATCCAATTGTTTGACCAAAAGTAAAATGGTTATGGCAGGCAAAAGATATATGCAATAAAGAATGTATGCCAAGATCCAGGACCTGATGGGAAGCTAACCTGACTAATCAAGCACACTGGTCACTATCCCTTTCTGTTCATTGTTGGGACAAATGATACAACCAGAAAGGTTCTCGAAAAATGTTACAAAGGAGCCAGCTACATGTTACTTTCCGAAAGACCTTGACCAACATGAAGGGAAAAGATCTAATGAACAGGTATCTGAGCATACTGCTCTGTTCACTTAGGCACAAAGTCTGCTGGGTGCCTTGGGCCAGTCATTCTCTCTCAGCCCTAGGAAGCAGGCAATGGCCAACCACTGTAATCTTGTAATACTGTAATATTGCCAAGAAAACTGCAGAGACTAATCCAGGCAGTTGCCAGGAGTGAATACTGTGTTATTTCAATTACCGTACTTTTTGGAGTATAAAATGCACTCCCCGCCCACAAAAGAGGGTAGAAATGTTGGTGCATCTTATACACCAAATACAGCCATTTTTGGCCTCCCAAAGCCCCACCCTGTGTGTCCCATTTTTGTGAAAAATGGACCTGTTTTTCACAAAAATGGGGTGCGTAGAGGCTTTGGAAGGCCTGCAGAGTACTCCTGTGGGTTGGGGAGGGCAGAAACACCCCCTTTTTTGCAAAAAGCAGGCCCTTTTTGGCCACCCAAAGCCACCAGGCATCGCATTTTTGCCCTCCCCAGCCTCCAGGAGCACTCTGCAGGCCTCCCAAACCCTATGCGCCAGAAGTGGGTTTCAACAGGTTCTGACCAGTTCTGGAGAACCGGTAGCAGAAATTTTAAGTAGTTCAGACTGGAGAACCGGTAGTAAAAATTCTGACTGGCCCCGCCCCCATCTATTCTCTGCCTCCCAAGTCCCAGCTGATCAGGAGGAAATGGGGATTTTGCAGTAACCTTCCCTTGGAGTGGAGTGGGAATGGAGATTTTACAGTATCCTTCCCCTACCATTCCCACCAAGCCACACCCATCAAGTCATGCCATGCCCACCAAGCCACACCCACAGAATTGGTAGTAAAAAATTTTGAAACCCCTGCTCTGCGCACCCCGTTTTTGTGAAAAATGGGACACGCAGAGGGTTTGGGAGGCCTGCAGAATGCTCCTGGGGGCTGGGGAGGGTAAAAACTTTTTTTGTTGCTTACCTCTTTGAATCTTGGTGCGTCTTATACACCAGTGCCTCTTATAGTCCGAAAAATACAGTACATGGGTTGATATTATAAAGATGCTTTAAGGGGGAAAAAAGAAATGACTATACTACTGGGAAGGCTCTGCATACACAGAATAGTCTTCCCTTTGCAACCAGCTAGGAAGTCATCGACTGCTATCCTGAAACTATCCCAAATTATTATACAAAGTCAGCAATGCTACTCATAGGCTGTGGATGTGGACATTACAACGATGAATACTCTATCCCTTTTGATGACTTGTTGTTCATAAGTAAGTGGGTGGGTGAGCTTATATTGGAACACCATTCTGTCAAAACACTTGGATTCTATGGGTGTCTCAGAAGGGTACTTTTCTCCCTTCTCAAGGATGTAAAGGAAACATATTGTGACAGTTGCTGTCTGGGTCAGCCCTTAGTTTACAGTCTATATATATAAGCCCTCTATTGATCTATGACTAATTGCTTTGTCAGGAAAGGCTTAACTCCACCATGGTTATCATCCTGCAGCTGGCTAACTCTTTGCCTTGACAATATAATTAGAACTATAATTCTAATATTCTATGCTATACTCAAGTTTAATGAAAAACTATGATGAACCTTGGCTCCTATATTATACATGATAGGTAGATAGATTGACCTGTTGAAACACTTGACTTTTTGCAAAAAATGCAGCCTTCATTTCGAACTTACGTAATGATTTAATAGCAGCCTTTTAGCCATTTTCAACAGGGCACTTTAGAATTTATTTCAATGTGGAGCAGCTGTTAACAGGCTCCTGGCATACCTTATTCAAACTTGTAAAAGCTGTTTACACAGTAATGGCTTATTATTTGTTTTTATCTGCTATTAAGTACTGAGGAAGGAGAAAGTGAATTTGGGCTAGAGAACCAATATATAAAATTGGAGATGTTTAGGCAAATGTTTTAAAATTAGTATATAAAATGGACCCATTTCCAAATGGCTAATGATGTCCTAAAATCTATTCCTGTACCACTTGGTTTTCTCCTTTCTTCACTACTTTGGATAACTTCTTTTCATATGCCTAGCTGAGGTATATTCTGTGGTAAGACATGTTCTAATTTTCTATTTTTATCCTGACATTCATTGCCTCCATTTATTGATCTTCCAATATCTGTTGCTAAGCAATGCAGTTGTTAAGTGAATTGTGTGGTCATTGAACAACTCTGGCTTCTCCCATTGAGTTTTCTTGTTAGAAGCCAGCTGGGAAGGTCACAAATGGTGAACACATGACCATGGGACAGTGCAACTGTCATAAATACATGCCAGTTGATAAGCCCCTGAATTTTGAACATGTGACCTTGGGGATGTTGCAATAGTTGTCATTGTGAGAACTATCATAAGAAGTGGTGTGATTCAGCCGGTTTGCACCTGTTCAGGCGAACTGGTTGTTAAATCACACACACACACACACACACACACACACACACACACACACACACACAGCCCTGCTATCAAAGTGGATCCTGGGTGCTGTGCTGCACTGCAATGGAGAAACAGGCAATGGAGTGACTGATGTGAGGGAAGGAAAAGGCCGCTTTCCCTCTTTCTTCTCCCTGATCCTCCTCCTTCCTTCATGCCAGCCGCTCCGTTTCCCATTTCTCCATTGCAGCGCAGTGCCCAGGATCCACATTGATATCGGGGTAGGTGTAATTGTGAACTGGTTGTTAAATTATTTGACACTAGTCGTAAGTCTCTTTTTTCAGTGCTGTTGGAATTTTGAGCAGTCACTAAACGAGTGGTTGTAGATTGTCATGTAGTGCCCTGAATTAACCACTAAGCAAAATAAGCTTAATGTGCTTGGATCGGGGGTCCCCAACGCCCAGGCCATGGACCAGCACTGGGCCATGGCATGCCAGAAACTAGGCCGCACAAACAAATGAAGCCCCATCTGCGGGATGCAGGCAGCACACAAAACCAAGCCCCCTCAAGTCTACGGAAAACCCTCTCTCCATGGAACCAGTTCCTGGTGCCCAAAAAATTGGGGGCTACTGGCTTAGATAATCAAGGGAAGGGGAAAACTACAGAATTTCTCTCCCCCCACCCCCAGTTATTTCACCCTTCATTCTTTCACTACCATGCTCAACTTTAGTTTTCAGCATTAGTCTTAATGTTTTGTCAGTTAAACAATAGAAGGCCCAAGGCTGTACTGTTACAAGGATTGATGGATCAGGCCCAATGAAGAGACTTGAGACTTCAAGTAAAATATCTCTCCTTTTATTTGCAGGTTCATCATATCATCACTTGGTTACATTAGGATCTGAGCAACATGGGGGAGTGTGCCCACCTTTTGTACCTGTGGGCGGGGATTCAGGTAAGGAGGGGCCTATGGGAGGAGCTGGCCAGGTGGGTGTCTGGGTTAACCCTTGCACTGCTGAGCTATAGCTGGTCCCTGGCACGGGTAGGGCATTTATACCTGACAAATCCCCCTCTAAATGCCTGATCTGTGTCTGTAGGCCTGACTGACCGGTTGGTACCCTGTGGTGAATGCTGAGCTTGGAAACTAAGTGTGAGTGTTGTTTGCCCTGCAGAGGTTTTGTGAGTATGTCTGCGGTCTGTTCTTCTGTATCGCAGTGTATGGCCTTTATGAAACCGATTCTGGAGAGCTGTCTCACGTGCTTGTATTTTATATCTATGTGCCTTGATCTTTGCCCTACAGCGTCGGACATGGATATTTCTATAGCGGCTTTGTTATCCTCGTAAATATTTATTGGGTAAGCTGGTTCTTTCCACACGCTGGCCAGTAGGTCGTCGAACCAGATGAGGTTGTTGGCGGCTTTGGAGAGGCATATGTATTCAGCTTCAGTAGTCGAGGTTGCCACCAAGATTAGCTTGCCTGTATACCAATGCACCAGACTGTTATTTAAGTAGAATATGTATCCAGACGTGCTCTTCCGGCCTTTGGCGTCTCCGGCCCAGTCAGCATCGGCGTAGCAGGAGAGGATGGGTTCGTTGGATTTTTCAGGCTCTAGGGTTAGGCATGCGTTGGCACTTTGTTTCAGGTATCTTAGCACCCTTTTCACTGCGTCCCAGTGGTATGTGGTGGGTTTGCTCACGTGTCTGGACAATAAATTAACTGATAGGGCAATGTCTGGTCTTGTCCAGTTAGCGATATACAGGAGAGAGCCTATGACTGACCTGTACAGCATGTTGTCTTCAAATCCGGGTGATTCATCATGCATGTTTCTCAAGAAGTCCGTCTGCATGGGCGAATCACACCCCTTGGCGTCTGCCATGTTGCACTTATGGAGTAACTCTTCTATTTTCTCTTTCTGTGACAGCTGGAAACCTTTTGGTGTTTGGTTGACTTGCACCCCCAGGTACCGGTTTATCTTTCCGAGGTATTTTAGGGTGAAGTGCTCGCTCAGTCTGCTGGCGAAGGTGTCGCGGTTCTCTTCGTGCTTGCTGATATATAGTATGTCATCTACGTAAACCAGGATGTATTCTGGCGAGTCCCCCTCCTTCCTGGTGAAGAAGCAGTTGTCAGCTATGGTTGCCGTGAACCCCATAGACTTCAGTGCCTCTACCAAGCATTCGTACCAGCGTTTGCCTGATTGCTTCAGTCCGTATAGGCTCTTGTGGAGTAACCAGGTGTCCCCCCTGTTGGTTTCTTTGCTGTGAGGCGCTCTGATGTATATCTCTTTATCTAGATTGGCGTGCAAGTAGGCGGTCTGCACATCAAACTGGTGCACCTCCAGTCCTAGCAGAGATGCGATGACCAAGGCGCTTTTTACGCTCTCTGTCCTTACGGTGGGCGAGTAGGTGTCAGTGTAGTCCTCCGGGAACCTTTGAGCAAACCCCTGGGCAACTAATCTTGCTTTGTATAGGCTTTGCCCACCCTCTAAGTTTTTGATCTTGAAGATCCATCGGGTGCCTATTGTGTTCTTGCCCTCTGGGACTTTGGTTGGGGTGTAGACCTCTAGCTTCCTCAGGCTGTCCAGCTCTTTGGCCATGGCTAACTCCCACTTTGCCCTCTCTTCCTGGGGTAGTCTCAATACCTCTTCGTAGGAGTTGGGTGTGACATGATTCGTGTGTACGTGCATCACGTAATCATTTAGCCTTCTTGGCAATTGGTTTCTGGTAGACCTGACCGGTCTGTCTACTGTCTGCTCAGTGTCATGCAGATGTCTGGCCTCTCTTTGGGTCAGTGAGTCTACACTTATCTTGGGGTGATTCTCCTTCCATCCCTCAACCTTGATGCCTTGGAGGTTGGGCCTGGGCCTACCCTCTTCCCGTCTATCCACTGTCTCGCTTTCGTCTTGAGCTTGCTCAACTGGACTATCTTCTCGCTTGGTGGATACCTCGTTTAAGTGTATTCTGGACCAGTTGGCTTGCTCATGGAAAGTCGCTGTCCTAGATACCACAAATCTATTATTGCTATCCACAAACCTGAAGCCCTTGGTTCCTGGCTCGTATCCCATAAACCTCAGTCTTCTGGATACCTTGTCCCCTTTTTTGCGTAACTGTTTGGGTATGTGGACATCAGCGGTCACGCCGAATACATGTAAGTGTGCTATCTGTGGCTTTTTGTTGTACATGAGCTCATATGGTGTTTTGTCTATCACACTGGACCATGTTCTGTTGAGAGTGTAGTTGGAATAGACCAGGGCTTCAGACCAGAAGTGCTGGCCAATGCCCGCGTCCTCTAAGGCGCACCTGACCATCGTCTGGAGCATGGAGTTGCACCGTTCTGCGACCCCGTTCTGAAAAGCGGAAAACGGGGACGACGTAAAGTGAATCACGCCTTTGGACCTGAGCCAATGGGAGAAGTCCTTAGATAGAAACTCGGATCCTCTGTCAGTCATGATTTGCTTGATCTGTGTGTTGTTTTGGGTTTCTACTCTTTTGTAAAACTCTTTGAATTTCTGGAAGGCCTCATCCTTTTTCCTTAAAGTATAGACGAAGCCATATCGACTAAAGTCATCTACTATGGTGAGAAAGTATCTTTTCTTGTAATTTATGGATGGCCTTAGGGGCCCTACCAGGTCCATGTGAACTAGGTCGAATATTTGTTTGGCGGCGCGTAACAACTTCTTGGGCCTGGGTTTTACCTTTAATTTAGAACATTTGCACACTGAGCACTCGAGGTAGTTTTCACAGTTCTTTATTTTGACACCCTCGGTACAATTGGCCATTTTCTGGACCACAGGGAAGCTGGCGTGCCCTAGCTTCCGGTGTAGCAGATGAGCACAGTCGTCATGCATGGGTTTGCCTATTGAGGGCCCCTTTTGGGTGTGTCTGTTGTGTCGTGTCTCTTGTGTCGTGTCGCCATCACTATCTACCTCTCTCCCATCTACCTGTTCTCCCTCAGTCCTGCCCTGATCGGTGCCCTCTGTGTCCTCTGAGCTGGTGCACACGCTGTGGGCGTCATCCTCATGGAAAGTTATGTACGGTAACCCTTGGTTGACGGTTACTCTCCCTATATCTTCCCCATCCTTGCTAACTTTGACATAACCATTTGTGAAGGTCACCTCAGCCCCTGATTCCTTGCTAAGCTTTACTGCGGCTAGAATGTTGTGGGGTATCCCCGGGACTAGCAGTACCCCCTCTATTTTCCCCAAGCCTGGCAATGTAACTGTCCCTTTGCCTGTCACCCTAACCTGATTTTGGTCTGCGACTTTGATTGAAAAGTCCTCCCTCTTGAATGATGAGAGTAGCTTCTGATTGTAGGTGGTGTGATTGGAGGCTCCCGAGTCCAGGAGCCATGAGCTGGTGCCTTTGTCTTGGTATGTGATGTGTGTGCGCTCGCCTATCCTGTATAATGACCCTGTCCTGCTGTCGCGCGAGCTGTCTCTGTTCCCCCTCCTGTCCCTGGGATTGGGTGAGTCCCTGCACCTATACCTTTCTTCCGATGTGTGCCTTTCCGTTTGTCTGTGCCTGTGCTCTGGTCTGCCTCTCTCCCTATAGTTCTTGGGGCAGTCCCTTTTGATGTGTCCCCTTGACCTGCAGATATAACATTCTGGCATGTTGTGTTGTCTCTCTTGGAAGACTACTCTCTTCTCACTCTTATGTTCTCTGGGAGGGCCGGGGCGGCTCCTTCTCAGATTATCTTCCGCGATCAGCTTATTGGATAGCTTCTCCACGGATAGCATTCCCAGACTAACGGTATCTAAGTGTGTCAAGAAGTTATTCCATGAGTGATCTAAAGAGTTAATTATTACGCTCTTCATAATCTGGTCGGAAATAACTTCTCCCCTGAGGTGTAGCTCTGCCCTGGTACCGCTTAAGGACACTAGGTGCTCACTCATAGGTGTTCCTGGCTTAAGTCTGGCAGAAAATAAGTCTTTGGAGATTTGGGTGGTGGTGGACACACTCTCACTGTAAAATAACCCAAACATTTTTCCTATAATTTCTGATACTGTGAGGTTATGTCCAATACAGTGGTAAATAGTGGGTGATATGCTTGCAATTAAAAGATAGAATGCCCTATGGTGCATGCAATCCAGCTCTAAAGACCATGGTCTCTCTGGGGGATCATTAATAAAATGAGACATATTCTCTTTTAGGAATACCACTTGGAGTTGCTGTGACCACTCTAGGATATTGCCCCCATCCATTCTCAACTTGGGAAAGTCAACAGGTAAGTTCCCAGCACTATTAGTAAAGTTACTTACTGCTGGCTGTTGTCTATGGTTCCTTATGTGCCTATAGCAGCAGTAAGGCATGGGAACGCTTGCCGGTAGTTTAAAAGTCCCGCTTTGTAATTTTTTTCTTTTTTCTTCCTCTAGGCGGAAGAGCGCATGCGCGAAGTCCATTTCAGCTCCGCCGTCGCTGTGGAAGGACCTGTTCATCGCGGCTCCGCTGTAGAGGCCTCTGTCGGTCGGGTAGGCCTCGGCTTCGGCCTTGGGGGTCCAGGTGTGCTCCGGAAGGCGTCGTCCAGCAGCTGCTTCTCCGGAATGAAGATCCTGGCGGCGCTGGGGCTCCAACGATGGCTGTAAGTAGCTGCCCCAATCCATGCGGTCCGGGGTGTGCGGCCTGGGCGATCGGAGGCGCAGTGTCCCTGGGGTGCAAAGTTGGGCTGGCGAGTTGTCGCGGGCGTCGGTGGCTCTCGGGTGGGTGCTTCGTTGCCCCTCTCCTTGTCTTCCCTTTTGTTTTGGCCTCTCCGGCTTCTCTTTAGTGATTTTGAGGCCTGGGCCGAAGGCGGCGGCAAGGGTCTTCATGGCCCTATCCACTTGCCGCTCGCTGGGGGTGTACCAGGGGTCGGAGTCGGATTCGGTCCCCTCTCCCCGGTCACTTTCACCATGGTTTATGGTCCGGCATTTTTCGCGCGCCGGCCATTTTGAATTCTGTTTGTTGATTGGTTGGGGGTCGGCCATCTTGTCCGACCACGTGGACAAAGATGGCCGCCGTTTCAAATTTAGAGCGGGGCTTTGGGGCTCGGTGGCCGTTGGAAGTGCCCTTTTGGGCGATCCACTCACCGAGTCCAGCTCCTCGAGTTCGGAGTCCGAGCCTTCTTCGCTCCTTGCCACCTCTCGGTCGATTATGAAACTCCGCAGGTCGGCAAGGAGGTTCTTGTCGCCGGCTCGCTCTTTCAACAGCTGCAGGACGTCGAGTCGTAGCTTCTCTTCTTCTTGGTCGTGGTGGGCCCTTTTCCCTTTCTCGATCTCCCCCCTTTCTTCCGTCGCAGTGGCTTTGGGGGTGGTTGAGGTTCCTGCCTTCCCTGGCGAGTCCGATGGGTTGCTTTCCCGTTGCTTCGGGGGTGTCGCCATTCTGCAGGTAGGTACGGGTCCTTGTCTTGTGGCTTGGGATCTCTGGGCCTTACCAACCATCCTCTGCTACCATTTTGTTACAAGGATTGATGGATCAGGCCCAATGAAGAGACTTGAGACTTCAAGTAAAATATCTCTCCTTTTATTTGCAGGTTCATCATATCATCACTTGGTTACATTAGGATCTGAGCAACATGGGGGAGTGTGCCCACCTTTTGTACCTGTGGGCGGGGATTCAGGTAAGGAGGGGCCTATGGGAGGAGCTGGCCAGGTGGGTGTCTGGGTTAACCCTTACACTGCTGAGCTATAGCTGGTCCCTGGCACGGGTAGGGCATTTATACCTGACATGTACTTTAGGGCATCAGTTGATCTTAATTCTGCCCTGGTGCAATTTCTTGCCATAAGAGCTTAGAGTCTTTTTTGTTGCTCCTGCGGGTATAGCTTAATAGATAATGCTGCTGCTAGTAAAAGTCATGATTAATGTAGGGTAGATAGACTACAGCAGAAGTTAATGATGTCAAAGAGCACCCTGGAGAGGAACCTTGATGTACTATATAGAATAAGAGGAATCAGTAAAATTTTGCTTCAGAGTAACTTTGAAGTTTTATCTTGAAATAAGTCTCAAAATATTTCTCACAGCACATAACTGGGCATGTAAAGACAGATGTTTTTCTTTTCAACAATTAATACATTACACAGAGAGTTCAGTCCCATCTTCCATGGTAATGTACAAGCAGGCAGTGCTCCTCAAAATCTAACTATTTTATATATTTTTCTATAAAGCCCAAATCTTACCCACGTTTTGCTGTAATAGGTAAATTTCTTTTTCAGATATGTCCTGGCAAAGCATTAGAAAGTAGAACTATTTTATAAGTCCTAAATAGCATCCTCTGTGAATTAACTCTTCAAGTCTAGAAAATGAATTTTGGACCAACAGGTCCAAGTTTCCCTAAAATCAGATATAAAGATATATTTTATTCCTTTCCTAGATGCTCTAGTCTAGACAATACACACAGACATATTTTCTCTGGTTTTATTCTTGTGAGAACCATGCAATACATTGAAGTGCATAAACCAAAGTCCTCCAGTGAGGCTGTGTAAGGATTTGACTTAGTAGAAGGCAAAGACTATGAATAACTCATCATATTTGAAAGTAATAGGAGTTTGAAACATTAAGAATGAAGTGCAGTTGAAGAAGTAGAATTGATTGAATACTAAGGTCATTTCTCGATGACCAGCCTTTCTGTTTCTCTATAGGTCTGATTCCAGTGCAAAGATTATCCAAGATTAATTTGGGCTATTTTGGCTGTTAGCAGATGTATTCTTTGTCTTCCTTTCTTTCTGATCCTTTTCATACACATAGATGGTCAAGACTTATTGTTTCTCATTCCAGAATTCAGGACTAGAATAATGGATTGAAGTTCAAGGGAATGAGAACTTGACTGAATGTTAGAAAGAACCTTTATTAACCATTAAAAGTAGTTTTAACACTGAAACCAGTTCTCAAATAAGTGGTGGGCTCCCTTCAATGGATGTGTTTCAGCAGAGCCTGGACAGCCATCTGTCAGGGTTGCTTTAATTTGAATTTATGCACTAGGCAAGGAATTGAATTAATTGGTCTAAATGGCCACCTCCAGCTCTATTATTCTGTGACGATAATATGTATTCCAAACCAAGCATTCATTTGTGAATTTGACCAGAGTTAATTAACCATAAACCAGCTGGAATTATTTATTTTGTTCCAAACAGGATACAGAAACAGAGCTTATCAATTTTGGACAGACTGGCCTTTTCCGCCATGACACCAACCCTTTGGATCATCTTTCCCCCAGAGATTAGTTTGGCCCTGTCCTTGTTCGCCTTTCATAAGGCCTTGAAAAGTAGGCTTTGTGCCCAAGCCAGAGGCCCTGGACGTGGGTTAGAACCCTCTCCTGATTGTATGGATGATTAGTTAGAATATGCCCAGCTGCTGTTTTATTTTCATTTGGTTTTTATATTGTTATTGTATGTATTGTATTTGATTTATTGTAAGCCACCTAGAATCACATAAAAGCCATCTGGGATCATATAAAAAAGATGGCTGTATAAATAAATAAAATAAATAAATATGTTTTTTGTAAATTGGCCAATCATCTAGTAGAGATGAATGGTGTAGAAATGTAATAAATAAATAAATAATAAATAAACCCCATAGGGAAAAAAAGTATATATTGTGACTGTGAAGTTGCAATTCTGGGTCACAACACCATTTGATCACTATGGGGTTTATCTGGCACCACAAATGAGAATCACAGTCTTTTGGCTATAATTATGGCAATGGAAAAATGACCAAACATTCCAGCATAAACACATTCTTTCACAACTGCATTTCACGGTTGGATGGAAGGACATAAGTGGTAGGTTTTTTGTTGTGGTGTTGCAACTAAGCAGCAATACTGTATGAAGCATTTGGCAAATCTGGTTATATTTTTGTGAAATGTTACAAAGAAAATCCTGTGAAAGTAATGCCAACAAATATAACAGGAGATGTCATCTCACTGATGCCAGCAGAGATGATGAGTAAGATAGAAAAGAAACCACACAATTGTTAGAAAATTACTTTCCACTACACTGAACAAGCTGTTCTTTATTTGAACCTATGGTAACTGCTGTATGTTTTTGTTTTTTTTTTCTTCATGAGGATGAAGGATTCCTTTGTAAGACATGCAAAAAGAGACCTAATTTTACTGAAAATGGTTCCTGTCAGGCAAGTTTTTGAATCACTGCTCAGACGAGTGGGAAAATCAGAATTCTAATTCTCTATTGTTTTTTATGGTAAGGTTCTGTAAATATGTGTGCTGAGTAGATTGTGACATTTGAAACATAGACTTCTTTACATTTAAAAAAGCATTCTCTGCAAAAGTTAAGACTTAATGACTCATTCACTACAAACTCCAGCACATCTGAGTAAAATGAGTTCTTATTTTGTAACTGGAAAACTTCTACTAATGAACTGATATTAATATTTATGAATGGTGTTTTCCAAATAGTAATCATCTCAAATGTCCAGCATTCTTCCCCTCAGACATCTAGAAGCATGCTGATTAGGTCCAAAGCCTATAATGCAAGAGAAACAAAGATGTCACTTAATCAGAGTTGCCAGCAAATCTGTATTTGTATTCTGACTTCATAGGACTAGTGTCACCAATTTGCCAGCTTGGCAACGTCTAGGACCCACAGTGACAGCATTCTTATCTTCCACCTCTTGTATTCTCTTTTCCTGCTCCCCCCCCCCTTCCCCAGATAACTGTGTTCCATAATATTCCCTATATCACAGAGTTTGTGAGAAATTAAAATGATGATTGGGTTTAGCAATTGGCTGTATTTGGAGCATTTTGATACTGTCTAGTCTACTGTCTATAGATGGGCCCAGAGGCAATGAAAGGGTCCCATGAAATAGTAAGTTTGCAGGACATTTCCCTGCAAAAGCCAGCCCTGTAATTTCAATTTCATTTTGTATTTTTATATTCCTTTTAAACTAAGCCCTTGAAAACCAATTTTAAGTTTATGATTACTGAATTGCTTCAAAACTCAGGTGGAAACTCACATGATGCCAAACTCCCCACACACACTAATTTTCCATGCACAAAAAGCATTTCTGCATAAAATATTTTTTGTATGAAGTGATACATCCCCTCCCAAATATTTCATGAAAGAAAACAAGGATAATTTTATGTCTTGTGGGTGAGATCAATATGAAATCTGAAAATTCAAGATTACTGAAAGTATCACTTGAGGCTTTATATAATGAACTTTTCTTGTTACAAATCTTTCCTTTTAACTATTAGTTTAGTTATTCATTTTTTTCAACATCAAGAACTAAACATTACTGTTTATTAATTAGATGACAAAATGGGTTCTATTTGCCATAGTGAAGTGGAAGGCTACTGTGTTTATTAGATACATTGAAGTTGTTTTTTCTATTACTGTATTATAAATCATTTTTATCTTTTAATATACACAAAAAGTAAATAGAATAAAAAAATACAAAAACAAATTGGAAGAGAGGGGAAAGGGGGAAAAGGAATCCATGAAACATAATATTCCATATAGAAAATATGTTTGCACACAATTGTTTAACATATTTTAAACATTTCCTACATAGAGTAATATTGATCAGTTTTTCCATTAGGCCAATAGAAAGTTCAGAGAGAAAGTGAACATGTATCATCAATCCAAACAATCCTGGGGTGAATTGTCTTTCCATCATCAAAAAATAACTTTTCTTGCTGCACTCCATGCTTGATAAATCCGTAATCTTTCAAACAGTCCTAAATTCCAAATGTTGGGTGCAGTTCAAAATTATATTAACTTCTTCAACTCATGTTACCCGTTGTAAAAATCATATTAACAAACATATAGACATTATACCAACATGGAACAATAGTGGAAGAAACCAAAACACATGAGTGAAGCCCCCACCCATTTTATGCTTCCAAAATAATAAGAAGCATGAAAGAAAATCTGTTGTTCAATTATCTGATATTATCTGAAGATTATAAGAAACATCCTTGATATTCTTTAAAACACTTAGCTACTCATTTGTTAAATGAGATATTATAGCACTTTATTCCAGAGTTTTTTTCAAATTCTAATGTATACCTCTTCAAGTCTCTGTGTGTGTGTGTGTGTGTGTGTGGTTTTTGTTTGTTTGTTATGTGTCCTTAACAACCACAACTGTACTGGCAACTCCCCATCACTAGGCATTGTGGTCATTGAATGAAACATCACATGACTGTGATGGATTTACAACTTCACTTCCACTTTCGTAGTTAAGCAAATCATCACTATGGTTAAGCAAGACATCACTTGACTATGACTTTTGATTTCAATTCTGCATACTTCATTAATTCTGCTGGTTGGAAGACGCTTGTGAAGCATGCAAATGGTGATCACTAAAGTGTAAAGTCTCACTTTAAAGTGTAAAGGCTCCAACTTTAATTTTTATGCAGGCAGAAGAGTGTATGTTTTACATACACATTGAGTTTAATTACTGATCAAACTAATGAAAACAGTTTAATTACCGATCAAAGAATGAAAATATCTGGTAAACTAATGATAAACTAATGAAAATATCGATCGTAGTAAACATCAGGTGGAAAACAAAATAATCTATCTTTAGAAATTGGCCTACTTTCCCATTCTTTGGTGGATATCAATACAACATCTTAGACTCTTCTGCATCCTGAGGGAGATGGGCAGTTTAGAAGTAGGATACATACAGTACATACACATACATAGTACATACACACTCCTCTGAGTGAGTTAGTATGAAGGTTTTCAGATGGTTCTGTTCCTTCCTGAGTGGGGAGTTCTGTTTAATTTTACTTATTTATTTACTTGATTTACAATTGGCAATTCATTCCGAGAAACCCATAAATAGCATGAATGACTAATTTAAAACAGCACAATAATGACAATGGCAGCAATCACAAAACCGAAGTAACAATTTGTCCAAAAGTAAAGGAAAAAAATAAATACCAGAATATGTTTGATCAGAAAAAATCTGCTGTCAGCCTTACTGTATGAGCCAGATTAAGAAACCAATGCCACACAGATACAGTGACCATGTATCATATATTATAAAGGGCAGTTCTTTATTTCAGAAAGCTGTCCTGTAAATTTATTTTTCAAAAACCCACCGTTGTCTTTTATTTTGATTTTTTAATTTTTACCATAGAACTGGTATCACTTAATGCACAGTCTTTAACATTCGTGTGAAAATATGGAAACTGAATGTTCTTTTTAAAAATACATTTACAAATATGCTTTGATTTTATATATTTTTATTAGAATATATACTTTTGTAATGAATTTTTTTGTGGGGTTGCTCTTGATTTTTTTTTGTAAAGCAAAGTTGTAAACATAAACAATTAAAAAATAATCCTTGTGAACCTCTTTCAGATTTGCCCCTTTCAGGTTTGTCCTCCCCACCCCCAGAAAATATAGAATCTAAAACTACTTTAATTGGGTAGCTATAGTAACAGTGTTGTCCAAGTCTAAATGGGTGTCATGCTATTCTCACTTTATCTATCAGGCGTGAAAGGTAAGTCCATACATGAAGGTCCAGTTAAACTCATTTATTGCTATTCATGGCTATGCACAAGAATTTTTTCAGGTAATGGTTAGCACCCGCTTAGAGTTAGATAAGAGTCAACGGAATTCAAGGGATGAGGACTTAGTCCACTTGTGGCTACATAAGGATTCTAGGCTGATCCTTCTTTTTTTTTAAAAAAAAAAAAAATTGATTTATATGCCGCCCTTCTCCAGAGACTCAGGGCGGCTTACAAGGCATTAAGCAATAGCTTTCATACTTTTGTATATTTTATACAAAATCAGCTTATTGCCCCCACAAACCGGGTCCTCATTTTACCTACCTTAGAAAGGATGGAAGGCTGAGTCAACCTTGAGCCTGGTGAGAATTGAACTCACAGTAATTGCAGGCAGCTGGAAGCTAAATACTACCTTTAACAGTAGCATTAGTCTGCATTAGTCTGCTGCGCCACTCCGGCTCCTTTTAACCCTGCCTCCCAGGTTCTGCCACTCCTACATTATCTTTGTATTTATTAGGATGTTTACTAAAACTAGTTTCTTGGAATGGGCTCAAGCTGTGCTTCTCTTTGATGGTGGTTCTTTCTCCTGCCTTCAAGGCCATACCCTTTGCCCTTTAAATTAACCAACAGACATTTCCCCTACAGGAGGGATTCATTCAAAAACAGATTTTCATTGCGAGAATGAATGACTGAGTTACCTATAGAAAATATTCCATGGAGGTAGGACTGTCAAGGTCCTGAGCTATAGAGAGCTTTAAAGGTAACAATGAAGACCTTGAATTGCGTCTAGTATTGTAATTAAAGTTCTTAAAATAAAGAGCCGCGGTGGCACAGTGGTTAGAATGCAGTACTGCAGGCTACTTCTGCTGACAGCTGGCTGCCTGCAATTTGGCAGATCAAATCTCACCAGGCTCAAGGTTGACTCATCCTTCCATCCGTCCAAGGTCGGTAAAATGAGGACTCAGATTGTTGGGGGCAATATGCTGACTCTGTAAAACACTTAGAGAGGGCTGTAAAAGCACTGTGAACAGTGGTGGGTTTCAAAAATTTTTATTACCGGTTCTGTGGGTGTGGCTTGGTGGGCATGGTATGGCTTGGTGGGTATGGCTTGATGGGCGTGGCAGGGGAAGGATACTGTAAAATCTCCATTTCCACCCCACTCCAGGGGAAGGTTACTGCAAAATCCTTCGGTACAATACTTTGGTAACCAGAATGTCTATAAGATTCTCAATCATCCAGGTCATGATTGTGCCAAAGGTTCTTTTCAACTGATTTTCTTAGTTTTTTCCCTTAAAAACATTTCGCTTCTCATCCAAGAAGCTTCTGAAGATCAGTCAGATTATTCCCATTTAAGGAAGTTATGTCTACTGTATAAGTTTATTTAATCAAAAATTCCATTCATATATTGAGTTAGTATTCATTATTATTATTATTTTTTAATTTGATTTATATGCCGCCCTTCTCCGGAGACTCAGGGCGGCTTACAATGCGTTAAGCAATTTTAATTGAATAGATTCATTCTAACCTTAGAAAAACCTTAGAACTATAGAATGGAAAGATAGGAAGAGTCCTAAAGATCATATAGTCCAACAAGTTGGGGAACTTTGTTTGTTTGCAAAAGTATGTTTCATGTTTTACTCCAGCAAAGGGAATGAAATAATAGCATATTTAATTTCTTTTCTTTCTTTATAGGTGTAAACATAATATATAGACAATATACCAGTATTTGAGGTATACTCCCAGCTTAATAGCAAGCATTTATTTTTTAAATGGTGATTAAAGTTCACATTAAACTACCATTTCTTTTTTGTTTTTGTTTTGCTTAGTGTAATGTAATAAAAGCCAATAGTAGCATATTCAACAATCATTTCTTTCTGACAATGGCTTGATCAATTCTATAAAAGTCAGCTTTATCTTTTTAGATATTGTGTCTTCCAAATTTTAATCCTCATTAGCCAGTAGAAATAATGTTGTATTTAACTATATATCTTTTTAAAGTGAAACACTTAAAAAAGAAGTGTTTTATCTATAATATTTATGTTTCGTTGGGAATTATTTCACCTTCTGTGCATTCTTGGCCCTTTTAAAAATTGTTTTTGTACTTTCTGGTAATAATTGAAAGCATTTATTGTCTTCTGGGAAATAATTCCCTGTGCTTTTATTTTAAATCAGTAGAATGGCTACTGGAAAACTTAAATAAAACTTAATTACCTGCAAAACCTTATTTATATTTTCTAATCTGCTAGAAGGCAATCTGCATAAAATATGTATTCTCCACAGCACATTTAATAGATCATAGCAGTCTGTAAATTAAGGGTGAATGCACCTAGTTTCTTATACTGTAGAATTACCTATTCTGACCATTTATAGATCATCATTTAATTAAGTCTAATGGCAGTTTACAACATACACCTGCACCCACACAATTCAACTGTTCTCTGGCAGGTGGATGGAGGCAGAACTTCAATTCTATAATTCTATAATAAACACATAGCATTGTTTTCTTTAAATACTTGAAATCAAACATCTAACCCCTTAATTTTTGCAACCAGTTTACAAATCAGATCAGAATTGCCATTTTTAAATTATAAACATAGTGAGGCTGAAAGGTAGAAGATAAGCATTGTAATCTTTTTCTAATATCACATTAAGCAAATGTATATATTCTTCTATTTGTGAACAGCTATGCTCATGGGTATATTTTATATTTTCATTATCCTACTCAGAAAAATGAAAGTAATGCATGTCTGTGGTTCCTGAAATAAACAAGTGAAAAGCATATAATAAACATTTCCTATAACTAATATTTACTTGTTAAAAGATTTTATTATATTTTGTTGCATTGTATGCTGCTCAAAGTCACACTTGTGAGATGGGTGGCTATATACATTTGAAAAATAAAATTAAGTAAATAAATTCAGTTTCCTGCTTTTTAGCCTGGTGCTTTAACCACTAGACCAAACTGGCTTGTAATATTTCAAAGCTGCTTACAAAGTAATTCAACTAAGTGTTGAATGTAGAATTATAGAATACCTATGAAACGGTTTTGTATGTAGTGTCTTCATTCTGTCCACATATACTCTCAAGTTCAAAATAGTAGCATACATTCCAGAAATAATAGCATATATTCCAGAAAAAATCATTTGTATTGACATATTTGTATATTTCTCTTTTTACAGTAAGAATAGTGATACTTGATTTTACTGTGGCTCTGTCAGACCATTGGGAAATATTATTTCTTTGTCTGAACTGTTCCTTTGTTAAAAGAATTTGAAAATCATAGAATGGATTTCAGAGACTGCAAGAAAATTATATTTGCAAATAATAAGTAGATTTTTTTTCTCTCAGCCAGCTTTTGAACTTCAAATTTATATTGAACATCTAAAAGTCTTGCCCTTTGGATGTATTCCTTGTTTATTATTAAGAGCTGACTAACACAAAAGAGGAACTTTCATTTCTGATAGCAAAGTAAAAATATACCTTTGCTAATGGAAACTGCAACTTTACAGTGAACAGAAAGCTAATGTAAGCAGCAACCATAGTAAGCTATTGGTTAGAGTTAGTGAAGCATAATCAACATATCCTTTGCCCCCCAAAATAACTTCCAGCTGTTAGGTACTGTACAATGGGAATACAGAGTGTCATAGTGTGTAAGAAATGCAAATCACCATGTTCCCGAATGCTGTATGCACACCAGTAATCTCTCCTTTTGCTTTGAATGTGTTCACATCAAGGTTGGTTTGAGTAGTCATATTTCATCATTTCAGTCTTCTGAGTCTGGATTGTCTTGCCAACTGATTGAACATGAAAATATTCAGAAGAGAAGACCAAGATTCACTTAGATTTCAGTCTTCTTTTAAGTGACATACAGAAACTGCTTGAAATATGGCAGTTGCTTTAATAATTGTGAGATCAAGCTCAGCATCGCTCACTACCTGTTAGCTTCATTATTCCTGGCACTTAATCTGACGTCTGCTTTTCTTTTCTCTTTAATGACATGGATTTCAGGGAAGCAAGAATGCTATTTGCATAGACAACTCCTTGATGTTAATGAATGTATTTACAAGCCGGAGGTTGTTTGCAAAATCTTACTATTCTAAGTGGTTTCTTATCTGGAATGTGAAAAGGGAATTCTGTGAGCCTGTAATCGAAATCAGAAAGAATAATTGCAATAGTTATCATTAATGGCAATTAAGTCTGCTGATTCTCATAGGATCCAGGCTACACACAGCCATCTGTGTAATACTTCATTAAGTAGCAGATCTATTTTCATAATTTTTAAACTTCTGGTTTTTGGCTGTGTCACTGCGTTTTTTTATTTCCCAGCTGAGCTTCATTATTTTTGGACTAATAGACTTACCGTAGTTTGCCAAGTTCACACAGTTTTCCTTTGTTCTCATGCCACGGGAGTGCCGGTTGCTGAAAGGCAGCTGGCCCGATTTATTTTCAAAAATGTAGCAATTACTTTTCTTAGTTAGTGAGGTGTTTTATTTTCTTTATAACAAATAAATGAGTTTTATTAGAGAACTTTTCTTCGCGTTTCTTTTTCAGAATATTGCAAACAAGGAGGAGCCTCGATCCATCTCCTCTAATTAAACCAGGGTGATTAGTCCCAGAGCCAAACATGGGATTAATAAATGCCCTGACATCTGCTAGTACTCGGACGGTTGATTTATGGTTTTTTTTTCCTTGTTTTGTTATTTCTGATAAGAGCGCATAGGCAATTAGTTTTTAGCTACTGAGGTACGCTAATTATCTTTGCTAAGATGCCGAAACAGAAGAAAAACAAATACAAAATGTATTTTGCTAAGAAGGTGGTAGAAAGGAGGTTTTCAGATTTCCAGCCCCTTGCTACAGCCACACGCCTGGAACAAGAAGAAGCCGTGGGAACAGAAATGGAGGTAGATAAGACAGAAGCTGTTTTTGAAGATAACGTACTGGAACTGAGTTCAGTGACATCTTCTTCTGAATTTCCAAGCTCTAAAAAAGTCCTCCTAGAAACTTCTGAATTTGTAACGCTCGGTGCAAGGCTAAAGCAAACTGCCGAGCAAAATTACTCCCACGCAGAGAGAGAAACAATTCATTATTCTCCTCGAAGCTCTAAGCTCACCCTGGATGAGCTGGCTATGAAAGCCTTTTGTGACCGTATAAAATTCTATGAACAGGAGCTATCCCAGGCAAAAATGGCTATATCTATGCTTGAGCAAGATAAGGGAGATAATAAGATTTTCAAAAAGCGCCATATTGCCTTCTTCTCAGAGCCAAAGACACTCCCCCTGGTGGATCCTGTGTCAGGCCAATTAAGGCAAAGAGCACTGCATACGTCACATGAAAGTCTCCCTGATCAAGTTACATATAAACCTGCCACGCAATCATTCCTTGTAACTGCAAAGCTGCCCGAAGCTAAAGGTGCAGCACCATCTGCTGGCAAAAGTAATTTACTACAAGAAGCTGAAATGCCACAAGTGTTTCCACAGGCCCAAACTCAAACACCCCCTGGTGGTGTTGGTGTCTTTTAAGATGGAACACAATTAAATTGAATGGAGCAAAGGCAAATGACTGCATCTCCAGCAGGTCATGCCAATATTGCATATCAAGCACAAATGGCAACTGGAATACAGCAGATTCCAGTGCATCAGCCACAGCAGCTACAAATGCCTGCATATGTGCCCCAGCCACAAGTGCAAATAGGGCCACCTCCTGGCCCACCTCCAATGGCACAACCAAGACCATTTTTAGGTCCACAACAGGCACAGCAAATACCACAGGCATTTCTGCCAGCACAGCCAGCATATCAAGTGCAGGCTCCTTACCAGGCATTTTCTGTCTCTCCACTAACTGGTGAGTCAAAACTAAAAATGTCAGGATACAATTACAAAGCCTAGGTCAGTGAGATTACACTATTGTTTCTTAGAGAAGGCACTCACTGTATGGTATTTAACCCTCCTGCACAACCATGGGATTTTGCAATACGAGATTTAGAGATAAGGGCTCGCACAATATTATTGATGTCCATGGATACTGAACTGCAGATCACTTTTCCACCAAATACAACAGCCCGACAAATTTGGGCTGAATTGGAAAATTGCTACAGGCCTATCTCAATTGAATCTTCATGTTTACTCATGTCTGAACTCCACGGTTCGAGATTGAAACCCGGTGAACAAATTGGAGGACATTTGACCAAACTGAAAGGACTGAGAACAGAATTGAGAGAAAGAGGCCATAACATTGAAGATATTCAAATGATCAGCATCATTATTAACTCTTTGAATTATGAATGGAAAGATGCTGTTACAAAAATTAACCAAGTCCCTATTGCTCAACGCACAGTGGACAATGTCTGTAGACTTTTAATTGAAGAAGAGGCATTCATGTTGGCCACGCCACATTTGAGAGGACCATCCGCATCAAGAGCTCCAGCTAGGTGCCCTTCCGAGGAAGGACCTATGCTCCAAGGATGCCAAGATGCTACACCTGCAATCGTGTGGGACATGCCACCCGGGATTGTTCCCAACGAGTTTCAGCTCCCGTCACATACCAGCCCAGAGGAACAGACTCCAGAGGCAGAGGCAGAGGCAGAAGACAAGGTTGTCGTGGTCCCCGGCATGATCCACAAACTCCACTCGCCACATTGGCTTTAACCAATGATCCACAACCTCAACCAGAGTACGACAGACGACTCCTGTGGACTTTGGACAGTGGTGCAGCATTGCATGTTACCTACAGAAAGGAACTTTTCACAGAGATGCACGAGCCTGAACCTGAACTATGTGAACTTTATTCTTTTTCCAATCATCCTTGTCAGGTCAAAGGAAAAGGAACTGTTTATGTTGAAGAGCTTGATGCATTCATTCCTGATGTTTATTAGATACCAACAGCAACCAGTAATTTGCTGAGTCAGTGTCACTTGTCTAGAATGTTAAAGTTCCAAGTTCACCACCTTGAAAAAGCAAGTTACATAGTTAAAGATGGAGATATTGTTGCTGAAACCATATTAATTGGTGGTGTTTATTACTTAAAGCCAAAGCCTAAAATACAAACACAGGCAAGTATGCAAACTCCAAAAAGGGAGAGCACAGGCCCAGATAGAGATGCTCCAGAGAGAGATCCTGTTTCTACCCCTAAGGCTCCTAAAGTCAACAAAAAGAAAATTGGTAAACAGGTTGCTCAGAGCAAGCCTGAGGTTCCGCATAAAAATGTTAATGTTGAGAATTCACTAACAGGTAAATCTTTGCATTCCAGGTGTATCCATAAATGGCATAGAAGATTGGGGCATGCCAGTTTCCGTGTTCTTAGGAAGATGCCGGAGTTCGCAAAAGGTTTGGATCTAAAGGGGTGTAAGATGTTTTTGGATTGTGCTGTATGCAAGAAGGACAAATCCAAAGCAGCAGCCATTCCCAAACATGCTACATGCCTGTCAACACGCATTTTTGATTTGGTTCACACTGACATAGTTGGTCCTTTTCCCACCATCATTTGGTGGTAGAAAATATTTTCTAACAATTGTTGATAATTACTCTAGATATGGATATGTATATCCTATGAAAGAAAAATCAGAGACCTTTCAGATCTTTAAAAACTTTGCAGTCCTTGTTTCTACCCAACACCAAGTTCGCATCGCCAGAATCCAGAGTGATCGTGGTGCCGAGTTCATGTCTCAGCGTTTCCAGGACTGGATGCGTAAGAATGGAATTGTTCATCAGACGTCGGCGCCTTACACACCGGCTCATAATGGAGTCGTAGAACGAAGACAAGGGGTACTGCAAACCATGATGCGTTGTCTCCTAGAAGACGCCAACCTTGGTAAGATATACTGGGGTGAAGCTATAAAATATGCAAATTACATTGTTAACCGTACTTGGAGCAGTGTAACAAATCAGGCTCCTTTCTTCATGTTGTATGGCTACAAGCCTGATCTTAAAAACATTCATATTTTTGGTTCATATGCTATGGTGAACATTCCCTTAGCTCAAAGAAGAAAAGGAAGTCCAGCAGCAAAGAGACTGAGATTTATGGATATTGATGATAACTCAAAATGGAGCAGATTTATTGACTCTAAACATGCAATTGTGATTTCCCAATCTGCTATTTTTGAGGAAGATATTGACTGGTCCAGGATTCATTCCAATGATCCTGGAGTTTATTTTCCCAGAGATGATACTGCTGATGCCATGCAGATTGATGATCAAGATTCCACTGATTCTTCTCAACCCGATGTTCCATCTTCGCAAGCCGCGGATGCTGATGCTAGCGACAAAAGTGAGGACGAGGACGAAGCAGAAGAAGACTGGACAGTTGTTCCGAGACGTTCCAAGAGGGCCACAAAAGGGATCCCTCCACAACGATATTCTTGGCAACTGACAAAAGCACCCTTGCCTTTGATTTGCAATGTTACACTTCCACCTGATAATTTCACACAAATAAAGCAGCTCCCTGATTCAGAGCAAGACAAATGGTATGAAGCAATGCAGGTTGAAATGGACAGTCTAAAGAAACTTAAGGTATTTACACCTGCAAGTCCTCCAGCAAACAAAAAGGTCATTGGCACTCAATGGGTCTACAGAATCAAAAAGAAACCAAATGGTGAGTCATTGTACAAGGCCAGACTTGTAGCTCAGGGTTTCGCTCAACGTTATCCTGAGGACTACACAAATACTTACTCACCGACAGTCAGAACTGAGAGTGTAAAAATTGCTTTAGCAACTGCAACTATCCTTGGTTTAGAAGTTTTCCAGTTTGATGTTGACACGGCTTATCTACATGCAGACCTAGATGAAGAGATCTACATGAGAAGTCCTCCAGGATTCCGACAGCAAGAAGGGGATACCTGGTTCCTAAACAAAAGTCTTTATGGTCTGAAACAATCTGGTTTAATGTGGTATTTATGTCTTACTGACAAACTAAATTCAATGGGCTTTATTAAGTCCGAAACTGATGAATGCGTGTTCACAAAAAGATCTAACAATGCATATGAGATAGTTCTTGTTTATGTTGATGATATTGTTTATATTGGTCCAAATAAGCAAATGAGTGAAATTTTTGCCAAAGCTTTGCAGAGATATTTCACATTGAAATCATTAGGTCACATTAGCACTTATTTAGGTGTTCAGATTGAAAAAACACAGAAGGGGTTTAGTCTTTCACAAGAAGATAAAATTGAACAAATTTTGCATCATTGCAACATGAAAGATGCTAACACAACAAAGACACCCATGCAAACAGATTTTCACAACTTGACACAAGAAGCAAGTCCTGAGTTCGAGGATCAAACACTTTATCGTTCAGTCATTGGGTCACTATTATACATTAGTAGTTGGACCAAACCCGACATTGCACTTAGTGTTAATCTCTTATCACGACACGTAGGTAAGGCAAATCAGTTTCATTGGACATGCATTAAGAAATTATTGAGATACCTAAAATACACTAAACATTTGAAGTTATTATTAGAACCAACACATACTGATTATGCAGAATTATGTTGTTATGCAGATTCTGATTGGGCAAGTGATAAGAAATCATGTAAAAGTACTTCAGGTTATATGATGTTCTTAAATGGATGTCCTGTTTATTGGCAAGTACGTAAACAGAATTTTGTTTCTTGTTCATCTACTGAAGCTGAATATGCTTGTGTTTCAGATGCATGTAATTCCCTAACTTGGTTTGATGCTTTAGTCACAGATATCTGGACACACCCGATCCGACCGATCACCGTGATGGAAGATAATGAATCGGTGGTTTATATTTCTGAATCTCATTTCACAGGTTCTAGGTCCAGACACATTGACATTCGTTACCAAAACATAAAGCATTTAGTGAAAAAAGGTTTTGTCAAAACGCAATATGTATCTACACATGATCAAATTGCTGATATGCTCAACAAACCACTTCCAGCAGCTCAACACGAGTATCTGCGTAAGAAGATGTGCCTTATTTGATGATGTACTGATAGTGGCTCAACTGGCAAAAGAAGGGGAATGTCACTGCGTTTTTTTATTTCCCAGCTGAGCTTCATTATTTTTGGACTAATAGACTTACTGTAGTTTGCCAAGTTCCTTATCAGTGTTTTACTACGCATGTCCGCATTCCTTCACTTGCTTCACACAGTTTTCCTTTGTTCTCATGCCACGGGAGTGCCGGTTGCTGAAAGGCAGCTGGCCCGATTTATTTTCAAAAATGTAGCAATTACTTTTCTTAGTTAGTGAGGTGTTTTATTTTCTTTATAACAAATAAATGAGTTTTATTAGAGAACTTTTCTTCGCGTTTCTTTTTCAGAATATTGCAAACAAGGAGGAGCCTCGATCCATCTCCTCTAATTAAAACAGGGTGATTTGTCCCAGAGCCAAACATGGGATTAATAAATGCCCTGACAGGCTGATCCATCAGGAGCAATAGAGATTTTTTAAAAAATTCCTACCTTAAATTTGACTAATGAAGCTGTTACCTGGCTTTTAAAATATTGCACGGTTTTGTGGGGGGGAAATATAATTTTCCTTTCCTTTTAACTCATTGCAAATGTTTGACTTAGCAAATCATTTCCAAGTAAAGTATTTATGAGAAATATATCATCTTTCACTTTCTTTCTTCCTGGATCCAAGGCTGATTTGAGATATCAGATTGGTGTCCTGCTTTTCTCCATTTCATTTTGATGTTGATTTCAAATGCAGTGTTTTCATGAGAACAGAGCCTGCTGGTAATCATAAAACCAAAGAGACTTTCTAAGTATCAGAACTCATAGATGTAGGATATTCTGAATATAAGAGAAATCAGTACGGAATTACATTGGCCATGTGGTCAGCTTTAAAATAGCTTGCTTCTCTCCTGTTCCCATTCAGTACCCAGACCTCATTTCCTTATGTGCAGTATTACCATGTTAATTCAATAGATCTGAAGGGAGATTGGCTGATTATGGTTTCAAACGGGGTGACAATCATTGCTTTCAATGGGAAACAATTTTCTGCAGGTTTCTCTAGATGTGATGGGATGCAGTGAGGAGGTGGAGGGAGGGGATGGATTCAATCGGGATATTATGTGTGGGAGAAAGAGGGTGAAGACAGCGTCTCCCTAACAGTTCCCAGACTATATTGTAGATGCATATAGTTCAGCCTGGCAAGAGTCAGTCTATAGGTGTGAAATAATAGAAGAACTCAACTTGTTTTTAATGTTTTTAATTTTGCAATGTTTTTTTATAATGATTTTTTAAAATGTATTGTGAGCCGCCCTGAGTCTTTGGAGAGGGGCGGCATATAAATTTAATTTTACCATCTTTAGAGCGCTCCATGGCTTAGGACCTGAGTGTCTACGAGACCGCCTTCTGCCACCGGTAGCCTCCCACCGGCCAGTACGCTCCCACAGAGAGGGGCTCCTCAGGATGCCATCGGTCAAACAATGTCGACTGGCGGCCCCCAGGGAGAGAGCCTTTTCTGTGGGGGCACCTGCCCTTTGGAACATACTGCCCCCGGAGATATGAAGGATCCCGGATCTACGCACCTTCTGCCATGCGCTCAAAACTTTTCTATTCCAGCAAGCCGGGCTGGCGTAGCTCTTTTAATTGTTTTTAATTCGTTTTTTTAAAAAAGGGTTTTTTTAATCAATATGGGCCAAATTTGTTGAATATACTTTTAAATTGTTTTAAATTTTATATTTTTATGTTTTTATTTTTGGCTGTACACCGCCCTGAGTCTTCGGGAGAAGGGCGGTATATAAATTTAAATAATAAATAAATAAATAAATAAAATTAATTAAATTAAATTAAATTAAATTAAACTTGGAAGAATCACCCACCGCATGTCATTCTTGGTTTGGGCCATGACACAGGTTTGACTCTAAGCAAGCCAGTTGTAGACCAGTGAGACTCTAGAAAGAGTGCAGAGAAGAGCAACCAAGATGATTAGGTGACTGGAGGCTAAAACATATGATGAACTGGAGGTTGCAGGAACTGGTCATGGCTAGTCTAGTGAAGAGAAGGACCAGGGGAGACAGGATAGCAGTCTTCCAATATTTGAGGGGCTGCCACAGAGAGGCGGGGATCAAGCTATTTTCCAAAGCACCTGAAGGTCAGACAAGGAATAATGGATGGAAACTGAACAAGGAGAGATTCAATCTAGAAATAAGGAAGAATTTTCTGACAGTTGAGAGCAATCAACCAATGGAACAGAAGTTGCCTTTAGAAGTTGTAGAAGCTTCATCAACCGGAAGCTTTCAAGAAGAGACCGGACTGCCATCGATCAGAAATGGCGTAGACTAGAGTTTCCTGCTTGGGGGAGGGGGTTGGACTAGATGACCTACAAGATCCCTTCCAAGTCTGTTAATCTGTCTGTCTAAAATCATTTCAGAGATATTTCCTTACCTAAACAGATACAGAATAAGCAAAAAAAGCAGTAGAAGCAGGAGTGATTTCCAACTTCCTATAGGCTTTCCCACTGAATTTTCTTGTGGAAATCTGTCAGGGAACATCAGAAATCTTCCCTTCCCTCCCCTTCTGGCAGGTAAGTGGCTGTTGCTGGGACAGGGAGGAAGGGAGGTGTTGCAAGTCTGGCTTATCATGGAACATCAAAAATGTGGACCATGTGACCACAGCAGCAGCGCCATAGTAGCCAGTAGCACTGAAGCAGCCACAATTTTCTCAAACGCCATCCTCTCAGTAGTCATGGGTCGTGGATTTTGGACATATTGTGCAAGTTAGATTATTTGAGGTACCTTGGTTCAAAAATTTTCTCCCACGTTGTACTGTTTTGCCCAGTTAAAGGTCATGACAAAGAGAATTTTAGTAGTATACAGATGATCAGATGAGATAAGAGCTATCAAACCAAGAGGAGATTAAATAGGTACATGGGTTGTGTCCTCCTGTCTATGCTGATACATTTGTCATTTCTCCACTAGCAACTCGTAAGATCCTCCAGAGTCATGCAGCTATCACTGTATTAAAATAACAGTAATAAAGATAGCCTTTATATCCCATTTATGAGGGAAGGTGATATGGTAAAGATTCTATAAACCACAAATGGGGACATAATTTAAATCAGCATCAGGCATGTATGCTAAATCACCAAGGCACCATGACGCGAATTGCCTCCCATTTCACATGTTGCACCTGTTAGGAAAAATTTTGAACCCTTAATAACAGATTGTAAACAACAATGTTTTTATAGCATGCTTTCACAGAACAAAACCTTGAGTGTTAGGGCTGTGCAACTTTGTCTCTTTTCTGAAATAAATGAATGTAGCATACAATGGAGAAGAGCCTTCAACAATAGTCAGTACTGTAATGTTGGTAGGAAATTGGGCAAGTTATTCTAGATATAATTAATTTCCTCCCCAATGTTGGCTGCCTATAATTGGGAATACATCTGGAAAGCAATAGATTAGGAGAAAATGTTTTAAGCATTACTATAAAGGTCAAAGTAGTATTTTTAATCATGCCAATTGTTCCACAGCCTTAGATATACTAAGAAATGTAGATATAAGGAGACCTTTGCAATATTGATTGTTGAATAAAGTAATTGCTTTATTTCAGTATGAGTTTGTATAATGTGGAACTCTTCAGAACTCTTCATAAACTAAATAAAAACATAGCTCTGGGCTCCAAATGAAAAAGAAACAGCCATGTTGCAATATTTTCAGGATCAGACTCAATAATTAAAATAAGAATAGTATGTTTAAATAAAGCTCTGTTTAATCACAGATGGCATTCTATATTCACTGAATATTCACAAATAGAAGCACTGAAAAATGGCATACAGCTCCTTATATATACAAGGGGAGGAGCTAGATATGGGAGTGGTTAGACATACATACATTAAGCAATGGAAATAAGTTAACTCTTGATATGCTGTACAGATACTATTTACATGATGGAGAATAAAGCATTTACTTGTGACAAATCCCCCTCTAAATGCTGATTCGACATATGACAATAATTACATTCAGATTCAGAACAATATAAAACTTGTAGCTTGGTAGTTAAGTATTTGTGTTGTTTAGAAGGTAAAGGTTTTGTCAAGATGTCAGCTATTTGCTCTGATGTTTCACAATGAATAGCTTTAATAAATCCGTCTTGTGATAATTGCCTTACATGTTTGAATTTTATATCTATATGTCTAGATCGCTGTCCAATAGCATCAGATCTAGATATTTCGATGGCAGCTTTGTTATCTTCATGTATGATATAAGGCAATGAAGGTTTTTTCCAAATATTAGACAATAAATCATTAAACCATACTAGGTTATTTGATGCTTTAGACAGACAAACATATTCTGCCTCAGTAGTTGATGTAGCTACCAAATCTTGCTTACCAGTGTACCAGTAAACTGGGCAGCCGTTAAGGAAAAATATATAGCCAGATGTACTTTTTCTACAAGTGACATCACCAGCCCAATCTGCATCTGCATAACATGTGAGAATGGGTTCATTTGTATTATTGGGTTCTAATAACAAGCAGAAGTCTAAGCTATTTTTTAAGTATCTTAATATCCTCTTGACAGCTTCCCAATGGTATGATAATGGTTTACTGACATGTCTGGATAATAAGTTAAGGGGTAAAGCAATATCAGGTTTAGTCCAGTTAGAGATATAGAGAAGAGAGCCGATAACAGACCTATACAATGTGTTATCTTTAAATTCTGGAGATGACTCATCAGTGTTTCTTAGAAAATCAGTCTGCATGGGAGTATCACATGGTTTGGCATCATTTAGGTTACATTTGTTTAAGAGTTCTATAATTTTATCCCTTTGGGAAAGTTTGAATCCCTTCTTTGTTTTGCTGATTTGAACACCAAGATATTTGTTTACTTTTCCTAATGATTTTAAGGAAAAGTGTTCATTGAGTTTTGTTACAAAAGTTTCTCTCCTTTTTGTACCTTTGCCTATATATAGAATATCATCAACATAAATCAATACAAATTCTGGAGAATCACCTTCACTCTTAACAATTGTCAGCAGTAGTGGCAACAATGTTCATAGTTTTAAGTACTTTGACTAAACATTCATACCATCGCTTGCCAGATTGTTTCAATCCGTATAGACTTTTGTTTAATAGCCATATATCATTTTTGTTTGTATATTGACTATGAGGAGCTCTTACATATATATCTTTATCTAATTTGGCATGTAAATATGCAGTTTGTATATCATATTGAAATACCTCGAGATTAAGTGCTGATGCTATAACTAGAGCTGTTTTAACACTCTCAGTTCTTACAGTAGGAGAGTAAGTGTCTGTATAATCCTCAGGATATTTTTGAGCATAACCTTGTGCGACTAGTCTGGCTTTATACAGTGTATTACCTCCTTCCAAATTCTTAATTTTATATATCCACCTGGTACCAATAATAGTCTTATCCCTTGGGGCTTGTGTGGGTGTAAAAACATTCAATTCTTGTAAGCTATTCATCTCCTTGGTCATTGCTGATTCCCACTTTTCTCTTTCTTTGGGGGGAAGTTTCAGCACTTCTTCATAAGTGTTTGGTGTTACTATTTCTCCATTCATATACATTACATAATCTTTGTATTTATTAGGCACCTGATTTCTGTTACTTCTGGTTGTTCTCACTGGTATACTATCATTGTCATGTAAATACCTTGCTTCCTTTTTTGTTACTGAATCAGTTTTTATTTTGTGTTGACTATTTGTCCATGTTCTAACTTTGTTTTTGCGTGTGCTGTTATTGTTTTTCTTTTCAATATTCTTATTTTGATGTTCAGTGTCTGAATTGGTGTTTGGGAATATTTCATTAAGGTGTATTTTGGACCAATTGGCCTGTTCATGAAATACTGCTGTTCTTGAAATTATGAATCTGTTATTGTTATCAATAAATCTGTATCCTTTTGTGCCTGTTTCGTATCCCATGAATTTAAGTCTTCTGGATACGTTTTCACCTTTACGCCTTAATTGTTTAGGTATATGTACGTCTGCAGTGACTCCAAATATATGCATGTGTGTTAACTTAGGTTTCCTACCGTACATCACTTCATATGGTGTTTTATTCACTATGCTGGACCAAGTCCTATTTTGGGTGTAATTGGAAAATTGTAAAGCTTCTGACCAGAATTGTTTACCTAAACCAGCATCTTCTAATGTGGATCTAATCATGGTTTGTAGTGTCGAGTTCTTTCTCTCTGCCACTCCATTCTGGAATGCAGAGAAAGGACTAGATGTGTAATGCAACATCCCTTTATCTTTTAGCCATCGTGAGAATTCGTTTGACATGAACTCACATCCTCTATCTGTCATAATTTGTTTTATTCTAATGTTGTATTGTGTCTCTATGCGTTTGTAAAATTCTTTGAATTTCTGAAATGTTTCATCCTTATGTCTTAATGTGTAGACAAACCCATAACGACTATAGTCATCCACAATGGTTAGAAAATAGCGTTTTTTATATGTGATTGATGGTGTCAATGGGCCAACTAAGTCCATGTGTACTAATTCAAAGATTTGTTTGGTTGACCTGGTTGATTTTTTGGGCCTGGGGCTAGTTTTGAGTTTTGTGGATTTACACACTGAGCATTCTAGATAGTTTTTACAGTTTTTTATTTTAACACCATCAGCATGTTCAATCATTTTTTGTACTACAGGAAAATTAGCATGTCCTAATTTTCTATGTAAGATATGAGCACATTCATCATGAATGGGTTTGCCTATATTAGGTCTTTTATCATTGGATGGGTTTTTGTTGTTATGAACTACCTCATGTTCCTCATTATCACTATTACTATTTTCTTCGTTATTTATGTCATTGTCATCCTCTATGTTGGAATCAATATTGTGTAAACATCTTTCATTCGTTATTAAGTAAGGTAAGCCTCCTTTTATAATGACAGTACCTACGCTTGTTTCATTTTTCTTTAAAGCTGCATTCCCTTTTGAAAAGACTATGTTTATGCCAGATTCTCTGCTTAGTTTTATTGCACTAAGTATGTTATGAGGTATTTCAGGTATTAACAATACCCCTCTATTTTTCCTAGGCCAGGTAAGATTATATTTCCTCTACCTATGACTTGGACCTTCTCTTGATTAGCTACTTTGATTACAAATTTATCTTCAACAAATGAAGATAATATATTTTTGTTGTGTGTAGTGTGATTTGTTGCACCAGAGTCAATGAGCCAATCGTTATCTTCTGGTCTATGTATGTTGTTGTTGTTGTGTTTGTTCAGTCCATTCAATGAACCAGATTTTCTATCTCTTGAATCATCTCTACCCCCTCTATGTTCCTTATAGATGGGTGGACTTCTATATCTATGTCTGTCAGTGGATGACTGTCTGTTGTGATATCTATCTCTATGATCTGTCCTATGTTTATCTCTGAGGAATTTAGGACAATCTCTTCTATTATGCTCCTTGGACCCACAATTATGGCATTTGATTGGTTCGTGGTACCTTTCTTGAAATGCCACTTTCTTATATTGCTTATGCTCTATGTGATTATTATAACGATTTCTTCTCGAATTGTCTTCAGCTATCAACCTATTAGAAAGGTTTTCTATGGATAAATACCCTAAATTGATTGTATCTAAATGGGATATATAATTATTCCAAGATGGGTCTAATGAATTGATAATAACACTTTTCATTGTTTGATCTGAAATTATTTCTCCTCTTAGTTGTAATTCTGCTCTGACTTTGTTTAAGTATATTAAATGTTCACTTATGGTGACCCCAGATTTTAACCTGGCTGAAAAGAAATCCTTAGACATTCTTGTTGTAGTGGCTACACTATCACTGTGAAACAGCTTAAACATGCATTGAACAATTTCTGATACAGTTAGATTTGACTTAATACTATGATACATAGCAGGAGATATACTGGATATTAGTAAGAAAAATGCTCTATGGTGTAGGCAGTCCAATCTTAAAGTCCAAGGTCTTTTTGGAGGGTTAGTAATGAAAAACAATAAATTTTCTTTCATAAAGACAACTTGGAGCTGTTGGCACCACTCTTGTAAATTATCACCATCTACCCTCAGTTTTGGGAAATCATTGGGTAAATTCCCAATGTTGTTAGCTCCATTACTTACAACTGGAGGAAGTCCATGGTCTTCTAAGTGTTGGTAACCGCAGAATGGCATGGGGATGCTAGCGACGACTTTAAATGGCAGTCTCTGTCTTTCTCTTGCTTCGAAGCTGTCTGTGTAGCTTTGCACATGCGCATTGTCCATTTCGCTCCTGAAGTCATGGTGAAAGGTTCTTGTCGCTGCAGCTCCCTCGCATTGTTCTTCTTCGGAAGACTCGGTCTCTGGTTCAGCCTTGGGAGTCCTGGTGGCGATGGGAGTCTTTTTATTGAGAGCGCTGGTCTCTGGAATTGTTTGCGGCGTAGGTTGGTATCTGCAGGGCTCTCTGGGTTCAGGCGTCGATGCTTTCGCTGTTTGCATAGAGGCGTGCGATCTTCGGGAAGTTCATTTACTCACTGTTCTTCCTTTTGTTTTTTTACTGCAGTTTTTCGCTGATTCTTTAGTTATTTTCAATTTTGACCCAAAAGCTGCAAAAAGCGTTTTCATTGCAGACTCTACTTGATTTTCTATTGATTCTTCTTCAGTCTCTGTGTCAGACTCTTCTGATGTATGGATCTTTTCTCTTTTGTTTTTTGCAACAAGTAAGTCCTTTCACGCCAGATATTTTGAATCTTGTCTTCTGATTGGCTCTTCATCGCTTAGACTTAAGGTTCGTTGAAACCAAGATGGCTGCCATTCAAAATTTTGCGCGGGACCGTTGTTCTTCTCCTTCGTTGCATTTTTGTCTGTAGACAAATCGCTCACCTTTTTTGAGTCTTTATTTTCATCTGTAACGATGTGCTTTTCTCTCGCTGCTCCGCTTTTTTTCAGTAAGTCTTGGAGGTTTGCGATGAGGTTTTCATCGTTCTTTTGATCTTTTAAAAGTTTTAGTATTTCTGACCTGAGTTTGTTATTTTCTATTTCGTTTTCTTTTTGATCATTGTTCTCATCTATTATTTCTTCGTTGTCTGTAGTACAGTCTTCAGATTCTCTCGATATTTCAGTTGCGTATTCATCAATTATTTCTTGTTCTGCTTCCATTTCTTTAGTATATGCCCTGGTGTTGGGTCTTATTTTTTTGCTTTTTGATTTTTCTCTCTCAGACATTGTTGAATTTTTTTATTGAGTCAATTAACCATCCTCTGCTACCAAATTGTTGCAATATTTTCAGGATCAGACTCAATAATTAAAATAAGAATAGTATGTTTAAATAAAGCTCTGTTTAATCACAGATGGCATTCTATATTCACTGAATATTCACAAATAGAAGCACTGAAA
This sequence comes from Arizona elegans, assembly GCA_022577455.1. NCBI lineage: Eukaryota > Metazoa > Chordata > Lepidosauria > Squamata > Colubridae > Arizona > Arizona elegans. Next base: position 144,353,840 of record JAKOOJ010000002.1, read on the forward strand.
AATGGCATACAGCTCCTTATATATACAAGGGGAGGAGCTAGATATGGGAGTGGTTAGACATACATACATTAAGCAATGGAAATAAGTTAACTCTTGATATGCTGTACAGATACTATTTACATGATGGAGAATAAAGCATTTACTTGTGACAAGCCATTAGTAACCTGCAACTGCCAGCATTTTTTTTTCTAATGAAATATGACTTTGTAAAGCAATTTATCATGGCTCGATTAAGACAAAAATTGTGCATTGCCTGCTGATTTCTCTGTTGCCTATATTTCAGCCAATTTGAAGTATATGGTTGCTTTAGAATCCTTAAAGAATTTTTACAATCAGTAATAAGGATCGTATCTCTAGAAACAATTATTTTTCTACCTTATTTTTTCTACTAAATTATTAAGTTGTTCCCTTTTTATTTCTAAGAAAACTGTTTCAAATTCAATCAACTAAGATTGGATTTACTATTCTTATAGGGAATGTTGTGCATTAAGAGATACCTTATAAATGGATAGTTTCCTACAACTGAAAAGGAATAGACAAGTCTATGGGTCTGCCAATTTTGTTGGCAAAATATTTAGATAGAAGGCTGGTAATTTGTAGAAAATGGACCTTTACTAGATGTAAAAAACAAACTGAAAACTTCCTTCCCCTCAAGTTTACAGATTTCCGTTGTTATCAACAATAGGGAAACAGCACTTCTGTCCCAACCACTCAGCCATAGCTTCAGAAGGAATGGGTACCACTGGTCTAATCTGACAAGATAAAGAATTATGTTCCAGTTTTTTTATAAATACTTTTTATATTCAATATTCAATCCTTTACAATGCATGTTCCTTCCCCTTTATAGTAGGTACTACTTCCCAAGTCCACTACCAATTTGGAGGCTTATAGTGCGAGATTTGGTTTTTCTTATTTCAGGGTGGATATATATTTATATGGTGCACTGATTTATTTTACCTCAGGTTGTTACCAAGTTATTGAAGTTTAGTGATTTACCATTAGGTTGATCCTCTTCCGTGATCCCATTCTGTGATGTGCTGCTTTATGCTGATTTCTTGTACTTATTGTGCACTTTTGTGCACTCAAAATATAAACAGGATACATAGTTGGGAGATAAATGCTCTAGAAATAAAATATACAGTAAGTACAAAAATTATGTGATTTGACAACTTGACATTGTGTTTGTACATGTACTATGGTGCATGATCAGTGGTGGTATTTAGCCAGTTCTATCCGGTTTGGGTGAACCAATAGCGGTGGCTGCAGGAGGTTCCGCCCACCTGCCTGGACGTCATCATGTCCCATTTTTGATGCTCTGCACATGCGTGGAAGGTCCTGCGCATGCGCAGAGGTGGTGGATGCGCTCACATTTGTGAACCAGTAGTGAAGGTAAGTGAATACCACCCCTGTGGATGATGGATAAGACAAAGCTGAGACATGTTGACCTGGAAAATGCTTTATAGTATTTACTTAGAAAAATTGAAGACAAAGAATAACACGGTGGCTGCCCTTCTTTTAAAAACCCTTCATGTGAGAAGAAACCCTTTTGTTTGTCTCCTTGGTATTTGATTTTTCCTGGTTTCAGTGGTCTCTACCTATCATCCAGCTACTTTCCTTTACTTTTTCATTATCCAGACCTCCTCAAAGTGAATTTCCTCAAATTAATCACACCAAGTTGTTTATTAAAACCAGTTTATTTATCCATATATTATTCCTTAAATCACCCTTAGCTCTCTTGTCAAGGAAATTCAAAAACATTACTTCAATATTTGCAATGACTTTTACAAGACTCACCTGTCACTGCTATGGAATATGAGCACTATTTTATATGTCTGCGAAAGGAACAATCACAATTTTTCTGCATAAAAATATGTTTTTAATATTTCTGAAGTAAATCTTATGCAGACAATACAAGACATTCTTGGTGCTCTACGTCACAGTGATAAAAACAGAAAGGGCATTACCTGAAAGTGCTACAAATATATTTCCTTTGTAGAATAAATATTATATCAATCTTAGACTGAGAGAAAATTGAAGTGTAATTTATTTATTGGTTCAGTTTAGTTAGCTTGCTTTGTTTTCACATTTTAAAAGCTATCCCACCATTAGCAGTAGAAATAAGAATTCTAGAATCAAATCAAATATCGAACATAAAGTCACCAACAACTTTTTTAAATCACCAATTCATAATGTTCAGTAATTGATAAATATTTCAAGAGTGATTCTACTATTTTTTTCAACACTGAGTAACAAAAAAGCTGGCAGACAATTATCGATTTCCATTTTTTTTATTTACACATTCATATGTTAACATCATTTGCAGACGATTTACAGAACAATAGGCAACCAAGCAAGTTTTTTATAATTAAATTTTTATCAAGTAGTTTAGGAAAATAAAAAAGATGCATAAAAAGGGAAAAAGAGGTTAAAAAAGAAAGTAATAAAGCACAAAATGGATAAACATAATTAGGATTAGTTTATATTAAATATTAATTAAAATGTTAATATTTCATTTAGCTTTTTGTTATTGAATGTGTACAATATTGGTTTAAAAATTACAAAATCATTGTTAAAATCCAAATAATACATGAATATCAACAGAAATAGTAGCATAGTGTAAAGCATAAAATGAGATAAAGTATTGCATTAATTTCTATCTGAGCAATTAAAGGCATCAAGTTAGTAAGAACACAAATTTCAGATATTGTGCAAGTGTGCATATAATGATATAACCCCAAAATGGTTTCCAGGTAGAATTAAATTCTATGTCAGGTTACTTTTGAAATACAAAATTATTTTGAACAGTAAGGCAACTGGTTTTTGGATTTGCTTATTTTTATTCTGTAATTCCATCTGTATATTTTGAATAAGGTTGTCTGTTATTTTTAATAAGGTTGTCCGTTGAAATCTAAGTATACATTTTAAAATTGGTCATGATGGAAATGCTGCATAATAGTCTTTCTTATATTGAATTTAATTACAATCCAGTGAATTATCTGTTAATGTTCCGTTTGAAACACATCTGGCAATCAGTAGAAACATCTCTAAACTAGTAAATTAGCTGATAATTATACTAAACAATTTCCACTAAAATGCATTACTGCCAATTGAATTTCTGTACAGAGCTGTGCAACAAATTTAGTAGTCTCTTCAATTCTGTAACTTAATTTATTTTGGTGTTTTAAACAATATATCCTGGAATGAAACTGAACCACCACAAATGAGCACATATTTATAAAAATCATCAACATCTTTTAACAGGTATTGTGAGAACATGAATAGGATGTCAAGGAGTGGAAAACCACACTCTCTAAATGACCCATGAGCCTATCATCGGATTGAGTCAGGGGTCTCCTATTGTGGAATGTTTAATGTCACATATGTTTAATGTCTGAAACATAGTAAATAATGCTTAAGTCACGTGTTTAAATTGTTAACAAGGTGCAAGGCAATAAAAGTAGGCAATAAAAAGTAAAACCTTTTGTATGCGTGTGCAGACAGATTAGAAAGTCTGCATATTTTCCTTTCCAGTGTCTGCGTGAAGCCTTTCCCTATTTCATTTTGAGGTGCTTGGGAACAAGGCAGTATTGCCTGAAAGTTCTTAGAGGTTGGATGCTCTCCATCTACTGCACTGTGAATAATAAAGGAACTTGTTATGAAGCGGTTGAGGCCTGCAGTGTGTTGGCTGGAAAATCTGAAAGCATAGCAATCAAATTCTCTCTGATATTTCTCATGCCCAAGAAATATTACAGTGGGTCAAAAAAAAATTGGAACTTTTCTTCTTAAGCCTACCTGAAAAAATGTTTTCAGTTCTTTAGCCAATAATTGCAAGAAAAAAATGGAGCCTATTAAACCACCCTCTAGTTAAATCTAGAAAAGGTCAGGAAAGGTCGGAAAAAATGAGGAAAATGAAACAGCAATTATACCTACAATTCATAAATGGCTGAGGAAATCAAAGGATGATAAAAGTGCTGGGATGATCTACTGCATAGGAAAAAAGGCTTTGGAAATATACAACAATTTCCACAATGTCTATGCAGATCCATCAAGCAAGACACAAGTAGAAGATTCTGCTGGATATAAAATGCATGGAGAGCCCAAGAGAATCCCTGTTTTTGAATAATTCCTGCTTTGGCAACTTTCTCATATGAAATAGTAAGTATGGGCTGGTTTGCCACAGTTCTCAGAGAAAAATCTGAACATTATAAATTTGGAGCCATTACAGAACTAAGCTGAGAGAAAGCATTTTTCATGCATCTTGATTACCTTTTCCTTTTCCTTCTCAAGGGCTGGTTTATATGTATATTTTTATTGTATTTTATTCTATGTTCTGTTAATTACTTTGCTAACAAGAGACATTGTAGTCAAGTACCATGTCTACAAAAGCCAAAAATTAGAAGTTGTGCTTGTGTGTTTTAATAAAATTGGTTAGTCTGACAAGATGCTATCAGACTCCTCATTATTGATAAGAAGTTTATTGATAAAAAGTATTTTATTTAATTAATACCACAAAAGAGATAAGATCATTTTCTTAATTATTGTGATATGTACAATTTTTTGGGAGGTGGTGGTGGTGGTTGAATCTGTATATTGAATAACATCCAAATGTAACATTCATGTTACATTTAACTTTGCCAAATCAGTAAATGCAAACATTTTTTTTTTATTTTAAAAATCTGTAGATAAGAGTCAAATCTGATTAACATTCTAATTTGATGGTCTAATAATATAATTTATCACTGAAGCGTTATTGGCAGGAATCTTCACAAGTTGCCTACCTTAATGGCCCCCAACTAGTTTTACCTAGTCTTGCTTATTACAAAGAATTGGAACTGTGAGAGAACAAATCTGAAGCTTTTTACAACAGAATATACAAATCCAAGAACCACCATCACATTTTGATCCAGAAGTAATGACATGTACAGTATAATTTTGTTTAGTATTCTTTTTACCATTTATTTAAAGCCACTGCCGGAATATTAAAAATGGTTAAGATTCTAGCTTTACCTGTGTAAGACAATATATAGGCCTTTTCGGGATTACAGGATTAGGGCCTAAAATTCTAAATTAATAGTGATAAATATGTTATATTTCTGGGCATACATTCAGGTTGGCTCTGAGCATAAATAACAATTAGCATGGCAAGAAAACAAGAAGAGAGTACACAAACACACACGGGCATATATATGCTGGCACTCTTTTTGCATTGAATTCTCACAGTCTAGTCTGAAGTTAGAGAATGCCTTCATTTCTGGAATACTTTGCTGGTGCCTTTGGACAAATGCACTTCTTTGCTAGGGAAACAAACAGGAAGCACAATAAACATATATACAAACTGTATTTCTGTCAAAGAGTTTAGGAGAGCCTACAAGGATTTTTTAAATTACCACAATAATGTTTATGAAGGCAGTACAAATACTGTGAGACCTCATCATTAACCCTACTGAAATAAACTGGCTGAACAGGGCTTAGAACCATCGTTTTTTAAAATCCAGAAACACTTGATTTCCTTCATTTTGTCCAATATCCTCCAAATAGCCTAGGATTAGCAGGCCACCTGAAAATCTAGAGAATTATGGCCTCCCTATGGATAAGGCAGAGGGTGCTGAATTAACTATTTAGAGCAATGGCTTCATGCATTTTCAAATACACATTTCCACCTACCCTCAACAAAATGATCAACAAAATAATTCTGGATGAAACACAAAATATGATTAACTAATCAGGCTGGACCAAATCATGCATACTGTAGGAAAACCATGATTAAGATTCCTGCATTTTATTTTATTAAAAGGATAGCAATAGCAATAGCACTTAGATTTATATACCACTTCATAGTGCTTTACACTATGCGGTTTACAGAGTTAGCATATTGCCCCAACAACCTGGGTCCTCATTTTACCGACCTCGGATGGATGGAAGGCTGAGTCAACGTTGAGCCTGTGGTGAGATTTGATCTGACAAACTGCTGGCAGCCGGTGATCAGCAGAAGTAGCCTGCAGTACTGTACTCTAACCAGTGCGCCACTGTGGCACAGTGGTACCTATAAGACTGATTTGAAAGTTTTCTGAGATGAGAGAGCACTTCCATATCAGAATTGTTGCAATTTTCCTAATCCTTCCAAACCAATTTAAAGCCAATCTTCTTCACTTGAAGCACAGGTACATCACAAACAGTGCTTCCTTCAGCTAGCCAACAGGAATGAAGATAAAGTTATTTGATGAATGTCATGGTCACTGAGCCAAGGCACAATCTGGAATAATACCTCATGCAAAAATAAAGTGAAAGACATTTCCTAATGGCTATCTTCCTTGTAGCTATGATAGAACGTTGTGCTAGATAAAGTTTTTTATTTAAAAGAAAAGAAAAGAGTGGAATTGATAGCATCATCTGTCTCCTGCATGTAAAAGCCAATTGGGAAATAGATCATGGATAAGCTTACCAGAGCCACAAAATGTGAACAAAAATATTAGGTATGTTTCAAAGAAATTGCAACAGCTTCAGCTTTCAGCTCTCATAACCAATTCAGCTCTCAAAAGCAACCAACTCTGGATGATCAGATAAGTCCAGAGATGGCACTGAACTAATGCAAAATTCTCATGAAGAAATGCTCCCAGGTGAATGGTGTTTAAGACTTCAACTCGTGCCATTCATCTGGTATAATTTTATTATAACTCCAAAAGAATGCAAAATCAGGAAGAACATTTTTGTACTGTATTTCCCATCCCCAGAACATTTCCTTCATATATAAGAAAATCCTGTGTGATACCTAATATAAAAACAAAATAATACAACCGCCTTCTCCTGGGCTGCCTTGTAGATGGGTAAGAATTATGGCAACTGAAGTTTACCATATCTAGACTAGAGAAATATTTAAGTCCTTTCACAGATTCCCTCACTGCATCTACTTTAGTCCTAATTTGAATGAATCAAGCAGATAATAAGGGAAGGAAGAAAATATTCTGCCATTATCTTGGAAATAGTGAATCAATGCTATTCAGGGGGTGGTTGGCTAGTTAGTCTGCTAGTATTCCATAACAAAATCAAAAACATCTTGAGAGGGAGAATGATATAGTCTAGGTAGCACTAGATAGAAGATATATTCCCAATGTATCACCATGCCGATGTTTTATTGCTACAAAATGGAACAGAATGAAGCAAATCAAGATTCAGGGTCTTCTTTTCTTGAATAATTTTTAGTTCTCACAGAAACGGATACAAAATTTAGTTTCTATTCTTCCACATATCACCAAAGGCACTTTTCCATAATGGATCTGATACAGTCCTGTTTCAATTGGTTCCAGTGTAAGCTTCCCTAACATGATTCTGATTTGCATGGTCAATGCTGTATTAAGCTAGGAAATAAGGAAACTGTAATCTAAAGCATCTGGAGGCCACTCAGTCGAGGAAGGTTAAGGAAAGCAAGAGATTGAAATTGCACAACATTTAACATCTGACCATAAAGCAGCATATTTCATTTTTGGCTAGGAACTGAAAAACAGACCGGGAACACATTTTTCTATTATAAAAAGTGCTTGTCATTTTTAAAATTCTAAATCCTTATAGAACAATCTACACAGTTGTGTTCCTTTCTTTGAAAAATCCAAACTCAGATATGAAGTCATACGACTAGAAAAGTATTCTTCTGTCCACATGGATCAGTGTTTAGTCACACTGCTTCCCTCTAAAGGCTAAATCTGCCTGTCTCCACTGAATCACAACTGTGTGATGAAGACAGCTGGGCTTGAATGCTATTTTTTAAAAAATATGCTGTATAACATTGATAAAATGCAACATCATCCCCTTAAGGTTAGCATATAAACAGAAAACAATCCTGTTAAGCATAGATTACATGGCTATTGTACTTTGCATCCCAATATAATTAAAGAAGGTGACAAGGGCCTCGATTCTCTTTTGTAAGGCTCGTTTGCTATAAATTAACTTTAATAAAATGAAGATCGTGGTTTTTGTAAAAAAGTCAGAAAGTTAAGCTAGACCATGGAGATAAGATCAAGCATCTTTAAGTAGCTAGGGATGGTTTTCCAAGTCATGGGAAAGTGTAATGCCCTGCTTCCTTCCTTCCTTCCTTCCTTCCTCCCTTCCTATCTATCTATCTATCTATCTATCTATCTATCTATCATCTATCTATCATCTGTCTGTCTGTCTGTCTGCCGCCAACTCAGAACAACAAAATAACAGAGTTGGAAGGGACATTGGAGGTTTTCTAATCTAACTCTCAGCTCAAGCAGGAGCCCCTATATCATTTCAGACATATGGTTGTTTAATCTCTTCATTACCAGCAATACCGCTGGCTATTGGGGGCGAATCATTGGCCCCCACGGAAAGGGCTCGCAACTTGGGCGTCCTCCTGGACGCACGGCTGTCTTTAGAAGATCATTTGACGGCCGTGGCCAGGGGGGCTTTTTATCAGGTCCGCCTGATAGGCCAGTTGTGCCCCTTTCGAGATTGGGACTCCCTACGCACAGTCACTCGTCACTTCCCGCCTGGACTACTGCAACGCTCTCTACATGGGGCTCCCCCTGGGGTGCACCCGGAGGCTCCAGCTGGTCCAGAACGCGGCCGCACGGGGGATTATGGGGGCAACGAGGCGCTCCCATGTAACACCTCTCCTGCGTGAGCTGCACTGGCTCCCGGTGGTCTTCCGGGTGCGCTTCAAGGTGTTGGTGACCACCTTTAAAGCGCTCCATGGCTTAGGGCCGGGGTACTTACGAGACCGCCTTCTGCCACCAATAGCCTCCCACCGGCCAGTACGCTCGCACAGAGTGGGCCTCCTCAGGGTGCCGTCTGCCAGACAATGTCGGCTGACGACTCCCAGGGGGAGAGCCTTCTCTGTGGCGGCGCCCACCCTCTGGAACAACCTCCCCCCAGAGATACGTACAATAACAGACCTCCGGATTTTTCGTCGGGCCCTGAAAACCCATTTATTTCAACTAGCTGGGCTGGCTTGAGTTAAATTTTAAACTGATTTTAAATTGGGTTGTTTTAATTTACGGCCAAAATAGTTAATTATTTTAAACTGCTTTTAAATTTTGTATGTATTCTTTTTTACTTTGGCTGTTCACTGCCCTGAGTCCTATTTGAAGAAGGGCGGTATAGAAATAAGAACAAATAAATAAATAAATAAATAAAAAGAACATATTGGCAATAGCCTTTTTTAAAAATATAACTAGAGGAATCAAATATGTCCCTACTGTAATTACACTATAAGAGTCAAAGTGTTGATATGAACATTATCAAACTGGTGAAAATCAAGTTGCACTACTGAAACACAAGAACTGCAGCCTTCATGCAAGCAATGCAGCATCAAGCACATCCAAAAGGGATGAAGCTTATGATACAATGCAACTTTTGACATTATCCTCTCCCCGCAACATCCCTCCCACTGTATCATTTTTAGGATGATCATGCCATTTTTTTCTGAGTCAAAAGCAAATCTCAGCTATACAGTTAATACATAGAAAGAGCACTGTACCTAACTGCTTGCAGAACTCAGTTGAACCTGTTTCATATATCTTCCTTCAACTTGAAGAATTTCTTCTAACTTCTGTGCCTGAAAAACAACAACACAAATCCAGTTTCTCAGACGAACTGGAATAAATCAGATCTTTGTAAGTATCAGCGTCTCATAAACAGACTAAAATATTTAGAAAAAGTAGCCAAGTAGCTAGGCCAGAGCTGGGGAACTTGATAAGAATAGTAACTCAGCAAACACTGGAAAACTTTTTTGACTCTACACTAGGGTATCTCAATTTGATCAAATTCCATGAGAGACCACGGGCAAAACACTCTTAGATGGACCCAATTTTCTGTTATTGGAGCTTGGTTCTTGATCAGGAATTCCAACATTTTTGGGGTTTCATTAAGAGGTTTACACAGTAAAAACTCTGCTCCAGAGAGACTGCATGAACTCATTTACATTCCGGCTCTGATCACTAATTCCTGACACGCAAGATCTGAGAAATGATAATTCCTTCAAAATGCCCCAGTTGTATCAGTTATTAGTTATTCAGAAATAGAACTTAAAGCCTGATGTTTTAAAATCCCAGGAATCGATACTAGTTGTGCACTGGCTCTGGTACACAGGCAATAAAAACACATTTTTCATCACACATGCACAGAAAAAATGAAAATATTTCACAGCGGTTTTCTAATATTATTTGAATTTGATGTGAGTAAGCATGATTTCTTTCTTACATCAAGAAGATCTTGACCATGGGTGTCAAACTCGTGGCGTCACATTACCATCATGTAACATTTCGCAACGTTTTCCCTTTAGCGGAGCTGTGGTGGGCGTGGTCTGCACGTGATGCATCCGGCCCGCGGGCCGCCAGTTTAACACTCCTGAATTCTTGACTGAAGTAATTTCTTTCTTAATAGTCCTGAGTCAGGATTAATATTTTTAGTATGACAACTCTTCTGATATTAATAATTATTTTCTTTCTATAAATTGTACCTTGATCCTGTTTTTCAAATAGCTCACTCTAAAGAAATTTGATCTAACTTTCCACACATTAGCACAAATGCAATGCAATATGTATATTATCTTTGAGAAAATCTGGAGAATAAATGTAGAGGCAGAGAGGAAGATTTCCAAATCTTCAAAAGGGAGAAAAAAAGATTCCAATGAAGTAGAGTCTAATCAATCCAACATCAATAAGTGAGACGATTTTAAAGAAGATTGTAAAGAGATTGATCTGTAAACACTTGGAAAATAATGTGATAAAAACATCAGCATGGAGTTGTGAATAATAAATTGTGCTACACCAAATTTATCTCATTAATTGATTGGATAATGTCCCTAATACTGTAGAATATGTCCATGCTGTAGATCAGTGGTGGGTTGCTTCTGGTTCGGACTAGTGCGCAAGAACTGGTAATAAAACCAGCAGGAGGCTCCGCCCACTGACCTGGATGTCATCATTTTTTTTTAAATTTGATTTATATGCCGCCCTTCTCCGGAGACTCAGGGCGGCTTACAATGTGTTAAGCAATAGCCTTCATACTTTTGTATATTTATACAAAGTCAGCTTATTGCCCCCACAAACTGGGTCCTTATTTCACCTACCTTAGAAAGGATGGAAGGCTGAGTCAACCTTGAGCCTTGGAGAGATTCGAACCAGCAGTAAATTGCAGGCAGCTGTGTTAATAACAGGGTGCGTAGACCACTGTACTATCAAGGCTCAACTATCATAGTTGATCTGTGCATGCGAACCGGTAGTAAAGGTAAGTAGAACCCATCCCTGCTGTAGATATACTTTAATTTCAACCAAGTATTTCACAAGATATTCTATGACATTCTTATTACTAAACATTGGTTGGATTACATGACAATTAAACATAACTGACTTGAAAATTAATGGTTCTTCATCAAACTCAAATGAGTTATTCAGTCCAAGATAGTTTTAAGTCATGTACACTGGGAAGATTTATTTGGATCACGTGGTAAAGGAAAAGCTGATTAGATTTATTCAACACAAAAATATTTGGATGATAACATCGAAAACCAGAAATAAAATTGAAAATATTCTTGATAGTTAGAGCTATATGCCTGTTTGTTTCAATTTGTCATTGAGAAGTGAGAATAAAATTTAACAGAGACAAATGCAAGGTACTTCACGTAAGAAACAGAAATCAATTGCACAAGTACATGATGGAAGATATCAGGTTTGGCAGTAGTATTTTAAAAAGTTCTTAGAATTGTAGTTCAGTTGCAAACTATAAATGAGTTAGCGGTATAATGTGGTTGCGAAAAAGGAAAATGCATTTTCAGAGAACATCAACAGAAATACAGTTTCCAAATTATGGGAAGCAATAATTCCTCTTGAGCTGTCATCTCCCCAGTAATATTTCCAGCTTGACTACCATAATTTAAGAAGTCACACAAACAGATCTGTTCATCATTGCCCAGAGTGCAGAACACAAAATAATAACATCATGTTATTGAAAGACAGATTATGATTGGATGTTTAGGAAAGATTTCTTAAAAATAAGAGGTATTCAACTGTTATCCTGAAAAGTGGTGGATTTCTCTTCACAATCTAAAAAAGGCTAGCCAGCCATTTGTCAGGAATGTTATTTGGATTTGTACAAGAAGTATAGCAGGGGCTGAACTTCTTTTCCAGTAATATTGAACAGCAAACTGGGGCATACAAAACATTTGCCAGACCAATTCTTGAATACAGCTCATCTGTCTGGAACCTGCACTGCATATCGGACATTAATACAATCGAATGAGTCCAGAGATATTTCACGAGTAGAGTCCTCCACTTCTCTGCTCACAACAATATACCTTATGCCACCAGACTTGAAATTTTGGGCTTAGACAATTTACAATTACACCGTCCTAGGTCTGACCTAAGCGTAGTACATAAAATCATCTGCTACAATGTCCTAACTGTCAGTGAATACTTCAGCTTCAACCAAAACAATATAAGAGCACACAATAGAGACAAACTCATGGTAAACCGATCCAAACTTGATTGCAGAAAACACAACTTCAGTAACAGTTGTCAACGCCTGGAATGCACTACCTGACTCTGGTTTCTTCCCCAAACCCCCAAAACTTTAACCTTAGACTGTCTGCTGTAGACCTCACCCCATTCCTAGGAGGTCTTTAAGGGGCATGCTTAAGCGTACCAGTGAGCCTACCGTCCCTGTCCTAATGTTTCCTTTTATTCGTATCCATTTTATGTATTCATAATTATGTTTACACTTGTATCTGTTATCTAATACATGCTTGACTAAATAAATAAATTAAATAAAAACTTCATCTAATTGACTCCTTCCAAATCTACGAGTCAATAATTCTGCAACAAATGATACAATTCATAAAGTGGAAAATAAATAGTTTTAAACAATTACACCGAATTACATCTAATAGTAATAAAATTAATCAATGCATTTCTTTCAGAGTGAAAATTACTGCTTAGGACCCAGAGAAAGAAGAGCATCAAAGAAGAAAATTCCCATAATCTCTATTCAGAAATAATTTCTTTTTCTATGAGACTTAGGTAAATATGTATATGATTGTACCTTTAAGCTAGGAACAGAAAGTTTGTTTATAAGAATATTGAGGAAAAAGTTCCAAGTAAATTTTACTACTTTTTAGTTCATAAATAATCATATATAATTTGTTTTATTAGATATGAATAGAATTCTGGCAAATGCAGAATAAACTATAGCAATAAAGCCCTGAAAAGAGTTCTCAAATAATTAATCTTACAAACAAAACAAACATATATACAGAAGTTAATAAATCAAGGTGGATGATACATTTTCTAGTTCTTAGTTAACTCTTATGTTGTTCCTATTATAAAACAGAATTCTCCAATTTGAGAAAAAAATAATTAACATCAGATTATGGGGTTTTTTTTATATTCCCAAATTCAGATAACAAAGTCTTTTACCTAAGGTACATAGGTGTAATAATAATAAGAGGATAACAGGATTGAGAAGGTTTTAGGATGATTTTTTGCTTAGCAACTTTCAACAGCTTCCTATTAGGAGTCCTTAATAAAAGAGAATAAGAAAGATATTGTAGTTTGTTCTTATGCTTCCTGCCAAAAAAAGACTGAGGTATTTGCTAATTAAGAATCACTGCCCTTAGGATCCATAAAATATATACTGCACCTAAAAGCTGATTCTCTTCTGTTCTCTTCTGCATCTAATTTGGTGTTAGGAAATTTTATCTTCTTTGTACAGTCTAAAATTTTTATCTTCTTTGTAAAAACAATTATTTAATTCCTTGCACCTAGTTTAAGATACCTACGTTTGGCTGATCTGTCCCCGTACACACACACACACACACACACAGCCAGCCGAGGGTTAAGGAAACACTTTGGCACACACCCAGGTCCTTATCTCCAACTTTGGCAGCGATTTACACACCGTCTGCCAAGTGCGTTTATTTCCACAGAAAACAGACAGATAACATACTCAGCGTCCAAACGTCCAACAACAATAAATATTTCTCTCAGCAGTTCCGGACGAGGCTTTAGTGACTATCCAAGGTTTACTTTGTTCGTCACAAGGATCACTGGCCACCACCCTCTATTATATAGTCTCTGGGGTGTGGTCCAGTGACTCAGTTCTAATCCCTAGCACGCCTCCTGAGCTGCTGCAATCGTTTATCACGCCTTCGAAGGCGTGCGTCCAGGAATGATGTTTCTCCGTCGCTCTCATCCGAGCCACCTGTCTCCTTGCTAATCTCCTCTCCCTCGGCCGGCACCTGAGACAGTGCCAGAGGGGAGGGGCCTGGAGAGGGAGGCCTGGCTGACTCTTCTTCCTCATGCTCGGAGCTTTCTTCCTCCGATGGGACAGGCTCAGAGGGCGGGGCCACAACATTGGCAACAAAATCAAAAATCTATTTTTATAAGTAATTTCTGGCTTCTATCATAAAATATAATTTATCACAATGTAGAATATTGTGAAATACAAACTTCTGGGAATTTTCCATAATTCAATAATTTAAACAAGCTTTAGTTGCAACAAAGCAAAAGCCATGAGGTCATAGAAACTGCCTGCAGAGCTCAGAGACAGGATTATTGCAAGACACAGATCACAGATCTAGGGAAGATCTTTTTTGCTGCACCAAAGGTTCCCAAGAGCATAGTGGCCTCCATAATTCTGAAATGGAAGAAATTTGGTGCAACCAGGACTCTTTCAAGAGTGGTCACTCAGGGGTGGGATTCAGCTGGTTCGCACCAGTTCAGGCAAACCGGATGTTAATTTTAATCTGGCTCACCGAACCGGTTGTTCCAAGGACTGGCTGACCCCATCCACCCTGCCCCGCCCCTCCCAGGAGTCTCCACGCAGCCCGTTTTGGATGCCAGGTAAGTGCAGGGCGCACGCAGAGGCTCTGGGAGGACAAAAAGCAGGCCTACTAGAAGTCTAGAAATGAGCCTGTTTCCAGCCTCCAGAAGGCCTTCCGTGCCCAGGGGAGGCCGTTTTCCCATTTCCGGCCTCCGGAGGGTGTGCGAAGCGAACCGGTTGTTACAACTGGTGAATCCCAACACTGTGGTCGCCTGATCAAACTGAGCAACCAGGGGAGAAACGCCTTAGTAAGAGAAGTGACCAAGAACCCGATGGTCACTCTTTCTAAGCTCCAGAGATCCTGTGCGAAAATGGGACAGTGCTCCAGAAGGATAACCATCATTGCCATCTTCTACCGATCTGGGCTTTATAGCAGAATGGCTAGATGGAAGCCTCTCCTCAGTGTAGAACATATGAAAGCCCACTTAAAGTTTGCAAAAAAGCACCTGAAGAACTCTCAGACTGTGAGGAACAAACTCTAAGCGGGCTTTCACATGAAGGACAGCATCAGCAAAACAATGGTTCCAACCTCAACAGGCCAGAAAGAGACCAAGGTTGATGGTACCAAAAGCAGTTGACAGATCCAGGATGGCCAGAATGGTTGTCCCACCCCATCCCAAACACTTCAAAGGACATCTACAAGCATGACCAATGCCATTTCAGTGCTGTCCCCCCACCCTGAACCCAGACTGAAAAGTGTCCAGATAATCTGCTTCATCCAGGGCCCTAAAAAGAGAAATTTAGACACTGGATGAAAATTATCTCACATCATTGGATCCATATTCTCCTGCCAGATATTTCTGGAAATTTCTAAATGATTGCTCTTGCATTTAAATTGGTTCCCTGCAGTAATCTTGTGCAATATGATGCCCTCCAGATGTACTGGGACTGCAACTCCCATCCTGGCTGGCAATTCTGAGACTTGCAATCCCTGCAATATCTAAAACATGACAGACTGAGAAGGTATTCTACGATTACAAGAAGCATATTTGTTGCTTCATTCCATCTGCTTTGGGGAGGCTCAGATGAACTGTATTTAATTCAGGGAAGCTCCCTGGCTATAAAATGGTCTCTCTCTGAAGGTGCATTTAGTTCCTTCTCTACCAATATTTAGAAAAATAGTAAAGACAGTCCATTTTACTAAGCTTTTAATTGTTGATTGATTTTTAATTTTACTGAAATTTAACGTTTGTTGTGCAAGTTGCATCTTCGTTTGGAATGTTGCAAGTTTCTTTGGGTGCTTTCATAAACAAAAATGTGAGTGTTGAAACCCTTTAAGATCCAGATGAAATGGAAAACGGATTACCACTGAATGATTTTAATTGAAGAAACGGGGAGACAGAACAGGGAGCTCTTACCTGCTGCTTCTAAGCTCAAGGTTAAGCCTGTATCCAATTTGTTGCGTGGCTTCTTGCTGATAAACAAGTAACAGAGGACACACACAGTGATGAGAAAAGCCAGCAAGACCATTGCTGCAACCGACAAGCCAATAAGTGCTCCAATACTAGGAAAGAAAGAGCAAAGAACTAATGAATTTAAGGACATTGTCAAATCCTTTGAAAAGCATCATTGCTGCATGTATTTAATGGAGAAAGACAGCTGTTTAGGCACTATGGGGACATATAGATTTTCCTTGATTGTTCTCAATAAAAATTGAATTATGTTATAACAATTCACCAAAGGCCTTCTCTGACTGGACTAGACTTGTAGAGCAAACTTCATCTAAGATGCTGCTTTTATTGTATTTCCTTGAATTACTGCATTTGATGTTGCTCTTGGCTAAACATGTATAAATCAAGACACATTCCTTTGAAACTCATGGAATTAAATCCAAGTAAAATCAATTTAAGTGAAGTCCTTCTTAAATCTTTGTCTTCTGTCAAACAGATAATTGGATAAAGGGAGGAAATGTCTGTACACTCTTGAAGCATCTCATACGCAAAGGATTCCCTTTTGCACGGACATCCTTAAACTTTTCAAAGAATCAATACTAAAATAAAGCAAGATAAATCAATCGAATGAAAGCAGCATTATTCAATAAGTCTAGGGAGACTTTTTAACATTGATTTGGAGTACCACAAGTATGACAAAGTGCTGAATATCTTTTATGTGTTTTCTTTATAAATCCCAGTGATGTAGTTGGTAGCATTCTGTGCAGGAGTGAAGCTAAGAATCATTTACATCACTTCACCAATGGATTTATAATCAAATGAAAATCTGAATGCAAAATCTCATCATCTCTATTGCATCCATAGGTCAAACTAATAAAGGTGGTGGAATTGTACATATCTTAAGTCCCTATTTATTCTGTTTGGATATAAATTTACTTACTGACAGTTTACTTCCTATACCAAAAGAAATAGGCTAGGGAAGAAGAATACAACCCATCCACTTTTATTTTGTTGCTCTCAAGAGCAACCCATGCTTGGAAGGAAAACATATAAACATAGCACAAAAAAACCCATAGAAATGATGAAAAGCAGGGAACATAGGTTTTACGTCATGCTTCTTTTTTGTATGGGATAGATCCATACAAAATCAGGGCAGATAAATCATATGACACACAAGATTACTTCACAAGTCTAGTTTGTATATATCGTTCCACTGGGTAGTTTCCATTTGCCAAAATTAAAAACCACAGAGAAAATAGAGAACCTTGCAGACTAAGATGGCAAAAAAACAACTTTGCCAACCTTGGTCCCTTAGCAATATCTACTGGATTTGCCCAACTTATTGATTAAAAACCTCCTATATAAAATGTGTCCCAACTGTCATCTCAGGCAGATAATCCAGCAATATATCAAGAACTATAGAAAATGTGAACGTTTTGCTGACACAATCTAAGGCAAAATTTTCCACTTTATGCAGACATATTTGTCATAAATAGTTTCTTAAAAATATCACATAAACTTGGAATTGGTATGTGATCCCAAAATTAAATAACAATAAATATTATTTGTTTATACATATTATAAATGACCAGAACCCTAAGAGATTGCCATGTCTCATAAGATTGTGATCTTCCTATCAGAAATCTTGTGCAATTTAGGCAAGAATGTCAAACCTTCATGAGATACAGCAACTTCATAACCTTTTTACTATTTTTTACTATTTACCTTTTTACTATTAAATATATATTTAATGTCTAAATAAAGGATTATTGGCATTCTTTCCATTGATCGCCATCTTCAAATCGCAGATAGGGAATTACTGCTCTAAGCTACCAATAGGTCAAAAAATGGAAAAGCAAGGCCAGATTATTTACTTCTTGCATTACAGGACAATATGCAGGTGAATGAAATTACAATATGCAGGTGAATGAAATTACCCAATTCCTTTAATCTTTGTCTTGGAATTGGTTTCCTGAGATCAGCTTGCCCAATTTCTCCTTGACTTTTGGGTAACTGTTT
This sequence comes from Arizona elegans, assembly GCA_022577455.1. Classification (NCBI taxonomy): domain Eukaryota; kingdom Metazoa; phylum Chordata; class Lepidosauria; order Squamata; family Colubridae; genus Arizona; species Arizona elegans. The sequence continues at coordinate 144,372,082 of JAKOOJ010000002.1, forward strand.
TAGCACTAGACTAAAGCATCTGCCAGTGACCCTGCAAGATTGAACACTGTTTTTATGCTGATCATAAAATGCCAAGGACTAAAACTCACAGGGATACTGTTGGGTTGCTCATGAAGTTGTTACTTAATGGATTAAAAGAAAGAAATTCTACAGTCAGGTAGTCATGGAATCCTTGGTTAGAATTCTTCATAAACTGCCTTTCCTCATTAAATATAATAGTTGTTCCAGTTTTCCTTCTTCTCATGAGATTTTCAGCATGCCAAATTCAAGACATACAAAAATGTGACACAGTCGACTTAACCCTGATGTCTCAGTCTCCAGCATCTCACTGAATTAATACCGAAGAAAGGCCAGGAGTGACCTGCATTCATAGATATTTGTAGTCATGCTTTGCAAATTTGCCTGCAATTAGTACACAAATAGCTTTTTATTACCTGTCGGGTTTCTTCCAGCTATCCAATGTAATGGAATGATTCTAATTCATTCTGTAGATCTAGTAAGATTATTGTCAATGACCAGGAAATTGGGGAGGTGGGGGGGGAGAGAGGAATGGAACAAACAGGAGCATTATGATTTATGGCTCAACTGCCTCACTGGAAAACCACTGAGATTTTTTTCCTGGAATGTTTTTCTCCATACCCCCTGCTAGATTCAGCCCATTTTCAAAATCAGTCATGCTCCATTCTGATTTTATCCTGCTCATAAACAATATCGTCTTACCAGATTTCTTTCCAATCTTATCCTAGGGAGAAAAGAAAGGGCTCCTTAATTACACTAGGTGCAGTTACCAGAATCTTGGGAAGGGTGTCATAAAGAACAAATTGTCCCAATCCATTGCTTTAGTGTTGTTGCCTTTCTTACAATAGAATTCCTGCTTGAGGGCAACACACCCTCAGTTCTTCAATTCCCAAATCATTTTCACACCTGCTGATTGAGAAATAAAAAAGGAACAAAAATCACTGCCTCATCTTGCTAGCAATGCAGTGAAAAAAAATGCCCTATGTCATACAAAAAGGAAAAGAAAACAGAGGGAAACTAAACAGCAACATCAGCTGAAGAAAAGGGAATTTGTGTAAAAAAAAAATCTTGCCCATTTCACCTTCCTTGCTTCATCTGAATGACTAAGAGATACAAGCACCCTTAATCTGCATTTCTTTTTAGGAGCTTTGTTGGCTGAAGAATTCTGGAAGTTGAAATCCACAACTCCCTGCCTGCTTGATTGCAGGCAGGGAGATTCAGTTGCTTGCTGATGCAATGGATTGCAGGGGTTACAGCAAGGCGTTGCGACCAGCAGCTAAGGTAAGCAAATTGAGGGGGGGGAGGGGAGGGATTTTTGCTACCGATTAGCAGGCAACTCATTTAAAAGGAAGAAGTTTTTTTCTTTTACATGGCCATGGCGATCCAAGCTGAGTTGTCTTATAGTCCAACCCTCTGCTCAGGCAGGAAGCCTTACAGTATACCGTTTCAGACAAATGGTTGTCCAATTTCTTCTTAACTTCCAATGTTGGAGCATTCACAACTTCTGGAGGCAAGTTGTTCCACTGGTTAAGTTTTCTAACATTCAGGAAATTTCTCCTTAGTTTTAAGTTGCTTCTCTCCTTGATTGGTCTCCATCCATTGCTTCTTGTCTTGCCCTCAGGTGCTTTGGAGAATAGTTTGACTCCCTCTTCTTTTGTGGCAAAAGAAATATTGGAACACTGCTATCATGTCACCCCTTCTTTTCATTAAACTAGACGTACCCAATTCCAGCAATTGTTCTTTATGTTTTAGCCTCCAGTCCCCTAATCACCTTTATTGCTCTTCTCTGCACTATTTCTAAAGTCTCAACATCTTTTTTTACATTGTGGCAACCAAAACTGGATGCAGAATACTGCATCCAGTTTTGTTACCTGCCAGCAGGAAAGCATCCATTTAATTACTCTTATTAATTAATATTCTTTTAAAGAAACTTGCCCATTTTACTCCTCTTTGCTTCACCTGAATGTCTAAGAGAAAGATACAAAGCTCCCTTAATCAGGGGTGGGATTCTACCGGTTCGGACCGGTTCGCACAAACCGGTAGGTCCAACGATCAGCTAGGAGCAAACTGGTTCTCCCCGACGATCTGCTCGGCCCACCCACTCACCCCAGCACTTTACTTACCTTTATCTTCTCAGCTGATTGGCACAGCAGAGTGGATTGCCGCACCTCAGCTGTGTTACTCCCAAGTGGTAACAGAGAATTTTAGTATTTGTAAAATTGTATGCGCGCACAAAGTGCGCAATCACAGAACCGGTTGTTAAACAGGCAGCATCCCACCACTGCCCTTAATCCCCGAGGCATCTGTCAAAATTCATGAAAGTTTTGCAAAAGTATTTTGTTCAAATGAATTCAAGTGATCTTGACTATCAATTGATCTCCCAATATTCTGATATGGCCAGATAGCACTTTTCCAAACGAGTGATCAAGAACAAATATAAAGGCCATGAGTGAAATTACAGGTGCATGGATCTGATCCAGAATGATGCAAATTTCTGTGGAAGCAAACAGTTTTTCTATTTCCTAGAATTTTTCTAGTAAAATGGACCAAAATTTCAAAAACAAAGCTGAACATTTCCATCTGTAAACAGCACAGAACATGACTGTAGAAAGGAGTTGATACATATTGTTGAGGAGTTAATGTGTACGAAAAAGGCAATCAAGATTAAAAAAAAAAGTAAAGTGAGAACTGTGGAAAAAGAAGCCAAAATGGAGAAAGCAGAGACTTCTGTTGACGTAGTTAGGCTTCTGTATAAATCACAGAATGCTTTAGAGGGAGAACTGGGTTGAAGGTTTACTTAAGACTTAATAAAAGGTGTTTATATGAAGGAAAAGAGATGCTACTGTTATTCAAAACCATTTGAGCCACATTTATTCAAGAATCTTGCTTTAGGAGTCTATATTCTGTGTTGTTGACTGATACACCCTCAAGACAAGTAAAAAGCTTGGTTCAGAATTGTTCAATAAAGATAAATCTTTCAACAATATTTGGGCAAACCAGTGGGAATAAGGAAATGGCCTGATCTTAGAAAGAAAGGCTTTTTGGGAAAATTAATATTCATCATTTAAACTCAGCAAAAATATAGTGTATTATGAACTTTTGGGAGGTGAAAGAGTGATGGCTCTCTCTAATTACACACTGCATAGAGTATTAATTCTTTTTACCAAGTATACAGTATCTCCAATGTAAAATTAAATTTAATTAGATTAGAATTATGAGTTGTAAAAATACAAGTGATGTGTTTCCTACACAGGGTTTTTTTTTTCTTTTGTCTTTAGTCATCTGGAAGAATTGTTTTGAAAAAACATAATAAAAGCACTTTTTATCTGCTTTAGATAAAACCAATGACATTTAATAAACTGATCTGTAGAAATTGTGGGCAACTGAGTTACAACAAAGAATTGGATTATTTATTTTTCCCTATTTTTGCCTTTGATTCTATCATTTTAATATACATACGTACTCTTAAAGGCCTCTAAGTTAATAGTTCACCATCAGAAAATTGTCCAATGAAAAGTAGAGACTCTCCTCTCTTTAAGTGAAATGATCACACTTTCCCAGATAACAGGCTAGGGAAGAACAGAATCAGTGTCTGATTCTTTTATAGTGTAACTGAAAAACACTAAAATGAAACTTCTGATCAAACATGTTGGCTTGCTGTTTGCTGTGCTGCACTTCTTGACTTTAATCAAGCTATTCGCAAGGTTGCAAGATGACTGTGTTGGTTAGTCCAAACTGATCACAAACAATATATACACAGCTGCCATCAAACTCCCACACTGACAGTGTGTTTGATAGCATCACCTTGTACTCATATCAATTTTATGAACTGGATTAATTTACAAAAACTAAGCAAATTTAATTTATAGAGAAAATCCATGAGTTGGTTGACTTTTTAATATTTTTTGATGAAATATATCTGGCAAACCCAAGGGTGGGCTTCAAAATTTTTAGCAAGGGGTTCTCTGCCCGGTTGCTGGGTGGGCGTGGCCATGGTGGGCATGACCTAGTCAGGCTCCTGCACCACAGCAGCCTCCTGGGGGGCATTTTTGCCCTCCCCAGGCTCTGGAGCCTCCGGGAGGGCAAAAACAGTCTCCCCAGGCTCCGAAGGCCTGTTTTTGGCCTTCCTGAACTTCCAATAGGCCCGTTTTTCGCACTCCCCAAGCCTCTGTGCATGCCCTGCACTTACCTGCATCCAAAATGGGCTGCGTGGGGACTCCTGGGAAGGGCAAGGTGGGGTGAGTGGGGCCAGCCAAGGGGGGGATTTGGGGGTTCTGAGAACTGCACAGAATCTTAGCTAGAGGTTCTTCCGAACCCCTGCAAATCTCCAGCAGTCACTCCTGGGCAAACCCCTACAAGAGTGTCTTAAGAAATTTGCTGTATTGTATATCTTCACAACTATCAAGTTTGCAGGAAAATACTATCTCTCTTGATTGGAAAAACAAAAAGGCAAATTTGCATTTCTTGTGTTCTATGATAGGTGACAGGGTGCTTCGGTTGTTCTGAATCTCATTCTGGTCACTTACCAAATGACACCAGACTTACTCTCAGATTGAGCTAAATCAAATATCTTGTTTCTAGAATACTGGAGCAAGTCCAGAAATTAGGCAGTTTTCCATATACTATAATTAGCACAGTCTTCTAAATAACTATTCATGGCATTGCCTAGAGCAGTGATGGCAAACCTTTTCAGCACCAAGTGCCAAAACGGTTGCATGGAAACATTGCGCATTCACACAAGCTTGTCGGGGCCGTGCTCCGGAAAAGCTGAATTTTCAGGTTCTAGCACGCATGTGCACCCGATGATCAGCCGGCCAGCACGCATGTGCAGGCCGGTTTCCAGCACTGCCACACGTGTGAATTGATTGCACTCTGGAAAAGCCAAACTTCTGGGTTCTGGCACGCATGAGCACCCAACAATCAGCTGGCTGGTGTGCATGAGCACACTGGTTTTCAGCATTGCTGTGCACGTGAAGGACAGCTGACTGTCGCGCACGCATGTGTGCCAGAAACCTGGAAGACAAACAGGCAAAGCAGCGTGTGCCGGGCGACATGGCTTCACATGCCACTTTGGGCATGCATGCCATAGGTTCGCCATCATGGGCCTAGAGTAATTATTAATCACCTTTACATGTTCAAGCACAGAAGAACCAAAAAGTATAGTATTTTCAACAGAAGAGAGTACATATAGATCAGATATGAACTGTTGGAATCCTGTGTGCTCTCTGAGCTTGTTTGTTTGCTTATAAACATTTCATTATCATACCAAGTAACATTATCAATGTTAGCATTGATGATATTACCTAGTTGGGTAATGAAATGTCTGCAAGCAAATAACTAAGCTCAGAGAGCTCCAAGCATTCCACTACAATATTGGTCTAACCAATCCTCCAAATGGAATGGTTTCACATCAGAATTATCTCTTGTATGGTCTGTGATTATTACTGATTTCCTTAGTTATCTTAGTAACATTCAGGTTTCATTGGCTTTTTAAAACTTACATTTAAGCTCTAGGGGAAAAGGATAATTATTCTACATTAAATTATCTCCTAGGTTTCGTTATGTTATGCTGTTGCAAATACTTCTCATTTCACCATTTCTTTCTGAGAACTGTTTGCATCCTGAGACTGTAAAAGGAAAATTTACCTATTTCAAGTAACTTCCAAACAACCATGGCAATTAGATCAGAAAGCCTAATCCCTCTCCAGGCACCATAATGTGTTAGATTATGACTGTTATCATCTGCAATTAGACTTCTCATTAGTGAGTGGGGATGATGGGAATCCAATCTATCTCAAAAGAGCCTTGATAGTACAGTGGTCTAATGCACCCGGTTATTAACCAGCTGCCTGCAATTACTGCAGGTTCGAATCTCAGCAAGGCTCAAGGTTGACTCAGCCTTCCATTCTTTCTAAGGTGGGTAAATTGAGGACCCAGTTGTGGGGGCAATAAGGTGACTTTGTATAAATATACAAAAGTATGAAGGCTATTGCTTAGCGCATTGTAAGCCGCCCTGAGTCTCCGGAGAAGGGCGGCATATAAATCAATTAAAAAAAAAAAAAAACTGTCTAGAAAGGCAAGCCAAACTGAGCTCAGGAATAGGGAAGACTGAATTACCAAGGTTCCATATTGCAATGGTCACATTCCCTATATTTGTTGCTTTACACAGTAACATTAGATCTGTCACCCACTGTTTCTTCTGCAACTGAGATCAGCAACTCCCACAGTTGCATTGGTGATAGGGCGCACCCTTTGGTGTCCACTCTAGACAGCAAGGTAATCTCTCCCTCCTGAGCATGTGCAGAGTGCATAACAATAGCATCTTTATTCCCCCATGGTTCAGATCCTGGTCTTAAAGCAGCAGCAACCATCACTCCCCCACCCACCCAACTCGTCCCAACTGATGTACCTTCTGGATTAGGACAAGCCGGAAAACGCTCTCCCTATTCTCACCTGAGCCACCACATGTAGTTGTGCTCGTAAGGGAAAAAGCTGTTAGGGTCGTCGCAACAATACTTGATATCCTGGAAGCCGCAGCAATAGATCGCGTCAGCCTCGCCGTCTTCCCGCGGACAGCTGAAGGAGCCCACCAGGACTTTATCGGCGTTCACGTAGCTGCTGCAATCGGCGCTCATGGTGCGCTGCCCGCCCGAGAGTTACCGAGCCTCGTACGGAGTTCTTCGATGCTTGGCTATACTTTTCGGAGACGAGAAACGGCTGGAAGCGAAGCCAGAGCCGAAGCAGCGGAGAAATCGCCTCGACGACCGGTGCTCTGACGGCTTTGCTTTCACCTCCGCCAGCTGGCTCTCTCCGAAAGAGGATCCTTGCAGCTTCTCGCGACGCCCCGCCTTCTGGCCCAGAGCCCCGCCCCTCCATCTCAATCTTGCCCGCCGGCCGCCACTTCAGTCTATATATGCTGAAAGAGAACCGGGTGACGTCCAACGGCGCCTTTTCTGTTTTCCGTGCTTAAAAAAAAAAATACAGTCCGAGAAAGGTGCGGTTGCCAATTCCCATTTGGACACCCAGGAGCAGCCTAGCAACTTACCTGGATCTGAAAAATTTGAAGGATCTTTAATTAGAAATCCGATCTTTGGTGGCAGAGGGTTTTTTTAACCATGCAACAGTCGTCGTCCCCATTTTTAAAAGCAAGTCTTCCATAAATCATAAATAAGCCCATTTTTCACCATATTTTATTTGAAAGGAAATCAAAGCAGTAGTGATAAAACTAATTGTTCAGGGTTTTTTTTTTTTTTTACTTAGATTACATGGTGTGGGAGATTTTAAAAAATGGTTCCGGGATGATCTCTTCTCAGGTACCATCCTCAAATGAAGAAGAGCAGGACGATTACCCCGTGCTGTCATGGCTCAGCAAAAGATGCAAGTGAATCTATCAAGACCTGACAAATTGATTTTGATCAAGAGCCCCTTTTACACACTCCTATATGTCAGATAACCATAGAAGGCAGAACGATAGAAAGGAGCATTTGGACACTGAGAACCGGCAGAGTTCATCTATAAGAAGTCCAGACACAGCTAGGATCAACTGTGCTTAAGAGAAGCTACTGGCTGTTGCTATTTCTGAAATGATCTGGCCAAGCAAGAGCCCCTTCAATGCTGCAGTGAGAGCCCAGTATCAATTCCTCTCATGACGTTCCCTCATCACTGGACTGTGTCCTGAAATCTAGATCTGGTCTATAGCTGGCTTTCTGTCTCTGCTTCTCCTGCTTGTCCTTCGAAGAAAGCCTTCATGTGTATAGATGGATTTATGTTCTAGAAGATAAGCCCAACATTTCAATGATGATAAACCCTTTTGTCTGTGAGGCCCAGACAATTTTCAGAAGGTAGCAGCATCTGTTGTCTTCCCTAAAAAGAATTCACAGACTGAGGACTACAATTGGCACTCCTTTCTGTCAACATTCTCTGTGCCTTGATTTGTCGGTTTATTTATATCCAGCCTTTATTATTTTTACAAATAACTCAAGGCAGCCAATTTACAGATAGTCCTTGACTTACGATCACAATTGACCCCAAAATTTCTGTTGTAAAATGAGACATTTGTTAAGTGAGTTTTGCCTCATTTTCTTTCCTTGCCACAATTGTTAAGTGAATCCCTGCAGATGGTAAGTTAGTAACCTGGTTGTTAAGTGAATGAGTCTTTCCCATTGACTTTCCTTGTCAGAAGGTCTCAAAATGAGATCATGTGACCTGGGACACTGCAACTGTCATAAACATAAGTTAGTTGCTAAGCATCTGGATTCTGATCACGTGACCTTGGAAATGTTGCAATGGTAGTAAGTGTGAAAAATGGTCATAAATCACATTTCATAGTGCCATTGTAACTGAACAGTCACTAAACAATCTGTTGTAAGTCGAGGACTATTTGTATTCAGGGTTGGGCTAGGAGACAGCAACTGGCCCAAAGTCATCCAGCTGTTTATCATGGCTAAGGTGGGACTTGAATTCACAGTCTCTCGCTTTCTAGCCTGGTGCCTTAACCACTAGATCAAACTGGCACTGGTTGATGGGCTTCAGCAATCATGAGAGCTTCAGTGACAATACAAGCAGGCTAAGACTCTGAAGGATAGTCCCAGCCTTGATAATTACATTATAAAATGGACAGGGATCAGTGTAGCTATTTAGGCACTGAAAAATATGTCCTTACTATAGATAATCCTCAAGATACAACCCATTACTTAAGAACTGTTCAAAGTTATGACAGACCTCCCAAAAGCTACAAACAACCCTGTTTCAAACTTACAGTAGCTGTAGTGCCCCTTCGGTCATTCTCCTTTATGACCCATCACGGAGACACGGCAGTGCCCGTCCACCTCTCCATCCCACAACCCAAAAGAACCTCATAGCACTTGGGCCTGCTCCTCCTACCTCCTGGAAACTGCCACCATTTTCAACGCTCTGACATTTCCTTGCAGAAATGGTGGCTGCTTTTGGAGCTTTTTGTCCCAATCAGCTGGCCCATGTGAGACTGCAAATCTCTCCTGATTCTTGCTAGCTAACTTAATAACTGTTTTGCTTTTTTTGCTGCTTGTCTGACTGCCTTTAGGGTCCAGTTTCTGCTGTGACTGTTTGGTGCAGATTTGTGCTGTAACCACTTTCTCTTTAGAGCTGAACTTTTTCTTTAGCTCCTCAAGGCTGCAGAAAAAAATTCTCTGCTTGCTTCCTTCCTTTCCTCTGTCTTCAGCCTGGCAGTGACTCATCAAGGTGAGTAATTTACATATTTTGTCATCATCTTTCTAGGCATACAATAAATTTAGCAAATGAAGGGGTTAAAAGGGATTGAGGGCAGAAGTGGAGAGTTTGATTTCGGCACCTAATTCAGTGGGAGAAGTCAACAAGTCTGTCTCTCCCAGCTCTTTTTCTTTTCTTTATTGAAGAAATATGGATTTCTGGAGCAGGGAGAAGATTAATTAAAATAAAGGTTTTGGAAAGGTTTTGCACGCAGGCAGTTAACACCCCCAAAGTTAGCAAGAGCCAGAAGAGGTTTACAGTCTCCCAAAGGCCAGCTGATTGGGGTAGAGGTCCAGTCCGTAAGCATGGTTTCATCAGTCAAGCATGGTGGTTTATTCAGAAGCCTCTATAACATTGGAATGCGGTGCTAGGCCCTAATCTAGCTGGGTTCTTTGCTGGGTGATTTTTGGTTTTGCAAAGCTTTTTACTGCTTATCTGCCTCCTTTATGGACCCAGTTTGATAGCAGGCCTGCCAGCACTTCCCCTAGCAGGTATTCCATGCTCATCAAATGTTTGTCTAATGGTGGCATCAAGGAGAGCAGAGGGTGGGGGTCATTAAGCAAGCCACTTAATGGTTGTCATCAATTACAACCATAATGGGCGGTCTCCATTATGGTCATAGGTTGAGAACTATCTGTATCCAGTTTCATTTATTCATCCATTTGACTCTTCCAAATTGGTCACTCATATAATACTTTAGTATAGTGTATCCTGCAGGTTTCAAGATATGATCAACTATTATGGCAAGGCTAATTCTATTTAGACAAGGAAAGAAGCAATCCATCACTGTGCTTTGAGAAGCCACATGGATCTTTAATAATAAAACTGGATAAATTTATATCCTAAACTGCAGATCATGGTCTTTGAAAATGAATAAGGTCCAAACAGGTTCATGATCATGATCAAAAGGAGGCAAAATCACGCCCAGTATTAAAATCTGATCTTGAAAAATAGCTGTATGCAAATATTGAGTGTTTTGCTGTGTCCTTTAAACTAAAGTGATAGGAGAGGGGTAGGAGTAGACTTCACAGAACTTATACCCAATTTATTATGTAAGTTCAAAAGCTAAACTTTTGAACGTCAAAAGACTTTTTCCCATTCTCCCCTTTACTCCAGAAAACAAATCCCTCTCCCATTGGAATTTCACTTATATGGTAATTTCAGGTTGTAGCTTGAAATCTAATTGGTACTTAATTAAAAATGGACCAGTACCATGACCTAGGTGAGGAACTTTGTTTCATTCATTTTTCCATTTATTTATACACCTTTCAGTTTACATGGGGAACGTTTTACTTTGTCTCAAAGGCAAATTACAGATTCTGATTCCTCAAAATTCTCAGGCAGAATGTCAAGTATTCTCCACTGTCTGGTGCATAATGTTTAAAAATTGGAGGTAAAGATTCCAAAAAACATCAGTTAACTTAATAAGAGAAAATTTCATAGAAAGCCTGAGAAAATGTCAACTCACTTTGCAAAATGTTAACATTTGGTTAAAAAAAAGATTTTGCTCCATAGTTTAGTGCTATTTTTTGAATTGTTGTTTTTAATTTATCCATTCCAGACTGTAAAAATGCTACTACCGGTGTTCTTTCCTAGCACCCCAAATTATCTACCTGATAAAGAATACCAAATACTACAGGTCAAATTCCCTTTGGAGCTGTACCGTCATAGACAGCCATGTTATTATGGTCTTCTTAGCACCTCAAAAAGAGGGGACAGCTTGGAAAAATTCAGAACATCTCCAGGTTTTTCTATTATCTGGAAAATAGATATCTAGATTTCCAGTTCATCAAAAGTTCATTACCAGGAAAATGAAGAAAGCTTTGCCCTAGCAAATTCAAAGATAAGAAGGAACCTAGAAATGAAGAAAATCCTTTTTCTCTTTTAATAAACGAGGTTAGAAAGGCCCAGGGGTATCTGCAGGAGTGAGGATGTAGTCAAAATCTGCAAGATAGCAAGTACAATGTTCTAATCAATCCCCCACCCTGTTTATAGATAGATGCGCATACAATACAAAACAAATGAGCACTGAGTTATGATTCTATGGTGCTGAAATTTTGTTTTGAAGTGTACTTGACTCTAAAGAGTTTGACACATAGGTAATTTGCCCTCTAGCTCTCAAGTAGCGCAGAAGAAAGAACGTATCCCATTTCACCCCTCAACTAACATACAGCTTCACAACTATGGTTAAAAATAAAAATTCTACCAGAGTCATTGACTGAGATGGGTGGCCATAGAAATTGAACAAATAAATAAACAATACAAAGGTGACACATTTTTCCATATAATCTTTACCATTTATAGACTTTCAATCTAGAGATAACTGACTGCACTTCATGATCTTGGCCCTGGAGAATATGCAGAATATGGTTTCATAAAGATAAATAAATTGGCCATTTCTCATGAGACAATAGAATGTTTAATCTGTGTGCAGCTAAGAATGACAAGCATTGATAATACTTTGAAAAAAACCAAAGGTTCTAAGGAGTTCTAACTGTTACCAAGTTACCAGCAACATCAACCTGGTAAAGAAAAGAAAGAGAACAAAGAGTTGGACCAAAAATGGTAAGTTAACAATGCAGGGGTGGGGGTGGGTGAGAATGGAGGAGCAGGGAGCAGTGGAATGTATAAACAGGTTAATAATCAAATCTTAAAAATGTAAATTGTTTTAGAAAGGTAATTGCTACTATTAAAAAGTGAGAAGGAGCAAATTCTCACAGAAACAAAATAGAAGTCTCCAGCTCCATTTTACAGGGATTTACATAATAGAATAAGATTTAGCTGCTTCAGCTTAGCAAAGGTCTCTCTTACTTGCAATTCCGCAAGCAAATAGTGCTATAAATTAGACCCATCTTTAACAAAAAGGACAATGCAGGCACTTTTCCCACCACTGTTTCTCATTTATAGGATTGGAGCTGCTGTAATATCAGTCATAGCGGTAACACAAAACACATCTCCGTATTTTGCTAAGAAGCTCACTTATTCTCATTAATGGGGAATAAGATGACTTCATGACAAAAAGGCAAACTCCAGAGCGCGCAAGAATTTCTGCCTAGGAAAGGAATTTTCATTTGCAGGAAAATTTATTTATCATTTAAAAAAATATCTTTAAAGTTCATTTCAGGAAAAAAAACCCTACCTTATGGCTAAATTTTTTTTTCAGAAGCTTTTATTTTGTAAAACCAATCTGAGTTGATCACTGATAAAAAGAAAGGAGGGTATGATTGCAAATGTTATAAAACGATGATAATAGATAAACACTTCATATGCTTTAAGTAATTCCTAAAAATTGTTATTCTTTTAAACTTTTGTGGGTTATTTTATTTCATGTTCTTATTCTAATAATTTGCTCTATAAATTAAACGCAATGTTGTATTTATCATTTAAAACAGAGCCTGAACCAAGCAAATCTGAGCAGTAAGCTCCATTCCCAGAAACTTTCTGAAGCTTCATATCTTGGTCTGGCCTCCTGCCCCAGGATAGTGGTTTGATACTTCCCACTAATATTATTTATCTTCTGCGGGGAGGCTTATATAGTGCCCTCACCCTAGTGAGTATAAGAGAGAGAAGTCCTGCAACATTCTTGCAAATAAAAAGTACTAGTGAAATATCTGTTATGGTGCCATTTTCTCGCATTATACTGTCAAAGGGCGTGACTAAAGGGATCAGCCCCCCCACCCCCCACCCCATTTGGAATTATACCAATCTCACAAGAGATAAAAAAAAATGAAACATTATTTAAAATAAAAAATAAGGAGAAATATATAAAGTAAATTTGTAACTATGTAGTGTTGCAGCAACAAGACGTACAACTGCTTAATTTACAATATAGACCAGCTGGCAAATTGGCTAGCCTAAAATGTCCAAAAATCAAAAGATGGCATCAATTTGTTATAATTAACCCAGGTTCTGAGTTTTACAGAGCTCAAAGAATTTCTTAAATTATCATATTAAGAGATTTGGAAGAAGGAAGCATCCCCATGCAGAATCTGATATATGCATAAAAGACCGAAGTAGGTACAGTAGCTCAATTTATACCCTGTCAGACCAAATCAAGAAATTAATTCATACGAATGCTAACATTACTTTTATTAATATTGGTGATCTGACTGTGCTTCCCTCTCCTCCCCTTAGAATATGTGAATTAGTGTGTGTGCCTGAATCTTTTGTGCATCCTTTCTCTTGTTTTGGACTTAAGTCATGTTTTCCCCATGTCTCTTTGGTAATGGATTTGGCCTATCTCTCTCAAGATCATCTTTGTTATTTTCTATATAAAAGGTAAAGGTTCCTCTTGCATATATGTGCAAGTCGTTCCCAACCCTAGGGGGCGGTACTCATCTCTATTTCAAAGCCGAAGAGCCAGCCCTGTCTGAAGACGTCTCTGTGGTCATGTGGCCGGCATGACTAAACGCCAAAGGGGCCCGGAACGCTGTTACCTTCCCACCAAAGGTGGTCCCTATTTTTCTACTTGCATTTTTTATGCATGCTTTTGAACTGCTAGGTTGGCAGAAGCTGGGACAAGTCACGAGAGCTCACCCCGTTATGCGGCACTAGGGATTTGAACCGCTGAACTGCCAACCTTTCGATTGATTATTTTTATATATATTTAAATATAAAGTATATATACAGAGAGAGGTATAAAGAATATAAGTTTTAAGAACACACATACACTAAATTAAGCTATAAAGCAGCTTCTGCCTAACCATTAACCGATTTCTTCAATGTAATTTAAATCCAGAAGCAAAGTTCCCTACTTCTTTTTTTCTGGAACCTCTGGGCTTAATTCTAGCCATTTATAAGAATGCCAGCTCAGAGCCAGCAACTTTTTTTCTCCATTTCTCTGGAGTTCTGCCTCTCATTTTAAAAAAAACAACTTTTCTCTATGAGAGGGAGGGCTGAGGCATCTCCCTTTGTTTTTATGTGATAAAAGTTATATCTTCCCGAATGCTGAATGTTATATGGTGTCCTGCTTGAGCAGGGTTTTATACCTCCAAGGTCCTTTCCAACTATTTTTTTGTATCTTGATTAGAGACAGGGGAATGTGTACTCCCAATTGGAGGAACAGGCTGGCATCCTTGTGAATGCAGGCTGCCATCACAATAGAACCTTAAATAAAGTATTTATTTAATGAGAAGTCTAGCCACCGCGTTTTATTTTGCAGTAACATATTATCCAAGGAATTAAAGCTTTAGCATTTTCCAGAAAAGCAAATAACTTGTCTTGACAGTGGGAAAAAGACTGAGACTAATTGCAAATACTCAGGACCTGTCATCAGCCACTGTTGAAATAAGATTCAATTGATATTCAATATATAGAAGTTTTTAGTGAAAGGCATCTTGTGCTTTATTGCAGATACCAGTAGCAAAATATCTTAGATTGGCTCTATTATATTATTTTATTTTTTGTTGTTTCGTAAGTTTGGTGGATTTCTTTTTTCAATTACATAGATGTTACTGCCATAAACATTTTTTCCCACTGGATAGAAATTCTGAATGGTAAGTGGAAGGCATTTAATCAATTTTTTGGGAACAAGAGTACCTGAAAATTAATGGATGGCATTTTGGTTATTTTTAAATGGTTCTTATAAAAGTACAGTCATCATGAATTACCAATAGATCACCAGAGCCAAATATTAACTATTCATCAATCAAAGGTCATCCTGAAATTGCAATTGTGGATTTTTAAAATTATTTCTTTGCATTTCTATTTCATTGATCATGCTTTCAAGCATTGAAATCAAGCATTGATCATGCTTTCAAATATAATTTGTATGACTTTATATGCTCTTTACATCACATTTTCTTTTCTTTTTTTTTTGCAACCCAATTCTGGGAGAAAAAAATTGCAGATACAGTTTTTAAGGATAAGTACTTGGAGATGGAAGTATATTACCGGTAACGGCATTGTGTCATATTGAATAAATTGCAATAATTCTTTATTATAGCCAGTGGCTAGTAATTTTTTAAAAATCTATAAGAACTGAAAAAATGCAGACAGGACAAGAACATTGAAATCCCTAGTAAATAATACAATGCATACGTATTAAAATAGGCAATTAAGAGGAATTCAGTATGAGATTATAAACTAAAACCGGAGCTGAATTACCATTTTGATGGTCTTGTCTTGTTATCAGTTGCTGTACTCCACATGTCATATTCTAAAATTTGTTATATTATAAGTAGTAGCAAACTACCTGACAGAAAAAAAGTGTCAAGAACCAAGCAATCATTCACAATCAAGAATCTTAGATTCTTACAGTGCTTCACTGGTCAGATTTATTGAAAGGAAAAGTAGTTAAGTTACAGAATCTTGGAAAGTGAATATGTGTATTTTAGCAGCCCATACATCTATATATATGAATTGTGATTTCAGTGAATTGTGATTTCACTGAACTAGGGCTGCATAATATCTTGGTTTATGTAGGTAGAACCTGGCTAAAGAGAAATACACATAAAACCTACGAAAAAGAAAGAAAAACAAATATTGTACCTTTATAGGGAGGATACATGAGATGAGGGTGTGGCTAACTGATGAGGCCTTATAAGGCCAAAATAGATCTATCTTAGTCTCCCAATGGGCAGCAAAGGGACTGCTGGCTGCCAGAAGAAAAAAAGCCCAGAATAGGTACCGGTAATCCTCTTAGGGAGTCTTAGTAAATATACCTTTCAGCAGCGTTGATTATATGAGCAATTATTAGGCAGTTCAGACCAATAAAATATTTAGCTGGTTGCAGATTCATATTCTACTTCTAGAAGGTAACATTAGAAACTAGGGTTGTTTCATGTTGTTATTCCATACTTTGTATTTGCTGCTTGAGAAGCGTGTTAGTTCAACTGAAGCCCATGAACATTCAAAGCCATGAGAAGCCCTAGTCAGTACAGTTAGTATATCCACTAACATTCTCTTCTAGGCCAAATTGAATTTATAATAATTTTTAAAGGAACAGACCCACAGGACTGTATCATATACCCTTCTGGGAGAATTAAGATGAAGGACGAAAAGAAAATATGAAAAGCCAAACAATATAATACAGTGTGTAGTATAATAATTTATGTGTTGGATTGGAACTGAGAAGATCTGGGTTGGAAGATCTTCTCAGGGATCCTTGGTCAGAAGCTCACAGAGTAACTGTGGGCCAATGGCTTTCTTTAAGAAGGTTTGTTATTCCTGGAAAAACAGCATTCTAAATATATCCCCTTGAGCTCTTCATGGAAAGGTAGGAGATAGATTTCACAAACAAATCAACATTACAAAAATGACTTTTTCCAGTATGTCCAACATGTTCATGTTGATTTTGTATTTCTTATGATGGATATATTTATAAAAAATAGGAAAATATCTTACTACTGATGGCAGAAAATTCAACATCTTGCTCTGATAATAAAAATTCAGTAAGATCAAGTAGTAGCTTGATTCAAGTCTAACTTGATGCATGTAAAAAAAGGGGGGGTCATGGCTTTGATTCCTTAGTTGTCATCGTCTCCTAATGAGTCACCTTGTTTTCTTATGTTGAGTAGGAAATTCAAATGTAATCTTTTAACAGGTGGTTCACTAATAAGCTAGGAAGCAGATAAAACAATATCATCAAGATATGGCAGATGTTGCCAGTGTTTGTGCCATGATGAGTCGAAGTGGAGAAAGACTCAAAGTCAATTAACCCAATTTTGTAATATCACATAATAACCAGCAAGAGACATTTTTAGCAACACTTAAAACTAACCTTACATTGCATAGTTCTCACAGTGGTTTCTTGCCAGGATTGCCTCTCCCTCAAATTATTCTCAAATTAACTAAGAATGAATATTAGTTCTGAGGAAAAGGGGATTTAATGGAGTCCATTAAATGGCTCGTGTGATGTGCTGTCGCCAGGGTGGAAGGTTATTTTATTATATTATATTATTAACTTATTATATGATTCCCTCTTTTATTAGTTTTATTGTTTTTCATATGAGGTTTTTATATTCTTGTAAGCCACCTTGAGTCGCCATGTGCGAATTGGTGGCAATATAAATTTCATAAACAAACAAACAAACAAACAAATAATAGTTTTTCAGAGGGTTTCTTTCTCACATAACCTGCATACTTTGACTCAGAGAAGACCCATTTCTGAATTTCCTTCAGATTAAGAGAAAAATATATATAAAAGTTAACATTGCATTAAAATTTCACGTTGCATTAAATAAATAAGAAAAATAAGAAAAAGCATAAAAGATAGGAGAGTTCCAGTGGTGAATCCTTTGTTTTAAATTGTGTCTGAGACTTCACCAGTGATTTTTTTCTTTACTGAATGTTTTCCTATTCTGAAAACAGACATTATTACATAGTTACAATGAGGCTAATCGATAAGAATCAGCCTCATTCTATTTGAACATGAGCCTTTGAGTTTCAGAAGTATTGTGAGCCAGGAAACAAAGAGACACAAAATAAAATGTTCTCCCAATTTAATAGATTTATTTTTAAAATGTCAGGATCAATATAATGAAATGGAGCCAGATATAAATACTATCAATGAGAGAGTGCCACTAAGGGTGATATATAACATCAACAGAAAGGTGTACAATGAAGAAGAATTTGAACAAGAGCATGATCAAAATAGGTATTCCCAGTTCAACAAGGAATCTGAAAGCCCTAAACGTGGACGAAAAATCCAATGCAGGTAAGATTAGTGAGGAAGTTTGTTCCTCTCCATACTTGACTGCTTTGTTATGTTTCTAGGTCAAACTAAACCCCAATTTTCTTTTGATATTAGAAATGCTTATCATTGTTTACAGACTTCACCTGTGCACAGTTTCTTCTCTTTTATGTAGAGCTAAATTAGCCCCAGTGGCTCAATAAATCAGATGTAATAAAAATGCAGTAATGAAGAGAAGAGTTGCAACAATGGAAAATACGTGGAAGAACCTAGTTCCAATTTAAAATGGATTAGATAGTAATACAGCTTCACATCAGAGTACCATTGCTGACATATCACAATGTCAGAGAGTTTTACCCTTTTGTTAGCAACATTGAGTAAGGCAGAATTTGCAGTTGCTTACTGAAAAATCTCTTGTTAATCCCTAAAATGATTCTCTATTGGACAATTGCTGGCATGCTTCCAAGATGTACCTGGGTATGATGCTTGGGAATATGTGGTTTTCCAGCTCAAATTGTTCTGATTAATGTAGATTATTAGATCTCACCAAGCTCAGGCCCAGTTTGGGAACATAAAGTGCTTACTTGCCTTGAAGGAGTATCTACACCAGGGATCTAGAACTCAATTCTTACAAATGCCACATTAGGACAGGTTCATTCACCTGGAGGCCACAGCATTGGAAGTCTTTCCATACACTGAAATAAAAATCTCTAGTCCCTACAAGAGTACCCAGGGAGCTACGACTAGTAGCAAGGAGGAGGTGCAGCAGTGGCAGAGAGAACAAGTACAAGGGGAAGTGCAAGCTCCAATCTTGCCCTGGCTGCAGTGGCACCTGTAGAACAGGTGTAGCCATCCCTTGGGCTGTGCAGTTGCAAAGTTGCACTTCAATCTCAATCTGAGTAATTTGGCCTCAGTGTCTGCAATGATCTTGGTGAATGTAAATACTGAATCTGTACAGGTAGTCCTCGAATTACGACTGCTGCAACTTGTAGCTCACAAGTCTGAGTTGTCTGATTGGTGTTGAGAACTGGAAAAAGGCAGTGTGTGTGTGTGTGTGTGTGTGTGTGTGTGTGTGTCCCTATTGGTTCTATAAACACTTTATTTTTTTCTCTCATACACCACAGAGACTGAAGAATTCCTGCTTAGGAGAACATAAAAATATTATAAAAGAACAAGATTTGTTAGGATTTATTACATTTAGAAAGATTGATTTAGAAGATACATGTTCAGAAGTCTTTGAAGAATTAATCTTAAATTTAATTAATGTTGGCTATGATAGTATAGTTTATAGTTCATGATTTACAAAAACTAAATTTTAGCAGAAAAGCAGTGTCAAAATAATAAGACATAATAAAATATAACTAGAATGGAATACAAGTATGTCATTTTAAAATTATTCCCATTTGGCACAATCCCATATATCTTTGCTCAGAAATTGGTTTTCATTATGTTTAACAGGTCTCACTTTGAGGGAAGTGTATATAGGATTTTAATCTGAATTTTACATTTGGCTATTATTTAACAAAAACATAAAGGGCTGATGATTGACAAGAGTATCGTATTGGTTTAAAAGATCACTATGTATCATAGAAACAACTGCGCCTTTTTTATCAAGATAAAAGATTGGCTTTCTATACAATCTTATTTCAGATTCTCATATGCACGGTTCAAGAATTTCATACTCAAGATGTTTCCTATTTTAAACTGGCTTTATAATTATCGCATTACTGAATGGATTCTAAGAGACTTACACGCTGGCATAAATGTAGGGATGGTGCAGGTTTTCCAAGGTAAGTTAATCCATTTCTCATCTTCTATTTAAAAGCTTTCAAGTGGATAATTTTCCAGTCTTTTCCACATATGGCATATATCCTAGGCCCATGATGGCGAGCCAATGGCACATGTGCCACAGGTGGCACACATAGCCATATCAATGGGCACGCAAGCTCAGCTCTGGCACGCATGTGCGTGCCAGCCAGCTGATTTTCAGGTATTCTGGGCCCACCAGAAGTAGGAAACAAGCTGTTTCCTGCCTCCGGAGGGCCTGGGGGGTGGGGAAGGCCCGATTTTCTTTCTCACCTGGCTCCAGGGCCTCTCTAGGAGTCTGGGGAGGGCTAAAACAGCCTTCCCTACCCCTCTGGAGATCCTCCGGAGACCGAAAACAACCCATTTAACAACTTCCGGTCCCACCAGAAGTTGTCAAATGGGCTGTTTTTGCCTCCGGAGGACCTCCAGGGGGGTGGGGAAGGCCGTTTTCGTCCTCCCCAGACTCCTAGAGTGGCCCTGGAACCAGGTGAGAAAGAAAAACGGGCCTACCAGGTCATTGGGTGCCAGGAGCGGGGGGAGGGGGGGGTCACATGCGCAAGGGTGGGGTGCATAGAATTATGGGTGTGGGCACGTGGACGCGCAATCCCCCCGCTGCTCCCCTCCTGGCACGCGATGGCAAAAGGGTTAGCCATTTCTGTCCTAGGCTGAAGCTCTCTTTACTACTCTATAGTAAATAGAAGCATATGGGGTTTGGACTCAGATAAGAAAAACAGCCTCTAGTACAGATAGTCCTCGACTTATGACCACAATTGAGCCCAAAATTTCTGTTGCTGAGCGAGACAGTTGTTAAGTGAATTTTGCCCCATTTTACGAACTTTCTAAAAATAGTTGTTGAATGAATCACTGCAGTTAAGTTAGTAATATGTTATAAAGTGAATCTTGCTTCCCCATCGACTTTGCTTGTCAAAGGGTCTCAAAAGGTAAGCAGCCGTCATAAATATAAGTCAGTTGCCAAGCATCTGAATTTTGATCATGTGACCATGGGGTGGTCGTAAGTGAAAAACAGTATGTGAAAAACGATCATAAGTCACTTTTTTTAGTGCCTTTGTAACTTTGAACTGTCACTAAATGAACTGTTGTAAGTTGAGGACTACCTGAGTTTAAAAAGGAAAAACTCTATGAATTTGTAAAGGGAAAGGCATCTTCACCTAAATTCAATTCCTAATGATTACATCCACCCGTATTCTAACTTATAAAACAAAGGATTTTTTGTACCTGAAGTAATGAAACAAGAACTAATTTAATGGATTTCAACATCTGTTAAAATGAAGTAGTAATATAAACAAAATAATTTCTGATTCGAAAATTAATGTTCTTTATAAATTGCCCATAAAAAAGGACTCCCATTACATGCTTCAAGACTTGGTCATATATTATTAAATAACATCTCTATGTAGCCTATGATGCATTAGAATCTGTACCACAGAAAAAAGAATTCTTCTTTATCTGCTGTATTCCAGATATAGCAGCAAGAAGAATATAGTTTGGACCCACTAATTGTACTTTTCATCTTAAGATCATCTATGTTTCTGGAATGGTCACCAGAAATATGATTGGTTCTTAATTCTAGTTCTAATGGAAATAAAAATTGCTGCCTTCCAATTATTTTGAGTTAACAGTGGGCATGGAACCACCATTCCCTTGTGCCTCTTTTCTCCAACAACTGCCTACATATAAACTATTATTTCAGGACCATACTTCATACATTTGTCTAGTAGTACAGGTAGTAATAGTAGTAGTAGTGATAGCACTAACACACATTTTATTACATTTAACATGTTTACATTCTACCCTTTTTCCAGTCAAGGGTTTGCCTATTTTATTCTCCTAGACATTGATGTATCCAAGGCCACTAATGGGTTTCCATGATTAAGTGAATATCTGAGTTTAAATCTTATCTGTATCCAAAGTGCTCCTTCAGTTAGCCAATCATTCTGAGCTATTCCAGGCTTGCAAATAATCAAGAAAAGAAAAATAATTAAAAACTCGCTCCAATACAGCCCCTGGTATTCATCACTCATCTGCCAGAGTTTTGCCCCTTGCCCAGTACTGGAAGAACATAAGAAAATACAATAATTGGGCTGCTTAGATCTCCCTTTATGTGTCATTAGCAAGATGCTTAGAAGGAAAGATATAGGCAACATCCAGAGAGATTTAGAAGAGTGGGGGAAAAGCAGGCTTTTTACTTAGATACATCACACCAGTAGTAGATGCTTTCTGTTTCTCCCAGAAAACAGTGCCATATGAAGATTGATTGAGTCATCATGAGCCATCAAGTTGGAATGGATTCTTAATTACCATAATTTGTCCTTAGCCTAGTCTTTCAGGTCTTCCAGTAATGCAGTCATTGTCACTAGTTGTCCTCTTCTCTTTCTTCCCGTCCCCCAGAATTATAGATTTTTACAGCAAAGTCAAATGGAAAACAGATTATTTATTAAAATAAGAAGTTCTAATAAAATAGGGCAGGTTGGCTTTTCTTTCATTACAAATGGGCAATAAAATGTTTGCTTTGTATCAGTTTTGAGAGTATATTTTAAAATATGAATTCCTTATAGGATTATCAGGAATAGCATTAACCGGATTACCAATTCCAGTTATAAATAACTTTTATTCTGCATTTTGCTGCTCTTTAATATATGTTATATTTGGAACTTCACAACATTTGTCTATTGGTAAGTACCATTGCTATCTGTTCATTCCATTTAAAGGTATATGGGGTTATTTGTCATTAGAAGTGATATACTGACTCATTAAAAAAACTTATTTTTGTTCATTTATACTTTCAAACTTTGACTTTTATTTCATATTGATCTACAAGTCTTCTGTTAATACCGTATTTTTATTATCTGTCATCAAATAATTCACAAAGCTAAAGAAAACTAAATATTTTTAAAAGCGACTGTATCAGGTTTGATTTATCTGTTCAATCGATTAGTTTTATGAGAAAATCACGATTCTTGTAAATTCTCCATTTTTGTTTTAGCAGTATTTTACACTTGTTTTAATTTAAATAGATGAGTTTATCTGTAAAAATGTGGAAGTTAAATAAATGATTTCTCTCTTCGTAATCACTCTGTGTGAGAAAATAAATTGTAAAGGCTTTTCTCTGAAATCCAGACATAATTGCTGGTAAAAGTGGGTCTCTTACCATTTTCATGCTCTAAAAACACCTCTATTTCAGGCTTGAGTACAGAATGCAACAGCAAATCACAACTCTCCAAATACTTAACTATTTACTCATCTCTTGATTTGGCAAAAGATTCTCAGACATAACTTGGCTAGATAAGCATCTGTTTTCCAAAACAAAAATGAAATTTAAACACAACAGTTGATTGACTGTTGCAGTACAACGAAGTCAGAACCTTTGTATATAATTTTGCTGCAAATTCTAGGCTTTTCTCTATGTTCTTTCTAAGGTAATGAATACTTGATTTATTGGACTTCGGAGAAATGTTTATATAATGATCCTCTAGCCTAGGAGATGACTGACTCTTGCTTTGCCAACTTCAACCCTTATACTTTGGAAGAGAAAAGAAAACTATATACACACTTCTACTCTCATTTCCACTCTGCTATTCCTTAGTTAATAGACCTGTCAATCTTTCTGGCAGCTGTCTGAAAACCAAAAGTGATTGTTCATCAGGCACATTTCTGATAGAGTTTTTTAACAAGATTTATTGAGATGAATGGAATGAGCTTACAATATTTCTAGCAAATGAACTATTTTCAGTTTAGAACCAGTTCAGCTCCATATATATGTCCTCTACATTCCACAAGATGGGATATAAAATAATGAATGTAAGTTATAGAAGGCTTCTTTATGCCTTTTCTTATTCAGGGATTTTATAATTCCAAATTTCTTGAGCCCTTGACAGCTAAATACGGCTAATTTGTTAGATATTGGTGACTGTTAATAATGAATTAAATTGTAAATGATTAATTCTTTCTGATAGACCAGTGGCATTTCATGGGCCATAAATAAATATTGAAAAAGATTGGGAGCATCCTATTAAACAAAAGTATCCTGTATACACTTTTTCCTTCAAGAGAATGGAAATTCAGTTTTTTCAGCAAATAAAATTATCATTACAATTCCTTTGTGTGTATCTTCCCAATCTCTTTATGTTAAAAAAAAACTTTTTGAAGTTATACTGAATTTTTTAGTCTAAAATGTAACCCCAAATTAAATATGATCATTTGAATTTTTCTATGTACCGTATGTCATATAATAACAATTTGCAGTTTTAGGGCATTATTTGACAAGTTACATGCCCTAAGGGGAAGTGCATCTCTAGCCAATGAAATCCTATTTTTAAATATTCATCAGTTTATTTCCTGTTTATGGTTTCCATATTGCTTATGTGCTATCACAGTTCCACTTAGCATAGCTTATCTAGATGCACAGTCAGTGACATTTTTAAAGATCTGTTCCCTATTACGAGTTTTCTAAATTTCAATGCTTGTATTGCTATATTATCATTTCTGTATGTCCATGAACCAATTGTATGTCATTTTTGCAAGCAAATAATAACCCAGGATGGTAAGTAACACCAAAGGTGCTCTCAAAAACATTTTTCAAATTGTGAAAATGAAAGCAGTTTAAACAATTGTTTTGATACTTTATAGAAACCAAGACAGGTTAGGATTGAGAAGATATCACAGTCTCATATTCCTTATTGCCAAAAGTGTTTCCAGTGCTTTCTGCAGGAAGAGATGTCAAATTAGTCAGTCTGATGAAACCAATGTCATGCCATCATGACACAAGCACAAGCTCATTTATAGGTGTATTGCGACATGTACATCGAAAAGTTACACAGCTTGTGGCATTAGAGCATCATATCACTTTGTTATTTTGATGAAAGCCACCAGACTTTTAGAAGCCCAGGATTGTATCTTGAGCCTAGGTAGTAAAAAGTGTAGTACCTAATTGGGTGTCACTCGTTTCTAAACCCCATAAATCAATTGATTGAAATCTCTTGATTGAAATGAAAATTATACGATACCAGTTTAGAAGAACTATTTAGCATCAATGGTTGACTAATGCTGAACATGAGTTGGGCTTGGGTATGCTTAGGTTAGGATCAGGTTCTAGCCAGCTGGCAAGGGTTAACACAGAGTTCCTGTAAATCTGGTGAATCTTTCTGGTAGTGATTTATGGACCATCACTGTTGTTGAGTGCCCAGTGATGTAACTTCCAACATCAGAATATTGGAAGAAATAATATGCAGAGAATATCTATTAGTTTGTTGATTTGTTTATATCCTGCCTTTATTATTTTTTATAAATAAGTTAAGACAGTGAACATAACCAATAGTACTTCCTCCTTCTATTTTGCCCCAATAACCCCGTGAGCTGAGTTGAGCTGAGAGAGAGTGACTGCCTCAAAGTTACCCAGCCAGCTTTCATGCATTATGTGGCCCTAGAAATCAGTTTCCTGTTTCTACCCTGGTGCCTTAACCATAGACCAAACTGATATTTTTTCATTTTTTTATTGGTTTTACCATAACAACATAACACAACATACAAAACACAAACACATGATATATGTTTCTTTTTACATATCAATTTCGTTCCTCTTCCTTTCTACTATATACCCATGATGGCGAACCTATGGCACACATGCCACCTGTGGCACACAGAACCATTTCTGTGGGCATGCGAGTCGTTGCCCTAGGTCAGCTCCTCCGCGCATGCGTGCACACCTCCCACTAGCCAGCTGATTTTCGGGTCTCTGCTGCGCATGCGGGAGACATGCGTGCGTGCCCATGCCGCTCCTCCCCTCTCAGGAGTCTCCATGCAGCCCGTTTTGGATGACAGGTAAGTACAGGGCTGGCGCGGAGGCTCTGGGAGGGTGAAAAATAGGCCTCCTGGAAGTCTAGAAACGGGCCATTTCTGGCCTCTGGAGACTTCAGGGAGGCCTGCTAGGCCCAAAATGGGGCACGGGGGGGGGGTCGCAAGCACCTGCGCAGCGGGGAGCAGGGCAATGCAGGGGGGTTGCATGCGCATGCACGGGGGCAGGGCGTGTGGGGGGGCATTGCATTATGGGTGTGGGCACGCGCATGCACATGCTATTGCATGCACATGCGCTTTTGGCACCCAAGGAAAAAAAAGTTAGTCATCACTGCTATATACATTCCCCATTTTTCCCATCTTTTATTATCATTATCTTTATCGTCCCTTTATTTTTAATCTTCTTCATTTACAATATTTTGCACATTTGTCAACTTCTTTTCTCCATCATTTATTCACATTTACTTTCCCTTATCTCGAGCCAATCATACCATTTAGTCCATACTTGATAATATTCTGTATCTTCCTTTTATTTCTTTCGTTAATTTATCCATCTCCACACAGTCCAGGATTTTATTAATTATTTCTTTCTCTTTTGGGATCTTTTCACTTTTCCAGGACTGTGTGTAGACTATCCTTGCTGCTGTAATTATATGCAGAATCAAATATCATTTTTACTGGGGATATTGAACAGAATTTACAGTAAAGAAATTAGATATTACAAACTGGTATTCTGAAAGCATTTTATACTTTAAGCTCTTTAGAGAAATGGTGAGAATTACCTTGTGACAATTAATATGGTAGCTGAATTTATATTGGCTTTGGCTTTTATCTTGAATTTTTGCTTTTTGGCAACAGGTTCTTTCAGCATTCTGAATGCAATGGCAGCAAATTTTCAGAGCAGTCTTAATTTCAGAATAAAGTTTCCAATTAATAACACTTTGTCCAATGTTTCTGATGAAAATTTTATGCGGAATTATATGGAAGCATTAACTCTCACTGCATCTACTACATTTTTAGTTGGGATTATTCAGGTAGGAAACACACTTGAATTATCATTTCTTTTTCTTACCATATTTTTATTTATTTATTCTAAGTGCTTTAATACCACTTCAGTTAAGTTAATAATTGTGTATGTGTATGTGTGTCAATAATAGCAATAAAGCAATAACGAACAATGCACTCAAACATCCTAGATATATACTCCGTTTATCCTTAATCCCCAAATATCTGCATAAACACTCAGGTCTTGAAGAGTTTTCTGAATAACAGTGACAAGGACACTGATTTCTGAGAGTAACTGATTCTATAGAGGTGGGAATTCCGGCAGAGAATGCTGACTTTTAAGTTCTATTAAGGATATTCTTGGCTAATAACCGATGTTGTGGGTTATTGAGCAGATTATACCCTTTGAGTTTACGCATGAGAGCAGCTGAGAATGATTGTAGATAATAACAATTCACATACAAACAAACTGGGTTTTACTTTTAGGGAAAAAGCAAAATCATAGTCCAAAAACATTCCAAGTCATACACATATAAAGTTAGATAAAGATTAGTCCAGGGATATTTTCCAATATAAAGTCTTCTTACCAGTTGTAGAAAAATACAATAAAACAGATCTTCTTTAGTTTCATTCAGGAACACATTTCAATATAAAACAGTCAATAAATATTAGAGAAGCAATAAATAACCATGATGAAGCAATGATCATGCAGAGAGATCAAATATAGAGTTACAGCATATCAACAGGTAAAATGGTGTAGTGTCCACACAAACCATAATTCAGTTCTCCTTAAATACATTGGCTACAGAGCTCAGCCAATCAGGATGCAGAATGATGCAACACAGTTTTTAAAGCTACATAATACTTTTAGCTACAAACACACAATATTGGTTTATATATTTCCCGACCAACCAACTGGGTAATAACAAGTTTCTAACAAGTTCCCTCCATCTCACCTCACAGAGAGTGGGAATTCTTAGTACTTTCAAAGACAATAAAAATTCAGTAACATGTAATATGATACATATTTGAATGCAAAAGTTGAATGAAAGTTAAATCTTAGCTGAGTAGACTTTTCTTCTGAGTGAATAATGATAGGATTGTATGATGAGTGTAATAAAGTAATCTACAACTGACTTGCTAAAATCTTAATATTTTTAGACTCCGTTATTCTTTTTTTGATGTATGAAAATTCTATACTAATTCTGCACCAATACTTTTCAGTAATATTTTTATTTTTGGCTCTGATGTACTGAAAAAAATAAGTAAATTATTTGGCTTTATACAATTTTTCTACTGTTTTTAAAATAGAATTTATTTTTTATTCTTTGTCCACTGTATTTTATAGTAGGGTTAAGAATAACATGGAAAGAGAATTAGATCTTAAGGAATGTGAGAGAACAAACTCTGTCTGATAACCAGAAACATTTCACCTTGCATAATAGCTGAAATTCAGAAGATTCCTAAAATCTGCTGATATTTTGCCTGAAGACATTGAAAACATTCAAGAGTTCAGCAGAATTATGCAAGGTTTCAATTATTTCACATAAAAACTCATAAGATTTTACGCAAGGTAATTGTTCTTTGGTGAAACTTCACAATCTTGTTTCTATGTTTCTTGGTAATGAGGGCCAGGAAGAGCTACTGGCCCCTGACTTCAGCTTATTTCAGAGCATTGACTAATTTGGAGGCATAAAGCAGATGACTTAGACTTAGACTAACTTTATTGTATAAGTCTAAGTATTGTCTTTATTGACTTTGAAGGTACATTAATCTGCATACATTAAAATGAAATTTTGTTGCATACAGCTCTCAAAGGGTCACCACCTCTGGTATACACTACATAAACATGACAAAATAAATAAATAAATAAATAAATACAAAATTATGCATATACCCACATATATTATACAACACAGAGAAACAACACAGTCTAGTTTGGATGTATACATGTACCTAGCAAGAAAAACTAATCTTGTGAATTTACCAGACAGATGGCATAGGGAACAAAGCTGTTATAGAATCTGGTAGTCCTGTTAGAAATATTTTGAAACCTTCAAGGATAGAAGCATTTGACAATACTTCTATCCTTGCAAAATATTCACTTGACTTTTAGAAAAATAGTATAGCTTCTTTAAATTTCAGGTGTATAAAATAGTGAACTCCTACAGAAATAGGGCAGCTATTGTGGCAAATTGAGGTTTATGTTTTCTTTAAAACCCCATTCTTTTCTATTTTAATATCTCTTTTGTTCCTTCCAGCTCCTTTTGGGCATCATTGGCTTAGGATTTGTCACAACATATGTCTCAGAGAGTCTCATGAATGCTTACCTTACAGCAGCAGCATTACATGTGATTATATCCCAGTTCTCTTTCATCTTTGGAATTGTAATTGATTTTCATTCAGGCCCATTGTCATTTTTTTATGTGAGTAAAGCCACTATTTTTCACTTTCCTGTTTCTCGACAAGAATGGGGAGAAGTAGAAGTCATTATTAATGTATTTCCCACGAAGAGTGAAAGATACTAGTTAAAGTTTTATCAAATTCCTTCATTTGTAAAGATATAATAATGAGTGGTCACAACACACACGAGGAATCTTAATTCTCACCAGGGACTTAATTTCCCCGTTTTTTAGGAATTATTATTTTCTTTATGACGTGCCATTGTCTTTCTTAAAACAGTGAAGATAAATCAACCCCCTTTAAACATGGTGGGGCTTAACTTCTAAATAATATAAAAGAATATAAAAGAAATATAGCATAAGGGTCTTCATTACCAGGATCAGGTTATTTGAGGGGCCACCTCTTCCGAGTGGCATTGATTTGCCCCATTAGGCTCAGCAGAAGAAACTAGTTGTGGGTAGTATGCATCCGAGGGGTAGTGTCATATGGTAGGACCCAGGATGAGGGCCTTCTCTGCTGTCCTAGGGAAAATAATTACCCCCAAGATAGGCTGACCTCTAGAAAAACCTTCTAGAAGGGCTTGAAGATCTAGTTTTGCTATCTGTCCCAGGGATTAAAGAGTGGCGTGGAATCCATGAAATGGTTTTTAGTTCTTAATTGTTTTTAACATTTGTCTTGTTTGTATTCTTCTTCTTCTATTCATTAAACATGAAACTCAGTCAACTGAACATTTAAAATTGTATCATAAATACCATTGACTGATGCTAATGGTTGATACAGGTTGCTGCCAGCCTCCTAGGTATCAACCAAGTATCTTCTTAAAATAAAATAGTCTTGTTTGTATTATTATTATTATTATTATTATTATTATTATTATTATTATTATTATTATTATTGATTTAATTGTAAGCCTCCCAGAGTCATGTGTGTGAGATAGGCAACTATATTTCTAAAGCAAAAAACTATGTCATTTTAAAAACTATATTGATATTTATTTGATACTATTAGCAGCAAATTAACATTTTGCTGACATTTTCTTTTTTTCAGAATTTGGTATACTACTGCATGGGTCTCCCTAAAGCAAATTCCACTAGTATCCTGCTGTTTTTGCTTTCTTTACTATTGCTGAGGGTCGGCAAATGTATTAAAATAACTTATAAACACTATCCTGTTGAGTTTCCAATGGAGCTTGTTTTGGTAAATATCTGACATTTTTCAACAATTACTTTTATGCTACCAAAGTCACAGTTTTGTAAATGACTTGAAGTCATAGAGTGTTCCATGAAACAGTTTCCTTCAAACATTGTGTTTCTTTAGTACAGAACTGAATTTTAAGAATTTTGCTACTCTTTTATTTTGGCTATATTATATTGGCCTTAGGTTCTCCGCAAAGAACAATAAAGAAACACTGCATCTGAAAGAAGCATTGTCCCTTATTATAATTTATTTCAGGTCCTCTGATAAAAACAGAGGAATTGGTTTTATTGCATACCTCAAATTCAGGGGATACCATACTATCCCTTCTTTGCCTTCTCTGCAGAGTCAGCAAGAACATTTTGTTTACGATTCAGATAAAGCCCAATTTTATATAATAGTGTTATGGTCTATTATTGTCCTTAAAAATGCATTCTTGGGAAATGGAGATTTAAACATTAAACATTCTGCCTTAAGTTTCAGTATCAGTGAAACTTGCTGTGGGGGAAAATCCTTTTCTGACCATGAAACTTTTCCACCCCCCACTCCTGATACTAATCGTTGAACTGGTGATTATATCCTACTGTTTAACTAATCAAAAGTCTTCCGTGTTTGGCATTATACCACTGAATATTATTAGAATCTATTTCAATATCTGGCTAAAGCAGAACAATTATTAGTCTATAATGCCAAGGTAGATATTGACATTGTAATTGCCATTAATCAAGACTGAATTCGAGGGTATGCAAATG
Organism: Arizona elegans; assembly: GCA_022577455.1. NCBI lineage: Eukaryota > Metazoa > Chordata > Lepidosauria > Squamata > Colubridae > Arizona > Arizona elegans. The sequence continues at coordinate 144,402,949 of JAKOOJ010000002.1, forward strand.
TAATATTGAAATAAATTTAAATAAATAATATTCATCTTAAATAATATAGAGTGCATTGTTTTTCTTTTACAGATTATTGCATTTACAATGCTTTCTACCCAAACTCATCTACATGCTGAATCTAGCGAGGGAGTTTTTACAATGACTCCCCACAAGTATGTAATATAAATCTAATACTATGTATTTTTCATACATGTATAAATATGTACTTATCATGCTATTTCCTTTCAGGGTAAGATAAGCAGGGGGGAGAAAAGGAAGAACAAATAATAAATTTAAAAAACAAAATAATGACATAAGAAAAAGGAAAAGAAATAATGTTGAAATTGAAGAATTGGGTAAAGAACTTAGTAATAATACCTCAGCTTGAAATTCCTGTGAAACATTTGCCAACACATGAACCTGAAAGCTTATTCTCATAAATATTTCAATGTTGCTAACTTTGTCATTGAAATATATGCTGCCATCTCTATTTGTGGCCAACAGCATTTAGCCAAGCCAACAGTGTTGAAATATTCTATATACTGTAATTTCCGTGATGGGGAATACTGTAAGGTACCTGATGGGTACCTTACTGAACGGTGTAAAGATTCTTTGTTCTAGCCATCAGTATCATGTATGGACCATCAGTGTTCATAAAGAGCTATAATTACTGCACACTTCTTAAAATGAGCTAAAAATAATAATGTATTATTTTATCTTACTTATCAGATCTATTTGCCATTCATATCACCATTAATGGTGACTCTAAATTGACTGTTAAGTACTGTGCGGAATGTCAATTTTTCTTTTTATTATGATTTTATTTCATATGTAAAATACAAAGAAAACTAGAAATAAGAAATTAGGGGAAGGAATGTCAAATTTGATCTTTGAATGTTGCTTTGGAGGACATGGGGATGTCAGTGTAACTCCTTAAAATGCCTCTTTCCTTTCCAGGATTACATGACAGCTGTGAAGGGCAGTTGGGTGACCTCTGGAAAAGAGCCAACTGCTTTGTTGAGTACAGAGTGGTGGTGTCTTCACTATCCAAAGCACACTTTGGAGATCAAATTTAAATTTAAAGGGTTGCCCAAGCCTTCTATGTTCTGCTGGGGAAAAAATATTGTCCATTGCTCAGTTTAAACTTTTAATAAAGGTTATTTGTCCTAATTTTCAGAAAAAGTTTCTAAGATAGCTAACAATAAGTACATAAATTAAATGTTTGACATCCAAGCAAGCACATATTTATTATTAGCACTACTTGCTTGGTGCACAAAATTGTGGATTGAAAGAGAAGAGATGGTAGTAAATCAGTACATAAATAGAACTATAGCTTGTATATCCTAATCAAAGTGTTCAAGGATGTTCTTTACACAGGACTAAAGCATCTCTTTTGTTTCAGGTTTCTGAATCCTACACTACCTGTCTTCTCAAAACTGGACAAAATTATATTACATGCTTCATCTCTGGCAATAGTAAGCTACTTCCTTCTCATTTTTGTGGGAAAGAAGTATGCAAGTATTCACAACTATCACATCAGACACACTCAGGTAATAGTTATATATCGCAAGGCAGAAGCTTCAAGAAATGGATGGAATTCTGGGAGAATAAAGAAATTATAATTAAATATACTTTTCCAGAGATTTCCAGGGTCTGTGGAAGGCATGCAACTCTGTAGTCACTATTTGTCTCTAAGTACATTAGAGATGCATTGGGACACATTGAGATAAATATGAAAAACAAAGCAATTCTTTACTAATTTAACTGATCAGTCAAAAGCCTTTGCATAGCTTCCTCTGGTATACCAATTGCACACTTTTCTTGATCAGGAGACACTCCAGACAGTCATTCATGCCCTAATCACTTCACAACTTGTCTGTCGTAATGCGCTTTATGTGGAGCAATCCTCAGAAGCTTCAATTGGTCTAAAATACAGCAGCATGGGCAGTGACCAGCCTGCATTATCCGCTATGTTTCTGGTTGTGATTCAAGGTGCTGGCTTTGACCTATAAAGCACTATGCGGCATAGGACCTGTAATCTGAAGGAATGCCTATCATCTCCTGTGATGTGTGTCCAGCCAATACAGACTAACAGGGTTGGCACACTTTGGGTCCCTTCAATTAAACAGTGTCATCTTTTGGGATCCAAGAGGTGTGCCTCCTCTGTTGTGGGGCCTGCCCCCACAATGAAGCTTCCCCCCCTCCCCCCGATATTCAGGTGGCTCTCACACTATTAGTTTCCCAGAGCGCTTTGAAGACCTGGCTCTTCCCACATCAGGACTAGATTTGCCATCTTGTGCTTTATCTGCTTTCCTATCTATTTTTTGTTGGTTTGCTTTTGAATTGTATTGCATGCTAATCTATTTACTACATTACAATCCACCTAGAGTTGTTTGGAGTCAGGCAGACCTAAATTAAATAAGTTAAATTAAGTCCCTGTGGGTGCTCAAGATTAAAAGTGTGACAACATCAGTAATGCAATTAAACTGTTCTGAAAGACTTTAAGCCTACCACAACACACAGAATCAAAGTTACAAGTTCAAAAAGAAACAACAACAAAAAACGTAATTGCCCATTAAAATTATGGCTTTATCTATTAGAACAGAGGTATTTATAGAAAACTAGTTCTTGGTCATGCTGACTGGGGAATTCTGGGAATTGAAATCCACACATCTTAAACTTGCCAAGGTTGAGAAAGACTGGACTATATTGTACACATTTTAAATATGATTAGGCAGAAGTCCCTCCAGGGGCACCCACAGTGGTGTGTCAACAGCATCACAATTGTAGATAAGACTTGGCAATCAAAGCCCACCTCCTTCTGAACATGCATTACACATATTACCTGCATGTAAAAAGGAATGGGACTTTGGGTGCTGAAGTCATGGTCACCATTGTGATGCTGTTGATCCTTCCTGTGGACTCCTCTGAGAGCTGCAGGCATTGTGCAAACCTAAGCATATTCAAGAAAGCAGTAGGAGCCATTTTTCCAAAAAAGGACTGTTGATTTAAGAGATACATTAACTGTAATGACTGAATGTCTCCCTAAAACAAAAACATCTTTTGGTTATAAATGATAAGGAAATATTGATATTCTGAAGTTTGTCATCCTTATTTTTTCTAGTGGAAAATATTTGTAGTCCCTATATTTCACAGCACAGTACTCTGAATACCAGGAGGTTTATTTTTATTTATCATGTACAGGATTTAATAGCAATTGGGCTATGCAATGTCTTCAGTTCATTTTTTAAGACTTTTTCCGTCAGCTGTGCAATTTCTACAACTGTTATTCAGGAGAAGACTGGTGGAAAAACACAGGTGAGTTAGATCCAGTACTTGTTTCAAATCTAGATTTGGGTGTATTTGTTAGAACATGGTTTTCTCTGCAGTTTGGAACATGCAAAAGAGATGCTTTACAGAGTTTGTCAGCATGAGCAAATAGTTAAATAACTACAGCATTTGAAAAAATGTATTGTCACTTCAAAGGCTGCCCTTGGTTCATTATTATCAGTCTCAGTGGAGATGTTGTTGCATAAGAAGTCATCCAAAACCCCCAAAATTTTAACCTAAGACTGTCTACTGTTGACCTCACTCCATTCCTAAGAGGTCTGTAAGGGGCGTGCATAAGAGCACCAGCATGCCTACCATCCCTGTCCTAATGTTTCCTCTACTTGTATCTATTTTATATATTCAATTCATGCTTATAATTATATAAATTACCTAATAAGTTCTTGACAAATAAATAAACAAACAAACAAACAAATAAATAAATAGGCAGAAATCTTTTTAACCCCATTAGGGTTTTTTGGTTTGACACATACCTGTTTGCAAATTGACCTTTCATAAATTTTGATTAGCATTATTATAAAATATAATTATAGTTAAGCCAGAAGAATAGGTGAACTCTCCTTCAGATCAAGCTCAGTTCTTGATGACTTTGTTGACATGGGGTTTTTTTTTGGCAACTGTCAGAAATGTTTTATAGTTGTCATCTTTCAGGATATCTTTTTGACTCCTCAATGTAACTCATTAGTGTGATGTACCTTAATTTCTCATTCAAAAAATAAACAAGTCTGGTAACATTTGTGTCCTTGAAATTAAGAAATGTTGACCAAGTACACTATTGCCATCAGGATAAATGTTAAAAACGTAACAAGAATTACATGTTACAGTTTTAAAAGCAAATAAATAGATTAAGAAATAGATAATTAGCATAGAGCAATGGTTCTCAACCTGTGGTCCGCAGATCCCTGGGAGACCATGATGTCATTACAGAGAGTCCACAAAGGCTTGAAGAAATGTTATGATTTAAATCTTGAGTTAAGTCTTGGGTATCCGTGGCCATGGTCACGCATTATCCAGAATTTGCTATTAAGTAGGGTAGTATGTAAGAGGTGAGGCAACTGGTCCAATGTTGAACCAAGAAATACAATATCTAGGCTGTAAACTCTGCAAAATCACTAGACTGTAGTAAAAAGCTATCAAAAATACCAACCAAAGGTAACACCATCAAACTGGCTGAACTGATATGGCAAGAATGGTGCACTCCAGGTTCCTTTGCTTTCACAATAGCATCTATTGGAAAACATGCCTTCTTTGTAGCAGCACCTGCCTTCTGAAATGAGGGTCCCCTCCCCCTCCAAATTCAAATGGACTCTACTCTGTTCAGTTGACTGATAGTGATTTTGTCAATGCCGATGGTATACAAGTGGTGCTCCAAATGTTTTGGAATTGCACCCAAGGCACCCCATCTTTGCTTTCTTTTGCCAAATCATTCTAATGCTTTCACCAGGTCCTTATATATTATTATGTTTGGTTGCCCAATAACCGATATGTTTATACTGGATTTTGCATTTTCATCCAACTGTTGAGTCCTTTCTAAAGATAATATCGTTGCCATATTATCTGTCATCTAGTTGTCTCCTGAATTTTGCAGTCTGGATATGGTTTCCTGGTTCAATCAAATTCTCAAAATTTGAGGTACCATCACTTCTGAAATGGTAAATGAATTTGTGTGACACTCTTCTCCAATGAATAAGCCTAAAAAATAAACACACCATGTATGTAGTAACAATTAAATTTTGATCTAACCACACCTGCCTTCTATAGACTTGGGCAGGCAAAATGAGAAGTAAAGGACAGGGGGAGTTTTTAACAATACTTCTGCTTTGCCTGTACAGACAAATCATGAGTACTGCGAAAACTTTCTTTGGGGAAAACAGAGAGCAAAGCTTGGAATGGGTTTTGCCTGAATATGCCTCATCAGATTTTTCAAAATCTGCTAATCGCCCCACTCCCCTCCAAGTTGGTTGTACAATATCCTACCTCCAAGTTTGAGAATCCCTGGTGTAGTGAAAAAGCTTGAGTCCAAGTCAAGATCATCTAACTTCAAAACAGTAAACTTTATTGAAGGCAAGTCATTAATAGATTTAGGAATCCAAAGTCAAATTAAGGAATTAGCAGGCACTTTAGCAATAGTTGACCTTTTAATCAAATTAATAGAATCTTTTTTGATGTGATGGTGGTTGAAATTTCATCATATTAATTAACATAGTACATATCATTCTTACATGTTCTGAAAGTACACTTGAGTTAGGTGGCCTATTTTGACTTACAAAATATGGGAAAGAATTATCAGCATCATGTTAACATTTCTAATGTCATTTTTTAAAAATTAGCTTGCAGCTCTGATTGGAATTTCCTTAATGCTGGTGTCAGGATTAAAATTGGGGTATTACTTCCAGTACCTTCCAAATGTAAGTTAAAGTGAAAATCTGAAGTTTGGATATATAAATGTTGTACCAGAATGGAAGATTGCTCTCTTTAAAAACCTAGGTCATCAGAATATTGATACATTCTATATCCCTGCGGGTTTTTTTAACGAGCTGCCAATTCTCAAGGTGTCAGATCCACCAGGTAGGTCAGACCAGGAACTGTCTTAACTCCACGGGAAAATTAAAATGGCTTATTATAACTACCAATGGAACTTCTTGCTACTGTCCCCTTGGCAGTCTTGGAGAACAAGCTGGTAAAACTCCTATTATCTGTGGAAATTATGCCTATGTGACTCAGACCACACTGAATCTAGGGAACTTGGTTTTCTAAGGTTTTTTTTTGTTGTTGTTGTTTAGTTATAATTTTATTCCAAAGGTGAGAAAAAGGTTACTTTGGCTGATGCTAAAAAATATCCGTAGTCTGACAAAAACATTTTATATTAGTTACTTTACATAAGTCTGAAATTGCCAGATTACCTACATAGTTGCCAAATTTTGCTATCTAAAGGCAAGTATACCCTATCAGAAAGTCAGTATTATGGGCAGAATACGTTTTGGAGATAACTGATAGTTATTTGGGTGTATTCTAAGAGTATAAATGTTTATCTGTCTGAAACTTTCATTGAGTTTGGTCTATAACCTTTATAAAGTTTTATTTATTGTGAAATGCCTATGCCTGTTTACTAGATTTAACAGTTGGTTAATTACATGAATTTATTGTGCACTTTTCTTTTTATCCAAAGAATTCCCTTTTTATTATAGAAAAAGTTATTTATTTGAAAAGGCACTTAGAAAACATGTGTATTAATAAAATTTCCATTCGTTACTTACAAAAAGCCACAGTATACCTACTCTTTAATAAACAATTTGGTTTCAGAAAAAAATTATCCTGTAATCTACAACTTCTGCACTGCAAAAACATATGGACTACAAATCTCAATCAGGGCAAAGCAATAGACGCAATTTACATAGACTTCTGTAAAGCCTGTGATTCAGTGGTACATGAGAAACTACTTCTAAAACTAAAATCCTATGGCATCTCCGGACCCCTACATAATTGGATAGCCGCATTCCTGTCTAACAGACAGCAAGTGGTCAAAATAGGGAGCGCCTTATCAAATCCTGCACCTGTTAATAGCAGTGTCCCCCAAGGCAGTGCTCTAGGACCAACACTCTTCATACTATATATAAATGAGCTTTGCGATCATATTATAAACAAGTGCGTTCTCTCCGCCGATGATGTAAAACTATTTAACACCACCAACAATGCTGCTACCCTTCAAAAAGACCTTGACTTTCTGTTGGAATGGTCAAACAATTGGCAACTCCAAATCTCAACCGATAAATGCTCTGTCTTACACATAGGCAAAAAGAATCAGAACACAAAATACAAGCAGAGTGGACACTACCTTGTAGATGACCCTCACTCTGTCAAGGACCTTGGAATACTCATATCTAATGATCTAAGTGCCTAAGCCCACTATAACAACATCGCCAAAAAGGCATTAAGAGTTGTAAACCTAATCTTGCGTAGCTTCCTTTCCAGTAATATTACACTTTTAACCAGAGCATACACAACATTTGCTAGACCAATTCTTAAATACAGTTCATCTGTCTGGAACCTGCACTGTATATCGGACATTAATACAACTGAGCTTGTCCAGAAATATTTCACAAGAAGAGTCCTCCACTCCTCTGCTCGCAACAAAATACCTTATGCCACAAGACTTGAAATTCTAGGCTTAGAAAACATAGAACTACGCCGCCTGCAGTATGACCTAAGCGTGGCTCATAAAATTATCTGCTACAATGTCCTACCTGTCAATGACTACTTCAGCTTCAACCACAACAATGCACGAGCACACAATAGATACACACTTAAAGTGAATCACTTCAAACTCGATTGCAGAAAATATGACATCAACAACAGAGTGGTCAATGCCTGGAATGCACTACCTGACTCTGTGGTTTCATCCCAAATCCCCCAAAATTTAAACCTAAGACTGGCTACTGTTGATCTCATCCCATTCCTAAGAGGTCTGTAAGGGGTGTGCATAAGAGCACCAGCGTGCCTACTGCCCTTGTCCTAATATTTCTTTTATTTGTATTCATTTTATGTATTCAATTCATGCTTATATATATTATCTAATACATACTTGACAAATAAAATAAATAAATAAAAATAAAGTATTTGAATCCGCACATATACTCAGAACATTCTTAGAATAATAGAATTGGAAGGGACCTTGGAGGTCTTCTAGATCAACCCCTGTTCAACAGAAGATCATATACCATTCCAGACAAATAGTTGTCCAGTCCCTTCTTAAAAGCCTCCAGTATTGAAGCACCCACAACTTCTAAAGGCAAGTTGTTTCACTGGTTGATTGGTCTTACTGTCAGGAAATTTCTCCTTAGGTTCTAAGTTGCTTCTCTCTTTGTTCAATTTCTATCCATTGCTTCTTGTTCTGCCTTCAAGTGCTTTGTAGAATAGGTTGACTCCCTCTTTTTTGGGGCAGCACCTCAAATATTGGAACACTGGTATCAGGTCACCCCTAGTCCTTCTTTTCACTAGACTAGACAAACCCAATTCCTGCAACTGTTCTTCATATGTTTTAGTTTATCAATACATTTTGACATTTTAGTTTTTTGAGAAGAACTCAATGCCTATGAAGGCCAACACCAGCTAAAGAACAGGAAGCTGTGATTTCACACTTTTGTGTATACAGGTAATCCTCAACTTATGACCAGTTGCTTAACAATCATTTGAAATTATGACAGGACAGGAATGGGAGCTTTATGGCCTATCAAACACTTCTGACTGTTGTAAAATGTTGTACCACCCCATCCCCCACCCCACAGTTACATGACCATCTTTCGGTCACTTGGTAACTGGCTTATCTTTATGACCAGTTGCAGTATCCTATAGTCATGTGGCCATGATTTGCAAAGGTTTTCTTTTTTAATAATTTCCACCTTTTTTCACTAGTTTCTGGCAAAAATCACCCATTTTAAAGAATGGGTTTGGTCTTACAACCACAACATCTCCTTAGTGACCATCACAAAAAAAAGGCATAAAATTGGATCCAGTCACCTGGGTGCCACCGTTTATTATCATAACGAGTTACAATCTGAAGTCCAGTCCCAACTGTAGATATAAGTCAACTACCTGTATAACAAAAAGAAGAAAATAAAAAACTGGAGAAAATAAAAAAATAGAAATCTCTGAAAATACAAAAAGAACAACTATGGCAAAAGAAAGTAGACATAGTACAAGTAGTGATAGCCACCTTGAGTGCAATCTCAAATGTTGATATTTGATGGTGTTATAGGTATCTTCGGAGAATGTAAGCTGTTCCAAGTAAAACCTTCTTTTAATGATAAAATCTAAATCTTCGCAAAAGTATGTAGCACCATGATTTTGCTAATCAAACTGTTAACTTCTGTTTTAAAAGTTTTTTATTTTGAAAACATTAAAAACAAGACACAAACACACAACATTTATATACATATCACTTTTTCCTACAGCTACTTCGAAGTGATCCTTTCTTACTATTTACATCTATTCACACACATTTTAACTTTATCTTATTCAACAATTTATTTTCCATCATTCTTTCTTTCGTCTAGATTGTACTTTGATCTTCAACATTTTTTCTCCCCTCTTCTTTATTCCTCTTTCTCATTTTTCCTATTCTCCAACTATTCATACCACCTACACCACACTTTGTAATATTCTGTATCCTTTTTCTCCTTGATTTCTTGTTAATTTGTGCATCTCTGCACACTCTTAAGATTTTCCTAATTCAAACTGTTAACTTCTATGGAATATTTTTAGTTGCTACTAGGCAGTTTAGAATTTAGTGTATATTTTGTATAATATCTAGAATTGGCAACAGTATCATTTTTTTAATTTACCCAGGCTGTTTTGGCTGCCATTGTACTCGTCAACATGTTCCCATTTCTTGAAAAATTTATGGATGTCCCTTACCTGTGGAATCAAGATAAATATGATTTTGTAAGTTTTGCATTATCTGTGCAACAATGCTAAAGAGTCAGATTAAACCAGGTAGCAGATTAATTAGCACACCATTGAACAGAGCCAATATGCCAAATATCCTGTAACTTGGAGTTAGAAGAATCAATTTGTACCAAAATTAGGTAAGATGATAGAGGCTAAATGTACACTTTATAAAAGCAAAAGTAGGAAGAAGAAAAGAAAAGAAAAACCTTTCAAGTGCCTCAGGTTAGATTGTGGCACCAAAGGGGAACAAAGTTTTTCACTGTGTACTTTCTCCAAGATAAATATTTTAACTATGTTTCTAGAGGATAATACAATATGTGTATTAATATTTAAAAATAAGTCTGAAATCTATCTGAAAATTCCAATTTAATGGGACAGGTCTAGGCTCAATAGCTATTAGAAGACAGATCCTTGATTTATAGGTTAGTTGTTGACATTTCAGATTAGACCCATTGCATATTGCGACTTGAACACATAGTAGTTTAGTTAGACTGCTGCAATATTATTGCAACACTACTTTAACCAGAATTTTTTCAACTTTTTGGATCTCCAGCCTTAGTTGTTAGCCTTGCTTAATAAGATAGCATCCCCAATTGGGAAGTTGATGGATCTCACAACTTGCTTCATGAAATATATTTCCTAGTCCTATTCATCATAGCCTTGACTAAAATACTCCAGTGATACCCAAAGAACACTTTCTGACTGTCTCCATTCAGTTCTCCTAGAAAGTGGTATCTCCAAATAAACGAATTAGAACATTAACTATGAGCAAAATGTTTGTTCCTTTTACCACTAAGCTTTAACCTCAAAAGTGACCATTACATATACCGAAGCTGCTGGAAATAAAATCTCAGAACCTCTTTTATCCAACACAGAAATTTTGAGAGTATTTATTGTACAGATAACACTATTCATCTAGCAGGATGAGTTCTGGCTAATTAGAAGGACCCTGTGCCTTCATCTGAATGTTCTAGTCTCTGAGATATGCTTTAGTGGAGCAGAATTGCAGTGGGAAGAACTCCTTAAAAATATGTTCTCAATGGTGTCCATGAGACATCTTTCTTGGGAGTCATAAGGCTCCCTGCCGTATCTTAATTTTTTTAAATATTGTGTTAGCTTTTAAGAATCAGTTAATGAACATTTAATGTGCTATATTCTCATTAATATTTCTACCAGGGGTGAAATCTTCTTACCTTCCCTTGTGTGTGCACATCACATGCACGCGCGGACCCTCTGCACATGCACAAACCCTTCTGCGCATGCATAGAGGGTAAAAAACAAGTTACCTCCTGGTTAAAACCAGGAAGTAACGATGACCAGCCGGGTGGGTGAATCCTTGCGCCGCCAACACTACTAGTTTAGCCGAACCGGCCCAAACCAGTAGCATTTCACCCCTGATTTCTACTTCTCACACAGACCACATAAAACATCTGGACACTAACACAATGCTCTGTTTAGAAATATGTTCACCTTCTGAGGAAAAAAAAAATACAGACTTAAACCATGCTTCCAGGGAGTGGTAGAGAGGTCAGGGTGAATAAGGAAAGTATTTTCCTTGGGCTATATTTTGTATATTTCCTTGCCTCTTTTTAAAATATGTATATCAGTTGACTTTTCTTAATGTGATATTACTATATATTGTTTGGATATGTCTATGTGTATTGTGGTACAAGTTATAATCGTTCTTTGAACAACTGCTACAGTTAAACAGCAAGTATTTTGCTTTAGGGTTATGGATATTTAATTTGTGATTATTAAATTTTTAATAATAATGTTCCTGTTTTCATCTTTTAAAGGGAATTTGGATTGTGACCTTTCTAGTTGTCCTCTGCCTTGGTCTGGATATTGGCTTAGGAATTTCTTTGGGATTTGCCTTTTTTATAATAAGTGTCAGATCGCACAGGTATTTCTCCTACCATATTGTTGTCTTACTCTACATGACAAGTTCTAATGTTAATTTTTTCTGATCTTTCTTACTGTAAGATGACTTGAACTTTAAGAAAAATATTTGATAATAACAATAATTTTGTAATAAAACAAAATACTCAATGAAATTTCCCTTTCATCATCAAGTAAATAATAATCTGCCATAGGGGTGAAATCTATTTACCTTCCCTACCGGTTCGGAAGTGCACGTGCTGGTTCGAAAGTGGGCACGCTGATCCTCTGCTTCTGCACATGCGCAGAGGGTAAAAACAGGTTACTTCCTGGTTAAAACCAGGAAGTAATGACAACCAGGCAGGTGGGCAGAGCCTCAAGCCACCATCGCTACCGGTTCTCAAACCATTAGCCGTCATTGCTACCAGCTTGGCCGAACCGGTCCGAACCGGTCCGAACCGGGACCGGTTCACCCCTGATCTGCCATCTGTTGGAAATGTTTTAATTCTGGATCTCTTTTATTAGATGGGGTAATATAAGTTGCCCAGTGCCATTGCTGTTCCATTTTTTTATCCAAATGATTTTAAGAGAGACTTCTTATATTGGTTTATATACTAACACATACTTCCTTGAAAATCTTGCAGGTTCGAATATATATTTGAAATATTGATATTGATAATTCAATAATATGGCTTGAGAAAAATTATGTTAATACCTGATTTAGCTCTCTGACATTAGAAAGTTGAGAAGATAGTACCCTTGTTTTTTTCCCCCCTGAATCCTTTCTTACATTTCATGCCCTACTTCTAAAACCTGCTTTTCTTCTTTCTCTGCTCTGAGGCTATATAAAAAATAGATGGAATTTATGCAAAACATTATCCCAGAACTTCCTATAAACTATTTTATTTTATGTTAAAAGATCCCCGTACCTTCTGAAAAGCATCTCATATATAATCCCATTTATATAAAACTAGAGCTGCAAAAAATGGACTGTGCTTGTATCTTTCCACCAAAGTTGTTAGGTGGGTTTCTTTAACTGCTACCCTTTCAGATTTGCTCACTTTCGTCAGGACATTAGAGATAGGGCATTTTGCTTGATTAGATACGGCAAGAGACATCTGCCCCCCAAAATGCTGGCTTTCCCTTATCTTTTGTGTTCTATAAAATGGATAAATCAGAGGACAAAGAAAAAGGACAAAAAAAACAAGGAATAAAGGAAGGCTTGCCTAAGAACATCTAAGTGGGATGCTCAGACACTCTTTCTTCAGCTGCCCTCTCTATAATGAACTCTGAACATATAATGAAACCTAAAACCTTATTTGAGATAGTAATAAGTGACTCCTTTAACTGATGATTGCTGCCTTCCTGTACTTTCCCTATATTTTCTTTTTCCAGAATGTTCCTTTTTACACCTAGAAATCTGGCTCTGTTGGGCAAACAAGTAGATTTCTCATTAAAATATAGTCCTAATTGACATCTGTGTGTTCCAAAACAGATACAGGTAGTCCTTGACTTACAATCATATCCAGAAAGCTGGTCGTAAATTGAGGCACATGACCAAAAGTAATTTTCCAGCCTTTTTTTTGTGGTGGTGGTTAAGCAAACCCATTCGTATGAATGGGCATTTTTTGGTTGGAAACCGTCAGAAAGAATTGTGAATAGCAGTCACATCACTGCGGAACACCCCATGTCAGGAGAGTTGTAATGCTGACCCCCCTGATATGCGATTACATGATTGGGGGGGCAGCACAACCATTTATGAGGGCTGGAGATTGTTTACAGGCTATAATGCAGCCATTCCATCATTGTCAGAACTTCAAACAGTCATAAATGACCAGTTGTAAATTGAGGACTACTTATACAATGTTTTGTTACGTTTTGCTTTTCTGGTCTTTGAGCAGGAAGTCCCAATGTCCTTTTAGTTCTGTTTTTCTAGAAGAAACTCTTGGTTGAAAGAACAAAAAGTTCCTGTTTGGAAAACTAGATGGTGCTGTTGGGGCTGATTGATGGCAGCCTATAACAAGAACCATTTACTTTGGTTTTGGTTTTGGAAGGTGTTCTAATAGACTACCACTTAAGTATGAACAAACATATCCTGCAGATGCCAAAAAAGCTAATGCAGTCCTAGCTTCCATCAACAGAGGGATAGTTTCAAGATCATGTGAAGTGATATTGCACTGGTGAGTCCACAGGACTGGCCAGGACAGTCCTACATGTACAGTATTTAACCCAGTTCCCAATCTCTACTCCACTCTCATTTGTTAGAATAATTAACTGCGGGATTATTCTACTTTGTGATAAATTACTATATTTGGAACAAGTATCAAAAACAGCATGCAGCACCAGGGGTATTAAGCAGTCCCATACATCGTTGTTTGTCTAGTTGTCTTGCATAATATGCAGATATTTAAAAGAAATAGTCAACACTAGCAAATCCTAGTAACCTAATGCAGAAGAAATGATTAGCTTTCAGTGTCAGACTGATAATATATTTCTTTTCTGCAATAGCAAGGCTTCTCTATATTTCATCAAATGAGCTCTTTCCATTGGGTACACAAAATAATAGCATATTTCCTGCCCCTTCTCCATGTAGATATAAAAGTGGGAAATATAATACAAAGGAGTCTGCACTTCATCTAGATGAGTATAACATTATGTATAAACACAATTTGTATTCATCATTGTTTCTCCTTTTTCTCTAAGAAAAATAATATTTCAGACATATTTCCAGGGTGAGATAGGTTGGAAAATTTTGATCCATTGGTTTTATTATATTTCACAAGGAGAAAGTATATCCAATGTATACCCCTGTTTCAGAATGAAGATGATGATGTTGGGTCAGATTCCAAACACCAATATTTATCGCAGTTTCTCTGACTACAGTGAGGTAAGAGGGAGATAAAATATATACCTTATTTGCTATAATCATTTTCCATTACCAGCATACCAAGCATACCAACAGCTGACAGGTCCAGATAAATTAATTTCAGAAATGATTGTGTCAGGCTCACCCTGAGACAGTGATGGACATCATTAGAAACTATTTTAACTGCATTTCATGAAATGATACACATAACAGTTGACAGCCTCTGAGTGAGCAAGAAAAGTAACTTAGAATTTACTGCTATACCCAGGTGCATTGTAAACCTTTTGCACGGTTTGAAGTCAAGACTTGGATTTTCTCTTATCTCCAAAACTCATAATGTTCACTTATGACAGATGTTTGTGTATATTCTCTGCATTCCAACTCTGCCATTCTAATAAGTCCATCAAGTTCAGTTGGGATAATTTTAGCCACTAATAGGAGCCCTGACTCCTATTTTATTAGGGAATTATAACAATTATCAGGATTATGATTGGTAATGTCACCTTTCATAAAGCAAAATCGTTGCCATCCTGACTACCATTCTGAAAAACATATCCTAATAGACTGTAATTAATAGTTGTGATGTGCACAATTTCCCATCAATTTCTTAACCTAATATCAGCCATGAAAATATATTTTATTAATGCCAATTGTATTACCTAATTACATTTGATTCATACATTATCTAAATGCTGTTTTATGTGCCTAAATGTACCTGGTATTAGATTATATTAAAAGTAAAAATTGATTTTCTATACAAACTGCCATTTCAAGGCTCAAGGTTGACCCAACCTTCCACCCTTTTCCCATTGGTAAAATGAGGACCCAGATTGTTGGATGCAATAGGATGACTCTGTAAGCCGCTTAGAGAGGGCTGTAAAGCACTGTGAAGTGGCATATAAGTGCTACTGCTATTTCATTAGCAAATAATTTCAAGAAAACTGCTAAAATCGCTCAGATCCGGGGGGATCTGGACTCTGACTGGGTAGATCAGGGCAGGGTGACGAGGAACAGTCTTGAGAATGTTATCTGGGAGGAGTTTGATGCTGTGACTCCCGATGATGTGGACAGGATTTTGGGGAGACTTAGTGCGGCCACATGTTTACTGGACCCGTGTCCCTCCTGGTTGGTACTGGCTTCCCGGGAGGTTACACGAGGCTGGCTCCAGGGCGTCATTAATGCTTCTTTGAGTGAGGGTCACTTCCCCGCTGCCCTGAAAGAGGCGGTGATGAGGCCTCTCCTTAAGAAGCCGTCCCTGGATCCAGCAATATTGGCCAACTATCGTCCTGTCTCCAACGTTCGCTTCATTGCGAAGGTTGTTGAGAGTGTGGTCGCGCAACAGTTTCCGCAATTCCTGGAGGAAACATCCTATCTAGATCCGATCCAGTCGGGTTTCAGGTCTGGGCACAGCACGGAAACGGCATTGGTCGCGTTGGTGGATGATCTCTGGAGGGCTCGGGACAGGGGTTATTCCTCTGTTCTGGTCCTATTAGATCTCTCAGCGGCTTTTGATACCATCGACCATGGTATCATGCTGCACCAGCTGGAAGAGTTGGGGGTGGGAGGCACTGTGTTGCGGTGGTTCTCCTCCTTTCTCTCCGACCGGTCGCAGTTTGTGTTGGCAGGGGGGCAGAGGTCGACCTCGAGGCCTCTCATCTGTGGAGTGCCACAGGGATCGGTCCTCTCGCCCCTTCTGTTCAACATTTATGTGAAGCCGCTGGGCGAGATCATCCGTGGCTTTGGGGTGAGATACCACCAGTACGCTGATGACACCCAGCTGTACATCTCCACCCCAGGCCACCCCAACGATGCCCTTGAAGTGATGTCCCAGTGCCTGGAGGCTGTGCGGATCTGGATGGGGAGGAACAGGCTCAAGCTCAACCCTTCCAAGACTGAGTGGCTGTGGCTCCCGGCATCCCGATATAGTCAGTTGACTCCATCGCTGACTATTGGGGGCGAGTCTTTGGCCCCCACTGAAGGGGCTCGCAATCTGGGAGTCCTCCTGGATAGGCAGCTGTCCTTGGAGGAACATCTGACGGCTGTTACCAGGGGGACCTTTTATCAGGTTCGCTTGATTCGCCAGTTGCGGCCCTTTCTTGATCGGGATTCCTTGTGCACAGTCACTCACGCCCTCGTCACCTCTTGCCTTGACTACTGCAATGCTCTCTACATGGGGCTCCCCTTGAAGAGCACCCGGAGGCTCCAGCTGGTCCAGAATGCAGCAGCGCGGGTAGTGATGGGAGCAACATGGCGCTCCCATGTAACACCGCTCCTGCGCGAGCTGCACTGGCTCCCGGTGGTCTTCCGGGTGCGCTTCAAGGTGTTGGTTATCACCTTTAAAGCGCTCCATGGCATAGGGCCTAGCTATCTCCGAGACCGCCTGCTGCTACCAACGACCTCCCATCGACCCGTGCGCTCCCACAGAGAGGGCCTCCTCAGGGTGCCATCAGCCAAACAATGTAGGCTGGTGGCCCCCAGGGGGAGGGCCTTCTCTGTGGGGGCTCCCACTCTCTGGAATCAGTTGCCCCCGGAGATAAGGAGAATCCATGACCTCAATGCCTTCCGTCGTTCCCTGAAAACCCATCTTTTCCAGCAAGCCGGGTTGGCTTAGAAGAAATTTTTAAATTTTTTAATTAGTTTGTGATTCTTAACTTTCGGCCCAAATCTATATATATTTTTAAATGTTTTAATATTTGTATTCTATGTTTTTTATCTTGGCTGTACACCGCCCTGAGTCCTCAGGGAGAAGGGCGGTATATAAATTGGAAATTAAATTAAATTAAAATTAAATTAAAATAGTTACATGCTTAAAACTTAAAATATCTGTTTAGACATTTGTTAAAACATTAACTTTCTATAATAAAATCCTACTAGAGGATTTCTAGAGTCAGTAGTTCATAGTTTTGTTGTTGTTTTTTCCATAGCAGGGACAAGAGAGTTTGTGTGTCTGTGCATTTGTGTGTGTTTGTGTATGGGTCGGTGTGTGTGTGTGTGTGTGTGCGTGTGTGTGTGTGTGTGTTTTTCCAAGCACCAATCTTTAGTCAAATTGCCCTCTTGTACCTACAAGAAGGAGATAATAGCATGATACTTAGGGGACATCCATTATGTTCAATAATCAAATATAACAGCTTGAGAACACACACTATTGGTTGGAATTCAAAAAAAAAAATCCACGCCATTTGGTAACATTTTGAAAAGGCTCTGCATCTAAAGAGGTTTATTTTGTTTGCTTTTTAGGCCATAGAAATTCAGGGTGTGAAAATATTCCAGTGCTGTGCTTCTATCTCATTTGCAAACATGAAGCAGTTCAAAAAGTACATTTTGAAAAAGGTAAATTATCCTCTCCCAATACTAGTTCAGAAGCTATGCACCAGAGGTGGTATTTAGCAGGTTCTCACCAGTTCTGGAGAACCAGTAGCAGAAATTTTGAGTAGTTCGGAGAACTGGTAAATACCACCTCTGACTGTCCCCACCCCCATTTATTCTCTGCCTCCTGAGTCCCAGCTGATTGGGAGCAAATGAGGATTTTGCAGTAACCTTCCCCTGGAGCCAGGAGAGAATGGAGATTTTACAGTATCCTTCCCCTGGAGTCGGGAGGGAATGAAGATTTTACAGTATCCTTCCCCTGCCACACCCACCAAGCCATGCCCACCAAGCCATGCCACCCCCGCCAAGCCACACCCACAGAATCGGTAGTAAAAAAATTTGAATCCCACCACTACCTAAAAACAGTAGTCTAACCCTCTTTCTGTTTCAGATGGATATGAAGGCAGTGCCTCTGGATGAAAATGAGATGCGATCCTTGATCTCAGTCAGTATGTCCAGTGTTAAAGGACAGAGCAAAGACTTAAACTGCGCCTGTGTTTGTGATCCACCTGAGCTGATCCCCAGGGTCAGATGCATTTCTTATCTATATGTGCATGCACATATTTACTCAAAACCTTTCTTAATTCTTAGACAAATAACACTGAGGAAAACACTTTCCACTTTCTTGCACTTACAGCCTACAGCAATAGGCCATAAAATATTTGTCTTCTTTATTTATTAATCAAATGTGTATAGCTGCTCATGTCACAAAAAGTGACAAATATAAAACAACAGGTTTAAAAATGGTAACAATCCACATTAAATGATAAATATTATAAAATCAAATATACAAACTTTAAACAGAGAGGATAAAAAATGATCACCTCAGCGATGGAGCCCTCCAACCATATCTCCATTTCTCTGGGAACCCCAAGACTGATCACATAACCAAGTCTTTAGGGACTTAAAGAATGTCAAAAGGGATGGAGCTAATCTAATCTAATCTTGGGGAGAACAACCATAAGGCGAGTGCAACAGTAGGGAAGACACATGTCCTGGGACCAACTAAATGTAGGTCTCTAGCTGATGATACCCACAGCAGTCCTTCTCTGCCAGATCTAATGGGGCAGGCTGATGTAACTGGGGAGATGTGGTTCCTCAGATAGCCCTGAAGGGCTTTAAAGTTTAAAACCAGCACCTTCATTTAGATCTGGAAGCCAACTGGCAACCAATGCAGCTCATAGGCAGTATTGGCAGCTCACCAATGCAGATATATAGGATGTGCTATTCTAGGAGTGCAATAATTGTCCCTGGCGTTACATTCTCTACCAATTGAAACTTTTGGATACTCTTTAAAGGCAGCCCCATATAGAGTACACTGCAGTAGCCCAATCTGGAGGTGACTAGGCCATGAATAACTGTAAGCAGTTAAATGAGCAGGTGAAGCAGGGGTGAAATCCAGCAGGTTCTGACAGGTTCGGGAGAACCGATAATGGAAATTTTGAGTAGTTTGGAGAATCGGCAAATACCACCTCTGGCTAGCCCCAGAGTGGGGTGGGAATGGGGATTTTGCAGTATCCTTCCCCTGGAGTAGGGTGGGAATGGGGATTTTGCAGCAACCTTTCCCTGGAGTGGGGTGGGAATGGGGATTTTGCAGTATCCTTCTGCCACACCCACCAAGCCACACCCACCAAGCCACACCCACAGAACCGGTAGTAAAAAAATTTGGATTTCACCACTGAGGTGAAGTCTGAAATCTGTAAGCAGGGCCTGCCAATCCAGGAACGAGCACAACTTTGCACAAGATGACGTAATACATGCCAGGTTGGCTCTTTTATCAACAATCAAATCCAGGATGAGGGAGCCCTTATTACAAACTAATCTGGTACCAGTAGCCGGAGGCCAGGACTACTGACAGTCCACTGATAAGGTATTAGGATTGAGATCAAAGCCCTGAACTGCAGAATTTAGCCTACCATTTCCTCCATAGAACAATTCATACATTGCCTAAAGTGTGATTTTGCTAACGATCTTCAAAGCAAACCTACTCACTTTTCCATGGTATGTGGAATGTGAAAGGAAGATAGTGGTCTGATGAATCCAGATACCTGGCAGGGAAGGATCAGCAGGCAGAATGCCTTCCCTGACACTTCTGAGAATTATTTCTCAGAATAGAATGGAATTAGTATGGCTCACTCAATGGCTCCTGTAAATTTTTTCTCCAATCAGGAACATGGCAGAGGACTGGAAAGACTTCATATAATCTGTAATCATTCCCATTTTACCCCTTACCATTCCACATTTTTCTTGGTAATAAGGAAGCAGGAAGGAATTCTGATGTTAGACTTCCTCCCAAAAATTAAGACCCTTTCTCCAATATCTAAAGGAGAACTCTGAGAACTCTTGTAAGTGAAATGATAAATATGACATTAAATTGAGAGTGGCCCAAAGTTTAAGTATATGAAAATGTTGAGTCTGTAAAGAGCAATAGGAAATACAATATGATTTTCAGTGTCACCCCATTCTCTTCTAGAATCTCTTATCTCTCTTTAATTCTAGATACCCTATAGAGAGAAACTTCTAAAGCGAGTTCCTATTGCTAATGAATCATACTCTGCTTCTTCTTTGGCCTTGGTACGTTGGACAAGAAACCCTTCTGATATACAATACTTCCAATCTCCAGCAAGAGAAAGGCCGTATAGCTATGCAAAGCGGAAGGAGGATCTGAATAACATGTGGTTTTCATCAGACCCTCGTTTAACAAGGTCTACAACTCAGTTGTATACACTTGACTCAAAGTATGCAATGAATAGAATTCACACTATTGTTTTAGACTTTAGCATGGTGCACTTTGTTGATTTACAAGCTTCTTGTTTATTACGGGAGGTAAGTCTCTTGTATTGTTTTAGGATTTTATTAATCTAAAACTTCAATTTAGTATATATATGTGTGTGTGTGTGTGTGATAGACTCTGTTTGGAATTTATAAGTGGATATCTAATAAGCAAGATCAACTACAAGTAAGGATCTCAAGGCTTTGTAAGGGACTCAAGACCTAGCTCTGCCAGCTGGTTTGCGGCCCCAATTGGAGAACAGCACAGTGGAGGTGGTTGATCAAGTAATAACAGATCCCACCTCCCTCCACACCGTTCCCACCCATCCCATGTGTCACCTGATTTTAATATTTGGTTTTAATTTAATTTATGTACTGTATGAATACATTTTTATAACTGTAAGCCACACAGAATTACTCTGTGGTAATAGAGCAGCCAGTAAATTTTATAATAAAACAAAATAAATAAATAAATGCAAGCAGCACAATCAAATATAATCAGTATATTTATTTTTAAAATTCCTTCATCTATATATTATTTTTTCTTGCAGCAGTAAAAAGATGTTCCACCTACTTATATTTAGCCTTCCAGTTTTGAAGGTTTCCTTTTAAAAGGATGTGGTCTAGTTAGCTAAATGTACAATAAGTGTTTTGAAATAATGTATTATGAATCTCAGTTAAAACAGAAATCACAAAGGGATGAAGAAACTGGATGAATAATGTGGCCTTCCAGATATATACAAAATTGACACTTCCCCGAAACCTTATGACATCTAATTTATAGCATAACATTTTAAAGAAGACACATTTTGAAATGCTACAGGTAGTCTGGTGATACTGATCATGTAATTTGATCAGAAAATAAATAACAAGAGAAACAACGAAAGGATTGGTTTATTTTTCTCTACAAAACAGAAGTCCCACAGTGGAATGAATTTTCATGTTTAGATATCACAGAATATAAAATTCTGGCTGTGATACCCATGTCAGCATAAAGCAAAAAATGTGATACATTTTATGCAGGAAGCACACAGTACAGTTTGTCCAAATATGAGTACAGATGTGTACCTAATGCATAATTTGAGTAGCTAGTCCAGGATAGATCGACATTGATTCCTTTTTGATTAGAAAAATATACACTAGAATCAGGACACTAGGCTTTGGTTAATCCACCAACAGTATCAGTAACCCAATGCACTGCAGGAAACCAAACAGAGGAACATCCAATTCTTCCTGTTATCTAGACTGATTATGAAGCCAGTCATCTAGATTACATAGATCTGCCTCAAGTTTTCATGAAAAATAGATTTTCTTTTTAAAGACATACTGTTAAACAAACATATTCAGCACTTCACTCACACACTACTTCTATTTGAACTGTCAGTAGATTTGAATGGATATTTAGTAATCAACTGTTGTATCTTACTATCAATAAATGTTAATGATTTAATATGAGGGGCTGAGCTATATTATGAGAATAGAATAGAACAGAATTTTTATTGACCAAGTGTGATTGGACACACAAGGAATTTGTCTTGGTGCATATGCTCTCAGTGTACATAAAATAAAAGATACGCTCATCAAGAATCATAAGATACAACACTTAATAATAGTCATAGGTTACAAATAAGCAATCAGGAAACAATATCAATATAAACCAGCAACAAGGTTACAGTCATACAGTCATAAGTGGGAGGAGATGGGTGATGGAAACGCTGAGAAGATGAGAAGATTAATAGTAGTGCAGACTTAGTAAATAGTTTGACAGTGTTGAGGGAATTATTTGTTTAGCAGAGTGATGGCGTTTGGGGAAAAACTATTCTTGTATCTAGTTGTTCTGGTGTGCAGTGCTCTATAGCGTCGTTTTGAGGGTAGGAGTTGAAACTGTTTATGTCCAGGATGTGAGGGGTCTGTAAATATTTTCACAGCCCGCTTTTTGACTCGTGCAGTACACATAGATTCACCACAATGGAAATGCACTTAGCTATCCAAATTCCAGCCATAGGGCTATGCTGGTTGGGAACTGTAGCAGACTTGGTCCCTCTGTATCAGCTTGAAGAAGCTCTTTTATCAAACTGTCTCAACCTCTGAAAGTGAAATTATTACTAATTATCATATGGCTTCCTTTTATAGCTCTGTCATGTCTTTCAGAACATTGGAATCACAGTCCTGATAGCTGCCTGTCATCGTGAGTATAGGCATAGTAATTATCTATATGCAAGATAGGCAATAGATAATATAGCACAATTGTGGGCTATAGCATGAACCATAAAATAAATAAATAAATAAATCTCTCTTTAAAAAAAATAATAATCATACAACTGCATGTAATATTTCTGCCTTTTTATCTCACAGCTACCATAATAAAAACTTTTGAAAAGCATGATTTCTTTGACCACTGTGTTACTAAAGCCCGGTTCTTTCCTACTCTACATGATGCAATACTCTTCGCTGTGGAGCCAAACTTCTTGGAAGAGATTGTTCCAGTGGAAACCCAAAATGAAGCTCCTGAGGACTTGATGGCAGGACTAGATGATGAAAAGGTATAATACTTCAATGAAGGTTCATGATAAATGTATCAACATGATTAGCCCTGGAAAGCCTTCATTTCAGTCTATGAATTATTGCTGTATTATAGTAACAAGAGGCATCTCAAAGTACCCCCAGTGAAGATGATTTGCAATTATTTTTAGTTAATCCCTAGGATTCTGCTGAACACTTATATATTGCTCTGCTACATGGTTCATGATTCAGATTTCTTCCTATCATTGACATAATCTTTTTCAAGATTCTTTCTATCCCTAGATTAAATATGTCAATGGTGATTATTATAGAGCAGTGATGATGAACCTTTTTCCTGTTGCGTGCCGGAAGTGTGTGTGTACATGCATGATAACACGTGCACGTGCCAGCACCCATAATGCAATGCGACCTCCCCACCCATGCACATGCGCACATGACACCCCACGCAAGCGCCCCGTATTGCGCACACCCCCATGCATGCATTCTGCATTGCGCATGTGCAGTCCCCCACATGCGTTTTGTTCCCCCCCACCGCGGCCTGTTTTGGGCCTGAGAAGGGAAGGGATTGAAGTCCCGCTGCTTCTGGCAGCGGCAAAAACCGCTGCCAATGGGTGGAAGGTGGGTGAGTGGGAAGGATCTGTTGTCTGGGGCTTCCCTGTCCGCACCGGAGCAGGCTGTCCAGGAAAAGAGATTGAATCCCCTGGCCATTCATTCTGGCAGCGCAAGAATTGCCGCTGCCGGGTGGAAGGGGGTGGGGGTGGAAGGATCTGTCTGACAACCATTCCTTCTTGCGCTGCCAGAAGGAATGGCCAGGGGATTCAATCTCTTTCCCTGGACAGCCTGCTCCGGTGTGGACAGGGAAGCCCCAGACAACAGATCCTTCTCATCTCCACCCCTCGACCCAGCAGCGGCTGTTCTTGCGCTGCCAGAAGCAATGGCCCGGGGATTCAATCTCTTTCCCTGGACAGCCTGCTCGGGTGGGAAAACAAGGAAGCCCCGGACAGTGGATCCTCCCCACCCCCACCTCCTTCCACCCGGCCAGCTGATTGTCATGCACGCATGCGCACCAGTAGCCCGTAGACTAGCTGGCTGGTGCGCATGCGTGCCCTGGAAACCCAGAAGAGGAATGGGCGATGCGACGTGTGCCAGGCGATATGGCTCTGTGTGCCACTTCCGGCACATGTGCCATAGGTTCACCAACATGGTTATAGTGTTTATCCTCCTGCTGCCAATCCAGTATGATACCCAGTTGTGTTTCTAGGAAAAACACAATGCATCTAGGAAAAGCCAATAAAAATCCTTCAACCAGAATCTTCCATGGATTTCAACACAGCTGAGATGCTCCCTGTTAAGCTAAATGTATAGAACATGATTGTGTGCTCATTTTGCCAATCTACTGATTTTGCCAGCCTCTCTCTGAGGGTTGCACATTCAGGGAAACACTTAAATAGTAAAGGGACACCCATATATAGTATACAATCCTGATTATTTAATACTTCTAGAGCAGAGGTCCCCAACCTCTGGGCCATGAACCGGTCCCAGTCGGTGGCCTGTTAGAAACTGGGCCACACAGCTGGAGATGAGTGATGGGCAAGTGAGAGAAACCAAAACCATTCCCCTCTCCCAGTCCATGGAAAAATTGTCTTCCATGACATGGATTCCTGATGCCAAAAGGTTGGACACTATTGTTTTAGAGCATCTACATCAGGGGTATCAAATTCAATTTCATTGGGGGCCGCATCAGTGTTGTGTTTGACCTCGTGTGTGTGTGTGTGTGTGTGTGTCTGGAAGCATGATCAGGGTGGGCATGATCAGCTCTATGTCATTCATCAAAGCTCCATTTTTGACTGCGACGGCCTCCTGCAGCCCTTTGCCAGTGAAAATAGAGCTCAGGGAGGCCTCATGCAGCCCACAGAGAGCTGCAGGAGGCTGTTGCGGCTGAAAACGGAGCCTGGGTGTTATGTATGTAGATTTTGGGTGGGCAGTTTGATTTAACTGACCGTCAGCTGACCACCACAGCTGCAAGGTATATAAAGGGAGCTGTTTCCCCTGGTCAGTTGCTGGGTTCTCACCCTACAATAAAGAGCTGTTGTCACTCACTACCTGGCTTGGTGAGTCCTCATTCACCCAACTTAACATTGGCGACGAGGATAGGATTTTGAGGCCAGAAGCCACGGAAAGAGCTGAAGCCACGAGCCGACGAGAGAACTGTGAACCCAAATCCAGCCAGGCGAGCAAGCGGAGTACTTGGAGAATCTACCAACGATGTCTTCCTACATACCGCCAGCACCTTTCAACCCAACAGAGGAGAAGTGGGGATCCTACATGTCCTGCTTCAAATGCTTCCTGGTGGCCAGCGACCTAAAGGGGCTACCAGACGTACGGAAGAAAGCCCTGTTCCTGAGCCATTGTGGACCCAAGGTGTTCGATATGGCCGAGGCCCTGTCGGAACCAAACCTGGTCCACACCATCTCATGGCAAATGCTTCAGACACTGCTGAAGGACCACTACGCCCCAACGTCATTGAAGTATGTGCAGCAGTTTGATTTCCGGCAACGGCTGCAGCATGAGGGAGAATTGATCAGCGAGTACGTGGCTGCCCTGCGCAAGGCCGCAAACCAGTGCGAGTACCGAGACCTTGATGAGATGCTGCTAGAGCAACTAATCTGCGGAGTGAGAGATATTCGCTTGCAGAGAAGGTTGCTCGCGAAGACAAATCTCACACTACACATCACACTGGACGAGGCGAGGGCTCACGAATCTTCCTCCAAGGCAGCCGAGAGACTACAGGGGATGATGCAGAGCAGAACGGCACAGAAACCAGCCCCAGTTCACCAGGAAACCCTAGGCACGGGGAACAAGGAAGAGTCGTACGAGGAAGTCTGCCGGACCAAACAGGACCAGCAGGACTGGCGAGGCCACCGAGATGCCTGTGCGAGTTGTAGGGACCCCATCCGCGCCAGACCTGCAAGTTCCGAGATGCCATTTGCAGGCAATACGAGCAGAAGGGGCACATCGCTAGAGTCTGCAGAGCCAAGCAGAACCCCCATTACAAGCTGCCGAGCAACGCTAGCCAATCGGAGATGGCACAGCAGATGAGAACCAATCCGAAGGGCGGCTACAAGAAGAGCGTGAAATCCGAGGATCTCGAGGCCTGCACCATTCGAATCGGCCAGACCTGCACATCCCCCGGAGAGAAGACCTACACGATGGTCGACATCGAGGGGCATGAGTGCATAATGGAGATCGACACCGGATCCCCAATTACCATCATGTCCTGGGACAAGCTAAAGAAGGCCGTCCCCAGCATCCAGAGATGGTAACTACGATACCAGCGGCTGGGACTGCACGATACCAGGGGAACTACATCCCTGTTGAAGGAATCGGTGAGTTCCAGGTGGAGTATTTATTTATTTATTTATTTATTTGATTTCTATACCGCCCTTCTCCAAATAGGACTCAGGGCGGTGCACAGCCAAGGTAAAAACAGAGCATACAAAATTTAAAAACAGTATTAAAATAATTACATATTTGGCCGTAAATTAAAACAACCCAATTTAAAATCAATTTAAAATTTAAAATTTAAAATTTGGCTCAAGCCAGCCCAGCTAGTTGGAATAAATGGGTTTTCAGGGCCCGACGAAAAATCCGGAGGTCTGTTATTGTACGCAACTCCGGGGGAAGGTTGTTCCAGAGGGTGGGCGCCGTCACAGAGAAGGCTCTCCCCCTGGGGGTCGCCAGCCGACATTGTCTGGTGGACGGCACCCTGAGGAGGCCCACTCTGTGAGAGCGTACTGGCCGGTGGGAGGCTATTGGTGGCAGAAGGCGGTCTCGTAAGTACCCCGGCCCTAAGCCATGGAGCGCTTTAAAGGTGGTCACCAACACCTTGAAGCGCACCCGGAAGACCACCGGAAGCCAGTGCAGCTCGCGCAGGAGAGGTGTCACATGGGAGCGCCTCGTCACCCCCATAATCCCCCGCGCGGCCGCGTTCTGGACCAGCTGGAGTCTCCGGGTGCACCCCAGGGGGAGCCCCATGTAGAGAGCGTTGCAGTAGTCCAGGCGGGAAGTGACTTGTGCCTGAGTGACTGTGCGTAAAGAGTCCCGATCTAGAAAGGGACGCAACTGGTGTATCAGGCGAACCTGATAAAAAGCCCCCCTGGCCACGGCCGTCAAATGATCTTCTAAAGACAGCCGTGCGTCCAGGAGGACGCCCAAGTTACGAACCCTCTCCGTGGGGGCGAGTGATTTGCCCCCAATAGCCAGCGATGGCGTCAGCTGGCTATATCAGGACGCTGGAAGCCACAGCCACTCGGTCTTGGAGGGGTTGAGTCGGAGCCTGTTTCTCCCCATCCAGGCCCGCACGGCCTCCAGGCACTGGGACATCACTTCAAGGGCATCGTTGGGGTGGCCTGGGGTGGAGATGTACAGCTGGGTGTCATCAGCGTACTGATGGAACTCCACCCCGAAGCCACGGATGTATGGGGAGTATGGGGAATTCCGGGAAAAGCTTCCCCTCACCGTAGTCAGCGGAAAACACCCAAGCCTCCTGGGCATGGACTGGTTCAGAGCCCTGGGCATGGGATTCATCGGAGTCCGCAACATGCAAAGCACCCTGAAGGACGACCTGATGCAGGAGTTCCAGGACGTGTTCGACAAGCGACTCGGCAAATATGTGGGGACCCCTATTTTGTTCAACCTCGATCCCAATATTGCCCCCATCTGGCTGAAACCCAGGAGGGTACCTTTCGCCCTAAAGCCCAAGATCGATGTGGAACTGGACAAATTAATCAAGCAGGAGGTGTTAGTGCCAGTCGATCATGCCCAATGGGAGACCCCAATTGTGACCCCCGTTAAACTGGACGGGTCTGTGCGCATCTGCGCAGACTATAAGTGTACGATCAATAAGGCCCTCCAACAGAGCGCTTACCCGGTTCTGATCATACACCATCTGCTGCATTCCCTAGGGCCAGGCAAGATCTTTGCTAAACTCGATCTTGCACAGGCGTATCAGCAATTGCCAGTAGATGGCGCTACCGCAGAGGCACAGACTATAGTAACACATAGAGGTGCCTTCAAGTGTACCAATTCGGAGTCAGCATAGCTCCAGGACTGTTCCAGAGCACCATGGAGCGACTGTTACAGGGGATCTCCGGGGTGGTCCCGTATTTTGATGATGTGCTCGTCACCGCAGAAGATGAACAGCAACTGGGGGAGAGGCTGAGACACGTACTAGGGAAGTTCAGAAGTGCAGGACTCAGGGTCAAACGCAACAAGTGCATGATCGCAGTCCCTTCTGTGGAGTTTGGGTAGACGGAACCAGCATACAGCCCACCGACAGCAAGATTAGGGCAATCCAAGAAGCCCCCACCCCCAAAGACAAGGTGGAACTACAAGCGTTCCTGGGACAATTGAACTTTTATGCAATTTTTCTAAGGGACAAGGCAACAGAAGCGGAGCCCCTGCACAGACTGTTGGCCAAAAAATCAAAATGGGTTTGGGGGAAGGCTGAGGCTACCATGTTTGCTGCCGTAAAGAAACTCCTGTCGGCCGAGAGTTTTCTAATTCAGTACAACTCTACACTTCCCCTAGTGCTAGTCTGTGACGCATCCCCCTTCAGCATGGGGGCCATCCTGAGCCATAGACTATCAAACGGTCTAGAGGCGCCCATCGCCTACTACTCCCGGACTCTTTCGAACGCCGAATGGAACTACAGTCAACTTGACAAGGAGGCCCTGGCAGGTGTCTCAGGAGTCAAGAAATTCCATGAATACCTGTTCAGCAGAGACTTCAAACTCATCACAGACCATCACCCCCTTCTGGGTCTCATAGCAGGGGACCGACCCACCCTGACAGCCCTATCTCCCAGGATGACACGCTGGGCCATCTTCCTGGCAGCATACTCCTATCGCCTGGTACATCGACCAGGGATGAGCATGGGAAACGCCGATGCCCTCAGCCGTTGCCCGTTACCGGACAGGATAGAGGACCCCACACCCGGAGTTCCAGTCCTGCTGATTGATGTCTTGGACTCGAGGCCCATCACTTCAGCAGAGGTGGTGAGGGCTTCAACCAGAGACCATGTGATTCGGAAAGTCATGAGGTGGCTCACGAGGGGGTGGCCGGAAAAGACTGAGGGCGGGGAATTAAAACATTTCGCTAACAAAAAGGACGAACTGACAATGCAAGGGGGTTGTCTATTGTGGGGCGATTGCGTCATTGTTCCCTTGTGCGTAAGGGAAAAAGTTTTGAAGCTGTTGCATGAGGGGCACCCCGGGATCGTAAGGATGAAGGGGTTAGTTAGGAGTTACGTTTGGTGGCCCTTAATGGATAAAGACATCACTGAGTGGGTGGGGAAGTGCCAGCCCTGCCAGGAATCTGGGCCAGACCCCCCCACAGCACTGGTCAGGGAATGGGAATGGCCCCAGGGTCCCTGGTCCAGGATCCATATAGATTTTGCTGGCCCATTCCATGGGCAGGTATTCATGGTTGTCGTGGACGCTTTCTCAAAGTGGTTGGAGATCAGACTCATGAAAACCACTACCACCGACGCCGTCATTAGGGAGCTAAGGCAGTTGTTCGCCACCCATGGCCTACCAGACACCTTAGTCTCAGACAACGGGCCCCAGTTCACGGCCACGCAGTTTGAGGGGTACCTAGCAGAGTTGGGGATCAGACACGTACTCTCCGCCCCGTTTCATCTTGCTAGCAATGGCTTGGCAGAGAGATTTGTGAAAACAGCTAAGGAAGCCATCTCACGCCTAGGCCCTGGGGACTGGCAAGAATGGATAGACAAATTCTTAATGGCCCAACACGCCAGAGCATGCACTGCCATAGGCAGGAGCCCGGCAGAACTCCTAATGGGGAGAAAGCTCCAAGGAGTCCTAGACAGGCTACACCCCAGTTATTCCCTTGACAACTTCAGAGGAGAAGAGAAAAGACTTAGAGAGTTCACAGTAGGGACGCCAGTGTTTGCTAGAAACTATGCAATGGGCCCCTCTGGGAAACCGGGACAATCAGGGAGGTCACCGGGCCCAAGTCTTATAGGGTAGACATGGGAGATGGGAGGAATTGGCGGCGGCATATTGATCAGCTACAGAAGCGTTTAACCACCAACACAGAAGACATCTTCAACGAACCGCTCCCTAACTACCAACCGAACTCCAGACCTAACTCAAGCCCGAGTCAAGCGGAGGACTTAGCTGTCGGCCCCGATATCCAGTGCCGCCCCATCACGGAAGATCAACCAGCCGAAGAAGTCGCCGCCCACAATGAATTCTCTGAGGTTCCATTGGTGGAGCAGGGAGAAACAGAGTTCCTCTGACCTGCTCAACGCCACACCTCCGACTGAACTGCGCAGGTCAATTAGGGTGCGGACACGCCCTAGTTACCTGAGAGACTATGTATGCTAATGTCCACCCCAAGTGACTTCTGGGAGGGGAGGAGTGTTATGTATGTAGATTTTGGGTGGGCAGTTTGAATTAACTGACCATCAGCTGACCACCACAGCTGCAAGGTATATAAAGGGAGCTGTTTCCCCTGGTCAGTTGCTGGGTTCTCACCCTACAATAAAAAGCTGTTGTCACTCACTACCTGGCTTGCTGAGTCCTCATTTACCCAATTTAACACTGGGCGGGCCGTGTGTTTCACTGGCAGAGGCACCACGGTCCTTTGCTGTTTCTAGGGCAGGCCCATGGGCCAGATCTAAGCACCCCATGGACAGGATTTGGCCCCCGGACCTTGAGTTTGACACCCCTGATCTACATGAATGCAGCTACACAGAATCTCTTTATAGCTGCCATAGTGAAGTGAAGACATCAAGGATGAGGGCAGGAAGGAACATTACTGTGTTGTGATACATATATTGCAAAGTATTGCCTTTCCCACTTTTCAGATTTAATCTATGTACAGAATAAAACCTATGCAGGATTCATATGCATAGGAGAATCTTTTCATGTAAATGTCTATGTTGATTCTCAGTCATCAAGGTCTCCAACCGTGGCAACTTTAAGCCTGGAGGACTTCAACTCCCAGAATTCCCCAGCCAGCTTTGATCCAGGTCATGGTTGTCCCAAAGGTGCTTTTTCAAGAGGGAACTGGACTTTCTGGTTTTTCTTTGAAGATGTTTTGCTTTTCATCCAAGAAGCTTCTTCAGCTCTGACTGGAT
This sequence comes from Arizona elegans, assembly GCA_022577455.1. Taxonomy (NCBI): domain Eukaryota; kingdom Metazoa; phylum Chordata; class Lepidosauria; order Squamata; family Colubridae; genus Arizona; species Arizona elegans. The sequence continues at coordinate 144,434,295 of JAKOOJ010000002.1, forward strand.
TCCCCACCATCCACGCAGAACTGAAGAAGCTTCTTGGATGAGAAGCAAAATGTCTTCAAAGAAAAACCAGAAAGTCCAGTTGCCTCTTGAAAAAGCACCTTTGGGACTTTTCACGTAAACTTTCTCAAGCATAATCTAACCACTGACTTTATACTTTTCCTCATAGTGATGGGCTTCTAGCTCAGCTGAAGGCTTTAATGTTATTTATTTTTAAGTAACTGAGAACAGGATTGCCACTTTGGGCTAAACGAATAATGTAATTTCCTTTAAAGGTTGGTTTCTGTCTTAACTACATCGAGTGAACTAATTAACTTTGCTAAATGATTCCTTTATTTTTCTGGAATCATGGCAAAGACTCTTCTGTATTTTGCATATGTAAGATCCTTGTAATATTCAGTTTGGTGGATAAGAAAGATGGATATATGAGATTATGTATGCATGCAAATGTGTGAATTTCTGTATATGTAGGCATTATATATTTGCGTACATTTCAGGATATAAGAAGTTACCACTCTGGGAGAAGTAAGCAATCGGAGAGGAGTCTGCAGTCCAATGGGATCAGAGACCCCCCCACACCCAAAACTGTTCAAAGTGAAACCTACATTGAGGAGCCCATATCTGACCTTTTCCGCACATTTTCTCTCCAGAGTGACTTAGAGGGTACATCTCATCACCCTATTGAAACAACGCCCCTTGAGGACAATGAAGATGATCAAGAATGGGAAGGAAAGTGGAATTATTCCAGAGATATGTAAATTATGAGATCTATTCAAATTAGCTAAATAAACAATAGCAAAAATATAATGCAATTAATCTAGACTATGTCTTTTTCCTCCCAGTCCCCTGGGAGTAATGTCATAGGTTAAATGGTTAGCCCTTTTTTTGTTGACATTATTGCAGAATGATGCAACATTTATATAACCAATAATTCATTGAGAGAAAGAATATATATTTTCTTTAAAAACTACATTTTGATTACTACTATACTAATGAAATGTACTATAAAGCTATAAATATGAAAATCATTTATTTATTTATTAATTCTTTTTACTATGTAGGTTTTCTAGCTTCTCAAAATAAATTTCTTATTTAACTGCATATGGTTTGCAGTTTTAATACTTTAAATAATAGATTTTTTCATGTATAAATGCTGCCATGTTTTAGACTCCAAGTTTAGATACCTAGTGTCTGATAAGCAAATATGTTTATTCTTCAAAGCAGTACATTTAGGTCAGCTTAAGGGAATATTAAGTTTTACTTCAGATTCAGATAAGAAATATCATTCGATTTGTCATATATTTGTAGGTCACCATGTTAAAATGTTAACATTCTTGACCATTTTAACAGTTTTATTGTTTATATTTACAGTACATTCATGCAAATATTACATTTCTTATATTGAAGCTTGTTTCAAATCCAGTAGGCAAAAGTTACCTGTTTTTAAGGTAACATTTCACCTCTTCTCCCAACATAATTTTCACTATGGATATAATCTAACACACTTTGTTAATGATATGGTTGCTGATGCAGTCAAGGACGGGAACTGTCCAGCTCTGACTGACTGTTTTGGCTGCTGTAGACAGATCACCTTCCCTTCTTCAGAGCTAGAAACTGCACAATGTGTCATTGTGACGTGAGAGGCACAGGAGATTAGATATATGTCTCCCAGGGGTTAATCTGTATGTGTAATACCTATTTAACACTTTCTAAAGCTGTTGTCAAATTTTATGTGACCACCTTATATGCACAAGTTTAGCATCCTTTGGAAGGTAACTAGTATTGTGCTATATACCGTTTCCCCTAAAATAAGACATCCCCTGATAATAAGCCCAATCGGGCTTTTGAGTGCATGCACTAAAATAAGCCTCTCCTGAAAATAAGCCCTCCCCAAAAATATTTAAACGCATGTGCAGCCGGTCCCCGCCATTTCCTCTGGTTTCCTCCCCACGCCCCAAAATAATAAGACCTCTCCGAAAATAAGGCCAAGCACTTATTCCGGGGTTCAAAAAAATATAAGACAGGGTCTTATTTTCAGGGAAACAGAAGGTTAATTTAACAGGGAAAGAGAGCTGTGTTCTTCCATGTGTGTATTGCTGTTAAGAATATAAACACTACCCTGCTGGATTGGACCATTGAGTCACTTACTGTTTTTACATTGGCCAATCAATTGTACAAGGAAGCCAACTGAGTTACTGAGTACATTATAGATTTTCTGCTGTTTCAGCAAACAAGGGGCTTCACACAGCTATAACTTTACTGTTTTTGATACTTTGGTGAAAGAGGGCGGTGTAACTGGGCTACTCTAGTCCAACTCTACAATTATACCCAAAAATCCTTCCAGGTGCTGCTAGCTGCAAAAACAAAAATGGATTTACTGTTGGCACTTCCATTACCTTGCAGCTCTGAACAAAGCTGAAGTTCACATGTTATCAGTCATTCCCTCCTGCTTCACTTCAGGCTTTTGTTGGACATGGTTTAGTGCTCTTCCAGAAGAATGCTATATGTGTTCAGAAATAACGGAATCAACAGAAGCATGAATAACAAATCTGATGGTAAGACAACTGGACTGATCATTGAATACATTCCATACACCAACATATAATCTCCCAATACCTACGTATTTTAGGGGAAATAATTATTGTTTTCTACTAGTAGGTGACACTTGAAGGGAGAGAAAGCAAAGCCAGGACAAGCCACCAATCGATTTCCTTTGGCTTCACATTAAAATGGTTGGGACAGCATCAATCACTGGCATTGTGACAGTGTTAGGATACGGTGTAGCAACTGGTACCAAATTTAATCCCAACATACTCTTCTGCTGGTTTATGGTTTGGGAAATAGCATTGCAATGTGAATCTGGAGATTTGTGAAAACCAATTATATAAACTATGACTTTTTATTTATGTGTGATTCTAGATAATGGCTTATTTAGTAATGGTTAAGTAAGCTATGGCTTAGGGCAGTGCTGTCAAACTCCCAGCCCATGGGTTGGATGCGTCACATGCTGGCCACGCCCAGTTTAGCGAAGGGGGGAAAAGCCCCAATACGTCACGTGATGTTGCCATGATGACGTGAGTTTAACACCCCTGGTTTAGGATATTAGATGAATCAGGTTCTGCTGGATATAAAGATCACAATTCTTTTATTGCACATATCACAACCCATTTTTTGCACATCAATTAAAATGAAAAATATATGAAACAATATGAAAACTATCAGTATTTAAGAAACAATTCCTGTACGACATCATCCACCACTTAATATTATACTTTTGGAGAACCATACAAGGATTATTGGGCTTCTAGTAATTCCTTATTGAGAGTTCATTGAACATCACAGCTGTATTTCAAAGCTTTTTGAAAGCACATTAAACAAAATATAGTAGATGATTTCTCTGTTTCATGAACACAATCCATTTGATTTATTATGTAGTGATTGTTGTATATATTACCTGACAGTTGTGCCTGTAGGATTATTCCAGGAATATATTTATTCTTTCAGTTTAATATGAGAAACACTGCCAAGATTTTTAAACACATTTCTTAAAAAGATTACTTAATGGACCAGTCACTTATTTACTTTTTAATGGTAGATTTTTTTTCTATCCATGGAACATAAAGGAAGCTCAGAAACATGGGTCTCAATTTTATAAGAACCCCTTTTTATTAGTGTTCAATCACTGAAAATTTCCAAGTCCTTTCACAATGTTAGAAACAGAGTTGGTCCCTTTCAAAATAAAGTTACTTAATTTTAGTAACATTGCTACAGAAGAAAAGTGTGGATGATTTTATATAAAGTTATATAAATTGATACTTCTCTAAGGCATTATTTCAGTGATATTTGGGAGTAAAAACAACTATTAATTGGTATGGATTCAACATTCATTTCTTCATTCATTAAAAAAAATTTAGATTCAGATAATGGGATAGATTATTTTTATCAATTCATCCTTATTAGCAATTTCCCTCCACATATCACATATGCTATTATGGATACTACCTCACAATCTCCTACAGTAAATAACAATTACAAAGGGGAAAGGAATTAGAAAACTATAATATTAATATTCTTCTGGAGCAACCTAAAGTTGAATGAACTTGATACACAGATACTTGAGAAGTTCTTATTTTTTGTAATACATGGGTGAGTGGAATTTTCCATAAGTTTATGTGGATGTGTACAGGTACTTCTTGACTTATTTGAGCCTAAAATTTCTATTGCTAAGTGAGACAGTTAAGTGAGTTTTGCCCTATTTTATGACCTTTCTTGCCACAGTTGTTAAGTGAATCACTGCAGTTACATTAGTAACTCAGTTGTTAAGTAACGCTGGTTTCCTTTGCGCTTGTTAGATCAGTAAGTCATAAAAGGTAATTACATGATCCCAGGATACTACAACATCATAAATAAGAGTCAGTTGCCAAACATCTGAATATTAATCATGTGACCATGGGGATGCTACAATGGTCATAAGGGTGCAAACTGATCATAAATCACTTTTTCACTACAATTGTAACTTTGAACAGTCAGTAAGTGAGCTGTTGTAAGTCAAGGACTAACTATATTTTCCTAGCATACCGTATTTTTTGGACTATAAGATGCACCTCACTATAAGACGCACCTAAATTTAGAGGAGGAAAACAACAACAAAAAGTTTTGGGCCTCCCTTTTTTGGGGCCTTTTTTTGGCTCTTTTCCAATCTTTTTTTGGCCAGTTTTGGGGGCTTTTTTCAGCCCGTTTTTGAGGCTTTTTGGGGGGGGGCTTTTTTGAGGCTTTTGGGGCCCATTTTTGAGGCTTTCTTGGGGCTATTTTTGAGGCTTTTTTGGCCGTTTTTGAGGCTTTTTTGGCCCATTATCGAGGGTTTTTTAATCTGTTTTTTTCTGAAAAAACTGGGCCTTAAAAAGCCTCAAAAATGGCCAAAAAAGCCTCAAAAACAGGCCCCCAAAAAGTCTCAAAAACAGGCTGAAAAAACCCTCGAAAATGGGCTAAAAAAAGGCCTGAAAACAGGGTGTGCAGAGGCCAAGAAATGGCTGGCAGGTGGGCAAGGCTGATAATATTGATTATCATTATCATTATGAACATTGCAATTGCTCAGGATCATAATATGTTCATGATAAATCTTACTATCAATAAAGTTTACAGGTACTCCTTGACTCAACCATTCAGTTAGTGACTGTTTAAAGTTACAACAGCACTGGAAAAAAAAAGACTTATGACCAGTTTCAGCATCCCCATCGTCAATGAGCATGACTACTGGCATCTATTTATGATGGTTGCAATGTCCAGGTGTCATGTGATCACCATCTGTAATCTTCGCAGCTGGCTTCCCACAAGCACGTCAATACGGGAAACCAGATTCACCTAATAACCACATGATTCATTTAACAACTGCAATGATTCATTTAACAATTGTGGCAAAAAGGTCATAAAATGGAGCACAACTCACTTAACAACTGTCTTGCTTAGCAACAGACATTTTGGGTTTCATTACAGTCATAAGTCAAAGACTAATTGTATTTAGGTTGCTGCCTAGAAATCCTTTATAGCATTTAATCTCACTAAAATCAATAAGTGACTTGTAAGAAAAATAAATAAAACTTGGCCATTCACTTTTCTTCTTAGGTATTAGTTTCTGTATGATTTACTTAGAAAAGATATTATATGAGAAACAAATATTTATATTTATGGAATGCAAGCTAGCTCAGGTAATCAGAATTTATTTATCTGTTGGCAATATGAAGACCCACAACAATAATCCAAAAATAAAAATATAAAAATGTGTGTTTTAAAAAAATAATCAGAGTTCCATTTTTTTCTTCAGAATGAGTTGCCTCACAAGTTCAATCACATAAGGTTTTATTTCCTCAACAGTGACTGTAGAGTCCCAAGCATTTACCACTTTCCCATCTGGATCTACCAGATATTTCCAGAAGTTCCAAGTTGGCTCTTTTCCAGTGGATTCTACATAAAAAAAGGATAAATATCAGAGTTATGAATAATCTATAATGTTCTAATTTTGCATATTTGCAACTTTAAAAGACATGTAAGATTAAATAAGAAATGTGATTATCCAATATTAAATAATATAGAAATAAAGATTAACCCAGATCTTAGAAGAATTCATTTTGGTTTGGAAGAAAAAGGTGCTTAATGCTCAAATGCTTCAACAAAATGGAGGATTTCAGCAAAAGAACCTTACAACTGCATTGATCACTCATTTATGTATTTTTTAAATTAAAACCATTTTGTTTCCAATTGGTAACCTTTAGATGTATTGGATTACAATTTCCACCATCACTAGCAAACATGATCAATAGGCATGTTTTTCCTTCATCCCTTATCACTTTTCCTTTTCTCCATTTCTCTCCCCTGAGCCTCATTTTTAAGGTTTCTTTTTTCCCTTCTTTCTCTCTCTCATATTAAAGCAATAAAAAATGCTTTTAAAAAGATTTGAGTCTGCTATATTTTTTTTCAAGGCACATTATGTTGAGTTATATACAATTCAGGAATATGGTGCTATAAGGTAAAGTATAAGGCAACTAAATTTTGCTAAAATCCTATTGACCCTATTGATTTCCTGGGATGTAGGAGAAAAATTAAAAATAGTAATCAAAACATCTATTTATTTTACTATATAAACTTGAAAGAAGCAAAGTAATTATTGTTGAATTCATGGTAATCTCCCCTAAATCTCCCAAAAGTAAGCTATCACTGATAGTGATAATAAACCATCTACAGTTTATAGGTAATAACAATAAAGTTAGTATTTGCAGCTGATTCAATCTATTTTAATACTCACCAGTTAAAAATTTAAAGGCTGGATTTGCCCTGATGCCCTTCACTGCTATTTTGCTGAACATAGGAAATGTAACGCTATATGTTTGTCGGACAAATCTCTCAATTTCATTATTACTGTTGGGTTCTTGCTGTCCAAACTGATTGCAGGGAAATGCTAGCACATTAAAATGATAGGAACCAATCTCTCTCTGCAACTGTTGTAAGGCTTTGTAGTGACTGTCGGTATACCCACACTCACTTGCAACATTGGTAACTAACGATACCTAATGGAAGAAATAACAAAAATACCAGTTATAACCCATTCTGCATTCTACTTTCAGAAGTATAGCATGCTTTACTTCCTATATATCCCATTTTCAGAAATGGAGCATTTTGAGAAGAATATTTTGCTTTTAGACTTCAGTTATTGCTTGCATAATTACTATAATACATACATGGATAGACAGTTGGTGCAGTGGTCAAGGCATCAGCTGGAAACCAGGAGACGTGACTTTTAGTGGCACCTTAGGCACAAAGCCAGCTGGGTGACTTTGGGCCAGTTACTTTCTGTCAGCCCTAAGAAGGAGACAATGGCAAACCACTTCTGAAAGACTTTGCCAAGAAAACTGCAGGAACTTGTCCAAGCAGTCTCAGATACAATTGAACAGAAGAAAAAATAATAATACATAATGCACTGATAAAGTAAATAACTAAATCCTTTTGAGACCCATGTCACTTTGAAATTAGGTGTGTTTGCAATTATTTTCCCCCCTCTCTTCACTAATAAAACGCATTAGCCATTGCTCTGTGGACAAATGTCTTATAAAATGTACAGTTGTCTGATAAGGGCCTGATGGCTCAGCAGACTAAAAGCATTGTGATTAACACCAGCTGTCTGCAATTACTGTAAGTTCGAATCTCACCAGGCTCAAGGTTGACTCAGCCTTCCATCCTTTCTAAGATAGATAAAATGAGGACCCAGTTTGTGGGGGCAATAAGCTGACTTTGTATAATATATAAAAGTATGAAGGCTATTGCTTAACGCATTGTAAGCCGCCCTGAGTCTCCGGAGAAGGGTGGCATATAAATCAAATTTAAAAAAAAAATCTTTTACTGTACAATCCAGTTTTATTCTTGAAGTTAAGCTGAGGATACCTGTATGCAAATCAGAGGCATTGATGGAGGAGAGAGAAAAAAATTACTGCCTTGCCCCCTTGAATGTACATGTGATAGAAATAAATACACATATGCATAAGAGGGGCAGGGTTTTACATGCTTGTGGTTGCCATCTTGATATTTTTGAGCTTTCATGGACGCCCATGATTTGTATTTATTGTGATCACATTTTGGTGAGTTGGTCATAAATCTTTAAATAATTAGATACTTTTAATAGGGCAACAATTAAAAATGGTTACAAATTATTCAAAATCCCATAATAGCTAGGTAATGAAGAATCATATCTGAGTAGATAATAACAGAATAACAGAGTTGGAAGGGACTTTGGAAGACTTCTAGTCCAACCTTCCTTGCTATACTATTTTAAACAATTGTTCTAACTGCCAGGAAATTTCTCCTTATTCTAGGTTGGTTTTCTCCTTGGTTAGTTTCCATCCATTGCTTCTTATCCTGCCTATTCTTTGGAGAATAGATTGACCCCCATCTTCCTTGTGTAAGCCCCTCAAATATTGGAACACTGCTATCATGTCACCCCTAAATATTTGGTATGCCACTGCAATCCATAAAACGAAACATGGATTTTCTATGTACCAAGAGAATTATTTTTAAAAGCCACACACACATATATCTCCCTCCCTCCCTCCCTCCCCCCCCTCTCTCTCTCTCCCCATTTTATATTTAGTGTATACCCACAGGAACTCCAGGCGCTATTCTTTTCTCCCCACAAAACAACCCTGCCTACTATTCTGAGGTATGAGAAAAACTGAAAGGAAGAGTTCTGAAAGGAAGAATAGGGGAAACATTCAAAAAGATAGAAAGACTGACTTCAGGAAAATTTATTTTGCACCAAAGGAGGTGCTACAAGTACTGTCAACTATAACTGCCATACCTACTGGGTTTTTCCCCTTTTAAATGTTGCTTGTATAAACAACTGCACTTAAATTCTAATTATGTAATCAAATTTGCAGGTAGGTAAATATTTAACTTTATGTAATGTAAAGGTGGTGTCAATTTCTACATATAATTTAATCAGGGGACAACTACAATTTTACATACAACTGCATCGTGCAATTAATTACCTGTGATATATTACATATGCCATAGAGATTGTAGGTGGGGGCAGAACATTTTCTAGAATCATAAGTGTTTTACTGTGCTTTTCCAAATGACCATTGAAGCTCTTAACTTCTAATCTAAGTAGAGGTAATACCAAAACCCAACAACAGTAATAACAACTTTATTTACGGTTAGACACAAAATAAATAAATAAGGATTCTATTTTGCCAGTAAACATCTATATCTGAATGGCTTTAATATATCAAATAACAACCTTCTCCAGCCATCTGTTCTGCAGATATATTGTTGTAGTTATTCCTCACATGTGCAGAGGAAAACCACCTGATGTCAGATTTGGCCATTAGCAAAGAAAAGACAGACAAAAATCAGACATTTTGCACAAAAAATCAGGCTGTACAGTAAGTAGTAGAGTTTGAAGAGAAAGTTTGAATTCATTGAGTCATTGAATTTTATGTAACTGTTTTAGATAAAGAGTGGTAGTTGGATTCTTTTGCAATGCCTTCTTAGCCTCTCTAAAAGAAAGATTCCTTATCAGAAGTTCCTTGTGTGTTGGATTCTTGTGTGCCAATGAATTGTTCCCAATTCAGCATGCCAGAGATAACTGTCATATACATGTAGTCCTCGACTTACAACAGTTAATTTAGTGACCATTCAAAGTTAAAACAGCACTGAAAAAAGTGACATGACCTTTTTTCATAGTTAGGACTATTGCAGAATCCCCATGGACACATGATCACAATTTGGATGCTTGGCAACTGATTCATACTTATGACAGTTGTAGTGTCCTGGGATCATGTGATCACATTTTGCCATTTTCTGACAAGGAAAGTCAATGGAGAAGCTATTTTCACTTAAAACAGGGTTACTAATTTAACAACTACAGTGATTCACTTAACAGCTGTGGCAAGAAAAGTTGCAAAATGGAGCAATATTCACTTAACAAATGTTTCACTCAGCAACAGAAATGTTGGGCTCAGTTGTGGTCGTTAAATCAAGGACTGTCTGGATTAGGACTACAATTCCCAGGATTTCTAGTTAGCTGCTATATTGAGTTGGGATTCTGGGGACAGAGTGGCTGCTTATTTGGAAAGCAATATTACAGGAAGATTGCTGTATGACTAACCAGAGCTTGTAAAGGACCCACTACAGTACTGGATAAATATGGAAAATCTATGCTTTGATAAGCCGTCAAATAAATTTTAAACGTAGAATTGTCTCTAGATTTTAATTCTTTTTTTTTTTTTCAATCTGAGAAAGCCAACAACTGTGCTGAAAATCATTATTCCTTGAGAATACTAGATTGTGGATGGCTTAGCCCTTACATGTAAAGTAACAGCTGAGAATCAAACTATTATCAATACAGTAGGCTTAACCCAGAAAAACTGAGTGTGAATCACGTTTGCCATCTAGTGGACCTAAATTTTACTTCCAACATCTTGGAAGCATGCATTAAATGTGTGCATCAAAACAAGTTGAAAATGAAACAAAATACTATAAGAGTAGCTTTTGGAGAGATGGGGAGCATGTAAGATAGATAGAGAACATTTAATTAATATACTGTATATGCATAGCAACAAATTTGCTACAGTTAGTATGTGGTCAGAATTTATTTATTTTCCACCTTTATTAATTTTACCAATAACTCAAGGTGCCAAAGATATCCAATATACACTTTCCTCCTCCTATTTTCCCCACAACCACCCTGAGAGGTGAGTTGGGCTGAGAGAGACTGACTAGTCCAAAGTCACTAAACTGGCTTTCATGGCCAAGGCCAGATCTGAACTCTCAGTCTCTTGCTTTCTAGCTTGATGTCTTAACCACTAGCCCAAGATGGCTATAGTACCAAGCATTCAGATCACTTGAACTATCTTTGTAGATCTATGATAAAACTGGAAGGAATTATCAGAGCATATAATATTGGAAAATACATTAGCTGGTATCATAAAAAGGACAAGATATGAAATTCTATCTGGGAAGTAGCTGTGAAATGAGTACGCACGCACGCACACACTTTTAAGCATACTTTCGAATATTTGTGTATTTTTATTTTTCACCCTTTTTTTTGAACCATTGATCTCCTTCAGAGGTGGACTCTCGGTGTTGCTACTTTCATTATGCAATTGCTGATTTTACAAGTGACTTTATGAGAAATTGATAATTTTGGCCTAATTTTTGTATTTCTTCTTTATGGAAGAAAAGATAGAATAACTTTATTAATGCTAGGAAGCCTCTTTCTAGGAGGCTTAGCCAATAGTTTGCTGTTCAGTGGGTAACTTGTAGGTCTTGTGAGAATAAAAGAAAGGTTTGATTGTGTTAATGCTACTTTGTACTCTTTAGAGGAAGTATGTGATATAACAAATTCATTAAAAGTGTTTATAAATGTTATCTTCCTGGATGGTGAGAAATGTAAAGAGTATAGTGGTATAAACTTAAGTATTCTAAAGAAGTCTATTAAAGTACACGTAACCTTTGTTGACAATGAAAATACTGAACTGGTAGGTAACTTCTGCCTTTTAGGATCAACCATCAAGAGTAAACAAACCAGCAGTCAAGAAATACACTACAGACTAATGCTTAGTAGAGGAGCAACGAAGACCTTTGAAAAAATATTCAGATGTGTGGATATGTCCATAGCTACAAAGATTAGAATGGTGCAGTCAATGGTTTTCCTTTTGGCAATATGGAAGAACAAGCTGGACACTGAAGAAGAAAGACAGAAAAAAGTACGTGTATTTGAATTGGTGTTGGAGAAGACTCCTGAGAATATAATGGATAACTAAGAAAATGAACTAATATATCATTGAACAAATCAATCTAGACTTCTTACTCAGGGCACAAATGACCATGTTCAAATTATCATATTCTGGACACATTATATGAAGACAAATTTTTCTAAAAAAAAATTACTTCCTAATGTAGGCAGCAACTTTGTGTAGGCAGCCGGGTGACTTAGGGCCAGTGACTCACTCTCAGCCCAATCTACCTTACAGGGTGGGTGTTGTGATGAAATAAGAGGAGGAAGGCGTATTAGATACATTCGCTGCCTTGAGTTGTTTATAAAAATAATAAAAGCAGGATATAAATAAAATAAAATAAAAATATGCTTTACTGCTTAGCTGCTGAGACCAACCAAGGTCATACATTTTACTACCTAGCTAGACAAAGAAAGGGAGCTACTAGGGAACTGATAAAATAAAGATAATCTAAATCAGGAGTGTCAAATTTGTGGCCCACGGGCCGGATGTATCATGCACTGGCCACCCCCACCCCTGGTTTAGTGAAGGGGGGAAAAGTCACGATACGTCAGATGAGACGATGTGATGCCATGAGTTTGACACCCCTGATCTAAATGATAAATAGAAAAATACTTTGGAATATATTTGGAATGTAGTGAATCCTGTCCCAATCCATTTTTCATAACCAGCAAGAGTTGAATGCTTAATTTTGGTTAGAATAAACAACCAGTTTTATATCAGAGCATCAAAGTTTTATATCTGTTTGCATCGAAGTCTGGATAAAAGCTTTTTATTTGTAAATTGCCAAGATATAGTACAATGTTCTTTCTGTGAGTTCTTCAATTAGTACCTAAAAGCATCTCATTGTACTATTTTTTTCTCCATAGGAACTTCTTAATGTGTGTACAGGTGTGTGTGTGAAAGGGTGAAGGAGGGAGGGAGGGAGGAAGGAAAAAACAGAGAACATCCTGATTTGATTTACTCTTACAGTAAATTTACTTTTAATGAGTTACATTAGGGTTTCTATGCACTGGCCTAATTAAGTTATTAATAAGGTCTCAATTTAAAATTAAAATTAAGACATTGGAATACCTATTTACCTATGTAGTTTCAGATATTAAATAAAGGTATTGTTATCATCATCACCAATTTATAATCGTAGTTAAGAGCCTCCACAAGCAATAATGAATAAATTTTCAAAAAGATCAGTATACATTATGGTAAACTAATCTATACAGTACATGATTACTTTACTTATCTGCCTGTATTTGGAACCATGCTTCTCTGTGCAATTCATTACAAGTGATGTCACTTTGAATGAAATATATTTGTATTTTTATGTTACTCCTAAGTCTCTCACTAGAAGTTCAGTATGTTTCTATGGAATATAGAAGGAAAAATAGTTTTCAGGCAGAAGGTTTTATCCCATGTGCTTTTTAATAATTATATTTCAAACATGTTTCTTACCAGCTATATGATAAAAACCTCTGAACCTTTAGTTAAATTCACACCTCTAGAAAGAGAGCATTAAATTCAATTTCTGACTTCTAAAACGTTAATTCTAAATGATGTACTTTACCTGGATTTTCTTCAGACTAACTTTGTACATCACAGAAACATCCAGTGTTAAAACTCAAGTGAATTTTAATATTTAAAATTATCTTTTTTTTTTAAGGAATCCGACTCCGATGTTGGAGCTGCCTTTGTAGGATGATACCTATTCTGTCTTCCTCCATCCCGGTTAATCAACCGTTTGTTTTGTATTAAAAAAAGCAAATGGTTTGCAGAGTCGTTCGGTAAATATATATTTAAAAAAAAGGCCATTACGAGTAGATCCCAACCCCACGCCTTTATCTCGCCTATTCCGAAACACGCTCACATGTAAGCGAGGAGTTCAGCCCGCCTGCCACGTAGACGCGGGATCAGCTGTTCACAAAAAGCAGAGGGAGACAAACTCCGCGCACACAGGCAGAAGAAGAAAATGGGAAAGATCCGACTGTAAACTTTTTTTTTTTAATAGAGCGTTACAGAACCGAAGGCGCAAAGTCGCAGACAACCGGGAGCCCCGTCAGGACATCCATCCCGCAAACCCTCCCAGCCAGATCAGTGCGCCTTCTTCCTTTTCCCCGTCCGTCATGCAGGCATGCCGAGATGACTTGCTGGTTAGTTGGTGGCAGCAGGCTCTCTCCTCCGCAGACTTACCGAGCCTCTGTATTTGTCCAGGGAAACTAGTTTACCCCTGATGTTGACCACTTTAAATGAGTAAAAATTGTCCTCTTTCTGTTCCGAGGCGGAAAAGGCCAAGAACAGCAGGGCTCCTACGACGATCAGCATGGCTAGAGGGAGCAGAAAAAATTTAGGGAAGGAAGAACCAATTTTGGGCTCCGCGCTGTCCTCGGGATCTAACATACTGCACAGCTTTCTCCTGACGTCCTCCCGACCGCAAAGCATTGCGGGAAGGAAGCTACGGCTGGAATGAAGGAACGAAGGAATAAATAAAGCAGGTTTTTCCTGGATGTTGTGAAGGGAAAAAAATCCAAAATTCATAGCAAAGCATTTCTTTCACAATATCAGCTGAAAATGTATGAAGTGCTGTACAAGCAACTGAGTTTTCGGCACTCTTGATTGAGCAAGAGTGTTGAACAAAGATGGGAGAGCTCCTTAGAAAGTTTGCTTTATGATTTTCAGCTAAATAAATTTGATAACCAGCCATGATCAGCGAAACCATGGTTTATCATCCTGAGACAGTAGTCCTATACTTTCAAACACTTGGTGCCTGTCTTGAAGTGAACTGTTAAACATTATATTCAGTTCACGTTAATCATTAAGGATTAATATTAATCAATAAGAAATAAAAGAAACAGTATCTCTGCTACTCGATTGGTTCATAAATTCACATCAATCTGCAGGTTCAGAATAGGCTTAACAAAAACAAAAACATTTAGCTATATTTAGAAAAGATCCATTGCAAATTGCAATGTATTGGACATTAATTAATACATGCCTATTGAGCATATGTCTAACTTTAAATCCAGCCAAGCAAAACTGGGCAGTATTGCAAAATGCAATATTACTATTACAGTATTGCAAAATGCAATATTACTATTTTTGTCATTCTTTGTTTCTTCCAGCATTTCAATGGAAATTATATGTATCTGGTTTTTGTTCTGCTTTTGCTATGTGCTTTTGTCAAAAGGATTAGAGAAATGCTACCAGACTTTCTGTCACTAATTTAAATGCAATATAAAGTTCCTAAAGCCATACCATATTATGAAATATATTCCTTTCATCAATATAAAGAATTAATTCAAATTTCAGTGTGGTTGTCAGCTCAGAGATTATCTAAACCAATTCTCAGCCAACATGATGAGTTGCATATTTACATGACGTTCAGAGTCAACTAGTTTCTTAATGGTCAACAGCAGTTTTCTAAATTCTGCCTGAGATTTACATCATCTGGCAGATGCTTATATATATTTTTTCAGCAGAAAATATCCATAAAATATACTAAGCTTATATAACATAATGTTTTAAATACAAACCATTTTCCAAATGTATTGCAAGTTTAGTTCTTTGGCCAATTAATAAAAATAATGAACTCAATACTTTCACACTTGACCATGGAATAAAAGCTAAAATGTATGGAATAGAGCCTTATAATGTTTACATGCAAATTTCTGTTTTCCAAAGGAAATGTTGCTCTTTCTCTCTTGCAATAAAGAGAATCCATCAGTTCTTCACAGTGGGAATGGGAAGAAGTCCTTAAAGTATACTCTTCAAATGTAGGCCCATGAACAGCCTGTGACACTAATCACTAAAGATAGAACTAAGACTGTCTAATGATAAGGAGGCAGAAATCTGCATTAAATGTCTTTTGGATAGACCATTGATTGTATTATCATCATCATATCATCTATTCAATATGAGATTATTTATTTATTTATTTATTTATTTATTGAATTTATATACCGCCCTATTCCTAAGGGACTCAGGGCGGTGAATAGCGAACGATAAAAATACATGTAATACAAACGTTAATAAAAAAACAATTAAAATATACTAAACACTCTGGTCCTAGATAATTCAAGACATCCCAGTTTAAAATAAAATCAAAAAGCAATATAAAGGGAAAGTTAGGCCAGGCTGGCCTGCTGAAACAGGAATGTTTTGAGGGCACGGCGGAAAGTGCACAGATCCGGAATCTTCTGTATCTCTGGGGGGAGCTCGTTCCAGATGGTGGGTGCCCTCACAGAAAAGGCTCTCCCCCTGGGGGCTGCCAGTCGACAATGTTTGGCTGACGGCACCCTGAGAAGCCACTCTCTATGGGAGCGTAATGGGCGGTGAGAGGCTATTGGTGGCAGAAGGAGGTCTCGTAAGTCCTAAGCCATGGAGCGCTCTAAAGGTGGTAACTAAGACCTTGAAGCGCACCCGGAAGACCACAGGGAGCCAGTGCAGCTCGCTCAGGAGGGAGATGACTATTATCATAGTAACTTTAAAAAAAATCCTTTGGAAGATAAGCTATCATTTATCTTTAGGATGAATGTCTAATAGTAGCCAATGGGATGAAGTGCAGCAGTTGTAAAGTTTTTCAAATTCAGTTACTGTGACAACCTTCCTTAAAGGAAATAGTGGATGGGCAGATACTTATCTGGTTTCCCTTCCCTTTTTCTCCTGCATATTTTCTCCCTGTTTTTCTGTTTCTTTCACATCATGTTTGTATTTTAAACAAAAAAGAAAGATAAGTCCTTAAAATGTTTAACAGCCATTAGTATATAAAAATGGAGCAAACCCCAATCTCGTCTAACACTGATGACATTATCTAATTTGCAGATGTTTCTTCTGCAAGAAAACAACCAAGTTCAAGGGGCACCAAGGACTCTGCAATCAAAATTGCCATAAAACCTCCTGATCCCATTTGTGGAGGGGGGAGGGATCAGATCTTCAGAGCCTTCCAAAAGGTAGGCAGGGTTGAAGCCATCCAAATCTTGGGAAAAGTGAGAATAACTGTTGCAAAACAAAAACTGGCTGCAGAGTTCCAACAGATCACACTGCTTAAGTGATAAAACACAGCATACTCACCCAGTCAGTTCATATCAGTTTGTCAGAAATAATCAGAAATAGGAAATCTCAAATTTAATTAGGCTATGTATCAGGAAAGACTTTCTAGGTGACAACCAGTAACTTGAATTGCACTTAAAAGCTTATTGGCAAGGAGTACAGCTCATGAAGCTGCAGGCTACATGAGCATCCATAACTACCATTGCTGTCCTTTGGACCTGTGGAACTTTCTAGTGGTCTTAAGGATAGCCCCAAATAAAACACATTGCAGTACAGTAATCCAGACAACAGGTAAGTCTTCTTTATGATATTCTTTCTGTTCCTTTTCCCATTTGGTATCTCCTTAGTTAAAATGTGGAATTTAAAGTGGGGTGATCATGATTATGCAATTAGCTAAAATTAAAATTACCTGCTGGTAAACTAACTCCCTTACTTCAGAGGTAAGTGGAATTATGATTGAAAATTCCAGAGAATCTGGCAAATGCTAACACTATTCCTCTTCTTCCATAAAAAGGCGTAGTTGCTAGAATGGAGTACTGCAGGCTAACTCTGCCCACAGACAGGAGTTCGATCCTGACCAGTTTAAGGTCCACTCACCTTTCATCCTTCTGAGCTTGGTAAAATGAGGACCCAGATAGTTGGGGGCAATAAACAGACATTTATAAATAAGTCTAAGTGTTATTACTAATGCTATAAATGAAAAGAGAAAGACAGCTACCTTGCTGGAAACCAAAAAAGATGGTAAAGAGGATACAATGAAAAAAACAGTGGAAATAAAGTGTTAACAGATTTACAACAGAGGGAACAAACTTACTTCTTCCTCCTGACCATCTGAAGACACATTTCTGATCACACTGATCACTTTAAGTCATTAGAAGACAGTAAAACCCTGCATGTAGCAGTCTTGGTGGATAATGGGTAAGAATACAAGTATTATGGCAATCATGTTAGTCTAGACAGCCTCTAAAGTAAAGTAGTGCTGAATTTGAAGTAATAAATGATATGTTGAAGGATATCATACTGAAGCTCTCTACCTTATCTTTAATGATCATGTTGATTGATGCATACAATCAAGCCAACATAAACACTTCTGTGTTGTTGCTTATAGGTTGAATTCTTGGGAATTTACTATAATCAAAATACATAGCTTCAATCCATTTCAAATACTTGAAACATTTGGATATGCTGTAGCTACAATATCATCCACATTGATAGTTAAAGTATCTAATGGTTCTCACATTCTGACCTGACAGAATCATCACGTTGCCTCTTTTCATGGGTGATATTCTAACTTCAGACCAAGACCAGCCTGAATGTCTGATCTTTCTCCTCCATTTCTAGTGCACTACTATACTGTAATGTCATTATTCTGACATGCACTCTACACAAATCTATTGCCTATTTCACATCTATTTTTTTAAAAAAAGTTTCTCTTAATCCAGCCTTACATGCATGAATGTTGGAAAAACAACTCTTCCCTTTCATGCATATTTAATGAATCTGTTTATATGACTGTTTTGTACTGTTGATTTGAATTATTTCAGGAATTTTATTATGTACTTTATGGGTCTATTTTTATTTTAAACTCAAGGTGCTTTAATACATGAAGCAATATATAAATAATAAAAATCTAGGATGTACTGTATTAGTTGTACAGTAGCACCGTACTTGTTGTAGCACAGTATTTGCAGGGGGACCTCGGAATACATTAAAAAACAATTCTTTAAACGTAATTGTGCCTTTTTATCTTCTGTTTATACATATATCTTACCCAATAATGGGCAGGGAGAGTAATTTTCACGGGAGATTTATTTATATGAACGATTATGGGAAATGTACTCCCCAGTAGTTTCTTGGCTACAAGTTTGTAAAACAGTAGGTAGATAACGGTGCTTCCCTTTTATTAGGAAAAAACACATAAGGCATTGATTGGATCCAGCTTTTATTATCTTGCCTATTTTCCTTCGCACTTTCCGTGTGGCTAGAAGTGGCCACGAAGGCAAATAAACCATGAGAGGAAATTAAACTCTGGGCCGACGGGAGAGCTGCGGACGCCTTAGCGCAGAAGGACAAAATAGAAGCGGTCGGTCCGGCAAGAGTAGGAGCTCCTGGCTGGGCTCGGGGGGGGCGGGGGGGGCGGCTGTTTCTCTTGTTTTGGAGGCCTCCCGGGTTGGAAAGACAATTTCACCCCTTGAGGGAGGAGGAGTCTCCCCTTTTGTAGTTAAGGGAGCCGCCTGACTGTCTCGGCCCCGAGGTAGCCCAGTTTAACGCAGCCGCCGCCGCCGCCGCCTCCTCTCCTCTCTCTCACTCAGTCCGGCGTTCCCGTCCTTTCCCCTCCCCCACAATGCAGTGCGCGCCGCGGCTGACATGGCGGCCGGCCCAGATTGAGGCGCTCGCGTCTGGGCCTCCAACTGCCGGAGCAAGACATGGAGGGGGACGCGGCCGGGACATCTCTGGGGTGACAGCCAGGTATTTGCGTCCCAAGGTGGGGAAGAAAGGGAGTCCAGACGCTCCTGGATTCGCTGGCCCCGGCTGGGCTATTTTCCTTTTTGGGGGCTGAAGTAATTTTCGGAGGGGGGGGGAAGGTACGCCAACGCTTTTTCGCCCCCCCTCCTTTAAAGTTACCTCGGAGGGTCTCTGTTTAAGGAGGCCAAATCCAGAGCCCCGCTCCCCTATTTCCTCACAGGTCCTCCCAACTAAGGTCTTTGGGACCTGACTTTCGTTTCCCTGCTTTTGTTTCTAGGGGCGGGGAAGGGAAGGTTTCGAAGCAAAGGCCTGAGCGAAGCCGCCCGTGCATGGCTAGCAGAGAGTTGTTTTGGGAGGCTCGCCTCGGGAGGGGTGGGGGGGCGTGTTTGTTAATCGGAAGACCGCAGAAAATTGAAAATAGCGGCTTTTAACCTGCACATGTATTTTGAAGGTTCGCGGGGGGGGGGAGATTTTGTCTGGTGTGGCGTCCTATGAAGAGTTGCGACGTTGCGATAGAAGACTAATTTGAGAATGCTACTTGTAGGTTTTGCTAGGAGAAGAGCTCTTGGGACACATTCAAGGGACTTTTTCTTGTCAACTTTAAGGGTTTTTTTACGTGTTGATTTTAAAATTTCAGGTCCCTGGAAGGCCCTTAGCAGAGTAGAATAGAAACTAATGGGGTCTTACAAAGGCTTCCATGAACAAAAATCACCCCCCCCCCGCAAAGATGCCTATTGTGTAGAATACGGATTGTACATTATATTTAGAGTTGTCCAAGTGTTAAGGTTTTTGGCTTTCTGCCATAGCCTTACTTTGTTTTCTCTTTGAATATTCTGGTAATAAAAAGTTTTCCTGTCTTCAACCCGTTAAAAGGCTAATTATCTGCATTTTGCAAACAGGAAAACTGAGGCATCCCACTTCACCAAATGTTACAAATTTACCTCCTGCCTGCTTTGTACACCACAAAAACACTAGGTAAGGAGTCATGACCCTGTATATATATATATAGTACAGTTTGTGCATGTACTTGTTTTCACTGCATCAAGTGAAATGGCAATGGCCAATTTCACAGTCAAGCCGTTTTTTAAAAAACAAAATGTTATATGGGCATGCTTTTACTTTGTGCTCCTGTTTAATGTTAATTCACTGTAATATTCTCTTAACCATATGAAGATGTGCAGAACATTTTTAAAATTGCAGAGCTTGTATCAGCGCTTTCTGAGTGTTTTCATGAGTTAAGTTTTTTTTCTTAAGTGATAGCCCAACCTAGAACTAGGAAAAAAATGCCTGGGCTGAACACCGATCTGATATTTTTCTGGCAGTATCCCTCTAATGTATACAGTTTATAGGAGCATACATATGAGTACTTCAGTAACAGAAAAAGAAACCGTAATAATTTAAGGGTTGGTCATTTGCTAAAATAAGGATATTACTGTAACAGGAGAAAGCTTTTTGAAATTTATAACTGCATTTTTGACAGCAAATAAATTGGTATCTTGCAACAAGTGTACATTTTTTCTCCTAAAATATACAAATAGGAATAAAATATAGAATTGATGACGTTATCCTCTTTGTATGATATATTTGGCTATATTAAGGCATGCACTAAGTGGTACATTCTGAATAACATGTCTGTATTTAGGAGTTTTTATACATGTACAACTCTGATAAGAATTTTAAAAAATCTATTGGATCAGGCTTAAAATACAGCATTGTGTGTCACATATACAATGTGACAGTAATATACAGTTAACCAAATATATTCAAGAAGTTCAAATGCATATATGGAAAGGTAATAGCCTCCCAACTCAATTGTTCCTAGACGTTATTTTAAATATATTGCCTATGAGTCAGCCATCAAATCCAGTTATTGATAGTCCTATATTTCCTCTAATTTAAAACTAAACTTAAATTAGTAGATATCACATAGTAGCAAATATTGTCATTTTATTATTCCTTGTATGAAAAGTGTTTCTTCTAAAGACTGTTAAAGCTATTTTTCAATTTCAGGATGTTAATGTTAATATTAATGTTAATATTTATATGCAATAAGTTCATGGCATTTTTATAAGTCCAAGACTAAAGGAATTTAAGAAGCAAAATCAAGTTAACTATGCAGCAGTGATAATATGTCCACTTACAGCAATAAATCTTAGTAATCTTACCTAGAAATGCTTTTTTTCCAAAGAAAATGGAGAAGTCATTTCAACCCCTTTACAAACTTTTTTTAAGTGATAAGATTAATATACATTCTCCAAATCTCCTCAGGTTATTCTGAGACAATTTGCATATGTTTATATCACTGTACCTTAAATGGTTTTCATTTTCAGAAAATACTTGCTTCCAGGTTTAAAAATATGCTAAGATCTACCTCTTTAGCTGAATTTACTAGTTGATTAAGTAGTATTAGATTAGTAAAAGTCGTCTTTTATAATATATTGCATCTTTGTATATTAAACAAAATAAAGTAGTTTTTCATGTTACTGTATATAGTGATGAGGATACCATGCTTTTAATTTTATTATTGGTTTCCAGAAAAAGTACATAAAACAACGGTGGAAAGTCAATTTAAATCCCATCAGTATAAAACAAGGGCATTTACTATTAACATCTTTAAGTAGGAAGCAGTATTAAAGTATTTCAAAAAATATCTGTATGATTATGAGCAAAACATATGGCCAAAAAATAACAATCCAGCAAAGCTGTGTATTTAAATATGAATCTGGGGAAGTAGACAATATATAAAAAGTGAAATAAATATTAATATGTTAAAGAATGGTAGATCTGATTTTAAAAACAAAATTAACATATAGGTGAAAAATGCATCAGCCTCATTCATAATTTATCTTTCTGTGATAGGTCACCTCTACTAGTACTTCTGTCCGAACTGAGGACTGATTTAGTGGTATCAAAGGGAGATGAATTCATCTCATCTCCCCTATATCTTTCTTTCTAAATACAGTCTTCCCCAGTTCTTTCTTTATGAAGGAAAGTTCTAGTATGGTTATTTTCATTTCTAGTTTGGCCTCTCTTCTTCGTTATCTTTCACTCTTAGAATTTCTTTATGAAATCTGAATCATTTTACACTTTGTTTTGAACAATTAATTATCATTTGGACAATCATTTACAACTTATTCCAGTAGCAATGATAAATAACTTAATTCATTTAGCCTTAACCCAGTTGTATTTATGTATAGTATTCATAAACTATTTGTTATTCATATATTAAGGTATTGTTTAGGATTTCACACATTATTATTTAGTATATAGCAATAGCTTTGGGGGATGGTGTTTTGCATTGCTTGGTGTGGTTAGCCATTGGTGAACTGCTTTGTTAAGCAGAAATGACACCAATTTGAGCAGACCATCTGTCTCCTGCTCAGGAATGCCTGATCATAAAGGTGATGAGCAAGACCTGATACCAAGTTGCTTACTAAAGAGGAATGTTATTGATAAGATAAAAGTCTTAGTCTATCTTGTAACCTTTAGCTGATCTGTATTACTCAGACCTCTTGAAGATCTATCTATGCAGGATGTTTCACTTAATGATTGGTTTACAATGTGTGCATCCATGATTGGTTCATGGCAATATATGCTTTTCAAAATTGTTTAAAAGGGGTCCAATCTGAGCAGAGGTGTGCCCATTTGGAACTTGCTTTTGAATAACCTCTTTACTTGCAAATAAATGTTTTCATTTCTACCTGTCTGGTGTGGCTCATTGGGCCTGCGTGCAGGTAAAATGATCCAAGCTTTCTGGGACCACAACAAGATTTTTTTTTTTTTGTAATTTTGAGGATTTAAGAGCGATATGAAACCCTGAGGATGGTAGGTGGCTTGAGGGCACCTGCCCCGTTTAACATCTTTATTTTAACTTTGCTTCAATTTAAGTATGTTTTATACTACTGTATTTTTTATTGTTTACTGTCCAAACTCATTTAGGTGAGATGGTTGATGTAGAAATTTGTTAAATAAGTAAACTTTATTTAAGAATTTAGTGTTTAGGTAATTAGATTATTGCTACATAATAATTTATACATAATATGTACAAATATGTTAAGACCTTTAAAATATTCTTAATTTTAAAACCAAGGGAATATAGATTAGTATTTATGTTAAATCTAAAACTATATGATTACTGTTTACTTACTTTTACTAGTTTACTTGTTTATCCAATAATATGGTTTCTTGCAAAATGTTGAATTAGAAAAATTTAAATTAAGGAGGAGCTGAGTTAAGAGTTTTAATTACCCAAAGTTTTCATTACCCAAAGTAAAATAATTGATAGAAATAAATTAATAACTCATGCTTACTATATTTGTATATAACACTTGAAAATAATTTATATTGAATGTCTTTATTTCAGATATTACAAATCAGTAGCATGGCCTTATTTAATTCATGTCTTAACAAAAACTGAAGATATCACAAATTGTGTATTTATTAATTTAACATGTTTGAAAAGTTGTGAACATAAACACATGCATGTTGAGGATAAAAAGTAATATTTAGTGTTTTCCTGAGATTGACAACATTATGCTTGTGCAATTTGATTATAATAGTATTCATTATAATTATTTTGAAAAAAAATAGTGGTTTTGTAAACAGATCATCTGAATACAGTAATATAAAGATTTATATTTCACTGACCTCCTTTAGTCTTTTAATGCCCAAGGAACATTACCCTGTGTTTGAAGTTAGTTGTTATCTAATTGTGAACGAAATAATTTTCTTTTTACATTAGAACTCATTTAGGAAATTTAAAAGCGAATCACTACTTTTCTGAAAAATGTTATCATCCTTCTCCAGGCAAAGTGGGAGTTGTCACTTTTGTTACAATTATATACTTTTTCTACACCAATATTTGTTTGCTTTGTTACAGGTCCACCATAGATGGTAAAAAAAACCCCTCTTTTACATTTACATTTCCACATACATTTGAAGTACCTTTATATGTTTTTGACAATTTATCCAGTGTTAGATATCAACAGTACATAATTTCATAAAACATTTCTTTTAAATTATAACTTAATGTAAAAATTAAACTCTTCATCCATATTTCCCCCCACGTTGTTCAAGCATTATAACCAAAATTCTTTGCCCATTGGATCATACAATCCACCAGTGCATACAATGCACTGGTTCGCAACATGCCAGCAACCGGGCCCTGCAAACAAGCGAAGCCCCATCTGCAGGATGCAAACAGTATGCAAAACCACGCCCCCTCCGGTCTGCGGAAAAACTTCTCCACAGAACTGGTCCCTGGTGCCCAAAAGGTTGGGGGCCACTGACCTAATGAATCATCTTTGTGGAGAACTTTAGATTTATTTCAAACCCTTAGGATTACGCGTCTAATAATGTGATTGTTGAAATCAACATTTATGTTAACCTTATCATATCATAAGTAGGCGTGCCATCCAAATCTAATTCATGGTCCTCCAGATCACGTAGCTTCTTGTTTTGGAGAATCACCTACTCTTTAAGCCAAACAACAAGCATCAAAATACAATTTCAAATGTGGCAAACCAAAACCTCTTTCTTTAGCATCGTTCACTAATTTATATCTTGGTTATAAATCTGATGTTTTATAGTCATAAAAACTAATTTTGGCTGAATGAACTATAACATAGACCTACACAAGTCTTTCAATTACACTTGCTTTGATGCACATAGGAGGGCTTATGAAGCATTTCATAAAATTGATAAAGCAGCCTCATTTTTTTCTAGGCTTGCATGGTTGCTTTAAAAGCTACTCCATCTGTTTCATATGTCTGTACTAATTCAGGACACCAGATTGAGGAATATTGCTTTATGTTTTGTAGTAATATTTTTATATGTTTGTTTTTTCCAGACAATCATCCAGATACCTTGCTTGAACAGAGGATTTTGCTCCATCCAAATTGTTGCAAAATTTCATTTCAGATCTTCTTCAAGTGATAGAAAAAGCAAGTCTTCTTAATAATGGAAGAAGGCAAGATTCCAAAATGTGGAAATCATGACATAAGAAAATCCACCCGTATTGTGTGTGAAGAAAGCAAGACTGCCAGAGCTGTAACCAATCAAAATTATAAAACTAACAGAAATGACAAGTCTATAAAAGAAGTTGGGAAAAGTTCTACAAATGGTAACAGCTTCAAAAAGATTAAGCAAAATGATGTTTGTCCTGAAAAGTCAGGAGAAAATAAATCACGTAAGACAAATAGTTGCATTCCTGGATATAAAGACATGGGATCAGGTCTTCAGGATCAGAATCATAGCAAAGGAAAAAGATTACCAAATGTATCAACAGCAGTAGAAAATCAGAAAGCGTTAAAAGTTCAGCTTGCACATGAAAACCTTCCAACTTCTCATATTTTAGAAAATGGTGCCAGTACAGAAATTGCCCAGAGAGGGACTCCTGAATCGGAAAATCGACTAAGAGAGGATACTTCCAAAATTAACGTTAATTGGTGCAGTGACTCAGAGAAAAGTGATTTGGATTTAAGATCAGTAGAAGAAACATCTGAAGATTACTGTAAGTGTGCATTCAAATGTTTTTTTAAAATCCTATCAGAAATTAAAGCTTTTCCTTGTGTTACTTATGTATATGTTATTAAGTGGAACAGATTGATTTCTTCTTTTTATGTAAATTTAAAAAATATATTCATTTCTGTAGGACTTTATAGAAGTCTTCGTAATTCTAGTTGAAAATACTCTCTGGCATTTTGCTACATTTTGCTATTAAGAAAATGTAATTTCTTAATTTAAGCATGACTAATTTTGCAGTTTTTAGCTTGAGTTTGTTCTCCATGCTGTGTTGCTTTTCTGCTTGAAAGGAATTTTCAGAAAGCTATAGAGCCATAATTTAAATGCAGTTAACTTCTATAAGCTAAGTGAAGAATGATCCTTTTAGAATGGGATCAAACATTGTATGAGTGAAAGTTCATTTATATAATAAAATCTCTCTTCTTCATGAAGGATCTGCATAGTCTACAAAAGTTTTCTGCATGCTGTCATGCAAAAGTAGACAGGACTTCTTCATTTTGATGTCTTAATAAAATCTGTATAGCACTGCAGAAGCTTCTGAATGCTGCAAGATTGTGCAGATCTCCTTAAGGGAGCAAAACAAAGCATTTGATCTCTGGGCCACATGGCAGTAGTTAGGACAAAACGGTGGTCGCTTCTGGAGCTGTGCCATTTGGCCGCACAAAAAAGCTATCGGTTCCAGTGCTCTGGAAAGTCTTACAGCTCTTTAAAGGCAGGGAGGAGGTTGTTTGGTGGGGTGGGATGGAAATCCGACCTAAGATCTGGGGAGACCTGGTGGGAGTGGGAAAAGGCCTGTGGACACAAGAGAGATGAAGTGGAGCACAGGGCTCCTCAGGAGTGGGGGAAGGCCTCGGAAGAGCCAGAACAGGTGGGCCTCAGTATGTACTATGCCTCCAAGGGCCTCTCCCACCCCTGGGACAGCCCATTCCCCATTTAGTGACCTGGGCATTGCTTTAACAATTCACTGGGGAGAGCAGGGATGGGGGAGTCATTAGGTGAGATGCTTCACCTAACCACCATTGTGACATGTGACTGTAGTTGGCAGGCTCCATTCCGGTTGTATCTCGAGGACTATCTGTATCATATTACTCTAAATGAGATAAAGATAACTGCCTCTGCACCATAGCAGCCATGGATGTGGTATATACCAAAGGAGTCATGGTAAGCAGTGGTTAGAATGCAGTATCACAGATTAACTCTGCCCACAGCCAAGAGTTCAATTCTGAGCGGCTCAAGGTTGACTCGGCCTTCCATCCTTCTGGGGTTGGTAAAATGAAGACCCAGATTGTTGGGGACATTGTGCTGACATTTGTAAACTGCTCAGAGTGTTGTAAATCACTATGCAGCGATATAAATAAGTATTGCTATTGCTACCGGTATATACAGATCCACTTGTTTAGTGATCCCAATTGGGGCAAACAACTCCATCATTTTGAAAAGTGGTTGCTAAGTGAAATTGCTACTGTGGTTATGATCTTATTTCAATTTTCCTTTATAGTAAATGCAAGGATTAGTTGTAGGGTTAAGCATCGTAATTGCGAGCGGTTGCTAAACAAAACAATTTCTAAGAGAACTCTGTGTGTGTGTGTGTGTGTGTTTGTGTGTGTGTGAGTGTGTGTATTCATAAAGAGATTCTCAGTAATCTTTACAACTGATTTATATTTGATCCATGTGAATAATACTGAGAATTATCCAATAAAACTTGTTATCTGAATTTTAATTTTTTATTATTATTAAGTTTCCACAATTTTCAAAAAAAGGATATATATACATTCCATGGTTTCTTAGTTTAGATTTATTGTAGTTATGAAAAATGTATTAAACATTCTCTTCATCCTTCTCATACAAGGTAAAATAAAAAATTCTGACTCTGCTAAAGAAAGTAAGTCAGAAAGTGATTATTTAGAAAACGTTGCTGTTGTGGATGAATCAACACTGATAGAAGAAGAGCAGTTGGGCTTGAAACAAGCTGAAGAGCGACTGGAAAGAGATTATATTATCCGTTTGGAAAAAGTAAGTACATAATTTGTGTATATGTGTGCACGCTAGACTATATATCTAACTTAAAAGAAGAATTTAATTACAGGATTTGTCTTTAAATTTTATAGTATGAAGAAGTTTACCTAAATTAAAAAATTCTTGTAATTTTGGATTAGAAGAATTCTGGATTCCTTTTTAGCATAGCAAGAAACATACTTTTGAATTGCCTTTCACATTACTATAATAGATGAGAACATAATCAGAAGGAATTATATACGGTACATTTCTTGGCTTGTAGTAAACACTGAAGAAGCCTATTCATAGTTGATAAGCCATTAATGTATATGCTTAATTACACTTTATATGTTTAGTTTTCTTTTAGTATTATAGTATTTATTATAGTATTTATAGTATTTAGGCTGACTTTTGCATCTCAGGCTTGAAATGTATTGAAAATCAACATGCACAGATTTTTTTAGTGTTTTCCCATGATTATCATGTGCTCCAGGAACAAATCCTGATTAGCAATGCTTACTGTAGAAAAAAGAATTTTTCATAGTCTCTTTGTTTTATATGTACGTTTGATCTTGGTGTTCATGTCCATAAGCATAAATATTCTGTTGTTTATAAACTGAAACAACTACTCTACTTTAGGATGGAATGTATTACAGGTAGTTCTCCACCTATAATCATTTATTCAACAATGGTTCAGAATTATTGTGGCACTGAACCAATGAATCTTTCAATCCATCCTCGGACTTACAGCTGTCCCAGCACTTCTGCAGTCAAGTGATTGCGATCTGGGTGCTTGGCAACCAATTCACATTTATGATCAGGTACACAGCTCAGCTATTAGGTGATAGCCATTTATAGCCTTCTCTACCAGCTTTCCCAGAAAACCAATGGGAGAGCTAGCAGGAAGGTCCCAAATTGCTGAGGTAAGTGTCTTCCACCCACATAGCCTTCCCCAGTTTCTTGTTCTGCACTGGTCACTCATGCACTTGACACATGCTGTACCTCTTGTACAACCCTTTGCGCCCACATGCATTCTCCTCAACCTGTGTCACATATCTCACATACCTTCTCATGGCCTTGTACACCCAATCCACACTGTGCCTCTTGCACATGCCCTTAATATACCATCTCACACTCTCCCTCACCAGTACCAGCCACTTGTCTGCCTGCCAGCCTGGATTTTGCTTCCCCAACCAAATTCAATGGGAAAACCAGGTTTCTTCCTGATTTCCAGTGGTGGGTTGCTACTGGTTCGCCCCGGTTCAGGCAAACCGGTGGCAGTGGTGACGGGAGGCTCCGCCCATCTGCCTGGATGTCATCAAATACGCTCTGCGCATGCGCAGAAGCTTCTGTGCGAACAAGCAAAGTGAGCATGCAGGAGTGAACTGGTAGCAAAGGTAAGTGAAACCCACCATTGCTGATTTCCCCACTGACTTTGGTTGAGGAACCCGGCAGGAAGTTGACTTGCATAACAATCATGAGATTCAGTTAACAGCAAGGAATGCAGGAGTTGCTGTCACTAGGCAGTGCAGTTGTATTTTACAATCTCATCACTTGGCCATGGAAATTTCCATCTCTATTGCCATAGTAAGCTGAGGACTACTTGTATTGTACAGTAGAATTAAATAATTCCTTATTGGAGTGCTCTTTATGAAAGCAATTAAAAGTAAAACTTAAGGTTTTTGTAATGCTTGTAGTCAGATTGATTTTATGACCATATTTGGAATATAGCATACAATTCTAATCACAAAACCTTTCAAAAGTAGTATAAATATAGAAAAGGAACATTAAAGGGCAGTCATCATGAGATAGGGGCAAGACAGTTTTCAAGAGGAAACTTTTCAGCTTTGGTGTTTTTCTGCTATGAAGAAAAAAATGTATAGGAAGAAGCCCCTTTGGTAATTGTAGAGCCAATCTATGGATAACCAATATATCAGGATATGTGGATATCAGGATCCATTTCAGGATATCGGGATCCATTTCAGGATATCAGGATATACCAGGATAACTAGTATATCTGAAATTTGTGATTGTATAAAGACAGAAAAATATTTTTTATATATTAACATAATTAAAAGTTGGAATCTTTTCTAGATACTGTTTTATGTATTTTAAATTATTTTAATATTGTATGCTAGAGTTGAGCAGCCTTATATATTTAATAAATTAAATGAATAAAATGATACCAAAAAGGAAGTGAGGGTTAAAACTTGGGTGACTTTAAAAAACAGAAAAACATGGATAAATTTATCAATTGTGAGTATATAGCTTAGTATATATTTCCATCAACATCAGGGGCAGTACATTTTTCAAATGTAGTTGATAGAAATCATAAGTACTCATACTCTGGTGGGGGAGGGGCAAATAAATATTTGATTTAATCCAGCACAGTTCTTAATTTTGCAGTCACTACTTGGTTTAGGTTTTAATGATGCTAAACTCTTCAATTTATTTTTTCCATAAACAGTTCTGGAATATTTATGAACATGATAGGTAACAGTCAATACAAGCTTTTAATATTTTATACTTTCTCAGTATTTGTTAAGCTAATCCTTTGAATAGCTTTACTGAAAATTGAAAGATGTATATCTAAAATATTTTAAAGTCTACTTCGTAAATGGGTATCCCTGTATGGTGAGTTGGGACAGTGTTTGTGTACTGTACTCTTTTGTGGTAAATATACTTAGAAGCATTTTATAATTATGATGGGGGAAAAACATAATTAAGTGGCTGCTGAATCTTAAATATGTGGTTTTTCCACAGCGCTCTCCAGAGTACTCTAATTGCCAGTACCTATGTAAGCTGTGTTTAGTTCATATTGAAAATATCCAGGGAGCTCATAAACATATTAAAGAAAAACGCCATAAAAAGAATATCATGGTAAGTGCTAGAATAAGTTTTGAAATTTCCCTCTGAAGTTCGGTCTTGGTTTCAAATGCATGATACAGTTTTTAAACATTAGTTAATAGCAACCAAGATGACTAGGTACAGGGTTATACTCGTAAGAACTTCGTTGATGGTGAAAAAAAGATCCAACTGTTATTGAGCAACTTGGCATGTAACAAAAATGGCAGAGAAAGTCATGTGGGCTAGTATGGGCCCTGTTTTTCAGTCTAGGCATTTTGTACTTATAAGCCAAAGAATAGAGGTACAGGTATGGTCCCAAAGGTTACCATGGTATTTGTGAGAGAACTGGCTCAGAGATATGTGAACAGGAATAGGTTAGGGATTTTATTATTATACATAATCTGCTGCCTAATGGAATTTCTGCCTAAGCTGTGCTGGTCTCAGAATTGATATTGGAGATTCCTAGAGTTACGGTGTGGGGGGGATTTCAATGTCTCCTTGGGTTGTTTTGTCTAGAGTGGTTTCATAGCAGTCCTGACAACCATGGGCCTATTCCTGTTGGCCACAGGGTATAAACTCAGTTTGGTATTTTATTGTCATTAGAAGTTCATTCTGTGAGTGAGAATCAGTCAGATTTGTTCAACCTTAATCATGCCATTACGGTTGAATATGTAGCTATATCCCATCTATGCGAGTAGTGGACCTGTTATCATGGTGTATTCCAATTTTTTTTAAAAAATCCAATTTGATTTAGTTGGATTCCAAAAGGCCTTGGAGCTTCTTTTACCTGTGTTTCTATTAATGCCCCTGTTGGTTCTTGGGATAGGAACCTATTGGAATGGTTGACACAGTTTCCCAAAAGTAGTTTGTTACCTGCTTTGACCTTGTAGTAAACTCAGATGAACTGTGGCGTTTGAAACAACAAGGTAGATGGGTGGAGCGCAAGTGGAGGAGAGGACCTGACTTAAATGCAATAAAACATAGCATAAAGTCCATTTGAAAATTTATTTTTAGGTAATTCATGCACAAAGAAACAATTTTTCTGTATATATTGCATTGAGAAGCTTACAACCTCTGAGTTGTTTTAGATTTTGAAGCGATTGACAGCCTTGCCTCTTCTCCTAGTTCTAATCAGAACTCTTTAAATTTATGGCAACACTTTCAGTTATTATTTTTTGCAGATAAAATCTCTTGTACAGCATGATCAGGTTGCAATGCTGAGATTACCTTTTACAATTGTATCATTAGAGTGGATCATTTTCATAATACCTGAGGAAATGGACAGGCTGCTTTGAACAATATATTTCTTCACATATTGTCTTGGATCCTTGCCCAATTTTGTTTACAATTTCTGGTCCAGAGATTTTGAGAGACACCTGGGTTATCTTCATAAATGCCTCTCAGAGGGAAGGGAGGCAGAAAAGTTTTCTTGGCTAAAGATAACAGTGGTTAGATATTGTCTTAAGAACTGGGATCTTAAGATGGGCAGCATAATGCAATCTCTTAACTTTCCACAATTATGAGGTAGTGATTGAATAAGTGGTGTTTTCTCAACTGCAGGTGGCTGAGAGAGCAGATTATTTGACCATTTCAAACTGGCTTCAGGACTGGCAACTGGTTTGAAACTTCTGTGGTTGGCTTGTGTTTTTTTCCCTGTCTCACTCATATTTCATTCAGTGGCCATAAGGACATGAATACCAACCTGTCCTCCTTGCTTTTCTTAATTTGTTTAATAAATTACTCTTCCTCTAATAGGTTTTTGAATAATTAAACTAATATTTGGAGGATTTTCCTGTTAAAGTTCAAAGCATTACTTTTTATCTTTATGTTTTTCATTAGGAAAAGCAAGAAGAAAATGAGCTCCGTGCTCTCCCTTCCCCTTCCCCTGTACAAGTTGCTGCTTTGAATTATATGCTGATGGAGGCAGCAAAAGAAAAAGGAATATCTGATGATGATTTCAAAGTCCGCCAAGAAATTGTATATGATATGGAAAAGATTATTCAGCAATCCTTACCAGGTAACTTCCTGGTATCTCTCATCTAAATACAAACCAGATCCAATTGGGGTTATATTTTTTGAGATAAACGTGGTCAGCTAAGTGCTGCCACCTAGCAGGGTATTTTAGAATAAGGGTAGCAAAATTAAGATAATTGCTTATACAGGTAATCCTCGATTTATGACCACAATGACCCAAAATTTCTGTTGCTAAGTGAGACTTAACAACTGTGTCCTAGGGGCTGAAGGTATGGTGGAACCCAAGGAATGGTTGTACCAACGGTTGTGATTTTTTAAAAAAAATCTTGGCTGCCAGTTACATATTATATCTATAGTGAGATTATTGTTATACTGTAGCTGCCAGAATCAAAATATTGACATGGCTGGCCATATAAATTGAAATTGACATAAATAATTTTACAAATGAGGTGCCTTATTTTTCAGGCCATTAATTTTAATCTGTATTCATGTAATTGTTTATGTCCTGACCCCATTCTTTTTATGTCTTAATACTAGTACAGATTTATACGTACATACTTGAATACATATATAAGAGTAATACATATTTAGAGTATAAGAATCACATTTACTAGTGGAAAAATCTCCAGATTTTATGCCAAACCATGATTATCAGTTTGCATAGAACAATAAAAATCTGGAATCTGATAAACCAAAACTGAATTATAATTCATTCATCAATTCTGTCTATGTAAAACAAACAAACGAGAAGGGGAGTCTCTGAGCCTTTGACTTCCATAATTACTGTCTTATTTGTGTATTTAACAGGGAATAGAAATTTAACATAATTAGGGATAGCTGTAATAATATAAAAGTTTTGGGGAACAGTGATCACAACTACATGATCACTTAACAAAACTGTTTCTTTATTTCTAGAGTGTTCGTTGAGGATGTATGGATCCTGTCTAACTAGATTTGCTTTTAAAACCAGTGATGTTAATATTGATATAAAATTTCCTTCAACGGTAAGTTAAATATTTGTCACACTATTTAAAAAATTGTAATTTAATATATTGAAATTGCAACTCAAATGTTTTTCTATACCAAGATATAGATCTGTTCAAAGAAACGGTTTTGTTTCAGCAAGGAGTTTTATGCCTCAGAGGGAGTTTTCATTTTTGAGCTAGTTTCATTCTCCTTGTTGGACAAATTAAGCACTTTATATCAATTTGAGGCTATGTCCAATGATTCTAGTAGGTAATGGGCAGGTTAGAAGAGATTTCTATGTATGTGAGAAGCCTTGTTCACAACACCTATAACCTTTCAATGAGGCCTGGAGGTAAGGCAAAACAAACCAGTATGCTCATTTTGCTTACATTGGAAAAAGTGGAAACAAGTTACAGTACTTCATGAAGTAACTTCAGAAGGATGTTTTATAAATTCCAGTCTTGGATCTCTTTGAAACTTTACTGAGTCCAATAGGAAAATTATTTTGGATTTGGATTTGGATTTGAGTTCAATTTATTTACTTCCCAATAACATCTACTGCAAAAATTTGGATCAGCATTAGATACAGAATACTCTAGATGTTTGCTGTTGTCTGTTTATCAGGGGTTTTGAGTGGCAACTCTAATCTAAATCAGCAAACCCTATTCTTGGGTAACTGATACTGAATATTCAGATCCTTTCATCTTAGTTTCAAGAAACCACATAAGCAAAAACTTAGGACCCCCAGGGAATGTTGACATTTAGTTTTACAGGTCCCAGCACCTTAGTTTTAGAAGTTTTCAGACAAGGAAGCTAGCAAACATTCTGATCATAGATTGAGGAAATCACTCATGCTAAGAGTGAGGATTTTAGCTGGGAATTCTAAAATATGTTTTCCTAGAAGAACTGGAAAACATCTGCTTCTAAATGCAAAAATCAGTATTCTTCCCATGTCATATAGAGATATGTATATGCAGTAATCTATTTTATTTCCCAGCAGGGCAGTGTGATCAGATTCTTAATGTAGAGGAGATATCGAGCAATCTAACACAAGACCGTACAAAAGCAGAGCTTCTTGTAAATCTAAAAGATCCTAAATTATAATTCTTTAGTCAATTATTCACTTTTCACTTTTCAATAGCTAGTCCAAAATAATTGTGCAACAGAAGGCAGAACATGAAATACACACAGAAGATTCCATTTTTGCAGATGGAACCTTTTTTGCTATAGCAAGGGAGTTTTGATTAGTTGGCTACCTTCTAGAATCTTCTCAAAGAACATTCTGTCATATCAATTAATTCAGTGCTTCTCAAATCTTTTCCTTCATTCCTTCCCAAAAGTCCTTATCAGAAACTCCTTTTTATCCAATTAGATAAAACACTAAATCAATATAAAGACCCTGTTGTAATTGGGTAATGAACTCATATGTCATTACCTGAAGAAAAACTACTACCACCCAATTTTGGGTAATTTACCTGGGTTTGAGAAGCACTACATTAACTAGTTCTAGAACTTAGCATACATCAATCAATCAATGTTTGCTTAAGTAGGCTTCACACATAGGATTCCTGTGGTTTTTTATTTTTGCTGTTCATCAGAAAGTGTTTCATCAATTCCTTTTTGCACACAGGTATTTTTAAAGTGCTTTTAATATTTTATAAAAACACAAATGCAAGTTATATCCTATACTGATCCTTTTTATAAGCAATGATTAATATGTAATCAATAGACTTTCATTCTCACACGCTAAAATATTTACATTGCAAACCAGTGCACTGTTACAAGAATTGCTATATAAATTGTTAGATCATAAAGAAGCACAAATATAACTCTTACTTATGCAAGTAAAATTTCCACAGGTCCTCTGGAAAGCAGTCATCTCTAGTTCACAGAGTATAATCATCACAGTTCTCACATCTACAGCCTTCTGCTGGAGAGAGACTTCAGTAGTTCACTTAGAAGTTCTCGAGACAAATTAAATTCAAAGCAAATCAAGTTTATACCATCTCCAGATTTCTAGATTCTGACTAAATAATAGAACAACATGTAGAAATTACCATATCTAGGTAGAGGTATAGTTGGTATCCCAGTCAAAAATTATTCTTAAAATCAATTCAATAATTTTTAGCGATCTGTTGAAAGAAAAATGGGATTAAAATATATTGATAAGTTTTTGGAGTGTCAAAAATTTCAAGAAGCTCATCCTTCTGAATTTGAAAATTATTCCTCTTTTTGGAGCTTCATTTTGAATACATCCATTTTATCTGCTGCAATACTAGTCCTGCGTTAGAACAAATGCCAGAAATTATCACCTTCAGTTGCTATTTACTGCCATTTAGGTGAAGTATGCAGAATTATAGCATTCACAGTCCTCCAAGAATCATAGTTACTATTCAAGGTAAAAGCCCAGAGGAATAACTATAATTTAGTATCTAGTCATAGCTTTGATTGAGTGGACTTCTGAGCAATTCCAGTATTTTACTCTGCTATCTTAGACTACACATATTCTAACACAGATGAGAGTAATGTGTTGACAAATGTTCTCCTAATTAAGAAATAAGGCAGCATACTTTTTTCTCTTCATTTAGAGCAGTGGTTCTCAACCTTCCTAATGCCGCGACCCTTTAATACAGTTCTCCATGTTGTGGTGACCCCCAACCAGGGGTGGGTTCTAAAATTTTTTACTACTGGTTTTGTGGGCGTGGCTTATTTTGTGGGCGTGGCTTGGATGTCATGTGACTGGGTGGCCGTGGCTAGCTGGTCATGTGACCGGGTGGCCATGATTATGTGTATAGGGACTACTCAGAGGGCTGAAAAAAGTCATTTCTGACAGGTCCTTGCACTTTTGACTGGTCCTCACACTTATGACCATCCTCACATTTATGCCCGTGCAGCATTCTTAACAACCATGTCACTCATTTCACAATTGCTTCTCTTCACTATGGTGACAAGATAGGAAGAAAAATGTAAAATGTGAGGACAGTCGTAAATTCGAGGACTGGTCAAAAGTGCGAGGACCAGTCAAAAATAACTTTTTCAGTCCTCTGAGTAGTCCATATGCATAAAAGGACTACCCAGAGGGCTGAAAAAAGTGATTTCTGACAGGTCCTCGCAAATCAAAGATTTCTGAGACCAATGGTGAATACTTAAATTTCAGTAGTCACCAATCCCAGTCTTAAAATGAGTTTAGAATCAGTGGGAGTCACTGATAACAATGAACTAACTAGCTACTGATAATGAGTCCAGTCCTGCCTTTCTTTTCCTTCTGTCCAAGTTTTGCAAGTACTTTTTCCAGGTATATGTTTTATTCCAAAGTATACAAACCAGTATTGTTAGGGAAAAAATGGGTCTTCCAAGCAATTTTAAAAGACACTGTCAGAATGACTCTGCTCTCAGCCCCCCTTGTGGCTCCTTGAAAAGCATCCTCCCCCCACATATGTAAATAAAAAGAATAAGCTTAAAAATCCTAGCATTTTAAAATTGAAAATATGGAAAATTGGGAGGATGAATTTGAGACACTAAGGGAGATGTTTCAAAAAGTAAGGGAGGCATTTAAGGGAAATAAAGAAGCAGAGAATTGGTTAGCTTGCAAAAAAAGAAAGAGAAAAAATGAATGCGAAGCAAGAGAAACAAGGAGATAATATTGAAAAGGAAATAATTGAAAAAAGATAAAGATGATTACACTCGATTCAATAGAAAAAATGGAATAATATGAAATATACTGCAAATAATTAAAAAGATGAGGGGAAATTTTGAGAAATATACTTGATAAATGAAAGAAAGACACGGGTTGCCTGGACTCCATAGTGGAAAATATAAAATTGAAAATGAATACAGCAGTAGAGAGGGATGAAGGAAGGAGAAGAGAGATGGAAGAGGGAAGGAAGAGAAGGGAGGAAGGAAGGGAAGGGAAATTAGAGTAAGAGTGAGGGTAAGAGAGGGAGGAAGAGAGGAGGAGAAGGAGAAAGGAAGAAGAAGTAGGGAGGAGAAGAAGAGGGGGGAAGATAAAGTAAGAAGGAAAGAAAAGAGAGAGGTGATAGGTTTGAGGAGAAAGATTTCTGTACAATAAAAAAGATGAAAGGGAAGAAAGGCAACCCCAAACAAATATAAAGATATTAAGATAAAGAATGAATTGTTAAACTTTAAAGAATAAAAGAGAACAAATTTGAATGAATAGCAATAATTAGAAACACACATACAAACATACAATGTATTTTCTTTGAACAGAGTATTTGGCTAGTTCACAAATTTAAACTGTTTAGTCATTTCAATTAAATTTACAATTTCTATATTTCCTTTTTGCCATATTTATTCCTCATCTACTTTTTTAAAAAAACAATATTACCCTTCATCCTCATCTGTAATCTTAATCAAATTCAATTTTTCCCTTCTATTCTATATTATATCCCTTCCCATTGTCATCTATTTTTAAATTCATCCTCACATTGGTTAATTATGTAATATTACAGTTGTTTAATACAAATTCAACATTTTAATATAAATCAATTAGTTATATAATATCTTTTTGTATATTAATCAATATGAACATAAATATTTATTTATTTGTTTATTTATTTTATTAGATTTTTATACCGCCCTTCTCCTACTGGACTCAGGGCGGTGAACAGCCAAGAATAAAAACATCACATGCAAAATTTAAGATTAATTTTAAAAGAATTAAACAAGTTTTGGCCCAATATAAAATTTAAAACACTCCAACTAAAATAAATTAATAATTAAAAATATGGGGGAGGGGTCAAGCCAGCCCAGTTTGATGAAATAAAAAAGTTTTAAGGGCACGGCAAAAAGCACGGAGATCTGGGATCCTACGTATCTCCGGGGGCAGGTTGTTCCAAAGGACAGGTGCTGCCACAGAGAAGGCCCTCCCCCTGGGGGTCGCCAGCCGACATTGCCTGGCCGACGGCACCCTGAGGAGTCCCTCTCTGTGGGAGTGTACTGGCCGGTGGGAGGCTATCGGTGGCAGAAGGCGGTCCCATAAGTACCCAGGCCCTAAGCCATGGAGTGCTTTAAAGGTGGTAACCAACACCTTGAAGTGCACCCGGAAGACCACTGGGAGCCAATGCAGCTCGCGCAGGAGAGGTGTCACATGGGAGCGCCCCATCGCTCCCATAATCCCCCGCGTGGCCACATTCTGCACCAGTTGGAGCCTCCGGGTGCTCCTCAAGGGGAGCCCCATGTAGAGAGCATTACAGTAGTCCAAGCATTCCAATTATTCCAATATTCCAATTATTTCCATGCCATCCAGTTTCTTACAAATCAATTAATTATATTTACCAATAATAATGAACCAAATAATTTCCCCCATATATTCCTCCAAACCACAACTTAACCATTTCTGCTTTCAACACAATATACAATTAATACTATCTCAATTATTACAATTCCCTAGTTAAATAGAGCTTTTTTTCTTTTGTGTTTTAAAATCTTGAACTCTCCTCTTTTGCCCTAAATTTCCCATTGTTTGCACCTACCTTTTTTGGTGAGGAAAAAGAAAATAAATTTGCCTCTGCCTAATTTTCCAACGTAACAGCCAAAGCCTGCTTTACTCCAGTTTCGTTTTCAGCTTGATTTGCATAAGGAGAAAAAAAAATCTGCTCCAGCAATTTAGCTCTTTGCAGCAAGCTGCAGAGCTCTGTTGAAAACAGCTGAGAGCAAATCAGCTGAGAGTCGGGAGGCAGATCTAATCAACGGGCTAATTAGCCTATGCTGAAGCTGAAAGGAGTTGTTTTTTCTTGCTGTTTGCTTGCAAGGAGGTAACTGCTGCGAGGCACAGGCCAAAGGGTGGGGGCCACCCTCCTTGCCACTTAGCGCCCCCGTCGCCCCCTTTTGCCTCTAGCGCACCCTGCTGACCCCCCTTGCCTCTTACCACTCCCTAAGGCATGGTACAGTCCACTTTGGGAACAACTGGCTTAAGTACTTAACAACCGGTTCTACCGAAGTAGAATCCCACCACTGAGTCTACCCATTTATTTTTTTCAGACACCAGTCTACTCATTTGTTTTCTTTTAACACTGATCAGCCTACAAAGGTCTGTAGGGTGGCCCTTTGAAGCCCCGCAGCAAGAGTTTAAACAGTTTTTTTCCCCTCTAGCCATCAGCTTGGACTCAGGAGGCAGCAGTAGATTGGGGGTGGGGCCAAATAAAAGGTAAGAATAACGGGGGTGGGTGGGGCCCCAGAACCAGTTTTCCGATGGTCTTAGGTGACCCCTGGGAAAGGGTCGTTCGACCCCCAAAGGGGTTGCGGCCCACAGGTTGAGAACCACTGATTTAGAGGCAATAATTGTGTTAACATGAGCAGAATACACAATTTAATCCATACATGCTCAATATACAAGTGGCTTTCAGTGTCTTCTCTTTCTTCATCAGTGTTCACTTAAGTCTTATCCTGGCTTCACAAATGACAGTTCTTTGTTGCAGTAAAATCTATTTGGTGAATCCCCAGAGTGGGATGCCTTCATTCTTCCAGCCTTAGTAAATTAATTTGTCTAAAAACTTTGTCCCCTGGCCTTTAAGGTTAGCAGACCTAGGTACTGCTTTTTATATGCCAGTTTAACTGTGTAGCAATTTTTCTGTGTAGTGTGCTGAGTAGCAAAAAGGCTGACATATGACTTAATATTGTTAAAATAGTTAATGTGTACAACTGTACATTTCTCTACAGTTGTGGAGATAGCATCCAGGAATGGGTTGTCCTCGCCTGTTCAGTTGATTGGACTGAGTCTGTCAAAGTTGTAATGCCACACCTTTGTTGCTAGGGCTTCCCAGCTTTTAACTCAGTCCTTCAGCCTGGACAGACATGTCGAAGGTTTCTCTTCAAACTAGGATTATTCCTGGATGCTTCTTCACTGCAGCATAGGAGTATTGTGAATGTTTATTCAACTCTAATCAACATCGTGAGTTTAACAGCAGACTCCCATTTGTAGTAGAGTCGCTGGGACTTTCCCAATGGTGAGGGCTTCGGCTTCAGCCGTTGGAAGGGCCTCTCTGTTGTCACTAGCCTGACAACAGAGAGGCCCTTCCAATGTCATTTAGCCTCTTTTTTTTTTTTTTTTAATTTGATTTATATGCCGCCCTTCTCCGGAGACTCAGGGCGGCTTACAATGCGTTAAGCAATAGCCTTCATTCTTTTGTATATTTTATACAAAGTCAGCTTATTGTCCCCACAAACTGGGTCCTCATTTCACCTACCATAGAAAGGATGGAAGGCTGAGTCAACCTTGAGCCTTGGAGAGATTCGAACCAGCAGAAATTGCAGGCAGCTGTGTTAATAACAGGGTGCACTAAACCACTGTACTATCAAGGCCCTTTGCTATCCATTGAACTGCAGGCATTTCAAACAAGCTGTGGAGTCAAGCGCTTCCATTTACAGCGAGGATTGCCGGGCAGAGTTGCTCCGTGCTCCCAGTTTGCCAGCAGAGAATTGAGATTGGAGGAGTTTCGCGCTCCCGAAGCGGGTGCCATTTCAAAGACAGCATAGTTGCCGCGCTGCATGACGCTTTACATACAGTTTCTGGTGGAGCTTCGTGCTCCCGTTCAGCCAGCCTGCGTATCTGGCATTCGCCTTCAATGCTTCCCCCGCATTAGGCAATGGCAGCTTGGAGGATTCCAAGGATCTGTCGCTGTTTGCCTCGCCAGGAGTCTCGCACTCATCTGACTGCCATACTCCCGAATCTGAGTGGCTGAGAGCAGTTTAAAGGGCTTGGAGCCCATTTATTCAATTGGAGCTACCATTTGAGGAGCCTTGCACTCATAACTAAGTAAAAGCACTTTTAAGGAGCCAGGAGGCTTGAGGCAGCAACTACAACTCAATGCCCAAAGTTTCATTTAAGGCAAGAAAGGGCAGGAAAAGCATGGCAGGCAAAATGGCGGCCGCAGTGGCAGTTGACCACAGCTGACGGAGCCATAGCTCACAATTCCAGGGCTCAAAGCAAGGCTGCCACGCACGCAAGACTTCCAAAGCATCCCAAAGGGATGAGAGGCGCAGAGATCAGGCCCTCCAAAAAATCTATGACAGGGCCAGTAAAGAAAAAAGTTCTGCCTAGATAGACAAAATGAGCCCTGTGCCTCTGTCATACAGAGATACCGAGAGCTGTCACCAGAGGGAGCTCCAGACCAACTCTCTATTAGAAGCTTCCCACTGCCTATTTCCAATGCAGAGCTAAGGGGCTCCACATCAGACTGGCACAACTCGGCAAAAGGAATTGAAAGTACCAGTAAAGGTCCCAAAGCAGCCCGTCCATCCACCTTCACTCCGACGGCTGCAGGCTTGCGTCATGAGATAGGCAAGGACTTCTTATTGCCTGATAACATCCAGGACATTATCGCAGAAGCCATTAAAAAAGGCATTTCTCCTGGATTACAACAGCCCAGACGGGCATATTCTGAGGTCTCTACCTTTTCTACCAATTGCATTGAACCTTGTCAGGAGGAATTTCCTCCATTTCAAGATCCCGGTTCCCCTGTTCCTTCCCATAAGAGTTAACCATCACTTTCAGAAGTAGAGCAAATGGAATTAGACCTGTCTGAAGGTGAAGGTCTAAGGCCTGAACAGCTTGCATTTACCGGGATATTTCCTCCTAACATTTTCAGATCCCTTCTTTTTAAGGCTACAAATGTGGCCCACTAGGGTCACACACTGAAGGGCCAGAAGCCCCAGATCCCCAGGAACCAGCTAATCCACTCTTTTCAGAGTCTGGCAAGACAACAGACACCATCCCTTCACCTCGCCTATTTGTAGATGTAGTTCAATGGTAGTGGGTGTCCCTGAGGAGGGCCCCAATTCCTTCTTCGACCGACAAATGTTTTTTTAATGTCAATCCAGAGTTGGCGAAGGTGCTCCAGACCCCACCGGTGGACGCATCTGTGGCTGCTTTGATGTCATCCTCCAATATACCTGGAGAGTCGGAGGAGGGTCTGAGGCCAGAGGACAGGTGATCAGATCAGTCACTACAGAGAGCTCACCAAGGGGCCGTTTGGGCAATCCGCTCAGCCACTACTGCATCCTTCTTTAACAGAGCCACACATCTCTGGCTCCAACAACTTCAGGAAAAGATCGGCAGACATAAGGATGCAACAAGATCTCAACAAAATTGTGGCAGCGGTACAGTTTTCAGCTGACACAACTCTGAACTCGGCCTGTTTTGCCTCCAAGGCCATGGCATCCTCTGTGGCTGCTCGCTGCCTCCCCTGACTGAGGCAATGGCAGGCAGATGCCCACCACAAATGGCGCCTGGCCTCTGCCCCTTTTACAGGGAACAAGTTATTTGGGGAGGCGCTGGAACCTTTGTTAGTAGAAACAAGAGACAAACGCAAGATTATACCATCGTCTCAGCGTAGGGGTGAATTTCGTTCCTTCCCTTTCTTCCATCACATGCCATTTCGGGGATCTGAATTGGGCGCTGGGCCTTCCCGATCACAGGGATTTTTTGGCCCAAGGCAAAGAGGTCAGCAAGACAGACCAGCTAGAGGTAGACCCTTTCAAACTAAACGGCCCTTTTGAGGGGGAGGGACTCGTTCCTTCCGCCGCTAAAAGTAACTGCATGTCCAT
Source organism: Arizona elegans (assembly GCA_022577455.1). Taxonomy (NCBI): domain Eukaryota; kingdom Metazoa; phylum Chordata; class Lepidosauria; order Squamata; family Colubridae; genus Arizona; species Arizona elegans. The sequence continues at coordinate 144,477,449 of JAKOOJ010000002.1, forward strand.
ACCTCTAATCGGGGGCAGACTGGCCTTCTTTGCTGACTGATGGGAGGAAATTACATCGGACGTCTGAGTCAGGGAGACTGTGAGATCTGGCCTCTCCCTAGAATTCCTCTCCATCCCCCCCTCAGGTTTTTTTCTATGCTGCCCAATGTCAAAAGACGCTACCAAAATGGCCCTCATGGATTCGGCCATAAAACACCTACTGGACATTAAAGCTATCAAGAGGGTCCCGAAGACCAACTAGGGCAGGGATTCTATTCAATTCTCTTTGTGGTTCCCAAGACCTCGGGTGGGTAGAGACTTATTCTTGACCTCAAAAGACTGAACCGCTATCTTGAATATAAGTGGTTCAAAATGCAGTCACTTCAATCGATTCTTGGTGGCATGAGAAAGGCCGACTTCCTCACCTCAGTTGACTTAACGGAGGCCTACCTGCATATTCCGATTCTGCCCTTACATTGGAAATAACTTAGATTTTACTATGCAGGCACTCACTATCAATATAGGGCATTACCTTTCGGTGTCTCATCAGCGTCTAGGATGTTTATTAAAGTACTTGCTGCCTTGGCAGCTCACCTCATGGACTCACCCGTGCGTGCCCAATGTTACCTGGATGACATTTTAATTCAGTCCTCCTCAATCAATCAATCAAGGGAGGACCTCCAGGTAACTATTCAAACACTTAGTCACCATGGGTTCTCTATTGATATAAAGAACAGCCACTTGACTCCTTCAACCCGCCTGCTCTCCATTGAAGGCAGGATGTATCTGTCCCAGGAACGACAGGACAGTCTCAGAGACCTAGTACGTGGGATCCAAAGTGAGTGCAAAGCATCCTTAGCTCTGCTCTCAAAGCTCTTGGGCAAGATGGTGTCCAGCATTTCCATCACACCATGGGCACATCTTCACACTAGAGACCTTCAATGGTTTCTCTTACCTCTCCAGAGGATAGGCAGGAGCAGCTCACCGGCCATGGTCCAGGTTCCCAGGGAGGTTCTTCGTTCCTCACCTGGTGGATGACACTGGCCATCTCAAAGGGAAGCCTCTTCCAAGAACCCCAATGCCTAGTCGTAACAACGGACGCCAGTTTCCTCAGTTGGGGTTGCACATTTCCAATCGCAGATGAATCAGGGCCGATGGAGCCAAGTGGACCGGAAACAGAACATCAGTTGGTTAGAGCTGCAGGCAGTACATCTGGCCCTCTGTCATTTCCGCCAGTCGGTCTCTGGCCAGCATGTTTTAGAGATGACAGACAATATGGCCATGAAGGCGCACATAAACCGTCAGGGGGGCACCAGATCCAGGCCCCTCATGCTGGAGACCAGGCAGCTGGGGGTTTGGGTAGAGAGGCATCTGCAGTCTCTCACTGTGGAACACATCTCTGGGGTGTCCAACGTGCAGGTGGATTGGCTAAGCAGAACAGCCATCAACCACACGGAATGGTGCCTGCACCCGTCCCTTTTCTGGGACCTGATGGACCGTTTCAGCATCCTGGAGGTAGACTCGTTTGCCACCCCAGAAAATTTGCAGCTCCTGAGATTCTATTCCAGATTCCCGACTCAGGGTGGAGGATGTCGATCCTCTCCATAGCCCATGGCCTCCAGGACTTCTTTACGCCTTCTCTCCTCTTCCCCTTCTTCCAAGGGTAATAAGGAAGGTCCTGGAGGAGAAGGCAGGGATCATGCTCCTTGTTCCGCAGTGGCCCAGGAGACCTTGATTCGCCGACCTCGTGAATCTCTCAGTGGTTCCACCCTGGAGGATCCCCCCAGAACGTGATATCACTCAGCCTGGGGGTGTTGATACACCTGGACCCACAGTGGCTCCAACTGACCGCCTGGCGCTTGAGTGGAGCGCTCTGAGGGGGGACAATTTTTCCTCCAGGGTCATCAAGACTATCCAGGCTTCTCGGAGGCCTTCCAGTGAGTGCATCTACTCTGCCACTTGGAGGGCCTTTTGTAATTGGTGTATCAAGTCAGGTATTTCTCCACTTGAAGTATCGATAGCCCAAATCCTGGACTTCCTCCAGGATGAACTAGATAATGGGCTATCGCTCAACACCATCCCGAGGCAGGTGGCGGCCTTGTCCTCAGTATTGACTTGTGGATCACTTGAGTCGCTCGCTCAGCATCCCACAGACCAAAGATTTATTAGGGGCGAGACTAATCTATGTCCCCCAGGAGTACACAGGTACCCTACCTGGGATCTGTCCAAAGAATTGAAATCCCTCACTGGGGCCCCATATGAACCCTTACATTCTGCCAGCCTCCATCTCCTCTCCTGTAAGGTGGCATTCTTGGTGGCTATTACATCAGCCCGGCGGATCTCCGAGCTAGCTGCTCTATCAGTAAGGAGAGATCTGTGCATCTTTCACACAGATCATGTTATTTTGCGATTGGATCCCTCCTTTATACCCAAGGTGAACACTTGGTTCCACAGGTCGCAGGAACTGATCTTACCCAACTTATGCCCTAACCCTAACCCTAACCCTAACCTAGTCCACCCTTTGGAAAAAAAGTGGCACACCTTGGACGTGAGGATGGCCCTATGTTAAGCGGACTGCCAACCTGAGGAAAACAGAGGAGCTATTTATTTCTTTCCAACCAGCGTCCCTAGGTAACAGGGTCACACCTTCCACTATTGGTTGGTGGCTTAGGCTAATAGCCAAGGCATACGAGCTGCAGTCTCTGCCTAGACCCACACTAGTGACGGCGCACTCAACCCGAAGCATGGCTATGTCAGCAGCGTGAGCCACCCAGGCTTCGCTGAAGGAAGTCTGCAGAGCGGCCACTTGGTCTTCGCCTTTTCCATTTAGTAAGCATTATAAATTGGACATATTTGCCTCGGCGGAGGCGGCATTCAGACGCCAGGTCCTTCAACGGGTCCATACGGAAGGGGAGGCCTCTGACCAGACTCTGACCCGCCCGTAACACAAGGGACAGACTGCTTTGGTATGTCCCATTCCTGGATGCTATCTCCACCACTATGGAGAAGGGGCGTTGGTCTTACCTGATATGCTCCTCCTTGTTGGCTGGAGGTAGCATCCAGCCCACCCTTTCAACTGTCATCGATCATCTAGGACAATCTGCAATAACGACACATTGACTCTGTCACTTCGTCTTCGGCAAAAACTGGGAAGCCCTTGCAACAAAGGCATGGCATTACAACTTTGACAGACTCAGTCCAATCAACTGAACAGACAAGGACAACCCATTCCTGGATGCTATCTCCACCCAACAAGAAGGAGCATATCAGGTAAGACCAATGCCCCTTCTAAATGTAGACATATTTTCATATGTGTGTACATACAAAAATATACTATATTCTTTGTGTGCCAGGAAACAGAGGATTGGGGAACAAATGTTTGTATTATTATGATTACAATATTAATATTGTATTCAATAGAATAAATGCGAGAATAAATAGAATCAATGTGAGAATAAATAACTTCATTCATTATTTTAGATGACGCATCCAGATGTTCTGATTCAAGTGCTCGATATTTTAAAAAATACTGGTAAGTTTGTGTCATCGTTATTTCTTTCTTAATTTCTTCATAATCTATTGTGGAGAAAATAAGGGGATTTTATAGATATATACATATAAGTATTAACCAGATGACTTTCAATCAGCATGGAGGTACTATGAAAATGATTTTTATTTGATATGCTCTATTTTCTCCTTCAGGATCTTACTCTGATGTGGAATCAGATTTCCATGCCAAAGTTCCTGTTGTTTTTTGTAAAGATGTTAAAAGGTTTGTGTATTTTTTGTATATGTTCATCTTCAGAAGATAATGGCTATCACCTTAAATTTGAATGTTGTGGGACATTTTGCATTGCAAAGGACTTAATTTAAAATTATTTTCTCAATTTGTTAAGGAGGATATTTATAACTGTTTCAGAATCAATAATGACAGTTCAGACAAAATTTTAAGCACGTGACAAACTGACTTTAAAATATGAGATCTGCATACATTCATAATCTTTCCATTAAAGTTACTTTAAAATAATTAAATAGATTTCAATATCTTTTGGGGGGAACTATATTGTGAAAAGAACAATGCAAATTGCATACGTAAAACAAAAATATTGGATGTCTTTGATGTTTTATTTTTTTTCAAATTTCATTCACAAGAAGTGGTAGAGCTTACACTTTCTCTCAAAATTTGTTTCAGTGGTTTAACTTGTAAAGTAAGTGCTGGAAATGATGTGGCCTGCCTTACAACTGACCTGCTTGCTGCACTCGGCAAACTAGAGCCAGTCCTTGTTCCTTTGGTGTTGGCTTTTCGCTACTGGGCTAGAGTAAGTTTTAAAAATATAATTTTTAAAAAATTTTATATTTGTTCTGAAACTATCACTTAGGCATTACTTTTATTAGGGCTAACCCAATGTGCACAAAAGGTGGGGGTTGTATCAGAAATAATATAACTAAATCATGAAATCTGTATGGCTAAAATATTAAGATAAATGTATTACCTGAAATCTCAAATAATTAGATATCAAAATACATATAACAAAGTTATAGCAATTAAATATAGTGGCTGTTTCACCTCTAATTGAAAATGTAACCAACAGTTGAATTTGTCTTCAACTTCTGTCAAAACATACAAGGTTTCTTCAGAAATATTCTACCAATATTTTTAACTAAACAGATAAAATTGATAATCTTTAGTGAACTTCTGTACTTTTAATTATATATTTATTTATTTATTTATTACATTTAAGGCTACTTACCTCCAAATGAACTCTGGGTGGCTTACATGATTAAAAAAATAAGCGGATTTAAATAATATATATGCCCATATGCCCACAATGCCCATTGTATAATTTCCAAGGATTACACAAAATACACCTGACTGTTCTGTCCCCATCCCACCCTCCCACCCCCACAGATGGCCCGGAGTTAATAAGCCACACGACAAAGTCTTTGAAGATAAAGCTGGCAGCAACCCAGTGGCTAGCTGCCAATTCAGACTTTACTCGCACAAAACAAAGATTAGACTGCAAGCATTCCGATAAAGCAGGCAAAGTTTCAGCAATACAAGGATTAGTCCCAATGCAGTCCGGCAAGGCAGGCAGAAGTCCAGTAACGCAGAGATCAGAGATTATTTCTAGTTTTTGCTCGTCACAAACTGAATTGGCCACTACACCCACATTTATACCCTGTGGGGTGTGGTCCAGTGACTCAGCTAATCTATGGCACGCCTTCCCCTCTGCTGTGCACGCGTCTCCGTGCGCCGCTGTCGAGGATCCAGCCAGCACTTATCTCCTTCGTCGCTGTCCACCTGTGGCTGCAGGGACGTGCTTGGCTCTGGGCCTATCTCTTGGCCTTCGGTATCCTCTGGAGGCATTGCCAGAGAGGAGGGTCCTGGAGAGGGAGGCCTTGCCAACTCCTCTCCCTCACTCTCAGAGTCTGCATCTGTCGATAGCCCAGGCTCAGGCAACGGAGCCACAACACTGACAGGCTCAGTAGCCTACCTTCTCCAGAACCTTGGAGAAGACACAGTTTTTAAGAACTGGGAAGATAACCACTCATTCAAATAACCAAGGCTTATGTCATGAAGGCTTTTACTGAGGCATGCCCATCCTCGTGCCTTTGCATTTTGGACCAGTTGTAGTTTTCAAATGATCTCCAAGGACAGCTTCATGTAGAGTGTATTGCAGTAATCCATCTGAAAGTGATGAGGACATAAGAGTCCCCATCTGAAAGGCCTTGTAATCCAAAATTGGTGCCAATGTTCTAAGACCCTCATGGCCACAACTGCCACCTGCTCTTTGAGCAGGAGTTGTTGAATCTAAGGCAGCCCCCAGATTGCACACAAGTTTTGAATTCGGTAGTATAGCTTCTGAGCTTAAATGGACTCCAGAGGATGGTAGAGGACAGGAAGGCCTGGAGGAACGTCGTCCATGGGGTCGCGATAAATTGGACACGACTTCGCAACTAACAACAACAACAACAAAGTATAACCTCATCCGCAACTATAAATAGAAGGTCACTAGAGTCAACCTTCCTGGATAAAGCAGAGAGGAAATATATAGGTAATCCTCGAGTTACGAATGTAATGGAGCCTGCCAATTACATTCGTAACCCAAGGATTCTTAGGAATGAATCATATAACTTGGAAGTGACCATTCCCTGCTCCTCGCAAGCCTCTCTTGCTGAAGCTTGTAGGAGCGAGAGATTGCATCCTTATAGGCTCCGGTCATCTTTGCAAAAAGGGTTTGCGAAGCTGGAAAATTTGGGGAATTCTGCTCTGTATTGCTATATTGGTCTTTAGCCTAAATTTGCTATATATAGTGTAAAAATGAAAAATGCTTGAAAAATTCAAAGTGTGTGCAAAATTTTAAAAAATATAAAATAAGCACATAATTTTCTCTTTTTATATAGCTGTGTCATATTGACTGCCAGGCAGAAGGTGGAATCCCTTCATATTCCTTTGCCTTAATGGTAATATTTTTCCTTCAACAAAGAGAACCACGTATCCTACCATCATATTTAGGCAACTGGGTAAGCTTTTAACTAAACCATATGATTTATTCAATGGTACTGAGGAATTACTTAAGAATTGTTGGGAAAGTTCCTAACGAAGCTTTTGGGTTCATAATCAGAACTAGATATAGCTATCATTTTTGTATAATATAACACTTTATAATATAAGTGTTCATCTTATAAAATTTATAAGATTACATATAAAAAGCACTTTGTTTTTCAGATTGAAGGCTTTGATTCTAAGAAGGCTGATGATTACCAACTGAAGGGAATAAAAGATAAGAAGTTTGTAGTGTGGGAATACAAACTATCAAATAATGGAGGAAAAAATCTGAATACTGTAGAAGGCAAATCTAAAGGAGAACAGCAGAGAAATGGTAACAAGAGTACAGCAGCCTTGGAACCAGATGTTCAGAATAATCCAAAGGAGAAAAAAGGCCATGTAAGTGATTCTTTTAATTGCAAAGTACTCTTTTTGTTTAATGACCTGAGAATAAAACATTTTAAGATATGAGAATAAAACAGGCTAAGTTTTTTTAATTTTTTCATGCTTCTTTCAGTCCCCATTATCATTGGAAATACCGCACCAGATATCTCTGGGACAACTCTGGTTAGAATTGTTGAAGTTTTATACACTGGAATTTGCTTTGGAAGAACATGTTATCAGCATACGGGTACAAGAACTTTTAACCAGAGAAAACAAAAACTGGCCCAAAAGGCGAATAGCCATTGAAGGTACAGCATTTTGTAAACGTTCTCATAAATGATTTACCAGTTGCCTTACATACCTGATTTTGCATATATAACATATATGCATATATAAATATATAATATTTATATGCTATAAAAACTAGTTTTTAATTGTATCTACAGTATTTTCATTCTTGACACAGCTGGCCTCATAAGTAAAAGGTTTAATTTAAAGGCTTACAGTGAATTGCATTTAATTGTCTCTCTAACTAAACAGAACATATTTGTAGAGAATTAATGATGTTAGGTTGCTATAAGTAATTAACTGTTGGCAAGAACTACTCCATTCCCTTTTCCTCACACTTTGATGTTCCTGTAGATAGAAATAACACAGAAAAGAAAATTCTTGAGTACCCATGCTAAGGAGAATGGCAGCCTTACTTTATTGTTTTGCTCTTTGTTTTTCATATATTAACATTGTAACAAAGGAGATTCAAGAAGAAAACTTTTTTATACATGATCTATAGATAAAATGTTTTGCATTATGTTATCACTTAATTTTTAAAAATCGTGGGTATTTATAGAGTTTATTAGTTAAACTGATAAAACTAGATATGAAAACAATTCTGAAAAAAACGAGTATTTGCTTATTTTAAAATAATTTTTAAAAATTATTTCTTTAGTTGTTCCTATTCTTTTTAGATCACAGTCGACATCTATGAATGTTTATTTTAAAATTATTTTCTTTTTGTAAAAAAAAATCTGATTACTTGAAGACAATTTTGTAATAGGTTAAATGTTTTCAGGAGTCAAACAATTAAAATGTAACAGGTCTATTTAAAATGCAGTATATTGACCTCATCTTTGAAACTCCTAATTGAAAAGCAGTATCTAATTATTTTGTTTCCTTTTTCTTAGATCCCTTTGCACTAAAAAGAAATGTTGCACGGAGTCTGAACAGCCAGATGGTGTTTGAATACATCCTGGAGAGGTTCAGGACAGCGTATAAATACTTTGCATGCCCCCAGAGTAAAGATGAGACTAAGCCCAAAACAGATACCAAGAAAAAGGAAAAGGGAAAAATAGGTAGCAAAAGAACTGGAGAACCTGTAATGAACTGTTGCCTTCCACAGCAGGCCAATGTTACAGGAAAACATAAACCAGGTCATGGAAGTAATTTACAGGAGTGTAAATTTAATGAATGTAATGAAATGGAATCTATGACTAGGAGATGTACTGAGAAACTTAAAAGCTTTTTAGTAAACTCAGAAATTATAAATACAGATTCTGGAGATAAAGAAGAAACTATATTGTTTATTACTAATGAATGCTGTGAATTAGAACACAAATCACTTAAAAGAAAGGATGATCAAGAGTTTTCAGCTGAAGAAGAACTAAGCCACTGTTGTGTTTTTAATGAACATAAATCCCTTGATACAGATTCTGTTAGTGGATTATCTGACACTGAAAGACTGGATTCAGTAATGGAATATCCAACAGATAGCATGTGCTCAGGCACTAGCATATCAGCTACCTCGCACAATTGCAAAGCAGTGGAGGAAACTCAAGACATTAGAGATGAAGTCACCACAGAAGACATGCATTATGTGTTCGATAAATTTATTTTGACTTCTGGAAAGGTAAAATGAAAATCAAAGTCCTTTTATATTTTATTAAATTACTTCATTTATTTAATTTTAATTTTCTTACTGAACTATGCAACTATGTATTTCCACTATCAAACATACAGTTGCAAGAAAAAGTATGTGAACCCCTTGGGATTATGTGGAGTTTTGCAAGAATTGGTCATAAAATGTGCTCTGAACTTCATCTAAGTCACAACAATAGAAAAACACAGTCTGCTTAAAATAATACTACACAAACATTAGATGTTGCCATGGTTTAATTGAACATAACATGTAAACATTCACAGTGAAGGGAGGAAAAAGTATGTGAGCCCCTAGCCTAATGACTTCTCCAAGAGCTAATTGGAGCCAGGAGTGAGCCAACCTTGACTCCAATCAGTGTGATCATATTGGATGTGTTACTGACAGCTGTTCTGCCCTTTAAAAACACATACCTGTTTTGGGTTTACTGGTTTCAAGAAGCACTGTCTGATGTGAACCATCAGAGAAGAGAGAAGAAAAGAGCTCTCAGAAGACCTACGATCAAGAATTGTTGACTTGCATGAAGCTGGAAAGGGTTACAAAAGTATCTCCAAAAGCCTTGATGTTCATGTGTCCAGACTGTCTACAAATGGAGAAAGTTTAGCACTGTTGCTACTCTCCCTAGGCGTGGTCGTCCTGTAAAAATGACTGCAAGAGCACAGCGCAGAATGCTTCATGAGGTAAAGAAGAATCCTAGAGTGTCAGCTAAAGACCAACAGAAACCTCTGGCACATGCTACCATTTTTGTTGACACATCTAGGAGCCTTGGTAGTACAGTGATTTAATGCACTCTGTTATTAACACAGCTGCCTGCAATTTCTGCAGGTTCGAATCTTACCAGGCTCAAGGTTGACTCAGCCTTCCATCCTTTCTAAGGTAGGTTAAATGAGGACCCAGTTGTGGGGGCAATAAGCTGACTTTGTATAAATATACAAAAGTATGAAGGCTATTGCTTAACATATTGTAACCTGCCCTGAGTCTCCGGAGAAGGGCGGCATATAAATCAAATTTTAAAAAAAATCTACAATAAGGAAAACATTAAACAAGAATGGAGTACATGGGAGGACACCACGGAGGAAGCCATTGCTGTCCAAAAAAAATATTGCAGCATGTTTGAAGTTTTTAAAAGAGCCCCTGGATGTTCCACAGCACTACTGGCAAAATATACTGTGGACAGATGAAACCAAAATTGAGTTGTTTGGGAAGAACACACAACACTATGTGTGGAGAAAAAAAGGCACAGCACACCAACATCAAAACCTCATCCCCACTGTAAAACATGGTTTGGGGCTGCTTTGCTGCTTCAGGGCCTGGACGGATTGTTGTCATTGATGGGAAAATGAATTCCAGAGTTTATCAAGACATTTTGCAGGAAAACGTACGACCATCTGTCCACCAACTGAAGCTCCGCAGAGGATGGGTGATGCAACAGGACAATGACCCAAAGCATACAAGTAATTCAACAAAAAAATGGCTTCAACAGCACAGAATACGCCTTCTGGTATGGCCCAGTCAGAGTCCTGATCTCAACCCGATTGAAATGCTGTGGCATGACCTTAAGAGAGCGATTCACACCAGACATCCCAAGAATATTGCTACACTGGAACAGTTTTGTGAAGAGGAGTGGTTCAAAATTACTCCAGATCATTGTGCAGGTCTGATCTGCAACTACAGGAAACGTTTGGTTGAGGTTATTGCTGCCAAAGGAGGGTCAACCAGTTATTAAGTCCAAAGGTTCACATACTTTTCCTCCCTGCACTGTGAATATTTACATGTTATGTTCAATTAAACCATGGCAACATCTAATGTTTGTGTAGTACTATTTTAAGCAGACTGTTTTTCTATTGTTGTGACTTAGATGAAGTTCAGAGCACATTTTATGACCAATTCTTGCAAAACTCCACGCAATCCCAAGGGGTTCACATACTTTTTCTTGCAACTGTACATAAGTTGACACATACACATACCATTTAGAGAAATAACCCAGTGTGTAAAATACTATTTTGTTTTTTTCATAGCCTCCAACTATAGTATGCAGTATCTGCAAAAGAGATGGCCATTCCAAAAATGATTGCCCAGAAGATTTTAAGAAAATTGATTTAAACCCACTACCACCAATGACAAATAGATTTAGAGAAATACTTGATCTTGTATGTAAAAGGTGCTTTGGTAAGTAACATTTTTGTCTTTTTGAATAGGTTCAAATTTTTGTAAAGGCTCACATTACTATGAGATTTTAACTTAACTCAGTGGAAATATATTGATGTACTACCATCAATAACATAGGCTCTTGTGTTTCAATTCACATTCAGGTAAACATGACAGTTTGGACTTTGCCATGTATCTGACAATAAGGTTTATAAAAACGTCAAGGATACGTTTGAAATCACCAGATTTTGTAATTCCAAAATGGATTTTTTTTTTGAGAGAAAAAAGATTTAAGAAAACAATGAGAAAAACGAGAGGTTGCAAATGGTTGTTGTATGAAACCCTTGTAAAATACTGTAAATAATAAGAATTGTTGTACAACTTCATAGAAGAATTAATTGAAAGATAACTTATGCTTGGCTTTAGATACTGCCAAATACCTCAATTATTTTTTATTTGTCTAGATGAATTATCACCTCCTTTCTCAGAACAACAAAATCGAGAGCAGATTCTGGCAAGTTTGGAAAGATTCATTCGGAAAGAATATAATGGTATATAATAAGAAATCTTTATGTCAACAAAAGCATATGTTATAGCCATTTAAGCAGTGCTTTGAAAATTTGAAATATTTCACACAATATTTCCATCTTAGCAGAGATATTACCACAAATATTAAATAAATAAAATTGTATTTAGATTTAGTCATATTAAAGTACTAAAATTTCTACTGATTTCAGTGGACTTCTGAAAGATTTAGTGAAGCTTGCGTCTAATAAATTAATACTAAACTAATTATATCCAATTCTGTTCACCTTCCAGTGAAATGGGCTTGCTCTTAAGGACCAGAAAATGTTTCAGTGTAGATATAAAGTGGATTATGGAGGGCTTAAGTGGAAGAAAGGAAAGGATATTTCTGTGGCATGTGAAGAAAATATATTTTCACCATGTTGGATGCAATCCAACATTATCTTAGAATTATATGTTGCCTTGACAACACAGTATCAAAATTACATAATTCTAAAGCATTAAGATGTCTGTATCTACCTGTATAATAGCACCTTAATGCCCTATACTTTAACATTTCTCTTTAACATTAGTGAAGTAATATTTTAGATAAGAGATGTCAAGAACATGGTCAGGTCATTCCACATCCTTTGAAAATCATCTAAAGGTTCTGTGCTTTCAAACAAAAGAAGTTGATAACAGCAGTAATTAATTAGATTTTAAAAATCGATATAACATTCTGATTAGCACTACAGCGGTCAATGCCTCAGTTCGAGACCCGAATACCTCACAACAGAGTGAGCTCCCATTATTTGCCCCAGCTAGTGCCCACTTAGCAGTTAGAAAGCATGCAAATATGAGTAGATAAATGGCTACCACTTTGATGGGAAGGCAACAGTGTTTTGTGCACCTCAGTATATGGTCATGCTAGCCACATGACTATGGAAATGTCTTTGGACAATGCTCCCTCCTACAGCTAAGAAACAGATGAGCACTACTCCCTAGAGTTGGACATAACTGGATAAGGGAAACCTTTGCCTTTAGGTTGTTGCATGTGTGCATTAGTATAACTTGAAAAATAGGTAAAACGATTAGGACCCAAATGTGTGTGTGTTTTTCAATTGTGTGTATATTTTGCATTTTAAATGCATTTATTTGATCCCTAAATATTGTAGACCAGGGGTGTCAAGCCCGCTGGCTGGATGCATTATGCACCACTGGCCATGCCCATCCCCTGTTTAGCAAAGGGGAAAAAGTTTCGATACATCACATGATGACAGTGTGATGTCACAAGTTTGACATCTGTGTTGTATATTTAAGATTATTCTGTGATAGTTCACAGTACTATTTTATATGCATGATTAATTAAGGAAATGTGTTTCAGTTCATAATCAAATATTCATAGATGTTAGATCAGGGATCCCTAACCCATGGTCCATGGCCTGGTGCTGGTCCGCACCTTTGGGAACTGGGCCATGCAAGCAGTGGGCAAGCAGCGCATGCACGCACAAAACCATCCCCTACCTACTGCTGCCGCCATCAGTCCACAGAACCTGGAAGTTTGGGGACCGTTGTGTTGGGGCATGCATTGATCATAGGAAAAAGTGACTGCTTATAAACAACTATAGAATTGGAATTTGAAAATTTATAAGAGTATGAATTCTTTTGACTATAAAAATGTTTTTTCCATTATGGGGATCTCTGTCTCTCTTTATTTTGCTCAGACAAGGCTAGGCTGTGCCTATTTGGCTCTTCAAAGAATGGATTTGGATTCCGTGATAGTGATCTGGATATCTGCATGACTCTGGAAGGCTATGAAAATGCAGAGGTAATTCTTTTGAAATAGGTTTGCATACTTTTGTTCTTGGAAGTATTTGTAGCATGTTGTAAATAATAATACAATGTTTTTATTCATTTTCTCCAGAAATTAAATTGTAAGGAAATTATTGAAAGCTTGGCAAAAGTTCTTAAGAAACATCCAGGTAAGATTAGGATATTGCATATTGAATAATATTTTATACATTTTGTTTAGTTTTACTTAGTATTTAACATTCTCAGTTTTAAGAAGTATTACTTACCTTTGCAGGTTTAAAAAACATTCTGCCTATAACAACAGCCAAAGTGCCTATAGTAAAATTTGAACACAGACAAAGTGGCTTAGAAGGTGATATCAGCTTATATAACACCCTGGCAAGTATCTTTCAGTTTCCACTGATACTTAGCATATCAGTATTGTTATTTATGCAAAATGCGCAGCCTGAGAACTGGACAACTTATCAAATTCTTTTTATGATTCCAGAGCTCCACATCCTCACATGTTTGATCAAAATTTGGGCCCTTCCTTATACTTGGAGAAGATTGAAAAGCAAAATTGGTGCTTTAAGTTTTACAGTTGTTTCTGGCAGCCTTTTCATTCCCTAATATTCATGAATAATCATGAAATCATAAATCAAACTATGCAGGTCAATGAGTCAACTCAGTACAAAAATCTAAAGCATCTCTGCTAGATATGTATCTGGCTTCTGCTTAAACATATCTAACAAAGGGGAGTTGAGATCCATTCTGTAATTTATTGTGCTGTCGAATTTCTCTTTCTCTTAGGAATTTTTTTTCTGCAATTGAATTGGAATCTGCCTTCTTGTAATTTAAATAGTTTATTCCATATCCTTCCTTCTGGAATGAGAGAAAACTAGTTTCATTGTGACATCTTTCCAGCTATCATATATCACTCTCAGCTCTCAGGATACATTCCTAAGACTTCCTCCCTTTTTTTAAAATGGGATTTGTTATGCCATTCAAACATGGCATGATCCCTAAGCTGGCAAAGTTGCTCCCTCTTCCATGCAACATGATGTGTATTTCCAGGCCAAGTCTAAAAATTGTAATCAGTATCTACAAAAAATAAGCAATACTTGAATTATTGAATTATAAAGTTAATTAAAACAGCAGTTTACCCAGTTGCAGAGTCCCAGTTGCAGTTCTGTGCTCATTTATTGAGAAGTTAGTTATATTTTACTCATAAGGTGCTATTTCTGTGTAAGCATATAAATGATTTCATTGTATATTTTATTACATAATATTCATTTATTGCACTTTTAATTTGTTTGGGATTCCTGTGATAAATTTAAAATCTTAAAACAATCAGAGGCCATAGAATCTTATTCTATGATGATCTGTTAAGTTTTACAGTAGACCTTAGCAATAAATCACAGCTTTCCAGACATTTGACCCCTATTTAGCATATAGCTTCACTTAACATAAAACTCCTCAGTCTTGAGTCAGCTAAGCTAGAATCATGGTATCGTCAGGAGAGATGTGGGAGCAAGCAAAGTAGTGTGTTACAATGTCATGCAAATTCTTCTGCATATGAGACTAGAATTTAAGTTTGAAAGGGCAAAGCTTGTATGTATTATGATTACTGCTCAGAGTCACTGAGACAATAAGATGGGCATTGCATAAATTTGAAAAATAAATGAAATTGTTTCACAATGCATATTTCATCAATTTGGTATCTATGTTCAAACATAGATGTCTATGATTAGAATCTTTCTTCTCAAGAATGAAACCTTATAAAACTGGTTGTCTGCTATAGTGCAAAAAAGCCAGAGCCTCATCCCACCCCTCTCTTTCTCTCTCTCTATGCTCCTAAATTCTGAAATTTTTCCTCCTCCCACTTCGAGTTCATAAATACAGTCAGGTCCAGAAATATTGAGACATTGACACAATTCTAACATCTTTGGCTCTATACACCACCACAATGGAGTTGGAATGAAACAAACACAATGTGCTTTAACTGCAGACAGTCAGCTTTAATTTGAGGGTATGTACATCCAACTCAGGTGAACGGTGTAGGACTTACAGCAGTTTGCATATGTGCCTCCCACTTGTTAAGGGACCAAAGGTAATGGGACAATTGGCTTCTCAGCTGTTCCATGGCCAGGTGTGTGATATTCCCTCATTAACCCAATTACAATGTGCAGATAAAAGGCCCAGAGTTCATTTCAAGTGTGCTATTTACATTTGGAATCTGTTGCTGTTAACTCTCAAGATGAGATCCAAAGAGCTGTCACTATCAGTGAAGCAAGCCATCATTAGGCTGAAGAAACAGAACAAACACATCAGAGAGATAGCAAGAACATTAGGCGTGGCCAAAACAACTGTTTGGAACATTCTCAAAAAGAAGGAATGCACTGGTGAGCTCAGCAACACCAAAAGACCCGCGAGACCACGGAAAACAACTGTGGTGGATGACCGAAGAATTCTTTCCCTGGTGAAGAAAACACGCTTCACAACAGTTGGCCAGATCAAGAACACTCTCCAGGAGGTAGGTGTATGTGTGTCAAAGTCAACAATCAAGAGAAGACTTCACCAGAGTGAATACAGAGGGTTCACCACAAAATGTGGTGAGCCTCAAAACCAGGAAGGCCAGATTAGAGTTTGCCAAACAACATCTAACAAAGCCTTCACAGTTCTGGAACAAGATCCTATGGACAGATGAGACCAAGATCAACTTGTACCATAGTGATGGGAAGAGAAGAGTATGGAGAAGGAAAGGAACTGCTCATGATCCTAAGCATACCACTCATCAGTGAAGCATGGTGGTGGTAGTGTCATGGCGTGGGCATGTATGGCTGCCAATGGAACTGGTTCTCTTGTATTTATTGATGATGTGACTGCTGACAAAAGCAGCAGGATGAATTCTGAAGTGTTTTGGGCAATATTATCTGCTCACATTCAGCCAAATGCTGCAGAACTCATTGGACGGTGCTTCACAGTGCAGATGGACAATGACCCAAAGCATACTGCAAAAGCAACTAAAGAGTTTTTTGAAGGGACAGAAGTGGAATGTTATGCAATGGCCAAGTTATTCACCTGACCTAAATCCCATTGAGCATACATTTCACTTGCTGAAGACAAAACTGAAGGGAAAATGCCCCAAGAACAAGCAGGAACTGAAGACAGTTGCAGTAGAGGCCTGGCAGAGCATCACCAGGGATGAAACCCAGCGTCTGGTGATATCTAGGCGTTCCAGACTTCAGGCTGTGATTGACTGCAAAGGATTTGCAACCAAGTATTAAGAAAGGAAAGTTTGATTTATGATTATTATTCTGTCCCATTACCTTTGGTCCCCTAACAAGTGGGAGGCACATATGCAAACTACTGTAAGTCCTACACCGTTCACCTGAGTTGCATGTACATACCCTCAAATTAAAGCTGACAGTCTGCAGTTAAAGCACATTGTGTTTGTTTCATTCCAACTCCATTGTGGTGGTGTATAGAGCCAAAGATGTTAGAATTGTGTCGATGTCCCAATATTTCTGGACCTGACTGTATTTGGCTAGCCTCTTGATGGCTCTGAGGGTCAGTAAAGATACATTTACATTAGAATACAGTTCTCTGTATCCTAGGAACTACTAGTTCCTACCTCTCTGATCTCGGCTATTACATGATTCATATAATGGATTACACCTTAATGTTACTCTATTGAATATAGTCTGATATACTTGTTTTCTAGGCACAGCATAACACAAGAATGCTTGCAACTTATGCAGCCATTGATCCAAGAGTGCAGTATTTGGGATACACAATGAAAGTTTTTGCAAAGGTAAATGTAATATTGATGAGATTTTAAAACACAAGCTGTGTTCAGTATTCCTCCACCAAATAACAGGGTAATTCAAACACTGGCTATTTTTTAATTGCACTAAAATGGTGACTGCTGTGCTGAATTGTTGAAAGTTAGTACACTTGTGTCTCAACTGGATTTAGATTCACTAGTGAGTGCGATATTACTAACTCCATTATCCCTAAGTAAAGAAAAAAAATCACATCATACACAAAGGCCCCTATATAGTTTTGTTCAAAGAGTTCAGAAGACTCAGCAGAATTCTGTAATAAAATAGAGAGGAAAATTTATGGTTGGTAGACAGCTATTCACATCTGCCCATTCATGGAAATGAACATGGTAGCATGGTTGACAATATCTTGAAGAACAGAATAACATCATTTTTCTTTTGTTTTCAAGAAAACAAAGCAAGTTTCCAACTTGTTTGTAAACTGTAATCATGGAAAGATTATAAGATTATTATTTTTGGAAACAGTATGATATATACCAGGATCCAACATGGATTTATTAGGAACAAGCCCTTTAAAAATTACTTTATTTTTTTAGTAAATTGTGGGGAAGTGGTATGTATGTATCTTTCTACTTCTGTGTGTGTATGTATGTTTGACAAAATTTCCCATATTAGCTTAATATTCTGAGTAGGAAGTTTGCTGAGGGATGGAGGATGTTTTTTAGGTACCTTGAAAACATTATTTAGAACATGCTTGTCAGCAGTTCTTGATCAAATTGAAATGAATGATCAATTGGAGTTCTGCTCATTTAAAGTGAATGACTGGACTTTTTAAATCAGTGGATAAAATACATAAACAAAATAGCTGGTGCTCTGCTACACTCTACTCTCTTGAGACATTCATGCTCCTATAGTTTCTCAAGATACCAGGTTAGCTGTTCCTAGAATAAAATCATAAATCGAAGTATAAAATATTCGTAACAGTGTGCATTTGACTCTAGTTATGCTTTACTGAAAATATATTTTGGGTTGGCATAAAATGTTTTTTCTTAGTTTCTATTCTGAAGGTATATTTGTTACCCAAAATAACTTGCTGTATGTTTTTTGCATTGAAAATGTTTGAACAGCGTTGTGATATTGGAGATGCATCCAGAGGAAGTCTCTCTTCATATGCTTATATTCTCATGGTATTATACTTCTTACAACAGAGAGAACCACCAGTAATCCCAGTACTGCAAGAGGTAAATTTTGAAGGGGGAAAAAAAAAACTATGATGGAAAACAGTTTTGAGATTTCTGTCTTCTTATAATTTTCTTATGAGGTTAGTGTTGGTTAGGGTTCTTTTTGAAGAATTACTGAATCAAATTTGGATCTTTTCCTAGGCATTTCACATGGATTGTATATACAGTAGTTTTCCCCATAAGATGTAGAGTTTCCTTACCAACAAAAGTCTGAACAATGTCTTTAATAGGAGTAGGTAATCTGGATATTTTGAACTAGTTTGCATAATCCCTAGTCAACATGGCTAATAATTAGGTACTGTGGAATTATAATTTAAAATGTTTGGAAATGACTTAGTTATCTACAAGTAAAAGCAAATAAATTATGCTTCTATTATTGATAAAGTGGTTGGCATTTGATTTTAAAATTAAATGAAGTCTGCTCGATAACCCTTTTTTACTCCAAGTCTCTCTATTAGCAAAAGTATGCTCTGTTACCCTTACCTCTAAATTACACAATCAAATCACTTTTCCCCCACCATTCTGGTGCATATGTCTGGTATTCTGGGTCAGAGGTTTATGGTTTCCTTGAAAGTTTGGAAGAGGTTCTTTTATTATTCATAGTTTTAGAAAGAATCAGATAAATAATGCATATTTTTTAAAACATTTTTGTATTTGGAATGCTTTTAGTTTTTGTAATTTTCTGCTCTTATTTTTCATGGTGATAAAGATATTTGATGGGCAGCAGATCCCTCAAAGGATGGTTGATGGTTGGAATGCTTTCTTCTTTGATGATACCGATGAACTGGTAAATCCTCATTTTCGAATAATCGATTAATTCTTAGTATAATTCTGCTTTAATTATACTATGTATAGTCTGCCAGCAATATGTTCACCATTCGGGAAACTACAAAAGGAACTTTTCCCCCAGTCTTTTATTGTTGGACAAAGTAGCTGAGGTAATATGTATTAGTATTGGACCAATAAATAAGAGTCTTTCCTAGTTTCGTAGTGAAGATTAGTATGACATACACTGTACATGTTTTTGTGTTTCTGTGTTCCTTTTTTTTTTTTTGAAGGGAAAAAAAGCTGTGTTTTATTTTTTGAATGTAGATATAGAAACCTGGGGCTACCATATCTAATCAGCATCTCTATCATATTTTAGGCAGAGATTTCCTTTTCAAAACAAATGCATATTTCATCCAATAAATGTTTTGCCTCTACCATAATAAGATCATTAGGAAAGGAATTGGTTACTTTGAGCTTGCATAAGTAGAGAATTTTGAGGAGAAAATACTTTTATTTGTATCTCCCCCCTTGTTGTTTTTACAAATAACTCAAAGTGGTGAACATATCCAACACACTACCTCCTCTTACTTTCCCTACAACAACCCTGTGAAGTAGGTTGGGTTGAGAGAGACTGACAGGCCCAAGGTCACACAGCTGGCTTTCATGGCTAAAGTGGGATTAGAACTCACAGGCCCCAGCTTTCTATCCTGATGCCTTAACCTCTTTTCCTCTTACCCTATTAATAGATAATCATAAAATACAACAATAGATATTTTGTACTGTGCTACTTTAGAAGTTTTCTGGTTAAAATCGTTACATTTATTTTTGAAAAAGTCCTCAACATATTTATACTATAACTTTTGTACAGAAAAAACGTTTACCTTCTCTTGGGAAAAACACAGAGTCATTGGGAGAACTCTGGTTAGGATTACTAAGATTTTACACTGAAGAATTTGACTTCAAAGAATATGTCATCAGCATTCGGCAGAAGAAGCTGTTAACCACATTTGAGAAGCAGTGGACATCCAAATGTATTGCAATTGAAGGTAGTTATTGAATATTTCTTGTTTAATAAATCAGTGTGTTTTTCTGAAGTGTCTTCCTCATTTATACTACATTATGCTAACGTATTTCAAAGCAATTTATCCTGCGTTTGTAGTTTTTGTAAAGAAATATGTGCATTACTGACTTTTTTTTAAAAAAATACTCCTTTAATGTTTGTTGTTATTGCTCAGATCCCTTTGACCTGAATCATAATCTTGGTGCAGGAGTTTCTAGAAAAAGTAAGTATATAAAAAGTACTATTCAACTGAATAAACTTCAAAATGAATATAGCTTTTTTAAAAAAATGTGTCTCTTTTTAATCCAAAGTGACCAATTTCATAATGAAAGCATTAATCAACGGGAGAAAGTTATTTGGTACCCCTTACTATCCAATCTCAGGAAGAGAAGCTGTAAGTTCTCCTTTCTTCTGCCTTATTAACAAATGAGCAAATCATTTTTATTGTAGTATTGTAGGATATTTCAAATACATTAAATGTTATTTTGCACTATATATTCCACTGAATTGATTTAAAGACATATGTGTTATGCTGGTAGAGCAGGTTGACCTTACAGTAATACAATCATGCTTTTCTCAGCACTCTGTTTTCCTGTGTTTTTTTTCCTCATTCATGAAATTATTAAAATAATTGTTCTGCAAATCCTAAAATCTTTGCTTTGCATAAGCTATTGTCTGTCTGTCTGTCTGTCTGTCTGTCTGTCTATCTATCTATCTATCTATCTATCTATCTATCATCTAGAAGTGCATGCTGTCTTGGAAATGTAAGCCTATAAAAGTTTGATACAGTTATATGTAGATACACACACACACATGGGGTAAAAAACCAATAATATGAACACATTCACTGTTTGCTGAAGTTTTGAATATTTGGTTGAAACACCTTTCTCCTTAATAAATTACTTCATTAGTAAGATATAAAAGTGTTATTACCTGTGCTCTGGAAAAATGAATATAGAATGCTTTAGGTAAATATGTTTCCAACTTTTTCAGGAATATTTTTTCAATTCCAAAGTATTAACTGATGGAGAACTGGCCCCAAATGACAGGTGTTGTCGTGTCTGTGGCAAAATTGGTCATTATATGAAGGATTGCCCTAAAAGAAGAAGGTTAGTAAAAACTTATACCTCTCGTTTATAAAATGAGCCTGAAATAACAGAATAACAGAGTTGTAAGGGGCTTGGAGGTGTTCTAGTCCAACCCCCTGCTCAAGCAGGAAACCCTATACCATTTCAGACAAATGGTTGCCCAATCTCTTCTTAAAAATTTCCAGTGTTGGAGCATCCACAACTTCTAGAGACAAATCATTCCACTGATTAATTTTTCTGACTGTCAGGAAATTTCTCCTTAGCTCTAGGTTGCTTCTCCTTGATTAGTTTCCATCCATTGCTTCTTGTCCTGCCTTTAAGTGTTTTGGAAAATAGGGTGACTCCCTCTTCTTTATGGCAACCCCTGAAATATTGGAACACTGCTGTCATGTCACCCTTAGTCCTTCTTTTGATTAAATTCCAGCAACCATTCTTTATATGTTTTAGCCTCCAGTCCCCTAATCAACTTTGTTGCTCTTCTCTGTTTTCTTTTTTTATTATTATTAAGAAGTTTTATAAGAAATACAAACATTTTCTTCCCCCCCACCCTTTCCCCCTCCCCCCTACCCCCCCACCCGCCCTCCCTAGACTTCCCAGAACAGGCACACGGTATAGCATTCACAAACATAAAGCTAAGATATGCTAACAAATTATTGCATTCATATTCTCCCTAAATCTTTAACTCCTTATAACTCAAGAACTATAAACATAAACTACTTAAAAATATTTCATTCATAAGCTATATGAATCTTCTTGTTCGGATACTTTTTTTGCATATAGTCAATCCATCTTCTCCATTCTGATATGTATCTTTCATTTGAATGATCTTTAAGATATGATGAAATTTTTGCCATCTCAGCCAGATGCACAACTTTTAATGTCCATTCCTCAATGGTAGGTGGATCTTCCTTCTTCCAGTACTGTGCAACCAGTAACCTGGCAGCTGTTATTAAATTCAAAACCAACTTAGTCTCTATTACAGTACAATCTGTGACTATTCCCAACAAAAAAAACCTGTGGTGTAAATTTAATATTTTTCCTTAAAATATTTTGAATAATCCACCATATTTTTATCCAAAAAGCCTTAATTTTTTTACATGTCCACCATATATGAAAATATGTAGCATCTTCACACTCACATCGCCAACACTTGGGTTGTAAATTTGGATACATGCAGGCTAGTATTTTTGGGTCTAAATGCCATCTTCTCTGTTTTCTTTTGAGTCTCTATGTTTTTTACATCATGGCGACCAAAATTGGATGCAGTATTTCAAGTGTGGTCTGCAAAATGTTCAAAATATTCTTTCCCTCTTTTTCTTTGCATCTACATTCTCTTGTTGTCTTTTTTTTTTTTTTTTACATTTTGTTACATTTTTAGGGATACTATAAGGCATACCTTTTATGTTTTTTCTTCTTAAGGGTAAAGAAAAAAGAGAATGAAAGAGATGATGAAAAGGAAGTAAAGGAGGAAGAAAGAGATACCAGAGAAAAGAGATGTTTTATGTGTGGTGATATGGGACATGTTAGAAGAGATTGTCCTGAATTCAAACAAACAAGACAAAGAAGCAATGGTGTAGCAGGTAAAATAGATTCTCCAATTTTCTGTCTGGTATCCTGTATTTCCAGTTCTTTTTTTGCGGCTTTTAATAATAATAATAATAATTTTATTTCTATACCGCCCTTCTCCCGAAGGACTCAGGGCGGTGTACAGCCTATTTAAAAACACAGACAAAACAACAGTATAAAATTTAAAATAATTAAATAAGTGGCTCAAATTTAAAACCCCAATAAATTTAAATACCCAATTTAAAACTATTGTGTTGATAGTCCGGCCTGGCGGAACAACAGGGTCTTCAATGCGCAGCGAAACACCCGGAGGTCGGAGATCTTACGAATTTCCGGGGGCAGTTCATTCCACAGGGCTGGGGCTCCCACAGAGAAGGCCCTCCCCCTGGGTGTCGCCAGCCAACATAACTTGGCTGATGGCACCCTGAGGAGACCCTCTCTGTGGGAACGGACTGGTCGGTGGGAGGCTATTGGTGGCAGAAGACGGTCTCGGAGGTACCCGGGTCCTATGCCATGGAGCGCTTTAAAGGTGGTAACCAACACCTTGAATCGCACCCGGAAGACCACTGGGAGCCAGTGCAGCTCGCGCAGGAGGGGTGTCACATGGGCACAACGAGTTGCGCCGATAACCACCCGCGCGGCCGCATTCTGGACCAGTTGGAGCCTCCGAGTGCTCTTCAAGGGGAGCCCCATGTAGAGAGCATTACAATAGTCCAACCGGGAAGTAACAAGGGCATGAGTGACCGTGCGCAGGGCGTCCCGATCCAGAAAGGGCTGCAACTGGCGAATCAGGCGAACCTGATAAAAGGCCCCCCTGGCCACGGCCGTCATATGCTCTTCCAAAGACAGCCGCGCATCCAGGAGGACACCCAGATTGCGAGCCCTCTCCGTGGGGGGCAAAGATTCACCCCCGATAGTCAGCGATGGCACCTGCTGACTATATCGGGGCGCCGGGAGCCACAGCCACTCGGTCTTGGAGGGGTTGAGTCTGAGCCTGTTCCTCCCCATCCAGACCCGCACGGCCTCCAGGCAGCGAGACATCACATCAAGGGCATCGTTGGGGTGGTCTGGGGTGGAGATGTACAGCTGAGTATCATCAGCGTACAGATGGCACTTCACCCCAAAACCACGGATGATCTCACCCAGCGGCTTCACATAAATGTTGAACAGGAGGGGTGAGAGGACCGATCCCTGCAGCACTCCCCATGCGAGACGCCTCGAGGTCGACCTCTGTCCCCCTGCCAACACGAACTGCGAGCGGTCGGAGAGGAAGGAAGAGAACCACCGCAAAACGCTGCCCCCTATTCCTAACCCCCTCAACCGCTGCAGCATGATACCATGGTCGATGGTATCAAAAGCCGCTGAGAGATCTAATAGGACTAGGACAGAGGAGCAACCCCTGTCCCGAGCCCTCCAGAGATCATCCACCAACGCGACCAATGCCGTTTCTGTGCTGTACCCCTGCCTGAAGCCCGACTGGTACGGGTCTAGATAGATAGCTTCATCCAGGTGCCGGGGAAGTTGTCGTGCCACCACGCTCTCAACAACCTTCGCCACAAAACGAAGGTTGGAGACTGGACGATAGTTGGCTAATTCAGCCGGGTCCAGGGAAGGCTTCTTGAGGAGGGGCCTCACTACCGCCTCTTTCAAGGCGGCGGGAAAGGCACCCTCACTCAGAGAAGCACCTATAATCCCCTGGAGCCAGCCTCGTGTAACCTCCCGGGAGGCCAGTACCAACCAGGAGGGACACGGGTCCAATAAACACGTGGCGGCACTAATCTTACCCAGAACCCTGTCCACATCCTCGGGAGCCACAGGATCAAACTCCTCCCAGATAACATTCTCAAGACCTGCCCCGGTCTCCTCCCGTGGACTCATCCAATCGGAGTCCAAGCCATCCCGAATCCGAGCGACTTTATCGTGCAGGCATTGCACAAAGTCCTCAGCACGACCCTGCAAGGGATCTTCCCGCACTCCCCCCCGAAGAAGGGAGTGGGTCACCCTAAACAGGGCGGCTGGGCGGTTCTCTGCAGATGCGATAAGAGCGGAAAAATGGTTAGATTTTGCCACTTTTATCGCCACTAGGTAGGTCTTGATATAAGACCTCACCTGTGTCCGGTCGGAGTCGGATTGACTAGTCCTCCTAATGCTCTCTAGGCGTCTTTTCCGACGCTTCATCTCTCTCAGCTCCTCAGAGAACCAAGGAGCTAATTGAGATCGGCATCGGGTCAGAGGCCGCAAAGGCACGACACGGTCCAAAGCTCCAGCGGCCGCCCTTTCCCAGGCGGCCACCAGCTCTTCAGTCGAGTCGTGTGTTAGAGTCTCAGGAAACGGCCCAAGCTCCGTCAGGAACCTTTCAGGATCCATCAGGCGCCTGGGACGGAACCATCTAGTCGGTTCCGTCTCCCTGCGGTGGGGGCAGACGGTAGGAAAGTCTAGTTGAAGGAGTGAATGATCTGTCCATGACAAGGGTTTAATATCTAGGTCCCCTCTACCAAGATCATTCAACCACTGACCAGAGATAAAAATCAGGTCCAGAGTGTGTCCCCCTATGTGAGTGGGGCCTTGAACTAACTGGGTCAGGTCCAAGGCCGTCATGGAAGCCATGAACTCCCGAGCCACCTCTGACGCCTCACCTGCGGATGGAAGGTTGAAATCCCCCATGACAATAAGTCTGGGGGTATCAACCGCCACCCCGGCAATGACGTCGAGTAGCTCGGGCAGGGTCGCTGCCACGTGGCAGGGAGCCAGGTACGTAGTCAGCAAACCCATCTGCACCCCACGGCCCCACTTCACACAAAGGGACTCACATCCGGCTAT
Organism: Arizona elegans; assembly: GCA_022577455.1. Taxonomy (NCBI): domain Eukaryota; kingdom Metazoa; phylum Chordata; class Lepidosauria; order Squamata; family Colubridae; genus Arizona; species Arizona elegans. The sequence goes on from JAKOOJ010000002.1 coordinate 144,503,063, forward strand.
CTGAGGAACAGTGGTCTCCCTCGGACAAAGACTCTCCCTAATAATCACCGCCACTCCCCCACCCCTCCCCTGGGCCCTTGGCTGATGAAATGCACGGAAACCTGGCGGGCACATCTCTACGAGGGGGACCCCCCCCTCTTGGCCCAACCAGGTCTCCGTAATACCTGCCAGGTCTGGTTTGTCCTGATTGATTCCAAAATGTGATTTTTGCTAAGATAGTTGTTCATCAAGGCCTGTGCATAATTTTACTTGGCTTTAAGGAATTTTAGGGGAGTTTGCTATCCATAGAAATGATTGGTAAGATGAGTTCAACATTACCAAGTGTAATGCCGAATTGCCCTGTAATGACTGCAAAAGTAATTGTGCATCTATAGTAACTAACTTCTTTGGAATAGATAATTATTTTTTAACTAATCTGTAGTTATTTAAATGTAAGAGTCCCAGGAAGGGTAATACTAAAGCAATGTATTTTATTCATCTTATTTATAATACAGTAAATAATTTTAATGCAATTAGTTAATAAGGTAAAAGTTCCCCTTGCACATATGTGCTAGTCGTTCCCGATTCTAGGGGGCGGTGCTCATCTCCGTTTCAAAGCTGAAGAGCAGTGCTGTCTGAAGACGTCTCCGTGATCATGTGGCCGGCGTGACTAAACGCCAAAGGCGCACGGAACACTGTTACCTTCCCACAAAAGGTGGTTCCTATTTTTCTACTTGCATTTTTTACATGCTTTTGAACTGCTAGGTTGGCAGAAGCTGGGACAAGTAATGGGACCTCACCCCATTAAGTGGCACTAGGGATTCGAACTGCTGAACTGCCAACCTTTCGATCAACAAGCTCAACGTCTTAGCCACTGAGCCACTGCGTCCCATTAATTAGTTAATATAAAGTTAATTATTGCAATTGTATTTGGATTAAGTAGAAAAATGATTTCTCCACCTTGTTTTAAATTATTTTTTTTCCACCTTATATTTGATAAGAATTATTGTAGACAGGTTTTTTTTCCCCTAAACATCTTTTACAAACTAAATGCATGATTATCAGTCATCGCTGTTGAAATGTAGGTCTATATGTTGCTTCTATATTTAGCCTGTTTCTCATGATGCATTTTTTCATGACCTGCAATAATTCCTATCCCTATTCTGGTTTTAATCTTCACAATGTCTTCAAGTGTTTGTCATTCTTCAAAGCCCTTCATAATGCTGATTTAGCAGCTCTTCTTCCCTATATTTTTTCAAAAATAATTTCAAAAAGGAAATTTTGTTAACTAAAGCAAACATGAATTTACTAAAATCTTGCTGTAAACAAATTAATAAATGAAGGTTTATAACTGGTAATTTAAGAATTAAGGGTCCAAACAAGTAGTAATTATGAATATTGTGAGTTTTGCAGTAGTAATTTTCCCTAAAGGTAGGAAAAACTTATTTGTGGTGATTTATCCCTAGCATAAAGCATTGCTGCTAAAGAGACATGAATAAAATTCTGGTTGTAAATGTGCCTTTCTTTGCACTTACATTATTTATTTGAAGTTTGGTCACTTAATTTAAATTACACTATACATTCTTTATATTTTATCATTTAGCTTCTCAATTAGTCAGAACGTTGGTAAATTCACAGCAAGTCACTGGATCAATTCAACAGCAGGTGGAAAGACCCTTGCGCACCAGACAACCATCAGAATGTGTAAGTTGTATTTTTAGTGCTTTTATGAATGTGTTTTATATACGTAGCAAGCATTGACAGTTAAAAAAAAACTATAGCAACTGTAGTTATGAGTACTTACGATGATTCTTACAATGAAATACCTGGTGGATAGGTCAATAGTTTGTTTTCCAATTTATAGCTCTCTTATTTAAATTATTACACACACATGCAAACATATTCAAAAATCACAGATTAAGACTTTTTTTGTAGTTGAAAGAATTGAATTAATGAATAGGCTACTGCAATATGAAAATTAAAGGTCATGTTTACAGTTACATGTTTTACTTTAGTGGTAGCTGGCTGTTTATTTAAAAGAGAACTTAATCAGAAGAGTACGTAAGATAAATCTTCTACTAGTAGAAACCTTAAGTACAAAACTCGAACCAGTGAAACAATTTACAGATAGTCCTTGATTTACAACCAGTTGATTAGTGACTATTTTGAAGTTATGATGGCCTAAGAAGAGGCATAAAGGACTTCTGATCATCACAAATTGTCACATGCGCACTCCTTGCTACCATCATGTCATTGCAATCTGGGTAATTGACAATCTGTTCACACTTACTACTGATTACCAACCACCTGACACTCCTGTGATCTCCATCTGCAATATTTCCTGCTGGTTTTCTCAGAAACACTATGCTTTCCATTTGGATTTTAACAAGAAAGATTTTCAGTGCCAGAGCATAGAGATACTTGAGTATGACTTGTGGGCTTCCCAGGGCTTCCTTCACCTCCTTGAGGCATCCCATGCTCCTTATATTACTGCTGCCTCTCTTTTTCTTGCATCTGCCAAAATCAAAGCACACTAAAGCTCCATGCACAGGACTGCTTAGGAGCTGTGGAAATTAGTTGAAATAAGTTTGTTATCCCTCCGGAATAACTTTCTGCCATGCCTTTTCTGGATGGCAGGAAAGGGATGGCAGAACAGGAGGGAGGTGGAGAGGAAAAGTTTGATAAAACACACTTCTCCCTTTTCCTTCCCTGTCTTTTTCTCTTCACCTTGCAGCCAATCTCCTCCTTCCCCTTCCCCTCCTCCCACGCACCATCAAGCAGATTCCTACAGATGAAGCAGATCTTTGGAACATTTCTTTTCTTGGAAACTCTCCTTTACAAACTTACTTCAGTGAATGCCTGTCTCTCCTAAGGAATTGCATGCTTGGATTTCAGCAGGTGCCAGAGTGAAGAGGCAGTAGTAATATCAGGCTACCTCAGGTGGTGAGGAGAATCCTGGGTGTCCTGGTGAAGGCAACCTACAAATTTATCTCTGCTCTGGCATTGAAAATCCTGCTTGCATGAAGGATTTTCAGAGCCAGACATAGTCTCACAGGGTTTTCCCCACCCTCCAGGCTCCGTGAACTCCTTAGCTGGGACTTTGTCCATTAAAACACCACAAGATTGCTTAATGAACATAACCTGGAGCGCCAGGATTGTGGTTATTGAATGAAGCAGTCATATGGCGTCTTGCTTAATGATCTGTTTGGTCAATCCAAATTCTGATCCCAATTGTAAGTCAAGGACTATCTTTTGTTCATTTTCTTGAGCTGAAACAGTAAAAAGGGGGTTATAAAAGTTCCTTTTGGTAACTTTTTATCTGTCAGGAGCCAGTGAATCAGTGAATTACCACTTAACTGGTAAACTAATCCAAATCCAATTCTTTTTTCCCCCCTTCTCCAGTCTGATTCGCATCAGCCATCTTATTCTCCACAGCCTCAGCAATTTACCCAGAATTCCTCTCCACCAGCCTCCATTAACCAGACTCAGCCTCAATCAATATCCCAGTCTAAGCATACTCTGCCGCCCCAACAAGGGGCACAGTCACCTCACCAGGTCCAGCTGCCTTTGTTTAACTTTGCCCAATCTCCCCCAGGTCAGTATTCCACATTGCCTAATTTGGGGGTATTTCAAATGCCCCACCATCACCAAATTCCATTTCCTAACACATCCTGGCCTGTTATTCACTCTGCACCGGGTAATCCTCCTCACGCAACAAACGTTCCATTTTCGGTGAGAGCTGGCAGCAGCAACCCACCCAATAATCAGAGCACCATAAGCTTGAATGATCCTAGTATCATCTTTGCACAGCCTGCTGCCAGGCCTGTGGGAATCCCCAGCACTTCTCATGAGGGACCCTGGCACAACCCCGTGACTCTAAGCTCACTGGTGAACAATGGCACAGTGGGGAATTCAGGTAATTTTCCTCTATTGTCACTTGCTTTGTAGAAATACTGATGTTTTGTTTGCTAACCATTTCTGAGCTCATTTGATTCTGCTAATCAGTTGCTTATAAGAAAAAGCTTTAAGGAAGATTAATTTCCTTAATACTTAGGCCAAGACTTAACATAGCTGAAAAGTAAACCAAAAAAAATGTTTGAGCATTTGCATTGTATATATAGACATGATATTGAAAGAAAAGGCTGATCTTCTAGTGAAAAACTGCTAGCAAATGTGAACTGGATTAGAGAATCAACACATCAGATCCTGGCATAAACTGAAAGCACTTTGCCCCATTTTATTTTTCATTTGTATTTTCTCATGTTGCACTTAATGCTACTCTTAAAAATAGTATCAAAAGTAGCTTAAGATGGGACGAGAATGATATATGTGATAGAAGAAGGGTGGCTTAGTATGAGCACATCTTTGTGTCTAGTTCTTTGACTCTACCCAATTTATTTAAAGATCCTGCAGATTGGTGTACTTAGATCGAAACTTTGATACATTAGTTTATGAACCAGCATGAATTTTATACCTTTTTAAGGTATAGTTTATAGTTCTGTTTTTATCTGACAATGACTGATTCATACTTCCTAGAACAAGTTTAGAAGGATTCATGGCTTACTTTAGGTTTGTTGTTCTTAGAAATAGAAGTTGTCAAACCAAACCAATAAAAATTACAAAAAACTTCTTGATAGTTCAAAGATTCCCAAAATGATGTGTCATGCTCTCTTTACAGATAGTCCTTGACTTAAGACTGTTTGCTTACAACCGTTCAAAATTTTGATGGATCCAGAATAGATGCTATATGGCACATAAAGCACTTTTGGCCATTGTAAAATGTGCCAACCCCTCCACAGTCATATGACTGCATCCTAGGCATTTGGCAGCTGGATCACCTTTATGACTGGTTGCAGCATCCTATGGTCACATGACCATGATTTACTGTATTTTCTGCTAATCTGGTTTAGACTTAAGACAGCAGCTATTATTTAATAACCAAAGGTTCTCTTACCACAATGATTTGCTTAGCGACCACTGCAAAAAATTTTTTAAATCACGTGGGTGTCGCAGTCTACAATAAATCCCTTCCTGATTGTGGTCATAAGTGAAGGACTACCTGTCAAGTATTTTGTATTTTCAGAATATGTCTTTATTTCTATTTTTGAAAAAAAAAAGAGATTGCATCATATTGTTTAATCATTGCTTTTGGTTTGATTTATTTTTTTCATTTTTGAACAAAAGAGTTAGTTTGACTCCAAAAAAATGCTGTTCGACATACAAAGGAATTTAAATTTGCAGGATTGCTCTGAACTTTGTCTAGGGTGTTATTGAAGAAAAGAAATATGTGAAAATCGTTATAGAACCTATCTGTTGTCTGCATATATGAAATATATGAGATACTTATAAATCAGAAACAATTGTTTTTTTTATTCAGAAATTTTGCATCAAGCCCATCATTCCTCAAAACAGATCCACAGTTAAATTTTATCTATAATTTCCTTGATGTAAAATTTCTGATTTTTAAAACAATAAAAGTTTTTCTATGTAGACAAATAGCTATTTTCAATATTCTTTTACCATAACAATTATGCATAACTCTATATTAATCATAATCTTTAACATTTGATAATTCCTATTCTTCTCATCAGTCTTCCTCAATTTGGGATTTTGCAAATGTTAAAATGGTGATGGGTTTTAATTTAAAACAATTATTGATAAGTACATAATATATCCAATCTTATTCATATCAATGCTTATACTAAATATTAGATTTAAAAGAGTAAATGCTATTGTTTACTAGTGTATTGCAAAGCTATCAATTTCATCTAGTGCTTCCTCTCTTTTCCTTTTGCAATAAAATTTAGATCAGGGCTTCCAAGGGCAGTTTGGTAAAGGAAATCCACCTCCACCTATTCCTTGGGACCATGGAGCTACTACCCATTTTCCTCTCCTTCGAGGGACGTGGCCTTACAGTATATCTCCAAACTACATGCAGCAGGGAAATGCCAGCTACCCATTGAACAAACCTTTCTATCCTCAAGGTAGGATAAGATTTTAATTATGTGATACAGCTTTGATATCTTCCGTTTCTTTGTGGCTGCAGTCCTTAATATATTCTGAAATAGACTGAAATAAAAGCATGGCTTTTTGAGTTCGTATTCACACATAAGAAATGTGTGACGTACAGAACTTTTCATACATTAAATTTCTGAATATTTATATGAATAAATATGGCAGACCTCTTTGTTAACTTGCTACATTTTTACTGATATTTAAATAAAATCTGTCTTTTTATATGGAGTTAACATATTTTACTGCAGCAAGTATTCCATACACCAGACACACATACATGGCTTCTGGTTTATGTATTTGCTTGGAGACATTTCATTACCAATTAAGTGTTAAAACATTTGAAACAATCAAGCTCCGAGACACCAAACTTCACAGTTCAACCCCAAACTACATATATTCTCTTTTATTGGTTTACATATAGATTAAGGCATTGATTGTTCAAAATAGATATTTAGAGAATGATTGAAGCTGATTTTTATAAGTCTAATCCACAAATTGTTGTGTTTTGGTCTTTTCCCCTTTGAACCATTGCCTTTCTGCAGCAGCACTTCCAAGCATTTTTAGACTCAATTTTCAATGTACATGAGATATAAAATGAATTTATTTAATATATACTGCAATAATTTTCTTTTAGCTGGCTTATTGATGCAGAACCAGCGGTTTTCACTTCTGTCTCAAGGACATCCACACTTGAACATGAATTTTATTCAGCAGAAGAAATGAAGTTTAATTAAGGGGATGGGAAGAAATCAGGTTGGAATAAAATGTTATTGCAACATGTTTAGATAAAAAGATTATTTAAAACTTTTTAAGTGTATAATTTGTACATAGATATAAAATATAGTTTTTACTAGTATCACAAGAATTAGTGATACAAATGTCATCTATTTTATTACCCTATTTTTAAGGGAACTGCGTTTTATTTTATCTTGATAAACTGTAAAGAGAGTTTTTAAAATTAAGTTGTTTATTTTCTATTAGCTTTATTCATACTTTGGTTCAGACTTTATATCTATTCTAAAAAGAAATTAGAAGGAATTCATGTGTTAAAGCCTGTCATTTCTTTACTGAACAATGTAGTGCCAAAAAACTTTTTAAAAAGGAAAAAAATAAAATTGGAAAATCCTAAATCATAGCCATATTTTCTTTCACGTTAAGGATTAAATGCTAAATGGCAGTACTTTTTTTAAAAAAAAGATATAAAGAGTTGGGCACTATCAATTTTAGCATTTTGGATATGGAAATGTTTGGGATTTGGAGGTCTACCTATAAGGGTATTTGCTGCATAAACATTAAAAAAGAAGTCTCACATATGCCTGTAAAGTGTTGCCATTTAGCTCACTGAACTTTGTTTGTGACAGCATACACATTCAGACTTATCCTTCCTTCGTATAACTTCTGGTACATAGCTCTACATGCCTGATATGTCTGTTGCCTATTAAGAGAAGCAAGTGAAGAACAAAACAGGGCCGTTTTCATTAAGTGCAAGTGTTTCTGGAATGGTAATACCACCTTGAGTCTAGGATTGATACATAAAAAGTGCTTTCTGACTTGTGGAAGTATATCTAAATTTACCAACATGAAAATCTTGGTGCTCTAATGAATTAAATATACACAGTGTCTTAAGCAAACTCGAGGCATTGAATTTATGTTCAAATCCTAGTAATTCAGTGAAAAATATAACAATAAATTTGCCCATATTTTCAAGTCTGCAATCTTATTCCCATTCATTGCAAAATAATCCCAACTGAATGGTATTCCCATCTTAATAAATATGTGTATCTGTGCCATACGTTCCTGTGCCGAATATTCCTATTCTAGGAATAGACACATGAAGCACAGTTCAAATTGGTTTGAATCAGATTTACAATTCAGATTAGAAATAAATCCAAAATCAACTCGGAAAAAATTGTACGTACACAAAAGTTGAAACTTTCACAGACTTGTAATTTGATTTTAGTAACTCAATTGGATTGCTTTTGAACTGAATCAGATATTTGCACTCTCCTGTTTATTATGTATTAATAGTGAATATGTTCAGAACAATTATTCATTTTACAAGTATTTGTAATTTAAATCAGTTCTGAATAAGTCAGTCCAAGAAAAAAGATTTTTTTTAAAAAGAGACATACTTCTGTACCAATTTTTTTTAATAAAGAAATTACAAGACAAACTTTCTTCCTGCTTCACATTTACAATTGTTGTAAAAAACAGAGGTGATCAGAAAATACATTGAAAGGATGTCCATTTTTAGTTAAAGATATCAAACAGGGCAATGAATAAAAATGCAGTCTGGTTCAGTCATCTAAATGTGCAAGGATTCGAAATGGGAAAAGATGGGAGTAGACCAGGGGTGTCCAAACTTGGCAACTTTAAAACCTGTGGACATGCTGGATGGGGAATTCTGGGAGTTCAAGTCCACGAGTCTTAGTTGTCAAAGTTAGACCCCCTGGTGTAGATTATCCTCAGTGACCCTGTGACTACATAACACAACCTTAATGTTGACTAGAAAATCTGAATGGAAGAGCTATGAATTTTGATTGTGAGAAGAACTGTCTTAATTATGATCCATAAATACAGAGAATTGGTTTTTTAAAATCTGTAATTAAACCAAATCAGTTCAGAAAAATAAGGAGACTAAGGCTGGTGCACACAGAGCTATGGGGTAAATCCACTTTGTATATGTTGTCCTCACTTTGAACTTTATCAGTTACATTGCCCAAGAAACAATGCAAAAAACATTGAGCTGCCACAGGAGCATCTATCTATCAAATGAACTCCTCTACAAACAAAAAAAACCCCCTTCCAATTCATGAAACAGGTTAAGGTTATTCATTTCCCCGACGGCTTTTCTTATGGCTTTTTTTAGATCTGAAAGAAGAATAAAAGCTTTTCATTATTCAGTTAACTTGAGTTCAGTGAAACTCACGATCAAGAAATTAAAATTCAAGTTTGCACAATAAGATAGCATGTAATCATTGGTCCAAATAGATCTGTCCACCTATATGAACATATAGCTCAATTATAAAGACTGATTATTCCTCTGGGACAAATCTAGTACAAAACTTCTACAAACTCGTGTGTTACCATTTTGAAATGGCAAAATATGAAATACATACCTTTCTGGAGACTTGGAATGACTACGATGTCTGTGGCTACGATGGTGCCCTGTTGAGATAAGGTACAAAATTTTGACTTTGATTCTGCTCATATAGATAGTCTTTGACTTATAACAGTTCATTTAGTGATCATTTAAAATTACAACAGCACTGAAAAAGTGACCGTCTTTCACACTTCAGATACTTGGCAACTGACTCATGACAGTCCCCCAGGGTCATATGATCATCTTTTGCAATCTTTTGACAAGCAAAGTCAATGGGGAAGCCAAATTTACTTAACAACCGTGTTACTAATTTAACTCGTGATCTGCTTAACAATTGTGGCAAGAAAGGTGGTAAAATGGGACAAAACTCATTTAACCAATGTATCACTTAGCAACAGAAATTTGGGCTCAATTGTGGTCCTGTACTTAACATAGTCCTTTGATGCTCCATACCATAATAATACAGCATGGTGAAGAGGGGATGAAGCTTTTAATTATTGATAAGAGTCACATAAAAATGTTTGTGTATTATAGAAAATACCAAAAAAAAAGTTTTTAAAAGTCAAAGGAACCATCCACAACTGCCATTCTTAAAGTGTAAATACCTGGAGATTTAGATCTTGATCTGTGGCGTCTTTCTCTAGATCTACTTCGGTGCCTCCTTGGACTCTTACTGCGATGTCTCTCGCGCCGTGGTGAAGGACTGTTAAGAAGTAATCTGTTAGTGATAAACTTAACAATATTTTTAAAAGATCAATTCAAATATCTTGCATGGTTACCTTCTCCTCTTTGGAGATCGGCTTCGCCTAAACAGGAAGGAGTGGGGATAAACAGTTATTTACTACAATACTTTTAGCACATTATGCTGGTTAGCAATAGTTGAAAGATCCCAAAATGCTACCTTCTAGGAGATCTACTTCGACTTCTTCTGTAGCGCAGTGTTGGAGATCTACGAGGTTTGTCTAAATCCCTATATCCTCTTCTTCTGTGATCAGGGGAAGGGGCTCTATCCAGCTGAAAACATGTAAACAACATGTAAGCTATCCAACATTTGTTCAAATTGTACACATACACAGGATCAGTGGACCCAATGTTATTTTATTTATTAAACATACCATATTTTTTGGAGTATATGACGCATCTTTCCCCCCCAAAAAGGGGGTGAAAATTTAGGTGCGTCTTATACACCAAATGTAGCCCCGCCCACCCACTGGCCCCCACCTCGCAGCAGTTACCTCCTTGCAAGCAAACAGCAAGAAAAAACAGATCCTTTCAGCTTCAGCACAGCCTAATTAGCACAAGTTGATTGGATCGGCTTCCCGACTCAGCTGATTTGCTCTCAGTTGTTTTGCGCAGGGCTCTGCTGCTTGCTGCAAAGAGGTAAGTTGCTGGAGCAGATTTTTTTCCCCTTGTGCTAATCAAGCTATGCTGAAAACGAAAATTAAAGTAAAGCAAGCTGTTTGCTGCAATGAGGCAAAATTGCTCAGAGGCAGAGGGGGATTTCTTTTTCTTCTTTTCCTCACCAAAAAAGGTAGGTGCGTCTTATACTCCAGTGTGTTTTATACTCTGAAAAATACGGTATATGCCACCCATCTTGCTAAAGATGATTTTAGGTGACTTACAATCAAAAATGCCAATATAAAACATTAAAAGAATAAATAGTAACATTAAATTTGAATTAAAATTGACAAAGATGGAGAGGAAGGGGGAGCAAGATGTGCACAAGGAAGAGGTGGGGTCTTAATCCATCTCCAGAATGACAACTGGCTCCAGGCCAGTTGGTAGAATCAGGTCTTTAGGCCCTTTCAGAAGGCCCAATGGATAGGTATGAATCTCACCTTGAAGGGGGGCACATTAAATACATTTCCAATAACCCATGTATGAAAAGAGAAGGAAGACAGGCAGAAATACTGGGAAGAATCCTGTGACATATTTCCATGAGAAGTGGCTTTAGCACATGGAATAGGAAATGAGCCATTTCTTCACCCCAAATATCTGATGAGGATGCACGAGGAGGAAAAATGTGATCCTCCTGTAACCTCATACTCCAGTTCTTAAGCTAGGTAGGTAATAAGCACCATATCACAATATTCCCTCAAAAAATAAGGATGTGACATTTTTATACTATAAAATCAGCATATGCCCTATAAGAGGACTTTCATGCCGAAATAAAAACTTGACAGATTCAAACCTTTTCATCCTCCTCTTCCTCATCCTCACTAGACTCTACATCATCCATATCTTCTTCCAAAGCACTGATCCGTGTTTCCAGTTGTTCAGCTTCTTCTAGAACATATCTTTTCTACAAAGAACGAACAAGTTTCTAAATGCAGACAATACTTCAAACAGAAAAGATTTAATTATGCACTGTATATATAGAAAGCTAATCTTTTCACTCCTGAAAGTTTGATTTATAATTTCTTTATAATATAATTGATTATATACCTGTAGTCTAGGTAAAATGATATCACAGACACGCTCATCATGAAGCAATTGATCAATAAATTCATCGACATGCATGAGCTCAAACTCTGGGGGAAAAAAGATTGTATTTAAAAACAGTAACATTTTTAATAAGCTAAGATAAAATTGCAGAAAACACAAAAGGTATGTTTTATAATTTTTTTCTACATAAAAAGCAAGATGTACAGTATGTGTGATTGAGTATGGCAGTTAGTTATTGGATGATATGCATTTCTTGCCTCTTCTTGTCGGGTAAGATTAATACTATCCAAAGTGGTCCAGAGGCAAATATTTAATATGAAAAGAGCCACGGTGGCGCAATGATTAGAGTGCAGTACTGCAGGCTACTTCTGCTGACTGCCGGCTGACTGCAATTTGGCAGTTCAAATCTCACCAGGCTCAAGGCTGACTCAGCCTTACATCCTTTTGAGGTCGGTTAAATGTGGACCCAGATTGTTGGGGGCAATATGCTGACTCTGTAAACTGCTTAGAGAGGGCTGTAAAAAGCATTATGAAGCGGTATATAAGTCTAAGTGCTATTGCTATAAAACAAGAATATAGCACCATTTAAGTCAACAGGATGGATATATAATTTAGTCTGTATGTGCTACTTATACATTCAAATGTTAGATAATGGGCTTTATAAATGATTGAATAAAGTTACACCACTTACCCCCATTTCTATTTTGGCTTTTTATTTTTCGATAATCATTGTATAAAGGTTCAAGGTATTTGTAGCAGTCTATGGCAGTCCCAGTCAGTCTCATATATAAAGCACCTAGTAATCTCACATATCTAAAAATTGGCAAAAGCAAAACAAATTTAGAGTTTCTTTTTCCTATACAATTAGCTGAGGACACAAATATCCTATAATAGAATTTTAATTCACTACTGAGTTATTTCATTACAGATGTTAATTCAAAAATGTCCATGTTGTACCAAATTGCTTGATTTATGCTTATAGGTAATCCATAGCTCTTCCTGTATTATTTCTTCCTTTCCGCTTTTCTTTCTCTCCCCCCCACCTGTAAAAATACTGTACAAGTATTTAAAACCAGAGAAATACTGTACAATACTTTGCTTTCGTAGAAAATGACTGATTTTCAATTTCAATGATATTTTTGAGAACTATTACAAAGTTTCCAACAGAGCTGAAGATTAAAAGTTGTGATTGCAAAAATGTACACCATATTAATAATGTAGCCAAGCATAAAAATATATGTAGGAATAACAAAAGAGTCCTTAATGTGAATCAGTGGCCCTTGTTATTTATGGGGGTTCTGTTCCAGTCTTTAGCTGTGTGTAATGAAACCTTGAATTTATAAAATTTGTGGGTGGGAAAGGGTTAGATTATAGAGCTTGAAAAATGGGTCTGTGAAGTTTGGGGCAGAGTGAGCTGATGGAAAAGAACTGCAAAACTGTAAAGCTACAGGAGGGGAAGATTTAAGGACATGCTACCTGATGGGATTAGCAGCAGTTGCTAAACAAATGGTTGGGCAATGGCCTAATATGTACATTTACACTTGCAAAAAGTGATGGATGGATAAGAAGTAGGAAATAAATATGACTGATACCCAAAACCTTATACCATTGAGAATAAATCTGATTTATATTTACCAAATAAAGATAAGAGAAACCATGAACAAGGCTACCACCTGTACCAGTAAGTCTATTTGTTTTAAATTACACCTCCATATTATTTTCTTCTCTTACTTGAAGTCTTCATTCTTTATAAATTCAACAATGATGTCTTTTTCAGGCTGAATCTGTAGCATCTTCAAAGTCAGGCACAAGAATGGTGTAGGCTTTATGTTCCCACCATAAACTCCACCAGTGTATCTCAGTTCCATAGCTTTATCTACAACCAATTCAGCTACAAAAAAAAAACAAATCATGACAATTCCATCAGTTTTTAATATTAAAATTGTGTGTCTGGTTGTTTCATTTTTAATAAGATAGTGGCTGTAACCATCTAGGTAAAAATTATCAGAAGACACAAGAATTATGGAGTGTATAATAGGTAGGTCAGAATTAATAAGACCTTGAATAATGTGATATTCAATTTAGGGTGAATTGTAAATTGATACCAGGCTGCTTCAAATGCAGCCCAAAATTCAGTTAATGCAAGACTAGTATGTGTGCAATTGAGTCTAATGCATGCACAGTTATGGCTGAGGTTTAAAAATTTTAATGGACTATTTCCGTGTTGGTGAGCCTATGGCACTCGTGTCAGAAGTGGCACGCAGAGCCATCTCTCTGGCCACGCGAGCAGTTGCCTGTTGCTCTTCTGGGTTCCGGCCAGCTGGTCTTCAAGTGTGTGGGAGCACCGGAAACCGGAAGAACAGTTGTCCAGTGCGCATGTGCGCGCCAGGGTGATCATCTTCCTGGCGCACGCATGCACACCGGATGGTTGCTCTTCCCATTTCTGGCACACGTGCTCGCTCCCGTTTCGGCACTCGGTGCCAAAACGATTTGCCAACACTGGCCTATTTCCATTGAGTTGGAACGAATTACCATATTTTCTATAGCAAAATCACTTTTAATAGTGCAAATTCAAATACTGCAACCATTTCATGGGATTTATTAACTGCACTAGTTGAGACTGACCTGTATATAATCACACTGCAGCTTCCATGTAATTCTTTGAGAATCATTATTTTTCATTTGTAACCTTCCTGTGCCTTACAAAAGAAGATGTAAGGAAGAAGAAAAATATTTTCACAGGTTCTTTTAATTACAGTGTGAAAAGGACATTCCCCTATAAAAAAGACTTTCCAGTTATGTTTAATCACTGTTTGTTGGGATGCTCTATTAATGTAGTAACATTTTTTTTTCTTCAAATGATGATGAAAGGTAAAACAGGATCAGCTATCCTTGACTTGGTATTAGAGAATAGGAAACATCTCAGAGAAATAAAAGTAGCAGGAGTAAAATGACTACATAATATGATGTTCTTGTTGTTAAAGGATTAGAAACTGAATATATTGCATCTGTAACTTAGACTTCAAAAAAGTAGATTTTACTAAACTTTGTAAAAATTACAAATGGGACTAATGGCAAGAAAAAAAGCTGAATATGGGTAATGCTTCCTAAAAAAGGATATTAAAAATACAATTGTAAACAATTAAAAATATAGGAAACAGAGAAAGTACCCAAGGAAGAGGAACTACATGTCACCAAAATTTGAGAGATGGTTCCAAATGCCTGAAAATCAAACTGAGTTGAAGTTGTTAAGAATGAAAGAAAAACTTATTTTTCAGATTTATTCAAACTCAGACAACCATACACCAGTTACTCAATAATGAAAGTAAAGGAAGAATTACTTAAGGTCTGTTTCACTCCGCTCTGAGAAGTTACATGTTCCATCAGGGAATGAAAAGAATTGAAATTTAACATTAACACACGGATAAGGTATTTGAGTTAAATTCTTCAGATCCAGATGAATTACATTTTAAGATGCTAAGTTAGGCCAATAAGAGTCTCCTTATATGAGAGATAAGTGGCATAAAATTTTAATAAACACCATTTGGAACATTTAAGGATTTTCTCCCTAAAATGGACATTTATCTCCCTGAAATGGTCATGCACTTTTGTGCATCACTACCCTGTTTCCCCCCAAAATAAGACATCTCCTGATTAATAAGCCCAATCGGGCTTTTGAGCGCATGGCAATAAGGCCAAGCGCTTATTTCAGGGTTCAAAAAAATGTAAGACAGGGTCTTATTTTCGGGGAAACAGGGTAGAGATGGATTTCCCCAGGTACGCTCAGATTGAGGGTAGATACCTGTTCAAGATTTTTTTTTTAATTTGGATTCCTGCACTAAGAAAGGAAGTTAGACTCAAATCTATATAGCTCTTTCCAGATCTACCATCCTGGTTTTGAAAATATCTGCTCATTTCCCAAAGCTTCCCTTGACTTTAGACGGGTGGGCAACTGTGGCCCTTTTACAACCTGTGGACTTCAACTCCCAGAATTCGTGAGACAGCTAAACTGTCTCAGGAATTCTGGGAGTTGAAGTCCACAGGTTGTAAAAAGGCCACAGTTGCCCACCTCTGACTTTAGATACTGAGTGTAGTTTGAATTCCGAGTCATTTGGTGTCAACACGTTAAAATAAGATTGCTACACAATCTTGAAAGGAGGAGACCGGCTGCCCTCGATTAAAACGGGGGTTAAGTATTACCGAGGTGCCCTTTCGTTTCACCAACCGTTCCGTTTGGTTTCCAACTCCCAAAATCTCCTCTCTCGCCCCCGATCTCCCGAAAGCCCCAACGGTCTCCCCCCCGCCCGCCCCCGTTGCTTCGGATCCAACTGCCCACATCGCTCAACCGCACCTGTGAGACCGAAGCATTCTTCCTTCCAGTACTTGGACTCGTAGATGCGGGTGCGGATGATCTTCTCCACCAGATACTGCGGGTTAGTGCCGTGGATGCTGTGCGCGTCTTTTACCGTCCGGTTTGCCATGGCCCAGTAGGGTACAAAGCCCTACAAAGCCCTACAAAGTGGGAGCGTTTCCAGAAGGGACAGAAAAGAAAAGGGGGAGAGTGAGAAAGAGCGGCCTACAAAACTCTACCGCTCTCCCTATCCTTCCATTTTCACTTCCGCTCCGGGTTCACTTCCAGAGAGAGGAAGGGGCAGGCGGTCGACACTTCCGCCGGCCTCTCTTCATCCCCGGAAATAAGAATTGAGGGTTTTTTTGTTTCCCACCCCCACCCCCCACAGCCAGAAACAAACATGGCGTCTCTAGAGGCGCGCAGATTTCACTTCCGGGGCGGAGCGACAGGACTTTGGCGCGAAGTTTCATCTCGCAGGAGGAAGAGGGAAGCTGTCGCCTCGCTGAGCCTCAGATTGACGGATTGCTGTTTTTATTTTTTTGTTGTTTTTATTCCCCGTGCCGAGTTTCGTCGGGCTTGAAAGAATGAATTGCAGCCCCTCGTGGAGGAAATCGTTGCCACGTAAGGTTTTTTTGTTGTTGAACGACAGGATTGCTAGCTTTCTAACAAGCTTGAGTGGCAGATTCATCTTCACTCCAGGGTCCCTTAAATACTTCTCTATTATGTTTAGGAAAGGGGTGTTTGTGTAGGACAGAGGTCTCCAAACTTGGCAGCTTTAAGATTTGTGGACTTCAACTCCCAGAATTCTCCAGCCAGCATAGCTGGCTGGAGAATTCTGGGAGCTGAAGTCCACAAGTCTTAAAGCTGCCAAGTTTGGAGACCCCTGGTGTAGGAGAATAACACAGAAGCTGAGGATGGAGCAATGACCTAACAACGGGATATTCCAGTACTTTTCCTCTTTTGCTCAGATGGTGTGTTTATTATACAATCTGATCTTTTGTGTTTTTGTTTTTTTTAACAGATACCATAAACACAAGAAGTCAGGGAAAACGCATCTATTCGTGGATTGGCAAGGCTATATCTACAGACAGAAAATTGCAGATCTCTCATTATAGGTGTGTCAGTCTGTTTTAGTTACTTCTTGTTTGAGAGCAAAATGTGTACCATAGTTCTGGAAAAATGCATAATAATGCAGTAGTGCTGATAATTGAGCAGTACAGGCAGTGCTGACCTTACGGTCATTTAGTGACCGTTCAAAGTTACGACAACACTGCAAAAAGTGAGTTACGATCGCTTTTCACACGACTGTTGCAGCATCCCTATGGTCACATGATCAAAATTAGGGTGCTTGGCAACTGGTTCATATTTATGACAGGTGCAGTGTCTTGAGGACATGTGATCAGCTTTTGCGACTTTCTGACCAGTCAACAGGAAGCCAGATTCACCTAATGTTATTAACTTAACCATGCAATGATTCACTTAACAACTCTGTCAAGAAATGTCGTAAAATGATGAAAAACTCACTTAACAGTTGTCTCAGTAACAAAAATTTGTGGCTCAATCGTGGTCGTAACTTGAGGACAAACTGTAGTAGATATAAAAACCTTTCTACATGACTCCATATGGCAATAATAATTTATATATACTACTGCCAGCATGCATGGTGCATTATGGAAGAAGAATCAAAACAAAAGCAAGCCCTGTCAGTATCTAAAATTTTGACAAAGGGGGTAATAATGGATAGAAGATGGGGAATGGTATCCAATGCCTCTAAAGAAATTATTTATCATTTTTAGGGGAGTATCTATTAAGTGTGAAAAAGATATTAGTGACATCTGTATTTTCCCTGGAGAGTTTATTTTCATAGAAGAAGAATATCAACTTTTTGTGGCAAGACTCTTAAAACTATATGAAGATGGTAAGTTTTTTCCGTCTCTTCCCTATACAGCAGTTTTCCAATGCTAAGATAATTTTTCTGTTGAATATTTGTAAAAGAGATTGTTAAAAAGTAATATATGATACTAAGAAGCTAAAGCATTTTTGAAAAATGGCAGAAATTTTTGTTCCAATTGTGGTGGTAAATTGAGCACTACCTGTATCAGTCTACAACTATTGGCTCGAATTAAATATACCATTTTAGCAATAGTTGATAGCAAAAGGTTGACACTTACTTAAGAAACCAAAGAAATGTATGTTTCAAAAATCTTCAAAGGGTCTTGGTAAGTAATATTTTTTTCTACCTTAGGTGCTCAGGAGAAACATGCAGTTGTTGAGTGGTTTTCTCGTATTGAAGAAATACCATTTGGTCTCCGAAAAAGTTTGGGACAAAAAGCTACACAGGAGATATTCTTGAATGAGGAGACTGAATGGGATACTGATGTATTTGTTTCATCTATTGTTTGTAAAATTATGGTGAGTAGCGTATTCAAATGTGTCAAGGCAAGAAAAGGAAAATGTCTTCAGAACTTCTTTGATGTAGTTTACAGTAATTATAATCCTGAGATAGCTCATTCCTGGCAGCTTCAGGGCTGACATTTCTTCTTGGATATGTAAGACTAAATATGAAAGGCAGCACTTTAAAAAGAATATAAAGTAATTTTTATTATATTTTATTATACATTATATTCTATGATAAATAGCCTATCATAGGGTTAGTCATGGTAGTTCTACTTCATCCGTTTTGACACTTCACTTATTTATACATTAATTTATACATTAATTTAGAGCCCTGGTAGTGCAGTGATTAGAATGCAGTATTATTGCAGGCTAATTCTGCTGACTGCCAGAAGTTTGATTTGACCAGCTCAGGGTTCATCGGCTCAGTCTTCCATCTTTCCGAGATTGGTAAAATGAGGATCCAGATTGTTGGGGGGAATATGCTGACTTTGTAAACTGGTTAGAGGGGGCTGTAAAGCACTATGAAGCGGTATATAAGTCTAAGTGCTATTGCTGTTTCTGTTGATGGACAATTTGAGCACTGTATTGACAACACTTCTGTATAAACATGCTTCAATAGCATCAGCCAATCTGATTTATTTTATTTAAAAGATGTGTATGGCCACTCATCTTGGAGCACACCTGGGCAGCTCATGACAATAATAAAACTAAAAACCATAAAAAAGAAACACTAAAAAAAAATGGTGCCCCAGTCATCTCCCAAGATGTCCCAACAAACTATCCATAAATTCCATTCAATCTGTTCCAGTTCATGAGTAAGATCTTAATAGCCTTCTGGAAGGCTAAAAAGCTGGAGTCTGCTGGATCACCTCACAAGATAGAGACTTCTATGAAAAGGATACACTTCCTAAGTCCCATTAAATGGCAATATTTCAGGAAAGGAACCCGGAACATGCCTACCCTGTTAGGCAGAAACTCTCAGCAAGAGACAAATAACCTGGTCCTATGCTAGGTAGGAATTTAAAGTTTAACCAGCACTTTGAATGACACCCAGAAGAAAACAGAACCAGTGCAGCTTTTGCAACAGGAATGTAAGTTGGGTGAATCTAGGGGTGCCTATTGCAGCTTCTGTATTCTAGACCAGTTGTGGCTTCTGGGTGGTCTTCAAGGGCATGTATAGTTCATTGCATTTCCTAAACAATGTTTTATATTGTTGATTATTAGTGTAGAGTTAATCACTTAGCTTACCTTCCCCGGTCTAGTAAGATTATAGTCCTGGTGATCCCCAATTACCATGACCATTGTAGTAACAAAACTTCTGAGAAACACTATATTAGATTAATTGGGCAGTGGCTTTTTGTAATTTGAATTATTAATGTTTATATAAGTTGTATGTTACAAATACCATCTTAGGCATCAGCTATTCCTGATTCTAATATCAAATCAGCATCTCTTAAATTACTTCTACACGAACACTGTTTAGAGATAGTGAAAAGTATTATTCCTAAACTAGTATTATATATGGTTCACTAGTACTGTAACTTATGAATAGTACCAGCCCTAGATATATATGATGATTTCAATAGATAGCAGTAGCTAGTCACTAAGGTGGCTTGCCTCTAGTTACTACTTGGATTAGGCACCATCAGTTATTCCAGTGTTTTCAGCTAAGCGAGGCATTTATTTTTTAAAAAATCAAAGCAGCAAACCATTGCCACTCTGCAAAGGAAATTACATACATGCAGCCATTAGTAATTGAACTCAACTACATCTCTGCAAGTCAGAGAGTTAATTGTAAAAATATGAGTTATAGTTCCCACTGTTTTGTTAAATATTCCTCTCCTCAAAGGACAAGCCAGTTTTCATTACATTTTGAGGAAATACATTCCTTAATTGACCTTTTGTTATGTTTAGAACTAATTGACGTTTAAACTCTTTGAATTATACTTTCAGTATAATTTTATAAGTTTTGATACGTTGATCACATTATTTTACTGTTCTTTGGACTTAAATCTGCTGTGTAAATGGACAAGTTTGTGCCGTTTTGCTGTTTTTAGGTTATTCCCTTATCACCATGTGAAACATTGCCTACTGAAGTAAAAGATAAGCAAGTTATGTTTGTAAGGAAATCGTGGGATGGAAAAAAGATAAAGCCACTGAGACCCAATTTACTGGCAGAATTGAAAAATTCCATTAAACTAAAGCGTGATATAAATTTTGCAACCGAGTGCACCCGGACTCCCTCTCGCTCGCTGGAAGAAGGAATCGAAAATGTCACTTGGAGTACCAGAGAAAGCAATAAAAGCAGTGCAGAAGTAAAACTGAGACATTCAGCTGCTAAGTCTTCCTTGTTTAAGCAGAGATATTCCCCAAAACTGGCCAGTGGAGACATCGCTGGAGCAAAGAAAAGATTACAGTTAAACAGTATGTTTGCAATAATTGGGTATTGCTGTCTTCACTGTTAGAAGATATAGCTCTGTAAATTGCCACATGGTTTATATACTGAATAGCACCTTATTAATTTTAGGGTATATAGGAAATCCTTGACGTATGACCACAATTAAGCCCAAAATTTCCATTGCTAAGCAAAACAATTGTTAAATGAGTTTTACCCCATTTTACAACCTTTCTTGCCACAGTTGTTAAGCGAATCACTGCAGTTATTGAATTAGTAACATAGTTGTTAAGTGACTCTGTCTTCCCCATTGACTTTGCTTGTCACAAGGTCTCAAAAAGTGATCACATGACCTTGGGACACTGTAACGGTCATAAATATGAGCCAGTTGCCAAGCATTGGAAGTTTGATCACATGATCATGGGGATGCTGCAATGGTCGTAAGTGAAAAATGATCATGTCATTTTTTTTCAGTGCCATTGTAATGTTGAAGAGTCACTAAAATGGTTGCAAGTCAAGGACCTTCAGATTTTTTTCAGATGAAAGCCATAATTAACAACGGATGGCTTCTAATCTGGCAGTCAAACAACTGAGGGGTTTCTTGAGCTGGGTTTGTTCATTTCTGCTGCTGCATTTGATGCATAAATACCTGGAACAGAAACAAAATTCTGTCCCTACTAGTATAACTTACATGATTACTCACATAATTGTGCAGGTTTATAGGTATATCACGATCAGAATTTTTTATCATTTCCTTGAAAATTGGGAAAGCCTTTGTAAAAAATGGGGGAACAAAAGATATTGTCCTTCCATGTTATTACTTGGATGTAAACCTAAAGGACTCAACCATTCTAGTTCAAGGTCTCGGAGACCAACTAAGTTTTTGAAAAATCAGTAAGGTCTAAATTTGTTTCTTGGAGGAAACTTTAGAAATTAGGTTGCAGGCCAGAAGAAATTTGACCTCAGAGATACAGAAATGTATTCAGAAATTATCATTCTTTAATGACTTCTGTTAAATCTATGTTCTATGTTCTGATTTTTTTTTTAGCACCTACAAAATCTAGAAATACGTTTGCAGTGCAACAAGATGTGATAGAACTTCTAGACTGTAGTTTGACTGAAACTCCTCAACGATCATCCCTTAAAAGAAAAGTAACATTTGCTGGCATTAAAGGTTCTCCTAAAAAAATATCTTGTGTTTCTGATGAGGAAGATTTGCTTTTAGATATAAAACCACTGGATGAGCAGCCTGAAAGAACTACAACAAATTTACTAACTCCGTGCCAGAGGATCCAAGATTCCAGTCTGAAAATCAGCAGTTCTGCTATGACAGAAAGTGGCAAAGGGTAGGGACCAGCATTATGTCATAAATTCGGAAGTGTGGTCTTCTGAACAGCCTAGTGTTCTTGTTTCTATATTAACATACTATTTTCCTTCAAGCAAGACACAGATATCCCTTTCTGTTTAATATTAATTTTCTTCTTTTCTGTAATAATTTGCTGACAGGCAGAAATTTTAGCTTTTTAATAGTGGGGTTAAATTTAACAGATTAATAACTATACTTGAATACGATTCCATGGGTTAAATTTTGTCTGCCTAGATTGTTTGTATCTGTTTCTTGAATAATTGAGAATAGTGAAGTTGGTGAAGGTGTTGTGTATTTTTCATAGAATATATTAGTCGCATTTCTTTATAGTTTAGATGAAGAACGTGAGTTGGAAACAAGGAATTCAGCGATGACTCCACGTTCACGCAGAAAATGTGCAGAAGTGACTGCTGCTCGAATTAAAAAACAACTTGGGTGAGACTGTTATCCATACCACATTTTAATTTTGTAGGCTGCTTAGTGTTTATAGTTAGTAACGTTAGTGTTTATTGTTAGTAATGACAAATTATTGATGGAAATAATTGCCTTATATAAGCATGTTTACAAATATATTGTTGGATAGAAATACTTTTTTAAAAGAAAAGATTGTCCAAAATTGATCTTCGTATCAATGAAAATAAGTGGGCCAAATCTGGATCCATAACCCTCACTAAACAATAAATGACCAAACAAGGGATTGATTTAGCATGGTGGCCATATGCAAATACAATCAAAATATGAGAAAGACGCAAGAATGTATAACTTTCATAAAGAACCAACAGAACTAGATCAAATACTACTAGGGACAGATGAAAAATTAATTTAAATATATATAATTATTTACTGAGTATTAAACTGGAAGAACACCAAATGAAAGAAACAATGGTAAGATGGGCTAAAAACTACCCAATGGGCTATTCTACCCAATAGAATTAGATAAATGGCAGAAACTGGGATAGAAATTGTAAGCTAACGATGTCAACAGCCTATAAGGAGAACTTATATAAAATGTTTTATAGGTGGCATCTACCACCAGCGAGATTAGCAAAGATGTATGAAAATTTATCAGTTAAATGTTGGAAGTGCAATCAGATACCAGGTTCATACTATCATATGTGGTACACATGCTCAAAGGCAAAAAAATACTGGACTAATATACACAGTTGGCTAGAAAAAATGATAAAACAACACAGATTTGAAACCAGAGATATTCTTGTTGGGTATGTTACCAGAACAGTAAGACAAAGGGAAAATATATTTAATTTTACATGTATTAACGGCAGCAAGAATTGTGTTTGCACAACAATGGAAAAATGAAGAGATCTCTACAGATGAAAGTGTTATTAAAAAAATATTAGAATGTGCTGAGATGGACAGGTTAACACTTAAAAGAAAAGAAAAGGAAGAAACAGAGTACTTTTTGACATGGGACTTGTTTTACCAATGGTTAATTAACAGAATCAGAGATTAGAATCTAAAAAGATCTAAAAGATAATAAGAACTTTTGTATTAAAAACTTTGTAAGATAGATAAACTAATTGTATTACTATTTTGCGATTATTACGGATATGTTTATTATGATTAATGTTGATCAATATGGCATTTCTACTTAAAATTAATTGTGCCTAGACAGCACGCTGTTCAGATAGATATGGATTTTTTATGTGATATAAAAAATGTATTAATAAAACATATATTAAAACACTTTGATGAAAAAAACCCCACCCCTCACTGTGATTCATTCCTAGGACATTTTTTTTACCCTTACCTACTTTTTTTAATCTTAAATGTAAACTTTGCAGTTTAAATGATAAGATTGATGCACGTAATCTCACCTTCACTTTCTACTGAGGAATAGAGAATTTGCTTATATCCCAAGTTTTGAATTAAAATGGCCATACCCATTTGTCAGCATGGCCGTTGCAGAGTTTTTTGGAGATATAGCCAAATATCTGATGGATATTTAAGTTGTAGTTGTCAACTGTTAAGTTGTAGTTTGTTGTCTAGCCTCCCTTACAAACCAAATGTTAGGTTCTTGACAGGCTTTCAAGATTGTCTTCCAATAGTTTATTAGCAAAAAAAAAAAAAAAATGGTTACAGAATTCCAAGTTGTTTTGTTTCTCAAATTTTTTCAAGATAGTTATCTAACTCAGCGTATACCTAATGTGATTAAGGCAAAATAACTGAAGGTGTTTCTCATGCTTTCTCTTCCCTTGACTGAAGTGTTTTTTGCAACAGCCGTTTCCCTCTCTGCTTTCCCGGAATCTGTTAAGACATTCCTTCTCAGAAGAGTAGTTTGGAATGATAGTTCTCTAGATAGCTAGGCCTTGCATGCCTTTTTGAAGAGGAAGCACACCTTTCAAAACCTGTGGCATTACTTAATCCGCTAAAACCTCAAAGGAGAGGGATCTAATTTAAAGGTGGCTGAGTTCAATCTAATTTAATCTAATTTAAAGGTGGCTGAGCTCAATTCAGAGGTCCCCTGTGATTCCTTACACATCACAGGCTCAAAAGAATCTTAGATAAAGCAGGGTTTTCTGTCACCATGTCTGTGCCTGAACATGGGCTCATATCTGGCTGATCATAATATCATTGTCTTCATCCAGTGTTGTTCCAGTGTTGTCTCTTTTTCTGCTTATTGTCCAAAATTCAAAATTTGATGTATCTAATTTCTTTCTTTAGTGTTTTGAATGCAGCTGGAGATAAAGGCAAGGGTAAGAAGTGTCTTAGTCCCTTGGAAACGTCTGATTCAGATAGCAGTGATGAAGAAGACAACAAGAGACTTCATACACCTAAAAGGCAAACAAAATCCACTCCTCTCAAGTTCTCAAAGAACCAATCCAGGGGGACACCTGCCAAGGATCCAAGGAATAGTGTAAGAGCTACAGGCATTTCTAAAAACAAAAAAAAGTACTTTCAACAATCATATAAACATAAAATAAGTTCTTGATTTTGCAATTTCAGGAATATATAAAATTTAGTTTGGAATTTATAAATGGCAATAACTGAGAGGAACAGTCAAATGATACCATCTTCATTTTACCTGATCAAGCTAGGCTGTGTCTTTGTATGTGTGTTAGGATCATTTCAATCAATTTCAACTCCTGGCAACATGAACAGATCAATATAGTTTCCTTGGCAATATTTTTGGAAATGGTTTACCATTCAGGATTTGTTTTTTTAATTTCCTGGTCTTGTTCTGGTGTTGATTAGCTCTAAGTCACTTAGCTGGCTTTTATTTCCAAGGGAGAATGAAAATACAGTTCCTAGTCCAAATGCTCCTAGTCCACTACCTTTAATCACAACAAGAAACTGACTACAAGGTGAACTGCAAAATTCCAAAGAGGAAATAATGTAAAACTGTTTCCGCCTTCCCTTCTTTCAGTCCAATTTTGCGTTGAATATTCATTTAAATTCTATGCCAAATAAATAATGTATTAAGCATTACAAATGTTTGGTTTAATTTTTTCAATTATTATTTTCAACAGTTTCAAACAAAGGAAAAGGCAAACAATTATGTTGGTAAATGAGAAAATAACAATGATTTTTCTTACAGTCTAAACCAAGTACTCCAAAAACTCCACGTAATGCCACCCCAAGAATACGCAGCCGAAATCACACTGCCCAGAAGCCAGTCAATGTGCTAGAAGAGGCAAGAATGAGGTAAAGTAAAATAATCCTCGTATTTCCTAAGGGAAAAAATAAATAATAATATAGTAGCCTTTGAGAGTGATGTAGATGATATTCTTTAGTACTGTAAGAGATATATAATGGTATCTTTAAATAAATACCCTTTGTGTTATGAATGTCTTATTCTTCCTGTTCTATGTTTGCATATAAAATATTTTTTACTTTGGATTAGCGTTGAAATTATAAAGTCACCTTAAAAAAACCTACCCCTTTTTCAACCCAGCACTATTTGAAATGAATTCTTAGAACATTTGCATAACAACTCTTAATAAATTCTATTCTGTGCCTAGCACCTACTTAGAAATCATATAACCGGGGTCTCTAGAATTGACATCTCTTTCCTCCTCTTTTGCTTTAATTGACAGACTGCATGTTTCTGCTGTCCCTGAAGCCTTGCCCTGCCGTGAAAAGGAATTCCAGGATATCTGTAACTTTATAGAAAGCAAGCTTCTTGATGGTACAGGAGGGTGAGTGTTTCTTGGCATGCTATTCGTCCATTTTCAGTTTCATTAAAGGAAGGGAAGGAAAAAGAGAAATCCAGGTCATGTTGATGTGCCAAAACAATGATAGCAAGTTTTCGCTTAAAAGTTCTTTTTCTATAAGATTACAACGCCTTTTACAATTTCTTGAAAGTCGTGCATTCTTATTACACAGATTAAAAGAAGTACCTTGTTTATTAATAAACACTTATTAACATGTTTTGGCTGCAATTTGCAAGATTTGCAAGATTTCTGAAATCTTCATCTTTATTACCCAGTCCATTGGGTGTGGAACTGTCTATGTAGAACATGGACAGTTCTAGGATCTATCCACTTGTCTGTGATTATTTTTATTTTAAGAAGGATTAAGTAACTTCTTTAAGTAGGAGTTAAAGAAATAACACAATTTCAGAGTTTCCTTATAAAAGTTCCAGGAACAATCAACATAGCTAAAGCTGCAGCTGAATCATTAATCATATTTAATCTGACTAAGGGGACAATTGTTCTAAGGTTGTATAAGGCAGCTTTTTATTAGAAAAACAGAAATCTTCATGATTAGTATTGGTTCTCTTGTGTTTCAGGTGTATGTACATTTCTGGAGTTCCTGGAACAGGTAAAACAGCAACAGTCCATGAAGCTATTCATTATCTTCAGCAGGCAGCAGAAAATGATGAGATACCAGCTTTCCAGTTTATAGAGATTAATGGAATGAAACTGACTGATCCCAACCAAGCCTATGTGCTAATTTTAAAGGTGAGAATGCTTGAGAAAAATGGAATTGAGCAAAAAGCTTTTTCAGTAGTTTCTTAAATTCAGAGGGTGAGCTTGCCTGTCACTAGGAGTGTATTTTCTTGCTACGTGACAGTGTTTTCAGTCCCTGTCTTCAAGATGAATAATTTGGTTATGGAGTGTAATCTAGCACATTGTTTTCATGGAAATTGGTAGATAGATATTCTTGGCTGACAAAAAATGAATGGCCCAGACACATCCAGATGACTTACATACCTATGGAGGATTAAAACCTCAATCTTCCTGCTCTTAGTTCAACATCTTAACCAATACACTACATTGGCTCTCTGCTCCAGGTGTACACATCCAACATGTGTTTCTTTGTGTGTCTACACTACTGACACAACTAATGACTTGTGGATAATGGCTGTCTTTTAAAATTTGGAAGATTGCAAACACTTAAGTACTTATTTATAGCTAAATATGAAGGGATCAGGGAATGATTCAGGGTTCAAAAATTCTGCAATTAATGCAGATATCTCTCCAAATATATTGTGTAAACACATAGGCAGATTAACAGCTGTTGGCCTTACTTTCTGAAGTTAATGGGGACTAAAGGCAATGCTTTTGGAAGGATAACTAAGTGTATGAGCTGACAGATGTGCTTCACTGTTTATGTTACCATCCAGGGAAATATTTGGAGTTTATTAATAATTAGATTCTCAGGCAAGATTTTAAAAGGAGTCGTAGGACTCCTTACAACTTGCACAATTTCAGACAATACTTAAATCACATTAATGAAGTGGAAGAAGTATACCATACCAACATTCTAAGATATGCCTATTAAAGATTAACTGGTTTGATTAGCACAGCTGGGATATGCTGTAGACATTTATCTGAATACAACTTAAGTAGAATAGTTGCACCAAATTATCTCTCCCTGAAATGTGCCTTTTACTCCTAAACACACAACCCATAGTAAAACAATTACCATGAAAAGTATTTTTTTTTACTGAAACATATCTATATATGACAGAAAGATGAATAACGGGCTTTTATAAATGAAATAATACATGAAAAGAAACAGCCAGAAAAGTTTTAACTATAAATTTGGCCACCCATGGCAAAATTGCAGCAAATATAACAACAACAACAACAACAACAACAAATATAAAGCTA
This sequence comes from Arizona elegans, assembly GCA_022577455.1. Lineage (NCBI taxonomy): Eukaryota > Metazoa > Chordata > Lepidosauria > Squamata > Colubridae > Arizona > Arizona elegans. Next base: position 144,531,191 of record JAKOOJ010000002.1, read on the forward strand.
AAAGGAAACTTTCCTGAAAACAAGCAAATGAACAAATTTGCTAAACAATCTAAAATCCTGACTATGCATCAAGCTCCATTGTTGTCATACTTTAAAATGTTTACAATACAGTTTAATATTTAAAACAAAAGTGAAGATCTGGCTGCTATGGTCAAGCTGGATGAAGTTAGGTATTACGAGGAAAAGATTCTTACCTCCTTGTATTTTCTCAGGTATTTCTCAATACAAGAAGAGACACAGGACTCCATCTCCCACAAGAGAAAAATAATGGGTCATATGAAAAACATCCTTAAAAATGGAGTTTCATAAGGGTGGTTCTGTCTGACTTCCACTGGCTTAGCTTTTAAAAAACTCATTGTGCCCTTCCACCTCTCCTTTCACTCTTCCTGTTTTATATTCATAATAAAACAGAAAAATTATGTCTGCTTTATTATATTTCAGCTCTAAGTGGGTTTATGACTTTACAGTCTGATGGTGTTCAACATAAAAAATGAATGTAGGTCTGGCAGAAAGTTTATCTGGATATTAGTTCCATTATGACAAATTGGAGGTAATGTAATTCTGTAAAGTTATAGTTTTTAGGTGAGTTCTTCTATCTGTCCTTCCAAAGCTGACATGTCACACTGAATATAGTAGGATTTACCTCTAGATAAACATATATAGAATTATACTATCGCTATAGCTGAATTCATTACTGCTGCACAAGATTGTAACACCAGTCTCCATTTAATTTGATCTAGCTATTGACAGGCCAGAAGGCAACTGCCAATCACGCAGCTGAACTTCTGAAAAAGATGTTTTGCACACCTGGATCAAAAAGGAAAATTGTAGTACTTGTTGTGGATGAGGTAATGTAGGAGTAGTTACATTAGAAGATTTTTTTTTAGTTTGTTTTGTATGTATTTCAGAGTCATGGGGCTGTTGTAAGATTGAAATGGTCTAAAATGGTCATCCTTGTCAATAAAAACAATGTAAATTATTTCAAAACACTTTCATTCTCTTCACCTGAATAAGAGGAGCCTACAAATATTAATTAAAAATAAAAACCATCTCTGCTGAGTTTAAAGTCTTTAAAAAAGAATGCAAAGCGGAAAAGCTATTTTCTGTGTTCATTCCTAAACTGATACATTTCTGTAGATTTCAGTTCCAGCTATATAACAAGCACTTATTCTTCAAATAGAAATGTACTGATTCAGAGAAAGAAATATACAGTATTTTTCTTTAGATGCTTATATATGCAGTGTTATCCATAGATGAAGTTAATTAAAAATAATGCATGTTGTATTTGAATAAGGCTAATCCAAAATAATATTTTTCTGAAGAACTAAAAAAATTAAAACCAGAACTTTTACATCTTTGTAGCATATATTTTCTTCATCTGTAACTTTGTATCAATTTCTTCCTTAATCTAGCTTGATCTTCTATGGACTCGAAAACAAAATGTGATGTACAATCTCTTTGACTGGCCCACCCAGAAAAATGCCAAGCTAATTGTCTTGGCCATTGCTAACACTATGGATTTGCCAGAAAGAATAATGATGAAAAGAGTAGCCAGCAGGCTGGTACGTCTATTCAACTCTTATTACTTATTACTGTGGTTATGTTGCATTCATGATGTTTTCAGAAATTAATGAAAAAGAAGGAATGAGATATTACAGTGCTGTGCTTTGCAATCAGTTGTTACTGGTATGAGAAAAATTCCAGATAAATTCTCAACCTAATTGTTTGAGATGCCACTTTAGATATGGTCTGAATAAAGAAAAGTTTAGTAGATACCATTTTCTAGGAGTTTAAATAATGGTGTTATGCATTTGATTACTGTATTTTTCTGTTCTGAACTGGTCATTTATAGAACTAGATATCAAACATAGGAGTCTTTGTGGTGCTAGAAGAAAGAAGGATTCTGATGTGGGAGTGTTCAACCCATGATAATAGGCTGGAATGCATAGAGTTTTGGAAAAACTACTTGCAATAATAATATCATAAGTTCTGAATAAAACATTTCAGTAGTTTATGCCTAAAATCGCATGACTATTTGGTGCATACATTTTCAGTTTCCATATAAGATAATTAAAAAGCATTTTGGATAGAAAAGCCATCATATAAGGTTAAACACAACTGCACATCCCATAATTTATTCTATCTCTACACTTCATACAGTTTGTCAGATTTATTGAATATCCATTTCAAGAGCTTTCAAGAAGTTTGATGTTTTCCATTTTGCAGGGCCTTACCCGAATGTCTTTCCAACCGTACACCTACAAGCAGTTACAACAAATTATTTCATCCAGAATCAATCAGTTAAAAGCATTTGAAGAGGATGCAGTTCAGTTCATTTCTAGAAAGGTAAATTGATTGACCATAGCAGCAGCTGTGTGCAATTTTTTAAAAAATTAACACTGTTCTTAGTAATGATTGAATTCTAACTGTAAAGTACAAACTATATATCAAACTGATGGATCTAGGTCTGTATCATAAATTAGAAAAATTTTAAAGAAGTGCTTCAGAGATTCTTCATTATTGTGTCTCAGTTTTTCGGGATTCTGAAGAAAGTGAAGACGACAGTAATTAAATCTACAAAATGTATCCATTTAGACAGAACTTTGGGCAATGAACAAAAATAAAAAGCAGAATGTAATCAACACAAAAAAGCACTTAAAAACAACATTGAGGCCCTAATAAAATTTGCATGCATCAACCATACAATGCCAGCTCCCTCAACAGCTTAGCCCCATTGCCTGGGGGAAAAACCATAACTTCACTGCTTTCCTGAAGATGAAAGGGTCATAGGCACCTATACCTCTGGAGAGAAACTGTTCCATAAGGTAAGGGCCATGACAGAGAAGGTACAGTTTCCTCTGCCCCACCAGTTAACACTATTTCACTGAGAAGGTTCGGAGCATGGTCACCTTGCCAGATCTAGTGGGACAGGCAAAAACTACTAGGATTAGACAGTCCCAAAACTAAGCTGGGCCCGGGGCAGGCTTCTAAGTGCAACAATACCTTGAGTTGCACCTGGAAGCCTACTAAGGGGCACTGTAGCAAACTCAGTAGTGACCTACAGAATAGTAGTGACCTACCTATTGCATAGGTCAGACTGAATATGCCCACTACTGTCCATGCCACTGCATTCTGGACTAGCTGCAGCTTTCAAGTGCTCTTCAAGGGCAGCTCCATGTAGAACTCATTACAATAGACCAATTGGGAGGTGACCAAAGGCATTTTGTCTGAATTCTAAAGCCTGTTTAAAAAGATCACTTTTCTTTTAAGAAGTTGATCAGAAAATCATACTTTTTTTAAAAAAAATGATTTATATGCCGCCCTTCTCCGGAGACTCAGGGTGGCTTACAATGCGTTAAGCAATAGCCTTCATACTTTTGTATATTTATACAAAGTCAGCTTATTGCCCCCCCCCCAAAACTGGGTCCTCAATTTACCTACCTTAGAAAGGATGGAAGGCTAAATCAACCTTGAGCCTGGTGAGATTCGAACTTACAGTAATTGCAGACAGCTGGTGTTAATCACAATGCTATTAGTCTGCTGAGCCACCAGGCCTGTTACTTGTTCCTAGTAGTATTTGTCTGCCTCCAAGCAAAGGCAATTTCCAGATTTCAGCATTACAGGTCATAACAAATGGGGGAAACTGAATTAGCATGGAGAAAGGGGAATTTCTGGGTGAAACAAATATTCCACATTCAATAATGTTGAATAGCTATCCTTCTGGGTATTGCAATGTAGAGAAAATGATCAACTTTCATTTTTAACCAATACATTTTAGGTTGCAGCTTTGTCTGGTGATGCAAGACGGTGCCTTGATATCTGCAGAAGGTCCACTGAAATCTGTGAATTTAACAGCAAAAGAGATGATTCTGGATTAGTCAACATGGCACATGTTATGGAAGCTGTGGATGAAATGTTCTCATCTCCATATATAAATGCAATTAGGTAATAAAATAGTTTACCTATGAGTCTTCTCTTTTTCAGTGCCATAAAGGAAAATCTGGTCTGAGCAGTGTGGTGGCCTAGAGTTGGAGCTCTTGCCTCATAATAACAAGGCTGTGGGTTTGCTCCTAAGTAGCAGTAGATATTTCTCTCTGGGAGCAATGATTAATTGTCTGCTGAGAACTCCACATAGGTGTCAGGAAGGCCATCTGGCCAGAAAACACTCAAGCTCCACTCAATAGACATCTCCCCGATGCAAAGGTTTATAGGGTCATTAAAAGAAAAAATAAGAAAAATTTGGTCTGTGCAGTCCAAAAGTTACAACCATTTGTTCAACAACCATTAAAAGATAATGGTGCTGAACAAATGGTGGTAAAGACTGGCCCTTGGAATTCCAGGCATCACTGCATTGCCAGTCACATGGTTGTGATCTGAGCATTCAGTGCGTAGCTCACAATTAGGACAGCAAACTGCAGTCACATGATCACAATTTCTAACATTCTTTGCCAGCTTCCCACAAGCAAAGTCAATGGGAAAGCTGCCAGGAAGTTGGAAATCATGATCACATGGAGTCCTCACTTATCGACTCATGAAGTCTTCACTCAATAACAGCAACCAGGATGCTGGAATTGCTGTTGCGAAGCAATACAGCTATGTGACATCACACTTTAAAACCATATCATTTAGGGACAAAAATTCTATTCCCGGTTGCCATCATAAACCAAAGTGTTTGTTTTTAAAATAGAGCTTTTCTTAAGGAGATTACTCATCAACAGTCACCATTCTCACTCATTCTTGGTACTCTTAAATATCCGGGTTCCATTTTTTGGACTTGTTTAGCTCGGTCCCACTCATCTATTCATGTTACATATTGCACAGGGTTACACATTTTTCCCCCAAACTCATCCTTTTCTTCCAATTATCACCATTCTATGGACCATAGGTTACAACCTTTATCAACTTACGATTTTTTTATTTTTATAAGCACCCACAATTGAAATAACATCAATTGTACATTGTGAATGGAATATGTGCCTGCCTTGTAAGTCAACATATTGTCTCTTGCAACCCACCAAGTAGAAGCTATATGTAGTGTACCAACACACTGAGATGTGCTTTTTTATTATGCTGATTAATCTTGTTGGGGTTTCATTCTCTTAGGAATGCTTCACTGCAGGAGCAAATATTCTTGAAAGCCACAATTGCGGAATATCATAGGTTAGGACTGGAAGAAGCTACAATTCAGCAGGTAAAAATAAATGCTAATTTTTCAAGAAGACTAGTTATATTCTGGGGATGTATCTTTTCATTGGAAATTACTATTTAATGGATTATATACAGCGTAGCTATTTATTCCAATTCACAAATATGCACTAATTAGATTAGTGCTTCAAGTCTTTGACAGTTCTCCTCGAGCCCATATTTTTATATTTTGAATATAGTTACAGTATTTGTGTCAGACCATACTATACATTCTTCCAAATTGCATATATTTAATCTAGGCAATCTATCTTTTAATAATTTTCAGAATACAGTGGTACCTTAGTCTAGTACTTATTGTTAATTGGTTGCAGGAAGCATGATGAGTACCAAAACAAGTGCCAAACAAAATTTTCCCATAAGGAATAATGTAGTGAGGCACAAGGCAGCCGACACTGACAAGTTGTTGCTTGTGCGCTGAGTACCAAACAAATGATGAGGACCGGGACAAAATGTTCATGTCAAAATGCATTGAGTACCAAATTCAATGAGTTTCAAACCAGCTGAGTACCGAAAAATGAAAAATGATGTATCTCAGTAGTTCTCAAACTTTTCTTCACCACGGACCCCCTTTAAATACCTTTTGTGGCCATGGACCCCTAAGACTTAACTCAAGTTTTAAATCATAACATTTCTTTAAGCCTTCATGGACCCTCTGTGATCACATCACAGTCCTCCCCCCCCCACCCCCCGGTGTCTGCGAACCACAGATGTTATTATTTTCCCATAGAAAGAGGAAAGAAATTAGAACTTACTCCCTTAACCTGCTTGTTTTTAACCTTCAGTTTTGTTTTTTCCACTTCTAGATATTTCATCAGCACGTTGCTCTATGTAGACTTGAAGGCCTGTCAACACCTACTATATCAGATATAATAGCAATTTCCTCCCGACTTGGGGCTTGTAAACTTTTGCTGGCAGAATCTCATGCCAAGTACATCGGCATGCGAATTCGACTCAATGTTAGCCAGAATGATGTTATGTATGCACTCAAGCAAGATCAGAATGCCAAAAATACTAAATTTTAATAAGATTTGTTTTAAATAATGATGCTGATTAATACTTGAAATTTGTTTTTAAACTTATTTTAGTTATTTTTATATTGTTTATAATTATAACTATTCTTTAAAAAAATAATCCAGTTGTTTGTGCTCTCATTATACTATACTATTACTATACTATAAATTCTACTTTATAAATCTATTGCCAGTTGTTGAAGCTTAGTTAAAAATTGGTTTTATCCCAATGGAGGTTCATGCAAATTCACCTCATCCCATGTTTAGATAGCTTCCAAAATACTGTATTCAAAATATTAGGCTTGTACAAAACACTGGAAAGAGATTCATTGCAAAGCATAATAGCTGTCTTCTAAACTACTATTCTAAAATACTGCACAGACAGTTGGTGATAGTCTTTAAGCAGCATTGCAAATAATCCATCACAGTTGTTTTAGTATTTTGAAAAATGTTGTTTTGTTCATAACTATACTTTGTAAAGCACTCCCAATTGCTTTGCAAAAGTTTACTAACTTAACTACAGTTTTGATTATTGCAAACCTATTTATAACTTTAGCTGGAAATGAAATGCTAGTAGTAATTTAAAGTTTAGCGCCATTTTGGTGTAGTGGTTAATGCTTCAGGCTAAAACTAGGAAACCACAAATTCTAGTTTTGCCTTAGCCACAAAGCCAATTGGATGAACTTGGGCCAGTCACTTTCACTCAGCCCTAGGAAAGAGGTAAGGCAAACTACTTCTGAAAAATCTTGGCAAGAAAACTAGGACTTGTCCAGGCAATCTTCAAGAATTGGACGTAATTGAACAGAAGTAAAAAAAGTTTATCAACCGAAATATGGAAAACTTTAATAAATCAAAGGCAGAAAGTGGGGGAAAGCATATCATTCAGAAGTATTCATCCAAACATGATTTGCTTTGTATTTGAATTAAACCTGAAATGTTTTTTCTATGTAGTATGATCAATAGATGGCAGTACAACCTGTAATTCCTTGATTTTCCTTTGGCCAAAACCCAGAATAACTCAAATATTCAGGTTTTATTTTGGTTCAGTTGTGGCTGGTAGAACTTCCAGCACATAATTGTGCTGGAAATTGGAGAAAATCATGTTTCATGCACATTTCTATAGAAAAGAAAAAGAAAAAAAATCTACATTAAAACCAATCATAATTTTTGCAATTGATTATTTAAAAAGGCTGATAGGGTGATGGAAATTTTTAAATGCATTTCAGAATAAACTAGGAAAATAAAAGTTACCTAGCATGGAAACATCCAATAATTCTCAAAAACATACAACAAAATGCTTCCTCTTCATAACATTTTAAGTACATGCAACTAACTAGTCAGGAAATTACATCTTTGGAAACCTGCTATTTAGAATGTTTAAATGTAATATCAGGACTTTGATTATGGAAACAGACTGATAGCTAGTGTAAATAACAAAACATAATATTGTATCTAGTAATTTCAGGGAACAAATGTGTTGCCTAGTTTGTAAGCGCTTTAAGATCCAAGGCAATTCTGTTTATAAAGCATTGAAGTAATCCAAGAGATGATGAAATCATTTTTCATCCATTTAAAAAAATGAGGCAGTGTGTTCTTACATCAAGAACAGATCTTTAGAGAAAAAAGTATATTTCAACCTAGGTTTCTCTCCATTCAAATGAGATCATTTTAATAGCAGTTCTCAGATTATTAGTCATAATCCAGTACATTATTGTCTCGATCAGTGGTTCACTATTGACTGGATTAACCAGTAACCAGTTACATTGGTTATTCATTAACTATGAATTGTTGATAACTATGAATTTTAATTTCTTGGTTTACACATATGCTAAGGCATAAACTACAAAGCTGCCTATTCAGTTAACACAACTAATCATGCCAACCTAAAATTACAGAAATCACATTAGGAACATGAATTTTGCACTCTTACCTATATTTAACAGGGAGGGGGGGGGAAAGATGGATTGTGGGCATATTGGTGATTCATCCACCCCATTGGATGGTTTCACACATATTGAACAATATAATATGAAATAAAGGAGAATTCTATGGCCCTCCTTATGTTGTTGAGTTACAGCTTCCAGCAGTTATCTCCATCGCAATAAAACCAGAGTGTATCCTGAAGAAAATACGAAAGAGGATCAAAAGCATCAGTTGGGCTGCATTCTCATGTAAAGATAACATTCAAGCGAGCAAAGACAGTTTCCATCACAAGGGCTGCTTTTTGTTTAAGACAGCCTTGAAAGAAGCACTCATCTTATGGCCTTACCAATTCTGGGCCTACAGAACCTAATTTTGAGTAGTTATTTTTATTAGAGTTCTGAAGAGTCTCAGAAGTGGCCGTTCAGACTGATTTCCCGCTCTGGGGCAGAAACATTATTTAAAAAAACCGAGTTGCTGAATAATTATAGAATTTATAATTACAGAAACATAAAAAGCACCTAGAACTAGTTTCGCCAAACTGGCTTCCTCTAGGTCAGCGGTTCTCAACCTGGGGGTCACGACCCCTTTGGGGGTCGAACGGCCATTTCACAGGGGTCGCCAAAGCTCTCTCTCGCCCCCCTCCACACCTTCACTCACCCTCTCTGCTCAAATTTACAACTATCCTCACATTTTACGTTTTTTGTCCTATCTTATCACCATGGTGAAAAGAAGCAGTTGTGAAATGAGTGACATGGTTGTTAAGAATGCTGCACGGGCATAAATGTGAGGATGGTCATACGTGTGAGGATCAGTCAAAAGTGCGAGGACCTGTCAGAAATGACTTTTTTCAGCCCTCTGAGTAGTCCCTATACACATACCCATGGCCACCCGGTTACATGACCAGCTAGCCACGCCCACCCAGTCACATGACCTCCAAGCCACGCCCACAAAATAAGCCACCCACAAAATAAGCCACGTCCACAGAACCGGTAGTAAAAAAATTTAGAACCCACCACTGGTTGGGGGTCACCACAACATGAGGAACTGTATTAAAGGGTCGCGGCATTAGGAAGGTTGAGAACCACTGCTCTAGGTCAAGGGTCTCCAACCTTAGCAACTTTAATACTTGTGGACTTCAACTCCCAGAATTCCTCAGCCAGCTGCTGTAGGTGTTTTCGATCAACTCCCATAACCCTGTCTCGGCTGAAGGATGATGGGAGTTGAAGTCCAAAACATCGATGTTGGGAGGGGTGAGCTACGCGTTTACCTCACCGAAAAGGCAAACAGTATTTCAGCCACGCCCCTTCCCCCCCTCCCCTCCCCGTCTTTCCGTCTTGCTTCGGAGTCAATTATTAACAGTATCCTGTTTTGCCTCGCGCGGTCAGGCGCCGCCCACTTCGGCGCCTCCATCTCGCTCTCTCTCTCTCTCTAAAAAAAAATGAATATAAACCCTCCGCGCCTGCGCGTTGCGGGGCCCCTTGGTGCAGCCCCAAGCTGAGTCCGAAGTAGGAGGGGAAAGCGGGCGTCTCGCCTGGGCCTTTTTTTTTTTTTTTTTTTGCGCCTGTTCCGCTGGGCAGCCCGTCGGCTGCGGCAGGAGGTGGAGCCGTGCCCCCCCCCCCCCACCTCCCCGGGCCGCTTCCCTTGGTGGAAGGGAGATTAATAGGACGCCTTCTCATCTCCCTGGAGCCCGAGAGAAAGCAGTTGGCACCTGCCCCTCCTCCTCCTCCTCTTCCTGCTCAGTGGGAAGGTTTATGAATTGAAAGCAGCGGCTGGCTTCTTCTTGGGTTGAAGCCCTAGCTGGCTGTTTGAGTCCCTTTGTCGGCTGGACTCCCTCTGCTGTGTGTGGGATTCACGCGTGCGTGCACGCGCTCTGTTGGGCGTATCTGACCGTGGGAAAGGGTCCTCCTGAAATCGGCCTGTCTTTTGAGGTCAGCTGATAGGGATGGGCTCTGCCTCTTGAGAAGACACCGCTGGGTGTTGCAGAGGTGCAAGTCATCCGGTAGGTTGGGGATTCCGGTGGGAGTGGGCCAGGGGGGCATGTCAAGCTGCTTGAACTCGACTTAAGTCTTCCGTGTAGACGGCGTTGGCCCGCTTCTTTCTCCAACACTGAAGGTCTAGGCTAGGAGTTCAGTGGGGCCCGAATGAATTTGGAAATGATTTTGGAGGTGATAAGCAGTTCCTTAGAACCTGGTGCCTTTGGTGGCCCTGATCTCCAACCTAACATATAGAAAATTATGCAACTTGAAGGCAAAACAGGTATATTCATTCTATTAGTCCTTTTTGCTGTGTTGTCAGTTAAGGATGACTTCCTTTATGCAGACTGTGGTTTTGAAACTAATTCAGAGATTGCTTAGAGGCCCTCATGCTTTGAGAAGTAGAGATTTCTTCAATAACCCATCATTTAAATTAATTAGACATGTACGTACTGGAAGGAGACACAGATTGACTGAGATCCATGCATCCAGCCTTTTGCAATTTCAGGTTTTGTTAGATCTAAATCAAATCTGACCCAAAGCCCAGCAAGTGATTTATATAACATTTTCTCTTGTTAGAGTTGTGGAATGGTCTCAGTTATTTTCTTATAGGTATCCTAGGTTCTTAACAAAAAAAATTAATAGTATTTTTTAATAGTAATAGTAACCTGGTGGTGCCTTTGTGGAGGTAAGTGAGGGTTTGCTTCCTACTGCATAAACAAAAAATCAAAACCATGCTATATACTGGGATCATTGGGCTTCTAGCTTTTTTTTTTAATAAGATATTCTGACATTGACTGAGTTCTTAACACCTTAAATATGTTCTGCTGTTATATAAGTATAATCTTGCTTCTGACTGTCCACTTCCCCAATCCTTAAGGGCTGAAAATATCCAATTCCATATTACTCATTAGATTTGTAAACAGTTTGGCATATGGGAGTCGTTTTCTTTCGTTTTAGGGTTTGTTATGTGATCATGATCTTTAAAAAAATAATAATCTGGCTTTCTGCCTGTATTAGAAGAAGAACATCCAAGCCATAAGTATCTTCCAAAAGCAATGATGCACATCTCTGCTTTTGTACTATGGTTAGAGAAAATAAGAGTTAACAATATGTATATCTTAGAATTTAATATCTACAAGTGGGAATGGCAGCTGTCTAGTATCTTGATGAGTTTTTTTTCAGTCAGGATGCTCTTGGTTTTTTTAAAAAAAATTAATGTCTATATGATGTTCTTGCAAATATATCTTGCTGCATTGGAATCTCATTATCTCCAGGTAATTTTTAACTTTCTGGATTCTGCAACCTGGCTTTGTTGGCTGTTGATGAACCAGCATGCCTGGTAGAAGACCCAGGAAAAGCCCCCAGGCCAAGGGTCAGGCAGGAGCTGCCGCAAAACAGGTATATTTATTCTGTTAGTCCTTTTGTGTGTTTCCAGAACACATAGGCGTGTTGAGTTAATTTAGTACAAATAGTGCTTTGTAAAATATTAACCACATAATGTATTTCTTGAACTTCCTTTTCCTTTGTGGTCCTAGGATGGAAGCAGATAATCATCTTATTCTCTTTGCTTTATATAACATAGTAGACTCAAGTAAAAACATTAGTATTTAATGGTACATTTTGGACAGTGCAAGATCATAGTATATGTGATAATCCAGAGTAAACCTCACGTTCACATTTCTTCCATTCTTTTTTGAGGGGTCCTTGGTACTCTCTATGGTTGGTAATTATATTCATTATATAAGCAGGGAGTGGAAGTGATGGAATTTTAAAATAAGTATTAAGTTCTTTGCAAAAAGAAGGAAATTATGTTACACAGATTTTCCACTTGAACAGACATCTCTTATTCCAGAATTTGAGAAGGAAAAGACCTTAGAAATAGTTGTTAAGTTTGGAACTCCCAGACGTAAGAATACAAACTCTTACTGAAAGTCAAATTGTTTTTGCTTCTTGCTCTGAATAGTTGAAATGAGAAATAAGTGAAGCAAAACACACCCCTCACACGTGTGTGGTATGTGCGTGTTGGGTTGCTACCAGTTTGCCCCAGTTCGGGTTGAACTGGTAGCAGCGGTGGCAGGAGGCTCCGCCCACCCGCCCGGACATCATCAAATAGGCTCTGTGTATGCGCAGAAGTGGTGGGCGTGCGAGCAAACCAGTAGCAAAGGTAAGTGAAACGTACTCCTGGTGCGCGCACACACACACACAGTACGATGGGCAAGAATGACTTGTTAGCAGAGTGGAACCAGCTCATAGAACCCCTTTCAGTTTAAGGAACATTGGATTAAAGAATCTAAGAATTTTAAGACCAAATCGCCACTTTCCGTAAATGGATAATTTGGGGTCAAATATTATCTCTTAGTTTAAGGTGTACCTCACAGAATATGATTGGAGAAGAAAGTATACATCACTTTTGGTTCCTAGAAGGAAAGTTGGTATTAAAATATGATACCTTTCAAATCTCAATATAGAGTTCATGTTACTATAAAATGTTGTTGAACTCTATAAGTAGATAGTGTTTGTTATAGAGTCCCTATTCCTGAAATTTATACCAGTATTGGATGAAACAGGTTAGAAGCAATGCTACCAATTTAATGTATCTTGCGTAGACATTTGTGTAACACGGATACTAATCCTGTTATTATTTTCTTGTCAACAGCTGGGTCTTTTTATAGAATTCAATCCTGAAGAGATGATACTAGATCTAGAAGATGATGGCGATCTAGAAGCTGAGCTAGCAGCTATTACTGGAGAGAATTTGCCTACTGGAAAAACCAAACCAAAAGGAAAATGTAAGGACATTTGCTGACAAACAAGAAAAGCTTAAGAACATTTGCTTGAGAACTGTATTTTAACTGCTGTCTTGTGGATCTTTCCCTTCTTCCTTTTATTTATGGGAATTACCTTTTGTAACTATAAATGTTCCTTTCCTTAAGATTTTTGGTTTTAATTTTCTGCAGCCCCTTTGCCCATGGATCATATAGAAAAGATGGCTGCTGAGTGCATGAAGGACATGGATGATGATGATGATGAAGGTCTGGAGGAAGATACCGAACTTTTGGTATATATGGGAGTCTGCTGGAAGACTGCTTTTCCCCCTCTAGTTCTAAAGAGGAACCATCATTTCATACCATTTTTCTCAGGCAAAATTAAACTTCAAATCGTATAATCCCCAGCCAGAGGAGAAAGCAGTCATGTTGGTTGGAAAAAAATTATGGGAATTGAAGCCCAATTTATTGAGAATGTACCAGGATGCTTATAAGAAAGATTGGATGCCTCAAATGTTGCATTTGAGGAGCATTAAGAGGGAAATGCAAGAAATTTTGGTTTGTTTTAAGATATGGTATTAAAACATAATTCTACAGTATCACATTAAATTGGTCTTCTGAAATGGTATTTTTGGGAGTCAGAAGATAGAAGTGATACACATGGATATGTACAACAGAAATATATAATATCCTGTGTGCTTTAGGAATAGTAAATTGATTTCTTGATTTTTTTAAGGAGAAATATTTCTGGTTGGTTTCATAACAAGTGAACCTCTCTTATGATATGAAACAAACTTTGCTATCTTTTCATGTTTCTGCAGAAAATAAGGATGCAGAAGTATAGGAAATTGAAAATTTGCAAGTAGTGTTGTGCTTAAGCGTTTTTCCATACTTAATATGTCTAAACAAATTAAAATATTTGTTAAAATAAGATTCTGAAGAAAAAATGTTAGGAAGTTGACATAATTTTACCACGATTGAAAGCCTAGGCTAGAATTTGAAAAAAAACCAAAACTATTCTTAGCTGCAACTTTAAGAAGTGGCACATCTGCAGTTCAATCTCGCAGCAAGGCTTCTATTTAAGATTATATACAATTAATGCAGGGGCAGTTTTCTTTGTGTGCTGAATTTTGGTACTTTGTTTTGTTGGTTGTGAATAGCATTTATAAAGGAATGTGTTACACCAGTTATAATTTACTGAAAAATCTATTTTAAATAATACATTTCACCTGAACGTAGAAAAATAATTCCAGAATGCTTCTCCTGTTCGTCCCATGCCAAATACCACGTTTTAACTAAAATAATTTTTAACTAGTTGAATTAACTAGTTGCATAGGTTAATTGAGTCATGCCTGGTTTTATGACTTTTCTGCCATTGTTGTTAAGCGAATTACTGCCATTGTTAAGCAAGCTATTCAGTCATTAAGTGAATCTGGCTTTCCCCATTGACTTGGCTTGTCAGAAGCCAGCTGGGAAGGGAAGGTTGCAAATGGTGATCACATGACCCCTGGCTTCTGCAACCATATATGCTGGTTGTCAAATACCCAAATTTTGATCATGTGACCGTGGGGTTGCTGTACCAGTTATATGTGTGGAGACAGATTGTAAGTCAATTTTTTCAGTGCCTCTGTGGTTTTGAATGGTCACTAAATGGATGGTTGTAAGTCGAGGATTGCCTGTATATGATAGGTTTATCATCATTAGTTTTTATAATTCTGAAATAAAGTATTTTTTATTTCTGAAATTCATTCATCAGTGACACTTAAGACCGTTTTTATTTCCGTGTATTCTTGTTGTTCCTGCTGGTTAGGAATTATGGGGCACTAAGAGTGGGAAGATACATTAAATTTTCTGTAGTTCATTTTAACATGAAACGGAAATAGCTATTTTGTAGCAATAACTGACATGGTCCTTATTCTAGGCAGAGTTACAGGAAGTCCTTGGAGAGGAACATGGAGAAGAAACCAGAGAGAGAGACACAGAAACAATGGAAACGTCTCCTATAACCACAGAGCATCACACTGATATGCAGACACAGGTAACTCTGGCTGAAAGGAACAATATTATCATCTGGTATTACCCCAAATTGTTCAGTGTAGTCATATAATAAATACATTCCCAATCCTTGGGTACAGTTTTCATTATTCTCAGTTATTAGTCATATTAGCTTTGGCTAATTACAGTCCAAAACATCTGAAGGGCATGAGGTTTTCTTTTTCCTTTTTAAAAGATTTCTGCCTTGTGTGCTGGAAGATAGTCTTGTTGTATCCTTTGGCATTTGTTCTAAGGCAGTTTCAAAGATCATTAACATTTTCAAAGGAGAGAATAATAAAAAGCAATATTATTTGAATAGTGTATTTAGAGCACATCTTTTGGAGGGTTGCAAATAAGTATAAACAAAGACCTCTTAAGATGTCAGTTTACAAGCAGTCTGTAGGCAATATAAATGAAGATTATCATCTCAGGACAGTCTTCTGTTCATGTGTTTTCTTTGGTGTGATAGCGGTGGTCTTTCCTTTGAAACTACCCTGTGAGATATGTTTGCTATCAATTTTGATGATAAGCAGTGATGCTGACATTTACTTAGACTATCAGTCTCTTGGCACCAGTTCTTCTTGGATGACTGAATTGAGTAGAAGAAAATAATTTTATAAATAGACATAATGTTAAGAACTGCTTTGCACCCTTATTTCTACTGGAGAGAGTAGTCCTTTTATACTCTAAATAACTGTCTATCCAGCCTTTCCTTGAAATGACTGAGACTTCTAATTCCTTAAGTTCTCCCTACAGTTACCCTGTGTCTGCATAATTTCCAGAGGTACCCCACCCACCTCTCTGCTGCTTCTCTGGGCAAAAGGCCCAGAGGTGCTGGGACACAAATACTCTTCTGTTGAAGATCTTTGCTTTTAAGTCTGATGTCCAAGCTGTCCATGTTTGAAGTAGCAGTTTCGTACGGATGCTTGAGTGGCCCGTTTGATCTTATTTTTGTCTCCTTTATTTTCTCTTTTATTTTCTTCTTCGAGATGACTCCTGTTGTTTCCAGTGGATTGCAGAAAACGGTAGAAGACAGGATAGCTATTTATAAGGCAGCAATACTGAACGCAAAGGAGGCTGGTGAGAATGCCAAAGTGCGACGGTACGAGCGAGGTCTCAAGGTATGGTGGATTATTGACTGAAGTGCTGCATTTTTCCTGGGGAGGAATTGTTCAAACAAGCCAGGAGTGCCACAGAATGTGCTGAGAAATGAGAATCATGTAGATGCTAATCATATTCTGTTACAATTTGGTGCAGATTAAATTTGGTTCTTAATGTTTGTTGCATAAAGTAAAAACAAACTATCTTGAATAATGATTTATTCAGGTATACTTTCCTTTAGAAAACTAAATTTAATAATTCTGGATATTTAGTTAACCTTTAAAAATAATTATAAACGGCACAATATAGGTCATGTTTAAAAGAATCAGAGTGTCTATTTGGGGGAAAATAAAATCTAAAATTAACTCAGGATAAATGTTAAACATTCGTCTTGAATTCAAATAGCTTTATAGGTATTTTTAGCCAAGTGTCACAAACTCAAGTATAAAAGTATAAAAAGAACACTTCTGCTTTAATTGATTTGTTACCATTTATATTTTTTGGTAATTTAGAAATTCCCAAATATGTTGATGGGGATACATTAAGAGAACTGATACACATGTAACTGAGAAGAGAGTGGAAATATCTTTCTACTGATTATTAGTACTTTAAAGCCTGCAGATGTGATTTATGTATTTAGCATATTTATATTGCTATCTATCTACAAAAGATACTCTGGGTGGCAAACAAAATCACAACCCATTACATAAAAAGGCCAAAAATTTTCACTAGCAACATAGGAGATCCAGCAACATCTACATCAGAGCTCCATTGGCACCCCAGCCCTGGTGCCTAGGGAAATGGCCAAGTCTTTGCAGCCTTTGGAAGGTCAGTAGGGTTGGAACTTCCTGTATCACAGGGAGTTGGTCCACAGGACAGCTGCCATGACAGAGAAGGATGCTTCCTAACACCCACCCAGTGACAGTGTTGCACAGATGGGACCCAGAGCATGCTCTTCTGCCAAATCTGGCGGAATGGCCAAAAATTATTGAGGAGAGGCAGTCATGCAAGTAGCCTGGCTCCATACCTTCTAGGGTTTTAAAGGCGACAACTAACACCTTGAATTGCACCCAGAAGCCAACTGGGAGGCAGTGAAATTGACAGAGCAGCAAAGCGTTATATGGCTGTTCTATGGAGAGACCGGTACTGCCTGCACAGAGACCCGCATAATCATGCATCAACAAATGGGTTGTATGTAAATTGGGAATGTTTTCTTAGTTGTCAGTACTCTGGTACCAGTACCATGACCCAAGACCATGACCCAAGTGTTGAAAATCTGAGAATCTCACAGAGCAATCTGAAGTATCTGTTCAGGAAATGTAACTCCTGGGCATTTCAGTTAATGCCTTGCTATGTACAATTCTCACTTGTTTGGTTGTTGCTGTAAAAATTAATGGTGCTAGTAGCTGATTTCAGTACTTGATTTCACCCTTATCTACCAGTTGGAATTCCTATAGTGCATGTAATTTCTAGTTGATCACGTAAAAAGTTTGAACTGCGGTCCTGCAGCTGCTGGCATTGGACAGACTTTTAATCCAATTTGTGTAGAAATTTATTTTTAAGTTTTATGGCTCTAGAGAATGCTAGCAGAACGGGGTGAAATGCTTCCGGTTTGGACCGGATTGCCTGATCCGGTAGCGATGGCGGGTGGCTTGAAGAACCGGTAGCAAAAATTCCTGCGCGCGCCCCCCCCATGCCCAGCTGAGCCCGCGATCATCAGAGGCTGGTTTTTTTGCTTTTAAAAGCATTTTTTTTACAATCTCTTCAGCCGAAAAAAATGCTTTTAAAAGTAAAAGAAAAAGCCACTGATGATCGCATGGCTCAGCTGGCATCATCAGAGGCTTTTAAAAGCATTTTTTTGGCTGAAGAGGTTGTAGGAAAAAAAATGCTTTAAAAGCCTCTGATAATCCCAGCTGAGTTGCCTGATCGTCAGGGGCTTTTAAAAGCATATTTTACAACCTCTTTGACCAAAGAGATTGTAGAAAAAATGCTTTTAAAAGTAAAAAAAAAAAAAAGTTGTCCATGCCCACCCAGTCACATTACCCCACCACCACCAAGCCACGCCCACAGAACCGGTAGTAACAAATTTTACATTTCACTATTGCAGCAGAAGCGATTCAAATCAATACTTGCTTTGTGGCTAAAGAATTTAAAACAAATATAACAGAGTATCAGCATCGATTTAGATTCCATGTAATGAAATCCTGAATGGTGAGGGTTAGTTAATTTCCTTAATTTGTAACTACACATTTTTACAATTATTTTGAGGTACTTTAAAATATATGTTTCTTTTATTAGCTCTGCGGTATATGTTGCCAGTATGTCTGAAACGAATGAGCTCGATTACTATATCTGTAAAGAGTTGTTAAACTTATCGTTTGGCATTATCTTACAATTATTGCTAGACACTGGAATCCATGCTGATTGCATTGAAGAATGGCAAAAAAGTGAATGAAGAAGAAATGCCACCACCTGTGGCATCTGGGAAGAGCTCTTTGTCTGTGCCGCAGGCCACGCCTCACAGTGACTTGCCTACAAGTTCAACTGATCAAGATGAAGTAACATTACCTGAGGAGGAAGGAATGGAAGGCCTCTCAGCAGCCCTTAAATTAACAGATCCCAGTGATCAGCAACTGTCTGTAAACAAAAGTGCTGTCCAGGGTCAGGATGTAAACACAGATGATTTGGGAACAAAAGCTACTTTGGAAGACAGTAAGTAGTTTTATAGTTGATGCTTTTTCATCAGGAATCCATTCTACGTACAGGATGTTCAAAAATAAGCATGTTCCTACTTTTCTGTTCCAGATGTGGGGGCGAGGGCCAAAAATGGTTATTCTTCTATAGGAGATGTTTTATTGGCTGACTTTATTATGTTGTTCAGATTCCAAACATCTTGACACACGGGCACTGCTTGTGACAAGAGAGAAGGAGTACAAATTAGCGGCATTGAAAGCTAAACAGAAAGGTGACCTTGAGAAGGCGAAAGAATACATGAGGACTGGGAAGGTGAGGCGTCATTATTCACAAATCAAGGCAGCTCTATCAAACCAGAATTTGTGTTGGGCTTTTGAATCGTACATTCTTCCCTGACTTCAACAGTTAGATGCCCTCTGGATATTAACATAATCTAGGCACCAGAACCCCTCATGCCCAGTTGAGAGTGGTTTGTTTGTTTGTTTGTTTGTTTTTGTTTGTTTGTTTGATTGATTGACTGATTGATTGATACGCTGTGCTACCTGTTTGGGGTAGTAATTCAACAACTCTGGACAGTAATGACTTGGGAGAGTACTGAATTAAAATACTTACTCTTCTCTGAGCAACTTTATACTATACTTGGTGTTCAGATACAGTAATAGCTTATGGAATTAGAATAATTTACCCAAATTAGAAGTATGTGTTTCACTTGGCTTTCAGCTGCTTACTTTATCTAAACTTGATATAATTAAGAATTATTTGTAAGTACAATGATACTCTAGGACAGGGGTGTCAAACTCATGACAACGCGGCGTTACGTGACATATCGGGACTTTTTCCCCCTTCACTAAATTGGGCGGGGGCATGGCCAGCACATGACTCATCTGCCCTGCGGGCCGGGAGTTTGACAGCCTTGCTCTAGGAGATAAGATATATGTACCTGTGGTAGGAATAAATTATAGGATCTAACTTCAGTATCACAGAGAGAGGAAAAAAAAGACTTAAGGCCAATTGTGAAATTTATTAAGTTTTTAAAATCTCATATTGTTTCTGTTTTGAATTTTTTAAAGCATTATATCACTCAGAAGAGTAGAAGCTCGAGAATGTTTTACTTTAAATGGAAGTAGATTTTTAGGATTCTGAAAATATTTTGCGGTCCTTTGTGAAATTACTGCCTTGTGAATTGTTTGGTAATATTATATATTAGATATATTACATCTTTTAACCTTCTGAGACTTTATTTTTATATTTCAGAAATTTAGCCTGGTTATAGAAGCCTTGGATAATGGGCAGCCTGTAGACCTCAGGGATATGCCTCCTGCCCTGGAAAGTAAGAAAAAAAATATTTCTTCTTGGATAAAGTATGAAGAATGGCAGTTAGGCCAAAAACCTTCTGATACACTGCTATACAAACCTAAAGAATATGGAGGTTTTGGATTTACAGATTTTAAATTTTCCAGTACCTTCAAGTTTGTTTTCCAGTACCTAAAACTTGACTCGGGAAGCAAATATGGGTTTTTTTCATCTATTTTATTAGGTTACTCTGTAAACATTGCACATATGTCCTTAAAAGACTTCTACATGATTCTCAATCCTCTTTATTTTTGAACCCGATTAATGCCACTTACGCAACAGGTAGTGCTCGACTTACAACCATTCATTTAGTTTGCAGTCCAAGTTACAATGGCACTGAAAAAAGTGTCTTATGACTGGTTTTCACACTAAAAATCATTGCAGCATCTCCATAGGCATGTGATCAAAATTTGGGCTATAGGCAACCAGCCTTTATTTATGACAGTCACAATGTCCCGGGCTCATTTGATCACCACTTGTGACCTTCGCAGCTGGCTTCCAACAAGCAAAGTCAATGGGGGAAACCAAATTCATATAACAACTGCATGATTCACTTAGCAGTGATTCGCTTAACAACTGTGGCAAAAAAGTCATAAAATGGGGCCCAACTGAACTGTCTGGCTTAGCAACAGAAATTTTGAGCTCCAATGTGGTCACAAGTCGAGGACTACCTATATGCTGTGGACCATTTGTATTATTATTCATAGATATGCTTAAGCATAAATCTGGATGCCCTGAATATTTTCAGTGCTCAAGGTGTGTAATCTCGTACCTAAGGTGTGTTTGTTAGTTGCCTCTGTTTCTGTTTTGTTTCGAATAAATATACCTTTCTGGTTTTTCCTCCCTCTATCTAGAAGCCATTGCCTCTATTTTGCATCCATGCAGTTGTAGCTACTTGAACAGCCAACAAATTATTAAAATTAATTTTAGTTAAAGGGAACTTTTGGATATTTGGTAGAAACCTCTTAAGTAGACTGTTTTAATCTGTGGTATTCTTAGTGCTGATTTGTTTGCTTGAGGTCTTATTAAATTGTGCTCCAATTAAACTGAATTTATTACTTCATTATTTCCTGACTTATTATGAAATGTAGCCAGATATTTTCTTGGTCTTTATAAATACTCTTTTCAGAACTTGAAAGTCCAGAAGACGTACAGATTCCCTCAATACAAACTCCATCTGTACCTGTGGAAAATTGTCAGCTTGTAACTAAACCAGATTTTCAAGGTTATGAAGATCCAGGTGAGATATGCCCCTGTAATTAGCTATAGTATTAAAATTACAAACACAGTTGCTTTGTTGTTGTTATTGTGGGTGTGGTTGTTATGGCTGTCTTTAAGGGCAACCTTAAAACAAACATATTGCAAAAAAGTAAAGCTTCTTTTAGCTTTTTTTTTTTTTGAACAATAAGTAATACTGGTTTGATCACAGCAAAAGAAAGAGGTACACGTTCCATGACTGTGCTCTTTTGGTATGTTTTTTGTATGCATTTCATAGGTTCCCAACAGCAGCCAAAAACGGTGCTAGAAGCTCTGAATCAGAGGTTGGAAAAGTACAAATCAGCAGCAGCTCAAGCCAAAGCAAATGGTGATGGCCGGAAAAGCAGGATGCATGAGAGAATAGCCAAGGTTAAAAACAAAAATAGGAGTGGCGTTGAGTTGATGCTAGCAATAGTTCCCTGTTTCTAATGTCTTTCCTGTGAGGCATAGATTTAACATCTTTTCACCAAAATATAATTGATTGTTTTCTGCTTTTTTTAAAACTACAAATCGGCCTTGAATTAGACAGAGTGTTAAACTCTTAACTACAGGTAGTTCTCAATTTATGGCAAAGATTGGGACCAGAATTTATGTCGTTAAACAATACGGTTGTAAAGTGCAACCGTGTCACTCAGAAATCGCAATTCCTGCAGTCCGGGTAGCTTTTGTTAATTGAATTCCATGATTGTTAAACAAAACAACTTCCTACTAGCTTCCCACAACTAAGCCCACAGGAAATTGGAAGTCCCAAGTGGCTCATAAGTAGACCGGCAGACAGTTAAATGGCTGCTGCCAGGTACGGGAGAGCATGAAAGTGGAAGGGAGGTATGGCAAGGCTCACAGAGAATTTGTGGGGGTGCCTAAGGTTGCAGGAAAAGCACAATGTGTGTTGGAGAGAGTACAGAGGGTTGCAAAAGAGGCACAGAGAGGGGCTGCAAGGGAGGCACAGTGAAGGTATGTGAGGGAGTGCAAGGGAGGTACAATGAGAGTACGCAAGGGGTTGAGCAAGGCTCAGTGAGGGTGCAAGCAGGGCACTGAGGCTCAGGGAGGGTCTATGGGGATATACAAGTGGCCAGCGAGGCTTAAGCAACATCCAAAAACAGCGCTAGAAAAGCCTTGCAGTAGCAGTTGGAAAAGTACAAATCAGCAGCAGCTCAAACCAAGAGGTGCTGGAAGAGGGTATGGCGGTGGGAAAGACTTCCCCCGGCAACTTGCAACTTTCTCTGCTGGTTTCCCTTTTGACTTTCTGGGGAAGCCAACAGGGAAGGTCACAAATAACAATTCCATGATTACGGGAGTGCTGGGACGGTCATAATCATCATTTGTTCAGCATCGTCATATAAAAGGTTGCTGAATGAATGGGCATAAATTGAGCATTGCCTGTATACAGCAGGTCAGTGCAGTGGTTTGCCATTGCCATCTTCCTAGGACTGAGCTGTTGACTTATCCAAGGTTGTTCAGCTGGCTTTCTTGCCTAGGGAAGTGGGAGCCAGGTTTCCCATCTCCCATTCTGACATCTTAACCACTAGACCAACCTGGCTCCTTTCTTTTCTGTATAACACAACATAACATGGTATGAAAATGTGCTTTCATACTGAACTAGAATAGTGTGCCCCTTTACAGAAGAGTAAGCTCCATTGCACTTAGTGGGACTTAATTCTGAATAAGCAGAACACCAAATTAAATCACAAAGACATGGGTTAATATTCTTTGCCAAAAAAGTCCAGTGACAATTGTGTACTGTGTAATGCAAGTGTTTTCTTAGAGTTCATGCAAAAGTTTCATGGTCAAATTGTGTGTTTCAATGAATCCCTGAGTGAACAGAACTTCATGATACAAAGTTAAATATAGCATTTTTCTACCAATCTGAACACATACTTCATATTTATGTACCTAATTTTTGCATGCAACGCTATGAGACAAACTCTTCTGTCTTGTTCCAAGATAATTTTCAGAAGGTATATTGATTTCTGGCAGCAGATAAGGAATAAATATGTATTTTCTCTCTCTAAACAACATATCTGATTGCAGCAATATCAAGATGCCATAAAAACACATAAAGCAGGAAGAAAAGTTAATTTTGCTGAACTACCAGTCCCCCCTGGTAAGTAACTATCAGGGTTGTGCATAATGAGAAATATCCTAGCATAAACATTTTCTATGTGCCAAATATATTTTAGCAGATTCTGCCCTGTTGTGAGACTGAGACAGCATTACAAAACATGCAGAAAAATTTGCCCTGCTGTTACCTCTAAATCATGGGAATAGTTTTAACAACAAACAAATGCTTGAAAGTTTTACTTCCTTAAGGATCTTTATCCTTAATGTATTGGCAGAAATTGTAAAACTTGCTATTACCCCAAATCAACCCCCCTCTGTTCTGCTATTGTGAACACTGTGGATTTTATGGAAATGAGAACTGTGAATAACCCTTCATATATATGGTGTTCTGGAGAATGTACATTTTTCTTATATATTTCATTTATGTTGCAAAGTTTGAGGATGAATTTGCAATATTTTTACCTGGGATAATCACAAGTATTATAGTACAAATGGATAAAATTAGGTGACAAAACTAAATTCTGTCCATATATCTAAAACCATATAGTTAATATGGGAAAGCTGCCCTATGTATAAACATAACGGATGTAGAATGTCATTCTGATTTTCAATATTCATATTTTTTTTTCATTTAGCATAAATTAAATTCAAAAAAAATTTGTCAGAATTTTTGCAGAGATACTATTAATTGTTGGGATTTGTTTTGTGGGCTATCATTGTAGTCCACAAACTTTTTAAGATCTTGAAACTTTTAAATGTACCTAAAATGTTAAACTCTTTCCCTTTTAAAATCATGATTTCCTTAAATGTTTGTGGTTTATATTTCTTCCTTCTTTTGAGACTTGTTCGTTGAATTTTGTTAGGATTTCCTCCAATTCCTGGAATGTCTCCTATAGATGGTCATGGCACAGTTTCTGGAATGCTGGAAAATGCTAACACATTGATTAAGATGGAAGAGGAGGAAGAAACAACCAATGACAAAGATCATGATGATGATGAGGTATATTACTAAAATAGATATGAGCTTAACAGAGACCCAGTTTAGTCTAGAGCATGGGTGTCAAACTCGCGGTGTCACATTGCCATCACGTGACATTTCACGATGTTTTTCCCATTCACGGAGCTGGGATGGGCGTGGCCTGTGCATGACACATCTGGCCCGCGGGCCACCAGTTTGACACCCCTGGTCTAGAGGTTAAGGCACCAGGAGACTGAGTTCTGGTCCTGCCTTAGACATGAAAGCCAACCGGGTTACTTTGAAGCAGTAATTCTCCCACAGTCACAGTGTCAAGCTCGGCCAAAAATCTGATAGGTCACTTCCTGTCACAGCCAAAGGACAAACACTTGTTGATTCAACAAAAGTGGACCCTGAACTTGCAGGGAAAATGTTAGGAAGAAAAAAAAATAGTTTAATCCTACAGTTCTTTTAGTGATGCATTGATACAGATTTTTGTTTTGATTTAGGACATGAAGGATCATGAAAATGTGGTGGTTTAAGGTTGAATATTATTCTTGCCTTGTTAATGTCAGTTAAGACTTAAAGTTTGAGTTCCTATTACTAGTTCATCATCTCATCAAACCTATATTGAACATTGGAGTACTCCAAATCCACCCTCCTCCACTCTGACACCTTCCAAAATATGTTGAGCTGAAATTTACAAAATTCCCCTGCCAGTATATGTTATGGGAATTTTGGAAATTATAGTTTAGTCTTTTGGAAAAACTAAACTGGAGAAGGATGCGTTCGATCATTCTGTGAAAAGCCACATTTTAAGGATGAGGCCTCTCTATTTTGGACAACCCCAGAACAGCCGTTTGCTGAAATGGGATCTATATGTTCACGATTGGTCGTTTTCCTATACTCAATTTTCATGCACGTGGCTTTTAATTTCTGTTTCATTTCTGTAGGGTGAATCTTCCACACAGGCTCCAGCTGCCCCAAAGCCCACCCAGCTACCTACGAAACCTGTGCAAATTGTTCAGCCACTAGTGGTGCAATCTACTGTAATCCAGGAAGACTCTCCTTCAGAGAAAGATCATTTCCTGCCTATCTCTGGAATAGCATCAGAGAGATCCCCATCTACTGAGCACCTCCCTGGTAAAGTTTTCAGAGAGAGCTGACTGTCCAGCAGTCATATATATATATTTTTGTTTGTACCATATTGTGATAATAAAAACAGCTCTGATATGTTAGACCAAATGGGCAATTTGAATCCCAACTGCACATGTGACCCTCCATCCCCAACCCCTTTTCTTTGTAGCTCTGGAGCCATTTTTATTTATTTATTTTATTTATTTTGTCGCATTTCTATGCCGCCCAATTCCCTCTGAACTCTGAATTTTAATTACAACGGGCATGTTTTCTCACAATTTTTGAGTTGAGAAGTGTGCAAAAATTGTAGTGGATGCCCTAAAACAGTACAATACAGTTTAAACTTCTGAAAAGGAAAAAAGAAAAAGTGGGGGGGCAGGAAGGAACCAACAGAAAATTTGTAGTACACCCCAATCTGCATCATGGTTAGACCTGCTGCAGATTCTCAGGAACAAAAGGTGGTTTACCCCTGCTGTCGGTTGGGCCAGATCCTCACCTGAAACATTTTTTAAACTGAGGAACTTTTTTGTTTCCTTTCAGCCAAGGAGCATCTTGAATTTCTGGAGAACAGAAAAAAGCAATACCTCAAAGCTGCAATTCAGGCAAAGAAGAAAAATGATCTCGAACAAGCCAAGGCCTACCTGAGAACAGCCAAGAGCTTAGATCCAAAAATTGAGATGGCCAAAAATGGCAAATTGGTGGATATTTCAAAGGTTAGAACTACTGGCCTATTTTGAATGCCTATATGCACTGTTGCTGTTAGAAATAATTATTGTTCCTTTGTTTGGAACAGTTAAACTGGGTGGTGAAGAAAAAGGTAATTTCATGGTGGCATTCTCATATAATTCAGGGTTTTTGAAGCCATGGTTTCTTAAAAGATGAGTTAATTGCAAGTTCTCACAAATGTACACTGTCATAGATACGGAGTTAGTTCAAAACATTTTGGGCTGAAAAGGTAAAGAATAATATAAACAACCCTTCCCCTTTCCACACTCAGGAATCAACCTAAATATTGCTTCACAATTGCTAATGGAAAGTGTTATTCCCAAAACTTTAGGAAAGATGGGGCAGGCAAAGTTCCTCACAGCCTCAATTACTGGGGTTCACTCAGCATTCTCATAGATGGATCACTGGCCTTTGAAAGCAATTTGGTGTCATGTAGCACCGCATTCTAGTGTTGCCTGCTAGTCCAAGAAAACAGATACAGGTCATCCTCAACTTATAATCACAACTGGGACAGGGACTTCCATCATTAAGTGAGCCTATTGTTAAGTGAGTGGCACCCAATTGTACAACTATCCGGCTTCCCTCGTTGACTTTACTTGTCAGAAGCCAGCTGTGAAACAGAGATCACATGATCCTGGGACACTGCATCCTTCCTAAATATATGCCAGTTGCCAAGAGCCCCAATTTTGATCCTGTGTCCAAGGGAACACTGTGATAGTTGTTAAGTGCAAGGACCATTTGTAAGTCACTCTTTTTAGTGCTATTGTAACTTTTGAACCATCACTAAACGAATGGTCGTAAGTAAAGGACTACCTGTATATTGTACCACATGAGCCCTTGAGATCAAAGATGATATTCTAAGAGAAGTAGCCCTTTTCTCCCCAATATTTTCCTGTCTCCTCTGAATGGCCTCTCTTTGTCTCAGCAACACTTTTTCCAGGGAATCTCTGACATATTCTGTGTTCTGCTGTACAGCTGCCTTCACCTCCTACGGATGATGAGGGTGATTTTATTTTCATACATCATGAAGACATTAGACTTTCTCAGAAAGTAGAAGAAGTTTACATTCAGCTCATCAATCTCCTGAAAGACCAGCATGAGGTAAGCGGACGTGGTCTAAACTGTAGTTCACTAGAAAGTGTCTGGAGTCAGAATCACATCCTTTCTCGTCTCAAACCTCTCCAGTCTAGCTGTTCTGTCCCCCTTCCCCACACAGGCAAACAGACAACCAGGCACACCTGCCAAGATTTTATTAAGCAAGCAGACTAGAAACCCTTGCAGATAAGAGTTTTGGCAGTAAACTGCGAAATGCCTGCCAAGTCAGTTTTCACTCACAGTAAGCAAGAGAGAGTTTATCCTCAGTCTGGTTCAGTAGCAAAAAGTAATCCACGAAGCAAGAGTTAGCCAAGGTCCAATCCAAATATGCACAAGCCAGATTTCAGGTGACGCGATGTGACTCTCAGGTTTTTAACTTTGACCATCACAAAGCCTGAAGAGCAATCACACCAACTTTTATTCCTTGTGGGGTGTGGCTCAATCTTTGGCCCTCCCACACCTCTTTCATTGCTGCGCATGCTTCTCCCTCCGACGCTGCCTGGGATCAAGCCAGGATTCATCATCCTCGCTCCCTATCTGTTGTTGTTCCGATATGCTTTCCTCCTGGCATATCCAAGCTGTTCCTCTTGGCCTTCGGATGGAACCTGAGGCATTGCCAGAGAGGAGGGTCCTGGAGAGGGAGGCCTTGTCAGTTCCTCCCCATCACCTTCTGAGTCCTCTTCCTCTGTTAGGATAGGCTCGGGAGTCGGGGTCACAACACCAGCGAAGCAAAAAGGTGGCATTCAGAGGAGACCTGGTCTTCATCTTCGCATACAGCTTTGCTTTGGAATGCTTTTGGTACCAATAAAGGAGAATATTTGGAGCTGTAGTTGAAATGAAGGGTCTTGGTTGCTCTCTTGAGACAGCACTGATGGTGTTACCTAGTTTGAGTAATGAAATGTCTGCAAGAAAACAACCAAGCTCAGAGAGCACCCAATGTTTTGGTTTAATTTGGGAGTGCTCAAATTGTTTCAGATGGAAGGATTCATCAGACTAACCAACTTGAGGGCTGCATTCCAAAAGTAGATTCCATCTCTGTTAGTCAGGTTACCCTTAATATTTTTTAAAGCTTCAAAAATGCAAATACAAAAAGGGTGAAATCATTCAGACCCATCCCCCAAATGACCTGAGTTCCTGAGGCTGCAAAAGGATGCTGTGAGTCTGTACTTTTTTGCACTCCTGATTTAAATTTTGGCTTCTTTGATCCAGGCAGAATCACCATGAACTTTGCACCAGGTTTTTTAGAAACTACAGTTCCAAAGAATCAAAATTCACTCGTGTTGGCAATTTTTTAAAGAAATGTTTCTGTTTCCTTATCTATAGTCATGTCTCAAAATGAAAAGAGTATAAACCACATGATTATGAGTTCTGCTCTCGTGTATGGTGGCAAACTAGGTTTTATAATTATGTCTAAAATGAGTCTTCCTGTTCTCTGCTTAGGCTTGGAATTCTGTCATCCAATGAGAAACTACAGCCCATTTCAGTGGTATTTTCCCATCAGTTTCCTTCAATTTTTCTATTATCATTTCTTCTCATTTAATTGTAGAGAAAATGGAGCTAGACCTCCTTTGGGGAAAGGCGGAGTTTACAAACTTTTAGAAAAAGATAGAAGCCTAATCAGATGCTTCACTCTCCCTTATCAGGCCAAGTTGCAAGTAGATTAAATACCACCCAACAGCACGGTGTCATCCTTGCTCCACATTTCATTCATATACACTTAACTGCCTTATAAATTCAGAGTAATTTGAGGGAGCTAAAAAGATTGGGGTTGGAATTTTGTGGGTGTGTTTTTAGCTTTTTGCAAGCAGGTAGAAATCACTAAATGTGTAATCCCGAAGAATGTAGCAGTATGATTGCTTGGTTGTAATAAACCAGAATTCTGCACATCGGACTGGATAAATTTCCTTTCAAATCATTTTCAAACATTTGTTCTACTTTCCATTAATAGAAATGTATGCAGTATTCCAAACAATTTATGCATCTGGGAAATGTAACTGAAACATCAAGGTAGGTTTGCAGTTCGACATATTTTGTTATGTGTGGTAACATTAAAAATCTGGGGGAAAATATGCATGTAACTTGGGAGAGCTTGCAGTAGATTTTCTTTTCTTGTTATAAGTTTTGGTTTCTGTTGTTTGGAAGAAAACTGTTTCTTCTGCCTTCTATCTGAAGCTTAGGGGAATTTTCTTGGTATGCTTTGTATGGTACTGGACATAGCATTTGGCATATTAACCTGGCTTTGTAGATACATTTATGCAGGTCTTCTTTGCTTCCCTATAGAAGCTGATACATTTTTTTAAAAGAAGCATTTATTTCTGTTGAGAAAAAAAGAAAATGCTATAAGATGATGCTTGTTCTCAGTAGGGGTTATTTTTTAGTATGTCTATTAAAATAGTATCTTTAAAATAAACTGCCCAATTGATTGCAACCCTGTTTAGTTAATCTACCAAATAAATGTTACAGACTGTGTAAAATGTATTTAATTGCCACATGTTTTCCATAAATATGTACATAATTTTAGTGTCTTATTAAACTAATGTGTAATAGGAAATTTGATTTGAAGCAAATTGCAGAATTTTGTAGAGAACTCTCATTGTTTGCTTGTTGAAAAATGGCCCCATCAATAATGCCCAGTTTTGCAGAATATCCCAAGTGAAATGTTGTAACCTATATAAAAGTATTTAATGGCTAAATGTTATTCCAAAAATATTGAAGCAATTTTAATAAGTTTCATACGTATATAACTTTTCTACAAGATTGATAGCATCTATCTTCTGTGTAAATCAGTATTTTTCAAACTTGGCAACTTTAAGATGTATGGAGTTCAACTCCCAGAATTCTTCAGCCAGCATGAATTCTGTGCATTGAAGTCCACTCATCTTAAAATTGCCAAGTTGGAAAAAAAACTGATATAAACTACCTCTCTTAATCTGTATCTGAGCACCAGTTCTAACCAATTTAGGACTGTCAATGCCAACTCGGGATAGCTACAATTTTCTTCAGGAGATTTCTTCAAGGGTATCTAGTTCCTGCTACTGTCTGCGTAATCTCTTTGCTTTATATATTTTCCTTTATCAACCAAGCTTTTTCCATACCCAGTACAGTATTAAATATATATCTATTGCAAATTGGTCTTAAATGTTTGATTTTCAAATCCATCATTAATAGAACCTGAGTCACTATGATTGTTGTTTATCAGCGTTAGTACCATCACTTTTAGTTTCTGTCAAGATCTTATCAAGGAATTTGAGAGTTGGGACTCTATGCTTATCAATACTGGACAAGAAATAAAAACTATTCCAAAATGTACTTTTCCATTTGTCACCTCTACTCTACATCCCATTTCTTTACTCTGTGTTTCAGGTTTGAAAAGCTAGCTCAGCATTGTAAAAAGGATCTGGAGATCTTACAGCTCGCACAGAAGCAAGGGTTAGATCCTCCAAGCCATCACTTTGAAGAACGAACCTTTAAAATTGTAAGGTAGGGATGAAATTGTAAGGTAGGGATAACCAAGGGCTAAACTTCAGCAGTAATAAGATTGCAAAGCTCTTGTTCCTGTACCTTGATGAATTTTATGAATCCCTTCTGAAAAATGTGGGAGTAAACAGTCTAGAATTCTATGGCCTTCTGTATTGATATTTCTAAACCTTAAAGCTACATTTTTAAATATATACATTTCAGAGCAGAATGAAGCATTAGAAGAAATTATGTAGCTGTCAGCTAAATCCATGTTGAGTCCAAATCTTCTCCTCTTGACAATCTCCCTGCAATTCTGTTTTATGTGCCCATAGCATGTTATGATTTTCCCCATAATTGGGATTTCAACATCTCTGTTACATTTGGTTTGGAAAACTTAAGGTAAAGAAGAAAATTGAGTCATTCATATATTCTTTTAATTTGCCTTGTAGAATATTTTCAGAACTCAGTAGCACAGAAATGCATCTAATCATTGTTAGAGGAATCAATCTACCAGCTCCAGCAGGTAATTCACAGCCAACATGTAATTTGGGGGAACCTTTTTCCTTTTTAAGTTTGTCCCACTTGTTTTTAAATCTCTGAATTTCATGTTCAAGAACAGTTAACTCTGCAGAATGCTTCTTGCCACCTTTATATTCCTATATAAAAGTCAGCTTTAGGGAACTGAAGGGCTTTTAGATAATATGGTGGGTCAGGAAAGAAAAAAAATAAATAAAAAGTGGGATTCTCCTGTACTGACTTCATTTCATGATAACAAGCTTAAAGAAAGTTGAATATTAAGATGATGAATATTAAACTATTCCTGCTTGGGTGACTTCTAAATTCCCTTGTGGGATTGAAGAGCTATAGTAATACCTAAATTCTGAAATCCCTGTTCAAACTCCCCCCCTGATTTTCCAGGGGTTGGGTTTGATCTAATTATTGCAATGGGATTACTTTGACAAGAAAATATTAAAAGTACAAACACAAGTGCAGTGTCTTAAATTGGGCTGCATTGAATTACAACATCTGAAAACTACTAAAGTGGATCAGAGCCAGCAACTGCAAATGTAGCTCATAGTTATTGCTTCTAGCAGTAACTTTATAGATGTTGATCTCATGTCATCTGTAAAGGTTGAGCGCCTTAAAATTGGCAAAGTACTTGGATCTAACAAGCAAGCATCCTGATAATCTACTAATTATTGTTTTCTGTGGAATGGCTGTTGCCATGAAGAAGCTTATACTATATACTCAACTGGTTTATTCTTTTTACCCAGGAGTGACGCCTAATGATTTGGATGCTGTTGTGAAATTTGAATTTCATTATCCTAATACAGTAAGTATACAAACTTACGATCAAGGCCTCTGTTAACCTGTTGAGTATTTATTACATGCTAAATCTAGGAATTGTTTTTTAATGTTATTTTTTTCTGGGTATTCAAACATACAAACTCTGGAGAGTGAATATAAATAATAAATACGGATTCATACTTTTCTCCTCCACAGCCTGATTGACAGGATAATGCTGATGAGCATAGCAATAGCACTTAGACTTATATACTGCTTCATAGTGTTTTGCAGCCCTCTCTAAGTGGTTTAGAGAGTCAGCATATTGCTCCCAACAATCTGGGTCCTCATTTTACCCACCTCGGAAGGATGGAAGGCTGAGTCAACTTTGAGCCTGGTGAGATTCGAACTGCCAAACCTGCTAGCAATCGGCAGTCAGCAGAAATCAGCCTGCAACCGGACTTTCTTGGTTTTTCCTTGAAAATGGTTTGCTTCTCATCCAAGAAGCTTCTTCTGAAGATGCTTCTTGTATGAGGAGAGAAATGTTTTCAAGGGAAAAAAACAAACCAAGGAAGTCCAGAATTGCCTTTTGAAAAGCACCTTTGGGACATATCCAGATTACAGAAGAAAACCAGGAGAATACTGAGTAAGATTTGGGAAAACAGAAGCAATTTTCATAATCAGTGGGGAACTTGAGAAAAGAAACAATGCTGGAAATAAGAAAGATTACTCGTGAAAAGAAAGCAAGAAAGAAGGTTATAGGAGGTAGTCAAATAAGAAAAAGAAAAAAAGACAATAGGTTAATAAGCCAAGTGATGCTGTCAGGAAACTTTCTCAGAAGCCAGAGATTGTGGGGGCCTGGAGAGGGAAGGAAGACTTAGTGGTATGAATTCTAGGACCTCTCAGAAGGCAGAATTTGCAATTTTGCCCCTGAGTGGGAAGCACTTCTCCACTTAGAAGCGGTATACATTTGGCAGGACATTCATTCATTCATTCATTCATTCATTCATTTGACTGGTTTGCTGTCCATCTTGTCTATATAACTGAAGACTTATCAATGTCCTTCAGTTGATGTGGGCTTTCATGTGCTTTGGGCTGGGTTATTTACCAGAATGTCTGTTTGAAATTATTCATATACATTCTAAAAGATCTAGAAGAGTGGGCATACCCCAGATTCTTTCTATCTACAAATAACAACCCAACAACCATATATTTCATGGTTGATATACAATCACTTCATCCTGCTAGAATATTCCATGCTTTCTTTTGATTTGAAATGTAAGAAAAAAATAAGGCTGCATTCTAGCTAGTGTTCAGTAGTTTCCCTCCCTTCACTGGTTTTTGGAAGCGTTTAATCAGCCCTGGACTATGAGACACTCTTCTCAATTCACAGGTCACTATTTTTAGCCTCTTCAATGAATTATAGACATTTTACTTGCGCCACTGTGGTTCATTTTTCCAGAATAAAAACATACAAAACCTTACAAATCTATCATGCTGAGGTACGGGTTAGTTTAGTTGCTTCTTAAATAAATATTTTTACTTGTATTTCTTTTTTTCCCAAAACCAGGAACAAGCTCAGAAAAGCAAAACATCAGTGGTTAAAAATACCAACTGCCCAGGTGTGTGCATTGGGTTTTCTTTTACATTTGATGAGAAGCAGAGCCTTCTAATGAATGGTTATTTCAGAACCAGGTGAAAGGGATAATTCTGTTTGACTGTCAGCTCTGTTAACCAAATATTGTTGACTGCAGCCTTTCCTAACCTGGCATCCCTTCCAGAGGTTTTCATTTTAAAAATCTGAGCCAAGACCTGTTGATGTCAGAAGCAAAGCTTAAATGAAATCCTTTTAACTGGAGATCATTTAGCCTTAGGCTTGAGATCTTATACTGGTTATAGGACTTTAGCAGGTGTTCTATGATTCTTACAGCTATTTAGCATAAATCTTATAGCTTAGAATCGCCTTAATAAGATGGGTGGCATAGAAGTCTAATAATAAATAAATCCTATAGCATGTCTTTTAAAAAATTGCTTAGATTTATAAAGATCAAAGTGATGTCACTCCGCTTGTATTTCAGATGTTTAGATGTTTATGGAATAACATTAAGCTAAAAAATAAGGTAAAATTAAGGTACAATCCAGAAGCTCAGGGGATCCCAAGTTATACAAATCGTGATAACTTTGATTCCTTAAGCAATCATTTTTCTGCATAGGCAATATGGCACTTTCATTGGGTCATACATAAAAATATAAACGTGAAAATACCAGCTTTTGCAAAGATTCCTGAAATGGATTCCTTGTTTAACCTGGGAACTGCCTGTGGAAATATGATGTTGGTTAAGTTGCAGAACTAAACTAAACTCATAGTCATGCCGTGCAAAGTGGCAAAATATCTGTTTCTTTTGGACCACTGGCTACATGTTCTGCTGGAGATCTGAATGACTCCAGAACCTTTTAACTGTTCCAGGTATTTTATTTTCTGCAACTTTCTTTAAACTTGTAGAATATAATCAGCTATTCAAGTTGACCATTAATCGCAATCACAGAGGTTTTCGAAGAGCAATTCAAACCAAAGGGATCAAATTTGAGATTTTTCACAAAGGGTAAGTGTTCATGTCCAGGGGAGGGCAAATCAGTTAGTTGTATGAAACAGAACCAAAATGTTCTGTTTGAAAAAAGGGGGGACACATTCTGTGACTATTGACTTTTGGAAGTCCTGCTGTGCGTCAAGGAAAACAGGCAGAGAATAATCTTTATGGTATAGTTAATCAAGAGTGGACAGTTAGATGGGTGGAATATACAGTTAATAACATAAAAAGAACTAAGGTGCTTGACATTGTCCTGAAAGGAACCCATAGCCAACAAGCCAAGTTGTAAAATGCTTTTACCAAGTCCCAGCCCCTAGCTCTGTGTATGTGTGAAAGAGAGAAAGAGAATGTGAATGATGGGAGGGGGGGGGGGGGGGGAGAGGGAAGGGAAGGGAAAGGACCGCTCATGTCTATTTCTCCTAACCCATTTGGCAGTAAGCTGTGACCATTATTAGCATAAAACATGCAGTTGGTCAGCTTTCTTCTAGTTACCTGTATTTTATAGCCATATTTGAGTCCAAAGAAATTAATGAACCAAAGATTGTCATTTCATATCCTGAATGAGTATAGAATGTTGTTGCTGCTTCCCACCCCAGTTGTTATGGGAGCTTAATTCTGGTTTTGATTATTTCCTTTCCCCAGGTCCTTTTTCAGGAGTGACAAGCAAGTGGGAGCAGCACATTTGAAACTTGACAAATTGGAATCTGAATGTGAAATTAGAGAGATCGTTGAGGTACAGTGCCAAGCTTTTTGAACAGAACTATATTAAAATGGTATTTTCTTTGTATCATTTTGTATTCTGAAGATATTCTATAAAGTGGGATTTTTATCCTTGGCAGTTCATTGATAACGTTTTTCCTCATTCCCTTACATTGTCTTTGCCTATATGCTGATTCCAAAATAGTTGGAGAATTTATCCATGTCTTTATGTGGACAAGAAAATCTATTGTAATTTTCAAATAATGTTTGTGTTGAATGGCTTGGTACAAGAATGAAAGAATTATGTGCTAACCAACATAGTTCACTTTCCTTAATCACATACTCATCTGCATATTTCTGTGCAAACTAAATGCAGAAGTTGACTAGAAAATCAAATCACAATCCATACTGTATATAGAATTGGACATCTTAATGTGATACATTAATAGATATTTTGCTGTTTCCAAATAAGATTTCTGATATAGTTGTTCATTAATCTGTAAAATGCTTTAGTGTGTTCAAAGCCACTTCAATTATCTTGGAATTTTGTTGTTTTGTTTCAATTATGTCTTTTCTGTCTTAAGGTTTTGGACAGTAGGAAGCCTACTGGAGGCAAACTAGAAGTAAAAGTAAGACTTAGGGAGCCACTTACTGGGCAAGATCTTCAGACAATTACAGAAAACTGGCTAGTCCTTGAACACTAATTCTGCTCAAGGTAGAAGTGTTTATCTTTTCTCTGTAACCCTATAGGTGGAAAAAATGATTTCAGTCCAGTCTTTTACTTGGAATAAGTGTTTTTCATATGCAGATCTGTAACTTCACTTTTTTTATTTAAAAATACTTTTAGCTTGTATGTTTTTATCATTTCTCTATTACTAAACTCTAAAAAACACCCAAGTAAATTATTCAAGTGGATCACTGCTATCCAACATCAAGCAGTGATAATGCAGTCAAATATATTGTTAGAGATACATGTAAGGAAGTAATTAAAATTTCCCACTACAAATAATTTTTATGGAATTGCATTTGAATTGTATGGTGGAAAGTCAGCTATTTTTATTTACAGTCATAGGATGTTTCTTTATTATCTCTTATTTATAAAACTATGCTGACTTTTTCTTCCCTGCACCCACAGATCCAGGAATGCTAAAAGCTGCAGAATGGACTTTACATGGAGTTTCTGCAAGCACCAAAGATGTTCAGTGAATGCACTACTAAACATAACATCTTTATTTTCATAACTATCATATAGTATGAGTTGGTAAGCTTTGTAAGTCTACTACTAGGAATGAAGGTACTGATACACAAAGAGACTGACCTATTTTAACCTTTCTTGAGGCTAAAATTGTTGGTAATACATAAATGGTACTTGTTAATGTGACAGCTGACTTGAGCAAACAAAGGACATGTTGGTAAGTGTGGAGAAAAGTTTAATAAATAGCAGTATAATTAAGATACGATGCAGCTCCAGTGTTATATAACCTGCAATTAAGATGTGTTTCCGACCCATGGAATAAATGGATAGTCTTGTTTACTGAAGTGTAGGTTAAGCAGCTGTGATTGTATCTCTTTAAATTGCCTGCAATGAAGATATTAAGTTACTGTACATCTCTTCATATATGCATCCATGTTGCTCAAGTGTGACTAGAGCACAAAACTTTTCAAAGGGGAGCCTGTATCAAATGTAAGATAGTTAATAGTTCCTTTTTAAATTCTCATTTGTATTCCTTTTGCTCTTCTGTCAACTGAGGCGGGAGTAAAACTGTTTACTGTTTAATATCAAGATTTTGATCTTGCTTCAGCAAATACAGTAGATACAGAACAATTGGACTGAAAGTGAAAAACAATTGTTGCCTGCTCCCTAAATAGAACAAGCAACTAGGGATCCAAATTATCTTTCTTTTTCTCCAGTTTCATGGCTTCCAGCAAGGGAGTTGCAGAGGATTTCCACAATATGTGTGTGATTTCATACATACACTTAAGTCTGCCATGCAGCCAGCATTCATTTCTGTCTTAAGTCAGTGGAGACAATGCAGCATTCTGTTGTAATTTTAATAAATTTAATATACAAAACTACATGTTGAAAATAAAAATATAATATGCAGTCTTTGCAGTGTTAACTGAATTTTAAAAGTACATTTTTTTCTTTAAACAAGTACTCGGTTCTTAACAATATGATAATCTTAAAGTCATTTAAAGGCTGTGGTTGAAGCAAACCAGTCAATAGAATTTTGCACAAACATAGCCCAAACAAATGATTTTCTGCAGAGGGATGAAAAGTTCAACCTTTCTCCATTTGTCAATAACTTTAATGCAAAGCTAAAGCTTGCTTCTATGGTGAAACGGATGCAGCTAATAAAGTAAGAATCTACAGCAGTTGTAAAGAGCAATTGTATTAACTTTGGCAATTCAGCCTGTAAAACAATGCTATTGCAGAGGAGAGAAAGCTTATAAGGAACTTGAGTTTATGTGCAAGGAAAAGAAAGAACAAACTTAAAATTGCTTTCCAAGACCCTTGTTTTGCACATGATTTCACAGGTGCTCATTAATGTCTGTCCAATACCCTCTTGCATGGCTTTACATTGAACAACATATATAGGTTTAGCATTACATGACCTATTTATGGGGCTAACCTTTAATTGTTAGAAGATTCATTTTCTGTCCTTCAGTTCGAGGCTTTGATCTAATTCCCTTGTCATCTTTTCTGCTAGTTGCAGTTTAGCATCAGCTGTGTTATTTTTTTTACAAATTTAAGGATGCAGAGGCAATTCATTCTAAAATGAAATCTACACATGTTCATGTATATGGCTATCTACAGAGAAAAATTAGTTATAGCTGCCACTGTTTTCCATACTTGAATTGCAATATAAATTTGCTAGTCCATTGTCTAATCTTCATTTAGTAAAGGTCAGTCTTTTATCTCCTTGCACATGGATGATAGCTACTCATTTGGATAGCACTGTCCAAATGATATCTGAATTTATTTTCTCAATCTTTTGACAACTTTCTGCTTGTTACTGTTTTCTCAGGAAATGTAGTGTTAACAGGAAAATGCTCACATTCTCTTGCTGACTGTCACTGCCAGCTTGATATGTTTTTGCAAGAAGGTTCAACCTGCTTGTCTGCTCAGAGTTCAGTTCCAGTGAGGCAAGGTGCAAGCTTTCTAACTTGCAGCTAAAGCAAATCATGGAACAGTAGGCAAACTTGCTAGAATTCTCAGAGGATAGCTTTATATAGTGGTGCTACTATAAAGTGCAAGGTTAATGCTATGGACTGTTTAAGTAGAATACACACCTATCAATCAAAATTAAAAAGTGTGTTCCTTTAAAAGAAGATCAGCTGAAAAAAAACAGCAATTTCATGTAGTTGCTCATTTAAGACTGAAGAAACCTGCCAAAGGCATAAGACTTACTAAAGTGCAGAAAAGAAAAGAAAACTCTTACAGCAGATTTGCCAATTTCATTCTTAAATGAGACAAAAAAAAGAAAAAGGTAAAGCACATAAAATGCAAGCTTAATTTACATACAATTTTTGGAAAGATTTCTGCTTTGGGCAGATGTAAAAGGTATCTTCCTGATCTGTGTCTTTCTTTCTGAACCTCTCTGAAGAATAGCCCAGCATGTCCTGGAGGTACGCTGACCAATAAAGTGGTCACAATAATGTAAACAATATATTTTAAATGTCTAGAGAAATTAACCATAAACAGCAGTAGAATGAGGTCAGAATGGAGGTCTTGATTGTTTCTCCATAATAAGTTTATCTACAAAAATTACATGTTGACACATGTCTTTTCCTTATTCCCCAAGTGGTCTCTGCATTCTTTTGAGCATCAAAATACATGACTGCAATTGCCTTAAAACATGACCATGACTGGTTTCTATTTCTATTCATAACAGATGTGTGTTAGCTGCAAAGATAGCATAGCCATTTTTTGTAACATAGAAGCTGCCCTGATCCTGTTTGTTGACAAATGCATAGACAATTCAGAATTATGGAACAACTGTTCTCACCCACCCACCCCACCCAACCCCTCACAATAGTGTTAACTAAAAGCTTAATTTTCCAGTTTTAAAGTGCAAATGATTCAGATACAACTGCTGCTGGAACAGGTCTGAAAGAAAATGGAAGTCCTTTTATGAGATGTTTTCCAGAATATAAAAAATAAGCTCCATTATGACTGGGCCCTCGCTCAGCTGGCATGCCCCTCCATGAATCACTGGAACTAAGGCACTGTCCAGATCATTCATGTACTGAACAGGCAGCGGCTGGCCATTGCTCCCAGCCTGGTAGCCAACCTAAAAAGAAAGAAAATAACATGCTTTTGAGTGGGGAGGACAGGAGCATGAAGAAACATTTATTTCACAATATTTAGAGATCAACCCAATCCTACAGGCTTTGGGTAGTTTATAGGTTAAGAAACAAGTGAAAACAAAATAAAAATAAAATAGTTGCATAGATATTTATTGGGGGGGGGGATGCTTTTACTTATTGTCTGAAGCATCAGAATTTGGTCAGGAATAGTGAGCCTTTAGAAGAGATGTTCAAATTACAATACTGTATCAAAAATAAACTTTTGCTGAGTTACCAGAAATATAATATTGTAGGCAAATGAAACTAAAGCATATCAATATTGAAAATGTGGGCTCTAAAGTGATAGCACTACCAAAAGAGACATACATCAAAGTTAGGGAATAAAGAGTGTAGAAAAGCTGATGACATAGTTTCCTGTAGGCATCCTTGACCTATGACCACATTTGGGACCAGAATTTCTGTCATTGAGCGGTGCAATTATGCGAGTCATTTAACAAGCGCAATCATTGCAAAAAAGATAGTAAAAATATGACTAATTTAGCTATCCCTTTTGCCATAGTGGTTAAGTCAATCATTGAGGTCATTAAATGAATCACACAGTCATTAAGTGAATCCAGCGTCCTTCACTGACTTTGCCAAAAGCCGGCTGCGAAGGTCACAAATGCCAATCACATGACCCTGGGACACTGCAATTGTCACAAAATCGTGCAGGTTGCCAAATGTCCTAATACAATCACATGACTGCAGGGACACTGTGACAATCATAAGTGTGAGAACCAATTTTAAGTCACTTTTTCCATCACTATTGAAACTTTGAATATTCTCTAAACAATCAATCATGTCAAAAACTACCTGTAAATATTATAGACAAAAATTATTTCAGAAAGAGGCCTCAAAATTATGCATATCATGAATACAACATAATTAGAGGTGGAGTTACTAATATGGATATATACTCTAATTACAGGCACTGGTCAACTTCAAAGGGAGTTGGAATTGACACTGAACTGTATGCATTACTCATTATGGTGTCAAGCATCATATTAATATTTCTGTTATTCATTATAGGAATCATACTTTTATCATATTTCTGTGAAAGTCTGAAAAATGGTGCCACTGTTTTAAAGAATCCACTCATTAATGTGGGCCTTAAACCAAAAGCAGGCAGAAGCCTGAAAAATTCAAGCTACTTTAATAAATATCAGAGAATTTTGGCATTTGTCCAAGGTCCAAAACTCTTCTGAAGCATTCTTAAAATATGTACAATTTTATTACTGATACTAGATCAATTCAGATTCTACATTATCTTTTGGTCCTGATCTTACAGTCTGCCTCATCCCTCTCCTCTAGCAAGGAACCTCCAGCGGATCCTATTCATTAAACAAATAGCAAAAATTCTTTTATTCATGCGCTCATACCAAATCAGCAAAAAGAATTTCCTCCAGAATTGTTACTTACTTGATCAGTATCGAGTGTAACTCGTAGACCCAGCTTGGTCATTCCATCTTCTTTCAGCAGCTTCAGGTGTGGGCATAAGGCCAGGCAGAAAGCCTTAGCCACATTCTCAGTCAGTCTGCTATGATCTGCTGGGTCACTCAGACCATTATGTTGGTCATCATTTTCCAAAAAGAAAACCTTAGCAAAAAAAAAAAGTATTCCATATGTCAGCCCCAATAAATATAATTTTTTATAATGCAGCACTACAACACTAGTTGTATATCGGAGTATATCGCTGTATATCAGTATTTGCATGACCTCTGTTGATGCCATATGCTAAATAAACAACAGCAATTTGGCAACTGAAAAACATTGACAATTTTTTAAAAATAATTCAGTTAATGGCAAGTGCAGTCTAAGAAATGAAATAAAGAGGACAGAGTAAATATGAGGCATCATGTAGTGAAATAAGATGACTCAAATGTCTTAATGTTAGAATAAAATCATTCTACTTATTTTTTTATAGACATTGTGGCACATCAAGATAGCTTTCACAATTATAAATGAAAGCTTGCCTTTAAAAATAATTACATTTCTGTTCAAGGCATCTGTTCATACCATTAGTATTATGGAAGAAAAGAAATTAGAAGATAAACATGTCTTTAAAAGTGACCTTAATAAAATTTTATAGCTGTAGTTATGATACACAAGTGTGCTTGCAGCCATTCCAACCCACACAGAAATCATTTCTCATAAATAAATATTAAGAACGAATTTGTTCACATTCAACTGTAGAATAATTGGTGGATTATGATGCAAAATCTCTATTTCTGATATCAAAGGAAGGGATTTTTCCATATAAGTATCTTTGTAAAATGTATTAATTTATTGTTGCAATTATGTACTATCTTTTTCTCTTCAAAGCTTAAGGCAGCATACATGGGGATATACCCTGATAATTATATGAAGCAGATTAAGCTGATAAAAGTCTACCTCACAATCAACCAATGAGCTGTGGTGGCGCAGTGGTTAGAATGCAATTCTGTAGACTACAATCATTGCTCACTCCAGGAGTTTGACTGGCTCAAGGGTGACTCAGCCTTCCATCCTTCCAAGGTCGATAAAATGAGGACCCAGATTGTTGGGGGCAATATGCTGGCTCTGTAAACCGCTTAGAGAGGTTTAGATTTAGGTTTATTTGATTTGTATACCGCCCTACTCCCGAAGGACTCAGGGCGGTGAACAGCCAACAATAAAATACATAAATACAAAAAATTTAAAAAACCAAATTAAATCAAATTAAATCATTTTGGCCCAGACAGATTAAAACACCCCAATAATTTAAAAACAGATTAAAATTTACATATTTAAAAAGGGAAGAGATTAGGCCAAGCCCGCCTGATGGAATAAAAAGGTCTTCACAGCACGGCGGAAGGAGCGCAGATCCGGGATCCTCCGTATCTCCGGGGGGAGCTCATTCCAGATGGTAGGTGCCCCCACAGAGAAGGCTCTCCCCCTAGGGGCCGCCAGTCGACACTGTTTGGCTGACGGCACTCGGAGGAGTCCCTCTCTATGAGAGCGTACTGGCCGGTGGGAGGCTATTGGTGGTAGTAGGCGGTCCCGTAAATAACCAGGTCCTAAGTTATGGAGCGCTTTAAAGGTGGTAACCAAAACCTTGAAGCGCACCCGGAAGACCACCGGGAGCCAGTGCAGCTCGCGCAGGAGAGGTGTTACATGGGAGCGCCATGTCGCTCCCATTACCACCCGCGCGGCCGCACTCTGCGCCAGTTGGAGCCTCCGGGTGCTCCTCAAGGGGAGCCCCATGTAGAGAGCATTACAATAGTCCAGGCGGGAGGTGACAAGGGCATGAGTGACCGTGCGTAACGAGTCCCGATCCAGAAAGGGACACAACTGGCGAATCAGGCGAACCTGATAAAAAATCCTCCCGGTCACGGCCGTAAAGTGCTCTTCTAAAGACAGCCGTGAATCCAGGAGGACGCCCAAGTTGCGAGCCCTCTCCGTGGGGGCCAATGATTCGCCCCCAATAGTCAGTGATGGCGTCAACTGACTATATCGGGACATCGGAAACCACAGCCACTCGGTCTTGGATGGGTTGAGCCTGAGCCTGTTCCTCCCCATCCAGATCCGTACGGCCTCCAGGCACCGGGACATCACTTCAAGGGCATCGTTGGGGTGATCCGGGGTGGAGATGTACAGCTGAGTGTCGTCAGCGTACTGATGGTACTCCACCCCGAAACCACAGATGATCTCGCCCAGCGGCTTCACATAAATGTTGAACAGGAGAGGCGAGAGGACCGACCCTTGCCTTTAAACTGTAAAGTGGTATATAAATCTAAAAGCTATTGCTACTGCTATCACGAAAGGGCTTGAATGTGCATCTTCCAGGTCAAGTCCAACATATTAACTACAACA
Source organism: Arizona elegans (assembly GCA_022577455.1). NCBI lineage: Eukaryota > Metazoa > Chordata > Lepidosauria > Squamata > Colubridae > Arizona > Arizona elegans. The sequence goes on from JAKOOJ010000002.1 coordinate 144,574,694, forward strand.
CTGCACTGGCTCTCATATATATGAGTTATGATCACATAATAGTAAAGATTCTAGCTGTTACATACAAAGCAATGTGATTTCCTCACCTCTGTCCACCTAATGACCTTCCCATTTGCTTTATATTCTGATCCATGGAATATCTTCACACTTATTATGGACTCCATAGATTTCCCATCAATAGGACTTACAACACTAGAATGTGGAAGGAAGAGACAGCTCTATTAGCAGTAGGACTTAATACACTGTTTTAAGTCCTGTCTTCATATGCTTAAGTAATTATCAATGCTGGTCCAATTTAAAAAACAATGTAAAACACTTTATCAAGATAAATTAATATTATTATTATTATTTATTAGATTTGTATACCGCCCTACTCCCGAAGAACTCAGGGCGGTGAACAGGCACAAATTAAAACACATACATACAAAAGTTAAAAAACATAATTAAAACCAAATTGAATAATTTCGCCTGAGAATATAAAAGAATAATGAAGCGGAACAGAAATAGAAGCAGTTAAAACATGCTACATATTTATAATAGCTTATCTGAAGTATCACCAAACAGTTTTTACGTGAAATAACTTTCATCCAAGCACCCATTTCTGGTCAAGTAACTGTGGTCTTAAAGTGCTTAAACATATATTATAGAAGCGCCAAAAACCACACAACTGTTAAAAGTATGGTTGCATCTCTGCTGTATATGAGAAATTCTCTGAATCTTTAACAACGTCTTGGCTATTCTAGTTTAAACCCTCCTTCCCCACATATACACACAAAATATATGTACTATAGATTAGTAAATGAAGCTACTGGCTTTGAATGTAGGCTTTAAACATGGACAGTATATGAAATGTCATATAAGAGACATTATCTAAGTTAATCTAAATATTCCAACGAGCATGCCCTATCAGAAAACACAACTCCTCTGGCTGGGTAAAAAAACAAAACAAAAAGAGGTTAGTACACACTATTCAGACATTCCTACTGTCCAATTTATTTCTCCTTTTGTCTATGCAGGAAGTAGCATTATGTACAGGCAGATTCCTGTTGGTTCACATGATAATTATAACTCAGCATTATATGTGAAGCAATTCAATAAAACCAAATAAAACAAAAAGTTGTTAAGGTACCCTTTGTTGAAGTTTTTATCATCATCCACCCACTGAATATGCACATGTTCTTGAGGTTCTTCAGCATCCATTTTTCCACAAGAAATTGTAAAGTCTTTCATCTCCCTCAGAGCTTGCCTCAGGGAGTCCATATTTTCAGCTGTTATCTGTACCATCACACCATCTACATATAAAAAGATACAAGCACTTAACAAAATTCCACCAATATATTGTTGGAATGGCATGTAAAGTATGAAAAAGGACAGCCTAATATCCTGACTTTCACAAATGTCATGTAGTACCGTGTTTCCCCTAAAATAAGACCCTGTCTTATATTTTTTTGAACCCTGAAATAAGCGCTTGGCCTTGTTGCCATGTCCTCAAAAGCCCGATTGGGCTTATTATCAGGAAATGTCTTCTTTTGGGGGAAACAGGGTATTATACAGATGGAGAACCAGTTTGGCATGGTGGTTAAGGTATCAGGCTAGAAAGTGGGACCTCAGGTGTTGAATTTGCTCGTAGTATTGTGTAAAAAACATTCAAGAACATTAAAAATTAAGAACAATAAATAGGCTATATTAATTTCCATTATTACCTGAATCTACTTTTAAGCTTTATATTCATCTTTAAAGAAATGGCAGATTTGGTAAAGTAAGAATAATGCAGAATTTTAAAATATATTTAATCCTTCATTAAGAAATTGTTTGTCTAAACAATTTTCAGTCTTTTTTATAGAGTAAGACTTTGATTTTAGACTAATAATTGCTTAATATATCTTTTATATTAAAATATCTTTTATAGAGTCATCAGTGACCATTTACATCTATTTTTCTGAACCTGAAATAGTATCCATGCCTCTAATATAGTACTATACACTTTTACAAGAATTTGAAAGCTGAACTGGATTAGACTCTAGAAAAACATCATTCTATAGGGGTGGTTAAAAAAAATAGTGTGTAATCTGTAAACCTTTATCATTGTGCAATTGTTAATTGTTATTGGCTTGCTTTTTTATGAAACCTGTTTTGCAAAGCAGTTTACTTTTATAAATAAACAAATAAAGGACAGAAATCTTACCTTCTACAATACTGGACTTTGCAAGATAGCCTGAAGATGATTTTAAAGCTCCACTAAATACAAAGAAGCTGGCTCCAGTCACTGCAACAATGAGACACAGTAAAATGTAAACATAAAACGTCCATTTAATTTAATACAAAAACAATGAACAATCCAAACAAAAAATAATTATTCAACTACTATGTTTAAACAAAAATATAAACTACATATTTTAGGCAAATGGAAATGTTCTGGGAAATTTGAGAGTTAAAGGATACTTGATCACAATTAATTCATTTTACATTCTGTTTTGCAAGATCTACATTTATTATTGTGTTCTCCACTCCATACCGAAAGGTTTTTGTAGTGTTGAAGAACTCACTAGTTCTTCATGAATCCACATGCAAAAATTTGCTCAGAGAAAGACTACAAAAAAATAATATACAAACTTAAAAATTCTATTAGAGAAAGATAGCACAAGTCTTATTCTGGCAAGTTTAACAAATGGTCCTTAATGATGCTTTAATTTTAAGACAACAGGAAACAAACAGAATTAGTGTAGTACCAAAATTCAACAAACGTAAAGTCCAATGCCAAAATTCCAACATCAAGAAATAATTGAAGTCTGATGACTAATTTAAGAACCTGCAAATTTTGCCTTTGTATTTCATATACTTACAAAAATAAAGATCAATAGCAGCTTTAAAAACTAAAGGAAATAATTCAAGAAATCAGCATTTATATAGAAAACATTGTCAACAACTCTCACCCTTCCTTGGTTGATTATGAATACTGATGGCCTGAGTCTGATAGTTGCCATCATCATTCTGCACACAAACCAGATGGGAGTCTGCTCTCTCATTGAAGCATGCACCACCTGCTAAAACATGCTCATTGGATTTGTTCATGGCTTTCATCATCTGCAACAAACGCCCAAAATAGAGCATCTGCCATTAATGTGTAATATGGGCTGTGACTTCAAGACAAACATTTTAATACTTTGGACAATATCTCCCCAGGATTATTCCTTGAGGACAACATATACAGTATTGAATTATTATAAATCCTTTAGAATTTTTCATAATCTTGATCTACAAAGTTCTATAATGTGATCAGAGCTTCATCTAAATACTATTGGATGCTGGTTAAACAAACAACATCCAAATCCCTGACCCACATCTTCCCCTTTGATGAATAACCTGAACCACATTCATTTTCTTCGTTGGATAAAGTATATGAATAGAAGATAATCAGCTCTCTTACAAAGGATGAATTGGTTAAATGTTCCAATCAGATGGCTATCCGATGCGAGACACCGAATGAGAGTTTACTCTTCATGAAATAGGTTTGTGGAAGTGAATCATTGATTAAAAGAGATTTCTGCAAACTTCAAAAAAGTGTCATCAGTGCTCACAAGGTCGAAATGGCAGTAGTATCACCGCCAGAGGCTTTGCCCTTTCTTGATCCATATTCAAGCAACAAAACACTGCTTTCTAACCATAGAACATCATACCAACCATAATCCATGGTGATAAAAATAAAATTGCTAGTAATCAAGAGAAACAATGGAGTCTAGATTGTATCTGCAATTTCTACAGAATATGACTTTATCTTCTCCATTGATAAGATAAAGTTTAAATACATATGAGTCATACAGAAATGCTACAATCTTAAATGCATGAGTAAATTTACACTAAAATGTAATGTCCAGGCACAAGAAATTTCACACTTTGGAATAATTGACCTTAACCAATTTGAAATACTATCGCTTGAACTGAAGTGAATAATTCATGCAATATAACCCACAAATACCAATGACTTGAAGCAGCAAAGAATAATACAGTAGGTCTAACTACCTCCAAGATGAGCTAATGTGTAAAACTGATCAATAGGCATGGAAAACGTTTGGCTGAAATTGTTGTGGCAAAAAAGATGCCACTATTCACTAATTCTAAACTTCACATACTTTCCCCCACACAAATATAGTGAATGGTGGTTCAATGTGTGACATGACATGGCAATTTGTTTAAACAGATCTTAAATATTCAGATTACATTAAGGGATACAGTAATATGGGATTATAGATAAACAGTAAACAGTTCACAAATTTAATTCATCATTGGAAACCCTTGGCAAAATTATGTCAAAGGTAATGCTAAATTATTTTTAGATATTTTTCTCCAACCGTCTTTAAAACACAAATAATATTAATTAGTTGGTAGTATATTTATCAGGTAAATTAATTAAAAAAGGATTTATTTATAAAACATAGTAAAACAAGTCATTTTTTAAAATGAGCACTTAGACAACAGTAATATCAATAAGAATCTCATTTAATAAAACTATCTTTGTAGTGGATTTCAAAACTGAGTGTATTCTATCTATTTATGCCACATACCTCATTATATCTGTTACTGGGAATTTTTATGCTTGTTTTTCTGACTTCCATATCAACCACTAAGCCTTGGACAACTGGTAATGTATACTGGTAATTCCTGAAGTCCTGGCACACAAAGAATAACCAAAATCATGATAGCTACTGATCATAATCAAACTTTAACATTTCATATATTTTGAACTGATACAGAAATATTTTAATAACATGCTGCATTAAATTCTATTGTAATAACTACCATCTTATTATTCTGTAAAGAATAACAAAGCATACAATTGATTTCAGAGGCAATATGAAAAATCAAAGATATATAAATGATAACAAGTAATTTCCAATGAGATACTTTCTTAAATGACAACTGTACAACAGAATTAAATTAAAATATTGACCTGATGAGTGAAACGAGATGCCTCTTGCTTAGTTGATAGTAGGAAGATAGTACCCATATGACTAGCTATTATCTCCTGCCCAACCTTCCTTCCAAAATTCTTGCTTCCGGAAGACTGAGAATACACTATTTGTTTAGCATAAATGCACTTACATTATATTATTTTGGTTCCAGAAAGCAACAGTTTTATTTAGGCAACATACCTATATCTTCTGAGTTTAGAAATACCATTAAAAACCTCTTCGTTTATTTACATCTCTACATGAGTGTATCTAATATGAGCAGTATATCTATAGCTAAATGAAAATACAATTCAAATCTTAAGATTTTTTTTTTTTGATAAAAACTTAACAGCTTTTATTGATACATGTAACAATCATTTAAGCATCAGCAATAGTAACTTCAACTTCAACTCCAGGTTCAATGCTGATAAAAGTTATCTGTTTTACAATCTCTGAAGGACTGTGTAAATCAACGAGGCGCTTATGTATACGCATTTGGAAACGATCCCAAGTTTTGGAACTTTCACCACATGGTGTTTTTCTTGTAGTGATTTGCAGAGTCTTAGTAGGCATGTGAACAGACCCTTTCACTTTTAGATTTTTTTCTTTAGCATCTCTGATGAGATCTGCACAAACCTTTGTGCAAATCTTAAGATATGTTTAAGGTCACATATTTAGTAATATATACACAAATAAAAGAAAAATCCCATAATCTAATTCTGGAACTTCGTGTATGTAATTGTGTATGTAAATGAGAATACCAAAACATACACAGTTTTTTTATTAAATATGACAGAGAAAATGAAAAACAAATCCTTGTAATTATTGCTTACCGCAAGAAGATTCATAATTGTGTGACCAGTCTCACCAAACAATGGCTTACGAAATCTGACACTGAAAAGTGGACATGGATACACTAAAAAGAAACCCAAAAAAATTCAGATTTATTTTCTGAAATGTTTACTTAAACAGTCTTGTATATGTTGCTACACAAGTAGATAAAGGTAAAGGTTCCCCTCACACATATGTGCTAGTTGTTCCCGACTCTAGGAGGCAGTGCTCATCTGTTTCAAAGCCGAAGAGCCAGCGCTGTCTGAAAACATCTCCGTAGTCATGTGGCTGCCATGACTATGGAGTTAGTTGGCATGATTAAACACCAAAGGCGCATGGAACACTGTTACCTTCCCACCAAAGGTGGTCCCTATTTTTCTACTTGCATTTTTTATGTGATTTCAAACTGCTAGGTTGGCAGAAGTTGGGACAAGTAATGAGAGCTCACCCCATTATGCAGCACTACAGATTCGAACTGCTGAACTGCCGACATTTCGATCAACAAGCTCAGCAGCTTAGCCAGAGCCACAGCGTCCCCCTTTACCTATATTATCACATGTAAATAGGCAACTGGAATCTTTATATTATTTTAGTGCCCCATTAATCAAGAACTTTTATTAAAACAAATGTGCCTTGTGCTGAGTTAAAACATCAAAGGTACATTGGGTTAAAATATCAGTTTTTTCCAGCAGCACTTGCTATGTATTTATTTACACAGAGCAACTGCAAATAAGTACCAGTCTTTCTATCTATATTTAATCATTTAGTTGACTTAAATTTCATTTGCCTCTTCAATAAGTACACATACAAAAGAAACACTGAGCGAAGGCCTATATTCCCTATATTCATTAAGAAATATGCTACTAATATAGTTGATTCTGTAACTGAATCAATACAATACAAACAATTGCCTTGTTGTAATTCTTATGTGTAATAAATAAATAATAAATAAATAATAAATGTGTAATAAGGACACAAAGAAAAAACATGCAATATTATTTATTTAAAAACTTAAAAAGATTTTTAGTGAAATAATAATTAAAGTTCTTAGATTCAAATCAAGAAGAAAAAACAAAACCTATGTTCACATAGTATGTTAAGATCTAATGATTAACTTACAATTTGCCTTACTCTGTTTTGCTGAATAAGGTATCATTTGCTGGATTCAGACATCAAGCTAAGCCATAAAACCACACTGTACAAACCACATGGCTTAGTTCACAGAACATATTATGCAAGCACATTGTATTATAGCTTAATTTGATGTTGGAACCACACCTGGTTCCCTTTATGTGAACAAAATAAACTCCTTTCATAGAATAGAGCCAAAATAAAAAACTATAAAAACAAAAATGTTACCACCCAAAAGAGACTCAAATTCTTCTCTGTGTCATTCCATAGGTTTTTCCAAAGTAGTATAAGAAATATTTCTAATTTTTTGAAAAATAGGACTTACATCTGTATTCAGCTCCGAGTCTTAGCATGAGTCGGATTGGAAAGACTTTAGCCCAAGGAGTCTCCCATTTCTGGATAAGAATCCCAAATAAATATGGTGGGGTGGGAAGCACCAAGTCCTGCAGTGACTGATACGCAGGTGTAACATATAGGAAACCACCATGCTCCTTGCTACTAAGGAAATTCTGACTGAAAAATGAGTGTCCTAAATTGCTCACAACATTTCCTACAAAACCAAAAGTATGGTTACTTTAGCAGTACATCTACCATCAAAACGGAAAATTGCATATAATCCTTATTCTACTAATAATCAAAAAACAAAATTAATTATTTAATGTTAAAAGACTAATATTAAATTTTAATTAACATGCTAAAGCAAAAGCAAATCAGTCTTTTATTCACTTAACATTGCAACACTTAACATATCATTTGAATTCCAAAACAATATTACTCCAAAAAGGTTATTCGTGTATCTAGAAGACTGACAGCTGAAACTGGAATCCAAGCATCTTAGTATTTAGGAAAAGTATAAAAATAAAATATATGAATTACGCATGCTTAGGTTATGAATAAATTCATTAAACTTCTCAAGCTCTCCTGCTTTAGTTATCACCCTTAATTATTATTTCTAATAATCCATTAACATACAAGTCTAGCCTGACACTTAATAAGCTGGAAAACAAGAACTTCCACATAGTGAAGTATACTTTGACTGAAGTAATGTATCCCTTATGTTAAAACAAAGAATAAAGGCCACTGGCTTCTTTTGGGATTCCCAGACTTGCCTACAACCCTGATAGCCTACCAGGTACAACATAGTTTTGATTTCAAATGAGACTGGTTAGGCACTGTCACCCAGCTTGGTTTTAAAATAGTAATGAGAGGCAACTCATTACAGTAGATATAAAGAGTCTACATAATACTCTTAAAGAAGTATACATTCTTCTTTATATAAAGAAGATATAAAACTCTGGTTACAACTTACTGCGATTTGATAAAGAAAGCTTGTTATACCACATGTATGCCGGTCACAAATCTAAAGTGATTCCTCCAGACTATTTAGGAAGCGCTAGTATGTTATATTTCTACCCACTCCATAGCCAATGACTCCAAAGCCTTGTAAAACATTGTCAGAATAAAATCCCTGCATTATAGTGCCCAGTAATAGACAAGAAGCAAGATGAACTTCCTCATCCCCACTCTTAAATAATGCCCCCTCCTCTCAAAAAACAACTAGAGTTACTGGTTTCGAGGCAGAAACTAAACTTTAATGTAGCCAAATGATAATCTAAACAGAATGCAAGCTGGCATTATCCTGTAATGAATCATAAATTTTATCAGGTTCAAACAATCTGATCAGTGCACACATACGGTAGTTTTTTAAAAATCTGTTTTTTTTAATTGATAACATTTTGGAATCCTGACTATTAAAAAAAAGTAAAATGATTTCTTACTTCCCATTTTAATTCCAGTAAGACGCTGCTTGCATTCCTTTTGGAATGACATTTCAGAAAGAGATAAGCTTAGATCCCACTGTCAATTCATTCACATATCTGCATACCATATTTGAGTTGCTACACTGACAGTTTTAGATATTTTTCTCAATATATATATGCTCAAAAAAGCAAATAATGCAAATCATTTCTATTAAGAAAGCATTTGTTTAATGCTTTTTTTCTTATTTCCACACTAGAGTCTCAAACTGAAACTTAAGAAATTCCAATAAGGAACCTGGAATTGTTTCAATATGGCAAAGGAACCTTAACTCAATATTCACATTTGGACAAGTCCCTCACCACAGAAGAGTCTGTGGGCTAGTTTAGGATGCTGAGAATAGTCCATGTGATATAATTGGGTATGTCCTTCGACAGTGGGAACATCAGGAAGATGTTAAGAGGAAGAATCAGTAACCTGCCTCACAGCATTTGATACTTGAGGTCCTTTGTTCACGATGAGTAATGCTAGGGTTGGCTGTAGAAAATATCATAACTTTGCAGGAATAAAGTAGCACAGACATGTGATATAATATTCTAACAGCACAAAGTATCTAATGGATACTTTGATCATAAAGTATCCTAATTCCTGCTGGAATAAAAATCCCTTTGTTATAATGAAAATCCTTTACCAATCCTGCCTTCTTTTAAACTATTGAAAAATATATATAATTATGGATAATACTTCTATTCCAAGCTAATTTTCTATATATGAAAAACTATTCTGATGCAATAATTAGATTCATTGCATCTGTGCCAGATAATAAGCTGATTGTGTTGAACTTTGGGTTGATCTAATGATTTCTTTTCTCACACATATTATAATATCACAATAGATATTAAGTATGCTTTGTGCACTACTAAATGAATGTATGTAGGAGGTTATGAATCATGAAGATCGTCTACTCACAAAGCAATACTTTTTGTGTGAACTAAAGAAATGTAAAATACTGAATCCTATCCAGGTAAAATTTGGCTATTACAAATTATTTTGTCCCAAAATCCTGTTTCTCACAATATTACAGAACAGTGTGCTCAAAAGTCAATATTCAAAACCAAATTAGGAAGACAATAAATTCCACAAGACCACAAGTGAGAAGCACTTTACTATAGCTTGTGAAATGCTGAGTATATTCAAGACAGAATATGCCAAACCCAGAATCAATTAGTTGATCAATGAATTTTGCATCCAAATTTGTTCGTAAGGCTCCCTCCCTTCACAGGTGGAATTACTTTTTTCAGCAAGAAAAACACCAACTTCCATGTATGACTTTTGAGTTTTCTGCAAGCACACAAGATGCAAATGCTAATCCATAGGTCTGTCTTTCCTTCCTTCCTTCCTTCCTTCCTTCCTTCCTTCCTTCCTTCCTTCCTTCCTTCCTTCCTTCCTATGAGCCAACACTTTAATTGTGTTACCAATCTTAGAGGGGAGCTATTATTATTTAGAAATATGAGCAATTTAACCAAATACCTTACTAAGTAGTTATATGTTGCGATTATTTCAAGGTGGATGCTCCCAATATCCTTAAATATTCCAAATGGGTTCAGAACTTCAAAAGGCCTATTTAACAATTTTAAAAGGTGCCATCAATCATAATAGTTTTTAAAATAGCCAGAGTTTTACCTGCCAAGGCATCTTGATAAAGTTGCACAAAGTGGTTAAAAATATCCTTGGGTAAGCATTTTTCATCAGGTAAACATTGGAGAAGAATTACTATTTCTGATTGGCCTACTGCATGCATTCCCTTTGTAGTAAAGCACCAGCATTTCCTGTTCACATCTGCACAAAAAAAGAAAAAAAGATTTTAAAGTATTAAGTGAATTCACACACTATAGGATGCTGTTTATCAAAATAAATATTTTATAGCTATTATCCATAAGAGGTATGTATGAGGATCAGGAACACTGTACTGGATGGTAGGAATTTTTTTACTTAATAATATTTATGAATTGTCCTAGTTAAGACTTTGAGCGATGTATAATATAAAAACAGAATAAAAACCACCAGCACAATAATGAATAACATATATATTTAACTCTTCTTTCATCTCTTTTTTTTCTAATTAAAATATTTTTAAAAGGAAACTTGCAAAGTGCTACATACTGTAATATTGCATTCTAACCCAATGTCATATCTTCTACAGCAACCGTTAAAAATTAGATGAAATTTTATCACATGTAATCAATTTACTCATTTGATGATAGAAATGTAATTTTAACAATTTCATTATTATTCAGAACATTAAATGGAGTTTTCTCTATTACATTATTGCCATTTTCCTGATTCAAGAAATCAATATTACCAATATAAGCAGACCCTTAAAATTTCTAAATGTGTCCCCAACCTCCACCTCCCCCAAGAATCCTACAAACGTTTTCTGAACTCAGCAAACAGTACCTACTAAAACCCTGCCCACTATTAATGAATAACTGTTTGCTAGCAGAAATATAACAGAATATAATTGTACTTAATAGATAAGATATTCAGAATCTACTCAAAATAACTGGGACTTACAATTTACAATTTTAACCATAGACAATAAATTTGCATTTAAAACAAATACAAGAGGATCAGGGCCACCATCTTCCAGCTGTTGCATCACTGATATGTGAGATGGTTTTTCTTCTACAGTATAATCTAAAATAAAGGAAGATTATATTTCATTTGCCGAAAAATATACAAGGTTTTATGTACAAGAAAATCTATGATGTTAAACCATAGTATTAGAAATAGAAATTCAGGCTATCAAATTCAACTCCATCCTCTGGGTGAGGAATTCAAATTAAAGTATCTGTACCAAATGTCTATCCAGGTTTTCCTGAACAAGGTCATTTGGAATTTCTTCCCAACACTTGATTGAAATCTGCCTTTCTGTAAGCTCTTTTCTTTTTCTCCTGTTGGTTTATATGACCCTATTGGGTGCGTACTAGTGGAGATTTGGAGTATGTCTCTTCAATAAACACTTTCTTTTTTTATAAAAACATCAAATTAACATTATATTTATGTTATTGCAATAAACTTTGTGTTGGACTATCCTTGTACTAGAATAGGATTTAGATAGAAGTAGCATAACTTGAGTCTGGTCATTTGGGACTCAAGTGAGAATTATGGGTTGATGTGTTTGATGATCCATCACTTTGTTTTCTTGGTTGCCCACATTGCTTTCAGGAGTCACCAATATCAAAGTTCAAAGGCATCAATATTCTCCCTATTCTGCTTTTTTAAATTCCAACTTTTGCTGTTTGCTGAATGGCGGATTAAGACTGGAACATACAGAATGTAACAGTCTTGAAACAAATGTGCAGTCTACCTATTAGCTGTTCTATCACATTTAAGGTTTTGCAAGTTATGAAAAACTTTAGTGCTAGATTATACCTGGAATAATTCTCTTTATCTTTAGATCGCTTTAGAAAGTCTCCTTAGGAAGGTTTCCTGATTCTATCACGACCTATACATAGTCAGCTGCTGATTTTGCAGAAGGGAACCTTCTCTATGAGAATACTCTCCCACCTGGGAGTCATGAAGTATAACTATGATGACTTTAAATATGTATGCATACTTTTAACTGTTTAATTAATGCATTTTTAGTTTTAATTTAAAACTGTCCTACAACATTGACATGGGAAACATAAATAGATGACATTTCTAACATGTCTGAATCTGAAAAACTATGATGAGCAAAACCCCAAGAGCTATGAAAACAGTATGTTTGAGGAGTACTAGAATAATTTAAACAATTATAGGTTATCACAGAAATTGGTGCTATGCTGATTAACAAAGATATCTTTTCTTGCAATTATCTTATTTTTTATACTCAATGAACATTTTCTTAATCTCCATTGAGTTCTAGTACATTAACCAATATAGTGCTACCACAGAACTCCCACTTGAATAAAACAAATAACAACACCTCATTAGGAATAACCTTATCCACCACTAATTAAAAGACAATCTGAGTTTGAAGAAAGTTCTGCATTATAGTATTAAGTTCCATTCTATATAATATTGCATCTTTCATTTACACACTAGCATTCATCACTCACCTCCTTTTACTCCAGTAGAGATGAGAATTGGAGGAAGCCCGTCTTCTGGAATAAGATTCATTGCACTGCCAACTGGACTTCCAACCTGAGTTATATTTCTTGAAAATGCAAGTGTGTTTTCAGTCTACAAGATATAACAAAAAACATTTGATGTATATTTAGTCACGCCTTAATCACCTCACATTATGACTGGACCTGCCCTTGAAGACCACTCAAAACTGGTCCAGAATGCAAAGTGCAGGCAGGGATGAGCATGCCTTAATATGTCCATGTGATAGCTCCAACAAATTAGGCTGGTTATCTGTATGCTTCCAGGTGCAATCAAAGTTTTGGTCATAAACTATAAAACCTTGTTTGTTAGAGGGCCTGGTTACTTGAAGGATCATGTATGTTCCATGGTATCAGTCTGATCTGTTCGATCCAAGAGTTGGAACCCTTCACGTCCCTTTAATTAAACAATGTCATCTATCGAAGGCCCAGATACATACCTTCTTTGTCATCTTGCTTGCGCTCTGGAACAAGATCCAACCTGATATTTATGTAACTCCCACCTTGCTGGCATTCTGAAATGCCTTTTTCCCCCAGACCTTGGATAAGGGTTCTTTGGGCCTGTGTGTGTGGGTATAGCATAGCTAATCAGATCCATCGTCATTTTTTGTTGGATGTTTTTATAATTACAGTATTCTGTTTTTATTCTGTTGGTTTTATTGAATGTTGCCCAGAGTCAATTGGAATTTGGTGATGTCTATATCAAATAATTTAAATTAAGTAAAATTTAATCTGATCTTCACTTTACAAACAAAAGGTACAAAAAGTGCAGTAAGATCTTATGTAAGAGAATCAAGACAACTAGTATTCATATATATCTATAATCTGATAAGAGAATCATCTTCCTTATACATGGATACAAAAACAATTTATTTTTACAATATATACAAAACATGAGTTAGAGTTCCCATGAAAGTTAAACTGAAAGAATGGAAGTCATTTTCTTTAATTTCTCATTCCCATCTGTTTCAATTCTACCAAGATTAAATGGCTGTGACTGAATTGACCACCCAGATCTGGGGATATTCCATCCTTCACCATGGATGAAGTAGCACTTCTCCCTTCAAGGATGATATGCAATCTGGGGGACTTCTGGGACTCACAATTCCTGCTTCACAAGCAGCCAGTAGCAAGGAAAACCTTTGCACAACTCCATCTGGTATACCAGCTGTCCCGTTTCCTAGATCAGGGATCACTCATGCTCTAGTCAGCTCAGGGTTTGACAACTCAATGTGCTTTACGTGGGGCTACCTTGAAGACCACCCAAAAACTTCAACTGTTCTAGAATACAATGGCACAAACAGTAATGGACATGCCTCTGTATGTCTATGTAACACCTCTGTTTTGCAAGCTGCACCACTTGTTGGTTTGCTTCTTGCTGCAATTTAAGTGCCAGTTACTACTCCCACATGGCATAAGGCCTGGCTATTTGAGTAATTACCTGTCTCCATAACATCTACCCAGCTGATTCAATCATGCAGAGTTGGCACACTCCAGGTTCCTTCAATTAAACAATGTCATTTATAAAGATAGTGGAAGCACAACTTCTTGGCCTTTACCTTCTATTGTTTAAAAGAACCACAAAGACATAGCTCTTCACTCGGGCCTTTCACACTTCTCATTCCATCGTGCTTGTATCTTCTTTTAGTATTATCTTTTATCCTTCATTGATTTGTTATAAGCCACCCAGAATCACCAAGAGTTATGCAGCCTTTTTTATTATTACTATTTTTATTGCAGTTCTCATCTCCCACGCTGCTCAGGTGTGCTCAAGTTACATACTATTAACCATGTTTGGGGTGGGAGGATTTTAGGGGGGGTGCTTTCCAGTCTAGAAGACAACAGTCTGTCTCTAGTCTAGTACCTTAACCACTACATCACATTGGCTCTATGCTGTATATAAGGAAATCTAATGCATTCTCTTTCCCATGCCATTTGAATAGCACAATATAACATATAATAAAGAAGGGCAGTCATTCACCTCTTCCGGCAAAGTGTTGTTGCTTATGGGCTTTCTTGGATCATGTGAAACTGCAAGTGCTCCAGTGGAACTTGTTCCAGACACTGTTAATTTGGCTGCATCAGCAACTTCACCATTGGGTAAGATCCCATCAGCAAACCAAACACGTCTTTGTTCTCTAGGCTGACTCACTACAGAGAAAGATGAGATTAGCTTTATGAAAGAAATACATGCACAAGGAGAAATGAAGCTACCGTATTTTTCGGAGTATAAGACGCACCTTTTTCCCCCCTAAAAGAGGCTGAAAATTTGTGTGCGTCTTATACGAATGTAGCTTTTTCAAAGCTTTTTTTCAGTCCTAACGAGGTGTTAACAAGGCACTAGGGACCGATCTTCCCAGCTTTGCCTGCTCCGAGAGGCGCTAGTGACTGATCTCCATGCTTTGCTCCGACTCTCAGCTGTTCTTTAGAAGCTTTTTTTCAGCCCTAACTAGGCGTTAGCCAAGTGAAGTGATCTCCCCGCCCCCTTTGCCTTCTTTTCTCATTGCTGCTTCCTCTCAGCTGTGCCTTAGAAGCTGTTTTTTATCCCCAAGCAGGGGATAAAAAACAGCAAACTAATGTGCTGAAGCTGATCAGACTAAGGACACTAGCCAGATGAATACCTAGTAGGAATAATTTTTTTTTCCTATTTTCCTCCCAAAAATTAAGCTGTGTCTTATATTCCGGTGCGTCTTATACTCCAAAAAATATGGTAAGTGCAAAACAATGATACAGAAATATATTTTCTAATGCAATCTGAACAATATTTGTAAGTGTTCCAAGACACAATTAATCAAACATCACAAGTTTGAATTGCACCCCAGGTACGTTATGCAGATATGTTTTCATTATCACTCACACATATGTAAGATGACTATACAACTCCATGAGATCAGTCGTCACCTAGATTTCATGGTTTAAAGAAGAGGCATAATTATTTGCTGAGAAAACTCATAATCCAAGGTTAGCTTGAAATCAGATATTTTTGGCCTAAGCTAAATTTTATGAGGTGATTAAAATTAATAACAGGACTGACTAGGGAGGCATACATTGTCAAGGATCTGTACCTTCAGTACCCGGATGCTTTAAGACTCCCACTGGGACCATAACAGTAGGTGGTGGAGAATTCAGCACTCCAGAAGCCTGGACTTGCTGCAAGGGAGGAATGGTAGAACAGTATTCAGCAGGATTGTTAGGATTGGGGCTCGGACTAGGGGCACTCAGCAAATTCTCCAGGCTTTGAGCTAAGAAAAGATAAAAATACAAAAAGGTAACTTTTATCATGTAATAATAATTATTGATGAAATTTAACAGGTCATTGTTTTGCTTTTATTAGAAATACAGAGGTATGTTAGCCTAACAAAATATGAACTCATTAGCCATAGGAACTAAAGTTAAGGCAAACAAATCAAGGAAGTTAATTAAAGGAATTAAGTATTTCAGATTACCATTATGGAATCATTAGCACCATGAAACTAGGATCACAGAGCCAAGGCTATTAATAACAGATTTTTAACAGCAATTTTGCTAGATTTTTCAAACAACGTTTGCTGAATTATGATTAAAATTGTCCTTATATAGTAAAGATTGTTACAAGATTTTTTTTTCAATATTTATACAGAGAAGCCAGAAATCCAGAAGCTGATAGAGCAGAGGAGCAGAACCTGAGATGGGACGACACTAAAAATTGCATTAAGTATACACAGTTATTAAGTATACACAGAGAATATTCCACAGACTGGAAGCTACCATAGAGAGGGTGTGCTATTTCATCTCTATTTCAGGTCCCTCAAATTTCAGAAGGCATTCTATAGATGAGTAGATTTGGTTATGGTCTGGCATTGCCTGATATAGTCCAATACCATGTTAATAGTGACAGGAAACAACTAGAATTTTGAACAGAATTTACAACCTACTGGCAATAAACATAGCAACTTAATATTATAGGTGTAATATATAGGTGTAATTCAACAGTGGTTGTAGGAGCTTGGCTGCCTCATTTAATACCAGCTGTAGCTAACTTCCAGATGATCTCCTGAGGCAGCCCCACATACAGCACACTGCAGTAATCCAATCAAGTGGGCATTAGCGCATGCATGACTGATATCAGCTTAAGTGTCATTTTGTTTTAACTTAATGAATGAATTAATATGAAATGAACTATGCTATGCACATTTAAATGTTTATCTTTTAAAACTTACAAAACCATATTTGAGGAGATCTAGAAACTTCAGTTACAAGTTTAGAGAGTCAAAATAGCAGTACCTGGCCTTCAGAATATGTACTTTGTGATAAATATTTTTCATGCTTGACAAATGTGGAAGATCTTTCATTTAGCAAGTCAAAGTAGGTTTCTACAACTGACTGGATCTGTAAATATGTGGATCCAATCCATTTTACTATAGGCCAACATATATGACAAGCGCTATAGAAAATACATACCCATTGCACTATTCCTTTTCTGGGTAAGCACCGTTATGGAAAGTGCAGAAAATGAATGAGAAGCAATGAGCAAAATAAGTTGAAGGTAGGAGAGAAAAGAAAAGCAAATAAAGCTAAATCTAGCTTACACCACAACCATTTAATATATCTCTCCATTCCTTCTCATGCATGCAAAATATTTTGGCTTCTACTATGTCTATATATTTTCTGTACTGCATTTTGTTTTTAAACTTCCCATCTTTTTCTTTCTGAGGAACTTCAACCATCTACACCTTTCTCAGTCTTTTCTCAACTCATTCACTTTTGCTTTTTCTTGTGTGGTTGTGTGATGTGATCTTCATTTATCACTGGGTGATCATTTACCCTTATATTCAATCCAAATTCATTGAATACCCATTCAGTTTTGATCACGTTTTCTTGTTTTACCATACATACTTCTTAACTATGCCATTCACAAGCATTCAATTTACCTTTCTTTCTCCTGACATATCCAACTTCTACAAAGCAGACAGAAACATGTTCTTATACACAACCATTTTGACAAAAATCTTTTCATGACAACATACTATACACTAGCCACTATCTTCATTTCTATCCTTTATGCTACATATCAGTTTCAGACACTGGTAAGTACTCTGGTAATTCAATAGTTCATACTAGACACTAGAATTATTACTGGTATAATTCTGAAAATAGCTTTCTTATTAAAATTATGTTCAATATGAAAATAAATTACATTGGACTGCACAACAGCCCTCACTTATACATTAGAAAGGCTCCATTAACCACAAACTTATGAAACTTGAGTATTGTTTCAAGTATATTACTTACCATTCATAAGTACCGAATGGCAAATTACACATACTCTGGCTTCCTTTCTATCCATATATAGCAATTTGCATTTTAGACTACAGCACGCTGCACAGAAAACCTTAAGTAAAATAAGAAAAATATATTTACATTACATATAGCTAAAATCATTTGGACAGAACTATCTATCTGTATTTCCAACACAAGCATGTTCTAGTTTTTTTCTATAGAATAAAACAAAATTGCTTAATGATCATGTAAAAAGTCATTATATATTACATTATACATTATATATATTATACGTTATACATGTTTTAGACTGAACAATTTTCTAACAAAATTTTCCCCCATAGCAATAACTCAAATCAGATTAAAAAATAATGATCGGCCTAAACTCTTTCACGAGCTTTTGTAACAGAGAATTGACTTGCTCTTGAAACGGCGGTCTTAAACAAAGCTTTTCATTCAATTGTATTCTTTGAGAAAATATTTTTAAAACAGACTATCATCATATGGTATGATGTGGAATGAACTGCCTGTGGAATGAACTGCCCTCGGAAATATGTAAGATCTCCGACCTCCGGGTATTTTGCTATGCACTGAAGACCCTGTTGTTCCACCAGGCAGGGCTATCAACATAATAATTTTAAATTGGGGTATTTTAAATTTCTGGGGTTTTAAATTGAGCCGAATTTATTTAATAATTTTAAATTTTAATTGATGTTCCTCTTGTGTTTTTAAATAGGCTGTACACCGCCCTGAGTCCTTCTGTAGAAGGACGGTATAGAAATAAAATTATACTATACTATACTATACTATACTATACTATACTATACTATACTATACTATACTATACTATATATTGTTGACTTGAAATAAACTTGAAAAATTAAGTTGAAAAACTAACTGCCAAATCAGTCTTGTTTGCTGCCATTACCCCAGGATCACACAAGCTGTTAGGTGAGGGCCTCACTTTATCACAATGTGGAAACAAGTGGGAGTCCCAGGCAAGAAGGCCAACAGGCAATAGTAGTAGAACAGGTGATTAAGTACCATCAGTCGGCACCATGGGCAGGTGCTACAGAGGCACGTTTACCTGCTTAGGAGTACAGACAGGTGGGTGGATGCATGGGTGAGTGAAAAGATGGCTGGACTAGTAGGCATGACTTGTGATTTCCTGTCAGCTTCCCTATTAACTTTGCTTATGGGAAATCAGCAGAGAAAGTAACAAATGGCAATCAAACGATTGCAGCATAGGGTGTTGCAACTATCATAATTGTGGACTGGTTGCCAAGTGCCCCTATTGTAATCACATGATAACAGGAAAAATGCAATGGCTGCAACTTTGAGGAACGGTTATAAATCCTGCTCATTCAGTGCTTTTGTAACTTTGAACAGTCACTGAATAGCCGTAACCAGAGGACTAACTACCTATAACAATGCAAATAAATATCATATTAAAGAAATTGTGCATATTTTTTTAAAAAAAGTAATTACCTATATTAGTCGTTAGTTTTCTTTCAGCAATTTGAATACAATGTATTGTTGAAAATAACATCAAAAACATTCAGAAAACCCGAGTCCTAAAATTGGTTATTGTAACTCTAGGCTTCCCATTATTTATAAGATTTTCCAATTAAACATAAGCCTACCTTTCCACAGGCTCTGCAATGGTGCCTTCTTTTAGTGAATGTAAATCTGGCCTCACATTTCATACAGTTTGGTGCTTGAGAATCTGGGACCCAAACTGGAGCGACTTCACCCAAAGTAGTAAATGGCTTTCTTGTATGAACACCCGACTGCCCGGCTCCAAGATCATTGTCAGGGCTATCTGAGGCTGTTGCAAGGCACAAACTATTGGAAACCACAGAATCATAGTCATCTGCATGCTCGCCACTGGCATCTGTGACCAGAGCATTCTGTACTGTTTCATCGGTATATATATTTGTTGCTACATTTTCGCTTGTTTTTATTTTTTCGCTTATATCGTTTTTATTTTTACTATTCCCACCAGAGTTTGGAGGAACCAAGTCATTTTGTAAATAATCCAATAATGGCTTTGGAATCTGTAGTGTAAGATTTGTAGGCTGTTTTGGTCGGGCACCACCAAAAGGAATACTGAGAGATTGTAAATGAGCTGCTGATTTTACTGATGCTTCAGTTGATTCAGAGGGAATCTGACTGCAGAGATTATGCAAGCATTTTTTTCTCATTTGGTCACCGGAGCAGTTCGAAGTGAGTCCACTTCTTTCTGTGGCTTCATTTCCTCTTTGTTCATAAACATTACTATAGCATTCTGATTTGCTCTCTTCTATCTCTTTTTCCTCCGTTACAGAGTCTTCCTTGGAGGGCAAAGTCTTTGGAATATGAGCAATAACTGAGTTCTGTATTCCATAGGAATCACAATAATTGGGCAGCCCACTTGACAATAATGTCCCAGTGACATCAGTTGGACTGGAATTTTCAAGCTCATTTATAGATGACCCTTTTAAATCAGTGTCTATTTCTAAAATGCCATCACTGTTACCTGCACTGATATTACATATTTGCCGCTGTGCTTCATTTTCTGTGTTTATTTGTTCTCCCATCTCATTTTGTGGAGTCAGTTCTTCATTTGTCACCTCTTGACAGTCTGATGAATAAGCAGCTGTGCTGGATAGTTTTTTATCATATTTGCCAGCTTCATTTTCAATAGCAGTAACATCTTGAGAGATCAAATATCCACCAGAAGGTTCACAATCATAGCCACTTCCTACTACATTCAATTTACATGCTGTAGACAACTCAGCTATCCCTGATTGAATTTTTGAGGCTATCTGCTCTGTTACGGAAGTCTTAAAGGAAAAGCTATCATTGTGTGTATTAGGTGAAGAACTTTTGGTTTCCAGTTCTGTTTTCTGAACAACTACATCAGTGTTTAAATCTTCAACTGATGCATTTTGTTCTTGCACTTTAATGCTTGGGTCAAATGGCCTCTGAAAAGGAATTATAATCCCCGATGCAGTAGTTTGTGAGAAGTGATTATCTTTATTTGCATTATCATTATTCTCCTTTAACAAAGAAGAGTCACTGTATGAACAATTTGAAGCAGCAGCAGCAGCAGCAATATCATGGTTAATAGAATTTTCACTTGCATTCAGACTCGTTACTGGTACTGGTTCTTTTTCAGTATCTGTATCTTTTTCAACAGACCCATTTACAGTAATATGAAGATGATTGGTTTGTTGGACTTCATTATCCAGTGTAAAGCTAACAGTATCCATTGAAGGGGGGCTGCTATAACTTTTACAACCCAGCAAATCATTTTGTAATGCTTTTTTGTCACAGTTATGCATGACTGCTACAACTAGAACATTTTGTTCTTCGGGTAAACAGTCTATACTGCCACATTTTTTTCCTTCATCATCAGCAGAGTGACACTGAATATTTTGATTGCTATTTCTCATAACCAACTGATCATCTGTTGTTGCCTGGTCATCAATCCACATGTTTGTGTTTTCTTGGCTCATATTAGGATTTTGGCCATTAAAACAGTAAGCCCCTCCTCCTATAGATGTAGTGGCTATATGTGATAGGGAAAAGGATTTCAATTTCTCTGGACACTTAGAAAGGGTTGATTCATTTACACTGGCTAGAGCTGGGTTTAAAGTCAGCCGATGAGAAGGAGGATCTAGGATCTGACTCCACTTTGCTTCCAACAAGGTAGGTGAAATAGCTTCATCTAAAAAAAATATAAAACATTGGCTGAAATCAATTTGCGTTAAATTGAATGCAGACACTAAAATTTACAAAATAGAATAGAAATAAATAGAACTAAAAATGGAAATAAAAACACTGTTACCATAATAACAAGAGTTGGAAGGGACCATGGAGGTCTTCTAGTCCAACCCCTTGTTGAGGCAGGAAATCCTATACCATTTCCATGGTATAGGATTTTTTGTCTGAGCAGGGGGTTGGATTAGAAGACCTCCATGGTTCCTTCCAACTCTGTTATTCTGTTCTATTAAATAACTTGTACACATTTATCTTGTTTTACATCAAAGATACACAACTTTCCTTTTGATCAAAGCAACAGAACAATACTAGAAATAAATAAATTTCAGCACTTAAAATTGAAATTAAAATTAAGTTAAAATTCATTTTTTCACAAAATGAATGACTGCTTTAATTAAAGTTATCTTTCATTCTTTTATTTCATTAACAAAATGTCTTCCAAAGGCATTATAAAGATTGGAATAGTAGTTGCTGAATTCTACACATCTGGAAAAAAGGTAGTGAGCTATGCTACTTTCATCCATATAACTATCTTTAATGACATAGTAAATGTAAAGACAGAAGCAGCAAAAGATGCATCTGATCAAATAGTTCTGCTTTCTCATTTTCTAACAGTTCTCCTTATAATATGTATCTTTTCAAGCTGCTGTTGTGCTCTCTATTACTCTCATACATAGCCATTAGAAACAGTGCGTTTGTGTTTGGATGGAAAACCTTTAACATTACAACAAAAAGAAAATTAATCAATTGGCTCATGTGTTAAAACACAGCTATCACATTCCAATTACTAACCATTTCCACTCCATTGCTCTATGTCAGGGATAGGGAACCTTGGCCCCTTTACAACTTGTGGACTTTGACTCCCAGAATTCCTGAGCTAGCCATGTTCAAGAATTCTGGGAGCCATGCTGGTTCAGGAATTCTGGGAGTCGAAGTCCACAGGTCATAAAGGGGCCATCGTTCCCCAACCCCTGCTCTATAAGATACACAGAGAGCTTATGCACCGAAGACAAATTCCTTGTATGTCCAATCACGCTTGGCCAATAAAGAATTCCATTCCATTCCATTCTATTCTATTCAAAAATTCATCAGTCAAATTAGTGAATAAACATTATTCCCAAAATGACAGCTAAAATAAATACCAAATGCTGTATTTTTCTCTTAACTGCTATGTATTAATGTACAAAATCTGCTTTCATAATGGTCACTAGTTTATATATCCTTAAAATACTAATTCACAAACAATAGGTTTATCAATAGTTATTAATCTTGATTCCTAGATAGAATCTCTAGATTAAGAAGCAGTAATCCACTTAACCTCTGCTCTTGGGAAGCAAAATTAGGAGTAGACTATTATTTTTGTCTACTTGTACCGTAGGTTCTTAGAAGTGTAGTCAGCCTTGGAAACAGAAATATGAATTTGATCAATGTCTGGTGTGATCTATCAAGATTTAAATTATTTGTTTGCTTAGTAGTTTTGAAGTTACAAACCTCCATGTAAGGGAGTTGAACATAAAAGAATACAAAGGAATACGATGATATAAAGGATATACCACAAAGTTATTATATCTGTAAAATTACCATTCCTATTCACCTCAAGTTCTTTATTACAGAGGAACTCACAACAGCTTAAATTATTCTGATTTTAATGTTAATTATATTGATTATATTGTACATGGTCCAGAGCTCCTCTCTGAGCGAGATGGATAGCTAAGAAATGTGATAAATAAATAAACAAACAAACAAATAACTAATACATAAATAAATGAATTGATGAATGAATGAATGAATGATGGATGGATGGACAGATGAATTTGTTAAAGTGCATTTTAAATCCTATTTCTCCTAAGACAATTTTAAGATCACCAAAATCTTTCTAAACAGTCACAAAAACAATGGTTTATAACCATAATTATAGCACATGAAAACTGCAATTTCAAATGAAAATGGAAACCATTTACAGAAAAATAATCTGGAAAATATGAATTATGAAGGCCTCCTGCTGAGATACAAAAATGGGAAGCAGCTCCAACTCAGCTATGTA
This sequence comes from Arizona elegans, assembly GCA_022577455.1. Classification (NCBI taxonomy): domain Eukaryota; kingdom Metazoa; phylum Chordata; class Lepidosauria; order Squamata; family Colubridae; genus Arizona; species Arizona elegans. Next base: position 144,598,582 of record JAKOOJ010000002.1, read on the forward strand.
TAAGACAAAAAGCCTAAATCAACCACAGGCATAAATTAATTAGGAATTTAAACTTAAAATGCCTTGTGAAACATTAATATATCCTGGTGCTATGTAAACACACAGAACACTGCTAATGCTTTGTATCTTTGCTTAATAGTAAAAAGACATATACACCTATTTTAACAATGATGTTTTCTTATTTCCTATGCATGTGGGTTGTTCCTATCTTTTGAATATTTCTAAGCAATATAGTTAGTAACCAACTATCCTCAAAGAGATTAAAGGGCCTACTGAGCCCAAATAACTGTAATTTGAAGGACCCCAATAGAAGATTGCTGACATTGAGCATATACAATAAAAGCAAGAGTATCGCAACCACTATTTCCATCAAATGATTTTTTAAAACAGACAAAAATTTTAAATGTCACAACTATTCTTTGCTTTTATTCTGGGAGCTAAACCAGTGCAAACAAAAGGAATTGATAGAAGCTTTAAGCCCTTATGCCTAAAACTGGCATGCATATCCCATCCAATTGTTTCTTATGGGTCTCCAAACCCTTGACATCATAGCTTCCCCATACAAAACAATTTCTACAATTTTATCTAGAGTTATATAATTCAAAGGGATTGCCACAAGGAGGGGAAAGAAGGGAAGTCCACTGATACGAGATCTACTGTATTTTTCGGAGTATAAGACGTACCTTCCCCCCCCAAAAGGGGGTGAAAATTTGGGTGCAACTTATACACCGAATATAGCCCCGCCCATCCACTGGCCCCCACCCTTTGGCCTCTGCCTCCCAGCAATTTACCTCCTTGCAGCAAGAAGAATAAGCCCATTTCAGCTTCAGCACAGCCTAATTAGCACAAGTTGATTGTCCGTTGGATCGGCCTCCCGACTCTCAGCTATTTCAGGCTGTAGGGATTGCCATCGCCTATTGCTGCACGGGCCTCTGCTGCTTGCTGCAAGGAGGTAAATTGCTGGGAGGCAGATTTTTTTTTTCTTGTGCTAATCAAGTTATGCTGAAAATGAAAATGAAAGTAAAGCAGGCTATTTGCTGTTTGCTGGGAGGCAGAGGCAGATTTCTTTTTCTTGTTTTCCTCACCAAAAAGGGTAGGTGCATCTTATAGTCCAGAGCGTCTTATACTCCGAAAAATACGGTAATATGCAAATTTACGAAGAATCTTATCATGAGGCAGTGGAATTAGCAATCTATGATCATAAATGCTAGTAGCAGGACATCTTTCTGTATTAGGTACACTTAAGTGTATACTTAATACTTAAGTATAATTGTAAACTTGAATAACAAGAGGAACTGGTTAGATAGTTCTTTATAGCAGAAAGTATATCCGTTATCTTTGAGCTATAAACAATTAATATTTTATTTGTCCTAGTTATCAGCAAGATACAGATTTATATAATTTTCAACTTTTCTTATTCAGTTAATAAGGGAACACAATTCATACGAGATTACAAATTTTAAAACAATTAAGTGTTTCTTCCTAATAAAATGTTAAGTTACCCAGTGCTGTTTTCTTTTTTATTCTCTGCAGCAAATGGACAGATGACTACAGTGGATAGTAAATACAGACAAACAACTAGACCTAAATTCAGTTTATGTCTCCAGTCCTAACAAAAGTTGTTCACCTTCATTTTGTTCAAATTCATCTAAAACCTTATCAAGGTTATAAGCCTCTGTCTGGAAATAGTTCTCCATTTGGCAGGAATGTCATCCAGAATCTTGTTTGAACCTATGAAGTAGACAGTTATGAAAATTTAGGACAGTATTTGCAGATTACCAAGATCCAAATACATTTCCTTTAAATATCAGGGCATTTTTCCAACAGTTCAAAATCATCACATGATGAAATTCTATTATTGTTCATAATAACCACATGAATAGTAAAAAAAAAAAAATAGTAAAAAACTTCCAGACTAAGCTATACTTAGTCTGGGAGTTTGAAAGGGAAGATATGTAGGGAAGGAAAAGATGGGAGTATGTACATTTATGGGAATGAAAAGATATGAGAGAGGGTGCGAAGGGTTATCTGAGGTTATATTGCTCTCTGGCATAATAGACAAATGCATATGTAAAGGAATGTGAATGAAAGATAGAGAAAATGGTCGTGAGTAAATAAATTAATCAGATGACTGACAACAAAAAGAGAAGACAGAATGGTGCCCACTTGGAGATTTGATCCTGAACTATCCTAAGTATGCAATCCTCCAATATGTCTCCTGAAATTTTACTTCCCAGCCTTTTAAACAAAATTCTCTAATACTAGTTGAATACATAAGATATAAATTTGTTTCCTAAATTTCAATTAGTTTAGTTTAGAGCTGGTGCAGTGGTTAGAATGCAGTATTGCAGGCTATTTCTGTTGACTGTTGCAGTCTGATTCTCACCAGCTCAAGGTTGACTCAGCCTTCCATCCTTCCAAGGTTGGTAAAATGAGGACCCAGATTGTTGGGAGCAATATGCCGAATCTGTAAACCACTTAGGGAAGGCTGTAAACCACTGTAAAGCTTTACTAGTCTAAGTGCTATTGTTATCTTCACTGCAAACCGTAATGAAAAATTCCTTCAGAAAAAATAATATTAAAGTGGTCAGTTTTGAAAAATGCATCTAACTATGCTTTTATTTCACTTCACTGATTATAAAATGACTGGCAGCACACCATCACCTATGAATAATATACAAGATCAAATATTTCCCAGGATTTTTTCAGAACCTCTAAGTAAAGAAAGTATAAAAACATTTTCAGTTTGTTATCTTTCCAATTCATTTTTAGGTGGGAATGTTAATGTTTCAGCAGTTTGTGCGACAGTTTACATCACAATGATTTTTTTTTTTTACTTTTAAGAGCTCAAGCTTGTCTCAGAGTTTCACAAATATGATTCTGGGCAGTTCACAGCAATAAAACAATAGAAACAGTAGAAAAAATATCACAAGAGCATATAACTAATCTAAAACCATAATTAAAAATTCAATAAGACATATTCAGAGTCATATCCATTTAATATAGACAAAGGTTCACCACTATTGCTGGACCACCAGGCATGATGGTACAGCCAAGTCTTTAAACCCTTCCTAAAGGCCAGAAGGGAAAGTGCCAATCTAAGTACTGGGGGAAATGATGTTCTAAAGGGCAGCCGCCAAGGCAGAAAAGGCTCCTTTCCTCGGTCCCATCAGGGACATTCCTTAGTTGATGGGACCTGTAACATGCCTCTCCTGCTGGATCTGATGATATAGTACAGTAGATATAACCATGGAGACACAGTATATCAAATATCCTGGTTCCATGCCATGTAAAGTTTTATAGGTCAATATTAGCACCTTAAATTGCTCCTGGAAGCATATTGGTAATCAATGCAGCTCACAGAGCAGAGGTGTAAAGTGCACTGCTTGAGGAGTGCATATAACTGCCTGCTCCACTGCATTTTGCACTAGATTCAGCTTCCAAGTGTTCTTCAAGGGCAACTCCATGTAAAGCATGTTACAATAATTTATCTGGGGGGTATCCAGTGCATTTTAAAATTGCTGTACAGGTTGTCCTCAATTTACAACCACATTTGGAACTATAACTTCAGTCGCTAAGTGATATGGTCGTTAAGTAAATCATTACATGACTGCACATGAGTTTACCTTTTTGCCATGGTCGTTAAGAGAATGTCACAGTTATTAAGCAATTCAAACTTCCCCCATTGACTTGGCTTGTTGGAAGTTGGCTAGGAAGTTTGCTAATTGTGATCATGTAATCCCAGGAAGCTGCAACCATTGTAAATATATGCAAACTGCAAAGTGTTGCAATCGTGACCATGGGGACCCAGTGACGGTCGTAAGTGCAAAGACCAGTTGTAAGTTACTTTCTTCACCACTATTTTTAATTAAAATAATCAAGAAATGGTCATAAATCAAGGATTACCTATAAATTCTATCAAATTTAGTAAAGATTATTTTTTAAAAGAACTCTAACGTTGCTATATCAGAAAAATATCAAAGCTATAAATACACGAATTATGAAAAAATAATCTAAAATTCCAAGGTACAATATCACTTACCATGTCTTACCTTTAATCTTATATAAGCATGAAGAAACAACTCAGGCATTGCCTATCCATCAGATATACTGCAAAGTCAGGTAGTTCAGTTGACTCTCTATGCTGTGCTTGATCCTAAGAATGAAACAGCCACCACATATAAGGTTTCATGCAGAAAACAGAAATATAGCTAATATGTCTACCATTTTAATAACCATTAAAAACAGTACAGATGCCAGTGCAGAGATCTATCAATATATTTTGTTATAACAGTGAATAAAAATCTTATAGATCCTCTCTATAAAACTATGCAAGGAATACATGTGTTAATGAATGTACTTCACTTGCTTCACATTGGAAGATATATTCATTGTTCTGTATATTTCTAAAACAGACTTTCATAATTGTAGATGACAATATATTCCATCTGGCTCTTGTAAACTGTTTCCTATATTCAAGAATAATTATTTTTTTCAAATATTAGTATACACTTCAGTTAATGTAAATGACAGAATCAAAGAAACTAGAGAACAATACTTAGCTGCAATGGCAAGAGTTTGCAGCAGTAGTTTGCAATGGCAAAAAAACCAACAACTGTATAGGATTAAACAAAAAAAACTGAACCAAAACTTCCAAACTAATAGGAAATAACTACCGGTAATCATAAAAACTGACCAATGCCAATCTCCACTTTATTATATTGCTTACATCACTATAAGCAGAAAATCTAATCCATGTTATGATTGGCATTTGTCATTATTACTGTCAGCATTTATTATACAACTATGTAAAGGTTGTTTGTAACATCCTTCAGTAGGCAGAACCTTGCAGTTTGAACCCCTGCTGTTCAAATAAGCTTGATTCAAGATGATTGTGTGGTCTCCAATTGTAAACTGGGTCAGGGGAAAAAGAATTTACTAAAACTGGGAGCTTGTCCAGGATCCAGTGGAACAATATGTTGAGATTCTATCTCAAAGTAAGTACTTTTACACTATCTCCCTGAAGCCAAGAGGGATTAAGAGGGAAGGGGGATGTTTCTCTCTTCTCTTGTGTCTCAGGTTCAGAGATATGACTCCACCCGTTTCTACTGTTTCTGGATTGTCCATTTCAGTAGGCTTAGATGGATGAATGCACTATGTAACAGGTAAGGATCAGGTTAGGGGTTAAAATGTCAGGTTTAGGGTAAAGAGCTGAACTGCTGAGTGAATGTACAGAAGATTCCCTTTTAGGATTCCCATGTTGCATTAATTCTTCCTTAGGTACCCTGATCATAGTTCAACAGGAACAGGTTAGGAAGTACATACATTTAGTTAAGATTTTCTTGATTTACAGAAATCAATTCTGATATACAGATTACAAGAAATAGAAGTTTCAATGCTAGAAGGCAAATATAATTTAATACAGATGATTAATGAAAACTGGACAGAGAAATCTCAATAGAGGAATGCAAGGACTAAAATGTAAAATTGAAAAAAATATGCCAGAGAAATGGGATGTTAATGGCATTAGATGTGAAGGAGTTGCATATACTGTACATATTGAGATCCACAAATGTGAACACATTTGAAGATATTTGAGTATTTATTTTCACATTTGAAACTGAATGTTCCTGGCAAGGCAAGTGAATCTGCAGTGATTAACAATTCAACAACATAAATATCAAACAAATATTTTTTAAAAATAAAATACTCCACTAGAATAATAATAAGACAGTTGTTTTAACATGTTATTGAAAGTGTATGTACAAATACGAAAATAGACTGATACTATTTGTTGTAATTCAGTCTATATGGAAGGGTAAACAAAAATAAGCATTATTGTGAAGGTATATTATAGTCTGTCAAGATAGGCAATCTAGATATCACTGAATTAGACTGCAGAACTTTCAGGAAGCAAAAGCATACTATTTGTGGGAAAAACCTACTCAGCCAAAACTGCAGTCTGAAAAATTCCTGAGTTATGTCTTAAACTTCATGAGAGCCGATAATAGGCAAAAACTTCATATCAGAGGGAGCAAAGGATGGCTGGAATTTTTTTAAAAAAAAAATACATTAGTACTAAAAAAATAACTGCAAAAGAAGAAGGAAGCACTTTAGGAAACCATTGTAGTTACAGGGAGTCTTCTAGGCTGCATCAATAGAAACATAATAGCAACTTCAAGAAAAGCCATTGATCCCCTTTATTCAATCTTGGTCAGACCACATCTAAAATACTACATCTAATGTTGGGCCATGCATTTTAGGAAAGATATTAACAAACTGAAGAAGATCCAGAAGAAAACAAATAGATGGAAAATGGAATGAAAGAAAAATCCTTTTAGAAAGGGTTGAAGATGTCTAACATATTTTGCCTGAAGAAGCCTGGGAAGACATGATAACTTTCTTGGAGTCATCTAAAGAAGGGGCGAGAAATTCATAGTTGCTGCAGAAGAGACATGAAACAGTGCATTTAAATCACAAGGAAGTACATTAGATTTTAGTGGAACATCAGGAAATATTTCCTAATAGTAAGATGTTAAACAAGATATAGTGTTTAAACAGAAATTATTCCTGTTTGGATTCTTACACAGTAACTTGGGTTAAATTATTTCCAATGTCTTCCTACACTTATATTCCATAATTTTAATAACTAAAGCTGATATTTATTCTTCCCAAGTATCGATGCAGGTAGCATTATCAGCATATATTAAATGGTTATTTATGTGATGCTGTTGTTCCCTAGATGATTTTCCTACTGTTGGTGCTACTCTTGCCAGTTGTCTAGGATGAGTTTCTGGAAACCAGAATATATTCCTGGTTTTGGATAGTGTATATAGCACTAAAGATTCTTCCCTATAAAAAAAGCATCTCATAATTGGTTAGACAGATAAAAGAGAAAGGCCCAATGCATATCAAGAGGGTTTATAATGTTTTGTTAGAAAGAGATTCAGAAAATGAATTGGTTAAAGATTGTATGATTAAATGGGCGCAAAACCTTGCACAACCAGTTATGATGGAAACGTGGGAAAAAAATATGGGTTCAGAATGTTAAATTTACGCAGTCACAGAATTTGAGGTAAAATTTTTATAAAATGTTTTATAGGTGGCATTTAGATCCTAAGAAATTGTCATGCATGTATCCTAATGTTCAACCAAAATGTTGGAGATGTGATTGTTTAGATGCTACATACTATCATATATGGTGGACTTGCAAGAAAGTGAAGGCTTTCTGGATAAAAATTTGGTGGGTTATGCAAAATGTTTTGAAGAAAAAACTCCAATTTTCTCCTCAAATGTTTTTATTGGGCATAGTTAAGGGCTTTTCAATGGGTGAAACAAAACTGATATTGTATATGGTGACAGCAGCTAGGTTACTGATTGGTCAATATTGGAAAAGGGATGTTTTGCCTATTATTGAAGAATGGACTTTGAAGGTGGCCAGTTTTGCAGAAATGGCGAAGATATCAGCATACTTAAAAGACTGGACTCAAGAGACTTATGTATGGGAGTGGAAGAAATGGATAGATTATGTGCAGAATAAATATCAAACTAGGAAGTACCAGATAGCTTTTAGTTGAATGTTGTGTAGAAATGTATAGTATATAGGGGGTAGAATTGTTTAATGTCATGTAGAAATGTATAGTACACAGGGGGAAGAATAGAAGGGCGATAAAGTATGATATAATATGATTTGGATTTGGATTTCACCTTGGGGAAGTCATGGGAGGAGGCGAGGGTTAGGGAAGGTTAGGGAGGCAAGGGAGGGGAAATGGGAAAATTTGTATTTGTAAAACTTTTTCAATTAAAGAAAAAAGCATCTCATAATCATACTTTCATTCATCTTGCCTAAACTGATATAGATTTTGAATTTTCACAAAATATTGGTGCAAAATTGTATATAATTATTACACGCTGGCAGAGAAATAAAAGAAGTATCAAATTCAGCCAGAATTTGTTGAAAGTAATATTATTTCAATATTCAGGACATAGAAAATAAACAACTTAAAAGTATGTATAAGGCAGGATGGATAAAAATCAATGATTTTTTTTAAAAAAATCAAAAAAATCAGATTTTTTTTATTTAAATTGGATTTTTTTGATTTAAATTGGATTTTTTTGATTTTTATCGAATTTATTTTAATAAAAAACTTTTGGGGTAAAAATCTATCGTAAGATAGTTTTCTATTTAAGATACATAAATAATTTAGTTTATTCAGCATGAAATGGAGCTTAGTTATGTAGCATGAGGCTGTATATTCTGCAACACTGGGACTATCGGTGAGTCAACAGTAGGTCAAAGGAGTAGCAGAGATGACAGTTGCTCTTTAAAAATTATGATTTAAATCGAGTTGATTTAAATCAAGCCTTTTTACTAGTGATTTAAATCATGATTTAAATTGTGATTTAAATTGTGATTTAAATCAACTCTATTTAAATCAAATCCACCGTGGTATAAGGTCAAGATGAATTTGCAAAACATTTCATTTTTTAAAAACAGAACATCTTAAGTATGGTTATGACCAACTGGCCCCCATCTTCACCTGCATCTTTAATAAATCACTAAAGATGTGCTATGTTCCTTCCTTCTTCAAATGCTCTACTATCATCCCAGTGCCGAAGAAACCCTCCATCAAGGAACTGAATGACTTCAGACTGGTTGCTTTAACATCTGTAGTTATGAAGACCTTTGAAAGACTAGTGCTTAGCCACCTGAGAACCATCACGGATCCTCTGTTAAACCCCTTGCAATTTGCCTACCGAGCAAATAGATTGACAGATGATGCTGTTAATATGTCTCTGCACTACATTCTACAACATCTTGAATTTCCAAAGACCTATGCAAGGGTCCCCTTTGTAGACTTCAGCTCAGTATTCAATACCATCATTCCAGATATTCTTCTAACTAAACTAAATCAGCTAGCTGTACCTAACCACACTTGTAAATGGATCATAAGCTTCCTAACAGACAGGAAGCAGCAGGTGAAACTAGGCAAAAATCATATCAGATACCTGTACAATTAGCACAGGGGTCCGCCAGGGCTGTGTGCTCTCTCCACTTCTCTTCTCTCTATACACTAATGGCTGCATCAAAAAAGATCCCTCTATTAAAATACTGAAGTCTGCAGATGATACAACAGTGATTGGTCTCATTCAAGACAATGATGAATCTGCATACAGACGGGAGGTTGAACAACTAGCCTTGGGGTGCAATCGGAACAATCTTGAGCTAAATACGCGCAAAACCATAGAAAGGGTGGTGGATTTTAGAAGAAAACCTCCTATACTACCACCTCTTATAATACTAGACAACACAGTATCAACAATAGAGTCCTTCAAGTTTCTAGGTTCTATCATATCTCAAGACTTAAAATGGACACCTAACATCAGAAACATCAAAAAAGCTCAGCAATGTTCTTTCTGCACAAACTCAGAAAGCTCAAACTGCCCAAAGAGCTGCTGATTCACTTCCACAGAGGAATTATTGAATCTGTCATCTGCACCTCCATAACTGTCTGGTTTGGCTCTGCAACCAAACAAGAGAAACACAGACTTCAACGGATAATTAGAACTGGAAAAAAAAACTATTGCTACCAACCTGCCTTCCATTGAGGATCTGTATCCTGCATGAGTCAAAAAGAGGGCTGTGAAAATATCTACAGACCCCTCACATCCTGGACATAAATTGTTTCAACTTCTACCCTCAAACACACACTATAGGGCACTGCACACCAAAACAACTAGACACAAGGACAGTTTTTCCCCGAATGCTTTCACTCTGCTTAACAACTCCCACAAGACTGTCAAATAATTTACTAAGACTGTATTACTATTATTCTTCTCTTCCTTACTAGTATCTATCTCTTCCCGCTTATCATTATAACCATGTTGCTTGTATCTTTCAATTATAATTTGTTTCCTAGTACGATTTGATAGCTTATTAGTAACCTTGACTATCACTAAGTGTTGTGTCTTTTTTATTCTTGATTAATGTATTTTATTCTCCTTATGTACACTGAGAGCATATATACCTAAGACAAATTCCTTGTGTGTCCAATCACACTTGGCTAATAAAGAATTCTATTCTATATCGCTGCTCCACAAAATTTCTCTTACAAGAATACTATCAAACTGGAAGGTGATAAAATGTACAAAATGTCAACATCATTCTTGAAGTTATACATATAAATGAAATATAAACAAACATTTCATTCATAGGCAACTAAATCAATAACAAAACTACACAACAATTTCAAAGCAATTTATTATTCTTTACAAACTATATCACAGCAATGACTCTTGGAAGTTAATACGCTGCACTGTATGTGACAATGTGTTTTTTTTTAATTTTGATTGACAACTGAAAGGAAAATAATAGGGTATAAGCCAATAACACAAAATGAGAATATAACATGATTGGAGGTTATATTGAAGTTCTTAGAAAGGTGTTTGTAGTGTGTTAAAAGATTACATTTTTCACAATACATGATCCAGTTTTGAGAACTTGGAAACTAATTTCAAATGAAAGGTTTGATGATGACATGAAGGAGTTGGGTGTGGACTTTGCCACTAGAGAAATAGTTGAGTTTCCAAACCCAATGTAATTTTCAGCTGCAGTAGGGATGTTATAGCCATCAATAAAGAAACAAAGGGACTCTCCTTTGAGTAATCTGAAACACTTATTCAGATTTCCTTCTATTTGGGCTAAATTGCTGTTGGTGAGTTGCCTCTTGATACTTTATGTCTGTTTTTTCTTTCATTTCTTTCCAGGGCTCCCTACAGTCTCTCACATCCAGTAATGGTTTGAGACTTTGGATCCCTCATTCTTCAGATCCAAACCAAAGCCTTTCTATTTTATCTCTGCCATGGAAGATACTGAGCAGGAAGGTCATACTGAGAATGGCAAAAATATATTTTAAACTTCAAAGATAACGTTGGCACCATTCATAGAACTCTGTATACAAATACAAAATACTATCAGAAGCATAAAATCTGTTTCCAGATTCTATATGTCAGTCTAACCTTTATAGGGAGTGGAGTAAGAGTATACAGAATGGGAATGGGAATGGGAATGGGGATGGGGATGGGATGGGATGGGATGGACTGGACTGGACTGGACTGGACTGGACTGGGCTGGGCTAGGCTAGGCTAGGCTAGGCTAGGCTAGACTAGACTCCTCGGGATGGCGCTATTGAGCACTGCGTACCAAAACAACTAGGCACAGGGGCAGTTTTTTCCCCTTCTGCCATCACTCTGCTGAACACTTAATTCTGTCAGTGTTGCCTAATGTCTATTAACCCATGTAGTGTGGCTGTAGTATTATCATTTATCCTTATCTTCTTTGCTCCCCCTTTTATTGGTATTATTATTTCAGCCAGATGTTCAGACTGGACTTGGGTTGTTGTATTGTTGCTATTATTGTTATTGCTGTTATTATCCTCATTATTATAATTTCATTATTATGTTGCTTTTGGAGCAGAGCAACAAAGTGATTTTGTATCGGAGACAAATTCCTTCTGTGTTTAATCAACTTAGCCAAATAAAGTATTCAAGAAATATAACTATATGAAAGCCAATATTCTCTGCCATTGCAAAAAACGCTCAGTAATTTCTAGGTTCCTCTTGCAAATTGAAAATGTGTTGCACTTATATTTAAGTATTGAAAAAACTAGATTCCGACATATACTGAAAAGTATAATTCCTTTATGCTTTAAAAATTATGTGCAAAACTGTGCAAAATATTCTGTGTATTAACCTAAACTTGCATGCTTTGGATGTTGGATGGTCAATGTGCATGGCATAATAGGGCTTTTTTGTCAGATATAACCAAAATATGTTCCAAACAAATGTTTTGGTAATTCAGAGAAAAGGTGTAAAAATAGAAAAAAGCCAAAGGTGAAGAGTTTTCTATATGCAGAAGTCAGAGGAAGAAACAAAGATGCTGTGAAGAATTGGGTGCATGGGCCAGCAGGGCATACTATGCTGAGACTGTGACAAACTGAGTGATAGGTGCATAGGCCAACAGATCAGAAGTGGCAATTGAGAAGGAAGGAAGGAAGGAAGGGAGGGAGGGAGGGAGGGAGGGAGGGAGGAAAGGAAGGAGTAAGTCATATGGAAAAGGGGGAAAAAGAGAAACTTATATTACTCTTGCCCTAATAGCCCTATAAAAACCACTCTGGGTCCATTTCCAATGTTTTAATTGAACCAGCACAACTCAAATGTTCTGGGTTTTATTTCTACCAAACTGCAACCAAAGTAATTAAAATGTTTCAACAGAACTTCCATAATGCAAGTCTGTTTTAAGTTCAAAACAAAATATGTTTTCCATTTTATGTACACTCCTGATTAGGAGACAAAAAAGAACTTTGATAGGCCAAGAACCCAGGAATTTTTTACCAGGAGTTATTTTGTAAGGCATTTTACAATGTACTATTCTGCAAATAGTCAAAGATTCTGACAAAGTTTTTAAAGTAAAGAAAATATAATTTTGGCAGTTGGAGAATGTCCTTGATAAACAGAGGAGTTGATTGTTTCACTTTGTGGTTAAAAGAAGCAGAATTCACAATTGAAAAAGAACAAACTGAGAGAAATTCAAATTACAGAAATTATACAGGGTGAATTTCAGCAGAGATCTGAAAATGTAATCATGTTCTAACACACATTCTGAAGTCATGGGTTTTATTATGGTGAAATTTTGGAAACCATAGTATGAAGGAAAAGCAATGAGCTTCTTAATAGACAAAAAGGAACAATAATTAAATGTACATTAATAAGATGCATATAAGTAGTAGATTTCACTATAAAACTCCCCAATTTTAAATGTTTATTTAAATATAAACCCAATGACATAAGTATTTCAGAAAGTTAAACATTCAAGTATGGAAACAAGAATTCTAGATAAAACACAACCCTCCCATTGTTAATCTTGCTTTTCTGTAACTTCTGCATCTGAAGATGTTTTTCCAAATAACAGTGAATAAGATAACGAAGAAGGAAAAACACCATGGCAGATTCATGATGAATTCACAGGAAAGCAAAAACTCTCTATGCCCTCCGTCTACATTAAAACACTATGCCAAGGCCAAAGAACCAGCCATAAGTTTACTTAAGTTGATTTATTAAATGATCCACTATTAACTGGGTTCAATCACATTTCTTAAGGTCATATGTTAAGATGGAGTTTTTCAAACTGGATTGTGAAAACTTGAATACATTTTGTGGGAGCTAAGCTCATCCTCATTCAACTCTCCTTTCTTCCCATGGGCCACACACAAAGCTCAACTTCCTGCCTGCTCCCAAACTCCAACACACAGTTCTCCAAGAATTAAGCAATTCAAATTTCTAAAAGGCAGCGAAGGGAATTAAAAGCAGAGAGCTAGAAATCCAGCAAAAGATTTTAACTTATTTAGCAGCACAAAACTGAAAGATGTGAATCTCTCCTTCCCTATTTACTTTCCATAATGGAAACCATAATTGTTAGTATACATAAAGGTGTCCCTAAAAAAACCTGCTTAACCATCAGGGTGGCATCCTGTGCACATCTACTTAGGGTAAATTCTAAGAACAATGGGAATTAATAAAGAAAATTAGAATTGCATTGCTTGGCTGCAGTGTACATATACCTCAAACCTGTTTGGAGTGAAACCTCCTCTAGAGTAAGATATATGAAAATTATGTTTGCAAAGGGAGGCATGCAAGAGGAAGATGGGTGTTTAAGTGTCTTCAGACAGGCATTCACAATGGAAAAAAATCCATGCCATCAGCATTCCTAAGTAAGCGATTCATTTTAAGCGACATCACGAATGGTGATTTTCTTACATAATTTTTCAGATTTACAATATAAAACACAACCTATATACTCCTCAATTTATGCATATCATTTTTATTTGGCATCATACACATTTATGTAATGTGAATATTTTCCAGATACAGTTACAAACTGAAGTAATTGCAGATGATAAGAACAAGAGGAAAACAGAAAAAACAAAACAAATTTCCAGTTCTGATTTTGCTGCTGCTTCTTGTAGTACAAGTTTTAAGAAATTAAAATTAAGTGCAACTGATTTCACATTACAAGCAACATTTCTTCATGTAGAGCTTATATATTTTTGGATAAAGTTTTTAAACAAATATGCTAAAATTGCCAGTCAAAGATTGGAAATACACATACATGAAAATACATTTCTGAAAGAACCTCCTCCTTACTTGCAGCAATAAGAACGTATAGAAACACCTGTAGACTAAAGAGATAAGATGCTCTTCTCTTAATAATATTATAAATTTGCCTAAATACTGAACTTAAAGCAACCACAGTCATGTGATTTCTCCTTTTTTCCCCTCACACACTATGAAAAGCCTGTACCAAAAGCATCTGCTTACAATACATACACACTGAGAAGTTTCTTCATATTTATATGCAAGACAAAACGTATAGTATGTAGTTTCTTTACATTTGTACAGTATGCAGGACTCAACTGCTTTGGTTTTCATCCCACTACTAAATATCCTTCCCCCACCAAAGAAATTCCACAGTATTTTAAAAAGCAATCTGTGAAGTAGACAATCTGAACATAAAAATAGATAGATTAAAATAACATTTGCGCACCATTTCTGGTGCAAAGGGACGGGGAGATTTAATAAAAATAAATAAAAAACAAGGAAGGAACAGAATCTATAGATGATGTTCATTTTCCAGAGCTGTTAGTGTACTGACTGAAGCATCTAGCTAGCAACAGAATGCAAAGATCAGATTCTGAATTGATGGCTAGATTTGTTTTGAAGTTTAGCACAAGACATTATTTTGCCTTTCATAAAAACCTTTGAACTGGTGGGCACGAGTGTTGCCCTAGCTAAGCTCCAGCACACATGTGTGCACTGGCCAACTGATTTGCAGGCCTTCCAATCCCACTGAAAGTCGGGAAACTGGCTGTTTCCAGCCTCCAGAAGGCCTCTGGGGGGGATGGGGAAGGCTATTTTTGCCCTCCCCAGGCTCCTAGAAAGCCTCTGGAGCCTGGGAGGGGGAAAAAATGGGCCTACCGGGCCCACCGTACCATCATGTGCCAAAAGCAGGGGGAAGTGTGGGGGGGTCATGCGCACATCCGTGGGAGGGCAGGGCGCATTGAATTATGGGCACACACACCCATGATCCCCCTGCTCCCCCCGCTTTTGGCACGCGACAGCAAAAAGGTTAGCCATCACTGGCCTAGGCCATATGTTTTACAGAGTTTAGTTTCTCAAACATTCTATTAGTTTTTAATATAGTATAGAAAGCCAGAGAGACAACTTAAGAGAAGGAATCCAGAGGCTGTTAGGGAAACACCAGGTGCAAAAAAAAAAAAGATGTGTTATTCAGAGAGGTGAGAGTTACAGAGAAACACAGGCCAGCCCCTCCCACCCCAAATTCCCTGGATATGAGGGGAAAAGGGAAGTCATAGATTTGCAGATTCTATTATTGTAGCGCTATCTCAATGAGGTATAGTTCTAATGTTGCTGTGGAATGAGCTGGCTACCAAGGGTTGACTTATTCTTGTACTAGCAAAATCATAAAATTAATGAAATGCTACTGATAGCTGCTGTAAAAGCAAAACAGCTCTTTATGAGCACAGTATTAGATAAAAGATATCCTAGAAGTCTATCAAACAAACATAGCTGCTCAAAGAACTAGACTATTCTCTATTCTCATTTTTACTTTACATGTGATTAATTCCAATTTGAAAATTCACACCCAAGCATCTCCAATCAATTATCTTTCAGAATATATTACCCAGTACTAAAATCACCATTGGAATATAGATTTAATTATTCAATTTGTCTTTGTTCTAAATTTCTCAGAAAAATACTTTCAACGACTTATTTTTCTTGATATTCTAGAATTCTCTAAACTACATTTCTAATCAATACTATCTTGAAAGGTTGCAGTTACTGATATCATTATGATAGTTTTTTAAAAGAAGGATAATGAAAAAGGCACTTATTTGGGGCTAATATTTATGAAATGTAATGTATCAGAGGAAAGTTCATTACAATCACTATGTTTTCCTTCTATTGTATGCTCTAGTGTCCCTAGGAAGCATCAGAACACATAATCTATACATTATTCTTCTAAATGAAGAAAAATGTGGCAAGACTGGATAATGGAGAAATTAATAAAGCATAATCAGGATCTAATATACTAAAAAACTACAAGCACATTCTTATCCATTAACTACACTGAAAAGAATAAAATACAATATGTCCAGTTAAACTTATAAACTGCACACACAGACCCTGACAAATATAAGTAATGTGTGTGCTGAAAAAAGGAAAACAGATCACTCAAATCAGAGCTGAACAAATCTAAGAAAATAGAAAAATAATCCTATACATTTTTATCAAAATTAAATACTATAGTATTCAATAAAGCTCACATCCTATGGCTTCAGTACTGTTACCCTCTTTGATTGAAAATTCTCTTCAGAAACTATGCAGAAGTGCCGTTCTTACTTTCAGAAATGTGTGAAAAATTATGTGATCTCTTATTTACTATTTCTTTTACTCTATTTTTAAATATTTATCTAGGTTGGCATTTTTCATTTTTCAATTATACTCATGGCTATCCAAACTCAGGTTTTGAATTTATCTATTAAAAAAATACAATCAAACCCAGGATTGGGAATTCATGGTTCTCCAGGACCCTTCAAATCTGTACATTTCAAGTGCAATAAATTCCCATTATGTCACAGATTTACATGAGAAATAAAGCCTTATGACAGAGCTGAACTGTTTTAAAAAAATAATTAACATTCTTATCCATACATTTCTATAGACTAGAATATTCTAGAAAGTTTACTGGGAAAGGGGAAGAACATTGAGAAGTAAATAAATACTATGTTTTCACGCATGCTGAATTAATAGAATAAAAGATAAAAATAGCCTACTTTAATTGTTAATTTTTCACTTTTGCAAATAGTTTAAATATTCAAAAAATAACAGACAGTGACTTAGAAAACAACAGCATAGGGTTGTCAAGTCATGTCAGACCAATATTTTTTCTTTTTATGGCGATAAAAGTTTGTTAAGAAAAGAAGTGTTGTAAATGGATTGCACCATGACATTAGTAAAGCATTTAACAAGATTTTTAATTATATCCTTAAGAACAAGATGTTGGGTTAGATAATAATCTGGACCAACCAGTTGTACAACCCACCCAAAAGAGAATTTCTAAATTGTCCTGATTGGAACTACTGAGTGAGATCCCTCAGGGTCTTCATCAGCACTGTTCAATGTCTTCCTAAATGACCTAAAAGTTGATACTGAAGGAATGTTTATTACATTTGCTAATGATACCAAGACAGAAAATGGCTAATCATGATACAGAATAATCTTAGTATGCTTAAACATTGAGTCATATCTGGTAGGGGAAATATTAAGAAAAGTTTGAGGTCCTAATCTTGGTGGGAAACATTAAATAAAAAGGTACAAGGTTGGGAAGACCTGATTTGAAAGCAGAGCACCTTGGAACACTAGAATTAAACTTCAGCAATCAGTATAATGTAACAGCTAACACAGGTGATATGATACTGGGCTATATTAACAGAAGCATTTCATCCATCTATTAGGAAGTAATAATTCCTTTGCACTCTGATAGTAATGCTTTGGTCATTTCTGGCCACTATACTTGGCACTGCATTTTAATGGGATTTAGACAACCTGTATCAGGTTCAGGGGAGAAGCAGCATGATGATAAGCGGTCTGAAACTAAACCCAAGAAAGAAGGGTTAAAGGAACTGGGCAGGTTTACCTTGCAAACAAAAGATGACAAATTATCTATAACAGTATTGTTCAACCCTGGCCATTTTAAGATGTGTGGACTTCAATTCCCAGAATACCACAGCTAGCATGCTAGGACTGATCTATAAGGCATTGAAAACTAGACTACTTTTTTTATTAAAAGTGACAACAGGATAACAGGTTGAAATTAAAAGAAAGAAGATGCATGTTAAATATTAGGAGAAAACAGTTTAGATAGTAAGCGATATTAAGCAATAGAAAGATTTCAACCACCTGTCAGAAACTATTTAAAGAACTGAGGAGGAATTGAAGAAAATTACTTTTAAGGTTTGAACTCACATATATATTTCTATCAGTTAATTATTAAAACTATGAAATTTTTATAAAAAAAACCCAACACTCAGGACTGAGCTCACAAATAATAAATATTGGATTTGTTTAAACTTAAAGATCTAAGGATATAGAAAAATTTATTCTTAACCACTTTATTTGGGGGGGGAGTGCAGATATTTGCCATAATTACAAGGAGAGTAGATGGATGTCACAAGCCCAAATCAAAACTGTGAATACATATCACTTCATACATTGAATTAGATTATGTAAATTCTTTAACTGATTCTTCCCTAAATCCATTCTAGCTGGGAATGCTGTATTGCATGGGAATGCTGTAGTCCTCCACTCCACGCACCTAAAGTGCAAACTGGGTAAAATATGCCATTTTATCAGCAAATACAATATTTGCCAAATTTACAAAAGTTGGGTCACGAAGGCATAGCTGTCAAGTCAACAGTAGCAAAAAAATGGAATAGGGGAATACAAAAGGCGAAAATGCAAACAAACAATACGAAAACGATGCTCTAAGAGTCCTGTAAAGAGGCACCTTGGCTGTATTAGAGGAGCAAAATAAGTAGATTAAGTAGGACGGCAAGTGTTGTTTGGGGGTGCCTGCCACGTCTTCTGGCTGGCATCCTTAGATATGGGGAACCCCCCTCCTAAAGGAAGACACTATAAAGAGAAGCCCCAAACTTTCAGGCGATTAAGTAAGCGCCCTGTGAAGGGGCGAGAGAGCCATCTGCCCCGAGCAAAGGGTAAGCGGGGACGAGCTTCCCTTCTTTCCCCTTCGAGGTCTCAAGGCTCGACCTCCCTCAGACTTACGAGAGACGCGCAAGTCACTAGGAAGGGAGTTCCTATCGGAGGCAAAAAAAATATTTAATTTTTGATTACTCCGTTTAAATCCCGCCTTTCTCTTAATTCCAACCCTCAGGGGCTCCCAACCTTTGTCTGCCCCCTCCAGGAGGGGGATTCCCTTCTCCTCCTCCTCCTCTTCCACCACCATCCCTCAGGAAGCCCAGCAGAGATAACGCACCTCCGAACTGCTCCTTCCTCAAAGGAGGGTGCCTCATAATACCCACCCACGGGCCCAGGAAGAAGGTAGCCCGGCCTTTAGCGGCCCAACGATGGGGGAAAAGACGCAACCCGGCGCCTCGCTCACCTCCGAAAGCGGCGGCAACAACAGCAGCAGGCGCCGCCGGGCCTGCATGGCGAAGAGGTTCCTCCCGGGGCCGCCGAGCCCTTCTTCTCTCCCGAGCGGGGCCCTGCGCTAAAAACGAGCGCCAGAAAGGCCGACGCGGAGCCCGCCCGTCCCTCAATTCCCAACCGCGAGGGCCGCTGGCGGCCAGCGGGCTTGGCTGACTTTAAGCTTATTCGGAGGCTACCTCAGCAAACCGGTAACCAGCGCCCCCTGCCAGGTTCCAGGGGCGGTGCACGGCACTGCGGCACGAGCCCAGCGCCTGACCGGCCTCCTCAGGCCACCGGCGCACGGCTGCGTGGTAGAGCGACGCCGCGGATGAGATGGCGAAATTGCGCGTCTTCCGCTCGCTCGGCTCCCTCGTATTCCCCGATGGACTTCCTCCGCGAAGGTGGCGAGCCCCGCACGCGGCGGCCGTTTTTATCTGTGAGGATTTCTGAGCCGGGAGTGTTATTGCACCAACTCACAGGCGTCTGAGAAAGGGTCGTGAGAGGGCACTTTTTCTACACATACACACACACACACAAAAGACAACTTGCTCTGTTCCGGGGGTAGGTCTACCACACCTGGGACAACATATATTTTTCGGTGACTTTAAGAAGGCAGAAAGAATTGGTTTTGAATGCTAGTAAGCTCGGGTTTGTAGTTGGGCTGAGCTCCGAGCTTGGCAATTTGGTTGCAATCAAAATTGCCAAGCTCAGTACTCAAAGCAACAGCCCAGAAATTGGTTTTCTTTGTCCTTTTGCTGCCCTCTAATGTTCGTCGGGTTTGTTTGTTTTTTGCAGGCACTCCAGATTTTGTGGTCTTCATGGCTGTTATCATCTACGCATTCTGCATATTTTCTTCTGAGTTTAGCGTTTAAATTAGCTTTCCCTGTGACACACACACACACACATACTCACTCTCTCACTCACTCTCTCTCTCTCTCTCCAAGCATGTGTCTACCTTGTATAGATAGTCCTTACAGCCACAACTGGGATTTCCATTGCTAAGCAAAATATTGAGTCGGGCTTGGTTTTACAAGTTTTTTGCCACAGTTAAGCAAAACGCCTCATTGTTAAATGAATCTGGCTTCCCGATTGACCCTGCTTGCAGAAGCCAGCTGGGATGGTTGCAAAGGGCAATCGAGTGAACCCTGGGATGCTGCAACCATTGTAAATACATGTTAGTTGCCAGGCACCCAAATTGTGATCATGTGACCATGGGGGATACTGCAATAGTCACTTTTTTCAGCATGTCATCACTTCAAACTGTCATTAAACAAATGGTTAAGGACTACCTGTAATTTTTGCCCTGACAAATATGTTGTCTTCCAAGTATCTGACTTTTTTGAAATTTTGGTAACTGATGTATCCTTTTATTTTTTATTCAAATTTCACATATTTCAAGTCAGTACTCGACGGTAGCTACTCTTTAACTTAACAGTGAGTAGGGAAAGGATCTATGTAAAAACAATTTCTGGAATAGTCATCAAAAGCCAAACTATTGAGGTGCCTTGCAAACTAATACATTACAAAGTGTTTTCTTAGATCTCAGCCACCAGATACATAAATAGTTATGAGAAAGAAGTATAGAGTATGCTTTATCCTATATATTGCAATTTGTTAGAGTGAAAGCCGTAGTGAGACAGAATTACCTACAGGAAGTGATAACTAAGAAAACAATGATTAAGACAATTACAAAAGTCTTGGTGAAAAGTCATAGGATGGCTGATTAACCCCATTAGTGTAATAAGCAGTTTTGTCTCAGTCTGTGAGAAAAGGCATTACATCTGACAAAACATGGCTCGGATTCACAATGAAATGTGCCTTTGTGATTTCTTTTGTCAAGGAAAGCCACCCTAAGGTCACAGAAGATTCTAGTGAGTTAAAATGTTCCCTGCTGACTTTAGGCTACTATTTCTGATATCAGATTATGTCAATTTGTGTTATTATGTAGAGACTGGCTTGTTTCTGCTGATGGAGGATGGCCACATTGGAGGAGCAAGTGTTTCCTGGTGATGTGGTGATACAAGTGCTACAAGAGTATTGGGAAAGCAAATATATTTAGACAGGATCTGGTTTTTGTTATCTGCATCATTGAGGTTGGTTTGTTGCTACTGGTTACTAGCTGCTTTAAAATAATTATGGAATATATTCTAAAGTTCTATTACCGCCTTCTTCAGGCAGGTGGAATAGTGGTCCCACTGTTTAAAATAGTTTGGTGACAATATAGGTTTTGATTTTATTATATATATATATATATATATATATATATATATATATATATATATATATATATATATATATATATATATATATATATATGGCTGCCCAACTCACTGCAATTCTGGGCAGCTTACAATAACCAAACAAACACAAAGAGATCAACAGTTCTATTCAAATAAAAGCAAACCCTTCATAGGTAATCCTGAAATTGTAATTGCCCTCCTCATACTATATAAATGCATATTAACTTGAAAGTAAATCCTCTGCATTTAATGGAATTTAAACCTAATTAAAGGTGCAAAGGAATGCACATTCAGTAATGCTTAGGAGCTGGGATCCTGTGTTTGCTCTTACAAAAAGGATTTTATAGAACATTTGAAGATTTAATGTTTCTAATATTTTGGATTTTATTATTCTGATGTGCTACTGGAAATTGTAGAGCTGCTTTAAGTGGCGATGTACAAAAATTATAATATATTATAATATATATATATAATATAGTTTAATAGCACATTCCTAAACCTATTTACTCAACTACTGTGAACATTGTTCCCTTGGTAGGTGGCATAACTAATATTCCCAATAAATATCCCCTCATACTAACTGCAGATATATGGCTGCTCCACACTTCCTACTTTTTCTAGCACAATAAAGCACTATTTTCTGGCTTATAGCTGATCCTAGTAAATGGGACTAATTAACAGTTGAATTAATTTCTTTTAAAAAATAATAAGAGAATGCACATCTTTCAGTAAGTGAAATTTTGATTATCAGGGAAATCTAAAATCAGAAGATATAAACTTGGATCAGATGTTTTTCTATGTTTGTTATGATACCATCATATAAGTTAATACTTTTCTTAAGCAGGATGTTTATAATTCAGACAACCGGGGAAAGGAATAAAATTAGGGTTCTCAATATAGACGTGGGCAGTGGAAAGCTGCCTTTGGCTGCATTAAATGTTCTGGAAAAAACAAGCTGCCAATTAAGTATCACCCAATTAAAAGTAGTAAGCAACCTAGTAAACATTGTCTTCCTTCACATTTCCATCTAGTTGCCCATATTAGTATTTGTAGTGTCATCAAGCATCCTTATACCATGAGAAATATAGTCAGCAAATCAGACATTCTCTACTTTTCACAGCAGACTTGTTCACACATACTAAGTGATAATGAATTTTGACTGGTTTTAACCTAATGCAAGAACAAACCTATTTGTTATCTTTAGTGTTTGTAAACCAGGCGTCTTATCACTTCTTCAACAAACTATGGAGGGCTCGGGACAGGGGTTGCTCCTCTGTTCTGGTCCTATTAGACCTCTCAGCGGCTTTTGATACCATCGACCATGGTATCATGCTGCGCCGGCTGGAGGGACTGGGGGTGGGAGGCACCGTGCTGCGGTGGTTCTCCTCCTATCTCTCTGACCGGTCGCAGTCTGTGTTGGCAGGGGGGCAGAGGTCGACCTCGAGGCACCTTGCTTGCGGGGTGCCGCAAGGGTCGGTCCTCTCGCCACTCCTGTTCAACATTTATGTGAAGCCGCTGGGTGAGATCATCCGTGGTTTTGGGGTGCGATGCCATCTGTACGCTGATGACACTCAGCTGTACATTTCCACCCCAGACCACCCCAATGATGCCCTCGAAGTGATGTCCCAGTGTCTGGAGGCCGTGCGGGTCTGGATGGGGAGGAACAGGCTTCGGCTCAACCCTTCCAAGACCGAGTGGCTGTGGATGCCGGCGTCCCGGTATAGCCAGCTGGTGCCATTGCTGGCTATTGGGGGCGAGTCACTGACCCCCACAGAGGGGGCTCGCAACTTGGGCGTCCTCCTGGACACACGGCTGTCTTTAGAAGAGCATATGACGGCCGTGGCCAGGGGGGCTTTTTATCAGGTTCGCCTGATACGCCAGTTGCGCCCCTTTCTGGATCGGGACTCCTTGTGCACAGTCACTCATGCCTTGGTTACGTCACGCCTGGACTACTGTAACGCTCTCTACATGGGGCTCCCCCTGAGGAGCACCCGGAGGCTCCAGCTGGTGCAGAATGCGGCCGCGCGGGTGATTATGGGAGCGACGTGGCGCTCCCACGTAACACCTCTCCTGCGCGAGCTGCATTGGCTCCCGGTGGTCTTCCGGGTGCGCTTTAAGGTGTTGGTTCTCATCTTTAAAGCGCTCCATGGCTTAGGGCCAGGGTATTTGCGAGACCGCCTGCTGCTACCGATAACCTCCCACCGGCCAATACGCTTTCACAGAGAGGGCCTCCTCGGGGTGCCGTCGGTCAGGCAATGTCGGCTGGCGGCCCCCAGGGGGCGAGTCTTCTCTGTGGGGGCACCCGCCCTGTGGAATGAGCTGCCTCCCGGAATACGATTGATCCCGGACTTCCGGACCTTCCGTAAAGCCCTGAAGACGTTTTTATTTCATCAAGCCGGCCTAGCCTAAATGGTTTTTAACTGGGATTTTAAATTTTATGGATTTGGGGTTTTAAATTGGGTAGCCAATTATTTAATTTTTTTAATTATCTTAACTTTTGTATTTGTATGTTTTTTAATTTTGGCTGTTCACCGCCCTGAGTCCCTTCTGGGAGAAGGGCGGTATACAAATTAAATTAATAAAATAAATAAAATAAATACCGTTTATTTACCGTTATGTATCAACAAAGATGCTGTGGTCGGTCTTTTATATTAAGAGCCTGGTGGCGCAGCAGACTAATAGCCTGTTATTAACATCCAGCTGCCTGCAATTACTGCATGTTCGAATCTCCCCAGGCTCAAGGTTGATTCAGCCTTCCATCCTTTCTAAGGTAGGTAAATTGAGGACCCAGTTTGTGGGGGCAATAAGCTGACTTTGTATAAATATACAAAAGTATGAAGGCTATTGCTTAACGTATTGTAAGCTGCCCTGAGTCTCCGGAGAAGGGCAGCATATAAATCTTTTTTTTTTTTTAAAAAAAATGAAACTACACTGTGGGAAAATATTTAAACATAAACATCTTTTTGTCCCAAAGAGAGTATATATGGATACAAACAGTTCTTTTTAATATTTAAACGATCTAGTCTTTTTCTCCTTCAACGTTAAATCAATTGAAAAGAAAAGCTAGAAATATGTTAAATAAGTTTTATTTTATTTCAAGCTATTGTTAAAGAAAATACTGAAATTTTGTAGGACCAATAAAGGCAAAACCAAAGTGATTACTCATGTTAGATTTTCCACATAACACAATTTACCTTCTCCCTGTATGATAGCTGAGATAATCTGAAATATATATAATCAACCATTCAGATTATCTGAATCTGGTCACTGTATTATGTATATCAGTTTTTGACACCGATATACTAAAGGTACATGAACGTAATTAACAAGTTTACTGACAAGCTAAAATCTGAGCACTATAATTTAATTCCATAATTCACAATTAACTAGAATTAGAAGAATGTTTCTTAAAAGATTTGGAAGTGATGTGTCTTACAATAAATTTAAAGTATTTATGCAAATTCTAACATCACTGGACCAATTTAATATATTAAGCTATGAACCTAAAGAAATATCTCAAAGAGGCTCAAATCATGGGGCTGCTCTTGAAGAACATCCAGAAGCTCCAGTTGGTGCAAAATGCATGGTTTTGTGTAGACCCCAGTGTGCACATGTATTACCTCTCCTGTGGGAGCTGCATTGGCTGCTGATTTGCTTCCGGGTGCAATTCAAGGTGCTGGTTGTCACCTTTAAAATCCTTCATGGCTTGGGACCATGTTATCTGAGGGACCGTCTCTTGCCAGTCACATCTACCCGACCCATCAGAGCGGGGAGGCAGGGAATGCTGCAGGTCCCATTCCCAAGGAAGATAGACCTGGTGGGACCCAGAAGGGCCTTCTCCGTGGTGGCTCCCTCTCTGGAATATCATTCCTCCCTAGATTAGAATGGGCCCCACTCTTAATACTCCACTCTTAATACTCTTCCAGAAGGCTCTGAAAACCTGGTTCTGCCAGTGGGCCTGGGGAACCCAGAGCGGGATAGAACCCATTAAATGGCTCGTGTGATCTGCTGTCACGGGGGCGGGGGTGATTTTATTATATTATATAATATATATTATACTATATTATTTTATTCTTTTAGTTTTATTGTTTTAAATGTGGTTTTATATTCTGTAAATCACCTTGAGTTGCCATGAGCAAATAGGTGGCAATATAAATTCAATAAATAAATAAAATCACATCAACGGATCATATAAGAGTACCACCAATAAATTCATACTTCAATGAATTGTTTTAATCTTTCTGTAACCTACTGCCTCATAGGAAATATGTCAATGCATTGCTACTTAATAAAAACTTGGTGAGGTAATTTACTTGTTACGGACAAATGAGCAAATGAAAAATTACCATCGCTGCATTTGTTGTCATGATATCACAACTAAAATGCTTAATTTATGTCAGGATGCTGATAGCCCCAGATAAATAGCAAATGAAATTTGGGCAATATAATCAAAATCTTAAAAAGGACTATATCTTCAGTTGTTATCAGTTTAATTATGTTTCTATATTTTATAATAACTCAGGAAAAGAAAGCATTAAGTAATCAACAGTTCTTTCAATTTACAATAGTTTACATTAAATTATCTTTTCCAAACATGATAACTGCATTGTTATGAACTTTTAAATGACCACTGCATTAATCTGTAAAAGTTCCCTGCAAAGAGATTTCTAGATGTTCTCCTAGGGCAAAAGCAATATAAAAAGTGTATCAACTGCATATGTACATTCTGCAGTAAGAGAATACATTTTCAAAAATGAGGCACAGTAAACGTATTACTAATTGAACAGGTTGCGCATCCATATTTTGTTCTTGTTTGAAGTTAACACACATGAGGGAACATCACCACCTTCGAATTATTTTATTAAGATCCATGTATTATATAAAATAGAACAAGAAAATCTATAAAATCAAGTGAGCAGTTCAGATGACATTACAAAATCTGTTTTGGGAAGTCAGCCTGATATGCTGTATTGCCTCAAAATATAGTTGCTGGGTGCAAATATCAGCAGAAAAAGCAGATACATCTAAGAAGTATACCAAAATAAGCTGTGAAGAAAAAGGCTTTTTCAAGCCCTGATTGGCCTCAACAAGATTTGCAATGATGTTTCATTGCAAATACATCAAGTTTCTTTGAAGAACCAAGAGCTTCAAGTGCAAAGATTGTATCAAGCACCTTTTGTTTGAAGAATTTCACAGAGCATTTACTGCCACTATTTAACTATTAGGGATCATGTTTACAGAAGTGAGTGCAATACAATATTAACCCACAATAGAATGTGGGAGAAATGTAAGGAAAATTACCTTCGAAACTGATGGATTATACCTTTGTGAAATGCTAATACCAGTACATTTAACTCTTTCCTTATGAATTCTATGTATTCCAAGTTACATTTCCTGATTTTAGTGTCCAAGTTACCAGCTCTTAGGAGCAAAATTATTATAATAGACTATTATGTTTCTTAACAAAATAACCTACCTGCATATGACAATGCGCTATTTTCTAATTGAAAATATGAACAGAAGTGATAATCCCTTATCAAAGCAAAGTAATACTACTGGAAAAGACACCCAGGCTAAGAAATGTATTGCCTAGCTGAAATAGAGATCAAATCACGCACAGCATCTTGAAGAGGGGCTAGCTGAAAGTGTACCAAGAAAAAACAGAAGGCAATGGATGCTGTAGAATGTATCCTCCAATCTTTATCTCAGTAAATGTAAATATGTATATCACCAAAGAAAAATTGTATCAGAGATGTAGCATTGATATTTGGCTCAACCTAGAATCAGGGTGCCTCACTGAAGACGGAGTATAGTATCTGATAGCATGTAAATGCAACCCAAGTTTATTATTAAGATGAACATGAGAAGAGCTTTAACAGTAAGAGAAGCTCTTATGTGTAATATTTTTAAAAGTTGCAATAAACATGCATACCGATAGCCTATCTTTGATAGAAATTAAAACCAAAAGGAGGCTGATGAGAAACTACACAAATACACCATCAGTATGGTCAAGTACATATGTAAATATAATTAATACAGAAATTAAAACCAAATGATAATAAGTGGCATCCCCAATTTATTACTTTTTTCATTATTTTACGAGAAATATCTGATTGCAATAAAGTTTACTTTAGCCAAATTAAAGTTTTTTTTTATTTCTACTTTAAGGGGTGAAGGGAAAATCAAGTAGATCTGCTCTCCAATTTCCTCAACTATACGTTAAGCGACATACATACATTCACACACATACACGCACACACCTTAATCTGCACTGAAAATGTCTTTTCTTTTTAACTGAAAAGGTAGATCCTGGAGTAAGTGCAAAATGCAAAAATAAACTGACAGGAAATGCTGAACAAACAGCATAATTAAAATACAAAATATTTTATATTATTGAACTATTAAATGGGTAATGTTCGCTGTTTTTGTAAAACTTTGGGAACCACACAGCTGATTTCTTAAATCTAGTCCATGTCAACTTCCAGAACTATTAATGAATTAATTAGCTTCATTTTTTGATGCTTCATCAAAGTTTTCTACAAGATCTGGAAAAGATGGAAATATATAATAGGCTCAAAAACATTGTTATTAAAAATACATTATTTAGAGGATTAAAGTATTTATATACTAGTAAAACTCTCCTGTCTATCTGAAACTTTCAATGAATCAAGATAACTGAAATCTGCTAACTTAAAAGTGTGAATGAAATGCAAGCCCCATTACTCCTTGGAATTAATAGTTCAAGGATGTTCAGACCAGTTGTATTCACAAAGTTGTGGCTGCTGTAGTACCGCTATCGTCAGTCACAGTCCTGTAACTGTGACTTCCAATGCTCCCTGTCAGTTTCCCATAAGCAAAATCAATAGAGAAGCCAGTAAGTCGAAGGTCACTCTCACTCCCATTGCTTTTTTGGCTGCCCATGGTCATTCTGTTTATCTGTTTAAGTAAATAAGTATCTCTGAAAGAATAAGCCAATGGGTCATGGATTGTCTAGTAATTAAAGAATTAAACTTGTTTTAACCTCAAAGCTTACAAATGCTTACAAAACATATTTTGCTTTTAAGGAATTATTATAATATAGCATATTTTGGTGCATTAAACAGCTTCCAATTCCTCCTACATCCAGACATTAAATAATACAACAGCTCCTAGATTCAATTCTGTTATGGAGCCAATAGCATATAGTGGTACCTCAGTACTCATAGTTAATTGGTTTTGGGAAATACATTGTGTACCAAAAACAATGAGTACCAATTTTTTCCTATAAGGAATAATGTGAGTCACAAAGCAGCCAACATAGATAAATTCTAGCTTGTGCGTCGAGTACCAAACAAACGATGACTACCGGGACAAAATTTTCATGTCAAAATGCATTGAGTACCAAATTTGATCAGTTTCAAAGTAATTGAGTACCAAGGTACCACTATATATTCATACAGGCAGTCCCCAGATTAAGAATGTCCAATTTATACATAAGAACAAGCTGCCTACTACAAAAAATGGCAAAGGGAATAGTCCTGTGAACTGACAAACTGAAGTTACCCAATGTTTTTAATGTACTGTATTTAATATATAGCCAGTTTTCCGCAATTCATAAAAACATTTCATGGCTTCAGTGGTTTGTCGCCTCAAGGAAAGAAAACACCATTACCATTTTTACTAATAGACCACTCTTAAGTTTGAGTTTTGACTTACAGATTTGAGTTAAATGGAATTTGTTTATTAAAGAACTTGTTTTTAACCTAGGGACTTCCTGTACTTAATAATCAATATGTAGCAAAATTCTGTGCTTGTTTCTAAAATGTACCTTTTATTTATAGATCAAACCTATAGACTGCCTCAGTTTTACTCATTATTACAGATATATAACTTATCTTACATTGTGTGTCATGCTGATGAAATGATTTCTTTTAAAATCTCCATTCTTGGAACAGTCTTTTAATTAAAAGCTAGATACGTGATGGCGAACCTATGGCACGCGTGCCACAGATGGCACGCAGCGACTTCTCTGTGGGCACTCAAGCCATCGCCCCAGTTCAACTCTGCCCTGCATGCATGCACACCTCCTGCCGGCCAGCTAGTCGTTGGGTCTCTGCCGCGCATGCGCAGGGCATGAAGGGGGCCATGCATGCATGCATGTGGGGCCGGGTTCATGTGGGGGGCCGCACACACATGCAGGGGGCAGGGCGCACATGCATTGCACTTTGGAGGTTTGGGCACCCGCACTCGTTTCGGAAAAGGTTAGCCATCACTGTGCTAGAATCATCCTGTACTTATTCAAAGGTCATGCAGTAAAAATTGAATTATTTTCAAATTAATCCAAACCTACCAGGAACATCGTCATCTTCCTCATCAATATCTTCTGATTTTGGTACTTTGCTATCCAACACTACAAAATAAAAATGTTAATTTATTTCAAGAATTCACATTCGTATAGTTAATTATCTGAATTATAAAGTTGTGTAAATTCACTGCTTGTTAAATGTGTCTATATAAACCTTCTTTTCAAAATATAAACTTTAACTTGTTTCACTTCACTGAATGGGACTCTGACTGGGCTACAGGAAGAGAAATTAATTCTATTCTTGCTTTCCTCTTCCATTTATTTTGTTTTCAGAACAAAATGCCCAACTTCACAATTCAAATTAATGAGCATAAATCAAGTAAGTTTTTAAAAATTATTCCTTTGCAGACTTTTATGAAATTGTTACTAGATTTCATGAAAATACTGTTTTAAAATTCAGCTTATAATTACTAGTACTCTGTAGACTGCAACCTGATTCCTATTCAAGACAACTCTTATTCTCTCTTTTTATCAGTCATGACCAGTACATGTAAGGTAGTACTTACCTTGTCTTGGGAACTGCTCTGCTAACTTTCGAAGAC
Organism: Arizona elegans; assembly: GCA_022577455.1. Lineage (NCBI taxonomy): Eukaryota > Metazoa > Chordata > Lepidosauria > Squamata > Colubridae > Arizona > Arizona elegans. Next base: position 144,628,992 of record JAKOOJ010000002.1, read on the forward strand.
TTGTTAAACTGTCAGCACCCAGTTGGCTTAAAATGCCAGGTAACATTTCCGTGATTGGTTTGGCTTCAGCATGACCAGTAATTGCAAAAGTATTTGCAGAGAGTGAAGCCTGGACTTTTGGATTGTTGAAATGAATAACTGTTCCATCATCTTTTATCATATTCACCTGTTTTAAAAATAGATTTATTAGAATTTACGCATATGAAGTAATATACCAAAAATATAACCAATCATTATACAAATAATCAATTAAGATTTTATTCTATAATAATAAGCATCCATAAGATAGATATATGTATTTAAGCTTGAAACATATTTATATACTGTTGGTATATATAATATAAAATCCAATCCACTTTTACCATAAAATTTTGTAAAGCAAACAACAGGTATGTTTCAGGTGACAGAAACTTACATGCTGACTCCTTTATTTTGAGCAATGCAAAATAAATTAGAATAATTCACCTCAAAGGCTTAAAAATTAATACAAATCCATTTTTTCAAAGCTTTGTTTTATTGTATGTTGATTCTACTGAAAAAATGTCTTAAGATTTAAAGAATTACTTTTCAATCTATTTCAAATTAATGTAAGTATTCTTATTATCTGAATGTACCCTAATTTACTTACATGTTCAGTGCCTACTTCTTGTCTACCGTATTTCCCCAAAAATAAGATATACCCTGGTAATAAGTCCAGTTGGGCTTTTGAGCGCATGCGCTAAAATGAACCCTCCCCCCAAAATAAGCCCACCCCAAAAATATTTAAACGCATGTGCAGCCGGTCACTGCCATTTCCTCTGGTTAGGGCTAGGGAGACAGCGCTTGAAATCAGGTAAGAAAGCAAGAGAAGCTCCGTCTTGCTCCACGCGCCCCAAAATAATAAGACCTCCCTCCTCCCTATATTCAAAAAATATAAGACAGGGTCTTATTTTGGGGAAAACACGGTAATAAAAATATTGAACACTATATAAAAGTGTATCATCCATACTGTTCCTCCAACACAATTTAACATACAGCATGAATGTAAAGCATGCTAATATTACAGACCTGATTCAATATTACTTGCTATTCTTTATCTAAAATAAATTATAAGTAATTGGTTACTTTGTATTGTTGACAGGTTGACTAAAACACCAATCATTTTAAATGTATTCACTTCAAATAATAAAGCTAGAACCAAGGGACCTATGTTTTCAGACATTCAGACACTTAACATACTATCAAATTTTAGAATAGGATTTTCCTGCGTTTCCCTTTCTCTCTCAGATTTAAACCAATGTTGCATTTCAGAAATGAATCCGTCAATAACCTTTACTGGACTACAGGCTACCTATCCACTCTCTCTAGTTCATAATCTCTATGAATACTGAAGCATTGTAATTGTTACGATTATGAAAAGCATTCAAATATAACATAAAATATTAATATTGATGTACCTCTTCAATGCCAGCAATATTGTTTACTGCCAATTTTTTAAGTGAACTCTGAAGTTTTTTATCATCAGCTGTTGCTGTTCTGTGGACTACCTTCTTCTTTCTACGAGCTGTACCCTAAGACACAAAAATACATACATGAATTATTTCCAAATGAAATGTTTCATATCTACTTACTTTAAAAAGTTATTTATAAACTATTTTTAATCAAAAAGGACTTACAACTACAATAAAATGCCCTCCAGCATGAGATTTTCTAGGCAGGAAACTATTTCAAAAGATTTTTATCCAACTCAGTTGAAAATTCTAATTTATTCCTGTTTTTGCCAAAACATCTCAATCATTACAGTATGTGGTCATATGTTAAATGCATGTATATGTTGTCTGTGTGCAGTCCTTGTATCCCTGGGTAATACTTACAGGCAGGGCCAGATTTTCCTATAGGCTAACTAGGCTTCAGCCTAGGGCCTCAAGATCAAGAGGGGCCTACATTCAAATTGTTAGCAAAATTAAAATTACACTTTCACTATAGGCCTCATAAGTGGAATAGCCTAGGGCCTCTTTTCATCTAAATCCAGCCCTGCTTACAGAGGCAGGCTCTGTTTCTGTTTCTTTCCCATTAAGCTAGAGGTCATACAATCTATAGAAATATAGCGTCTATTGGTTTTAATATATAGGACTGGATCTTTCAATGAGAAAAATCAGTTCTGCTTTTAGATAATAACATTCAACAACAACTTGCATGTTTCCCCCCCCCCCCAAAAAAAGGAAGTCCTGATTACTATATCTATAACTATTGAATACATCAGAATGGACAACAGCCTGTGGAAAATAGAAATGTGGAACAAATCCCTATTATATCAATACTTTATATGTACCTATATATGTATTTACCTACACAAATATATGCAGTAATTTCTAGAATATTCCTGTGTTCACTATACATACCTTTCCACCTATTCGGACTTGAGCCTGAAGTTTAGCCAGTTTTTCTTGATTCATCTTGCTTTATCTGAAAAATAAATATACTAGCTAGGTTTATGACAAATCCAGAATTCGTTTTTAAATTATTTATTGTCTTTCAAAACATCAAGTTTATCTGATTTAATATCATAAAACATCAGCAATTTACCAACAAAAATAAATCCATACTTATTTCTGAACCCAGTTTGTTTGGAGAAGGAATACATAATGGAAACATGACTGTCTTTTATCAGAAAGAGGAAAAGGGAGTTGTACGCTCTACCGTCACAACTGGTTTTGCCCTGACACACTGACCTTAATATCAATGTTTGTTTTGTCTGTGATGTAAATAGCAAATATTCACTGATAAATATTCACTAAATAAAATAAAGGCATTAGGGAGAATAGGTACCCTATGTGATTTATTATTTTAAGCAAGAGAAAAGTTCTTCCTCTTAATGCAGTAGAACAGGGATCCCCAACCCCTGGGCTGCGACCCACTACCAGGCCTTGAACTGTTCGGAACCAGGCCACAGAAATGGCAGTTAAGCATGTCTACACACTCTCCACTTACATGAGCAGCAGACGAGTATGTGTGCTCCATTTGCACAAATGGTGGGCATGTGTGCCTGCTGCTTGTGCAAATGGAACTTCAAGTACTTGCCTGCCACTTGCACAGAATCATCCCCTCCCCACCGCTGGTCCGCAAAGCCAGAAAGGTTGGGAAACACTGCAGTATAATTCTATCACATAAAAATGGAAGCTAATGAGAATTAAGTCCACCTTTATCCACATGTCCAGGTAATTATAAATCATTTATTGCTACAATATTAAAGAAATAAAAAAGCATATGATCAGAATATGGCAAAGTTAATGTAAATGCAGGTTAGTTACATTGGTATTTTCTCTTTTCACTATGAATTTTAGAACAGCATTTTAAGGGTCATCACTCCTTATGGTACCACTCATAAGAAATAGTAATTTATCTACAGCTATATAATGCTACCTTTAATAGATGGGAAATATGAACATATACTTCACATGTTGATTCACTTTGCAGTAGAATTCTAACATAATTTAGATGGGTTTGAGGAAGTATATGTACAACTACAATTCTACAAAAATACAGAAAACCCATAAAACACAGCCAGTTAGTTATCTTTTCTATAAAACTATGCTTACGTATAAGTGTATCACAAGAGTGCCAATGTCAGCATTTTACTTTTGATTATGTGGAGGGGTGTTTCTCTGAAATAAACATGAACAAATATTAATATCAAGGGAAGTCTTTTTAAAGATACCCTCCTGAGTGTAATCTATAGGCCAAAATGCTTTCGCCCATATATCGTAGTTCTCCAGTCATGGAATGCATGCCTTTAGGAATAGCAAGAAGCCCTTCTTTTCACTTTTATAAAAGGAATCAAGACCTTGAAACCTTGCTCTACAATCTACCTTTTTCAAAATGACTGACTTAACTGTTTTTATAAACTGTTAACCCTTTATATTTAATTATTATGGGAAGACATACAATACATTATAAAAAAATACACTGAATGATAAAATATATACCTATTAATTTTCTCCATGTTATATACATGTTGTCATTTATTTTCCTGCTATATCTGTGCACACTCTTAGAATCTCCTATAGTTCTACCATTATTTTTACCTGCACTTGCATTATTTCCCAACATCGTCCCAACAAGCCAAGAGTTAAAAATAACCAACTTCAGCATATAATCATCAATCAAATCATCCTAACATTACTTATAGTTTAGAGATTTTTCCACTGGATATGAATGACATGCCCTTTAATGTGAACCATGCTGTTCTGTGTTTAGCAGAGCATGTAAAGCTCCAGCAAGTTGAAAGCTAGGATGCATTTTTTTTCTCATTATAGTACAAAATGTCATATTCCACCAGACCTATATAGAACTCCAAGATAATAATTGACTTAAATCTTTGCAGAACTGAAATATCTATAAATTGAAAATGAGAGCGTATTAGACAGCAAAACAGAAAAGAGCCCTACAAAGTTAAACCCCCACTCAAGACAGTGAGAAACATGTTCTCAGAAACAGGTAAAATAAATTCCTTTGTCAGTGATCTTGAAAATACAAATTTGCTCACATTATGGAAAAGGAAGATGTATTGTATTGGGACAATACTTTATTTTAATCTTTAATAAAACCAGGAGTACATCTGTAACTTTGGGTACAGATAGTACTTGAGGGGGGACATAATATATTATTTCTGCAAAATAGACATCTACTAAGGCAGCCAAAATCCTCCCTGCTTTGGAACCTGGCATGTCAAAGAAAGCTGATATAGTGGCTAATTATCCTAGTCATAAAGATTGATATTACTCATAATGGTAATTAGCAATAATATGCTTTATTTCATACACCTTTTTTATTATCACCAGCAGGATGTCAATTTGTAAAAATCGCAAAACACAGATATAATACCAAGGGGGAAAACACTCTGGAGAAAAGACAGTGAAAACCAAGTCGTACAAATTTTTTTTAAAAAAAATCACGAGAGTAGCGATTAGGAGAAAACTAGAGATACGTGAAAGAATCTAATAGCGGGTTTAAAAACTTGCAGATTTAACTACTCCAGAGCCCAAGGCTGGGGAAAGGGCCTGACGAAACCCCCGTCTCCCAACCCAGGGAGAGGGGAGCTTTCAGTCCTGAGGGAAAGGTTGGAGGGAATCCAAGGGATATTTCTCCTCTGAGGAAAGAGAACGCGGTGCGACTTTGCAAGAAGGTGAGAGATCGTGGGCCCGGGAGAAAAAAAAAACATTTCTTTACTTTTAGGGAAGTAGAAGAAAGGCCACTGTTGTGCTTTAGAGAGGAGGAAGAAGAAGAAGAGGTGGAGCTTGCGAAGGGTCCACGGGACACCTCGCTAGTCTCGGGGTTGGCGGCAAAAAAGGTACATTCACACGACCGGAACCACATAAACCAACCCTGTACGAAGGGAAAGCGCGAGCGGTCAAGGCAAAGGGTCCCGGGAATGCGAAATAAGCCAACCAAAGGAACCGGGGGCTTCAGGGAGGCGAACTACTTTGCCAGGCCCACTCTCCTCCCCCTCGCTCTTCGGCCCACCAGCCCAGCCCCTCCCACCGTGCATGGCGCTCCGCGCGCCGGCCAAACAGCCCCCGGGCTCGCGAGGGGCGCAAGAGCATCGGAGGGTCAAGCGGGAAGTTTTCACCTCAGTCCGACGGAACCTTCCAAAAGGAACACGCGGCAACAACAAGATGGCGGTGACGGGGGAGAGAGAGAGTGAGAGGGGTCTGGATCAAGAAGGCCTTGGAACCACGGGACCATGGCCCCGCCCCTCTCCTCCAATTGGCGGACAAAATGAGTCGGGTGTATAAAATGGGCGCCGGCAGCCGCACCCTTCCGCGGCTGCCGCTACGGGCAAGTGCTATGCACGTCCATGAGAGTGCTGGGGGCGGTGGGGGGGGATACTTTTGAAGCAATGGATGCTGGGAGTTGTGGTTTTCCTTAGACAGCAAACCGGAGTCCATTGCTTTGTTGTTTTTAAAGCTGTTGCCCCCCCCCCCCCCCCTCCGCCGCCGCGAGGGAACTGAGCAGGAACTCGCATGCCATCAAAGACTAAAATTTCAGCTTGTGCTGCCGGTTTCAGAAGCTTAACGTTTCCTCCTTCCTTCCCCATCCACATGTGCGGGAGTAAAGCCTACTCGGTAGGCAAGGAGGGGACGGCATACATAATATGGTATGTGGGTGACATACATAGCGCTTCATAATAAGCGCAGAATGGAGTCGGTCGTATTTTCCCCCCTGACGAGTCTCACGTCGTGGCTGCCGTGGATTCGAGTTTGGGCTGCATTCATTCAAAGGAGCAAACGGCTCAGATGTTATTCCGATTCTTCCCCCACCAATATATATATATAATTCTTGAGAAACAGCTTGCAGAGGTCTTCAAACCTGGCCGCTTTAAGACTTGCGGACTTCAACTCCCAGAATTCTCCAGCCAGCTAGTCTCCAGCTATGGCTGGAGAATTCTGGGAGTTGAAGTCCGCAAGTCTTAAAGCGGCCAAGTTTGAAGACCTCTGAGCTATAGGTTGCATTCTGAAGGTTGAATCTTCCACTAAAGATCTGGAGAAGCTCTTTTTTTGTTTCCTTCAAATTTACCCCGGACCCACAATTGAACAAATCCCTCCCAGCTCCGCCCCATTAGCATCACTTCCTTTTTTTCACGGGAGGGCTGACTAGCCTTGATCAGGCTCCGAGGCGAAGCTGACCGGCTCATTCAACCCGGGAGAGCTGCCACTATGAGAGCACGTCTCGCAACGATGTCCCCTCTCCTTTTTTCTTCCTTCTGCCACTGGTTCGTCGCGGCTGCAGCTGACAAACCGCTTGGAAAAGGTTAAAAACCATTTGTTGTTTTTCTTTTTAATGCCTCTGCTTTTTTGGGGGGTGGGTGGGGGGGAAGCTGAACAAGGAAAAGTTTCCGCGCGGGATGGTTTGAATAACTGGGAAATGCTGTGGTTTATCATGCAATTCTTACCCTTTTAAATTGCGATCCCGCGAAAGTACCGAGAGCAGATTTGCTACACAGCCCAGGAGATGGTCGCTGAACGGTTTGTGGGAATACATTACTGTCAAATAGTTCAGAGGTTTACCCCAAATGTTTCTGTTTGCAAAGTTCAGGCAAGAATTTTTAATTTTATTCTGAAATTTTTTAAAATATATATATATGTATGTATGTATGTGTGTGTGTATATATATATATATATATATATATATATATATATATATATATATATATATATATATATATATATATATATAAAGTGGGAGTCTAATGCACAATTTTGCACTTAGCTACTAAATCTCTACTAAATTATTTCTTAAAGTCAATTACTTGTAGTTGTTGGCTACCTGTGTTTCCCTGAAAATAAGACCCTGTCTTATATATTTTTTCTGAACTCTGAAATAAGCGCTTGACCTTATTGCCATGCACTCAAAAGCCCGATTGAGTTTATTATCAGGGGATGTCTTATTTTGGGGGAAATAGGGTATTAGTTAAAGATAATAAATAGGTAATGGGGCATGTCTTCTAATTTATCAATTGAAATGAAACTGGATTTCCTTGATATCCTGCTTTTTCTGCCATTGTATCAATTCTATTTAGTGTATGAGGTGAGGTGAGCAGATATGATTCTTATTTAAGATACAGTAGGAATAACCAACTTCTAATGGCCACGTACACACATTAAAGTGCCACTTATATGCAAATTAACTTCTTTACATTTTAAGCAAGAAGAGGAAATGACTGAGGCTATCCACTACTGTCCCACCAAGTATTATTATTCACTGACAAGTTACTCCTGGGGATTTCCCGCTGTCTGCCAAATATAGATTGAAGTATCTGAACTATTTTTAAACTCTTTGCTTTTCCTGTTGTTTGATTATGATTTCTCAGAATGCTTTTTTCTGTCTGACCTTCAATTCAGAATAGGCTTACTTGCTTTGTAGAATAGAAACTAATGCAGCATAATCCTCAGTGTCAATGACAACTTTACACAGCTTCATATTCAGGGACAAATGTGATAATGCCTGTGGGAAGGAAAATATAAAAGTTACATAATATTGGTTATTCTAAGAAAGGAAGTTCTGTTCTTAGTGAAACCTGAGTTATTCTGCAATTACCTAGCAAAGAATAAATGTTTTTACTCTGTAAGTAAGGTTTGAAAAGTAATTATGCTAATTATGCTCAAAATATGGATTTTTAGTATAAGCAGCCAATAATGCTGCTTATAGCTGTTATTGTAAAAACAGAGAGGTTTTCAAGGTACTGGGCTCCAATAAAGGCTATATTGAAAGCCCTGGTATTCATAAATATTGTTGTACAAATGTGTAGCAAGTGAGCTATGTCACACAGTTTCCAATATGTGGAAAACATTGAGATGCATTTAAACTGTAATGCATCTAAAATAGGTTGTCCTAAAATAGGGTTGTTTTTTTAATTGTGCAACTTTTTGTTATACATCTCTTAAAAACAAGCTTTCTTTTAATGTCACAAATTCTGTAATTTTTTTTAATATAATATACCTACAGAGCTGTGCTGAGGCAGTATCATTGTCTGTGGAGTTTCACTAACTCAGTTCTGAAGAAATGGACATAATGCAATTTACAATGAATATATAAAATTGCTTACTCCACAATAAGTTTGTAAGATTTCAAGGAGACACTGAGGACTTTCTGAAAAATGTCATTTGTGTTTACCAATCTAAGTAATTACACATGATAGATATTTTTACTATCTATTAATGTTTTAAATCAGAGGTCCCCAAATTCCGGACCACAGACCAATAGCAGCCCGTGGCCTGTTAGAAACTTTGGAGGTGAGCGGCAAGTGATTGAGCGAAACCAAAACCATCCTCCGTCCCTGGTCTGAGGAAAAATTGTGTTCCACGAAACCAACACCTGGTGCCAAAAAGATTGGGGGCCATTGTTTTAAATCAGACAGTATATATTCGCTCTTTCTTCTAAGGTTTTGGAGATCACATTCACTGGAGAACACTAGAAGATGGGAAAAAGGAGGCTTCAGCCAGGTATGTTGTAATCTTAAATTGTCTGCACAGACATGTTCTAAGTTGTATCCGTTCAGCGCTATGCATTCAGAGAACTTCAACCTCAGCACTCAGACCTGAAGGGATTTGGAGAAAAGATGTCTGTTGCTAAAGCTTTGGTACTTGTGCTAAGCCTTAGAATGGAATGCAGCTGATGAATATCATGTTACACAAGTACAGAAGTCTCTGTTACTGCTGAATTGATCATGCTCTCTAAGAGTCAAGAAGTCTGAGCAATTAGAAATTAAACCTTTGTCAAGGGAAAAACAACTGTGCATTCATTTCTACTGACTCCACCCTCCTTTCCTGCTGCAGTCCCTAGCATCATCTTGTGTCCCATTTGTAGACAGGAGTGGATAGAAGAAGCATGAAAGATTGACAAAGGAAAAGCCTCTTCTAAGAAAAGAATGGGCTAATATGAAAGTAAGCTCCGTTCCAGTCAATGGGATCTGACACAACCTATCATTTGTTTTAGAATGAAATACTTTTTATGTAAGAACAAAAAACATACCGTGTTTCCCCGAAATAAGACCCTGTCATATATTTTTTTTGAACCCTGAAATAAGTGCTTGGCCTTATTGCCATGCGCTCAAAATCCCAATTGGGCTTATTATCAGGGAATGTCTTATTTTAGGGGAAACAGAGTATTATCTGGAAATACAGCTACAATTTTTTTTTTAATTTGATTTATATGCCGCCCTTCTCCGGAGACTCAGGGCGGCTTACAATGCGTTAAGCAATAGCCTTCATACTTTTGTATGTTTATACAAAGTCAGCTTATTGCCCCCACAAACTGGGTCCTCAATTTATCTACCTTAGAAAGGATGGAAGGCTGAGTCAACCTTGAGCCTTGGAGAGATTCGAACCAGCAGTAATTGCAGGCAGCTGTGTTAATAACAGGGTGCTTAGACTACTGTACTATCAAGGCTCTATGGGATGTCCAACTTTAAAATAGATTCTGTAACTAATATCCGTGCTTGAAAGTAAGTGTAAATATTAAGTCAGAATATTTCACCTTGCTGCAGAACAGAAGTGAAGCTATTCATGGTATTCATTGAACCATACAATATATGGGCCCAGTTTTGTGTGGCTCTAGAGTTTTCTAACCATAACTTCACCAACAAATATTTCTGTCATACAGAAAGAATCTGGCTTCCCAAAGACAGACTGTTGAGTACCTCCAGTACTTCTTGGCTTCACCAAGACTACCAATTCCATCACTGTGGCTGCTAAACAGCTGATTACGCCCCATAATTACTTTTAATCAATGTGACCCTTTCCTATGAGTTGTGCAGATTTGTTCGGGTTGGTGATTTGGTATTACAGCTTTAATATATGATGAGCTTGGAATTGAACTATGTGTTGATAATTATTTGAATTGTATATTTCAATTATTTTTTAGTGGACTGCCTCTCATGATAATAATTCATAAATCCTGGTGTGGTGCTTGCAAAGGTAAGATATCACAGACAAAGTTAGTGACATTTCACAGAATAACGGATGGGAAAGTTGCAATATTTGTGAAAACGGCATGCAGCTAGTTCTAACTTAAGGACCGGTCACTGAGCAACCATTTGAAGTTATGATGGACACCCCCCCCAAAAAAAAGTATAATCCAATTTTGAAGTTCAAATAGCCATACCCCTCCCACAGTCACATGATTGCATTTTGTGCACTTGACAATAGCTCACTGTTATGGCTGTTTACAGCATCCTGCAGTCACGTAACTGTGATTCTTGATATTCTTGATGCCAGTTTCCAGCATTTACTTCTGGTGTCTAGCAAAAAACACTCACTGGATAAGTCAGATTTACCATATTTTTCGGAGTATAAAACACACTTTTTCCCCCCTAAAAGAGGGTGAAAATTTGAGTGCGTCATACACCGAATGTAGCCCCACCCACTCGCTGGCCCCCACCCTTTGGTCTCTGCTTCCCAGCAATTTACTTCCTTGCAGCAAACAGCCCGTTTCAGCTTCAGCACAGCCTGATTAGCACAAGCAGTTGATTGTCGGTTGGATCAGTCTCCCGACTCTCAGCTGTTTCAGGCTGCAGGGATTGCTGTTGCCTATTGTCACACAGGCTTCCGCTGCTTGCTGCAAGGAGGCAGAGGCAGATTTTTTTTTCTTGTTTTCCTCCCCAAAAAAGGTAGGTGCGTCTTATACTCCGAAAAATACAGTACTTAACAACCACTACAAAAAAGTTTGTAAAATTGGTCATGGTCATGTGGTAAGCCACATAATGACCACAACAACCTATAGTCATAATTATGGGCTCAATTATGGTAATTAGCCAAGGACTACCTGCATTTTTACCATCAACATATTGTGTATACAGGTAGTCCTCAACTCACCACAATTGAGCCCAAAATTTCTGTTGTTAAGTGAGACATTTGTTAAGTGAGTTTGTCCCATTTTACGACCTTTCTTGCCCCAGTTGATAAATGAATCACTGCAGTTGAAGTTAGTAACCCGGTTGTTAAGTAAATCTGGCTTCCCCATTGACTTTGCTTATAAGAAGGTCGCAAAAGGTGATGACATGACCCCGGGAAACTGCAACCATCATAATTATGAACCAGTTGCCAAGCATCTCAATTTTGATCACATGATCATGGGGATGCTGCAAAGGTTCATAACTGAAAAACAGTCATAAATCACACTTTTCAGTGCCATTGTTACTTTGAACAATCACTAAGTGAACTGTTGTAAGTCAAGGACTATCTGTTTTGCTTTCATATAGAAACTCCTAGCTTTGCTGGCTGAGGAATTCTGGGAGTTCAAGTCCATAAGTCTTAAAGTTGACAAGGTTGGAGGCCCCTGGTTTAGTACACTGATGAACTAACCTCACCTCAAGCATTAATAGAAAAATAATACAGTATTAATTTCATTTATGCTTCCATTTTCAGTTTAAAAATGCCCATTTGTTCTATCTCTGAACTAGTATTAAGGAAAAAATAATATTGGTATTTATGTAAATTATGGTGGGATATAATCCTAGACTGTATCCCTGAGTTAGTCACTACTAACTATAAGTATTGGATTCAGTGGGATCTATATGCATCCCACTTAGTCTGAATCCAACTCTGCTACATTTTTGTCTTTAATGATTAGTTTCCCCTTTTATATTTTATTTTATTTTATTAGCTTTAAAACCAAAGTTTGCTGAATCAAAGGAAATCTCTGAGCTTGCCCATAATTTTGTGATGGTTAACCTCGAGGTAAGTTTTTAGAATATTGACATAAATCGTTCTTACTTTGAATGCTATCTATATACTACTAAACCTCTTGCCACTGTAACCTTCAACTGTGTGAAAAGGTGCAAATCATAGGGCAAAAACTTTTCAATGTAGATACCTCAAACGGGCTAACTGAAAGAATGCATCCAAAATGTAGGACCAGAGATTTCTCTGGAATTGAAATTTCGCTTATTTTACAAAACATTTTACGACATAAAAATTATAAAGCATTTTATTATATAATACAAAATGTCATAAATCATTTTCTGTGATTCATTGCTGATGTTTGACTGTGCTGTACAGTTTAGCATGGGCTACTTTCAGAGCAGATACATCTCTGAATAATTCCTTTAAATTTTAAATGCTTTTCAAGCATATCAGAAGCTCTGCCATTTTGAAGGCATGAGGGAGGGAGGAAGTCTGATGTCATTCCCATTCCAACTGATTATTTTGCCAACCATGGTCGTTATGTTTCTTGGTTTATATAAGATGATATCTCTGAATGATGGCCCAACAGGTTTCTAGTTCATGGTAAAAATCATGTAACAGAAACCTTATTAAAATATGTTTGTTTCTGAAAAGAAAATCATTTATTTTTGCATTATGCAACTTCAAAAAAGTTGCATAATGCAAAAATAAATGATTTTCTTTTCAGAAACAAACATATTTTAATAAGATTTCTGTTACATGATTTTTCCATGAAAATGTATTTAATGCATTATTCATTAAAGAATGCATTATTCATGTCCTAAATTTTATATACTATTTTCATAAACATAAGAAAGATATATATTACATATATGTAATACGTTCCTCAGTTCAAGAAGTTTCGAGTTTCAAAATCAAGATTAACTAAGGAATTATTTTAAGAATAGAAAGAATTGACTTAATGAAGACAAACTTTATTTCTTTTTAGCAGGTATTGTCTGTATTAATAACACCAAGTCTCTTAGGTTTTAAAAAAGTGACTTTTCTTTTCCCATATCTGTCTGAAGACATTGTATATGAAACATAGGAGTAGTTAAGTATTGCTATACTATTGTAACAGCCCTTCTGATTTTGATATACAGTAGGCTATTAAGGAGGATTAATGGACAAATAAAGCTAATTTTATTTTATTTACAGGATGAAGAAGAACCTAAGGATGAAGCTTTTAGCCCTGATGGAGGTTACATTCCTAGAATTATTTTCATGGGTATGATATAAATGTGGTTGTTCAGCAATTTGTGTTGAAGGATAAAGAAATACCTTTCAGATTGCAATCATCATTTTTCATTGATCTCTTCTTTTACACAGATCCCAGTGGAAAGATCCATCCAGAGATCATAAATGAGAAAGGAAACCCCAACTACAAGTATTTTTATACTAGTGCTGATCAAGGTATGTATGAATTGCATCTAAATTGGGTTTTGGTAAAGGAGACTTGAATTGTACAGCAGTGCCAAATCAGATTGTTACTTCTGATGGGGTGGGGGGAAGATCAGAGTTTATATTCTGAGGAATTTACACTAAGGGTTCAAAACGTTTTAAGGAAAAAAATGCTTTGAACAAATATTGGCAGTTGACATTCAAAAAGCCACATAACACCTGGAGGGATATTCATTACATTCCAGGACTCCTTACCTTGACATCCTTAAAATGCCATTTATGAATATTAATTATGGTGTCTAATATATGTGGGTTTTCACGGCAAAACTTGAGAGCTGAATTACTGTCAACCGTCCCATTTGGCACATCCAAAAAAAGAAACTCCTGGTTGTAGGAACTACCCAGTGTAAAACTTTACTGAAAGATCCATTTAGGCACAGTAGAAGCAAAGTCAGCTCAGGTTTTCCCGCGAAAACCCACATAGGTAAAAACACTTTTTCACCCCTGGGCCGCCCACAGTTCATTGTCTACCAATTACACTCAGTAATTTTGTTTTGGAAAAACATTCTTCACCTCTGAGAATTTGGCCTTGGTGGTTATTTCCTTTCCAGTGCAGTAGGCTTTCATGCATTCCTTAGATTCCCCCCACCCTAGGAATTTACCAGCCCCCCTCCCGTTTCTGTTTGGCAAACTGTGATCAGGAAGTTGATGCAGGCAACGAAGAAAGCGAGTCAGCTGACAGCTGCACCATGGAAAGCCAGAACTGGACATCAGAAAATGGTGTTGGGTACATACGAACTCTCATATGGTTTAGCAAAACAGTAAATTGATTTTAAAAATATGGTACTTGAGTTGTATAAAATAAAAGACTGGTTATATATTTAATAAATGAATGCAGCTATAATTTCTTAAAACTGCCTTTTAAATTGACATCACATTTAGGAATAAATTGAGGACTTTCAGTCTGGGAAAATGTTGACAGAAAGAAAAACAAGTCATCAAGAAAAAGAGTTGCATATGAGCCATGATAGGAATACATTATGAAGATAATGTTACTTTAAATATTGCTACATATTTATGTATAGCTTTTTTGAAGTAGCTTATAAAAATATAACTTTGCTCAGTTATTTTAATTGAATTGAACCAAGTACTAAGAATATCTTGTGTTTTACTATTGCAGTCATCCAAGGGATGAAGGTAGCCCAAGACAAGTTAACAGGGGATGCTTTCAAGAAAAAACATTTTGGAGATGAATTATAATACCCTGAAGATCTATTTTGTTATAGGCTGACCATCTAAATTTAAACGTTACTCTAACTTTTTTTCATATAAAAATGTTGGTGCTCTCAAAAAAAAAAATACTATAGATAGTAAATCAAATGCTGTCTAATTTTCACACACTGAATTCAAATAAAGTAGTATGTCCTTCCTTGTTTACATTGAAATGGATATTTATAGAAGAAAAAAATGGCTAAATACCTTAAATAAATGCTTCAACTTTAACTGCATGAGTAATCAGGTTTAAATGGAATTTAAAGCCAAATTATAGGAACATATATATAATTATGTTGAGGGCATTAATTACAAAGATCTTTTTAAAAATATCTTACAAATAAAACTTGTTCATTTTAGCAGATTTTGAGAAAAGAATGTGGAATTTTTTCCTTTAACATGAATTTAATTCAGTATTTCTCATCCTGGTAGTGCTAAACATATTTAGGATACAATTCCCACAATTCATGTTGGCTGAAATTATGGGAGTTATGCTCATATGTAAATCGCCAAATTGAGTAAGATTAAATTAGAACCATATCTATAAATCTCAAGAAGTTAAATTGATTAAATAAATAAATCTGCTGTAGAGACTATCGTAACAATGCAATCCTATGCATGTCTGCTCAGAAGTAAGAATATTAAGTATTCCTAAGTACTAATTAGTATTAGTACAAGAGTATTCCATAGGATTTATTCCTAAATACATTAGGATTGTGGTATGTATAGCCTCATTTTCCTGCTTGCTCCAGGAATAGAATGAAACAAATGCTAATTATATGATTATGTGTACTTTTTCCTGATATAATTGCCTGTTACTCCATTTGGTTGATTTATATAAACTTCACTTTTATGTATTTGTGCATTCATCTTCCAAGTTTTTCATTAATGGAACAAAAAAAAAATCTCTCACTGAATGTTATGGTGGTTGCCTTATTTCAGCATGCTATACTGTATTTTTGTACCGGTGGACAATGAACAATAAATTTTTTTATTAAATTTTTGTTTATTTTCCCTTTCATTTTGAGAAGAAGAAATTCTTTTCAGCGTATAAATTATATTACTGGGGAATGCCTATTTTTTATTTCCTTAAAAGTTATGCCTAGTCATATCTGTAGTTTAAATATAACTTTCTGTTCAATAGTGAAAATGCTAATGCAAAATTCTCAACATTAAAGGACTTCTCTTAAGTGAAATATGGAGAACAGGTCTAAAACTTTAGTTCTTTTCATGAAGATTAGCCATACTCGTAGTGAGAGTATTAAAAGGACAATACATGAGTTGATTTTTTTTTAAATGATGTTTTACTGCAGCAAAAAGTTATGTCTATTTTTTTTCTGCTTCAAGGTGTTCCAATTATCTGACCTAATTATGGAAATGTATGGTGAGATATTTCTTACTCTACTTCAAGCAACCATGAAGTGTTGACTCCCACTTTGTCATGAACAAAAAATGTTTTTAAGGTTCTAAATAGTAACAGATGTTCATATGTTACTTTATTCCTTGGTAACTTGTCTTTTTCAAAGGCACTTAATCTCTTGAGTATAAGTGACAAATACACCATGTGCAGGCTAGAATTTAGTGCCATCCGTCAGCTTTTTCCAACTAGTCTGAGTTCCTGCTTACTTTCTTGTAAGTAACAAGGACTGTAGATGTTCAGGGGAGAGAATATTTTGACTGATTATGTGTCATCAGTTTATTGTTTAGTGACTACATAGATCACATCCAAATGACCAAGCTATTTGGATCTTGCATAAAATGTGAATGAAACAAGGTGTGTGAGCAGTAATTAATTTACATGTGCATTTCTTCACTCAAGGTTGTTGTAGGGAAAAGAGGAGGAGGGAGTATTGTGTGTGATCGCCACCTTCAGTTATTTATAAAAATAAAGATATAAATAAATTTTGCCATAATTAATGTTGGTATCTAGAGCTCCTCTCAAATTAGCTTAACTGAATGTTATTTTAAAGTAGTTTAAAAGTTCATTGACATTGCTTTGTGAATGCTAACTGACTAAATTTGAAAACAATTCAATTTGTAGGCATTGTAAATACACGGGTACTTTTCCACTTGGTATTAAGATAACACCTTAATCTGATACATGTAATAAAATTTCTCCTATCTGAGAAAGGAATTTATTTCATGTTTTCAATCTTCTGTAGCTTAGCAGACTTCTATTTATTGGGGAATAAGATGATTATTTTTTTTTTGTCAAATGTAATTTTGCTGAGAAAGTACATATATTTCAGAGTTTTTTAAAGCAAAATTCGTCCTATACTACCTTGCTGAAGGAACTTTTGCTTTGTCTGAGCTGATGTCATGACATATTTTTCTTTTAAGTAGCAGTTCTGTCAATTAGGTTCATAATATACTAAGCAGAAAATTAGTTTTATAATTGTATAAGGCATCTGTCTATAAACCAGAAGACTGAGTTTCAGTTCTGCCTTAGGCATTAAATCAGTTAAGTGACTTTAAGCCAGTCACTCTCTCTGAGCCCTAGGATGAAGCAATGGCAAGCCTCTTGCAAAAACATTGCCAAGAAAAGTGCAGGGACCAGTCCAGGCAGTTGTTAGGAATCAACACTGACTTGGGAGGAAAAAGCCACCAATTACCAAAACTAAAGTAACCGCATTACTGTAAACTACCCTGTTTCCCCGAAAATAAGACATCCCCTGATAATAAGGCCAATCGGGCTTTTGAGCGCATGCACTAAAATAAGCCTCCCGCCAAAAACAAGTCTTCCCTGAAAATATTTAAACACAGAGCTGGAAATCAGGTAAGACAGCAAGAGGAGCTCCATTTTGCTCTACGCACCCCAAAATAATAAGACCTCTCTGAAAACAAGGCCACGCGCTTATTTTGGGGTTCAAAAAAATATAAGACAGGGTCTTATTTTCAGGGAAACACAGTACCTATTGAGCTCAAGACTGGTATTACTTTGAGAATTTAAGCTTATGGAAATGAATGGAATCTTTAAGTCTTAGTTTTGGTGCGTGTAACAAATTTAATATTTCTAGAACAGGTTTGCTCGAGGTAGGTTATAATTTAAAAAACAGCTGCTTTAAAACTTGGTATATTAGTCATGCCATGCCTGGGGCCAGATAGGTAGCTTATCTCTTCCTCAATGGACTAATTAGTATTTAAAAAATCCTTGGGAGGATCTGCTTAAAATTGAAAGAGAAGCGGCTGGTGGAGCTTTGGAGAAGACTCTCATATGTGGGCCAGCACTGAAAAACAACCTGGTTAGTGAGCTTTAGTGAAAGGCCTGAAATGTATGGCATACTGAACCATAAATCAGCCAGCTGTATTTTAACCTATACTGTTGATTTATGTATAGCTCATTGGGCTATAGGTACCCAGAAAACTGAGTTAATGTAACAAACAATAGATTTGTTTAACCATGGTTTATACCATAAATTAAGCATGGTTAAGCATGCCATACAAGCATATTCTAAAGCTGAGACTACCACCAGGGAAGCTTATAAAGATGGAAATAGGCTTTGAAACAGTTTTTGTTCAAAGCCATTCAAGGCAAGAAAACTCTTTACTTGCCACCAGATGGCGCAATCAACTTTAAACATTGCAATTGCTGTATACATTTTAAACAGCAAATCTATTTTTCTGGGTCTCACATGGCTGTAAGTATTTCAAATAAGTTCATGTATTAATTCAGTACAACACGGATAATTTCCTGATTTGTTTCATCTACAAACAACTGGAAACTGGGAAAACAGAATTAAGATTAAAGGACAAGGTGCTTCCCAGCACATTTTGAATTCAAGAAACAGTGAGAACTTCTTTCACATAAAAAACGACAAGTAGTCTTCAATTTATGGCCACAATTGATCTAGAAATTTCCATTGCTAAGCAAGGCAGTTGTTAAGTGAGTTTTGCCCTATTTCATGACCTTTTTGTCATGGTTGTTAAGTGAACCACTGTAGTTGTTAAGTGTATCATGCCATTGTTAAGCGAATCTGGCTTCCCCCATCAACCTTTCTTGTCAGAAGTTGGCTGGGGAGGTTACAAATGGTGGTCACATGACTGGGAAGAGTGCAACTGTCATGAAACGCCTGGATTTTGATCACGTGACCATGGGAATGATGCAACAGTTGTAACTGGGCAAACAGTCACAAGTCACATTTTTCAGTGCCGTTGTAACTTTGAACAGTCACTAAATGTCAGATATTGCCTGCATATGATGCACCAGAGACTAGAAGGGGTTAAGTCTTTACAGACGTCACATGTGACTATATCAGCCAATGAACTCTCTTATTGGACTCTTACATAGAAACCACTTGGATATCTTCCCCTTTCTCTCTCTCTCTCTCATCTATCTCTCAGTGAGACAACACGTGAACTTCTCTCTCCTCTCAACATCTGAGTCATACAGTTAGGGTAAAAATGTAACAGGACACCCTGTTCATTATCGTATGCATGTATATATTTGTAAATAATAAAAACAACCTTTTGAACCTGAAGCTCTATTGACCAAATAACTTCCTCATAGAACCAAATGAGCACGACCATCAATATATATCTGATACTAAATGAATGGTTGTAAGTCAAGGATTACATATACTACTTTGGGGACAAGCATTCTCCCTCTGCCACCTAATTTGGATGGGAAAAACTTTAAATTGTATTTGTTGTTAGATGGTATATTAGAAATCCTTGCTGAGATGTTGGAAATACTGTATTGTAACAGATCTCTGAGTGGTCTCAAATCACTCAGATTAATACATTTCTTTAACTATATTTGCAATTAGGGAAAACTATCATGCGCGTAAGTTGATGGCCGATCATCAGAACACCACACAAAAGTGGATGGAGGCGTGGAATAGCTGTTCCCCCCAAGATGTCTCGGAGCATATCAGTCCTAGTAGTATACCTCCAGAATTTAGCCTACCCCGACACATATGGGTGACATATAATAGAATTAGAACAACTCATGGGGTGTGTGCTGACTCCCTGTATAAATGGGGAAAGACACCTTCAGCAGAATGTGATTGCGGGGCCCCTCGACAGACTATCCAACATATAGTGAGGGAATGCCCTAACAGAAGGTATCCAGGAGATTCTAGGGACTTCCTCTGCATAACAACGGCAGCTACTGACTGGATCTCCAAACTCGACATTAAACTTTGAAATGTTATTTCTGTTTTCCTTTTAGGTTTTCTTACTGTTTTTTTATTGTTTTAATTGTTTTTAATCTGTAAAAATGAAGTGTTTTAATACTGTGTGTGACCAACCATACGCTAAATAAATAATAAATCATGCTGAATATGATACATGATTATGGGTATATTATATTTGTATGTGTATTGTGTGTATATTATATTTATGTGTGTTTTATATGTGTATGTGTATTTATTTACACACACTGTACATTCCCCTTACTTGAAAAGTCTCATCCTCTGGTTTTTAGAAGCCTTTATCTTAATTTTTACATTTCAGGGGTTTGATAGGAATATCTATTTTCTTTGAATCTGCTCAGAACAACTGAGTATCTGTGCAGCTAGTTTGAAAAGAACATTAAACCCACCTGAAATAATTGGGAATGTAGAAAACTGGTAGAACCGTATTCAGTAATTGTGTTCTCATAAGACGTGTAAAACTAAAATCAGAATGCGGCCCATCCAGGGTTAGACAGGGCACAGCACCTGTTTGCATGGTTATCAGTTGTGAGACAGCTGATTGTGAGGGGAAAGACGGAGGGCTGTGTTTTATGTAAGACATTTTCCCCCTAATCTGTGGTTATGTGGAAGAACCCTAATCACTCCTATTATGTGTGGATTGTGACTTGAATGAGCATTAGTGGAACAGCACATCAATTATACTGCCCTGAGCAGTGCAAAGTATCTAACCCGAGGACCCATCCCAGCCCTTAAATTCATTCAGTTGATACTAAATAGGGACAAGGGAAATTGTGGGGGAATTGTGTGTATAATGTATTTATATTAACTTACTTGCTATTTGACAACTAGCCTGTTTGTTTCCTGAATACTGGAGCTGCATTGAATGGAAAAGAGAATATTATTAGTTCGGCAGTCACCTCTAGACCAGAGGGGCAATTCACAAATCAATCAAATAAATGGATGGATGGATGGATGGATAGATAGATAGATAGATAGATAGATAGATAGATTTGTTGTTCCTAGTTGCGAAGTTGTGTCCGAAGTATCGCGACCCCATGGACAACGTTCCTCCAGGCCTTCCTGTCCTCTACCATCCTCTGGAGTCCCTTTAAGCTCATGCCAACTGCTTCAGTGACTCCATCCAGCCACCTCGTTCTCTGTCGGTCCCTTCTTCTTTTGCCCTCAATCATTCCCAGCATTAGGCTCTTCTCCAGTGAGTCCTTCCTTCTCATTAGGTGGCCAAAGTAGGTAGGTAGGTAGGTAGGTTGATAGATAGATAGATAGATAGATAGATAGATAGATAGATAGATAGATAGAGACAGACAGACAGACAGACAGAGGATAGAAAGGAAGGAAGGAGAAAGGAAGAAAAAAGAAAGAAAGAGAGAGAGAGAGAGAAAGAAAGAAAGAAAGAAAGAAAGAAAGAAAGAAAGAAAGAAAGAAAGAAAGAAAGAAAAAGAAAAAAAGAAAAAAGAAAGACAGGATTACATTTGAGAAGGGGGTTACTCAACCTGCTTTTTGGACTCTGCAGACCACATTAAATCAGAAAGGAAGCGCATGGGCTGGGTTCGCACCACAGGCTCAGATGAAATAGGCTCGCCTGGGGGTTCATTATGTGGTGGGATCTACAATCCCTGTGAGAAAAAGGACAACCTGGCCCCAGGAAGGCCCCTCTTTATTTCTCCCGCTGAGGGAAGAGAGCGGGGGCGGCCTGCGGTAGCTCCGCCCCGACGGCCGTCTCCTTCACGGACGCGGAGGAGCTGCTGTCAATGTGTTGCTAAGCTGGACACGCGCTCGCCTCGGCCAGACGCCTGTTCGGCTCAACCCCGGCTGAACGTCCAACCTGCGCCGCCGCCGCCGCCGCCTCGCCTCGTTGATCTCGGTTCTTCTTCGCTGCGGGCGAGGAGCGGTTCCATCCCTTGCGCGCAGAGGTAAGAGCGCGCCGCGTTCCGCTCCCACCAAACTTTCTCAGTTCCTGGACGAGGTAGGGAGGCTGCCTTCCCACTGCGATCGGCCGGCAACAGCAGGAACTGTCCGTGGTATCGCAGTGTGAAAGGACAGCTTGGAAATAGCCGAAGAGGCAGCTAATAACTCGCTATGAGGAAAAAAAAAAAGGGACAGGACAGCCTTTCTCAAGACCCGTGTTTCTCGTGGCTAAGTGGAAGTTCTCTCGAATTAGCCCAGGGAGCTGGGCTCAGGGATGAACTTTAATAAGAGCCGGCCATAGGAGTGCCTCTGAGAACATGCAGAGTACCTCAAAGCTACTTACTTCCTCTTTCTGAAGTGGCAGGGAGACATCTTTCCGGTTTAAATATTTGATATCCAGAACTGGCTTGTATTTTTTTTAAGGCTCATTCTTTAATGAGATCAAATACAGTATTGGTCTACCTGAAGATGTGATATCAAAGTTAAAAGAAGCATTGAAATCCCCATCCTTACTTACTCGCCTGCTAATTGGGCAAATTAGAGTGAATCCAATTAAATACTGTTACGAAATTAGTATGTTTTAAAGAGTATCTGGTGGATTATTGTACATTAATGCTTCATTATTCTATTTTGGAAAATGAATCAGATATAAACTAACAAGCCACAGCGGCAACAAAAGTGGCTGATCCAATTCCATTTCTCTGTTGGCTGTTGTCCAACCTCTCTGTAGGGTACCAGATTGTGTGAAGGGATTGTGCTTTGCCATTTCCATTATCATTTTAGAAACATTTTTTTATAGTCTGATGTCATCCAAGTATATTGGGTAGCATAGACTGTGCCCATTGAAAAAGGGGATGATAAGATTGGAAAGGACCAAGCTGAAGGCTATTTTATTTTTCAAATAGGCTGTTTTGGTTGTTAACAGTCTGCATTATCAGTATTTGTACTATTACACTTATTTGGATCTTTGTCGGTTCTTGATTTCTCAAGGTGAAAGTGAATCACCCCTGGATTTCATTTTTAAAAAAAGAACGGTCTAGCATTATATTTGAAATGATTGATTGTTGTAATTCCTGATAATAACTTGTCCTTGTGAATGGGGCCTTATTTGTTTTTCAAAATAGGTTATGTAATCAGTTCAGAAACTTTAAACCCCATTCTTAAATTATAGTGCATTTTAATGCTTTGTGTAAATATGCAAGTTTCAGTGAAAAAACAAGGCAACATACTATGGATATGCTGAACAGCATTCGTGAAAATTGATCCCAAGAGTAAAGCATGAGTTGACATACTGAAATAATGCATAGGAGGTTTACCATATGAAAACTGAAATGACAATAGAATTTCTGAAGCAAGAGGACCTCTTTGCAGAGTTCTCAAACAAAGGGTATGTGTATTAATATGACTATAGCATTCTGTATACAATTTATTATGTCTGTGACTGTAGCAGAATTTGAAATTTTGTAACTGAGACTGAATTCCTTATGAGAAAAGAGCAAACAAGTGAAAAATGGAAGCTTTCCAGCATCTCAAAGGAAAAGGAATATGAAGAATGTAGTATAGTAGATTTTTTTCTCCTAGGTAAGGACCTAGCTGGCCTACCAGGAGCTTTAAAAGGTAATCCTGGTAACCAACATGATTTGTGCTTATGAATAGTACTGTTCATAGTCCCCCTATCTGACAAAAATCTCATATTTCAATTCAGAGCAGTGGATTTCAACATTCACAGTAATTCTGTTTATCTGGTTTAAGCCTTGGCTTGTTGACTTTTACTCATCCCATAATTATATATACATGCCTGATTTAATTCTCTGTTTTATCCCTGAGACTAGTGAATAGACAGAGAGAGATTGATAAATGACACTTTTTGCATAGACACATTGATGACTCTTCAACAAAAACCTCTGCATGACCTCTTCCAATATAGATGAAATATTATGCAGATGAAAAGGAAAAGAGGCAAAATAAGACCCAGAAGTCAATGGCCAGGCACTACAACAGACTCTTCCTGCCATAACATTAAGGTTCTCAATCATTTCCTAAGTTACTCAGTAGAATAAGATGACTGATGATATCAATATCATATATCAATATCATATACCTCTTAGTTGTTTCAATATACAAACACATTCCAGTTACATTAATAATAGTTTAAAACTGGAATACTTCATAACACTAAATGTCTTGTATATGTTGGCATTTTATGAAAATATTGGGTTGGATCTTGGGTTGGATGATGTTGAGAAGAACACCATAAACTGGACTGTTCACCTCCCAAATCAACAAAAGGGGAAAGAGGTCTTCCATATGCTCCCCGTCAGCCTGCTGTGTTGCCTAGAAATCTGTTCAATGTAATTGGTGATACTTCTGCAGAAAAGTGATAGTTTGCAGCAAGGCAGAGGGAAAAAGAAATAGATTAAATACTAAAAGCTTCTGCCTTTTATGCAGAAGGAAGAAATAGTCCAACCTATCAAAAGCAACACTGATGGAGATAGAACAGGTATACAAGTCAAAATAGGCAAGGAATTAGTAAGAAAATACCTATCCACTCTGGATGAATACAGATCACCTGATCGTTTACAGCCCAGAATTTTAAAGGACTGGCAGATGTAATATCGAAGACATTGAATGTAATCTGTAATCTTTCAAGGTTCATGCTGCACAGGGGAAACATGAAAGGACTGAAAAAAACCAATGTGATTCCAATCTACAAAAAGGGGGAATAATGAATCCAGAAAATTATAGGTCAGTCAGCTTAATATCAATACCTGGGGAAACTCTGAAAAAGATAATCAAGTAAGGGATTTGTGAGCACCTGGGTGATGACTAAGAGCCAACATGAGTTTGTAAAAAATAGATCATGCCAGACAAACCTTATATGATATTGATATTGATAAAGTAAACAAATTGGTGGACCAGTGAAATGCTGTGGATATAATAGACTTAGATTTCATCAACACATTTGATAAAGTAGACCACAACCTACTTCTTGGTAAGAGAGAACAATATGAGTTAGACAGTACCAACACTAGAAGGATTAACAATTGGTTGACCAACCACACTCAGCAGGTAGTCCTCAATGGAACTACATCTACATGGAGGGAAGTATGCAGTGGGGTACTACAAGGTTCGGTCTTGGGCTCAGTACTCTTTAACATTTTCATAAATCATCAGGATGAGAGAATGGAAGGGGAACTCATCAGATTTGCAGATGACACAAAGGTGGGGGGAATAGCTAATACTTTAGAAGATAGGCTCAATATCTAGAAGGATCTTAACAGATTTAAACATTGGGCTCTATCCAACAAAATTCAATTCCATGGAGAGAAAAGTAAGGTCCTTCAGCTAGGCAGGAAAAACCAAATGCACAGATATAGAATAGGTGGCACCTGGCTCAATAGTAGTAACCGTGAGAAAGATCTAGGCATCTTAGTGGACCATCACGTAAGTATGAGCCAAAACCCTAGCATGCACCAATAAAGAGATCGTGTCAAGATAAAGAGAAGTGATAGTATCGCTTTACACTGTACTGCTGAGATCACACTTGGAATATTGCATCCATTTCTGGTCACCTTGATGCAAAAAAAGGTGTTGAGACCCTGGAAAGTGTGCCAAGATGAGCAACAGATAACGGATCTGGAGGCTAAATCGTATGATGAACAGTTGAAGGACCTAGTTATGTTCAGCCTATCAAAGAGAAAGATCAGGGGGAACATGAAAACTGTCTTCCAATACTTGAGGGGTTGTTACAAAGAATAGATGATTGACTTGTTCTCTGGGACGTAATAGGTGGAAACTTATCAAAGAGAGAGTAAGTACCTGCTTACTTTCTTGTAAGTAACAAGAACTGTGGATATTCAGGAGGGATAATATTTCAACCGATTATATATCATCAGTTTGCTGTTAACTCTTAGAGACTACATAGATCATATCACTTGTCTTCAGGAACTGTTAATCTAGAGCACAATAACTCATAATAAGAAGTTAAATTGGTTTTTTGAATAAACTATTTTAATATAAAAAGGAATTAAATTGGATTGCCGTAAATGATGTTAGGTAATTCAGTTTGCTAATCCAATTTGTTTGGCAATTATAAAAAGGCTATAATTGATGTCCCTAAACTTGGTTATAAAGAAGCATGGGGGTCACCCCAAAGTAAGCTATTTCTATATGAATGAATGTGGTGCAGTCATTTTTGCTGTGTAAGCAATTCCTGCAAGAGTTTCCTGTGAAGATGAGAATATTTTAAAGTATCTGTTCAATGAGCAAAAATGTTTATGGCTTCCACACATATATTAAGATGGTTCCCCCCCCCTTTAGTATCCACCCCTGTGTTAAAGATGGGACATGGTATTTTTGTTGATAAGCATCCAGGGTACCAAAAATGCAGTGCTAACCTAGATTAGTAGATTCTTTTTTCCTAAGAAACAGTGAGGCTTAAAGATATTGGAATAACCAAAGTATATATTCTTTCTAAAAAATTAATCTATATATGGTAAGTATTTCCAGTTTCCAACACTTACTTATCTTGTTCCTCAGACAAAAAAGGGCTCCCTGCTTAATTTACAATCCTAATTGCAAGATAGTCTGAAGGCATGAAGCAAAAGAAAAAAAAGAGATGCTAAGGGATGACGGGAAACGAACTTAGGTATTTGTAATAAGAAAACAGTGATTACAACCTTCCCTTAGGAAAAGAAGAATCTGGTACCGCTAGTTTTTCAGCAGAGATAATAGAATAATCCTGCTTCCTATTTAATCTCCTTCTGCCACAGCCTGATGAAATATTTCCTATCTCATCAACAGTATCTTCTACAGAAATCCCAATAACTGCTAAAATCTCCCAAAACACAGAATCCTAAAATGATGTATTACTATCAAAGGGTGGGAAATTAAAATTATAGACTGACATTTCTTAACTGTAGGCTATTCTAGGGTCAACCAGTTAGGTTTTCTTCAGACTGCTTTTTATTTACAGTCCATTCTATCTAGGCATGAGCTCTGTAAGAGACAATGCACAAGGATCATAGTACCCCCACCCACTCACATACCTTTGAAGTGATTGTGTTCAACTTCCCCTTGCAGGTGCAATATTGCTTCAATAAATACATTCAACCAAAGCCAAAATAGGATTTATGGTTTTCATTTGATTTCCAGCTCTGGTTTGGCTCTGACCTCTTCACTATTGCATTTTTTTTTTTTTACTTCTATTTAGGCAGATGTGAAGAGCAAAAGTGCTTTATTTGCTTAGAACAAGAGAAATGTGTTGTCACATTGGAAATGGTACTCTCGGTGTAATTTGTTTATGCTAGCTGTCCCAAATGTATTATGCTTTTTATGACTCATAGTTGTAGAACAAGTGGTTTGATCGGTAGTTTATTTGTCTGATAACATTTTTAAAGCTGAAATGTATATCTAATGAAATGGCTCTTACAAACCGGAAATTAGGAGGTTGTTCTGTGTGCTGAATTTGAACAGGAAAACCAAAGGGCAGATCTTCACTTTCTGCTTGCTCCACAGTCAGTGCCGGCCATTCATTTTTTGTGTGCGTGCAGGAACAGATGATGTCACCCACTTCTAGCCTATCACAAATGCAACCATCACCCGTGTTTTAAAAAGCTAGTTCAGAACTGCTGCTTTCCATTCTAAGCCTTCTTCAGCCCTTCCAAAGAGATGGTTTGCGGCACTTCTTTCTGATCTAGTGCCCACCCCAGTTGGCTAGAAGGCCTGTCACATTCCCACCATTTTTAAAATTATGTTGTGGTTGACCCAATAATGGTCCATTAAGTAATTTTTCCTCTTCCTCCATTTTCCCCTCCCCTCCAGAAGCTCATCGCTCCAATCAACTCTGATATCTCCCAGTGAGATGCTTTTGCTTGCTATCTAACTAGGCATGCTGTCTAACTAAGCATGTAGGAAAACATTGCTTTCCTACCTCTTTATATCATGTTTCCCCAAAAATAAGTCCCAACTGGAAAATAAGCCCTAGCATGATTTCTCAGGATGTTTGTAATGTAAGCCCTACCCCAAAAATAAGGCCCAGTAAAGATCGTCAGCCAGATGGATGCATTTAGTGCCATATTTCCCCCAAAATAACCGAAAAATAAGCCCTAATGTGTTTTTTGGAGCACAAATTAATATAAGACCCAGTCTTATTTTCAGGGAAACATGGGTAGTACTGCAAAGGGGGCGTGGTTAAAGACACTGAGCTTGTCGGCTGGAAAGCTGGGAGGCTGGGTTCGCAACCCATGCACTGCACAACAAGGTGAGCTCCTTACACTTGCCCCAGCTCCTGTCACTCTAGCAGTTCGAAAGCATGCAAATGCAAGTAGATAAATAGGTATCACTTTAATGGGAAGGTAACAGCATTCCGTGCCTCTCGACGTGTAGTCATGCTGGACACATCACCATGGAAGTGTCTTCAGACAAGGCTGACTCCCTCAGCTAAAAAACAGAGATGAGCATCATCCCCTAGTTGGACATGACTGGACCAGTGGTGGGTTGCCCCCAGTTCAGACCGGTTTGCAAGAACCAGTAGTAACACCAGCGGGAGGCCCCACCCACTGCCCCGGATGTCGTCATCGGCAATCTGTGCACGTGCAGAAGCTTCTGTGCATGCGCATAAGCAAGGTGCATGCGTGAGCGAAGCAAGCTCGTGTGCGCGATCCCATTGCGAACCAGTAGTAAAGGTATGTAGAACCCACCCCTGGACTGGACTGAGGAGTCCTTTGCCTTTATAGTACTGTAAAGCTTCACTTCCTACCCACCCACATTCCTTTTTTAAAAACGTGAAGATACAACATAGAATCATTGGAACTAAGCTACAAGTTTCAGTGAATGTGCAATACTGGCCCTATAAAACTGCATCTATCTGTAAATCCAGATGGTGGATTGTCTCATGTCAAACTGTAAGCTGAGGGCATAACCAGTCCAGTATCTGATCTTTTTTAATATGAACAATGCTATGCTTCAGTGGTTAGATGGCCTTGACATTAGGGTTTGAACACAGATCTTTTTAACATTTATATTTATTTATATTATATTTATATTATATTATATTTATTTTATATTTATTAACCTAGGTGAAATGTTAATATATATTGTTAGCCCATGTATGATATTGCCATAGTCTAAATAAATAAATGCAGATGGCCCAGACTCTGTTAGTCTCTTGTAAAGAGCAGGCTGATCTCCTGCCCAGACCTTTGGGCTAAGTTAACTCTACTGGTTGATTTGTTTGGTTCCAGTCCTAGGATTAGAAGGGCAATGTTCTTAGATCTCACACATAGGTTTATGTTTAATTGTTGCTTCTGGTTATTTTTTATGTTGTTTTATATAAGGTGTTTTTGTTTTAATCCTTTAATATACTTAGAGACACAGTATTGTGAGATGGGCATCTATATACATTGTTAAAATGAGACACAATAAAACAATAAATATTCTTAACTCCATTCAGACTATATTATGCATGGCTCCAAGCACAATAGATTCTTTGTATTCGATTAGCTGTTAATTGTTTCCAGACAGGAAACAATACTACATATATTAAAAAGCAGATCTTCTAGTTATATCCTTGTGATAAATAATTAGCAATAATGTATAAGCATTGGATGATTTCCCCCCCCCCCATGTACTTTTAGCATATGTTTGCCAAAATGATCTTTAGAAGAACTCACTGCACAACACTATTTTATTATACTGGTATTTACCTATATAGAATATTTATATCACACATTTCCATGAAAAATTCAGGAAGGATAAATTCCTAAGAAATTATCTGACACTTTCATGTACTTTTTGCTTTTATGGTTACATTGCTAAGAAAAACATTCACATTATACACCTTGCGGAGTCCTCTTGCAGTGAAACTGACATTTATTTTTATTTATTTAATCAATTGGTAAAGCTGCACATCTCAACAAGTAACATAGTAAAGAAGAAGCCACTGTTATCAAATCTAGTGAATTTCTCAATGGGGAAATATACAAGGAACAATTAAGGACACAAATGTCAGGGTTAAATTTTATTTATTTATTTATTTATTTATTATTTATTTATTTATTGGTTTGATTTATATGCCTCCCTTCTCCGGAGACTCAGGGCAGCTTACAATGCGTTAAGCAATAGCCTTCATACTTTTGTATATACCTGCTTAGTAGGGCTTCCGCCCCCCCCCCCCTCAAGCGGTGTTCTTTTTTATACAAAGTCAGCTTATTGCCCCCACAATCCGGGTCCTCATTTTACCTACCTCGGAAGGATGGAAGGCTGAGTCAACCTTGAGCCTGGTGAGATTTGAACTTGCAGTAATTGCAGGCAGCTGGCAGCTAAGTGCTACTTAACAGCACTGTAGTCTGCTGCACCACCAAGGCTCTACACCAAGGCTTTTTATTATCTACTCTTCAATTGAGTAGATTATAAAAAGTGCCACTTTACAGTTTCTTTCACTCATAAGAAAAATTCTCAAATGGGTCTGGCATAAGTCAGTTCTATTGGATTTCCACTCTCAAATTTTGAAGGTGACAATTTATTTATTTTTTTTTTGTATTAAATGAGAAAATACCTGTTTTGTCAAGTGGCAGGCAGTGGCAGGGACAATCAACACACAACTAAGTAAGGAGATTTCAAGCTTTATAATACCTTTAACAGCTGGTATAAAAGCATAACATACCAAGCAAGATGTTCTCACCAGCTGTTGGGAGCCCCAGTGAAGAGACCACGAAGGCCAGGATCTGCAGTGTAATGAACACTCAAGCCTGTTCCAAAGTTCAAATGATCTTATTAAGGTCTGGCACTAAACGTTATAACCTTACTTCCATGGTAATGAGACTGCAGGATCTGACCTTGACTGGATAGCGCATAACTCTCAAACAAGGGTTCTGAGAACATTGCTGATAAGCTAGTGGTAATCTAAACAATCTACAGCTGTGTGAAGATTCCCTCCCCCACTTCCCTTATTCATCAAGCAAGAATGAAAAACAAGCAGGTTGGCTCAGAATAAACTCCAAACTTCTAGAATGTTCTTAATATGAAGGAGAAATCAAAATATCCTTGAAATACAATGGTCTTCCACATTGCCACTATACTGTCTTATATCTTTCTGCCTTAGAGAAAATAGTATCTAAATATTAAAAACACTAATAGGATAACAGAGTCACTATGGCAGTGGCATATATGTCACACTTAGGGTTGACACACAAATAGGTATCTATTCACTTTCACTGTCGTTCAATAAAGACTACAGCAATTAACACAATCTGGAAGGCAGGTGGCCCCGTTTAATCTTGGCAACGACTCAGCTGATTTTTTTTTCTTTTCCTTGTAAAATGTTTGCCAATTACTTAATTTTAATAATAAACTCAGTTCAGTTCATATATACACCAAACGAAGGTGGGATTAATCATCTTTGAAAAATGTTAGCAATTCATAATTCATCCTAGTGACAGGAGGAATATAGCATACACAGAAGAGAGCAAGCTTCGTTTCTAAGGCATTTCTAAGGCATTCACAGCTTATCTGGATAACTTTTTATAAATATGTGGCATCAGCATTGCACATAAGGAGAGTTGGCATTTTTAGAATTAGACTTGCTGAAATCAATGGGGCCTCTGTCTAAATTAAGGTTCTGCTGATGCAGAGGAATCTCCTCTAAGAATCTGTCATTTTACGAGATAGATCAGATCTGGAAAGCAACTCAACAGACCAATACACTATTCCAGAATTCCCCAACTTTCCAGTTTTGCGGACCGGTGGAAAAGGGAGAGAGCGGGGATGATTCCACATGAGTGATCAGCAAGTGCGCATGCGCAGCTCCATTTGAATGACTGGGATGCACTTGCCACTCACACAAATGGAACATGGATATGCATACTTGCCCGCTGCTTGAGCAAGTGGGGATGCACTTGCATGCTTACCTATTGCCCGCCATTTCCGTGGCCCGGTTGCAAACAGCTCATGGCCCACTAGTGGGCTGCGGCCCAGAGGTTGGAGACCCATGCTGTATTCCAGTGATGGCTAACCTTTTCCAGACTGAGTGTCCAAAGCGCACACATGCACGTATGAATATGTGTGTGCACATCTGAATCCCCAAAATGCAATGCACATGCGGACCCCGTGCATGTGCCCCGTCCCCTGCACATGTGCGGCAGAGACCCGAAGACCAGCTGGCCGGTGGGAGGCTCATGCTCATGTGTGGCAGAGCTGAACTGGGGCAATGGCTCACGTACCCACAAAGAGATGAACTGGGGCAATGGCTCACGTACCCACAAAGAGATGAACTGGGGCAATGGCTCACGTACCCACAGAGAGATGCTGCATGCCACCACGTGTACAGACATGTGCCATAGGTTCGCCATTATGGCTCTATTCTATTGAGATAGACAATACTAATACAGTTTTGCAACTCTGATTGTGCTTTTGTTTCCCTCCCTCTTATACTACAGTGAGTTAGGATGAGCCATTCCGAATCTCTTCTTAATGGCTATCTGTTTTCCCAGGGTTTAAGGTATGCATCTGTATTTTTTGTTTACAAAACAGTTTCTGAATACCTCTTTCCAGGCCATCTCCCTAACTTTCTACAGTATCCCAGGGAAATAAAAAGACAAATCATGTTCATATTGCAACCAAGAAAAAATTATGCGGTCACAGCAATAGTCAAGATTGACTCCAAAGAGTCTTTTACCTTTTTCCTTTGAAACTAGAACCTGCATTACATATGTACTTGATCAATAAGTCTAAGGTGAAATAAATAACTGTTCCTTTATTTAGTCTATGATGCTTTTGTTTTGTTTAGATGGCTTCGGTAACAGATGCCAGATATGGACCCAAGGATGTTTCAGACCAGAACTTTGATTATATGTTCAAGCTCCTGATCATTGGCAACAGTAGTGTGGGCAAGACTTCCTTCCTCTTCAGATATGCTGATGACACTTTCACACCTGCCTTTGTTAGTACAGTGGGAATTGACTTCAAAGTGAAGACTGTTTACAGGAATGACAAGAGGGTAAAACTGCAGATTTGGGTGAGTACCCATGATTCTCGAATCATTTACTCTGGGCACAGATTTAGAGGGATCATTATAATTTCCAAATTATTCTTTGATTGTGGGAAATCAGGCTTATTTGCTTGTCTGTATTTCATTTCGACAGAAGGCTGAAGCTATGTTCATTGCTTGTTATTGCAGAGGATGGGCAACCTTTAAATATCAAGAAATTGCACTAACGTTTTTTGAGCATCTGGGTTCTACAGTGAGCAATAGATGTGCCTAGGATTTTCTTGGTTAGTTTTCCTTTTAGATTTTTGGAAGGTGTTATATGAATTCTATATTCTTTAATGCTTTATTGTAAGCAGATCAGGAGTGAGTTCTACTTACCTTTACTACTGGTTTGCAGTGGGACCGCGCACGCGCTTGTTTTGTGGCACGCACACACGCTCTTCTGCGCATGCGCAAAAGCGTTTTGATGAAGTCAGGATCAGTGGGCGGAGCCTCACGCTGGTTTTACTACTGGTTCTATAGAACCAGTGCGAACCGGGGGCAACCCACCACTGAAGCAGATGCATTTTGGTATTTCTTTCTGGATATTTCCTCATTTTTTACGTGGAAGCAGTGTGCTTTATTTACTTGCTTGTACATTGCATTTAGAGAATGATGTCATTACATTGTAAAACAGTAAAGACACTATTCCAAAGGTGTGTTTTCAAAAGGCAACTGGACTTCGTTTTTCCTTGAAGACTTTTCTCTTCTCATCCAAGAAGCTTCTTCAGTTCTGGAACTGAAGAACTGAAGAAGCTTCTTGGATGAGTAGCGAAACCTCTTCAAGGAAAACAAAGTTCAGTTGCCTTTGGATAAAAGCACGTTTGGGACAATCATGGCCTGGATGACTGAGAATCTCCATAGACAGTAAAGACAACTAGTTACCTTTCCCTTGTTTACTTACTGACTGTAGCATTGTGTCGGATCCCACACAATGAAAGGTTGGAGATCTCCAAGTTCCTCTCCTTGAAACCTTCTGGGTCTCTTCACCAGAGTTCTGTCTTCTGCCCGGTTATGATGTTTTGGAGGTTTTCCATCTGTTTTTCAGGGAGATGCCATTATCTGCCATTACCTTAACTTTGCATGTGAAAGACACAGGAGTCACACAACCTGTCTTACTGGAAAATAAAAGGGGAAAAATGATAAAAAACATATTCCATAGTGCCTTTCCTACAAAATGATCAGTGTAGACAAAATAACACGGGGCTCTAGAATCACAGACTTCTTAGAAGAAAGTTAAACAAGAAAATGCACAAGAAAATGTGAAGTCCTGAGCAGACCTCAGCAGGATGGTGATTTGATCCTGTTTACAAATAACCCTGAGATGCCAATATGCAATATGCATGAGGTGCCAATATAGAGTAAAGGGCATAAAAATATTAGTAAATTAGAATATAGACTGGGAATGTCTAAGCCTATCTGGCAACAAAAAATGGCAAACAGACTTCAGGTTTATGAAAGGGGGTTTAATATTCACAACAACGAACAACCTCCACACACTGGCTGTGTTGTTGCAAAATAGGCTTCTCAGTGAAATCTCATTATGTTATATAACATATAATTATGTTACAATCCCACCATCAAGAACCCAGGCTGACACAGTGGTTAGACTGCAGTATTACAGGCTAACTCTGCCCACAGCCAGGAGTTCAATCCTGACTGGCTCAGGGTTGACTCAGCCTGTTCTGTCCCTGTCTCACACATGCACACCAGCAGTTGACCAAGAGTTAAAATAAACCAGCAGACAAGAATTTCCTTTGATAACAGAATTGGCAGCAACCCAGTGGCTGCTTGCCAACAGTCTTTACTTACAAAGGGAGGTTTATTTCCTCCGACTGAAAACATCAAAGTCCACAAAAGCCAAAGAATAGTCAAGTCCAGTCCAAAAAATCAGTCCAAGCAGAGCATATAACAAAGTTCCAGAAATGCAGAATGACTTGCTAGCTTTCAGTTTTGTCCGTCACAAAGCCTGAATGGCCATGACACCCCCTTTTATCCCCTGTGGGGTGTGGTCCAGTGACTCAGCTTAATCTCTGGCACACCTCCTTCTCTGCTGTGCGCGCTTGTCTTTCCGATGCTGTCGGGGATCCAGCCAAGACTTATCTCCGTTGCTGTCTAACTGCGGCTGCTCGGAAGTGCCTGGCTCCTGGCCTATCTCTTCTCCTTCGGAAGACACCTGAGGCATTGCCAGAGAGAAGGGTCCTGGAGAGGGAGGCCTTGCCAACTCCTCTCCTTCATTTTCGGAGTATTCTCCCTCCAATAAGACAGGCTCGGGGGTCGGAGTCACAACACAGCCTTCCAGCCTTCCGAGGTCGGTAAAATGAGAACCCAGATTGTTGGGGGCAATTTGCTCACTAGTAAACCACTTAGAGAGAGCTGTAAATCATTGTGAAGCGGTGTATAAGTGCTATTGCTATCATCACTCTGTATAGCTCTTTAACTGAATCTTGTACCATGTTTCCCCAAAAATAAGACCCTGTCTTATATTTTTTTGAACCCCGAAATAAGCGCTTGGCCTTATTTTCGGGGATGTCTTATTATTTTGGGGCGCATGGAGCAAGATGGGGCTCCCCTTGCCATCTTACCTGATTTCCAGCTCTGTGTTTAAATATTTTCGGGGAGGGCTTATTTTCTGGGGGGAGGCTTATTTTAGCGCGTGCACTCAAAAGCCCGATTGGGCTTATTATCAGGGTATGTCTTATTTTTGGGGAAACAGGGTATTATAACCTTGAAATACCTATCATACTGGCAATCTACAAACCACCCCCAGTTTTGTAAGCATTTACACATTGCAACACAACATTACCCCCTATACTTCTGTGAAAGGATTCCACACTCTGTTATATTGCAAAATACCTGTGAATGTGTACATGGGTCGGAAAGAAGATTTGAAAGCTACAGGCTGTATTTGGGTATTTAGAAAACAATTTTTATTCATATTCTGGAGCAATTACTTTCTCTGTCTTACCAATTGGCCTTCCTAGGAAGTGGTGTTTGGGAACTGGCCATGTTCATTATGGTATACATTTTGTTGCAACCCCTAGGACACATGCTAAATAATATTAACCAGCTGTTTAAACAGTAGTGTTTTGATGGATTTCTTCTTTCCCAGGGAAGGAATTGACAGTATTTATTTTAAAATTTGATCCTGTCCTGGAAACTGCACACTTCCCTATCTGGAAGTGCTGCTTTTTTTATCCCATTCTGCTTGTTAGAAAATAAAATCTAACTAGATTTTTGGGGAGATGCTGAAAAATCTGTACTGTTAAGCTACACTCATTACAAAAATATTCAATAAACCACAGTAGGCTTCTAAAGGATATTAATAGTTTTGATGAATGGCAGGAGTACACTTCCACAGAAAGGGTGCCCAGCTGCAAGTAGAAATCATAACATCCTACTATTTTTGTGAGCATAATTTAAGCAAATTGAAACTTGACAACCACTAATTATGCTCAATGACTCTTTCATTTTTCCCTTTTTTATCATTTTGGCTGCAGCTGCCTAGATGTAAAATCTGTTCACCATTTTTCAAAATACATTTTCTATTACTGGCATGAGGCACATCAAATTATGCAATGCACAGCAGCTAAGTGCTATACTTTTACCTCTTTGAATGAACTAAAACAGTCTACAGTTGTAGTGCTATAATTTTACACATATTATTTGTGGTACAGAGGTTAGAAATACATAATTGTCCAAAAAAAAGAAAGTAATAATTACGTGTTTTTCAGAAAATACTCATCACTTCTCAGACAGTTACATTGTAAGCGTGAAGTATTCTTTATGGGAAGCTATTCTGGAAATGATTTTTTTTGACAATTCATTTTCAATAAGGGTGTACAACTATTGAATTTGGTATATGAAAATGCACCAATACGTACTGGCTGTTTCTTTTAAGAACTTGCATACACAACCTGACTCCAGATTGATTTTTTTTCTTTTCTGCATAATTATCCTACTGAAGGTTAGCTCCTGCAGTATCTGTTTGGCCTTTAAAGTTTTCTTGCTACAAATAATTGTAGAAATGGCACTACCAAGTGCTTTTTAAATCAAAGGTAGACATAGTGAAGCATTCTACCATGATTGAAAACAAAACAATGAAGCTCGTCTTGATCATATGATGCCTGGTTGCTAGGTAATCAGGACCTTTCTGAAGAACTAATGTAGAATCAGAAAAATTGCAAGGAATACATATTTATCTTGGCTTCTTTTTATTAATTTCTCCAACATTTGGTTAAACAAACTAAGGGTGCTGATTGGAGATCCCTCTATGTATTTTCCAATGATGTCAAGGATTTTTTTAGCAGTCATCTGAACAGCATCTGCCCATAAATGGTCAATAGGTATTGTGAGTTTTGATATCACTTTTTCTTTAAGTAAGGAGTTGATCTTAAAGCTTCTTCTCCAAGGACAGAGCAAGTGCCTTGTTTCAAACCTGATGAATTCAAAGAGGAAGACAGTTTAACATACACAACTTCTTATTCCAGACTTTCCTGCCAAACGCTATGTTATTTACAGGTACAGTTAGCAGCAGTCACAACTAATCACACCTTATTCTCCAGTGTGATACCAAGGGCTGAACGAGTCAAGCTCTCTCTCGTTTTCCCCATAGAGAGAGTTGCTCTGAAATTCGCCTGTTTTTGTCTCAGTTTCTTAAGGTATGTTGCTTTCCTACCAGATGAATGGTCTCTGGGTGACAGACACTCAGAATCACAAAAATAAATTTGGCCTGTGGGAAACTGTTACGCGTATGTTTTTTCACTATAAATAAACATCAAAGTCAAAGCATAGTGAAAAGCATGTTATCTTTTCTTGGATCATTAAAAAAAAAATAAGTGGGGCCTTAAGCCCAAGAAAAGGTCAGCAGTTTTAACAAAGGAGAAATAAAATATTGAATAATAAAGGTCAGGATTATTACTGTCAAAGAGATGAATTGATTAATTAATGGCCAAAGAAAAGATTACATGTAAAGTGTTACAATAGTCAAATGCTCACTGTTCCATTTAAATGAAAGTAGTCCATCTTTTGATGACTATGTTTATCTTTTTTTAAGTCAGTAAATTTAAGAAACAGCAGGCACTTGCATTTTTCCTTTCAACTAAGCAGATTTCAAAGCCACCTGACTGCACAGATGCTTGGTAGCAGCATCTGGAGACGAGTAAAACAGGCATTAACATTACATATACAAAGAGTAGGGCTTCAAATCTGGTGCTATAGACAGGATCTTGCCTGTTTTGATCCTCACTACCCATACAGTAGTGGCCAAAATGGTGGAAACCTTCTGGGAAAAGTGTATTTTTGAGGTTTGATGGCTAATAACACCACTTTTTTTTTTTTTTTTTTTGGAGTTTCAAGATAATCATATTCCATTGCTGGAATGGCCTGGGAACAGTCCAGACCTTAACCCAATTGAAAATCTATGGAGCCGACTATAGAAACTTGTTAGTCAGAAGCGACCCAGTAATAAAACCCAGTTAATAGACACAATCATTCAATCTTGGTTTCACATTATAACAGCTGCAGAACTAAAAGACTTGGTTCACTCCATGGGAAGACGTTGTAAGCCATAATTCATGATAAAGGTTACCCAATTAAGTATTAACTGACGTGATAATTTTTGTATATCTCAGTTTTTCTATGTGTTTCACTTTTCTTCTTTATACTGTAACTACTATTCTAATAGCAATCCTTCATAAAAGTTATTGCATTACATTCTTGATTAAATTATCTTTCCATTGATATATAATTTTATGGTACTACTCAGTAGTGGGATTCAAATCCCGCCGCTACCAGTTCGCTATCGGTGGTGTGTGGGTACGGCGCTTCTACGCATGCACAGAGTGTTTTTCATAACATCTAGGCAGCTGGGTGGAGCCTCCCGCCACCACCACTACTGGTTCACCCAAACCAGGGCAAACCAGGAGCAACCCACCACTGGGACTACTCCAAAAAAAAGTGTTATT
Source organism: Arizona elegans (assembly GCA_022577455.1). Classification (NCBI taxonomy): domain Eukaryota; kingdom Metazoa; phylum Chordata; class Lepidosauria; order Squamata; family Colubridae; genus Arizona; species Arizona elegans. The sequence goes on from JAKOOJ010000002.1 coordinate 144,667,918, forward strand.
ATTAGCTAGTTTTAGAAAATACACTTTTCCCAAAAGGTTTCCACAATTTTGACCACTACTGTAGACACCACAGCCAAGTTGATAACATACTCTATGAAGTAATGTGGAATCTGTGGGTTCCACTTACCTTCGCTACTGGTTCGGAACCGGGAGCACACATGTGCGCTTCTGCGCACGTGCAGAGCATCTGTGGGCGGAGCCTCCCTCCGCCGCCACTACTGGTTCACTCGAACCGGGATGAACTGATAGAAACCCACCACTGGGTGGAATATATACAAAGGGCAGCAGATTAGAAAGGGCAGGAGCTGTGGGTGGTACATTACTTTTCATAAATAATTATGGGGGACTGCTGTCCATATTCCCAAGAGGGAGGGAGTGCATTCCAGAGGAGCAAGAGAGAACACAGTTTAGACAGCTTGTGTGAGAAAAAGTGGGAAGATGGCTCCTCTCTGCTAGTTCCCATAACATGTTTTATAGTGCAAGTGTCTGTTTTAGTTTGGCAAGATTGATGTCAGGCTCCAAAACAAAAAAAGACATATGGAGATTCCCCTAAGCAGATTTCTTTATTGTTCTCACCCAGAGACAAACATTTCTCCCATAAGTTAAAAAGATCTGATAGCATGTTAAAAAAAAAAAGATTACCGTATTTTTCGGAGACTCACTGGAGTATAAGATGCACCTACCTTTTTTGGTGAGGAAAAGAAGAAAAAGAAATCTCCCTCTGCCTCTGAGCAATTTTGCCTTGTTGCAGCAAAGAGAAACAGCCTGCTTTACTTTCATTTTTGTTTTCAGCATAGCTTGATTAGCTCAAGGAAAAAAAAAATCTGCTCCAGCAATTTCTCTCTTTGGAGCAAGCAGCAGAGCCTTGCGCAAATCAGCTGAGAGCAAATCAGCTGAGAGTCGGGAGGCCAATCTAATCAATTTGTGCTAATTAGGTTGTGCTGAAGCTGAAAGGAGCTGTTTTTTCTTGCTGTTTGCTTGCAAGGAGGTAACTGCTGCGAGGCAGAGGCCAAAGGGTGGGGGCCAGTGGGTTGGCGGGGCTACATTCGGTGTATAAGACACACCTAAATTTTCACCCCCTTTTAGGGGGGAAATAGGTGCGTCTTATACTCTGAAAAATAGTTCACTCTATCTTATCATTGAATGGTAGCAGAAAATACAACATGAGTGATTTCATCCCATTCAGTTAGGTTTTCCAGTATAAAACAATGAAGGAATCAAATCTCTCTTATCTTTCAATAAAATAGGGAACTGAATAAAATGTTAAGAGCAACTTAACAATGAAAGAGCAACAAGGATTATAATGTGTAAAGGTGGTATCACTGAGGCCAAATGGTTCCCCAAACCCCATGCCTCAGATTGGTACTGGCACAACTGGAGGTGAGTGGCAGGTGAGCGAGCAAAACCAAAACCATCCCTTCCCTGGTCCATGGAAAAATTGTCTTCCGCAAAACCAGTGCCTGGTGCCAAAAATATTGGAGACCATTGTCTTAGAGCAGGGGTTCACAACCCCCAGTCTGTGGACCGACACCAGGCCACCCCATGCCAGAAACTGGGCAGCGCAAACAAGCGAAACCCCATCTGCAGGATGCAGGCAGCATGAGAAACCAAAATCCCTCCAGTCCGTGGAAAAAACTCTCCCCATGAAACAGATCCCTGGTGCCCAAAAGATTGGGGGCCGTTGTCCTACAGGATTATAGATAATGCACTGAATCCTCATGCGCTGGTGCAACCCCATAATCTGTCAGATTGCTACCTACATAGAAAAGACTGGTTTTTTTTTTCCTGCTGCAGAGTCCAAAGAAAGGGAACAAAGAGTGAGAATGGTCAAAACTTGGGGAACAAGGGTAGCATTGTCATTCCCAGAAATAAATGATATGGTCTATACACTTCATTAACAGGGACGTGGTTGCCCAGTGGCTAAGATGCTGAGGTTGTCGATCGAAAGGTCGGAAGTTCAGCGGTTTGAATCCCTAGTGCCATGTAACGGGGTGAGCTCCCGTTACTTGTCCCTGCTTCTGCCAATCTAGCAGTTTGAAAGCACGTAAAAAATGCAAGTAGAAAAATAGGAACCACCTTTGGTGGGAAGGTAACAGCATTCCGTGCGCCTTTGGCGTTTAGTCATGCTAGTCATATGACCACAGAGACGTCTTCAGACAGCGCTGGTTCTTCGGGTTTGAAAGGGAGATGAGCACCGCCCCATAGAGTCGGGAATGACTAGCACATATGTGTGCGGGGAACTTTTACCTTTACTTTTACACACTTCATTACATAGTAGTAAAACGGATTTGATTTGGGGTTTTACAGTATATTATATAATTATCATCACTGTGGTTTGTAAACAATGGTACACAGTTTATGATGCATTCCAAGAAACATCATTTTGAATCAAGATTTAGTATTCTAATTTTAGGTGAAGTGTCAAAACATGGCAATTATTAACATTTTTATGTGTTGCCATTTGAGTCTCAGTTGGGAAATTTTGTATAATTGAAAAAGGAAACTAGAATTTGTTTTTCAATTATATTTCGTATAATATGAAATGCAGAGTTAAATTTTGAGAGTAAGTAGAATGCTTATTTGGGATTGATTGTTACATAACTGCCAAAGAGATTGCTTTGAAAAGAGGAACATTAAGATACACATTAAACCTAGTGGTAGGATTCAGAGCCATGCAACACCATGGGTGGCAACCAGTTCCTAAAAAATCCTTCGAGTTTCATTTTCTAAAATGAAAATATGTCTTCCTACTAAGTCTAGATTCAAAGTAAAATATTTCTGTTTCTTAGTAATGCTCAGCAGGAAACCCTTTTATATATGAAGCCCTGTTACAACTTTTTTTTAAAGCACTCTTTTTTTGATTGACTTGCTAACTTGCTGCAATGGAAATGTTATTTATGAACATCTATGTTTAAATCTTTTTTTCAATTTTATGTCAATTTATCTGTGCTACCCTCCCATTCTTTCTGAACTAAAGATTCGGAATACTTCCAGTGTTTTTCTCTAATCATCTGTGGATAGTAATGGATTTATAATAGCTATAGCAGGCAGTAATGAAAGACATTACTATATGCAGAAGCATTATTTTAGGAAAACAAATTATATTACATGTGGAACATAGCAGGTGGTATTGGATGTAATTAAAATATAGGAAGTTTGGTCAGCTATATCTGTTTTAAAATAATCTGTAATACATATTCAGGAAGAAGACTGTAAAATAATTTTTTTAAAATGTAGGTTGCTGACTGAGAGAGATTGCTGAAAGGCACCAGGTGATTAGACTCTGGACAGAACCATTTTTGAGTATGTATGTATGTGCATGTATGTGTGTGTGTGTGTGTGTGTATGTATGTGTTGTCTGTGTATACATACATACATACATACATATGTTTTTAAGAAGACTTAAAAGGTTTAAGTGACTGGACAGCCACTTGTCTGAAATGATCTATACACCCACCTACACCCACCCATCCACACAAAACCAGTGGTGGTATCCAGCCAGTTATATCCGGTTTGGGCGAATCGGTAGCAGCAGCTACGGGACGCTCTGCCCACCCGCCCAGATGTACTCACGTCCTGTTTCATGGAAGGCCCTGCGCATGCTCAGAGGTGGTGTGTGCAAGCGAAGCGAGAGCGTGCACATGCTCACATTTGCAAACCAGTAGCGAAGGTAAGTGAATACCACTCCTGCACAAAACACATATACGCATGCAAGGAGAAGACAAGATAACCTGGAATTGATGGAATACCACAGTAGACCTAATGAAATGGGATATATGAAACCCACAAGGGACTCTGGATGGACAGAAAATCTGCATCCATAGTAACTGAGAAACAGATAACTTACCTTTCAAGAGATTGCTCTCACAACTTGAGATAGACCAACTACACATTACATATGATATGAGCCACAGTGGCGCAGTGGTTAGAGTGCAGTACTACAGGCTACTTCTGCTGATCACTGGCTGCCAGCAGTTTGGCAGATTGAATCTCACCAGGCTCAAGGTTGACTCAGCCTTCCATCCTTCCGAGGTTGGTAAAATGAGGACCCAGATTGTTGGGGGCAATAGGCTGACTCTGTAAACCGCTTAGAGAGGGCTGAAAAGCACTATGAAGTGGTATATAAATCTAAGTGCTATTGCTATTGCTACATCCTGAACTCAAGAACAGCACTGTCCAACTACCTGCTTCTCCACAAAAACCCCAGTTGCTTATAAGATAAAGCAGTTGCTCAAAGACAAAAAAGATAAGAAGACACCCAGGAAAAAAGCAAAAGTGAATAAAGAGCTTTCTGCCTGAAGCAAAGAATACCAATGTAGGAATTGTAATGTATGTAAATTCTTCATGTTCTATCTTCTCAAAAAAATCAGATACTTTTTTTTTTAAAGGAAGATCTGTGTTCAGTGCCATTGATTACATTTTTTTTAGAAAAGCTGTAAAAGAAATTCCTGAATGTTGATTGATTATGTGCCATCATATTGTTTTTGACTCCTAGTGACCACATAGACAGATGGGGTGGGGAGAAGAGCTAATGAACCAACTTTTATTTACATAATGCTAAACCAGTTTTGTGTTCTATTCAAATGACTGAACTGAATCTATTCTTAGCACAGAAAAGATCAAAGGTTGTAGGAACTAAATGACAAGTAAGACAATTTATACTTCTCTAGTTTTACTCCTAGGCAATACAGTATTTGTACAATTTGTACAAATATGAGGAGATTGACTTATAGCAAACGTTTGGTTTCACTTTTTAAGCAAGTGCCAAATTGTCTATGGCAATCTGTTTTTTAATCAAGTGAGACTAAGAATAACTGAAGTAGCATCCTACACAAATTGAGGATTACCCTCTAATCTGTGTACATACTGTAGATGCCTGGAGGTCTACATATGAGAAAATATACAGGTAGTCCTTGACTTACAACAGTGACCATTCAATTGTGGTCATAAATTGAAGACTACCTGTACAATTAACTTTCACATATCAACTGTAAAGAATTGCTTCAACAAAACTACCAATAACATATGTGTATCTTGTGGTTAGATTCTGAAATGTATCAGGGCCCAAGATTGATGGACCATTTGGGATTAGCCTTCTCTTTCCTAACTTCCCAAAACACAGATGAAGTAATAGGACTTGAAGTGAATCAAGATTTATCTCAGCCATAAACCTGAACTATACTTATATGTGGAATTTGTTGCTACTTTTTCAGACAGCCTATATTTTACACATTACCATTGCTTGATTTTCAGTGGCCAAATTCACATATTGCACTGGGCTCTTTTAAAGCCACAACTTACATAATAAACTACAATTTTGTTTGGATTCATACAATGCAACAAGCCAGAAAAAATAATCTCTGTACCTCAAAGAAATGAATAAAGTGAATCTTGGGCTTTTTGAGTAGTTACCCAGAGCATAAGGTAATCACGATCACTGACTATATGCTACCTGCTGTTTGCCATCTGAAGTTAGAGGCAGTTACAAACTGTTTATCTACTCCAACTTTAAAATACCATGTCACTGTGATTTGCCAGTCATAGTCCAAGGCTTATCATGTCTGAACCTCATCAGTCATTGCTTAAATCATAAGAAAATAAACCAAGGTTTAATATGTATGAACCACATCATTCAGAATGACTGATTTTCATAACTTGCTAGGCCAAACCTCATTCTGAGTTAGCACAAGTTAGACTTAAGAGGGAGGAGCTTAGTGTGATTTGCACACCCATATATTGTGGTTTATAAATTGAGATTTCTTTCTTGGGATGATTCATATATATCTCCCTAATCCAGATATAAGTCACATAAACAAACCACATAATTCATCAGAAGACACAGCAAAACTCCTTAATTTCACAATACACAGAACTGAGAAACTGTTAACTGTTTATGCTCAGAATTCTTGGGAGTCAGGTGGTGTACAAGTTTAAAACATTAAATTAAATTTTATATCAAACCAAATCCCAAAATGCTAGGCTATTTCTGGAAGCTTGGCATTCGGACAAATCAATCATCAACAGTACCCAGAGACAAACTCTATTTACATGCTATTTAAAAGGTAGAACGAGAAGCCTAGGAAGGACTAAAAAAACATCACTTCCAGCCGCCCACATCCATATAAGCAGGAAACTGCATGGATGAAGGAAGAAGAAGTTACACCTCCACCAAGACTGGGGCTAGGCAAACTACTACAGGTAGTCCTCAGATTATGACCACAATTGAGCCCAAAGTTTCTGTTGTTAAGTGAGACATTTGTTAAATGAGTTTTGCCCCATTTTACGTCCTTTCTTGTTAAGCGAATCACGGCAGTTGGCAAGTCAGTAACACGATTGTTAAGTGAATCTGGCTCCCCCATTGATTTTGCTTGTCAAAAGGTTGCAGAAGGTGATCACATGACACAGCAATGGCCATAAATATGAACCAGTTGCCATTTTGATCACATGATCATAGGGTTGTTACAAACTGTATATAACTGTGAAAAATGGTCATAAGCCACTCTTTTCAGTGCTGTTTGTAACTTTGAACAGTCATTAACAGACTCAACCCTTCCAAGACCGAGTGGCTGTGGCTTCCGATGTCCCGATATAGCCAGCTGGTGCCATCGCTGGCTATTGGGGGCGAGTTACTGGCCCCCACGGAGAGAGCTTACAACTTGGGCGTCCTCCTGGACACACGGCTGTCTTTAGAAGAGCATATGATGGCCGTGGCCAGGGGGGCTTTTTATCAGGTTCGCCTGATTCGCCAGTTGCGTCCCTTTCTGGATCGGGACTCCTTATGCATGGTCACTCAGGCACTCTTCTTGCCTGGACTATTGTAATGCTCTCTACATGGGGCTCCCATTGAGGAGCACCCGGAGGCTCCAACTGGTGCAGAATGCAGCCGCACGGGGGGTTATTGGAGCGATGGGGCACTCCCATGTGACACCTCTCCTGCACGAGCTGCATTGGCTCCTGGTTGTCTTCCGGGTGCGCTTCAAGGTGTTGGTTACCACCTTTAAAGCGCTCCATGGCTTAGGGCCTGGGTACTTACGGGACCGCCTTTTGCCACCAATAGCCTCCCACCGGCCAGTACGCTCCCACAGACAGGGACTCCTCAGGGTGCCATCGGCCAGCAACCCCCAGGGGGAGGGCCTTCTCTGTGGCAACACCTGTCCTTTGGAACAACCTGCCCCCAGAGATATGTAGGATCCCAGATCTCCGTGCTTTTCGCCGTGCCCTTAAAACTTTTTTATTTCATCAAGCTGGGCTAGCTTGACCCCCACCCCCCTTAGATATTTTTAATCATTAATTGATTTTAGTTGGGGTGTTTTAAATTTTATATTAGGCCAAAACTTGTTTAATTTCTTTTAAAATTAATCTTAAATTTTGTATGTGATGTTTTTATTTTTGGCTGTTCACCGCCCTGAGTCCAGTAGGAGAAAGGCAGTATAAAAATCTAATAAAATAAATAAAATAATAAATAAATTAAATGAACAGTTGTAACTGGAGGACTATCTGTATTTATAAACATTGCGCAAACCCCACTCGCCTTCACACTGATAATGTTATCTAGCTTGATAATTAAACCTCTGCAAGGAACCAGCCAAGCTCAAAGATGATCAAGGACCCAAGAAATCGCATAATTGCTCAGCATTGTATGTGAACCAAATACATCTTGGAGATAGCAGGAAGAAAGATGAGTCTGTGAGAAATGAAGGCTAAGGGTATGTTAGGGATAGAAAGGTGATATAAAGCAAGCAATTTTGTAGTCGAGAACCAAATTGATGTGTGATAGCACATTTCATCTCATATGTTATTCCTATGCTCTTCCCAATTTGCCTCAGATATATTAACCCAATTCTTTCTTTGCATGACCTACATTATTAATGATAATTGTTGTACAGGAAATACATTTTGCCTGGTGAATCTGATCTGGTCACATACATAGCATTGCTTTTGTCAAACACAGGTGTCTTTAGTATGGAATTGACAATAATAATTTGAGGTAAGATTTCAGGTGCTCCCTAGCAAGAAAAGGTCAAATACATTATGAGGTATAGATAATTAAACTTTTTGTGCATCTATTTTGTACAAAATATTGTATCCAATTTTGGTCACCACACTATAAAAAAGATGTTGAGACTCTAGAAAGAGTGCAGAGAAGAGCAACCAAGATGATTAGGGGACTGGAGGCTAAAACATACGATGAATGGTTGCAGGAACTGGGCATGGCTAGTCTAGTGAAGAGAAGGACCAGGGGAGACAGGATAGCAGTGTTCCAATATTTGAGGGGCTGTCACAGAGAGGTGGGGGTCAAGCTATTTTCCAAAGCACCTGAGGGCCAGACAAGGAATAATGGATGGAAACTGAACAAGGGGAGATTCAACCTGGAAATAAGGAGAAATTTTCTGACAGTGTGAGCAAACAACCAATTGAACCAAAAGCTTGCCTTCAGAAGTTGTGGGAGCTTCATCACTGGAAGCTTTCAAGAAGAGACTGGACTGCCATCTATCAGAAATGGTGTAGAGTCTCCTGCTTCGGTGGGGGGTTGGACTAGATGACCTACAAGGTCCCTTCCAACTCTGTTAAACTGTAATCTGTAAATGCTATTGCATATATAGCCAACTGAAAAGAGAATCACTGCAAGATGCAAGGAATGCTTTTCATGTAAAAAGGAGCTTTTATGTGGAATAAAATTACAAAGACAAATTTTACTAATAGAAAGGCAGGTTTTGTTCCATTTCCCTACCTAGCAAGCTAAATATATCTTCAGATCTGAAATTTGGCGGTGGGGTGCAAGCCAGAGAGAAGAAACAGCTGAGACGATAAGAGTGCATTGCCTTGCAAGACATATTCTATGCTATACATTTCCTATTCAATAACTAGCAAGAGTTGCAATAACTAGCAAAAATCCTGAATTTTGTTCTCTGTCTATGTAATTCCTACTGAAAACGTTTTGAGGAGATAAGAAGAACCGCAATGGTAAATTGCGTAAAAATGTGACCTCTTTTGTCTAGTGATCTGAAGAAATTAACTTTAAATGATAAAACCCAGAGGTTGAAAAGTGGATTTGGCCTGGAATCCATCTTCTTACAGGATTCTGGGGGAATTAAAAAGCAATTGCTGAACCCAGTTTCTGAATAGCCCTTGATAGAGTCTGATTCCTTCTTAGATCCCATGGTTTTTTCTATTGTCTTTCAAAGCCAGCTAGGCAGCAATCACAGCCTATTATTGCAGCATATTTCATAGCTGGAATACTTCCAGCGTGTTTGTAGGGGGACCTCAAACTTTCTTACATTATTCCTTATTTCATCTGTTCTTGTTCTGGGCTTTAAAACTCTGGATGGCCACTCTTTCCTCCCATCTGTTGGTGATCTGAGTTTTTGCAGTCCACTTCTTAGCCCTACTGTATAATATAAGGATGAGAGAAAACATCCTTACCCATTCTTTGTATGCATAAACTTCCATATCTTTTTTTTTCTTTAATAGAAATTATACATTCTTAGCAAGGAAAATACTATTATTGTACTATGCAATTAGGTTCATAGCACATGGTAAATCAGAAAGCAATTTTCTTGACTATTGTGTATACCAAACTGGTATTGTTTGCAAACCATGGCTTACACTTTAACATAGTTAATTGTAGTTTTTTCAACAGCCTTTGTTAAATAAACTAACACCTTAGAATGTTATATGAAAATAACTGAAGTGTTAGCAAAGATGATGCATTGTATTAAAATATTTCAAGAACTAAGCTTCCTAAATTTAGAAGATGGGGTTATGGCTCAACTAAAATCTCATTTCCAAATTTACAATTTTAATTTTTCTGAACATATTTAATCAACAGCAATATAATTTTCACTACATCTATATCATACATGATGGTTTGGGGAAGATAAGTATTCAGATTTTAAGATCAGGATCTTTGTTCCAAATGTACAGCAAACCCCTCAAAACAATGTTCATCTCTACATCATGAAAACTATCTTTTTTTTTTTTTATTGAAAAAGTTTTCAAATACAAGTTTTCCCCCCTTTCCCCCCCCCCCTCTTCCCTAACCCACCCTTTCCACCCAACCCCCCCTGTGACTTCTTCACAACAATAGGCTATTTCATAACTAGTTACATACATAATATCTTTCCTTTCCCTTAATCCCTTCTCGAAATACTGACCCTTAACATGTTAAGCTTATTGAGTATTATTACAATTTAACCTTTAATCTTTTATATATATTAATATAACATTTTAAATCGACCTTCTCCCTGCATCCAAATTTAACATTTATTCAATTCTGTCCAATTCCTCCACTCCTCTAAATATATGACTTAAAATCATACAGTACAATTCTAGATATAATCCACTACCCACTTTACTAACATATACACATATCTATATATGCATCCCATTTTATAAAAAGAAGGAAAAAAAAAAAAGAAGAGAAAAAAAATATATCTTCTTTAGTATCTTTCCACTGAATTGTTAAGTCCTCCACTCCCCTAAATATATGACTTAAAAATCCTTTTTCTTAAACTAATCAATCAGTAAACTAACCTATTTCAACCCTTCAATTCCTACAAAATCATGCAGTACAATTCTAGATATAATCCACTGCCCACATTACTAAGATATACACATATCTATATATGCATTCCATTTTATAAAAAAGGAAAAAACAATAACTTTAAATTTATAATCCATATAGTATCTTCTTTGATGTCTTTCCTCTGGATTGTTAAATCCATCACCCATAATAGGGTAAAATAACATGCTGGTGCAACAGTTTGTTCAAAATCTCCAGTCATCTTCTGCCCCCATCAGTAGTAGATATCCTCGCATCTGTATAAAAGCAAAAACAACCACCCGAGTGACATTATAATTATAATTATAGCCATATGGTTATAGTTGTGGTATTCATCAGGATTATTAATTCCCATCATCCTACTGAGTAACATCCAGATCTTCTGCATGCCCCGGCGAAATTCTCCTGCCTTATAACTCAAAATGATTATAATATATTTACCAAAAAAAAAAAAAATTTAGATGATTCAAATCCAACAAAGTGAGGCTCTTTTCACATCCCAAAATCATGGCCTTGCAGAGATCTGCCACAATCCTCAGGATAGTATCAAACAATTGTTCGCCTCCACTATCTTTTCAAATATTCATTCATTTTTTAAAGTCCCTGGCATCACTGTTGCATAGTTTAGAAATTGCTGTTTCTATGCGATCTATTTCTTTTCTTTTTCTTTTCCGGGTTGAATTTCCATCCTCGTTTCTTGCCTACCAATTGTATGTCTGCTAGCTGATTTTCATTCTGCTTTATGTGTTGTTCTTGTTGGGTTAGTTTTATCATCTCATCTTTCTTCTCCGTCACTTGTATATCAACTGATTGATTTACGCACTTGTCTGTGACTTGATGGTTCATCACATTGGAGTCGGATGACACTGCTCTTTTATTTATAGACAGTCCAGCTGGGGTATCCAGGGAGTCCAAAGACAATTTATCCATCACAGCCTCTGTAATTTGATGTTTTCCTTTTGTTTCCAACTCCTTTTGCTTATCCTGTATTATGCCTAAAGGTGTTAAATTCATTTTTAAAATTTTTTGATAAAAATCTTCCGCTTTTTCAACAGTATGCAATTGATATCTTATTCCTTGATATCTCAATATTAGGCCAACTGGGGTGTCCCACCTGAATAGGATATTTCTTTTTTTTAATTCAGTCACTAGAAAGCCAAATTTCTTCCTCTCCATTAACATCTTGGGCGGGAGCTCCTTAAAAATCCAAATCTTTCTTCCATGAAATTGCAAAGTAGAATTAAAAGAGTTCTGCACAATATTATTCCTAATTTCTTTATCTGTAAAATAGATCACCACATCTCTAGGCAATTGCCTTTGCTTTGCCAACCAGGAGTTTATTCTGTAAATTCTATCAATCCTGCAATACACTTCATCAGGTTGAACCTTTAAGATCCCAGCCAGAATTTCAGAAGATATTTTCCTTAGATCATCTCTATTATTTTCCTGCAAACCTCTCAGTCTAATTGCATATTCTGTAAAATTATATTGAATCATTAAAACTTCTCTTTCAATCCTCTGTTGTACATTTTCTTCATTACCAATCTTTTGGTCAGTCTCCATTTTAGATTTGTCTTCCGAGCTATTATCCTGAGTGTTTATCAAATCCTTTTTAATTTTTTGAGTCATGTCATCCAGATTCTCCTCAATTTCCTTCATTTTAAACTCTAATAATTTAGTCTTTGCATCCACCCGAATCAGAAAGCCTGATAAACCATTAGCAGCTTTTAAAATCTTTTGATTCAAAAAGTCAAACTTTGATTTCACCAATTCACCAATTTCTTTAATTTCCTGCTTAAATTTTTCAAGTTGCTGGTTCACAATCTCATCCCTTCTTACAATCTCTTCAAGGATAAATTCTAATATATTAAAATCGGGTTTCTGGCGCTGGAGAGTTGAAATTTGTTGGCGCAATTTCTTGAGAGGGGAAGTTCCCCCCCATTTGTCCAGCTGTGTAAGTCCCGATGCCATTTCCCACACAGACAAGATTTAGCAAAAAAGAGAGAAGAAATAGAAAACGAAAGAACTTTCCCTTAAAAAAGGAAAAAAAAAACTTCTTTTCAATCCACAGCACAGGAGCGAGGTTTTATCTACAAATGTAGCCAGTGATATTTATTCCGCTACATTGTAGTAAGAAGAAGCGGAAGGACTTTCCCTTTTAGCCCTTCTCCAGCCACAGCAGACGCCATTTTAAAAGGTTCTTTTTCCCTCTTTTCCTCTCCTCTTTTCTCTTAGATAGATTTTGGAAGGGTAAAATACTTGCGGTTCCGTATTAAGGGTCCAGCTCGTCATTTCTTTAATTATTCTGTTGAATTCGCAGGCTTGCTCTTGACGCCTGGCTCTGCATAGGCAGAGGTCTCCCAAAGCCCGGAGCAACGGCAGGAGACATGGGGCTTCTCATCCGCTCCGTCCCAAAAGTTAAAAAAAAACTTTTGGGACTCTGCGGAGAGTTCTACCCACCCCTGCCGGCTCTATCTCCGTTTCCTCTTGGAAACGGAGTTTTTTCGAGCCGCCATCCACTGTAACGGCGGCTCTGACAGGCAATGGAAGCTGACGATCCCAAAGGAACGTCTGGCGGCGGCCAGCAGCAAACCGGAAGTCCCTGAAAACTATCTTTTTAAAGAGCCTTTGTGGTGCATCGTTAAGATTAGATGAAGATTCAAATCTCTATTCAATTATAACACCATGTTTTTACTTGTACAAAGGTTATCATATGAATAATAGGATAGGGAAATTGGAAAGCTGGGATATAAATACATTAAAGCAATTACATTGGAATCAGAGTTGTTCTTAATAATGACATCCCACTGAACACTGAATGATGATTTCCTGGTGAAAATTTAGGAAAACAATTTCTGGTAATTTTGTTGATTTTGAAACATCAAATTCATTTATTAATTATGAATTCCTCATCTAAATAAATCAGAAGTATCTTATTATTACCATAGATCCACCCATCTGAGCCTCTATAGGATGTGTTTGGAAACTCTAGCGTGAATGAATGAATGAATGAATGAATGAGCAAGCAAGCGAGCGAGTGAACAAATGAACAAAAGAATGAATGAATGAATGGCATATCATACAAGATTGAGGGCTGTTCAACCCTGATTAAGAGCAGCTATTAAATGATCACTTCTCAAACATTATAGAATATTAATTCAAACTGAACCAAAACTATCCCCATCTGCAGATATCGTTAGTACTTAATGTGGAGAGTTTTGTATTCTTTACCTGTGTGTTGATTGGTTGGTGCATTGTTCAAATAAAATCATTATATACAGTATTGAGTGTATAATTACATTGATTTCAGAGGTTGAAATTATTAATTAGATAAAGCTGGCAACTCAAGGCAATTTGACCACTCCTGGTAATTGATTTATGTTGTGTACAGCTTGTAATTGTCATAACTATCTATTTTCATTGTGATTTAATATTCAGGAAACTAAATCAGTGTGATCCTAAATAGGATGAAATATTATTACAGTGCCTGTATCTCCAGGCACTGAATTCTTCAAGTTGGAGGTTATATGAGTGAGGAGAAAAAATAGATTTTCAAATCCTGGGGTTTTAATCTCTAAAATGATAGCTCCTTTTCAGTGAGCTTAAATGCAGAAATAAAGCATCAGTGCTTTTCATGCCTAATTTTACATGAATTATATAGAAGCCAATTACATTTGTTTTTGAGCAATTTTACATCTCTGAGGATATATTAAATGTATCTTAAAGGTTATGCCTAATCTTTCATTTCACTAGGAATTTGGATGTTTTCACAGCACTGTTTCATAAATCCCAGTGCTACAGGAAATGTTTCAGGAAAAAACAGCTGGGTTTGTTTCCCACTTATCCTTTGATAAACTGAGCAAGCAAGGAATCACTAATTCCTCAAAGCAACACAAAAAAATTCAATGTTTTATTGTGTGGTAAATCTTATTGTTATTCAGAGATTTTGTACAACACCAAGGTATCTGAGCTGCTTTATATTCATGACTCGTGGCCATTGCTGAATTGAAATAGGATCTATTTTATACCGATTTTGAGGGAGAGAGAATGCACTTGTTTTTTTTTCCCTGACCCACTTTACACAACGGGATCCCTGTTTAGGTTGGCTTAAAGTTGACATTATGCAAGGGCAAAATACTGCTATATTTAATTCCCTAAAATACTCCAAATCCTCTGTGCAGGTCCTCCCTTTCCGTTACAGCTCTGCCTCTGAGCAGGCAAACACATTTCAAAACAAAACACTGGATGAGATCCATTCCCCAATTTATTTTGTAAGAATTCTTTTAGGACTTCACAGGCATACGTGGAAAAAAAAAAGGCAGAGGCTGGGAGTTTGCTTTGCTGGATGACACAACTCCCTGTTTATCTCTTTAATTTTAAAAGTTGCTACAAGTTAAAGAAGGGTGCAGATACATTGGTGCTAATAGGTTCTACAATGGGGAATCCAGTTTTAAGAAACCAAAGAAGTGTGACATGACATTATCAAAGCCAGCTAACTTGTTAAATTGTTCTGAGACGTTTGAGGATACCTAAAAGGAAGTGTGGTAGAGGTAGTCCTTGACTTAAGGACTGGTCGCTTACCACCCATTCAAAGTTAAATGAACATTTAAAAAGCTGCTTACAATCCATCCTCAAAGTTATGACTGCCACAAAGACCCCGCCCTCCCATCCCTGCAGTCTTGTGATTGCATTTAGGGGCCTTGGCAACCAGCTCACATTTATTACTGGTTGCAGCATCCCACATGACACCCCTCCTGCGCTAGCTGCACTGGCTCCCAGTGGTCTTCCGGGTGCGATTCAAGGTGTTGGTCACCACCTTTAAAGCGCTCCATGGCATAGGACCCGGGTACCTTCGAGACCGACTTCTGCCACCAATAGCCTCCCACCGCCCTGTTCGCTCCCACAGAGAGGGTCTCCTCAGGGTGCCATCGGCCAAGTTATGTTGGCTGGTGACCCCCAGGGGGAGGGCCTTCTTTGTGGGAGCCCCAGCCCTGTGGAATGAACTGCCCCCGGAAATGCATAAGATCTCCGACCTCCGGGTATTTCGCTGTGCACTCAAGACCCTGTTGTTCCGCCAGGCCGGGCTATCAACATAATAATTTTAAATTGGGTGTTTTAAATTTCTGGGGTTTTAAATTGAGCCGAATTATTTAATAATTTTAAATTATTTTAATTGATGTTTGTCTTGTGCTTTTAATAGACTGTACACCGCCCTGAGTCCTTCGGGAGAAGGGTGGTATAGAAATAAAATTTAAAAAAAAACAGTTATGTGACTGCATGTTGCTGAAAAACAATGTTTGTGCCATTTTCCGGTAGATAACAACAAGACATGCAAATTGCATATGTTGGATTCATCTAATGACCACATGATTCACTTATTAACTGCAGTGGCTTGCTTTATTACTGTCATAACAATGGTCACATGGTGCTTTGTCTTTGAGTGCAATGTCTTATGATCAAAATTCCAAGCTCTGTTGCAGTTGGAAGTCAAGGACTACCTGTATTGGAGCTGACTACTGATAGACAAGACAACAATGACGTAGATCATTGAACAAATTAACCAGAGTTTTCACTTGAGGCATAAATGACCAGGTCCAAATTAGTTCTCTCTACAATTCATCATACCGGGGAAGATGGAAAAAAAGAGAAGGAAGAGATGAGCAGTAGCAAGATGGATGGACTGAGTTGCAACCACAATGGTTGGAAAACTTGAAAGATCAGATTGGGGGCAATTTCCCCTGGATAATTTTTATGTGGTCAATAAGAGCTGACACCAACTTGGTGGCAAATAATTAACAATCGGTCAAAAGAATGTGCATGAAATTCTCCAGTTGGATAATATGTTAATTTCTTACCAGTTGTTCAAATTTAGTTTCTTTTGTCCATCAACATTAACCATTTCCATACATAATCTCCTTGGACCAAACCTTTCTTCTGAGACCCATAATCAGGATCTTAGAAGAAAAACTAAAAAAAAATTTTTTTAAAATCAAGACACTATTTGTCAGCTCCTATCAGGCACAGTTTACTCAAAGACTGTGTTCCTCCAACCCAGTTAGGTTTATTAATTTGGAGTAAAAAAATTATGCCTATATGTCAGCAGTACATAATTATAATGTCTTGATCAGAAGGAAAAGAACAATTTTCAAAGTCTTTCCAAACACCACAAAGGGGGCTTGAACTTCCTTGCTTTTCCTCTCCAGTTCAGAAAAATGAAAAATTGGGCCAACTGACCTTATCATCATTGTAAATTGAAGTCCGTTTACCTACCTGTTCCATCTCATCTTCTACTAGCCTGTGCAGCTAGAGAAAGGGAATGTGTAATATAAAAGGAACACAGAGATAGAATTCATACAGAAGCTATTTATTCTTGCAAGGAACCTCAATGGCAGAAGAGTGAAAAGCATTAACCATCTTAATGTTTCTGTTTGGAAGAGACAGCTAACTAAGGCAAATTAGTTTAATCTGAAATCAGTCTGTTTGGGACTAAAACCATCCATATTTCCACTGACTGGATTAGGGCAACTTCAGCTAGGTCAACCTCAGCAACTTCAAAATGTGTGGATTTCAATTTATTTGGAATTGAGGTTCACACATCTTAAAGTTGTTGAGGTCGAGAAACACTGAGGTAGGGTATTTTGTGATATGCTGATGCCCCAAACCAATTAAGTGCATTGTGTGAACCTGGCCAATGAGAGTCTTGAGACTTTAATGTGTTTTTTTGGCACCTATTTAACCAAAAGAGACTATTTTTATTAAAAGTTGCCTCAATATCTCATTCTGCTTAGTTGCTATACTTTTAAAAGATTTTTCTTTACTGACAATGGCAGAATGTCTCCATGACTACACATATTTGGAGCTACACCAAAAGCTATATGGGATAATGAAAGCCATCCAGATACACGTTTGTCCTTTGTTTAACTCTAGTTTGTCGAAGAAATCATGATTGGTAACGTTATGTAATATGCTAAATAAAAATATACTATAATTAGGGTTAAACCAGTCATAACTGGAAATATTGATTAACAACAAGATGAGGTGGTTAGTGAATCAAAGTAGGATTAGCTAATCCTTGTTAAAACTGCCACTTGGTTCTGATGCTAATTTGTGGCGCGCTACCATCCTTCAGCCTTTTGGATTTAATGGGGTTGGTGTGGCAATAAAATTAAGAATATGGAATCTATATGTGCCACCTGGTGATTTTGAATGAAAGATAGGATATAAATGTAAAAAATGAACACTATTCCTGCATACGTCTTTTAATAGGTTTAATAGTGTACTATATCTAACCACCTCATGATGTGGGAGGATTCTATGTAGTTACCTGCCTTATTTATGAATTAGGTGAATGTATAAGAAACACCTGAAAGCTTGCAATATGCTTATGACTTATTTCTCCTTACTCTTTCAGATTTCAGAAAGACAATAAATGCACTGTATGTGTTAACACAACTTATATCCATAATTAGTTTCAAACGATGAGCAGTAAACCACAGCCTGGTAGATGGAACATTAGAATTAGATGTAGGTTCTCTCTGCAGTCTTTCCATGGACTTCTGGCTCACTGAACAGAATATATTGCTATCTTTCAGACCAACCTACATTCTGCAATACAGGAATGATTCATGACCCATCTCAGGGAGAGACCTGAGTGTATAATAAAACCACTTTAGTCTTCAAAGAAACACATTGCCTGAACCTAAATTGGAAATGTATCACATTGGGGAAAAATAATTGCAATACACTTGAATCATTCCACATTCTTGATAATATGTTTACTTCAGGGAACTCTCTAAACCATAATCGAGCATGCTTATTTGTGGCTTAGTGTATTATATAAACTCAGCTATTGCGCTTGCAAACAAAAATAATTTATAGTTGATGCATTATGTGAGCCCACCAATTGTGATTTATTCAGTAAATCTGACTTTACAAAAGTGGCTTGTTATTGTGTGAAAACAATTATTGTTGCTTAAACTATCACAGGTCAGATTCAGGCAGTTCTAGATAATCAGTGTTACAAGCATGATGTAACACTAGGCTTGTATTCACATTTTCTTTCCTTTTATTCTTCCTTTCAATACTTCAAAATGATTTGAAAGATTCTCCTTTCAGTTTTAACCAGACAAAATACCAAATAGTTGTTTAAAGGCAAAAGTGAAAGGTTCCAATGCATTTTCCATGCCTTCTTTGTATTAATAAAATATTCATAAATCCCACAGTTTTCTATACTCTTCTGTTTCTACACTTGCACATGAATCGATTTTTAGAGCTTGAAGATAAAATAAACCTGTATTCATATCAATATCCTGCACCTGCTGTTAACTAATGGAAAGATATCATATGTGAAATAACATATCTTTTGCACGTATTCTGCTACTTCCTGTTTTCCATACCATTATTTATGTAATGAGACCATGTGCAAAGAGCATAAGATTTAACTATACTTAGTACAAGCTACATTTGTCCCTAGCCCTATGAAATTATCATGATAAATGATTGATTGATTGATTGAGAACTGTATGAGGCAGATCAGACCAAGAAATAAATTCCATAGAAGGCTAAAGACTACTTTGATTTAGATTAGCTATTGTATCATAATCTTTCAGGCTTGATTGTCCTCCTCTTCCCTCTTTTATAATGTGGTATTTTCCGGAGATGTTTGAACATATTTTCCACGTGTCAGGGACAATCTATGTTTCCCTTCTAGTCTCTTTGGTAATCGTCTCTTCTCAAGATCATCCTTTTTACTCTCTTCATTGATTAGAACAGAACAGAACAATCGAATTGGAAGGGATTTCTAATCCAACCCCTTGCTCAGGCAAGAAACCCTATATTATTTCAGACAAATGGTTGTACAATCTCTTCTTAAAAACTTCCAGTGTTGGAGCATTCACAACTTCTGGAGCAAGTTGTTCCACTGGTTAATTGTTCTAATTGTGAGGAAATTTTTCCTTAGTTCTAGATTGCTTCTCTCCTTGAGGTTGCTTCTCTCCTTGATTGGTCTCCATACATTGCTTCTTGTCCTGCCTTCAGGTCCTTTGGAGACTAGCTTGACTCCCACTTCTTTGTGGCAAACCCTGAGATATTGGGACACTGCTATCATGTCACCCCTAGTCCTTCTTTTCATTAAACTAGACATACCCAATTCCAACAACCATTCTTTATTGTGTACCACCAAGTTGGTGTCAGCAACCATTTTTTCCGGGATGAACTTCTCCAACTATTCCTTTAGGTTATACAACAGTACATCCATCACTTCTGTAATTGAATCCATCCACCTTGCAGCTACCATCCTCTCTTTCCTTCTACTTTTCCTAGGATTATACACTTCTCCAAAGAGCTTAGTCATACTTTGGATGCAGTATGATAATTTGAGCCTGGTCATTTCTACCTTGACTAAGAATTGGGTTGATTTGTTCAACGATCCATTTGTATATTTTCTTGGCTATCCATGTATTCTCGGAAGTCTTCCAACACCAAAGTTCAAAAGCATCAATACTCTTTCTATCCAGCTTCTTCAAACGCCAACTTTCACTTCCATAGATTGTTACAGAGAAAGCTTGACCACTTGATTGTAAACTTTGTAAGCAATATTATGAGCCTCGATGGCACAGTGGTTAGAGTGCAGTACTGCAGGCTACTTCTGCTGACTGCCGGCTGCCTGTAATTTGGCAGTTCAAATCTCACCAGGCTCAAGGTTGATTCAGCCTTCCATCCTTACGAGGTCGGTAAAATGAGGAGCCAAATTGTTGGGGGCAATATGCTGACTCCGTAAACTGCTTAGAGATGGCTGTAAAGCACTGTAAAACAGTATATAAGTCTAAGTGCTATTGCTATTGCTAATATTACTGACATATCCCAACTTCTCTACTCACTTCATTCCTAGTTTACTAAGTGCTAGTTTGTGGCATATTTCTTGACTGCTGATTATTTTAATTTTGACAGTCAATCTTAAAATGTAGATTTGACCCTATGCACTACGTCATTGCCGTCACTGTCAATTCTAAGACTGGTTGCTGGGCCTGGTAACAGTAGTCTTATCTTTTGCAATTATCTCTTTGCAATTTTGAATGTTCTTTTCCTGTATGGAATATTAGCAACTAGATCATTATACTTAAAGGTCCTCAGCTCTTCCTGAGTAGCATGTTAAGTGGCATTCAACACGAGACGTCCATCATCCAGCACTAGATCATCGCTTTCAAGTGGTCTTTCCATTATGGTTGGGTTCCCCCACTGCACTGAGTCATGGGTTATTGAACAAGCCACAGTTATTGAGCACAATTACACCATAAAATGTGATATAGCCTTTTTTTTCCTCCTATGTTATTGGGGAACAGGAATTAAATATGTAGAAATTTATCTTAAAATGAGGTGTTATCTGGAAAGCTGAGTTCTGCAGAGCTTCAGCACTTCTGCCAAAGAATTGGTTGAGGTGAGGGTTAATTTACTGCTTCCAGCAGATTGAATAAAAATGTGGCTTTGGAAGTGATTCATACTATTTTACTTCCAATCATGTCACTGATTCATTTTGTTCCTTTTTTACAGCATAAAAAACACCAGTCAGTTGACTAGTGACCATCATCTTAATTTTTTTGTTGCTTGCTTTTGTACATTTTATCTGAGCATAATCAAAGACCTCCTTTAATTTTAATAATTCAAAAGACTTCAGGGGTGTTCTTTTTTGTTTCTGTAGCCATCTTCCTTTCAGGGAAACTAGAACAGTTTGCAAGGGAATAAATAAATAAGGGTTCAATAAAACCATCACAATAGAGACAATAATACCAGCATGATTTTTTAAAAAGTTCAAAGCAAAGCAAAATTCCAGGTGAACAAATAGGTGGATGAATAATGAGACTTTCAATTGTTTTCAGAAAGAAGATAGCTTAAAGAGCGAATGAACATCCCTCAAGAAAAATGTGTATAGTTAGCCTTTGACTTACAACCACAATTGAGCCCGAAATTTCTGTTGCTAAGTAAGACAGTTGTTCACTGAGTTTTGCCCCTTTCTTACCACAGTTGGTAATGGAATCACTGCAGTCATTAGGTCAATCTGGCTTCCCATTGACTTTGCTTATCAGAAGGTCACAAAAGGTGATCACATGACTGTCGGAACTTGCAACCATCATAAATATGTGCCAGTTGCCAAGCATCCAAAATTTGACAACAGGGATGCTGCAACAGTCATAAGTGTGAAAAACGGTGATAAGTCACTTTTTTCTGTTTTAAAACTTCAAATGGTCACTAAATGAATGGTTGTAAGTCTAGGACTAACTGTAATTGGAGCCATGCCATTCAGAAGGCTGATTTTTGGCCATCACATGATCTGAACACACCAATGCCACTAATATTAGGATCTTTTTTTCAATTAATCTTAAATATACAACTTGTTTGGTATTGGGAGAAACTGTCTTTTTTAAATACCAGGTCTGTAAGATGCTTAGGGCATCATAGTGTTATATTCTTTCATCTAATGGAAGAATAGTGATGTGGATTTTCTCTTTTCTCAACAGAAAAGAAGTCAATCACAAGAAACTGTATTTACTTGCCAGGACAGAAACAAAGCATTATGAAAGAAATAGACTCATGAGATATGATGAAACTTTCAAAGCACTTTTAAAATATAAATATTTGCTTACTTATATACCGGTTGCATGACGACAACATCCCAGTGACTCATGCCCTTGTCACAATGTTCTTTACAAGGGGCTGCTTTAACGGTTACCTAGAAACCTCTGGTGCTTCAAAATGTAGTAACCTCAATGGTTATTGATGCTTGCCTGGGGGGGATCTATTACACCTGTCTTGTAGGGCCTGCACTAGCTTCCTGTTAGATTCTGGGTAAAATTTCAAGTGCTGGTCTTAACCTATAAAGCCCTGTATGGCTTGGAACCTGATCATTTCAGTTACGCTGGAGGAAGCATTTGATTGTTCTTCATTTTCAGAAGGTCGGGGAGATGAATCCAGAATCCATAATTTTCCCATTATGAGACCAACTCTCTAGAATGGCCTCCTATTCAGTTATCCTTGAAATTGTCTGCCCTTTGGGGAAAAGTTGAAAACAGAATTTTTCCAAAGGGCTTTGGGGATTTAACACCATTATTATATTGTTGAGTTTTTAATGTATTTTTAAAAATATATTTTTGATATTTTTGTGCTGTTATTTGAGCCAGCAAGAGTCTGTTTATGTTTGCCATAAATTATAAGTCTTATAAATAAATAAAAATAAATACATACATAAAATTGGTTGACTTGCATGAAACTATTATGAATATGTGTCTTGTAACAATTGAAGGATTGTCAAGGTGTGTGAAAAGAAGCCTATATCTCCGCTTCCTTTTGCTTTGTTATCTTCTTTGGTTTATGTGTCTGGCTATCACATCAAATTGATATTTGAGAAATGATTGGATTTTAGGATTCCCTTATATTTATTATTAAAATGGGATTGATTCATTTTAATTCACCACGCAATACAGTTTGGTGTAACGGTTAAGGTGTTGGCATAGAAACG
This sequence comes from Arizona elegans, assembly GCA_022577455.1. Taxonomy (NCBI): domain Eukaryota; kingdom Metazoa; phylum Chordata; class Lepidosauria; order Squamata; family Colubridae; genus Arizona; species Arizona elegans. The sequence continues at coordinate 144,690,990 of JAKOOJ010000002.1, forward strand.
GAGTAACTGTGAGTTCTAGTTCTGCTTTAGGCATAAAAACTGGCTGGGTGGCCTTGGGCCAGTCTTTCTGTCTCAGCCCAACCCACCTCACAGAGTTATTGTTGTGTGTAAAACAGGAGGAGGAAAGACTATTATGCATGTTCACTGTTTTAAGTTGTTTATAAGAACAAATAAAGGCAAGATAAACATCTAATTCATAAATAAAATAAATCCTCTTTTCAGAAAATAAGACAATCCTCACTTACTGACTGCCTTGTTTAGCAACTGTTAGAAGTTATGACTATGTAAAAAAGAAAAAAAAAACCAGCTTTGTGGCCAGTCCTTGCATTTACAACCATTGCACCCTCCCACAGTCAGGTGGTCACCATTTGTGTGCTTTTCAACCAGTTTGTGAGAAGCAGAGTTAATGGAGAACTGGAAGTAAAATTTTAAGTTGCTGTCTTGTGATGCTTCCCTTAACAACTGAGTGGGAAATGACTTCATAAATCCATTGCATTCAAATGATTTTCCGCTTAGTGGCTGTGGCACTTAGCAATCATGTTCCAGCCCCAGTTGCGGCTACTAATCAAGGACTACCTATATGGGGAAAAGTCAGATTTCTATTTTTTCTTCTTTTTCTAATTACAGAGGTATCACTTCTGCACAGTGGTGAAATCTAAATTTTTTTACTACCAGTTCTGTGAGCGTGGCTTAGTGGGCGTGGCAGGAGAAGGATACTGCAAAATCTCCATTCCCTCCCCACTCCTGGAGGAATGATATTGCAAAATCTCCATTCCCACCCCACTCTGGGGCCAGCCAGAAGTGGTATTTGCCAGTTCTCCGAACTGCTCAAAATTTCCACTACCAATTCTCCAGAAACTGTCAGAACCTGCTGGATTTCAGACCTGGTTCTGCATAAAAATGCTTACTAACTGAATTACTGTACAGTTTTATAACAGATTCAGTCCGCACATCATAATTTTTGCTGTGGCAAACACAAGGGGACATAGGCTAATTTTAACCAACATGGGCAAATTTGAATTGGTGAAGTTATTTTGTACCAGGGTGTTAACGCAATACCAAATTAAAATGAAAAACCATTGTGTAGATAACACATCTAGCAAACAATGGATTCTTCTGTACCTCTGTAGGTTAAGAAAGTTGAATAATTAATTTCTGTGATATGATAGAATAGATTCAGCATAAATGGACATGTCATTCATATAATTCTAAAGATCCATCACCAAGTATTTGTGACGTAGTTTGGGAGCTATGTAAAAAGGAGTATGCTTTAAAAGGTTGCATACCAAAACTCTCTATATTAAAAATAATAAAAGTAGTATTAGATATAATTGCATATACTGCATGCATTGGAAATACTTTCCATGTAATCAGAATGTGATGATCAAGATTAACATAAAGCTACCCTGAAAAGAACGTTTACTCAAAGGGCAATCTTTCTTTTTCTGACAGCAATCACCATGGTTGCTCCTGTAAATGCCAACTTTATCTTGAGTTTTTCTTCTTCTCAGAAGAGAGGGATAAAAATTTATATCATAGAAAAAAGTTCTGAGTATCAGATATATATTGATGGTCGTGCTCATTTGGTTCTATGAGGAAGTTATTTGGTCAATACAGCTTCAGGTTCAAAAGGTTGTTTTTATTATTTACAAATATATACATGCATACGATAATGAACAGGGTGTCCTGTTACATTTTTTTACCCTAACTGTATGACTCAGATGTTGAGAGGAGAGAGAAGTTCATGTGTTGTCTCGCTGAGAGATAGATGAGAGAAGATATCCAAGTGGTTTCTAGGTAAGAGTCCAATAAGAGAGTTCATTGGCTGATATAGTCACATGTGATGTCTGTAAAGACTTAACCCCTTCTAGTCTCTGGTGCATCATATGCAGGCAATATCTGACACTGAATGTGAGAAGCTTTAAACAAACAACTGTTTAACATTCCCATATAAAATGCTTTTAAAAAAAAAAACAGTTTACAGGAATTGAATGAAAGAACAGCTTTTATTTCTACACAATGCACCACATGGCTGCTTGGTAATCTTCTTGCCATAGGATACAATAGCACAAGGCAAAAGCTGCAGGTAAATTTAGATGAAGTGTTGGGCTTTTAACTTAGGGAAATAAAAGAAAAAATACCTTCATTCCAAAACAGACAGATTACTATATTCTGTATAAAAAGTGGGCTTGTCTTTTTTTTTTTTAAGGCAGACAAACATTTATTACATCAATCATCCCTCCCCTGTGACATCTCGATGTTATCTTCTTCACTTATTTTTATTATTCTTCTTCCAAAAGTTTCTTCTATCTTGAACTTCATCCAAACCACTATGACAATTCATTCCTATAAGCATATTCTAGTCATCAAATTTTTATACATAATTATAACATTTGTATCTCTTTTCCAACCAACAATAAAAATAATTCCATATCTTAAAATATTCTGACTCTTCCCTATCTTTAATCATCAAAGTTAATCTATTCATTTCTGCACAATCTATTTTTTTTTTATTACTTCTTCTTCCAAAGGTATTTTCTCTGCTTTCCAATTTTGAGCATAAACAATTCTTGCAGTTGTTATTACATGTATAATCAGTATACATGTAATAACGTATAAAGTATAGTCTTTTAAGTGCGACAAAAAATTTCTTACTGCAAAACACTAAGATGGATATCAGTCTGAAACATGATGTAAAAGGATGCTTTGCTTACCATGCTACTCGTTATGCATGGTGTTCAGACTGCATTTGTTGTTACAGAGTGTTGTTTGTCGAGCATCAGAAACATCACATATCTAGAGAATCTGTTCCACACCTAGATTGTCCAGGGGTCTTGCAAGAATCAAATGGAACACAGTTTCTATTTGAACCTGTATAAATTTAGCGAAGGTTTCAGGCTGCTTAATAGGATAAACATTGCACACATTTCCCCAGAGAGAATGCTCTCTTCATCAATTCCTCAAGGCCTTCTGCATCTAGCTTTTTGCTTGCCACAGCAAAGGAATGAGGAATATTTTTAAATGTCCCTTCTAGTTTCTATTGCACTTTGTCCCTATTAGCTTTGTCTGATAAAGCGAGTAGTAGATCCTACCTGGAAAAAAGGGAATGAGAGTGTACATCAGGGGTGTCAAACTCAAGGCCCGGGGGCCGGATACGGCCCAAGGGGTACTTAGATCTGGCCTGCAGAGCTGCTCTGGAAACAGCGAAGGACCGGCCCATGGTGTTTCTGTCAGCGAAAACAGGCTCCCAAGCCCTGTTTTCGACTGCCACGGCAGTCGAAAACAGAGCTCCAGAGCCTGTTTTTGCTGGCAGAGCACTCAGGCCACATAGGTGCCCCTGACAGGAGTGATGTCAAGTTGGCCACGCCCACCCTGGCCACGCCCATCCCAGCCCTCCAAGGTCAAACACAACCCTGATGCGGCCCACAATGAAATTGGGGTTGATACCCGTGGACTACATTGATAACTTTAAGATTAGACTATTGCAGTACATTGTCAGAACTTGCAATTGACCAAAAATATAGTTGCACAAGTGGGTAGATGTTAGTGATAAAAGAGAAGATTTGTAGCTCAGGGTTGAAATGTGGGTCCTTGATGCTTTGTGAGGTTGGTTGTTTTCTTGTAGACATTTTATTACCAAATTAGGTAACATCATCCATGCAACAGGTAGATGTTCCCTGAAGTCTCTTTCATTACTCTCACGTTGAAATAGCTTCACTTGTCTTCTGACTCCAATTTAAGTGTTTAAAAAAAAGCAAGTATCTTGAATTTGGTAAATTATAATCTGGTTTCTTTGCAAGGACTGAATTCAGTCCTTGTGATTTGTAAACCATCAGTTATACCAAACTTGTGTGAACGTAGCCAATAATTTATTTATTTATTTGATTTGATTTATATGCCGCCCTATCTCCGTAGGACTCAGGGCGGCTCACAACAATAAAATATCCGAATAAAAGCGTGTTAAAATACATACTAACCACCACCCCCCCAGTCCAGGCTGAACAACCATGTCTTTAAGTAGCGGCGGAAGGTGCGGAGGTCAGGGGCCAACCGGAGCCCCAGAGGAAGTTGGTTCCAGATGAAATAATGTATTTCATCAAATCAGGGGAAAAATAAAAAAAAAGACTTAGCACAATGTGTGAATCCAGCTAACGGGACTGACAGCCAAATGCATATGCAAGGGTTTCACTATAATTAAAGTAAGAGGGAAAGTCATTTCCTGCATAGTTGAATTATAGCTTGTACCAGTAGATTTTCTTCCTTTGAAGCCCTTTTGCAAGTTAGTGAATTTCATGCTAAAGGGGTCTGAGCAATAAGAACCTTTCAGAATGTTACATCTTCCTGGAGAAGATAGGCGAAAGAGGAGACTTTCCCATTAATCACATCTGAGGCAGAAACATTTTTTAAAATTTGAGATTGAGAAGCAGCAGACTGAAGATAGGTCACATCAGGGGAAAAAAAGCTGCTGTAATGCCAAGTGTGTGCCTTAAAGATAAGGCTGTTGCTTTCCCTGCTGCTGTTTAATACTTTCACTGGCTGCTGAAAGCTTTGCAAATAGAATGTTTTAAAAAAAGCAATTGTGTTTTTATAAACACTTCGAATATCTGCAGTGGGACCAAAGCAGAGTAGCTGTAAGCTGCTGTTGGGGGAGGCCCACGTTAGCCTATGTTATGAGAGCATAAAATTTTAGTATGGAAGCACCTTTTATGTCCAACACATTTTATTAAAAGGAATTCACTTCATGAGCTACAGTTCATTTCAACAGATGCCCAGCAAGGCACAGTGGACAAATGGGACAAATTTTGCCCATAAGGATTAATGGACACAAGCTTGATAGCAGGATTTAAAATAAGGACAAGGTATTTATTGGACTAGTTTAAAACCCAGGACACGCTGTGGCAAATCTCAAAGTGGTCATTCTGGGGGGAAAAAGTAAACTTTAACAGCACCAATAACAGGGGTGGGTTTTACTTACCATATTTTTCAGAGTATAAAATGTACCTTTTTCCTCCCTAAAAGGGGGTGAAAATTTAGGTGCGTCTTATACACTGGATGTAGCCCCGCCCACCCACTGGCCCCCACCCTTTGGCCTCTGCCTCGCAGCAGTTACCTCCTTGCAAGCAAACAGCAAGAAAAAACAGCTCCTTTCAGCTTCAGCACAGCCTAATTAGCACAAGTTGATTGGATCCGCCTCCCGACTCTCAGCTGATTTGCTCTCAGCTGTTATGCTCAGGGCTCTGCTGCTTGCTGCAAAGAGGTAAATTGCTGGAGCAGATTTTTTTTTTCCCTTGTGCTAATCAAGCTATGCTGAAAACGAAAATGAAAATAAAGCAGGCTGTTTTGCTGTTTGGTGCAACGAGGCAAAATTGCTCAGAGGCAGAGACAGAGGGAGATTTCTTTTTCTTTTTTTTCTCACCAAAAAAGGTAGGTGCGTCTTATACTCTGGTGCATCTTATACTCTGAAAAATATGGTACCTTTATTACCAGCTCGCAATGGGAGTGCACACACGTGCTTCTGCATATGCACAGAAGCTTCTGCACATGCGCATATTGTCCATTATGACATTCAGGCAGGTGGGCAGAGCCTCCCACCGCCTTTACTACCGGTTTGCAAGAACCGGACAGAACCGGGAGCAACCCACCACTGACAAATAAGCAAGATATTGCTAAACTCAAATACAGGTAGTCCTCAATTTACAACAGTCCCTATGGCCACGTGATCAAAATTTAGGAACATGGCAACTGACTTATATTTATGATGGTTGCAATGTCCCAGGATCATGTGATCAGCTTTTGTGACCTTCTGACAAGTAAAGTCAATGGGGAAGCCAGATTCACTTAACAACCAGGTTGCTAATTTAACAACTGCAGTGATTCATTTAACAACTGTGGCAAGAAAGATTATGAAATGGGGCAAAACTCACTTAAATGTGTCGCTTAGCAACATCAATTTTGGGTTTAATTGTGGTTGAAAGTCAAGGAGTACCTGCATGTCAAAAGGTTTCAGACTATTTCAAAACATTTTAGCAAATACAATGGGGTTTTAACTTGTTATAATTTGTTTCAGACAAGCCACTCTATGCATCTGATGAAGTAAGCGGCAAAAGTTTTGGTTTTTAAATAACATTTGTTAGAGGGAAAAGGGTGACTAGACTCCTTGTGATTGTAAGATGCATGGAAAGCCTAAAAACAGAGCAGTGGACTAGAGTGTGAAGCAACCTGGACTACAACTTTCTAATAATCCCTCTTATACTCAGAGATCATGGATTCATGAGAATTATAGTCCTAAATACCTGGAGGGCACCAAGGGTGCTGAACTACAATTTCAAGAAAGCACAATTTGGGAATTAATGAAATTATGGTCCTGCAAGAGCAATAAACTGGGGAAAATTGGTATCTTCCCCAGGGCTATATATCATAGGAAGGTATCCACAGAAGGCCCATTTAATGGTGGAATTATTTATAAACTTTTCATTGTATTCTATGGTTATGATACTTGCATGTCAGAAAAAAATGGTGTGATAAAGCTGACTGTACTTCAAAGTCAGACCAGAATTATATTTCTCTAAATAGAAATTAATGGAATGTTGCAAAGGTAATATGCAATGCAATCTTTATTATTTGCCTAATTCATGAATTTCCACAGCGGGAATAACATTTTACTCCATGTTTTCACGAAAAATAGTTTCCTTACTGGATAACATGAATCTAATGTTCTGGCAGAAGAAAAACCAAACACACAAAATGTTTATTGTATTATCAATAGAATTAGGCCCAGGGAAAACTCACAAAGCTCATACTATTTTTACTTATTATTTTACTTAGGATACAGCTGGACAAGAAAGGTACAGGACCATCACGACCGCTTATTACAGAGGAGCAATGGGTTTCATCCTGATGTATGATGTTACTTGTGAAGAGTCCTTCAATGCTATACAAGACTGGTAGGGACAGTTCAATGTTATGTCTTTAAAAAAACACAGTTTTGGTAAAGGTAATCGTGTCTGAGATCAGCTTACACCAGATTTTGTAAGACAGGAAAGGAAATCCATCTGTTTAACGAACTTTTCAATTTAATTTTATGCCCTTTCAATTAATTATTTTCTTTGATTCTGTCAAATGTGTACATTAATAATTTCAGATTTCTAGTCCAATTCCGTCCTCAGAAAGAGCTGCCACAGAATACAATGGGACTTGATTGCAGCAGATAAATATGCGTAGGACAGTTGAACGTCCTCAAAGATGTTCCATTAATGCACATCAGTTTTTTCTTCTTCTCCTGAAACTATTTTGCAGTCCAAATATTCTACTAATGGCATTCACTGTCAACTCAAGTTCATTTCACAATGTCAGTGAATAACATCAGTCCTGCCTAATGTTTATTTATGAGATTTCAGAGCCATTCTAATTATACAGAGAGTGTCTGTATTACCAGAAGCTATACATCATTTTACCATCTGTGTGACAGTGTGTTGTCCAACCTTCAAACACTGACACAAAATTTCTTTGAATATAATTCTGATTCAAAAAATTTGGCGGTGGTCCAATATACTTGAATACATTTTAGATTTAGATGGAAAAGTGTGTCTTCCATTAGTCAAAAATCCTGGAACGAATGAACCCCATGAATGAACCTCTAAGATGTATCTAGATGTCAAGTCTTGGTGGCAAAGCATGCTTTTCGGTCTAGAAATCTTAAACTACCAGATAGGGCCACTTTAAAGTATCTAAATAAGTAAAATCAGCACTCAGTTCCAAGCAGACAGTTATTCTGCACAGATTGACCTTCATTAAATGGCTGTCAGAATAGACAGGGATAGCATCAAAATATCTGCTTCCAGGAAGTGATCCTTCCCCTCTAGCCGGTCTCCTCAGGATGATCCCAGTAGCTCTAAGCTTATATCTGCCGTTTTTCTTTGCAGAAAAAGCACTGGCCATTTTCACTTGTGGAGAACATTGATGGTACCATGTAGGATCCAAAGCATTTCTGGAAATAAAGATAATACTAGAGACTGAAGTTTACCACTTTCCCATTTTAGAATTGAAAACAAATGTTTTAAAAATTAGAATCATGCAGGGGCTATGAAGGATATCTTTGGTCCTATTGGTATCAGCAGGGTGAAGATACCAACCACAATAAAATGAATGGAATAAAGTATTGTTCTTCTCAACCACATCCATATTTTGGAATGTATCATGAATACTGTGAAATATTGTTTATCTTAGATAACAGCATACAGATGTTTCAGATTTACATATATCTAGGTTTTATTCACTTTGATCTCAATTTATTTACATATTAATCACATTTATATGGCTGCCCATCTCTCAGAAGTGAGTGAAAAACTTACAGCTATTTGATATGCAAAAATTACCTCTATTTCTACACACACACACACACCTTCATTTCATGGACCAGAAAGGCTTGGGTGGAAGTTGAATGCAATATTGCATCATTCATTAGAGACAAAATTCTCTTAAAATCAATGGGTCTGACTAATGTTCAGTGAAACAATTACCTAATGATGTCCTCCAGGCAGGAGACAGTCATTTTCTTAAGGGGGTTTTAGTTTGCATTTCTTCATGAGTAAATTGTTGGATTTGATGGCTTAGATGGCTAACCTTTTTGCTGCCGCATGCCAAAAGCGGGGGAAGCGTAGGGTGTGTGTGTGCGCACATGCCCACACCCCCCACGCATGCGTGCATGACCCCCCCCCCACGTTTCCACCGCTTTTGGCACACAATGGCACGGTGGGCCAGGTAGGTCCATTTTTCGCCCTCCCCAGGCCCCAGAGGCTTTCTAGGAGCCTGGGGAGGGCAAAAACGGCCTTGCCCAACCCCCAGGAGGCCCTCCAGAGGCAGGAAACAGCGCATTTCCTCACTTCCGGTGGGCTCGGAAGGCCCAAAAATCAGTTGGCCAGTGCATGCATGCGTGCTGGAGCTGAGGTAGGGCAACGGTCATGTGCCCACAGATATGGCTCCGTGTGCCATCTGTGGCACGCGTGCCATAGGTTCGTCATCACGGTCTTAGCAGTTCCTTTCCATAGAATTATCATAATATAATTATGAGTAGTCCTGCATAAAATTATACAGAATACTCTTAAATCCATGGCATTCTGTGGAATGTTCATTCATTGTCTTTCTGGTCTTCAAACAGCTATCAGTGTGGTAGGAAGACAATGGCAACCCTAACTCTGTAATGCTACAACACTTCCTAGGCAGCTGACAGCCTTTTTGCTCTTTAAATCACACCTCCCTGCGATAATTATTTCACGCATCAAGGAGTGGTTTTAATTTATGTCTTTTCATAAAACGAGAAATACATTGCTTCTTGTAGCAAACCTGTACATGTGCCTACTGCTCTCTGAAACGCGGTCAGATTGAGTCAAACATTTCCCATCAGTGAGTTTAACAGCATGGTTCTAGGTCAGCAAAACAGCATGCAATATTATTGGAAGGATCTGTCAGCTTAAACTGCATAATTAAATTCACACGTTTTAGGGCAACATGGGTGACTGCATTTTCATTATGCATGAACTGGGGAAATCACTGTCTATTAAGGAAGTAATTCTCTAAGAGCTCTTTCTTATGGCCATGTTACTGTGCTTTTCCCACTCTTGAGACAGAAGAAATGTATATCAGTATAAGGTACATTGTCTTTACTGTACTGTAGCTGCCAGACTACATTTCTTACACAATTTAATGGGGGATAATTTCAAGGGAGCAACTGTTGGACTCCTTAGCTTCTTTCCTCCCATCTCCACCTCATACCCCAAAGGGAAAACCAACCACGAGTTGTTGGCCTGAATGTGTGTTGAATATGGTTGGGAGCTCAACCTTTAATTTTATTGTTTATTTTCTTAGCCTTGTTCTTCTGAGAGGCATTTTTGATCCTTGAAAGAGAGTGATAATCCTATGAAATGATTTCATAGATGGTGCCATCTTGAGGTTGTCTGAATTCCAACCTTCCTGTTCTGAGAATGATACCACTCCATCACCCCCTACAAAAAGTCTGGCCTAATGATTGGAAGAACTGATTTGAATTAAATGGCAGAAGAAATGAAACCAGAGGGGTCTTGGTGCTTTCGTGCATCTGGATTTTTCATTCCTTTCTTCTCCTCTATGAATTGTTTATGACAATGCAAAGAAACCTTCTCTATCTCACCCCCCCCATTCTACATTTGTGTCTCCATCTGTTACATATTTTTCACACTCTATAATATGCACAGTACATACACATACCACATACACATGTCAAATAGCAGTATTGCTAGTAGACAGCTCTATCAATCCTCTGAGAGTTTGTTATTCCAGTGCAAAGAAAAACAAGCCAAGTGTTTACCGTCTTTTGTTGACCAAAGTCAAAATGGCCATGAAGGCACTGTGCTGAATGACTAAATAACAGTGGAATTTCCACTGCAGGCTGTTCGGGCCAACAGGAGTGGGTTATCGCTAGGTCATCCCCAGGCTCATTTCAGAGGCAACCTAGATTGTCTGCAAGAGAACTCTTGGATAGAGAGCGGAAAAGAAGCACCCCTTCCAAACTAGAGTTATTAAAAAATGTTTCAAGGCTGCCTCAGGGCTGTGGGTGAGGTTGTGGTAATCTGAGTCCCAAAGTCCCACCAACGCTATCTTTTTACAGTTTTGGTTGCCAATACAATTGATGGGTCAGTTTCATCTCACATAAATGGAAGAAACACTGAAACTGTAATGAAAGTCTCAAAATGGGCTAAACATGGTTAAACACATACAGACAGAAACAAACCTCGCTTACTCAAACAGGAATGAAATATAACATTCTAGGTTGGTGGTCCCCAACCTTTTGGGCACCAAGGATCGGTTCAGGGAAAACAATTTTTCCATGGAAGTGGGGGCAGAGGGTATAGTTTTGTGCTCTCCGTAGATCCCGCATATGTGCAGATGAAGCTTTGCTTGCTTGTGAGGCCGGTTCCTAACTGGCCACGGACTGGTACCGATCTGTAGCCCAGGGGTTGGGGACTCCTGTTCTAGGTTATGCTCCAGCTCCTTGTATATTTTTGCCAAAATTATGGCTCTTGCCTGTCCTGTATATTAAGTAGTAGGTGGCCCTGTCCTGAGTGTTAAGCAGAATTAGACCCAATGGAATCGGTGGCATTTCAATAAATCATGACTAACTTAAATCCCACTGATTTCATTACATCTTCCCTAAGCATTATTAAATCTTCATCGAACTCATTGGCCTATTTACACTAACATCAGTGGGAATGTAATATTCAGGAGCTGAACGCAAGATGAAAAAAATAACCTAATTAAAAAAACTGTAAAGCGAGAAAGTGTCAAGAGCTAAAACATATTCAATGTTAATAGAACAGGCACTTCACAAGTTGCATCACTCTGTGAAAAGTTCAAGGTGTACAGTCAGCTCCAAAGAAGTGCTGAACACCTCATTTCATACCAAAACTAGAAAAATGGGAAGGAATGAGAGAAAAGGCCACGTTTGTTGCTCAGTTTAATCATCTCATTACTCAGGGGAGAAAAACCTGGAGATGCAAAGGAGGTAACTATGGCTTACAGGTTATTTTGTTCTAATTTCCTTTGTTTGATTGATCAATGCCATAAACCCGTGTACACATAATAGACTAATATAAATATCATATGGCAAACAGGCAGAATGCCACTAAGATACTGAAAAGAAGGTAACTGTGCAGAGTAAGGAAGATGACATTGGTAGAGATATGCAGGAACCATTACCTAAGTTGAAGCATTTTTTAAAATCACAACAATAAGATAATATCCAAAACCAGCTCAGGTAGATTCCTCCCTAATTCAATGAAGTATAATGAAGTACAATGAAATAGATAAGGAGAGAAACTATTGCTTTTAGAGTGACTATTGTATTGAGCATAGCCATTGAAAAAGGAAAGTGTCTTGTGACAAAAACGTACACTAGCAGTTTAAATTTTGAAAATGTACACTAGCAGTGTTTCCATGTCACTGCCATTTTTGCCTCCCCAACTATATAAAATGGGTTGTTACAAATTAATCTAATGCCTTCCGCCGTGCCCCGAAGACCTTTCTTTTTCAGCAAGGCGGGCTGGCTTAACACATTTTAAAATGTTTTTAATAGGTTTGTTATTGTTTTTTAATTATGGGGGTCAAACGCATATATATCTTTTTAACTGTATTTTAATGTTTGTATTTATGTTTTTACTTTGGCTGTGCACCGCCCTGAGTCCTCCGGGAGAAGGGCGGTATATAAATCTGATAATAAATAAATAATAAATAAATAAATAAATAAATAAATATGGAGATACACCCAGTTACCTGAAAGACTTCATTTCCTCTTTAGAAAAGGCCCTGACTATTTTAATTGTGATAAGAGATGCAACTCGTTGTCCCCCATTTTGGAGAGATTAGTAAAGTCAAAGCCCAGAAATGTTTTCCCATGATATGGTTGGCCCTGTGGAATGTGGGGCAGTATGATATAGCTAAGTGTAACCAGTGCACAGGAATGGGATATAATATGCCGGTGAGCTGATCAAATTGGAGAAAGCTTCTGTATTTTTTTTTTCAGAAACCTATATAGATTAGACTTTTGTATTGCTAGAGCCAACAAGAAAAAAATTATTATATTCTGCAAACATATAAAATTTAGGCATTATCAGCATCATATTCTAAACTTTTTAATTTCCCAATAATTTTTGCATTGAAATAAAAGCTAATATGAGATCATAACTAGGAATTTGAATCATGAAATGGCTGCCACAGTACGTCTTAGTATATATTATAATGCATAATATTTCTCTCTTAGTGTGGAAAGAACCTTAGTTAATATTTAGCCTTCACATTACTTTAGCTATATCTCTGCTGTAGTATGAATATAACATGCAACTGAAAACAGCTGTGAAAAAATCCAAACCTAAATGTGTTATGAAATTGTCTGCAATTTTCAATGACTTCTTCAGAAGTAAGCATCACCGAGTTCCGTATTTATTCTTAGGTAAGTTTGTATAGGATTGCAGGTGGGAGAATTCACCATCAACATTAGCTACGGTACTAATTACGTTTAGAGCTGTTGAAGTATGAAGCTTAAGAGTTATAATTTCATTACCAATGGGTGCTGAAATTTCAAAAAAATTCCATTGGCTCTTCCTAGATTGGTTATCACCATTCCAGCATTTATTTAAACTAGACCTATCAGCAAGGCTAGTGATGAATATTCAGCAAGTGTGCTGAAAAAAATGCATACATTGACTGGCTGAGAGTGCTTTTATATGACAGGCTCAGTGTGGAATGACCACCAATAACCAAAAAATTGTAGAAATGAATTCTATCATTTTATCATGCATGTGGTAATGAATAAATGAATTATCATACGTTATAATTTTAAATCAGAAATCAAACTCCATCAGCAGCACTCAAAGACTCAGATTTTGACAATATAAATAGGAGATATAAGGAAATATTCCATTAACTTGGGTCTGTTTAATGAAGTAAAAATTGTCCATGGTAAGAGTGCTGGCTAGCTGAATTATATTAGAATTACAGGGCAATGTGGTTTACTTGAATTAATCCATGTTTTTAATCTTCTGGCTCCCCCTGCTGGATTTAAAAGGGGGTGTTTTTGTGTTTTTGCTTTGTGATAATGTCTTCTAAATTAAACATTGTTTCGTTAGAAAATAACTATTGTGAACTTGAAAAGCTAAGTATAGAAAAGATAAGGAGTATTGAAGTGAAACATCTTTTAAACCTACTTTTCCCCTTTATTTTTAATGTATGCATTATGAATCTAAATGGGATAAATGAAATTCCATATGATGGCATATTTCATCAATATTTGAGTCAGGATTGTTAAGGGAAAGCTTGCAGGCCTGCTAGCTGGAGCTGCACAAGAACAACCTGTATCAGCTTGCAGAATAGCTTGGAAAATAGAGCTCTTTCAATGAACATAGCTTAAGAAACAGTATTCTAGGATAATTTTATAGGCAAATACTAAGGTATTGGCTCACATGAAAAGTAATGGGAATTTCTAGAACGAAATACTTTGTAATAATACTAACAACAATATCTTAGTAACAAAACTGGCTGTTTTTAAGCTGTTGCTGTTGTTTTGAGTTGATGGATTTCTGTAACTACAATTCACAGCAAATCATATTGTTGTCTTTTTTTTTTTTACAGGGCTACTCAAATAAAGACGTATTCCTGGGATAATGCACAAGTTATTCTGGTTGGGAATAAGTGTGATATGGAGGATGAAAGAATTATTCCTATTGAAAAAGGAAAACATTTGGCTGATCAGTTGGGTACATGATCAACCTTATCTCTTTGTTTTTCCTCCTCTTCTCCCTTTCTTTCCCCGACCTATAGCCACATCTCATCTTTACCAGCTTTTCCAGATATATTATTTATTTTTTATTATCAGAAGACAAATCAGCATTGAAAGAATCTCAAAGCCGTATGTCTGTCATTGTGTCTAAGGTTTTCATTCCTCTGAACATGAAATTTGAGTTAGCAATGTTTTCCAGTTCCAATATTTAACTCAAGGCCTGTAGGAATCCTTTCGCCATTACTTTATTTCACAACATGCCTTCTTCCTGCTTTGTTTTTCCTTTCAGATTAAGCTTTAGGCTTACCCTATTCCTCTCCTTGTCCAGTATACTTATTAATGAACTGATGCATTTCATTTGCCATTATGACTATACCAGCCTTTCTGCTTATGCTTCTATTCTGACATCTCAGTTTGTATCAAGGTTCAAGTCTTAACCGTTACTCTAAAAACACTTCTCTTTTCTCTCTCATTATATAACTTCTCATTCAATCCCACTGTGCACGCTGATGTTTAAATTGTATGGAATTAGTTTTTAGTATCTACAGGGTTTTGTTGTTCTTGTTTATTTTAGTCATGGCTCCAGGATCTTAGCCTGATACTTATTACTGTCTTTCTGCTACATTACAGCAGATAGATTACTGTGTCACTCAAATAGGTAATCAGTGAAAGCAAACTTGGAATGGAAGTACATTGACTCACATAAAAATAAATTCTGGGTTTACACACCCCACTAAAAATGAGGTTGCTTAAATACACTTTACTTCTTTTTTCATTAAATTTATAGGGCGCCCATCTCCCCAATAAGGTGATTTTATTCAAAAAACACAGCTGGATTTGCACAATATCCTACCATTGATTTAACAAGGATAATTTCTATAACTAAGAACTGAAGGAATACATGAAATATGAAGACAGTTATATCAGAGAAACTGAATGCGCCGTAGAATGCAAAACCAAGGAAGATTAAAGGAAGATCAGGCTTAAAAACATACAGATCAGCTTTGGCTGAACACCTCTGGCAAGATTCAAATCACAAAGCAGGCCTGAGGAATTTCAGCATCCTGGCAATTATCTATAGGCCTAAGGTGTTGTCAAACTGTTTCAGATCTTTGAAGAATGTAGAAGCACAGTAAGAAAAAAGTTAGTCAAATATTCATTGTCTCCCGACATTTCCTAGAAATCATTTCACTGATTTACTCTTTGTTGTAAGCCGCCCAGAGTCCCTTGGGAGTTGGGCGGCATAGAAATGCGACTAAATAAATAATAAATAAATAAATAAAGGTAGCTGTGAAATCCTACAATACGTGATTAAATGTTCTAGTTTAACAAAACATCTAAATTCAAAGATAGCTCTCAGGTCACATTTCAAACATCACAAAGTACAGATCAGTAGGTTTTCAACAAAAGCAATTGCCATTGTTTAATATTTTAGTGAGAATATATGCATTTCCCAGAAGTATGAGGAAGTAAAAGATTGTTAATTTTTCGGCTTCCTAAAAAATGTATGGATTAAATATATTGATGTGATTAGAAAGGCTCAAAGGTGCTATTTCAAAAGGCAACTAGACTGTTTTTCCTTGAAGACATTTCGTTTCTGATCCAAGAAGCAAAGATTCACTTCTTAGATAAGAAGTGAATAAGCTTCTTGGACGACAAGCAAAATGTCTTCAAGAAAAAACAAAGAAAGTCTAGTTGCTTTTGAAAAAGCACCTGTAGGCCTTTCAAAATCACATGAAGATGTATTTAATCCATTTTTAAAAATTTTGCTTCTCGTCCCAGAAGCTTCTTCAGTTTTGAAGATGAAAAGTGAAAAATCTTCTTGGATGAGAAGCAAAATGTCTTCAAGGAAAAACAAAGAAAGCTCAATTACCTTTTAAAAAAGTACCTTTGGGATAACCATGACCTGGATGATTAAGAGTCTCCATAGATTTGGAAAGGCGTTTCTTATGTTATTAGCAAAACTTCAAACTCATTTTAGTATTGTGAGGATTTTCAAAATACATCTTTATGTTGCACAGAGGTACCTTTATGGATTACTGAGCTTCTTGTGGAAATCTTTGCAGAACCCAAGTAGGCAGAATCTGGAATACATACTCCCAGTTGGACCATTAACAGATTAAATGCTTTCAGAAACTTTCTTTTATATGCTGTGGGATAATGACAAACCATCTTGCCTTCTCTGAACTTGTGATGTTACTCTCGTAAGAAACCAGTTGCTTATGAACTGAGCAGAAAATTTAACTCTATAGTAGTATGAAGTGCAATCCTGGGATAAGCTGATAGCTGATCTGTCTACTTTGTTCCAAAATAAAAACTAGGTTTTGATTACTTTGAAGCCAGTGCCAAGGAGAATATCAACGTGAGACAGGTCTTTGAGCGTCTTGTGGACATCATTTGTGAGAAGATGTCAGAGAGTATGGAATCAGAAGCTTCAAAGGCTACTGCTGGGAAGAATGTGCGGCTCACCTATCAGCCACCCCCACTACAGCAGAAGTGCTCCTGTTAGTGCCTAAAAAATCAGTAGGAATTTTTTCTCTGATGCAGGAATGTTTTCTCATCACTTACTGTCTTTAGAAAGGGATGTGTCTGTGCTGGTGGAACTACTGTAAGTACATTTGTTCAGTGTCCACAAAAATCCTGTAACATATTCTGCGCCATGAATAAAATAAAAAGTGGCTGTCAGTGCTAGCATTTCATTGAGAACTTATCTTAAGATTTAATATTTTATAGTGTTAACCATTCTGAATCATGTTTGGTGTTTCTAATAATTTTATTAAAAATTGAGCCAGATAACATGAATTCAAAACACTTCTGGATCTGTTCATTAGAAGTCACTGCTAAGATTGAAGTACGGTTAAATAAATAGTAGCATTTAGCTGTAATGAAAATATACTTTGACTGCATGTTGATAAAAGACAGAAGCAAGTAACAGAATTATGAGCACATGCAGTAATAATTTTAAGATGCTGAATTGCTCCATTTCTTTCATTTCATTTTATTTTTTTGGCAGTCTTTCCAACCCTATTCCACCACTCAGTCCCCAAATACTTCTGATTATTTGATAATAAGTCTCACTGAACTCAGTGGTAATTATTAAGAGATGTAAGGAGTCTTGCTATAAATAAGGTTCAATGTTCTCTTCACCATTATCAGAAGAAAACTGTGTTTAATGAAGCTTACTCTGGTAACCTAAATAAAATTATACATAACATTTGCATAAACATATACAGTATTCATTTCATTTCAGCCATTGTATGGAGAATAAGTATAAAAAAATCAGTAACTGTGATTCTTTTTTTCTCAATTTGGTATTATTACAAAAAGTTTTATTTTCTTGTATATTTATGATATATTACAAGATACTGACTTAAAGTGCTTGTAGTGTATTTGTTCTTCTTGATAGGTTTTTGACAAAATAAAACATTATTTGGTAACTACAGGTTATTTTATTAATTTAAGTTGCTGATAGCACAAAAAATCTATCCAAATAGAAGATTCTTTCAAATGTATGGCTATGTTCCAGAGTAAAATTCTTTTCTAAAGCTGCTAGGTAGAATAAACAAGGACATTCAGGCAATGTTAAGTATATTACAATTTGTATGTATGAATCATGTTGAATTCTACAGATGGCTACCATGCTAACACCAAAGGATTTGGTACTTATTTTTCAAGTATCAACCTATGAAAGATAAATTTGCTAGATCAATCTCAATCCCTGAAGTAAAGAATTTGATTTGTTATAAATACTGCCCTCTATTGATCCAAAAATGATGCTGAAAATTAGGGAAAGTGACAAGGTTTGAGTTTCTGATATGTAAAGATTTCTTGCTGTAGATTAGAACTAGGCAGGGAAAGTATGCCTAGCATAATTTCTAGCATTTGTTGCAGCCCCTTCACCAGTAGCAATAATTTTTTGTGTAACAAACATCAAGTTGCTTATGTCTCTTTGCACTGTTTTGCAGTTTTTTCGAGGTTCTTTCTATTCATCAAATCAGGTCCCATTATCTTTTGAGTTATGCTGGTGATGCAGACAGATACAACCTCAAGCCCCTTTGTGGAGTTTTCCCCAAAGACATGTATTTCTTAATTCGGTATTAACAAAAATCTGGGATTTTCAGTTACAGAAAATAAATACACTGCTTGAAGTGATTTAACTATATTATAGTCAAGAAAAACCTTACTATGAAGCCTAATATAATAAATATAAATATGAAATATTATATTTAATACATTTTAAGTTACCTTTTGCTTCCCCACAAAGCATTCCAGGTTCTGTAAAAAGTTAGCAGCCACTCTTCTCCTAGAAGAATGAAATATTCTAGGAAATATTAAAAAGGCAGAATATTATACCTCTCTGGATGAGAAAAGGAGAAACATGCTCTTGGAAACCAGCCCCCATTTTTGTTAATAGCCCCAGAAAGACTGGTGCCAACCTATCTACAAGACAAAAGGCTGGGCAACCTAATCTACAAAACAGAAGACCTTCACCCTCAGGACATAATAGGATTAGCCCTCTATCCATTTTACCGCATGGCTCCTGGGAAGATTGCATCACCCAGCAAGGTTCAACCAAGCCTGGGATTCAAGACAGCCTACAAAGTTACCCCTGCATGGCCCCATGGGAGTCTGACAACCAATCAGAATACATGCCCTTGCCACAGGAACAGGAAGCAAGTTCAAAGCCCAAGAGAGGGTATAAATCTCTCTCTCTCTCTCTCTCACTCACTCACCCATGTGCTCAATTGCCCAGGACCTCAAACCATGTGGTCCTGCCCACCATTAAACCATCTTTCCAAACAGCCTCCATCTTTCCAGTGTCTTTCTCCCCACTTGGAACTGAACCCAGATGGTCATTTCTTCCAACAGTTCAAAACACAATAAAGAGAAAATGAAATACAATAAATATCAGCATGAAGGTGTTATAATACAACCGGGTCAGTTGAAAATAAATTTCCATGAAATCAAAGCAACAACTCTATTAACAGTATCCCAGAAGTGAACTCTTGAGTCAGACCCAACTTCTGATAAGTTCATGGGCATTTTCATAAAGTTTCCTTCACAAAAGTAGGAAAAGGCTCCTTATTCACTTCTTCTGGGATACTTTTTTATTTCCTGACCTGCAGATTGGGTGGTTTCTGGTAAATCATAACCAGAAATCCGCCAAGGTTACAAAAGTACTGCCTCTTAGACTACTCAGGAGTAAATCTCATTACATTCAGTTCTTAGTATAGTAGATATAAAACTGATCATAGGCCAACCTGGGGGAAAAATTATTTATCACTTTCTTTATATATTGAAAGATTCTAGATTAGATTACAGTCAAGTCTGAACACACCAAGTATCAAGAGTATTCTTCTTTGCAAAACAACTCATTTAAATGATGGAGAAAGTTAAATAGTGTTTAAATCCCTGCTACAGTTTTATAATAGGATGGCTGTAACTGATTGCAGGTGACTTAGGTTTACTTAAATATATTTTTTCATAGGTATAGGTTGCAACAAGTTTTAATAAAGGTGGAGAATGTCACATCTCTTTTAAAGTAATTATGTTATTAAGACAATTGAGCATTAGGTTCAGATTCCTAAATGTTAACTGCTTAACTCTTTTCAATATGAAAAGATGATCTGCAAGGGGGGAGGGAGGCAGGATCCTCAGAGATCTGCATCTGAATACAGGTAGTCCTTGAGTTGGGACCAAAATTTCTGTTGCTTAAGCGAGATATTTTGCCCCATTTTACGACTTTTCTTGCCACAGTTGTTAAGTGAATCTATGCAGGTGTTAAATTAGTAACACAATCATTAAATGAATCTGGGTTCCCCATTGACGTTGTCAGGAGGTCGCAAACCTGGGGTCCTGATCCCATGACCCCAGGACACTGCAGCCATATAAATATGAGTCAATTGCCAAGCATCTGAGTTTTAATCACATGATGATGGGGATGCTGCAACAGTCCTATGAAAAACGGTCATATTGTCACCTTTTTCAGTGCTGTTTTAATTTCAGCTACTAAACAAACTGTTGTAAGTCAAGGACTATTTGTACAATTAACTGTGTACAGTTAATGAAATTTATGTACATCAATCTTGTATGTAAATAGAAGGCTTTTATCCATTCTCCACTGTCGCACTTCTTTTTCTTTACAACTTTACACTATTTGAGAGGCAACATCGGGTGCTCAGTTGCGGGTGAGATCAGAAAGGTACTTCTTGGCTATCTCATGCTGGGCCCCCTTCCGTCTCTGCCCCATCCATTACATCTGCCACACGCCACTTTTGTCTACAAATACGTTAACTTCTACAGGTAGTCCTTGACTGATGACAATTGAGCCCAGCATTTCTGTTGCTAAGTGAAACATTGGTGAAGTGAATTTTGCCCCCTTTTACGGTGGAATTCTTGCCACCATTGAGTAAATCACTGCATGTTTTTAAATTTGCAACACTGTTAAGGGATTCTGGCTTCCCCATCGACTTTGTTTGTCCAGATGGTCGCAAAAGGGGATCACATGACCCTGGGCAGGGGTGAAATCCAATTTTTTCCCCCTACCAGTTCTGTGGGCGTGGCTTGGTGGGCGTGGCAGGGGAAGGATATTGCAAAATCTCCATTCCCACCCCTCCTGGGGGAAGGATATTGCAAAATCTCCATTCCCACCCCACTCTGGGGACAACCAGAGGTGGTATTTGCCGGTTCTCCGAACTACTCAAAAGTTACACTACTGGTTCTCCAGAACCTGGTGGATTTCACCCCTGACCCCAGACACTGCAATCGTCATAGGTATGTGTCAGTTGCCAAATGTCTGAATTTTGATCATGTGACCATGGGGCAGCTGCAATGGTTATAAATGTGAACAATGGTCATAAGTCACTTTTTTCAGTGCCACTGTAACCTTGAACGTCACTAAATGAACTGTTGTAAGTCGAAGACTACCTGTACTATACCCAATATAAGAAACCTAGGAAAAAATTCTTTTCTTAGAGACTTAGATGGTCTTGCAAATGTGGATGGACCCTTAATTCCCACCAGCCCTAACCAATGAGTGCGGAACGCCGGGAGTCGCTGTCCGACAAACTCAAAATACATCCAAGTTGCTGATCCACTTCGCGGAGTAACCCAAACCGTTTTTCCTTACACCCAATTCTACTGACACGAACAAGAATCCCCGTGTCTTGATCGAACGTCAGGACGGACGTCACACACTTGCACAGAAAAGCAACATTCGATTCCGAGCGGCTCGGCCGCAGCCTGCCGAAAGCTTGCAATGCTTGGCTCCGCTCCGGCCTCCTCCGCCTCTGTGTAACTAATCAGAGAAGCCATTTTCCGAGGAACCTCGGGATTTGTTGGCTGGGATCACGTGGGCAAGAAACCGGGGCTCTGATTGGAGAATAGCCGGTGCGTTCAGCCCTTAGCACCGGCCTGTGATCTTGCAGGCTGGAACTGCCCGGCCGGGTTTTGGGCCCGCGGCGGATGCGGAAAGTGTTAGCCTTTGTATCACGGGGTTGCTCGGGAGTAAATCCGCTGCGAATAGATCGATCCTTCCACGGTCGGGATCGTGCCGGCTTGAGAGACCATCTAGCCGGGCCCCGGAAGATCTTCGCCTTCAGGCCCATCGTGCGTCGCTCCTCCGCAGTTATCTTGACAGCCATGCCCGGTAGAACCAAGGCCTCGTCTGCCTGCCGCCCCGAGCAACCCGAGGACTCGGAGGGCAGCCGTGGGGCCAAGGCCGGCGCTGTCCAGGAAGAAGCCGATGCGGAGAGCGGAGGCGCCGCCGCCGCCGCCTGCGAGCCTAGCCCCAACTTGGGCGACCCCGAGATCGTTAAGTCCCCCAGTGATCCCAAACAGTACAGGTACTCCCGAGATGCTGCATCTGGCTGCCAAACACGGGCGGGTGGGATGGAGTGGAGTGGGTCGGATTGGCAAGTTTTGTTTTGTTTTTTTTTAACCCAGAAGAATTGAACCATACCTTCTCTCACCCACAGCCAACATGGCTTGAGATAGCCATGATAGTCTGGTTTTATTTGGAGAGATCTAGAAGGTGAGAGGCTGATGCTCCTCTGCTGAAGGCCACCCTCACCATTTCATTGCCCTAAAAGAAGAGTGTGTGTGTGTGTGTGTGTGTGTGGTCAGCACAGTAGTTTCAACACTAGACAAGGAAGGGAGAGGGACAACAAATCATGTATAAATTATATTTATATAAATATAAATGTTTATAAAAAAATTATATGTATATGAAATCTTAATCTGTTCACCGGCCCGAGTCCTTTGGGAGAAGGGTGGTATAGAAAATCAATCAATCAATCAATCAATCAATTCAGGGTTGGTCTTTCAGTTACTTGCAGGTTGAAGTATTTAGATCCTTTGTTCAGAGGCAGGTTGCAGATGATGCTCATGTTTTGCTTGTGAGCAATCTCTTGAGGACAGGTAGTCCTCGACTTAGGAACAGAATTGAGCCCAAAATTTCTGTTCTGTCTTGAGGCATTTGCTAAGTGAGTTTGCCCCATTTTATGACCTTTCTTGCCACAGTTGTTAAGTGAATCGCTGCGGCTGTTAAAGTTAGTAACATGGTTGTTAAGTGAATCTGGCTTCCCCATTGACTTTGCTTTGCCAGAAAGTCGCAAAAGTGGATCACATGACCCTGGGACCCTTCAAATGTCATAAATATGAGTAAGTTGCCAAGCATCTGAATTTTGATCACCTGATCCTGGAGATGCTGCAATGATCATAAATCTGAAAGATAGTCGTAAGTCACTTTTTTTCAGTGCTATTGTAACTTCAAACAGTCACTAAACGAACTATCTGATCAGCCTTGTGTAACAAGATGCTAGATAGGACTAATATGTTGTTCCGATCCAATCTAATATGTGGATTCTTGAATTATTACCACTCAAGATAATTTACCAATCATTTGTCCCCAGCCATGTTTGGGCATAAAACATTCTGCTTAGTATTTAGTTAAATTATAGAAAAATTCTGCATCTGAGATGAAAATGACATATAACTCAAAAGTACACTTTGCTATGATGTTTTCAACGAAGTTTGGAAATATAAATGATTCCTGAATATGACATGCATTTGACATGAAACTGGAACTCACTGTCAGAATTGGAGCTTTAGGTAAGTATGTATTTTTCCTTCTTGCGTGAAGCCCATAATAGAGTACCAATAATCTGAACTGTTCTGAGGAGTAGTGTATGCTAATAGTTGGTGGGGTGAGCCACATTGTCCATTCTGGAATCAATTCATTATAACATAAGATGTATTTTAAAAACAAATGAATGTTTTAGGTCTTGTTTGAGCCAATAGTTCATTATAGAGACCCTGCAAAGACATGGCATACCAGGAATAACACAATTAGTTTTAATTTAAAGACATTGAAAAGAATATTTAGTTGGATGTCTATTTAACTTTCTAGATACATCAGACTAAAAAATGGATTATGTGCCTTGCTGATTTCGGACTTGCATAACCCAGATGGTAGCCCTTGTGCAGTATCTTCAGAAGGGGAAGATGAGGGTGACTCTGAAGAAGAAACTGATGATGATGATGATTCTGGAGCAGAAATAGAAGATGACCAAGAAGGCTATGATGATGAATGTGGTGATTATGATGAAGATTTAGATCCTGATAGTGAATTAGAAGAGCTAACAGATAAAGATGAAACTCGGAAAAGAAATTGTACAGAAAAGCAGGTATGTATAATTAATTTGGATTGAGTAATGATTATAGCTATAATCATAATGAGGACCCGGTTTGTGGGGCAATAAGCTGACTTTGTATAAAATATACAAAGGCTATTGCTTAACACATTGTAAACCACCCTGAGTCTCCGGAGAAGGGCGGCATATAAAAATAAATAAAAATAAAAAATAAAAATAAAAATAAACTGCTTTAGGCATTGGTGTGATTCACAGATAGATTGCAATTAGTATGAGTTTTAATAATGTGGTCTGTGATTTAGTGTGAATTTTAAATTGATGCTAGGTTGCATTTAACGCAACCCAAAATTTAGTAAGGCTAGTGTGTGCACAGTTGAGGCTGGTGCATCTGCAAGTGTGGTTGTGGTTTTAGATGCTGCAAATCTTCATGTTTGCAAAATTAAGAGAAGAAAAATTGTTATGAAAACAGCACAATTTTATACAATTTTATAATATGAAAATAATCATAGCAAAGTTATATTGGAATGTGTTGGAATGCTTGAATATGTGGAAGAATTTTTTTGCTTTTATTTTGCTTTCTGAAACTACTCTTGACTTTTAAAACTATATTTAAATTTTAAGTATATTCTTTTTATCCTTTACTATAATACAGGTAGTCCCTGATCTACAACATTTTAGGCACTTTAGTTCCCTCCCCCCCCCCCCCCCCCCGATTTACCTAGTCATGCATAAAAATGAGCTAAGGTAAGGAACATGCATAGTCATGCAAGCTTTGTCTTTCTGATTAAGAAATGTTAGGTAGATGCAACAGTACTTCTTCTGCTTTACTGGAGAGTCTAATATATTCAAGATTTTATTTTACTGGAGGAATTTCATAGTTTTATATGGCAGCCAAGATGTTTTTCTAAATATTTCTCTGTATTTTTCTTTCCTCAGTCTGCAGCTGCACTTTGTATTGGTGTCGGCAGTTTCTCTGACCCTGATGAGCTGCCTGGGCTGGCACATTTTCTGGAACATAGTATGTTTTGCTTTAAATGTCACCTCTAACTCTTTTTAGCCAAGTCAATTTTAATTATATAATTTCCCATTTTGGTGACTTTTTTGTCAAATCAGTGCATTACGTATTTGTTTCCATATTTTCAAAACTAGATATAGAATCTTAGTGAAATCTCAATTATCAACAAAATAGCCATTAAAATCATTTTGGGTAA
The DNA here is from genome assembly GCA_022577455.1 of Arizona elegans. NCBI lineage: Eukaryota > Metazoa > Chordata > Lepidosauria > Squamata > Colubridae > Arizona > Arizona elegans. The sequence continues at coordinate 144,716,159 of JAKOOJ010000002.1, forward strand.
ATTTGTGTTAAACAAGGAGTTACCTAATGGCTGCTCTCAGAATTCTGCTGTATCAACTAATGACTATTAACTAATTAGTTATTAGTTACAATTAATAACTAACTTTAATTTGATTTAATTTAATTTGTGTGTTTAATCGTCATGAGAGACGGATATTGTTTTTCTATAGCTTATTCTTAAGTAATATACGGAAAGCCTATAGAAGAGTTGTGTTGTTGTGCATATGAATGCACAGAACAAGAAAGGATCTACTGCATGACTGATTACTTATAAGCAGTCCTTGACTTACAGCCATTTGTTCAGTGACTGATTCAAATTACTGGTCCATGAAGTTGCACGGTCATGTGAACTGGGTGCTTGGGTTTTCAGCTTGCAGTTATGACTTCACAATGAACCGCAGTCACTTGATCGCCGTTTGGGGCCTTTCCTGCCAGCTTCCCATAAGCAAAGCCAATGTGGAAGCTAACAAGTAAGGTCACAACTTTTTATCCAGAGGAATCCGGCTATGGAATTTGAGATCCCAGGAATCTTGTATTCTGTAACACTCCACTGCCAGCCCACACTCTGTAGTGTAGTGCAGGGGTCTCCAACCTTGGCAACTTTAAGCTTGGAGGACTTTAACTCCCAGAAAAGCTGGCTGGGGAATTCTGGGAGTTGAAGTCCTCCAAGCTTAAAGTTGCCAAGGTTGGAGACCCCTGGTGTAGTGCATCCCATCCACAGAGCTTGGTTGCAGCCTGTGGTGCTCCATAGCGCCCTCCTGAGGCAACCCCCTGGGACTGCTGCCTCTTCCCATTTAACAACCTATGCAGTCCTAAGATTATGATAGCAACAGGGACTTCTGGAATTGCCACTGCTGGGCAATGCAGTCGTGACGCATCACACTTTACACTTTAACTATATTGCTTAGTGATGGCAACGAGAGAAAAGAAGACTACTGTCTATGGTATTTATATGTTTCTCTATTAGAATTAATAACTTCTTTCCTATTTTGGATTCTCTCCTAGTGGTTTTTATGGGTAGTTCAAAGTATCCAGATGAGAATGGATTTGATGCCTTTCTGAAAAAACATGGTGGGAGTGACAATGCATCAACAGACTGTGAACGAACTATCTTCCAGTTTGATGTACAGAGAAAGTATTTCAAGGAAGCTCTTGATAGGTAACTCAGCTGCGAATGTAGTGAAACGACAGTATATTTCAGTTAAAGTATTTAATATTAACTATTTAAACTTAGTCCACTACGCTAATTTACTTTTACTTAAAGTTTTTAAGCAAACTGCGGAAAAAAAGTAAATTAAAAAAGTATTTTAATGATGAGATGTTTTGAGAATACACGGATCTGGAAATAAATATAGAAGTTATTGCTTCAGAAGCTTACAAAAATTATCTTAATAGACAGATTTTTAAAGCAGTTCTGCGTAGCAGAGATGGGCAACTTAAAAGAGAAAGGAGCTATAAATGTCAGGGCAGTGACACAAAAATATTTATGTTCATTAACTAAAAAGAGTGCTTCGGGAGGGGGAGTTTTTTTATTAAATCAAGCAAATTTAAGGGTTACATTACATCTTTCGTGCACATTTAATTTCAAAATGATAAGATCTGTGCCACTGATCTTTAGCAGTGAGGTTGAGAGGCATCTTGAGAGAAAAAGGTTTTTGAGGCCATGACTTGACTGCCTATAAGATAGGAAGACGGTTGTTCTGAAGAGTGGAATCTTGTGGGTCATTCAATGTCAAATTCTATAGGGAAGATAATTAATTGTAAATGTTAAAATGAGAATTTTAAATAGGACTTCCAATGCCTGGGGCTTTTGTTAGAGAAAAGCCGGGATGGTTACACAGTTAGGGCAATTCATACTGAAGGATAAAAAAAATTGAGATTTCTTAAGGTTTGCATAGAATTCAGAGGGGGAAAATTAACCATGTCAAAACAGGTCATATGACCATTTATAAACACTTTCTTATTATTGATCTTAATTTTATATCAGACTCAAAATTTCTATTTACAATGATTTTCTGCTTCAGGTGGGCACAGTTTTTCATCCACCCTTTAATGATCCGGGATGCAATTGATCGGGAAGTTGAAGCTGTGGATAGCGGTAAGAATTCTCAGTTATCTTTCAATTTCATATATTATACTTTAAAACCTACCTTGCTTGGGCTGCAAATAGTAGTAGCATCCCTCCATCGACACAGGGATGCTTTTACTAACTGAACAGCAGGTAGTTTCAGGTTATAATGGCAATGGGAAGCAGAAATTCCATTGCTAAATAGTGAGGTCGTTAAAGTGCAATATTACATGACTGCATAACTTAGCGACGGCAGTCCTGGTAGTCCCAGTTTTTACTCTTGTAATCTGGGGATCATGAGGGTCATTAAATCGGAAGTGGCAGATGTCTCAGGCAAGCAGAAGGGTAGGTGCCATTGGCAGGTATGGAGTGTGGGTGTGGGCAAGGAGTATTGAGAGCAGGTGCTCTGGAGCCTGTGTAAGTGCTGAAGAGGGGTGAGGTGGGGGGCTGTTGATAGACACTTCAAAGTGCAGGTAGGCAAAAAAGTGGCCGGAGTGATTTTCAGCTTCCTACTGGCTTTCCCATTCACTTTGCTTGTGGGAAACTGTCAGGGAACATCAGTCATATTCTTATATGCTGCTGTTGTAGGCTAGGATTCTTTTGAATCTGAAAACCTTGTTTTTTTTTAAAAAAAAAACAACAGAATATCAACTTGCAAGGCCCTCTGATGCAAACAGAAGAGAGATGTTATTCGGCAGTCTCGCCAAATCTGATCATCCTATGAAGAAGTTTTTCTGGGGTAAGTGTACCTGTTGTGACTGTCAGTATTGAGTTGATTTCAGATCTAAGAGCCTTTGCTATTGAATCCAGTAGCATCCACCAGTGAAATAGACCCATCCTTCTTCATTTGTTTTTAATTAAATTTGGAATCTGCAGAGGTCAGAGGGCAATTCAGAGCAGATTTGGGGTGCATGGGCAACTATGAACAAGAAGAAAGAAATATGTAATATATTAATATATATAGTACATTTATGGATAGCACAGAAGTTAATCTGTATGGTAATCAAATAATATTTTGAGTTCTGTTCTTAATTATGCCTTGAATAGTGTAGCCAGGAACGGTTTACCATAGCTAATGTTACAATGCTGAGTTTATAAAACAAATGAATTAAATTTTTGCTGTTGCATGTTGGAGAAGAAAAGCAAATATATATTTATAGCAAATATAGTTTACTTTAGTGGAATCTATCATTTTTACTGATTTGATTGATTCATTCATTTCAATATGATATGATTTTGGCATTACCCAACTCCAAACTGACTCTGGGAAGCTTTAAGGATGTTGTAGTTAGTAAATTATTTTACAGAATTAAATAGGGATATCTGGAAAAGGGAAAAAGAAGCTGATGAAAAAATACATATAATATAACAGGTGTATGTTGGTTGCTAGAGCCCATTCAGCTGGGAGTGAGGTTAAGTTTCACTTTATAAAGGTTCACCTTATAACCTTCTCCAGAGCAATTACATTACTAGAGAAAAGCAACAAGGTGTGTTGGCAAGGGAAATTTTTAGTATGAAAAGGATTAATCAACTCAATTGGAGGTTGAGTTGATTGATCTGGAGGTTCATTAGCATTACATTCATTAGCAAAGTAGGGACGCAGCAGCTCAGTGGCTAAAACGCTGAGCTTGTCGATCGAAAGGTCGGCAGTTCAGCGGTTCGAATCCCTAGTGCCGCGTAACGAGGTGAGCTCCCATTACTTGTCCCAGTTTCTGCCAACCTAGCAGTTCGAAAGCATGTAAAAATGCAAGTAGAAAAATAGGGACCACCTTTGGTGGAAAGGTAACAGTGTTCCGTGTGCCTTTGGCATTTAGTCATGCCGGCCACGGAGACATCTTCGGACAGCGCGGGCTCTTCGGCTTTGAAACGGAGATGAGCACCGCCCCTTAGAGTTGTGAACAACTAGCACATATGTGCGAGGGGCACCTTTACCTTTACATTAGCAAAGAAATCAATGTAAGGAGTACAAAAATGAAATACAAAATACTGAATATTTAATATATAGGTGACATGGCATGCACAACAACATCAACATAATGTGATACTGTGAGGTAATAATGCACAAATTACTTTAAACCCTATATGCGGATATTAGTGAGACTTTCTTTTCTTCTCTCATATTAATACTCTTAGAATGCTCTCTTAGAAGTGCTTATATATATGCATTCTCCGTAATTTGTTTCGTCTAGTTAAGATAAGGATTTAGAAAGGCATCAAGAAGGGCTACAGATGCAGAAGAAAGGTAAATAAAATATATTGGAAGAAAAAAAAGATAGGACTCTTCTTGTTATTTGCCATTTCTTTCTGACAGATGGTGCAGAATGGTGTGATCTGGCTAAATGAGGCTCAGATAACACCTCAGGCTAGACAAAATAAAAGTAATACTGTGATAGCAGAGTCATTATTCAGAACTTTTTGCTATGGCAGCTTTGCTTTTTGGGTGACAACATGTGAATGCAGTGCCACTTTCATTTGAAAATTAATCTGTAGAATCATTACAAGACCTGGCGACAGCCACTATGTTGAGTGGCATGAAACTTTGATTAAATAAATTCATAATGGACAAGTCCATTGAGGGCTATTTGCCTTTAACAGTTCAATACTGTTGGAGAAGACCATGCGTCTGGATATCTACTACAGTGACATATGTCTGTCTCATATTTGTGAGCCCCAAAGAAGCTGTGATCTGGCTGGTCACAGTAAAAAAACAAAACATTAAATTAATATAATCTTTGGCTTGATCCAGCAGGATTTACACTCCCATGAGTTTAAATCCAAGTTGTTATGTATTATTTTGTGCCTGCAGAGGAAAAGAGTGTTCGTCCTTTTGATCAGTATAAAAATTTCAAGCAGAGATTTCGTAACTGTAAACAGTTCTTCATTTTGAACTTCATTTACAGGTAATGCAGATACCCTGAAACATGAGCCAAAAGAAAATGGGATTGATACCTATACCAGGCTGAGGGAATTCTGGCAGCGATATTATTCAGCGAACTATATGACTTTAGTTGTGCAGTCAAAAGGTAAGAGCTCTTCATTCAAAATTACAGAACATTCCCTTCACTACTAAGTGTGACTCACTGGATAATTACAGATTAGATCTGGTATCCCCACAGGAGGAGGTAGTTTTAAAAATCCTATATATGTTTTTTGCTTCAGTTATCTGGAGCAGTTCCACAGGAAATTCCAAGGAAATTCAGCCTGTGGGCTTTATAATATTGGCATTGGCTGCTTGAACAACAGGTTCTCACCTTTCTCGTCTTTTCCTAATGATGTGCTGCTTGTTTTCCCTAAGTTATGTGCCACCACTTTTTTTTCCCTTCCTCAATAGAAATCTTGGATACTCTGGAAAAATGGGTGACTGAAATCTTCTCAGAGATTCCAAATAAGTAAGATACATTTTCCTATTGTGTGTAATAAGCAGGATATTAAATCGGGTGCAAAATTCTCCAATTTATCTGATATTAGAGATTTGACTTACTCAGTTCTGGTCTTTAGTTTCTCATCCTTTCCTCTGCACTTGCTGCCAGCTGCTGGTTTATATTCATTTTCTTTTGCTAACTGCCTAAAGTTAATAGTAAGGAGAAAAAAAAAGAATTTGATTTAATGAGAGTTTTCAGATTTCCACATATAACTCAAATGAGTTGGAGAGGACACTTTGTACAATATATAGGCAAATTCTGTTCACATATTTATCAATTTATTTAGAAAAAAATATATTATTGCCTGTTTCATAGTGGTTCTGGGTAGCTCACAGAAATAAAATCCCAAATAGAAACCCCAGTAACCCTTCCCTCCAAGTGTCAGCAACCAAACCAACCAGTTTAAGGGCTCCATATCATCCTGGGGTCCCCAAAAACATATCTTTAAATCCTTTTGAAAGAGTGCCAAGGTGGGGGCCAGTCTTATTTCCCCAAGGATGATGTTCCATAGGGAGGGAGCCACAACGGAGAAGGTGGACCTCCTTAAGAGAAGGAACCCATTATTCTGTCTGCCTGCTCTGGAGGATCAGGTAAATGTAGCTGGAAGAATACAGTCCTTCGAATAATCTGCCCCCAAGTATGCATGCAGGGCTTTAAAAGTGAGGACCAACACCTTGAATTTGATCCAGAAGCAGACCTGCTATCAATGCCACTCCCACAATATATTGTAAAGATTAGATCCTGTTTTTCACTCAAGGATAAAGATTGGATGGGCATCTTGGCCAAGCATGCATACATTTCTTGTTGCAATAAATATCTGAGGGAGATGGGCGGTTAGCAAATAAGAAATATAAGATAGATAGATAGATAGATAGATAGATAGATAGATAGATAGATAGATAGATAGATAGATAGATGTAGATAAGTGTTGCCCTGCATAGAGAATTTCGTTTTTACCTGTTTGTATGCTATCTAGACCCTCTTGTCTTTTCCACATGTACAAGCTAAATTCCAAGTGCAAAACAGAATGGGAATAAAGAAATTGCATGCTATTTTTTATAAATAGGAAAAGGATTCTGAATCCAGAAGCCCTTACTCATAGCTATAGGCTCTGTGTGTGTGTGTATTGCCATAGTTAGAAATATTTTCTGCTGAACAAGTGACAACATTGATAATTTTTTACGACTAAGGATTTGATCCCTGGCATTGAATAATCCCTTAACAACTGGTGTTGAAAAATATGTAGGGCCTGATCTCATAGAGTTATTTGATTTGTGATGGTCCTTGCTGGATTAGGAAGATGTGTGTGCGCGCGCATATATATTTATATGTGTGTGTGTATGTGTGTGTTCTTTCTTTTCAAGTGATGTATCCAGACCAACATTTGGCCATCTGACAGACCCTTTTGACACTCCAGATTTTCCTAAACTTTACAGAGGTGAGTGATGTAGCTGGATAACTCCTGCAATGCTATCTACCATGTATCCACATTGGTTTTAAAATTTCTAGCTTTAAAATGCATGCTGGTTTTTTGTTTTGCTTATGGAAATGTTGAGGAAATCTGGAATTATCCTGACTTTATTTATTTATAAGGAAAGTTTCTTTATTTTTAGTGGTTCCAATCCGAAAAACTCACTCTTTAAACATCACTTGGGCTCTTCCTCCACAAGAACAGTATTACAGGTAACTTTAAATTCTTGTTCCTTCCTGCCCCGCCCCTTCCCTCCCCACTTCCATGGATATACAGTGAAATTGGATTAGGTAAATTTATTAAAAGTCTAATAAGCAATATTCAAGCTGATCATTTAATTTTGATAATTGCATTAAATAAATTTAAATGATAGCAAGTACAGGTAATCCTTGACATACGACCACAATTGAGCCCCAAGCCTATGTTATTAAGTGGGAAATTTGTTAAGTGAGTTTTGCCCCATTTCACAACTTTCCTTGTCACATTTGTTAACTGAATGACTGCAGTTGTTAAATTAGTCACACAGTTGTTAAGTGAATCTGGTTTCCCCATTGACTTTATTGGTCAGAAGGTTGTAAAAGGGGATCACATGACCCCGAGATACTGCAACTGTCATAAATGTGAATCAGTTATCAAGCATCTGAATAATAAATTACTTGACAATGGGAATACTGCAATGGTCATAAGTGTGAAAAATGGTCTTAAGTCACTTTTTTCAGTGCCATTGTTACTTCAAACGGTCACTAAATGAACTGTTGTAACTTGAGGACTACCTGTATGTTGTTCTACTTATGGCAACCCAGGAAGGTGATCTTTGTAAAGTATTATTCCCCCAATTCCCATCATTTTGGCGTTGCCTGTTTTACAGACATTTTTTATAATGATTAGAAACTGGAATTTTCAAATTACAGTTAATGTTTTTTTACTTTGTAGGGTGAAGCCACTTCACTACATTTCTTGGCTTGTTGGACATGAAGGCAAAGGAAGCATTCTTTCATATCTTAGGAAAAAGTATGTATACAAATGAAAATTGCTGGTATTTCCCATGATAAATAATGAAAACAAGGAATCCACATTTACTAAGTTGAAAAAGTATATACCGTATATTGTTACTTATTTCTGTAGTATATTCATTGTTGAGCATCCTGCCCCTTTACTCAGTGACCAAGCTAAAGACAGTCATAAACTATGTTGAGGTTGAAGAAGACCCTTGCTTGAAAGCCTTAAGCAGAAGACTTTAGAAGGGTCATGTGAAGTAGTGCCACTTCATTTCAGGAATCACCTGGATTCTGTTCCCTAGCATGATGCTTTCTCAGCACAGGAAAAAAAATATGAGGCATTCCACTAACTCCTCCAACAAGAAGGTGTTGAAGTAGCTCCACCACGCTTTAACAAAACACTAGAAAGCAACAAAACAAACCAATTTGGCTTCTGATACAGTGCCAAGAGATCAGATGCTGTTCTGTAGAATTAAATAAAGGAAGGCCTCTCCATCCCATCTTCAAGGCTTCCCTTAGGCTTGTCTTTACTTGTCAAGCAAGCAAAGAATTGCAGACAGTAAAACTGGTATTAGCCTAAATGGCAACACCCAGATAAGGGATCTAAAGGCATTTGGGAAGATCTAGAATATTGAGTGTTGGGAATGATCATGTGAAAAAGCTCTACAGTAGGATTGGGAGAACTTTTCATTCACAAAATAGCAGTAACCAACCAACCCTTTTTCAAAAGACAAACTAGTGATATTAAAAAAACATTGTGCCTGAGAAAATGAAATCAAAATAAACACAGAGTTGAGTCCCCAATTGTAGATAATATAGTTGCTCCTTAAATCAGGAAAAAAAAATGAAAAGCACATGGCACAAAAAAACCTCCGAACTGAGCACAATACACTAGCCCAAATTATACTACCGTTGCTTAAACCTGGGGTGGGAAACTGGCAACTTTATGACCGATGGACTTTAACTCCCAGAATTCCTGAGCTAGCCATACTGACTCAGGAATTCTGTGAGTTGAAGTCCACCAGTCATAAAGATGCCATAGTTGCCCGCCCTGGCTTAAACCAAGCCAGATAGGCAAATAGGATCAAAATAGCTAAACACAGCGGACTAAAACAGAAATAACCACAGGCAATACCACTTCCTTACATATATTATCTTTTTCAAGGCTGAGCCTCTGAGGGAAGTTCATTTGTTAAATATTTTTAGATTTTCCTCCAGCAGTGCACATAATCAGAGTTACAAATCATTGGTGCTACGTTGGAAACATATATTAAAATTTTTAATACTTTGCGCTTCTTAATTTTTGTAAGAGTATGGTAAATGTTTTTTCCAGATTCTGGGCACTTGCATTGTATGGAGGAAATGGTGAGACCGGGTTTGAGCAAAATTCAACCTACTCTGTCTTCAGTATTTGTGTGACCCTGACTGATGACGGTTACAAGCATTTCTATGAGGTAAATTTGAATTGCAGTTTGGAATGCTTATTCTTTTAGCTTATTACAGATGTCCTCGACTTGAAAACTTTGAACCTTTCCTTCTTCAGGTTGCTCACGTTGTATTCCAGTACTTGAAAATGTTGCAGCAAGCAGGACCTGAGCAAAGGTAATGAAATCTCTGTTTGATTTTAGTCAAGAAAAGTTAGTGTTATTGGTGTTTTTCCTTCTTTTTTCTGTATTTTGCATATTTGAGCTGACATAATACATAGCTGTTAAAACTATATGGAGAAACTGGAAGTTCAGAGGGGTGAAAATACTTCTTTCCAAAGATACTATTCTTTTCTCCAACCCACTGTTCAGTTCACTCACTGGCTGTGTTGGTTAAAGATGAATATAATTCAAAAACCTGAACAGCAGAAGATTAGAAAAAAATGACTGAATACAGTAATTATGGTACTTACAAACACTCTTTGTAAATAACTTTTTCTTAAATACACCATTCTTGAGAATAAAAATATTAACAAACAATTACTTTACACAGATAAGGTATCTGTTACCTGTCTAAAATCAATTGAAAGTAGTCTCATAATAGATGCATAGTAAAAGTGTATTTTCTAAATTTGGAAGGGGGAAGGCATTCACATTTTGACCTAGGAGGCTCTAAGGCAGGAATGTCAAACTCATGTTGTCACAGCGGTGTCATGTGACGTATCAGGACTTTCCCCCCCTTTGCTAAACTGGGCATGTGCATGGGCATGTGCATGGGCAACGTGTGACATATCTGGTCCCGTGGCCCAGGAGTTTGACAGCCTTGCTCTAAGGGGATGAGGCATATTTGGGTCCTTGAATTTGTCAGAACAGAGTCAGACATATTCTACCCTTATTGATAAATGACAAAAGCTGCCCTTTTTGGCATGGCAGCTGAGTATTTGAGTGTTCATGCTTTTACTCTGAAACCTTTATTTCTTGAAATATATATTCTTAACAAAAATATATTGAAGATACAGTGCTTTCATCCACAGAATATGGGAAGAGATCCAGAAGATTGAAGCTAATGAATTCCATTACCAAGAACAGGTATTGCGATGATCAGTTTTATGTCATGCAAAATATTAACACTCTTCTTCTGATTATTTGGTTGTGGTATCGACTCCTGTCTCATTACATATTTTTAATTCTTTAAATTTCCCTTTTTGGTTTTCAACTCAAATTAATACTTAACCTTCCATTACCCCTAAACATACGATCTTTCATTCAGATGTTTGTTATCATCTCTAAGAATTGTTGGGGTTTTTAAAAAAATATTTCTATGCTTCCACCAATTTTGGGTTCTCCTTCTATTGATGCTGTCTGACTTATACCAGGTAAACATAGAAATGACATAACTGATCAGAATGTTAGTGATTTAAATTATATTCTGCTGATATGTCTTAAGGATTTGGAGTTTATCTCCCTTCTTCATTCAAAGCAACTGTGAAAGTCAGTGTCCAAACTGTAGGGAAAATGATGGTCTACATTAATCTGCAAGTTAGCTTACATGGAAAAAAATATTCAAAGGATCATATCATGAAGCAAAATGATTTGTTTTTCAGACTGATCCGGTTGAATATGTAGAAAGTCTTTGTGAAAATATGCAGCTCTTTCCAAAGGAGGATATTTTGACAGGAGACCAACTTCTCTTTGAATATAATCCAGAGGTAGGTGAAAAATTTAAAGCTCTTGGTTAATATATAAGATAACTCTGACCTTGGACGATAGGAAAATACTTTTACCATGAGTTCTGTTTTAGAAGGTAAACATTATTACTTCAGAATTTACCATTCGTTTCAAAGTGAAGTCAAATAAAGATCTGGAAGTTTTATTTGAATCTTTTTTTTCCCCACAGATAATTGCTAAAGCACTTAACCAACTGATTCCCAGTCAAGCCAATCTTATTTTATTATCTGCCTCCCATGAAGGCCAGTGTCATCTAAAGGAGAAATGGTTTGGGACACAATACAGTGTTGAAGGTACAAGAATAGTGTGTCTGTCTAAATTTCAGGAATTAAAATTCAGAGTATAAAAAACTTGGATTCGGTTTCATTTCATATAAACTGTGATGTAGTTGAAGGTTTTTTTTTATTTATGGATTTCTGGCTTTTTCCTCTAGTTTATTTTGTTGTCTTCCTCTTGTCTTTGATCGTAGCAGTACAAACTAGAGGCAGCTCAAAAAGAAAAATTACTGGAAACTAGCCCAACAAGCCTTACTCTAATTACTTTCTTCATCCATAAGTGATTTTAACATTGAAAATTATACTTAAATCATGGTTTAACGCAACAGGCAAACAGAATGCCTTCACCTAATTCCTATCTCACACTGAGTCATAATAAGGCTGTTGATAGTTGGAATTTTTCTAACCTTTTGTTGATGAGACATTCATACAAAATATTTATTGGATTAAGCAAAATTTTATAGACAGTGTTAAATTATGAGCTTGCAATCAGAATGGCTATGTTAATTCATCGCAGTAATCCTCAGAGAAGATACTCTATGGCTCATCATGATTTGACTATTAAAACAAATTCCTATTAACAAATTGTAAACAGGGTAGAAATAGATTGGATAAAAATTTATACAGTATATGGTTAGATTGGACCCATTTAATCAAAATGACTTAAGTTAGCTGTAACTGTTTAATTCCTGATCCATGTGGTGGAATTTCTGTCGTAGTTAATTAAAGAATTGTTCAGGTTTATGAGCTGTGTATAAATTCGGCTCAATGCATGTTTCGGTGTCCTCCATTATCTGTGAAAATTTGGTATGTGTTATGAGAGTAGAATCAGAACAGTGTATCTTACCTATGCATATCACTACAACTAGGTTTATCATTTTTCTCAGGTGTGGTTTTACGAAACTATTTGTAATATTAATATTTACAGATGTTGATCAACACTGGAGTGATACATGGGCCAGTGACTTTGAATTAAATCCTGATTTACACCTGCCAGAAGAAAATAGATACATTGGTGAGTGACGTATGAATTCCTCCTAAATAGTCTGAAATATAATCGTTCTATGTATGCTATTATTGTTTTTCCATTTTAAAAGAAAGATGTCTGTAAGTAACAGAACAGATTTATTCTGTTAGATTTCTGCCATGTTGGGCCCATAAGAATTAAGGGAAATTAGGGGAATCTAACGTTTGTTGTTACAGAAACGTTCGTGCCATTTGTTTGCTTAATTATAAACAGGTTTAAGCATTTTATGATAGATAGTACTTGTTTGTTGATGTGAAATAATGACCCCATCTTTCATCATTTTAGCAACTGATTTTGCTTTGAAGGATCCTGATTGCCCTCAGACAGAATATCCAATCAATATAATGAGTTCCCAGCAAGGTTGTTTGTGGTACAAGAAGGATGACAAATTCAAAATCCCTAAAGGTAACTATTTTGTGGTGTCTTTGAATAAAACTCCTAATGAACCTCCACCTACGACTTAGACAGCACTTATTCCTTTTAATTTCTCATGTGGCAATTTTATTCCAGATAAATCTCTGGGCAATGTTGTCTAGCATTAAACCCATATCAATGTTTCACTGTGCATATGTGTCATTTCTGTTGAGTTGCACTATCAACTTGGCATTGAGTGGGTTTTAGAATTTAAATGTATCAAAGGGCATTTAAAAATAATACTACAAATATAGTTCCTAACATAAAATGGGTTTTCTATTTTTAAAAAAATCCTCACTTTTTAGCCTTTAAGTTTCATCCATGAAACCACTTATAATTGAGCATCATCTGATGGAAATTTTACCTCAAGCAATACATTGATATATAATATATTGCTTAAGACAAAACCAGTGGTTTCTATTCCATTTCTGTGTTACAGCTTAGCTGTTTTCAGTTTCTAAAATGAAGATAACACAACCTGAACTGTCATTTCAACATTGTCTTCTGGTTTGAGATAATTTCTTGACTCTAATAACTTTACCCTTTATGTTGGTAGTAGAATGTCAAGCTCACTATTTGATCACTGATTTGTGGGCCACTGTACAGATAGTCCTCGATTTAGAACCACAACTGACCCCCAAATTTCCATTGCTAAGCAAGGCAGTTGTTAAATGAGTTTTGCTCTATTTTGCAGCCTTTTTTTGCCACAGTTGCTAAGCGAATCATGCAATTATTAAGTGAATCGTGTGGTTGAGGGAGTAATTTGGCTTCCCCCTATTGACTTTGCTTGTCAGAAGCCAGCTGGGAAGGTTACAGGATCCTGGGACAGTGCAGTTGTCACAAATAGATGCCAGTTGCCAAGCATCCAAATTTGTGACCATAAGGATGCTCCAATGTTTGTGAAAACCAGTCACAAGTCGCTTATTTTAGTGCCATTGTAACTTCGAACGGTCACTAAAAAAAATGATTGTAAGTGGAGGACTACCTGTACATGTCCTTCTGTTTGCTAGACGTGCTAGAACTGTTTCCCTCCTCAGCATTAAAACAAAAAACAAAACACTCTAGGACCGTGATGGCGAACCTATGGCACGGGGCCCACAGATGGCACCAGTAGCCATATTGGTGTTGCCCTAGCTCAGCTCCAGCACGCATGCGCGCGCTGGCCAACTGATTTTCAGGCCTTCCGGTCCCACCGGAAGTCGGGAAACTGGCTGTTTCCGGCCTCTGGAAGGCCTCCGGAGGGATGGGGAAGGCTGTTTTTGCCCTCCCCAGGCTCCTAGAAAGCCTCTGGAGCCTGGGGAGGGGGGGAAAACGGGCCTATCAGGCCCACCGTACCATCGCGTGCCAAAAGCAGGGGGAAGTGTGGGGGGTCATGTGCGCATGCGCGGGAGGGCAGGGCACATTGAATTATGAATGTGGGCACATGCACCCACGACCCCCCCCGCTCCCCCCGCGTTTGGCAGGCGACGGCAAAAAGGTTAGCCATCACTGCTCTAGGATCTTTCTAAATGTCCACTTACGATTTTTAATACAGCTTTGTTAGAGTTCCCTACCTCTTTATTCTCTCCTGGAAAGGCTTTCATTCTGTAAGAACCAATGGCCAGAAAGCCCTCACATTAGGGAGGCCAGGGTGTTAAATGGTCTGATTTACGTGCAACAATTTTCCATGGTGAACGATATGGCTGTGAGCATATAGCCTGTAGGACTGGAAAGACTGCTTCTTTAGAAAGGACAGTGAATCTAATCAACATACTGTATTTTTTGGAGTATAAGACGCACCTTTTTTCCCCCTAAAAGGGGGTGAAAATTTAGGTGCGTCTTATACACCGAATGTAGCCCCACCCCCACCCACTGGCCCCCACCCTTTGACCTCTGCCTCGCAGCAGTTACCTCCTTGCAAGCAAACAGCAAGAAAAAACAGCTCCTTTCAGCTTCAGCACAACCTAATTAGCACAAGTTGATTTTGATCCATCTCCCGACTCTCAGCTGATTTGCTCTCAGCTGTTTTGGGCAGGGCTCTGCTGCTTGCTGCAAGGAGGTAAATTGCTAGAGCAGATTTTTTTTTCCTTGTGCTAATCAAACTATGCTGAAAACGAAAATGAAAATAAAGCAGGCTGTTCGCTGCTTGCTGCAACGATTCAAAATTGCTCAGAGGCAGAGGGAGATTTCTTTTTCTTCTTTTCCTCACCAAAAAAGGTAGGTGCGTCTTATACTCCGGTGCGTCTTATACTCCTAAAAATATGGTAGATGTCAAGCTGCTCTTTTTATAAAGGAATCATAATCTAAGGTCTAGAAGAGATACATAGTCTTGATTAAAATTCTGCATTGTTTGCCACTGCTCATTATAACTTTTTTTCACAGCTTATATCCGTTTCCATCTGATCTCATCACTGATCCAGCAATCTGCTGAGAAGTAAGATTTATAGGTTTTGGTCTAATTCTTGATTTGTTTTATTGTTTTGCTGTAAAAATATTTTAAACGAGCTTTAAGTTAGGGAGTGAATGTTCTGAATTACAGAGCCTCTTGCTGCTGTTTGTAACTCAAAGTACTCTTTGAAAATAGGTGATACAGTATTGCAAGCTGTAAAATAGGTTAACTTAGTTTTACAAACTAAAGAACTCTAACTCTAAACAACTCATCCTACTTTGATCCTCCTCTTCAACCCCAATATATTAAGTGCAGCTCCTAGTTCCTTAAAAATCTTGGAAACCCTGGTTTAAGAAATAGATTTGGAGTGTGTGCTTATCTTTCTATTACTAGTAACTTCCTGGGGGATAGCAACTACTGATAGTTGATAGTAGGAGCTCTCATGCCGTTACACATTTTTATAGCTAAATGCAATATATAGTAAAACAGCAATTGATGCAACATTGGCGTTAGTTATAACTTATTAAATTAGGAGACTCTTAATTAAAAGGCCCATGACATAAAATATTAACCTCTTTGCATTCAAAATAACAGAATTTATTATATTGAAAGCAACTTCAAATCACAAAAAGCAAGTCTTTTAGTGATTTTTATACTTCAAATGATCCAAATCCAAGTATGACAGGAGTGTCCTATCCACAATGTAACATTTCAAATGATGCATAAAACAAATGTTGACCGTACTGGTTGATGTATTCTATAATTCTGCTTCTGTAAATATGTTGATTTTTGTCATAAAACTTTTGCTGTTTTTGAAGGGATGTGTAATTCCAAAAGGTTTCACAAAGAAACATTCTCAAATTCTCTCCTTTGTCTCCCGTTGTCTCAACTTATGTGCTCAGCGTGGTGCTCTTTGATACTTTCGTGAACATCCTTGCACACAACCTTGCTGAACCTGCATATGAAGCTGATGTTGCTCAGTTGGAATATAAGCTGGTAGCCGGAGAACATGGATTGATCATTCGTGTGAAAGGCTTCAATCATAAGCTACCTGTAAGTATTCATCTATTTGAGCCTTGAATTCTTTCTGTAAAGGTCCTTTTTAAGAAGGGTCATAATGAATTAGTTTATTGTTGTTGTTCTTGTAGTTGCTGTTTCAGCTCATCATTGACCACTTAGCTGATTTCAGTTTTACACCAGAAGTTTTTGAGATGATAACTGAGCAACTGAAGAAGACTTACTTCAACATCCTTATCAAGCCAGAAACGCTGGCCAAGTAAGTGTCTGGAGTATATGACCCAGGATGATTTCAGTCATTGCGCTATGCAAGAAGGTGGTTTCTTTGATTTTGGTTCATTGTCTAATCCATTTTTAAAGGAGTCTAGTCACTGGAATTTCTAATTCATGACTTCTGGCTTAGCAGAAACTGCTGAAATTGGGCAGCAAAAATAACTTTTATCATTGAAAACACATCCCCGATTTCACTCCCCTAGAAACTCAAAAAGGCCCAGAAATGTTGGCCACATCCATTCCAGTTAAATATTTTGATACATTGGGTATATATACATTGGGTATATATCAGTGGTGAAATCTAAAATTTGTTACTACTGGTTCTGTGGGCGTGGCTTGGTGGGGGGGTAATGTGACAGTGGACGTGGCCATTTTTTTTTAACTTTTAAAATCATTTTTTCTACAACCTCTTCAGCGAAGAAGTTGTTAAAAAATGCTTTCAAAAGGCTCTGACGATCCCAGCTGAGTTGCCTGATCATCAGAGGGTTTTTTAAAAACCCTCTGCTGATCAGTCAACTCAGCTGGGATCATCAGAGCTCGGATCGTCAGAGGCATTTAAAAGAAAAAAACCTTTTTTTTCTTTTAAATGGCTCTGACGATCCAAGCTGAGTTGCCTTGATTGGCAGAGGGTTTTTTTAAAAAAGAAAAAAGCCTCTGATGATCACGCGGCTCAGCTGGGCATGGGGGGGGGCAGGGATTTTTGCTACTCATTCTTCGAACCACCCACCTCCATCGCTACCGGATCGGGCGATCCGGTCTGAACCGGGAGCATTTCACCCCTGGTATATATACATTGATAATAAGAACAAGGTAGGGATGAAATATTGCATGTTCATAAGACTAGAGGATTGATACTTGTAATACTTATGAGAATAATTGGGAGGTGATCTCCATATCGATTACTGCAATAAGCCACTTGAGTATTCAATTTACCTTGAGTGACTGCTGCATTGGTCTAAAAAACACCAGATAAGAAAATACACTGACTTGTGCCATATTTATTAAATTTTTCACTATATAAAAATTGTACCTAGGACTAAAGGACTGAATTGCAGTTCAAGAAACAAGAACCATGACTGGGTCTTGTTTGGTATTTTATGAGCAGATTACTTTGAAGTTTTCCTATATTTCTTCTTGCCCTTCATTTATATAGAAACAGATTTGATCTCCCACCCCTTTATGCCTACATGTTGGAGAATGATTTCCTTCCCTTAATCATTCCTATCCCCAAATTGTTTACAAATCCACATATTTAGTTACAGTATCGTCAGTTGTGTGGGGAGGGAGGTGTCTGTAAAAATCAAATGCATATTAAATTCAAATATATGTAATGTACAGAATGTTTATGTAAAAAGTATGTAAATTATACAAAAGTACACACATTGTCCCGATTATGGTTTTGTACTTGGAATGATGATGTCTCCAAATAATAAAAAGGAAAGGGGTGGGGGTGAACCAAGTTTGGGTACATTCAAATGCATTTATTTTTGGATCCAAATGTAACTTATAATCAATGCTGTTAAAGCCAACATACTTTCAGTAAACATGTAATGATGAGTATTTCTCCTGTGGCACAGAGATATACGTCTCTTAATCCTGGAACATTGTCGGTGGTCTATGACAGACAAATATGAGGCCCTTATGAAGGGGCTCTCAGTAGATTCTCTGCTGTTGTTTGTGAAGGCTTTCAAATCTCAGCTCTTTGCAGAGGGCCTTGTCCAGGGAAACTTCACAAGCTCCGTGAGTATTTCAACAGCTTAACTTGTATCTATAAACTATCTTGTCATCTGTGATTTTCTTTGCTTAACCTTTGATTGACACTATATGAGAAAACTATTTGGCAGATCTGACTTTCGTGCCAATTTTCTCTCATTTGCTGCTTTAGTACAAACCTTGTCAAACAGAACCCGATTAACAAACTATTTTCAATATAAATCAAATAAGTAAATATTAATTCATAATATGATGAAAAAAGCACTTTTCTGTGCAAGTAATGAAAAATAGTGGAACATAACACATCTAGTCCTACGCACTAATATTAGGTGTTTTTGGACTGTTTTACAACTGTGTCATATTCCAAAGGCATTTATGTAAGGTTTTTTTCCTAACCACGGAGAGAATTGCAATACTGCATTCTAACCACTGTGCTCCTAACATGGCTCCTATGTAGATAATATAATAATGCCCACTGTTACTGTTGTTTTATTTCTAGTCACAATATTAACATCTTTCTTTTCTTCCAGGAATCAAAAGAATTTTTGAATTATGTTATCGAGTAAGTATATTTATCTTTATATTGAGAATTATAAGTTTATAACAGCTGCCAACATTTCAGTATAAGTATTATAAACTGGGGATATTATTCAATTTAAATTAATTGAATTAAGGAATATTTGAATTATAGTCAATTGATTACCTATGCATTCTAATTTGCACATACATATAAAAGAGTAATTTCTGAAGCCGTAATTATACTTTAAATGAAGCACTGTGTTTAAGAAGCATTATTCTCAAAATGGCCTTATCCAACTTCGGGGGTTCCTAGAATGTACAAATCTTTAACAATTTTAGTTCAACACTTTTCTCTAACATAGATTTGCTTTTCTTTAAAAGAAGTGAAAGGCGTGTTGTAAAGCAAGCTTATCTTGCAACATTTTGAAAAAGGTGACCAATTCAATTATTTAATTACCGTATATATTTCCCTCCTTTGCAGTTTTCATTGCTAGAATGTTTTTTTACTCTTGTTAAGCTGAGTTAATAAATAAGACAAAGAGCAAGTGGCAACATTTTAATGTTCAAACTCTTTCTAGGAAATTGAACTTCCTGCCTCTAGTGCATCCATGTCCAGTTCAGTTCCGTGTGATGGATTTACCATGTGCCCATCTATTGTGCAAAGTGAAGACACTTAATAAAGGGGATGCCAATTCAGAAGTGACAGTCTACTATCAGGTACTATGATGTAAAAAATGGGCGCATTAACTGTTTTGAGATTCATTTGTTGTTTAGTATGTTTCATGCATAACTTGAATTTCATAGTATAAAGACTATTAGCTATATGGCTGTCTATAAATAGATGGATATTTTCTTTTCAGATGAATATAATTTTTATAGGAGGAGTTGGGTTTGTGTTTTTTTTCTCTCTTTCTGCATTGAGATCCTTCTCCCCCTTCCAATTTTCCCTACATTTTAGCCGAGTTCCTCTGGTGTGTTTGTTTATTCGGACAATGTTGGCTTACAGCAATAAATTTTCCTGTCTTGCTTGTAACTGAAGTAACCTATCCTGGACATCTTTAAATTTATTTTCAACCAATCATTTCCAATCATAAAAGTAGAGAAAAGTAGCCATAGAGAAAACTAGGCTGATTTTTTTCCCTGCAAAGCTCTTTTTTCCTGATGGGAATGTTCATAAATGAGATTTTCCCACCATCATCTGATGTGATATACAGAGCAGAATGTACTGTGGTCTTTTGTTCAGTGGCTTGATGATCCCACACCCACACACATAAACACATCTTTTTTCATACAAAAGTTATGTATTTCTTACAAAGAAAGATATCAGTAATTCAATAGGCATTTCAAAAACTTAACAGTTGGAAGAAATAATCACACAGATATCTGAAGTTTGGTATGGTACATATATTATTTCATAATTGCTAAAATATTTAGGGAAGTTCTGGTTTCAATCATACTAAACCTTTAACACACATTTTCAGTATTGCTAGTTTTGGAATGTTTCAAGCAGTCTTCAATTTACAATGCAACTAAAAGCTTTCAGTTTTTTCCTTAATACTTCCTTTCAGCTGTGTTGGACAATTGTGCCCATCCCAACTCTACTTCCACACTACATGCTCTTTAATTAGATTCAAATGACTGCTGGAACGCCATAGTAGTATTTTATTAATGATTTGTTGAATACTGCACCATTCAATGCCTTTTGAAAGGTTATTGTAGTTGCAGAACAAAATTTGACTTTCTTCATTATTGCCTTTTTTTTTTTTTTCAGTCAGGAGCCAGGAATTTAAGAGAATATTCCCTCATGGAATTGCTTGTGGTAAGCTTGGATTACTTTGTAAAAACAGAATTACATAAATCTTGATGGTCAGCTCATATTAGTATCTATAGAAGATCATAGTTAGGAGTTTATGGTGAAACTGTAATAAGGCTAATGATAAACAAAATCTGGGAAGACATATAGCGAAAGGATGATTAACACAAATACTACATTAGGTACAGAAATCACCTTGTGTGTGTTTTTGAAACCTCCATCTCCCACATAATCTGTTTAATGCACAGTATAATATCCTGTGTTTTGTCTACAAACACAGTAAAGCGCATGTATATAATTGTTCCCTATAGCAAAGCAAAATTTTGTAACTGACCCACTACATACATAGTCCAACTATTATCTCAGTTAATAGTTGGACTATCATAGTAATATTAATGCATAGTTGAGATACTCAACAGTGGAAAGACAACTTAGAAACCAAAAAGCAATCATCACGTATTGGGTTTTTTTGTTGTTGTTTTTTTCTTTTTTTGCAACAGTGCAATTTGTAGGATGAAGTTAAGTCAGCTTTTTACAAGGTGAATAACTAATTCTTAAAAGTATTGGATTACCTTTCTTTCTTGTATCTTGGACATGCACGGACTTCTCTGCCCACAATATTCTATGTAGATTTAACTTTTATTTATATCTCAATAAGCCTGTTAAAAGTCACATTTATTTAATTAAAGCATGTTTTAAATTGCTTCCTTATTAAAAAATGTCTTAGAGATATACCAGGTATATTGAATTGAAATACTGTTAAATTTCAGATGTATATGGAAGAGCCTTGTTTTGACTTTCTTCGAACCAAGCAAACCTTAGGGTAAGGTTCTATTTACTGCCGTATTGGAAGAGAGAAAATCTGTATACTGAATTAATGTAGATACTAGTTTTCTTCTATTCCAGAAGGTTCCACTAAGCCCTCAAGAGTTGCAACCCCCACCCCCACCCCCCGAAAATATATATCATTTTTAGTCATGAGTCTGCTCCCTGTAATCTTTTAACTGAAAACATCTTTGACCAATACTTGAGCATTAATCTAGCAAAATTATAAAAAATATTTGGAGTTTTGTTCGTTAGCAAAAATTGCTCCATCAAAAAAAAAACAACAACACTCTTCTCCATTGTGAATAACAGCTTGCAGTTCCTACACAAAATAATGTTGACAGATGTTCAGCTAGTTCCAAGAGCTATTCTTAGCATATATCATACCAGTATTTAAATGGAAGTAGCTGAGTTGTCAGCTTGCTTGCAGTTTAAGAGCAAATTTGTGCAATTTCTCTCTCTTTTCA
This sequence comes from Arizona elegans, assembly GCA_022577455.1. Taxonomy (NCBI): domain Eukaryota; kingdom Metazoa; phylum Chordata; class Lepidosauria; order Squamata; family Colubridae; genus Arizona; species Arizona elegans. The sequence continues at coordinate 144,737,980 of JAKOOJ010000002.1, forward strand.
TTTTTAGATATCATGTCTATGCAACTTGTAGGAATACATCTGGGATCCTTGGATTCTCCGTTACTGTAGCCACACAGGCAACCAAATACAAGTGAGTAGGATATTTGAAATTCACTTTTTCTTTTAGCCCTGTAAACTCAAAAGGTTTTTCAGATTAGATATTTTATGAAAAATATTGTCAGAGTAAGAGGCATTCTTTAACTTTTTTTCTTGGATGTGTGCAATCTCGCCTGAATTGTGAGATGGGCAGCAGATAAATTTGATTGTGCATATACATCTCATGGTCCAGGCAACTACACACACACACACATTTTCACCATTATCACTTGCTATATATGAGGGTATTAAACAAATTTAACCCTTGAAAAAGCAAAGTTAATGAAGGGGCACCACAAAACAGCACAATTTAACCTAATATAATTTTTGGGTGTTTAGGTGGTATAAATTACCGTAAAGTGTCATGAGAACAGAACCAATGAGCTAAGCTTAAATTTTAAATGCTTTGAAATATTGCAATAAGATGTTAGCAGAAGACATCAGCGGGGTACAAAATACCCTCCTATTGTTCCCATTTGGCTTTCACTTGATTTGCCCTTCATGCAGTTGCAGTCAGTTTCACCTTGCTGTTTCTCAATACTTAATAGAAAATTCAAGAACATAACATGGAATTGAACTAAATGCATAATATTAGACAGAATACATATTTGTGATTTATTTCTCAGTTCAGAAGTAGTGGATAAGAAGATAGAAGAATTTTTTTTGTGCTTTGAAGAAAAACTCAAAAATATGACTGAAGAATCCTTCAAGACGCAGGTAATGGCTATTATCTCCTCTTTATTACTTTTCTAGAAATCTTTTTCAATAAATGCTTGATCAACAGGCTTGGTTGTCCACCAAAACAGTAAAATAGTTTTTTTTCTGGTGCTTGTTCCAAGTTTATGAAGTCCAGAATAGCGTAAGGGCAGTATTGGAGTTATACTATCACTTAATTATGCAGAAGAATTTTATCTGATTAATTCAATAGGACTATTACCAACTATTTATAGATTTAAAAGTAGAATCTGAACTCAAGTTATACTTAAACTGTAATTACAAAAGGATTAGAGAACCAAAACTACCAGAAATCAGTTTCCCAACTTTGATACCTATTTTTAATGAGGATCAACATAAGATGTAGTAGAAACGGAAGATCTAGATAGTATAAATTGGTCTCATTGGATCACATATGCTTAATTGATAAAAGCTCAGAGCATTAACACACTACCTTTCAAAATACTAGACTAATCTGTAATAGGGATGCTTTACTACTATTTTGAAAAAATGATGTCTTCTCTACACTAGGTCACAGCTCTCATTAAATTAAAAGAATGTGAAGATTCTCATCTTGGTGAAGAAGTGGATAGGAACTGGACAGAAGTAGTGACTCAGCAATATCTATTTGACAGACTGGTTCGGGAGGTAATTTTTAAAAATATTCCCATGTGGGTTAGATTTAAAAATATTTGTATGTTCTTTCCATGTTCTAACAGTAGCATAAGGAGGCAGTTAAGGAGCCATTTGGTCTAATGGTTAGGGCACCAGGCTAGAAACTGGGAGACCACGAGTTCAAATCTTGCCTTAACCATGAAAGCTGGCTGGGCGACTCTGGGCCAGTCATTCTTTTTCTTTACCTCACAGAGTTGTTGTGAGGAAAATAGGAGAAGGAAAGTGTGTTGGATACGTTTGCTGCCTTGAGTTATTTATAAAAATAATAAAGGCAGAATACAAATAAATAAGTTCAATTAAGTCAAGATTGAACTCAATTTACAATCACAATTGGGAACAGAACTTACATTGCTAAGTGATGCAGTTAAATGAGTTGTGTCTAATGTCACTACCTTTTTTGCCATGGTCTTTAAGCAAATCATGCAGTTGTTAAGCAAATCCAGCTTTCCCATTGACTTTTGCTTATTGAAAGCTGGTTGGGAAGGCAGATAATGATCACGTGGCCCTGGGATGCTGTAACCATTGCAAATGCATTTCAGTTGCCAAGCACCCAGATTTTGATCATATGACCGTAAGGATGCAGCAACATGTGAGCATCAGTTTTAAGTCACTTTTTTCAGCACCGTTGTAACTTTGGACAATAACTAAATGAACGGTTGTAAGTCAAAGACTACCTATATTGATGGTTTAAGTATAGGTCAATTTCTACATTATTTAAACATATGCTAATTTTAAAAACTATTCTGTTTTAGATTGACGCGTTAAAATCTCTCTCGCAGTCAGAATTAGTTGACTGGTTTCAAATGCACAGACACAAAGAAAGGAAAGTGCTCAGCGTACATGTGAGTATTTATGACAAATGTGTAAGTAGTTTATATTAAATAAGGTTAATATCAAGTCTTAAGATATAATGGCTGCTTTGAGATAGATAGGTGTAAAAGGCAGCCAACATATCTAATTATTACTACTCTCATATCTTGCCCATATATATAGGTAAAATATAAAATAATAATAGAAATAATATAAAATATGCTATTGTCTTTAGAATGAATATAAAATTATTTGTTTGTGCAGCATATCCTGGCTTTGAACATGGGGCTAGAAAATTGGGTCTTCTGAAACATGATTTTAATGTAGCTCTAGTTAATCAAATTCAAAATAAAACTATAATTTTTAAACTTGAGCATTAATCTGTTGCTTACTCATGCGTAAAGTAATATGTTTTAGTCCTTTCTGCAGTAATAGAAACTATTGCACCTATTGTAGAATTTATCTCCTATTTTGTGTTTTGAAATTACAGGTGGTTGGATTTGGTGTACATGAAGGGGATGCAGAAGTTCCATCACTTTCAAATATGCACAGCCCTTCAAGCAATGAAATACCTCAACTAACCTTCTTGGACCCTTCTTCTTTGACTGACATCACTTGCATTAAGAACATCAAAGTGTATACATCAGCTCTCAATGTTCTCCCATACCATAAGATATTAAAATAACTCATCTTGGGCTGCCATAATGTGTAGTACAAGTTAAATACTCTGGAGGTATGCTTCCCTTCTAAGACTCTAATCTACCAGGCTTTATGGAAAATAGTTGACTACTCACAAACTAATGTACATATTTCAAGCGTGTCTTTAAACCAGCAAAGCATACATAAGAAAGAGCCTTTTTTGGTGAAAATATATATTACAATGGATGTATAGAAATATAGACTTGTTCATAAAAGTAAATGGGTCCCCTATTGGCAATTATTATTCTGGGTTCTTTTTGCCTGGAATGCTGCTGCTTCTTCCATAACAGCTGTGGGTAAAAAAAGACTAAAGACTCTCTCAGAAGTAAAATATTACCTGCTATCCAGAAAATGCTATTAGATTACTTAAAACTGAATGTGCCTATATTGCAACAATTTAGAGAAAAAATATTTCTGGCTTCAAACGAAAAAATATTAAGAATATACCTAGGAATCATCTTCATCAGATAGTTCAAGATGAGTGCTCTTAAAATAACGTGTGCAATAAATTATTGAAATCTTAATTTCTTGTTTTTTTGTGAGATTGTTAAGGTAAAAATATTTGAGGACTATGTTAAATTAGTTCTTTTGAAGGTGAGTTTACCCCTTAAAAAAGAAAAAGAAAAGAGATTGGGATTAGGGTTTTTGTAATCCTACTAAAGCAAAACCGGGCAAATAGTTGGATGTACCATTGAACCTCAAATTCATTCATTAAATGCATATTTTAAGGCAGAAATCACTTATCTACATTGGTTGCATGGAATATGGCATATAAGTGGTACTACTAGTAGTCGTGATTTTAAGTTTCAAGAATTTAAAAAGTGGAAATAGGACGAACACGAGCTGTTCCTCCTGTACTGCAGTCTTAGTCCTTTGCTTTTGGAACAAGGGGGGAAGAGGGAGAAAAAATGGTAAATTGGGACATATTTATCGATTCTACAGATCCAATTATACAGTTGTAATAGAATAATATTAAATATTCTGGGATGTTACATATAAATTATGTACTAGTATATAACTTTCCCAGTTAAACAAACTCAAATGTTAGACAATTTCCCTCTTGACAGGCTTGTGGCCCACGCTCTTAATCTACAGGAGAAGCGAAGCAACATGTGGTTCTCCAACTGTTTAAATAATGCAACTCCAGCTATCACTGGCACTAGGCTTGGGTACGCATGAAGTTTGGAAGCTGGAGTTCAGTAACAGTTAGAAGGCCAAATTACAAACTGGAATTTTTCTGGGGTTTTTTAAGTAAAACTGATCACCTATGCCTGGTTCTAATCAAAATAACGCAAGGATTAAGGCAGCCTTAATACAGAGTGTGAAAATTGTCCATCAATTGTTTTTATCTGAATTCTCTAGAAAACACACATAACAGGAAAGAGCTTTTCACTATTTAATCAGAAGGCTCCTAAAATAGAATGGGCATTTTAATTGAAGGATATTTTTTTAATTTTTAAACTTTTAGCTAAACTGTGTTATCATGGGACCGAGGAAAAGAAGAACAAACCAATAAAGTCAGACCGTGGAGCTTAAAGCTATTACCAGCATCTGAATAAAATAGCGCAGACCTCAGTGTGATCACTTGTTGGTGTCTGGACACAAGTCCTTAAGATAAAACAGATGTGCAGTAAATAGTAGCAACAGGTCATTTAAGTCTTCATTCTGTGTTATTCAGGATACAAATCAGTATATGATATGGGCAACTGAATTTTCCAAATTAATATCTGCTGAATAGGATTGACTTGTCCTGAACATCTTTATAGCAACGTGTTTTAGATTGCAAATGATTTCCTCTAAAATAAAACAATGCATATTTTTGAAAATCCATTTTATGAAGCATTATAGATGCATCTGCAAGAATCAAATGTTAATCTATAATTACATTTCTGTTTTTAAAAATTTCAAAGAGTTTTTTGGGGAAACAAATGCCAATTTTTTTACTACCATTATTATTTGTTAAATGCGATCTTGAGTTTTCTAAACCGGCAAAAGAAGTCCTCGTATTTACATAGAAATGAACAAGTTCTAAATAAGTGACGCCATGTGAATGTATGGTGTAAATGCCAGAATCCTATGTATGAGGCACATGCCTCTTTGCACCTTTTACAGCAATGCTTAATATGTATGCCTAGTTTGAGCCTTGGTTTTATTCTCCTAGAAGCATAGGAGATCAGACAGGAAAGGCTAATATAAATTACTGCTACACAGTCAGGGCTCTTCCTGTTTTAATTTCACTGCATGAGAAAGTCCAGTATCCCTGAGATAGGAACTGTAACTGAAGGAGACAGGCTCTCCAAAAGAAGAGTCCTTTGAACATTACAATTAATGCCACTAGGCATTAATTGGCTTGAACTTCACAGGCCTGGCCTGCTTAATATTTACTGGCAGCAAGTCTCTTGAGTAGTGGCTCATCATAAACCCAGTATTCTCCATCTTCATGGAACAGCTGTAAAAGAAAAGTACTTATTAACAATTTCATAGGAGCAAAAGGATTTAACACAGGAAAAGTTTTCTGAATGTAAACTTACCCTTGTTTCCCATGGAATCTCTTTCTCTTTCCTGGCTTTGGCCTCAGCTCTTTGTCTTTCCTCGAGCCTATGCTTAGCGTCAGTGGCTGCATCAATGTCTCTGATCTTTAAATTATAGGTTACATCTTTCCATAGGCTTAAAAAAAAAGAGAAAAATATTCAAGTTGCAAAAAAAACCCCATAATTTAATAATCTAGAAAGACATGTTTGGAAAGAATGAAACCGTCACGTTTGTTCCCAAATTCTACATGAGATTAAGCAGTGGTGAAATCCACTTACCTTTGCTACTGGTTCGGGTGTGCTCCCGGGTGGGAGGGCGTGTGCGTTATGCGTGCATGTGCCTCTTCTGCAGATTCACAGAACCTTCTGTGCATGCTCAGATGGTTAAAAAAATGGGACGTAATGACGTCCCGGCAGGTGGGCGGAGTCTCCCACTGCCAGCACTATGGGTTCGGCGAGCCAGGTAGAACTAGATTTCACAGCTGGGATTAAGCCTAATCAAATTGATTTGAAACTATAAAATGTTACACTTGGTCCACTACTGTGGTTAGATCATTCTTGATCTGAATGAGGTTTGTCACTACCATAGATATCCCTGGGTCCAATGAGAATGGTGTGAAGTTGGGTTATGGAACCTGATGGATTTCTAAAAACACCTGGTGGATGTCCTAATAATTTGTCAGGCAGTTTCATCAAATATCTGCTTGAACTCTAAAACAGGTGACCAGAAAGTGTGATGAGATGGTCACCCTGAGTGACCACTCTGCTCACCAATCTAAATTGCTCTCTATTTCACTGAGGAGACCCAGAAGATGAGGTGGCAGAAAAAAACCTGGAATGTCAATAGAGGAAGCCTAGAAATGAACTTGACATAGGGTTCATGTTTGAGCCTTATATATACAACAGGGGTGGCAAAGAATTCCTAATCTTCCACCCTTATTGCAACAGTGGAGTGTGCCTTGGTGGTCATATTTAGGGTGATTTACAGGTTTGGGGGATTTGAGATTCAAAAAGAGCTTCCTGAGACCACTGTGAGATGTTTATGAAACACTTTGCTGATAAAATCGTTCAAATTCACCCAGGTCCTGATTCTGTATAGTCTGAGAGGAAAGATAATACCTTGTAAAGTAATCTGTGATTTTTCTTGGCTTATCAGTTCTGCGAAAGTGGAATTGGGTGATCTGTACTGTATGAGCTCTTCTACCTGTGTATTAAGTTTTATAAGATGGAAGGTAAGGGTGTATAGGTAGTCTTTGACTTACAACCACAACTGGGGCCAGAATTTATGTTGCTAAGCAAGGCAGTTGTTAAGTGAGTTGCGCATGATTTCACTTCTTTGCCATGTTGGTTAAGTGGTCAAATCCAGCTGCTTAGTTGGAAGCCGGCTGGGAAGGGCACAATGGTGATCACATGACCTCAGGATACTGTAACTGTTGTAAATACATACCAGTTACCAAGCACCCAAATTTTGTCTTGTGACCATGGGGATGCTGCAACAGTCATAATCACAAGGACCAGTCAACTCACTTTTTTCGATGCCATTATAATTTTCAACAATGGTTAAATAAATGGTTGTAAGTTGTGGAATATTTGTAATACATTATTCAGAATGTGGGTCACGTTAAAAGAGGTAGAAAGGTAAATTTACATAAATTACATAATTTTTGCCCAAACTGTACTGATATAATTGAACAAAACATTTCAATTTTCTTTAAGTTTTCACATATGCATTTGAACTGCTGATAATCCACTTGAAATAGGCAGCATACAAAATACTATAACAAATTATCTTATCCTACGTTCATTAGCATTACTTATATTTAGTTCAAGTGAATTACTACTTGAATTTGAGAATATTTTTTGAAGCTGTTATTGTAGCAAACCAAGAAAAGTATATTAACACTGACCAGCGGGATTCATACTCTTCTTGATCTTCTAGTTTTCTTACTTTCTTCTTAATGATAGGCATTTTCTTGGTATCTATAAAGACTACATTCTCCTAAAGAAAGAAAATCTCTGTTAGGTTTTTACATTATTCAACTTAAACCCGTTTTTCATTAGGACATTTATCAGTATTTCTCTTATCTATATTTATTTATATATAAACAGAACAGAATGTAATCCAATATCTGCTCTCCAATAATGCAACTGATTTCATTAAAATTATGTTAACCATAAAGCATATCTATCAGTTATCTATATCTTGAAAATGGCTTAATTTTGCATTCCCTTATATTGCTAGTCCTTGGATAACAGTCCTCGTTCAGTGACTGTTTAAAGTTGCATTGCACTGAACAAGTGGTACAAGCGGTCCTTGAAGTTCTGGCTGTCCCACCACCCCTGTGGTCACAATTGTGATCCAGGCACTTGGCAATCCAGGCACTTGGGCTTAACACCAGTTGCAGCATTCCACAGTCACGACTGCCATTTGCAATCTTCCCTGCCAGCTTCCCACAAGCAAAAACAATGGGGACAACTCACACTCTTGCAGCTTTTCCCCCCAAGGAGCTTGGCTATGAAAGCATTTCATATTCCATAATGCTTGTGCATATCTGCAGCAGCTACCTGTGACATGACATATCTTCATTCACACCAACCACTCCCAGCACTGCTGCAGCTATTCCCCCTCCCCAAGCTTGCTTGCAAGCCACATGCGGCTTCCAACTGGCTTCCCCATTGACTCTGCTTGTTGGAACCCAGGAGATCTTTGATGCTCATTTAATGACAGCATCAGGGATTACCATCGCTAAGCAATGTAGTCACATGACATTACACTTTATGGCCTTACTGCCTAATGATGGAAATTCTGGTCCTAATTACTCTCATAAAGCAATGACTACCTGTATAGTTTTTGGACCAGAATGATTAATTGGTATATTAAATTAATGACATCCCTGGAATGAATCAAACTTTTTCATATGGAATACAAAAGAGAAAATGCAACAAAACATTTTAATCTATGAATTCACCAAAGATTCAAAAATGAAGATACTTTACCCCTGTTGCATATTTTGCATACATGATACCGTTCCATTCTCCTTCAATTGAGCAGATGGATTTTTTATCATTAGGTGAACTAAAAAAACAGAAGGATTAAAATCAGGGGCCACTCCCTTGTCAATTTAGTTCAATGCTTAGCTCAGCATGGCACATCAGAACTTCTTCAAGTCAAGCTTGACTCCTATTGATATCACTGACAATAACCCTATAATTTTCTGGATGTTTCCAACATCCCTGTCTATCCTACAGTAGTAGTACTGCCCAATATTCTCTCATTCCAATATTAACCACCCCAGCCCTACTAAAGGTCCAAACCTAGAAACGTTCAGAAAAGGTTTCGTTAGGTGTTGCTACCTGCTGAGGAGATCTGTCAAAATCCTTAAAACTGCTTTTCCTAAACTGGTCCCCTGCAGTTGACTGAATATAATTATTATTTCCAGCTAATATGGCTGTACTGTACGGTACAATAAAGTAAAATCATGAAACTGTCTCACTTACTTTGGCCATGTCATGTGGGGGAATTCACTGGAGAAAGTAATTATGTTTGGAAGAGTTAGCAGTAAAAGGAAATGAGGTCCTAAAAGAACACAGTGGCTGGACACTGTCAAAGCTGATACAAGCCAGCGCATACAAAAACTGAAGAAATAGTGCACGATCGAAAGCTGTAGAGAGACTGCCCACAGAATCATCAAGGGTCGGAATTGATTGAAAGGATAACATCATCATCATTATGGCTGTACTAACACATTTTGAGGGCACCAGATTATGGAATATTAAAAGTAGTCTCCAGCAGTTCTATTATATTTTCTATATCAGAACTTTGAAATGAGTGTGATTTTTAAAATCCATCCATTTATATGTATATATATATATATACTTACAATATTTCTGCTGTTACTTTGTGCTTCTTCCCCCCATAGAAAGGTTTTGTGTGGAATATTATGTTAGCATTATAGCCTGTTTTAGAACAGCTAATGTTGCACTCTCCTCCCAGCTCTATCCATGGCACTGTGAGAATAGATCTGTCAAAAAAACCAATTCAGATTTTTCAACAGCTAGGAAGACAAACAATTTATCACTTATAAAATCACTGAAAACTAGAATTACTTGCCTTGCATAGCCATTGGGGAACGTTAAAATGTAATGTTCATCATAATCTAAGCATGATACACACCCTGTAAAAAACAACAGTATGGGATCATACAATTTTTTTTTATAGAGAGAAAGAAAAACAACAAAGATTAAAATAAAGTGAACAAAAATAACCTGTCAGGTTATGTTTCTGCAGACCAGTCATCCCCAACCCTTTTACCAAAAGCAGAATGGCTATATTTAGCTCTGAAAAGAGATGTTTTTATTTTACTTGTACACAATCTAAGCCCCACACCCCCAAGCGAAAAATTTCAGCCTTGCCTTTTCCAATAATGACGATCTTATGCCCCCTACCCGCCCCAAAGGTCATTTTAAAAAAAGAGCAGCCATGGTTGCCATCACTGGACTAGAGAAATGACCAAACAAATTGCCACTTTGGAAATCCTAGTTGAAAGTGATTTTTAACAGCAAAACAATAGCGTAAGAATTAGAAAAAAGTTAACTTTTGATTTTATTGCTTTTCATATTTAAGTGAGGAACCATAGTATTTTTCTTCAAAATGAAATCCTTTAACTTAAATATCCCTGCTAAAATTACATGTGCAGAGCATTTCAATAAAGGCCAACAAAATCAGGTTAATAAAAATCAAGTTTGCGATAACTATCAATTATTTTTTTCAGTACTATCATCAAAGCTTGATGATTAAAAGTCTTTAGCTGAATTTTAAGCAAGCAGGGAATGAGCAATATGCTGGTACATACTACTTTGATGGCTCCCAGTGGCTTGTACTTGATTATAATAAGCAAGTCAAACTTTTTATTCTGAGAGAGAATACTAAAATGGACAGAACTGACCACAGACAACTAACTGCATCTGTTAGCAGTCAATGATAATGAGCAAAGCAATGTGAATTCTGGTTTATCCTTTTATAGGAACCACTGCAAGAGAATACTGAACTATTTGCTCTTGGTTAATGTCAGATAAGCAGTGTCAGTAGTTCTCATTGCTCATTAAGATAAGAATCAACCATGACAATCTAATATGTGACAACAACTTATAGGTCTCCAGATGCTACTGGACTGCAACTCCCATCACTCTCATCACTGTGTCAAGATTGGCTAGAGTTGATTAAGTTTATCTGTAATGATAAAACCAGATATAGCCTGTTCCTGGGTTGGATTACACAACCCACATTTTCTTGCATTAGCACAGAAAGACAGAAAATAGCAACAAGTTACAACCTATGCAAGTCACAAAAATTCCTCTACTAAACACCAAAAAGCTCAGAATTAGTAGCTTAAAAGTATTGTTACCAGCAGTCAGAGGCTATCTCTATTAAAAAAAAAAGAAATACACATGTTTTGTCAAAAATACTTTATAGAATTAAAACTCAGGATTAAGTAAAATTCCGATACGATAGACATACCCTGGCCTATATTATGAACACCAATAGACATTCCCAAGAACTTTGATTTGGTCCAGATGTGAGCATTGAACTGAATTTTCTGCCTGGAACATTCTGCATAAAATGCTGAAACTTAAAAGGACAAATAAATATGGTAAACTATAGTGCTGGAAATAAGCACAAAACACATATTTGCTTTCCCAGTAAGAAATCTGGAGAAAAAATGGCTGAAGTTTCAAAATGCAAACAACAACAATAGTTTTTAAAATAATTTACAAGCAAAATAACTTACTTGGAGGGTGGTGAGAAACTTGTTCTGCTACAAATGTCACATTATTTGGTGAAACCCATGGAACAGGTCCATCTGCAATTGTCTCCTGCAAAACAGATTCCAAACTATGCATGATAACAGATTTCTTTTTGTACACATAAGATATTTACAAATATTCTAGATCTGAAGTTACATTAAACAATAGAAAAAATAAATTTATGTCAGTAACCAAGTTCCTAAAAACCCTTAAAGAAGAACTGAAAGGAGGCTTGGGTTAATGTAATAGCTGTCCTTCAAAGTAGAAATGCTACATTAGTATGATTTTTGAAAATAAATATAAAAAACAACACTTCAGTGTGCTTTAATATAGACAATATATATTTTGCATGTTTAAAATTACATGTAAAATGAAGATTTTAAGCACTTAAGATTTTAAAATTATTGTCTCCTCTGTCCTAATGTGAGAACAGTGAGATCACAGAATATTTATTAGGAAAATAGTAATTAAATAACTGGAATAGAGCAATATTGACATATTGTATAATATTGTTGTTGTTGTTAGTTGCAGAGTCATGTCCGACCCATCGCGACCCCATGGACAATGTTCCTCCAGACCTTCCTGTCCTCTACCATCCCCTGGAGACCACTTAAGATCATGCCGACTGCTTCAGTGACTCCATCCAGCCACCTCATTCTCTGCCGTCCCCTTCGTCTTTTGCCCTCAATCGTTCCCAGCATTGGGCTCTTCTCCAGTGAGTCCTTCCTTCTCATTAGGTGGGCAAAGTATTTGAATTTCATCTTCAGGATCTGGCCTTCTAAAGAGCAGTGCAGGTTGATCTCTACGACTGATTGGTTTGATCACCTTGCAGTCCAAGGGACTCGCAGGAGTCTTCTCCAGCACCATAGTTCAGAGGCCTCAAATATATATAATACATGTATGTAACATACATTTTAATATGTATAATATTTAAAAAACCTAATTCGTAAATTATGCTATCTTTAGAGTTCGAACATCTAAATGTATAAGGAATCTTCTTTATTCGAAAATACTGAATTTATGCAGTATTCTTATAATCTCTTCAGGAAATTAATAAAATAGATTTACTGTTTTTTAAAAAGTAAACAGATTATCCTCAATTTACGTCCACAATTGAGCCCAAAATTTCTGTTGTTAAGTGGGACAGTTATTAAGTGGATTTTGCCCCATTTTATGACCTTTCTTGCCACAGTTGTTAAATGAATAACTGCAGTTGTTAAATTAGTAACATGATTGTTAAATGAATCTGGCTTCACCATTGACTTTGCTTGTCAGAAAGTTGCAAAAGGTGATCACGTGACCCTGGGACACTGCAACCATCATAAATTTGAACCAGCTATCAATCCAAATTTTGATCATATGACCATGGGGATGCTGCAATACTTGTAAGTGTGGAAAATGGTCATAAGTCACTTTTTTCAGTGCTGTTGTAACTTTGAATTGTCACTAAACAAATAGTTGTAAGTTGAGGACTACCTGTAGTTCAAAAATGAGAAAGTCTACCACTTTCATTTTATGTAGACAGTACAAAATAAAATAAAATAGTAATAAAATTTAATAGTAGGAAAAGCTCCTGTTGGGGGTTAGTTTTCTTTCTAATTCTTCATCCTTCTAGTTTTCTATTATTCTTCCCTTGACACCACATTTCAAAGTTGAGTTTGCTGTTAGTAAAATATGATGAAAAAATATATATATATATTTGAGGTCCGATGATCAGCATAAGATGTACAGAAGTTTGTGAAGTTCTAATAAAATACTGACCCCAGTAGAAAAATATTTGCAAATTCATATCCAGACTATATTTTACATTATCCCGACAGTGAAGAATGGGCATTCTTCACTGTGAGTACATACAAACATTATATGGAAAATGTAATCTTCAATAAGACTACAATGGACTACAAATATACTACATCAAGTACTACTTGGAAAGTTACTGACAGTCTCCATTACCCTTTATGAGGAAAAGCCAGATATAGAAAATACTCAGGGTAAGGGAAATGAAAAGAATTCCAAGAGTCAATTTTAGAATTATGCTATTTTATTTTATTCAACATGTATCTCTACTCAAACCACTAACCATAAACTGATCACTATGCTTCAGCCTAAATGATTTCATTAACATGATAAAGTTTGAGGGTTGGGCAACTCCAAACATTACTATGAACTCCTTGAAGAAAAAGTTGAATGTAAACTCAATAATCAGTAATACAGATAATGGCTCTGAAAAAAATATGAGCAGAAGACAAATGGCATAAAACACATAATGGTTTGATGTTATACCTACAAATTCACATTTAAAGTTGAATGGCTTATTTACCCGGAATTTTTCTTACTTCAAATATAATCCAAATTAGGGAATTATTCAGAAGTGACTGGAAAAAAAGGTGCATTTAGTGTAGGAACTGTATTTACAAAATACAATTCACAGGATACATTCTATAACAATGTATCATTTCATTGCCAAGGGGTTTCTCTCACCATGGCTATAAGCTACCTTTTGCGATTTATTTTCTGGCAGTATGTTGTTCAAATATGATACAAAGACTTTTACTTTCCATGGCTTCTGGCTACAAGTGTCATGCAGACATATAGCTATTTTACTAACCGTATTTTCTTCTTGTTCAGCACTTGGCAGTACCCAATGGCAACGGAAGGTTTCTCCCAAGATGGGATTGTAAGGTTTTTTTGCAACAGATCCTTTCCTTCCTGCATGGAAAGCTGAGAGGTACCATTTTACCACTTGAATCATACGATCTTTTGGATCTTTGTAGTCACTAATGCTAAAGAAAACAGAAAAAAATGCTCTTACTTTGAAACTAAATATAAATATTTCCTCAAGATTTTTAATTCCCAATGGAAAAATGTTTCTATAGTTGCCAGAAAGGCAAACTGCTTTATAGTATATATTTATACAATATATATATGTATTTATATAAAAATGTAGCCAATGAAATAGATATGACTAAGTTTGTATACAGCACAAAGTATTATTAAACCTGCATGTGGTAATAAGGTAGAAAACTAATATACGATCAAAAATTCAATACCTCACAAATAAATCAGGATGCGCAAAGAAATCTGCATACATTTCTAAGAGTGACCTTCTTTCCAGAATAAAAGTTGGAAGAACCACCTGAGGAAAGAGAAAATTTAGCAAATTTAAATTTCAAAATCAGATTAATTTCAATGAAGGTTATGCTTTAAGTTTCAAGGCACATTACTAGGTATGACTGCCTTATAGATATCCTGTGTTTAATTAGCATTTACTCAAACCAAATAAAATACTTCATTTATGGTATCAAACCAATAAAACGCAATTTAAAATACAGAAAAACCAATTATGAACTGATTTCATAATTGTCAGTTCTACCTAGGTGTTCATAAACTTTTATTTCATATAAAAGTTTATATTCATATGCCTCATATTTTAACATTTTTCTGAGTATTAGTTTCCAAGAATTCAAAGAATTTTCACCTTTGTTAGGTCCATTCCTAACCTAACTTGTGATAAAAGGTGCATGATAACACTTTTGTGTTCTTCCACTGACTCCCCTTCAACATCATCATCTCTGTCATCAAGAGGATCAAAAAGATCTGAAAAAAATAAATGTATCCCTGTAATTTCTTGGCCACATTTTAAAAACACAAGAAGAAAATAAACTATCTTTAAATTATTTTAAAAATATACAGAATATAAGCATGCTGGAACTGGTACTGAAGTTATTAAGAACCTAAATAGTTTGTGTATTTCTCTTACCAGCATCATTTGTCCCATTAGACACTGAAGAGTTGAGGGACTCTGCTGTATCTGGGCGTTTCATGCTACTCCCAGTGTTGCTACGTGTTAGAATTGTTCCAGATCCTGAGGGGCTATAAAAAAATACAAAATTCTTATAGCTGAATATAGAACATATTTGAGATAATTTGAAATGTAATCAAATTTGAAAGAACTTTCATACTACTGTATGTATATACCTTGAAAAAAGGTTAAATATATGCCAACTTAAATATGTAAATATACTATTTAGGGAACAGAACAGAGACAAAAGAAAAACAGTTTACATTTGTATAGCAAATTTGAACAATGACACAATTTGTATCCAAAAAATTAAGAAGCCTTCTTATAAAAGACTATCCCACTACATCTGTAGACATACTAGATTATTTAGAACTGGGAATACCCTAAGATACATCAGCTCATGGATAAAAAGCCAATCTTGAAAATGCAAACAAAGATGCTTCCCAGGTGTTAATTGCTACAATAATATTACTTCACAGTATGAATGTTGCATAAGCAAGGGACAATTTCAGAGCCAAAATTGTTTACGTGTACATATAGAGACTGTACATAAGTTAGCTATCCATAATACATTATGGAAAAGATTCAAGGACTGATATACAGTATGTGTAATTTTGCAAATTCTTAGGAGGAAATAATTGTCTGCATACTTTTTTATCACTTACTCCAAACATCTCTTTGGGGATGAACTAGTCTGATAGAATTCATCAGCATCATAAAATTCATCTTCACTGCTAGAATAAGAAAAGTCTGGAACTGTATTTGGAGAAAGATTGACGTGGCTTGGAGAAGTTAAACTGCTGCTGGGTGCTGACTGTCCACTTCCTGTAAAGATTATGCATGCAAATAAATTCCCAAGTGTTTGTGATATTTAATACATTATTTTTTACTGTGACTCAAATTAAGCTAATGTACTGAATTTAAGTTTGATCATCAAAATAGAATAATGAAAATAAATAAAAATCAGGGAGCTGCAAAGACTGCTTAATAGATAAACAAATGTAATTTTTCACCTATTAAGAATATATTTTGAGCATGTTAACAGTACAAATCAAATATACTAGTATACAGTTGATGCAAATATTTAAACAAGTAAAGCAAGACAAACAATACAGAGGTACAGCAATTAATATCTCTCCTTTACAGACCCACTTATTTAAAAATAATGGATAGAAAGCTAACGTATTTATTCCTATAAATGCTTCTGGATCCAATAAACAGTATAAAAGAACACAAAATAAACGGTGTGGAAAGGAATATTCCAAAATGCTAAAAGTAATAGCAGATAAGAGTTCTAAACATTTGCCTTGCTAAGCAATTTTTACTATGCTACAAGAAGTATGCGGTTCACTTTAAAAATTAAGCTGCTCTCATCTGTAACAATTTGGAGTAGCTGATAGAATCATATTATGTTAGCATGTAGTTCAGAATTGTATCCAGTCATTACTGAGATAAATTCAAAGTACTGCTATTAATTATTTAAATTGTACGTAACTCAGATGCAAACTTCATATATTTCCATTATAATTGTCCACACCATAAAAGGATCCTCAATGTTCTTCCTCTAAACCCTTACACTAAATTAGATGAGGTGGGTAGTTATTAGATAGATAGCTATTTATTTATTTTATATCCTGCCACAATCAAACAACTTTCACTTCAAGCAGTAGTATTGTAAGTATGGTATTCCATACTCCAAAGAGAACAGAGGATATTTTAAGCAAGGCAGGATCATCATTCTTTGCTATGAATAACTGTATCTAAAGGAATTGGTAAAGAACATGCTTCATTAGCAAAGCTATTCTTGCACTCTTCATAAACAAAGCTCCTTTGAAGATAAAGTTCCATATTTAATAAGACAGAGAAGATTCTTGGGGTGTACCTGTACTATTCGGTGTTGGAGTCTGATGATTTCCAAGTAATGCTACCACAGGTCCAACAGGCAGGGATGATGGTCGTTGTTCTGATTTGCAAAGTTGAGCTGGTTCTGAAAACATTAAACAAATCACTTCACTTTTTTATTTTTACTTCTACTCACTCTCCTTGAGATTTTAGTCCCTTTAATTCACCTCCATTCCCTTTTTATTTTTCTCAAAATAACTCTGCATTTTAGCCAACAAAGGAGAATATTTGTAATTCAGGGTTGAAAAGATGGGTCTTTGGTGCTGTCTGAGCTTGATTGTTTTCTTGAAGATGTTTCATTACTCAAACTAGGTAACACCATCAGTGATAGTAAGAAATGAGGTTTGCTCTCAGTTTATATTCTAGTGGCTTGCCCTCTCAGTGTTGGTGAAGGTGGTCTTTCAGGTTCTTTGGTTGGGCTGTTTAGTGTTGGCCTGTTTGGTAGTTCTCTGATTGAGAACCATCAATCAGGTAAACAATACCCCAATCAAGGAACTAAAGTCTTACTACAACATATTTCCTTCAAAATGGCAGGAGCAACTGGGGAAATTGGAAAAATATTGTCTACTCTACTATACTGCCTCCTCTATATGGATAGAACTTTTATGAACCACTTGAAAATGTGAACAATGGTAGGACATTCCAATTTTAATTTAAATGGATTAGCAATTCTATACGTCACAAATCATTTCCTTTCTGCATTCCGTGAAAATAAATGGAAGAGATGAAAATATTTTTAAAGCATTTAATAGGTATTAGCTTATATACAAGACAGGATTTTTTTAAAAAATACCATACCTGGAGGTAAGACAGTTTGCGTAGGCATTGTGCTATTCACTGAAGATTCCAAGAGACTAGGTGGATATATTGCATCAACAGGATTAATAGTGCTCTGTGATACAAAAAACAAGGTCAACTATTTTTGAGAACAATAAAATATGATTTGTGCAGGAAGTCAGTCCTGAGAGAGAAACAAAACTAAATGCTTTTATGACATTAGTAGTCTATAAAAATAACGATTACAATCCATTAAAGTTAATTTAGTCGCTTTAGCATCATAAAGCCAAGGATTCCCGCTTTAAAGTTTAATTTGCTGATGTGATGGCAACACTAAAAAATTACAAGTCATTCAGAGAGAGAGTTTTATTATTTTGTTTATGCAACCCAACAATATTATCAATCAAGATGCTGAATTTGTCAAGCATCTTTAAGAAAACTATAAACATATACCATCAGACTGAGTATTTCAGTCCGATTGTTGTTGTTAGTTGCAAAGTCGTGTCTGACCCATCGCGACCCCATGGACAACATTCCTCCAGGCTTTTCTGTCCTCTACCATCCTCTGGAGTCCATTTAAGCTCACACCTACTGCTTCAGTGTCTCCATCCAGCCACCTCATTCTCTGCTGTCCCATTCTTCTTTTGCCCTCAATCTTTCCCAGCATTAGGCTCTTCTCCAGTGAGTCCTTCCTTCTCATTAGGTGGCCAAAATATTTGAATTTCATCTTCAGGACCTGGCCTTCTAAAGAGCAGAAGGGTTGATCTCCTCTAGGACTGACCAGTTTGATCGCCTTGCAGTTCAAGGGACTCGCAGGAGCATTCTCCAGCACCATAATTCAAAGGCCTCAATTCTTTGGCACTCAGCCTTTATGATCCAACTTTCACAGCCATAGATTGCAACTGTGAAAACCATAGCCTTGACTATACGCACTTTTGTTGGCAGGGTGATGTTTCTGCTTTTTAGTATGCTGTCTAGATTTGCCATAGCTTTCCTCCCCAGGAGCGTCTTTTAATTTCTTGGCTGCAGTCCCCATCTGCGGTGGTCTTGGAGCCCAGGAAAATAAAATCTGTCACTACCTCCATTTCTTCCCCATCTATTTGCCAGGAACTGAGAGGGCCGGATGCCATGATCTTAGTTTTCTTAATGCTGAGTTTCAAGCCAACTTTTGCACTCTCCTTCTTCAACAGCATCAAGAGGCTCTTTAGTTCCTCTTCACTTTCTGCCATTAAAATGGTATCATTTGCATATCTGAGGTTGTTGATATTTCTCCCGGCAATCTTAATTCCAACTTTTGATTCATCTAGCCCTTCCTTTCTCATGATGTGCTCTCCATATAAACTAAATAGGCAGGGAGACAATATACAGCCTTGCCGGACTCCTTTCCCAATTTTGAACCAATTAGTGGTTCCGTGACCAGTTCTTACTGTTGCTTCTTGACCCGCATATAGGTTTCTCAAGAGACAAATAAGATGGTCTGGTACTCCCATCTCTTTAAGAACTTGCCACAATTTGTTGTGATCCACACAATCAAAGGCTTTAGCATAGTCAATGAAGCAGATGTTTTTTCTGGAACTCCCTAGTTTTCTCCATGATCCAGCGTATGTTGGCAATTTGATCTCTAGTTCCCCTGCCTCTTCGAAATCCTGCCTGTACTTCTGGTAGTTCTCGATCCACATACTGCTGGAGCCTAGCTTGTAGGATTTTAAGCATAATCTTACTAGCATGTGAAATGAGTGCAATGGTGCAATAGTTTGAACATTCTTTGGCATTGCCTTTGGAATTGGAATGTAAACTGACTTTTTCCAATCCTGTGGCCACTGTTGTTTTCCAAACTTGCTGAAAAATTGAGTGTAGCACTTTTACTGCATCGTCTTTTAAGATTTTGAATAGCTCAGCTGGAATATTGTCACCTCCATTAGCTTTGTTGTTGCTCAGATTTCCTAATCAGTCTGATTATGAAAGCTCATGTAGATGAAATGGAAAAAAAGGTGGTTGATCTTGAATCTGTGGTGAAACATAACTCTTCACCACTCTCCTTTTTTTAACTTTTTTATTGAAATTATCAGATGAAATGATTTTTTAAAGCTTCCTCATGGCCAAATCTTGATGCAGGAACGAAACCTTTTTATTAAAATCAGGTAATGAACATATGATGTCAAGTTCTGATGTTCTAAAGAAAAAAAAGTCAGCAAAGTTTCCACCTAGTTAAGTAACTACTATATGACTACACTAGTACACAGGATATTCCATATGTGTCTTCTATCACATATCTAACATTCAATTGGGTGACTAGACTGAAAGGGAAAGAAAACTATGAGACCAAGGTTATTTTGTGTAGAAATTATCTTATATCACGTTGCTAATATTGGGGAAAGGGAACTTATTACTCTCCAGCAATTAAGTACAATTCCCACCATTTATCACAATTGTGGACTGCCAAAAGTTGTACAAGACGTACTCGACCTACAATAGTTTGTTTAGTGATTGTTCAAAGATACAATGGCACTGAAACAAGTGACTTATGACTATTTTTCACTCTTACGACAGCTGCAGCATCCCCATGGTCACATGTTCAAAATTCAGACACTGGGCAACTGACTCATATTTATGATGGTTGCAGTGTCCCAAAGTCATGTGATCTCCGTTTGAGACCTTCTGACAAGTAAAGTCAATGGGTAAGGCAGATTCCCTTAACAATCATGTTATTAAGTTAACTGCAGTCATTCACTTAACTACTGTAGTAAGAAAGGTCATAATGTCAGGCAAAATTCACTTCACAAATGTCTTGCATAGCAACAAAAAATTTGGGCTCAATTATGCTCGTAAGTCAAGGACGATTTGTACTTCAGAGCATTTGAAAGGCCACAGATTCCCCACATCAGCATTATATGAAATAGTACACAACTGCCATATCATCATTATGCAGTTGACTTTCCGTAACTCATGCAGGAATCAGTTCTCCTTCATTAGCACAATTCTGAATGTGCTGTTCCCAAGTTTACAAGCAATATAATTACCTCTAGTGTTTCAGAAACAACATAATCTATATTTGCAATTTGCAGAACGTACTATCAGGAAAGTATTAAGTTATATTCAGAGCAAATAGAAAAATAACAATTTAAACATTTAGGAAAATAACCATATCCAGTAGCATTTGCTTAGAAGGGAAGAAATCTGAGTATCAAAGCAAAAGAATAAACCAGAAAAATAACTCCGTTCATATAGAAATGGGGATATAGAGAATTGGTTTCCAGCAGTCAGCATCAACAATAAAAAATAAAGGAGAACACATGAAGGGAAAGTGCAGCCGTTCAAGAGAAGCAAAAGCAGAATGTATTTTCGTTGCCCAAATTATTAGCAAGAATGCTAGCTGTCCATAATAAAAATGAATTTTTCAGAGTGAATAGTCAATTAGATATAGTCAACTTGGTAAATTGGACACAATTCTTAAAATAAACAAGCTAAAGAAATTCCAGGTCCTAATTACTTAAAAAAATAACATAGAGTGGGAACAATTATAGTAACTGTTTATTCCCAGAAAAGGAATTTAAAATAGAACAGCTTTAATCTTCACAAAATGACAGAGTCAGGTAACAATTACAAACTGGAAAAGAAGAAATCAGTGATGGTCCATTATTTTCAGTGAATAGTTTGCTTTTGTTCTTTAAAAAAAGGCTGTATCTGAATCTAATCTGAAATATTTCAAGGACACTTATGAACTAGATATATAGTAGAATTTTGCATACAATTATTTTATTACTTCCAGGATGCTCATATGGTATTTTCTCTGTTCACTTCCTCCCTGTACTTAGATTAATACAAAACCAAATAATTTAAACTAAAAAGCATAGTATCAAAGTATCTAATATTAAGCAGCAAGCAGTTATCTCAGTATCTAAAATCAAATTACATCAGAAAAATAGGGATACCATTCGTACTACCAAGTACTAATTGCAGTTAAATTATGTGAATTATAAGAAGGGCCTTATCTATAAAATTAATGCTGTTCTCTTATTTTAAGACTAACATTTTCCTGCAATTTTTCTATCATGGAAGTAAATTGTAGTCTCCTTAACATCACAAGAGAAGTGAAAATTGCTTGTTTGTAGAAGATCAGCAGTAAGGACCAAGAACTGGAAGACTGTTCTGGGAATTTTCCAATCCATTCTGTAACCCTTTCCCCAATGAATCATTGTAATGCCAGTCATAAAACTAAAGTTGTAAAAGAGTTAATTTTTTCACACCAAACAGAAAAAAATCTAGAATTCAACAAAAATAGTATTATATTTTTAAAGTAAATTTTGATTAGCTTAAGTCACACCAAAATTCTTTTTTTCAAGCACCCAAATTTCATTAATCTTACCCACTTTATGTATTATGTTTACATTTGTACAGCAAAACATCTATATGATAGAGATTAGCACACATTACAGAAGAATTATGCCAACCATAAACTACTCGTTTCTGAAAGTATATTGTGTTTATGTTATCGAACTGATCCAAACATGCAACTTCTACATGCTACTTTTTTTTGGGACAATATTCAAACTCATATGTTTAAATTAATCCTACATCATGCATATTGGAAAATTAACCCACACAAGTTGAGTACAGATTTTTTTGTTTTTTGTTTTGCTAAAATGGCCGCCCGATGTGGTGGAGTGCAATTAAGATGGCCGCTGAGATGCAACAAAATGGCTGCCTTCGAGGATCGCACTAGTAATGGCGTCTAACGGCCAATCCAAAGTGTCCTCCTTAACTGCCACAATTAACCGCCCAATTACTTCTGCCGTAAGGGGCCGCCCGCCACTCAAGGGATAACCCTGAGACAATACCTGCGACGATCAATTGGGGATAGACTTGCCACAGCCTTCACGCCAACATTTCAGCAGAGCGCTGTTCAAAATTGCCAGTTTAAATGGCCACCGCCATTGTTGAAGCCCTGCAATGGCGGCCGCTGATGAGGCAACTTCACGGTTAGCCGCCCCAGCGAGAGGCAGATCCAGTGATCCTGGGCTGGAGGCTAAAGTAGCGGCTGGCGCTTAATTCGTAGGTGGCGAAGCGCTGGGAGCGCTAGCGCCAATCAGCTGTAGGGCGGGCGCGGCGGCATTTTCAGCCTTAGACTGAAGTGGCCAGCTCGCACAGCACAGAAGCTTGATAGTAGAAGATCGAAGAGTAGGTAGAAGCGAGGAGAATAACCCTGAGGTAGAGTCAGGGTGAGGAACTCAGTAAGAAACCGTCTGGTCAGATCACTGAGTCGAAAAAAACTGGAGGCGACGGAGGCACGGCCAAACAAATTTGACTCAGTGACTGGCCAGACCAACTGGATCCTCTCCGACTCCTGACCCACTCCGCAGCCTTCTGGGAGAACTTCAGTAGACTTTTTACAGTTGTCAGTCACAATAAACATATAGCTAAATATAGATGTTGAAAATTTGGATAATACATTTTTCTTCTGTCCATAAACAGTTGATCTAACCTGCCTGGCATTGGGATGCATTGTTCCAGACATGGGTTCAAGAAGATGAGGATTTTCCTAACATGATACAGGTTTATTCCTACCAAAAGATTCTCAGTTCTCAAAAGTTTCTGGTGGAGTTTCATTGTAGACATAGAACATGTACTGTACATGACACACAAATTATGTTTTTAAGCAAAAGGCTTCCATTCTGACAACAATCACAATTTCTGGCACACCATAAAATTAAGTTTTCTTCCCAATTTCTTCCCATTCATACTGGCAATTTTAATTTTGCCTTATTAATAGGAAAGAGAGATAATCTTAACATGAGAAGAAACAGTGGAATTTAGAGGTTTTAGAACACTGACAAGATACTGAAAATAAAACATTTATTTCAGGGAGAGAGAGAAAAAATAGAGAAAGGAAGGAAGAAAAGTGGAGGTTCAAGTCTCTGTGTTCACATGACTGTAGCTTTAATGCTCTGCAGAGATAAAAGAAAGTAATAGTTTACATTTAAACTTACTATAAGTCCATCTGCGTGCTTCTCCTCATTAGTCTGATCCTTAAGGAAAAACGTTAGAAATATTAACATAATAATTTGTCATCAATGTAATTAATGCTCTTTTTATAAGATTCATGTTTTTAAGAAATTACCATTACACTTTTTGAAAGGAAAACTTCATTATTAGAAACTTTGTTCATTATAAGTTGTTCATTATAAGAAATTCAGTTATTTTAGAAGTAGATAAAAAATTATTTCTAGCAAATGGATCTGCCATTTAAAAACCATACTAAGTTGCATCTGTAATACATGAATTGCTAAAAATAATGAAGATATACATTCATATAAATACTTAGAACTCCTACAAAAGGTTCTTATATCATGTCTTTTTGGATTCAGAAACAATATTCCTGAAAATCTTCACACAATAAATACTATATATAAGAAAAAATAATGGCATTTGAGGGAGTTCTGAGTAAAATGCCTCTACTATTCTTTATTCATTCATGCCTTCTGGTCTTTCCTTTTAAATGAAAACTCCTTTGAGTTGAACTTGATTCCTGCTGATTTCATTAAAGCCATTTTATATTTTTTCTGTATGGATGATTTTTTATTGCCTCAACTAACCTACAACCCTAAGATTTTCCTCATGATCTCCACACAAGTACTAATTGGATTCAGTTGGGTTATGGAATTAACTAAAGTTTTATCTGAAAAATAACACCCTCATTTGTTTTCTCTCATCATGTGAAAAAGAGAAAACCAGCAGAAAGAAAGAATATAGACCAATTATGACTGGAGCTTTGTTCCATCATAAGATATTTAAAAGAAAACAAAGAGTTTGCTCTGAGTTTGTTATCTATGACTACATAATGATGTTCACTGGCTTAGCAGTGCCACTATATACAAGATGCATTTTGCCACAAGTCCCCCTCCCTGCAAGTAGTAATTATAACTGATATACACTAATTCGATTTTAATCAAGTTCAAGAGCAAAGGATCATTCTTCACCAAATTTTTTAATTCCTCCTGGATTTAAGATTAATATCAACGACTTCACAGTTCAACCTTGAGCTATATACTGTATATTCTCATCTGTTAAATTACCTGTAGACCAGTGGATCAGAATATACAGTTTGAATGTTGAGTACATATGGACGTTTTCACAAAATGGCTGACAGGAGACCTTGGCTATTAATAAAATGATTGTGGCCTGTCAGAAACATTAACAGGAAATTGGTGAGACTGTCATGTTCTTTTACACTTGTGATCAATGTTTTCTTTTGAATAAGTAGAATACATCTAAATTTGAAGGATATGGGGAACCACTGTAGTTACAAATATATAGCAAATTATAATTAATCTATAGTTCCAAGTTAATCAGTACTTTATGATAGGCAGTCTATTTCCCTGTTATGAACTAAAATTATCTAAATTAGCTAAATTTACCAAAGAAAATGGATTACTGAAATTTTACCTAATCCCCTTGTATTGATTAGGGCATGAATTCTCCTCTTCTCTTCTTTATTAGAAACTTTACTTAGTAAATCTTTTCAGAAAATGAAGATATTGTCTTAAAATGAATTTTGGTGGGTTTGCTTTGGCTTGCTTTGCATTATCCCATAAAATCATCCTATAGTATATGATGTCTCTTGCTCACCAAATGGTAATAGATGATTTAACTAAATCTCTTCTGGAACACTTCCAGATTTGTTTCCCAGTTTACAATAAAGAAATACTTAACAAGAATACCAATGGCAATTCAAGTCCGTCAGCACTTCATGAAGAGCCAAGTTAAAATACTGTTGAGACTAAAATTACAACATAAAATTATGTTTCCATGTGTTTTAAGAATTCTCCATTGAGGGAAATCAATAGAATCTTCAGAAATAACTTCTAAGGCACAAATGGAAATATTTAATAGTAGGAGACAGCCTGTCAGCCTTCTAATGTTTTAGAGGGTTACAACTGGCACTTTGATTATACCATCCGTTGCTAAACGGGGCAGGGTTGATTTTTTTTCCAGGTCTTTTTCTTCAGTGATAGGGTTAGGGTGGAAATGGCAAGAAAAGGTTTCTTAGAGGCAAATTGCTTCTTTCTCATGTCAAATAATACCTAAGGAGATTGAAGTTGCCTTGTTCAATGTTGATAATTTTGCTCCCAAATTTCAGTATAGTTTGGGGATGTTTGGGTATAATTGCAGATTGCTATCCCTGCTCTAAATAATGTAACTAATGGCAGTATTTCATTTAATAATAGTTCCAACATATGCAATTACAAGAATAGAATATTGGAAACTGCTCATAACTGATAAATATAATTAGTAGCTTTAATGTGATGTTTTCACTTACAGTGACTACCGGGAGGCACCATGTTCTGATGGTCAGTATAAACCCCGTCATGTAAAAATTTGCATATGGAGCTTCAGAGAATATAACATCTGCAGCTCTCTGCACTAAGAATTTAAGGGAAAGTAGTCTGTATATACCATTTTGACTGCACATAGCCCCAATAGAATTGTTTCACACATAATCTTTAATTTATTACATAATAAAAACTTGTAATATTAGAGGTTCTGAATACATTCATTCCTTTTCAAAATGCAATATACTGATATATGGAACATCCTGTGTCATTTCTCTGGTATTTATGTAAAGGCATATGTTAAATTCTTATTACTCCTAAAATTTGACGGGAGTAAAAGAGCACAACAAGATTTCATAATCCCAGAAATTGAGGAGCAATCTTTACTTTTATTTCTTAATCCCAGTACGTGATGAGAAAATACTGTTGCAGTCATATAAATAATGCTAATTTGCTATAGACCTCCCATTTAAAGGCCTTAATTAAAGACAAAGTCATAGGCTCAAACAGCATGGTTTCCAGATTATTTTCGTTTTCAACCCCAATTTTTATTAATTGCCTTTCTTGAGGGGTTCCTACTCATCATAAACTGTCATAGTCACAAAGTAAGAATACAATTCAGAATCTGAAAATAAACTCTGCGTTAGAATTTTTTCTGACTTTGAAAACTGTCAAGTTTAGTTACCATACTAAAAGTACCATGTCTGGCTAAAATATAAATTTTCTATATTGGAAAAAAAAACCTAACAGCCTACATAGTTCATGATGTTTTGAGCTAAATTGCAATTATTGGTACAAATGAACTTTATCACAAATATTGTATTTGTGTCATAAAGCAGTGGTCACCAACTGGTGGTCCATGGACCACCGGTGATCTACGAGAAAATGTTGGTGGTCTGCAGAAAAATTATTTGCATTTTTTTATATTGCACTAAATCAGAGATCCTCAAACTATGGTCTCTAGGCTGGATACATGCAATGAACATTTGTGTTGCTGCAGAGTCTCTCCCTTTGGGGTCTTTTTGTGAGGGTTGGAGGAGGGGCAGAAATTCCAATTTGGGATCTGCTTCAGCCCCCTGGTATGGGGCTTTGGGTGAAGGCTGGAAGAAAGTGCCGCTGGTGGCAAGGAACTGGAGGGCCTTGTTCCAGTGGGACTGCATCATGGCTTGGAACTGGCTGACCATCTCAGCCTGCTGAGCCTTCAGGTGCTGGTACTTGGTCTTGCACTCCTGCAGGTCTTCCCTCTGCTTGTAAAGCCTATGCTTGTAGTCCTGAGTGCGATGCTTCTGCTGAACCTCCTTCTCAGTCAGATCAATTTGAACTGAGCCAGCTGTTTTGCCAACTTTTCCTTGTAGTGACTGCTTAGCTCCGGCAACTGCTTCCTGTTGGGGCCCTAAGGAGCCCGGGCCAGGAGAGGGGTGAGTAGAGGCCGGTGAGGCGCCCCTCGATGTGAGTGACATTGAGTTGGCCATGCCCACCCAGTAACATGACCACCTAGCCACACCTACCAAGCCGGTCATTAGGCAGATCATATTAGTGGATTTATGAATTTAGTGATCCCTGAGGTCCGAAAGCTTGTCATAAAGGATATTAACAGTTTATGATTTAGGAGCATATGACAAGCTTTATTCAAAGTTCTTTCCTAAGAATTCTTTAAAAAATATTAATAAACCTAATTTTAAAATAATGTTAATAACTAGAATACTTCATTTCAAACATTCTTAATAAAATAAATAGAATAGTTTAGTTATTGTTTATATTACTTCAGTACATAAAACTTCACATTTCAATAAAACAAATATCCTTTCATGTGTTTTATCAGCATTGTATATATGAAACAAAATAAGTCTTCAAAATATACATATAGACAAATTAATATTTTTCTACTTTGAACTAATAAGATGCTCTTGATTACTCTTATTTTCCAATATAATGAACTAAGCATAACTACCATTACTCTATCATATTTTAACTGTTCTCATAAAGAATATTTCCCAAATTTTAAAATATCAGTAATACTTTATCATTTTTTTTTTTGCAGTATTTTATTATTTCAAAAATGTTATTCATACTTATTTTAGCTTTGCAAACAATGCCCTTCCCTTACCAGCATATATTTTATCCTACCAGCAGACCAGAGCAAGCATCTCTTCTTCCTCATATCAATTTTTGATGTCAGAATTGTACCTAAAACAATTTTCTTAGAAGAATTGTTCAAATGTATTTTGGCCCAAGTGCACTGCTATCTAGCCATTTCTATGAAAATTCTCTTCTTTTGCAACTGCGGGTAGAAGGCATTAGGCTTGCACTCAACTCCAATACATGGTATCAGCTATTTGTTACTTGAAGGTTTGTCAAAATGTTCATTCTCAAATCATTTTTTAAATTGTTGTATTACATATTATTTGATTATATTGTATATGGTTATTCTTTTGGACTTTGACCCAAAATAATACATATACTGTATACATAAATGCATACATTAGCAAAACTACGATCCCCTGTTTATGTTAGATATTTTTAAGTTGCCCCACAAAACTAAATAAAGATTTTTCATATTCATATTCATATTTTCATATTTTCATATTTGACATTGTAGTAACTTCTATGCCAGAACTAATTATTAGGCTCATTAAGGATAGAAAAATATTTAAAATTTTATTTTACTAGTACATGCAAAATGAGTGAGGACTTTAATTAATTTTCACCCCCCCACCCGCCCCACAATCCCATTTTATCAGTTCTAGGTTCCAAGTTCCAAGAAGAAATGGTGAAATATTTCAAATCTATTATCAATACACTGAGAAACCAATAGTCAAGATGGACCCTCAAAAGCATCAAATTTTAAGATCACTCTTTCAAATTCATACAATTTATTTGTAACCCAGTTCAGGAAAAAATGATAAGACATTTGCTTCTTCCTATTTCAGCTTGGAGTTTTGTGCAATAATAACCAGAGTTTGTTGCCTCTGGACATTTAAGGAGATAGGCAGAAGTCAAACTTGTGTGAGTGGAAACATACACAAGGTGTCTTGTAATACTCTTTCTCCTCCATGCAGTTTCATGCTCCACAAAACAATAGCAGTTTGTCATAATAGAATATTAAGTATGTTCACCATCAACAGTATACCATCAAAGTGTGGCAATTCTGTCATAGGATTATATACATGAATGTTCTCAGGAGCTCAAATCATGAAATACTGGTTAGAAAACCAAGGAATTTATGTTTATTAAATAATTCATATTAAAAAAACAAGATGATGGAACCTAAGTGATGCGTGTATATACACCTCCCTTTCAAGTTCTTAAATTGCACATTACTACAACATAACAAACAGCACATAAACATTTTCTCAAAAAAACACTATTTTCTACTATTTGAGATTGATAGAAATACTTACTTTAGCAATCTGCAGTAACACAATACAGTGTTTTATTGATTCGACCATGCTCTAAGGAAGGAAAAATAAATATGTAAGTTTTTCTAAAAGTTTTTAAATAATTAAAGCAATCCAAAGCACTTGCAATAAGGTCTTTGCCATTTATTTTTTGGATTTATTTTTCAAAGCTATTGTTATATTTAACAAACTTAACAATTATGAACAACTGATATACTTCAGAGTTCTTAAGAATAATTCCTGTCCTGCTTTGTTCCCTTGGCATGCAATCCCCATAGACCAGCTCTGTACTGCTTGCACTTGCAAAATAATCACATTAAGTATTTCGAGTATATAAAAGACTTTTTGATAAACAAGTATTAATAGTTATTGTTATGGTTATTTATACGTAACTTCACTTTAAAATACATTATTCTGATAACTACCTAATAAAAAAGGTCCTTGTCTTATAGATATATTGTATATATTTTAAATCTACAATGAAATTTGCCTACTTTAGAAGATAGTAGGAAATGAATAAAATTAATCTACTACAATATGAGAATTATTCCTGCTGATATAAATAATTTATTTCACATTTCTCTATTAATGTATCATAAGAAGCACTATGGTAGAAGTCACTTGTGCAAGGAGGACAGTCATACCACTTCATTTAAAATATTCTACTAGTGAAAACCGGAAGCGTTGTGGCGAGACTGGCTGAAAATTAGCGGGCTCTGATGAGCCTGGTGAAAATCCAGCCAGACAAACCGCTGTCGGGAGGTCTTCGGACCAGAACCGTCTTGTAGGGACGGTGAAGGAGGAGAGGCGCCTCAGACAACCAAGAGGAACAGGCAAGTCAGAGGTCAGAGGCCGCTTTTCAATCTGGTGGCAGGGCAGCAGCCATTAAAAATGACTGCTTTGAAGCTGGGGCAACCAGAATAAGATTTTGTGCAGGAGTGGTGTTTGGACAGAGTACTGATACCAGGTCAGTGATTGGCCAACTCACAGGTAAAAAAGGAAATAAAAAAAAAAACCTCTAAAAAAACCCCAGTGAGGAAACAAGCGGCTAATTGGCACTTGGGAATTTTAATAGAAGGAGAAGAACAAAAAGGAAGTGAAAGTACTAAAGCCAAGAAAAGAAAACTTTATATTTGGATTTAAAATTGGATTTGGAGAAACTAAAACTAATATAAGAAAAGGAAACCCGAAGGAAAGTACTTTTTAATGAAGATTTGAAAGAATTTTTATAGTTTTGAAGTATGAAGGAAGAACAAAGAGGAGGTTAAAATATTAAAGCCCAAGAAAGGAAATTTTACAATTGGATTTAAAATTGACTTTGAAGAAATTAAAAACAATAAAAGGATAAAAGCAATTTGAGAGAAAGTATCTTCTATGTGGGTTTAAAATACTTTTGTAAACTAGATACTTTGTTGTTCTGAGAATTGTGGATTGGAGAGAGATATCTGCTGGTGGAAAGAGAGCACTACAATGACTGGCCTGAGAATTCAAGGAAATTATAACAGTGACCTTGATCACCATAAGAGCTGTGGGAAAACTTAACGAGTATTTGTTTTGTCTTAAGCTGCTTGGTCTCGACTTCTAAAGGAGGTGGACAATAATAAAGCTTTAAATTGGAGTGGATTGGACAAACATCTGTACTGGATATTATCAGGAAATAAAAAAGAGACTATATGGATTAAAATCTTAATTAAATATAAATGGAAATACTAATAATTTTTAAAATTAATAATATGGAGTCTTGGATGCTTAAAAACGTGCATGAATCAATAAAGGACAATAAAAAGTCAGAAACTTCATTAGAGCACATAAAATAGGAAAAAGAGAATATAAATGAGAAACAAGAGAATAATATTAAAGGAAAAAGAATTGAAGGCAAAAGGTTAGATGATTACACTGGGAATTACAGTGACCCAAAATGAATGGATGGGGGAATATTTTCTTTAAAAAAAGCAATCTAAGGGAAGAGAAGGAAATGAGAAAAGATTAGGTAACAGCGACGGGAGAATTATGCGAGTGATACTCAAAAGTTAGAGAAAGGATTTAGGAGAAAAGATACAACAAGTATAAAAATAAAAAGAAGAAGATAAGAAAATGGGATGAAAAGAGAAAATCATTAAGTGGAATTTTGGAGAGACCCGGAGAAAATGGTTAAAATGGGAAGAATAGTGGAAAGGAGGAAGGGAAATAAAGTATATATTACTAGATCTAAGAGAACTGTATTAAAATTAGCAATTGTGAATGCAAAAAGTAAATATGATTATGTATATTGTGTATTGTAAAATGGAACAGCAGATGAAATATGAAGTGGTAATTAGGTTTAATTATGAAAATCATTGAAATTAAGATACAAAAAAAGTGTGATGGGGATTTTGAAATAATATGTTGTAAATGATGAAAGAAAATAATTAACTGATGCTATAATAGAAGTCAGGAATTAAAGGCGGATAGTGATATTGCTTATTATGTATTAAGAAGAGATAAGATAAGATGTGGAAGATCAATCAAGTTAAAGGGTTTCAATGTAAGAATTGAATAAGATGAAGTTTTTTGTTTATAATAAAAAAAATGTGATGGGGATTATAAGAAATACACTTTATAAATGGAAAAATAAGATAATTAATTGACGCAATGCTAAGAAATTAGGATTTGAAGGGCAGATGGTGATACTGTTTATGTATTATGTATTAAGAAGAGATTAAGATAAGATAAAAAAGTAGAGAAAAAGAATATCATGGCAGAAAATGAAATATGTATTTGGAAAAAAAGAAGAAGATTGGAATAGATCATAAACATCAAGATATAATTATGTCATAAGTTGAAAAAGATGTGACCCGGTCAATATTCTGTTCATAAATTATGTATGTAAAAGAAAAAATTAATAAAACTTGTCTACAAATAAATAAAATAAAATATTCTACTAGTAAGCACATTATTAAAGATGAATATGTACAGAAATATGAACAAGACTTTAAAAATATTTTAGATTATCCTCCTTGAATCTGGTCCTCTTCATTACAATGCATTCTAAAGGAATCAGATGAAATATGATTTCAAGTGCATAGTGATATAAAACAAAAACTTACACTGGTTGTTTCTCTGAGGTTTTCAATCTTCTGCAAACACATACCAAAAAAAATATTTAAAGGTAGAAATAGTAGACTTTAAATTGATTAATACTATTTGTTGTTTATTTCTAACCAAACATGAATATTATCTACGAAACTAAACAGTTCAAACTCAGACAAGCAAGTTTTAACAAGTGTCTGGGATCTCAAGCACATTCCAGACAAAATATTGCTTTACGAAGAGTAGCAGACATCTTTCATCACTATACAATGTCCCTAATATTATTTTTCTTTGATAACAAGCAGCTAGAATGCAAACAGTACAATTTGTTACCACATTCAGAAAATCTTGTCAAATAGCTTTCCCCTAGAAACTTATTCTGTGCTTATGCTTGAAAGTTATTTTTAATTATACAGCCAATTCCACCTATAAACAAAATGACTCTTTAAAATAGTAGTTTTAGCCACATTAAGAATCTTTTAATTATAAGCAATTTTGCTGAAAAGTTTTGTTTAGCATATTTGAAAATTTTAAAATAATTATTTTGCATTTCCAAGTTATAATATTGAATCAAGATTTAGGCTCAACAGATGTCCACATTTTTGCCTTTACTTATTTTTTCTACAGGCACAACTATATCAGTAAGTCATTCTGAAAATTCCTTATGGGCAGAAAATGCTTAAATGATACCTTAAGAACATTTTATTCGAAACATATTTCTACTAGAAATAGATGGAGATTTTGTTATTTGTATTGGATCAATGGATTTGTTCAAAAGGAAAAAAAACCAGAATTCATACTATGAATCAGAATTCATGGTATTAAATTATGGGATAAAAACAATCTGACAGTTTTCTTCTGAGACGGACAGTTTTTTAAATTGCCATACAGAGAAGAAATCAACTATCCTCTTTTGTAACATCAGACAGTCACTGCAACAGATTAGATTTTAAGTAATTATAAAGTTACATTTCTCTGGCAAAATTATGTAATGAGAAGAAAGACCTATTTAATAGTTAAGAGAGTTTTTTTCAACCTATATAAGACAGTCTTTCCCCGTCTGCACTCTGGCAATGATTTGATCCATAATTCAAATAATTCTCAGCCAACTGCTCTCTGTCCATATAGGATAATAATTCTGAAGTGCACTCAAATGAATCTACAGGGAATCAGATTGAAAAAAACTGCCTTAAATGTATTTTATAATCAGCATATTACTCTGTTCTAAATACAAAAAGGTCCTTATTTTAGCAGATTTCACATAATAACAGCTCTAAAATGGCATTTAACCTTTTATAAGAGACATATCCTCACAGCATCTCACTGAGGGAGAAAAGTGGTCCTGCAAGAAAATTGTGTTTTCCAAAAGAAAACACTCTAAAATCTCCAATGCAAATACTGTAATATTTTTTTGCCTGAAGGAAGATCCTGAATAAGGCTGAGTAGCTGCAGGGCTCCATTTGGTTACTGCAAACTACCCCTCATTCAGTTTTGTTTTGCTTCAGTAAAAGGAATGTCAACCATATAGACGCAAGTCTTCCAGAGCAGTGGTCACCAACCAGTGGTCCGCGAGAAAATTGTGGTGGTCTGTGGAGAAATCTTCGTATTTTTGCCAGTGCACCCTGGTGGAAGAACTGCTCCGGGATGACCAATGGGCCAGTCCTGTGAGTGTGACTGCTCTGAAATATGGGACCGGCCGTGGCCAGGCTGGAAATCTCTGCCCTGGGGTGGCATGTGCAATGCGCAGCTTTGCAGGTGGTGCAATACGCAAAAAGGAGCGCAGCTCTCTCCGTCCGGAATGACATAATGGTGCTGTTGCCGCGGCGGGGAGGGGACGGTGCAAGCGGGCCGAAACAGTGATTGCGAAGGCTGGAAGCTATGGGAGCGAAGCACTACTTGCACTCGCACGGCATTAGCATTCCGCCTCGGTATATTTGCGCCAGCTGGTGGTGCAAAGCAGCCCTCGTCTTCTGCTGCTTGGGACCCGGAGCGGTAAATGGTGACTGGTCCAAGAAGCAGCCAGATTTTGCTCTCCATTGCAAATGCCGGAATGGCCCCCTGCAAGCTCTTGTCTCTCAAGAAGCGCTCACTGAAGCGGCACGGGAAACTTTGGTCAGGCTCCTCGAGAGACAAGAGCTTGCAGGGGGCCGATCTGGCGTCTGCAATAGAGAGCAAAATCTGGCTGCTCCCCAGACCAGTCCCCATTTACCGCTCCAAGTCCCAAGCAGCAGGAGACAAGGGCTGCTTTGCGCCACTAGCTGGTGCAAATATACCGAGGCAGAATGCTGATGCCGTGCAAGTTCAAGTAGTGCTTTGTTCCTGCACTTCTTCCAGCCTTTGTTGGTGCTCCGCATACTTCGGTCTCTCAGGGAGATAGTTGACTTCCTCTCAGCCCCAAGACACTGGTTGGCCCATGAGAAGAGAGAGAGAGAGACAGAGACAGAGACGGAGAGAGAGAGGGAGACAGAGACAGAGAGGGAGACAGAGAGAGAAAATGAAAGAGAGAGAGAGAGAGAGAGAGAGAGTAGGAGAGAGGGAAAGGGGGAGAGAGATGAGAAAGAGAGAAAGAGAGAGGAGGGAGAGTGTCTGAAGGACCCCATCCCATCACTGGGGGTCCAGGGGCTTTGGCAAGCAGCGCGCTGGGTCCGTATTAGTGGTCCGCGGGATTTAAAATTATGAATTTGGTGGTCCCTGAGGTCCAGAAAGTTGGGGACCCCTGTTCCAGAGAGTCAATATCCCCTTATGTATGACATCCTACTACATTTGGGCAGCAGAGAATTGCTGGTTATGTTCATAATTTAGTTGTGCAGGTGCATGCACAAGAATCTGCAGGTAGCAATGTGCATAAAATAGTTTGGAGCTTTAGACTCCTGAAAAGAATGGAAAAGCAAGCAGACAAGCCCAAGGCAGTGATGGCAAAGAAAAGGCAGAGAGAAAGGTTCAGAGGAATCAACCGGGTTCTGCATACATTCCTGCACCAGGAAAAAAAAATATTCTACATGATTGTTTTCTAGCACAGAAAAAAAAAATAAAAAAAAATTCTAAGCTGGGAAAAGCAAAAACAAAAGACAGCTTCCATTCCTGTTGCAAGCTCTCTATTAGCATGCTACATGTGATGCTTCCTACCCCACTGAACTCAGTGCTTGAGTTAACAGCAAATGTCGTCTCCTGTTGCAATCTCTATGTTCTGGGTAAGAAAAGTAGAGAGAATTCTCTATCCAAATAGTCATGGTTCCTTCTGGGGTGGACAGAAAGTAATACATATCACCTTCTTTAATGACCTTGCTGAAGAACTGTGGTAGAAAACTAGAGGAAGGACCATGCTGTAGCCACAGTGAGCTTTGAAGATCAGATGTAAATCCACAGAAGTGATTATTTATTTGAATTAAATATATCCTTTCTTACTATTCTGTCACTATTTTCTCTGCACCTATTATAGATATAGATATAGATACAGATATATAGATATAAACAAACATATATAGTATTCATTACCACACATAAAAAGACCAGTAAAGTTGTATCTTAGAAAGAAATATATACTCTAAGGTCATCTGTACAAAAAGTATACTTGCTTTTCTCTGATCATCATCTCTGCAGTTCTGAAGTTTTTCATCAAAAAGCTAAAAAAGAAAATTGTTAAAAACATGAGAAAAACTTTAATAATTCCAACAAGATAGCAAATCACTTTTAAAAGTACATTAGTTTCTGTAGAGTAAGTATAATTTTTTATCTGTCATACCAAAAATAATATTCATATTACTTGTGGCTTTAATAATAGTTCTATATAAAACAAACTGTTGCTTCTCATTAGTTCATAAATTCATTTGCTTTCATTGCAAAGTGTAAAGAGCAATCATAGGAGGTGGGGTGGGGAATAGGAATATACTCTGATCACAACAGTACAACCATATGTGACTAATCAGCATAGTATTACAAACAGGAGGATCCACAGAATGGTTAAAAACGTCAAGGTGGGGCCCACAATTCTGCCCCTTCAATGTCACATCTATGATAAAGGAGTGGGGCTTTGACTGTGACCATTATCTTGACATTTTTTTAATGGATCGCCAGCCTACAATTGATGCACAATCATATATTCAAGTTAAGCTAAAAACATTTCAAAATCATTGCTTTAGAAATAAAATATACTACTGCTTCTATTTTTATTATCAAATATTTTCTTCATTTCCAAGATCAAATATTTGAGCCACTTGATAACAAACTAAGTCAATACTACGTAGACTTGAAATAAAGAGCCATTTTGGTTGAGGGGTTAAGGCATCCAGCTAGAAACCAGGAGACGGTGAGTTCTAATCCTATCCTAGGCATGAAAGCTGGCTGGATGATTTATGACCAATCACTCTCAGCCCAACTCACCTCAGAGAGTTGTTGTCGATGTTATTGTTGTTATGGGGAAAATAGGAGGAGGAAGGAGTATTAGGCAGGATAAACAGTCTTTTAAAAAATCTATAGCATCACAAATTAACTGTGATGCACACAATGCAATGCAAAAAAGGCATATAGACAAAATTGTTTACATAAATTATCCAACATCAGTTTTTTATTTGTACTTAAACATCCAGATTCACTGAAATTGAAGCCTTTAAGTAGAGAATTATTTTAGATTTTTGTTTGATTTTCAGTTTTGATTAAGCATTATAAAATTAAGCTTTGCACATCCTTACTTAAGCAAAGCTTATATTGCTGTTCTTAGAACTTGACTATATTGTGAAAGTCTGCAGATTCTAATTTGCACCTAAGCTCCTTAGATCTAATCTCTTGAAGCAGGAACTGTCAACATACTATCTTTGTATTTTGAAACAGAGGTTATTTGCTTTCAAGAAAATACATTCAAAATTCAAACTAAAAGTGTATAGTGTTCCCATTTCTAACATTATCTGTAACAGAATTGCACTCCTGAATTTTAGGAACAAAATAAAGTATATAATTGCTAGAAAATTACTTACCGTATATCTATAGTCAATTACAGAGCTAACATACCTTCAATTGGTCAATCAAAATTTGTAAGTAAGCATCAGCTTCTGTAAGTTTTTTATCAAAATCTTGGACACTTGGAACAAATCCAGGCTCCACACCCTATAAATAATAAAAAAATCAAAATTAAGCATAATAATTTGTTTTTGTTTACCAACATGCAGGAAAGCAAATTCTTTAATTTTCTAACACAATACTAGCTATAAAGTTCTTTGGAATTCATAATTTTAAAAAAATGAATATTAGAAGGTATTATCTCATTTAGAACCTACTGTTTTAAAAATCCTTCTCAAAACTGATGTAAAGTTAGACATTTTTGGCCGTCTAGGAAAGAAGTTTCAACAGCAAGTAATATAGTTTATTGTTTTACTGCTTTTGTCATCTAAAAATTAATAGGATTCAAAAATCCTCATATTATGTAAAATTATGACCAAGGCTTTTAAAAAGGGAACAAATTATTAGCAATAAACTATAAGTTTAGAGATTTTAAATAATTCTATGATTTCAGAACTTTATTTTTATAATCCTGTACAGTCTGGCAAGCATTGATAAGTCTGCAACTGGATGTCTTCTGCAGGCCTCTTTTGTTACTAACAAGAAGTCACCTAGTCCTTTCAACTCACCTAGTTCTCAGATAATTCTAAAATTTATGTTTAAAAAGTTTACCACCATAATTTTCATATTATTTTTTTTTTGTATGTGCCTTCAAATCCGTGTTGGCTCCTGGCGATTGCTTAGATTAAACCTTGTAGGTTTTTTTAGCAAGGTTTTTCAGAAGTTGCCTGCTTCCTAGGGCTTTTCAAGGTCATCCAGTTAGCTTTGTAAACTGACCAAATCTTCAATTAAGATCACCAACCAGCTGGACCAGTTAAATATTAAGAGCGAATGGAATTGTTAAAGGTTGGGCACTATCCATACGTAATTAAAAGGTTTTTCCTCCTATGAAAAGGAATCCTTTGATGTGAACAGTACCCTAATTTCTGTATAAAAATAAAGGTACTTCTATGTAGTAAATACCTGCAGTCTTTATAAGAAATTACATTTCACTATGGATGCTTTACTGCTTCCCCCACCCCCCCCAGCATGCTTCCAATTCCCCCAGAAATACACTATCATTACATTCTTGCACAATTGTGGCTTCTACTGTTTGAGATCACAATTTGACATTTCAGACATGCTCACTGCTTACAGAAAAACTCTTGCAATTCCACATTCTGTATAGATTTGGCTATGTAAAGAATTCAGATAGCTGAATTCATCCTTAGTAGGCTGGTCTTACCATGTGTTCATTAAGGAAAGCCTACTTTACAGGTTGATTTGCAATTTGAAAGCAATCAATATGTTGCTGTCAACTATACAACAAATATATAGATAAGGAAGTCAAATTCTCCTGACATTTTTTTTTTTAATTTGATTTATATGCCGCCCTTCTCCGAAGACTCAGGGCGGCTTACAATGTGCTCAGCAATCATTAATTCTCTTTCAGTCTCACGGATCAAATGTTAAAACCCAGCAAAAGACCCATTTAAATAGCAGAAGCAGCAACGGGAGCAATCAATCAGTCATCCAGAGTGCAGTCTGAAAGCCAAACTGACTCTGAACCTCCAATATACGATGCCCTCATTTCCAACATCCGATTTTAGCGACACTGAGCGGAACTAGTTGAAACGCGGAACTGCATGGAAATGATCCGCCGGGTTGGTTGCCCACTCGCCTATTTTTACAAGATCGCATCAACTCTGACGCAAAACGCAAAGTGGGGCATTCGCAAAACTGTGCTACTAAGTCAATACGCTGGAGATCAGGGCAAACTGCGAACTTAAGTGGGGTGGGGGGGCTCCTCGAGAAGGCCAGCAAATAGAGGGTTTCCATTCCTTTACTGTCCATCACGTTGCTACCCAATATCTGTTTCCTACTCACACTAGTCATTCTTTTCACGGCCGGTCACGCCTCTCGACAAGGGTCTTACAAGATCTCCCTCCTCTCCTTTCCCCTCCCCGCCTCTCCCGGTAGAGTGGCCGCGTCGCAAACCCCGCCGTTCGCAGTTACAGTCTTAAAGCCAAGTGGGACCCGATTGGCTATGGGTCAGGTCAGGTGTCCTTTAGCCTGACCCGTCCTCCTTCCCGCGGAGGAATCGGAGGGGAGACACAAACAGTCAAGACGCATCGAAGCGTTCCTTTGCTTTCCTTTGGAGCTACTGCGATCGCTGTGCGTAGGGGACTCCGTTGGCAAGGAACAATTAAGAAAAATTACCGCGCAAAACGCACTGCTGGCTCTGCCATTCAGAACCCATTTATCTGCCTAGAACTTCTCGCGCAGCGCTGACGATGCCACAAATCCATTCAGATCTCCCCCGCCCCCATTTTAGTTATTCCGATACGTCAACACGCTTGCAATTGGCTACAGCGTTAAGTCGCTTTTTCATTTTTGGGTCGCAGTGATCGTCCGCCGAGTTCGATTTCCCCACCCTTCTCTGCAAGTTTCAGTTTAGCGATTACTACGAAGCAGATTTAAACCTTTTTACAATGTTGTAACTGCCTGATATATATTAACAGGAATCAACAGATACTGCCTTATTCTGCCCCGGAGTTTTTTCCCATTCTTAGACTCCTAGCTGCAATCTTAGAGCCAATAAAATTGCTCTGAGGACTTACAGTGGTGAGAATTAATTAATAGAATCTTTGCGACTGAAAGACAATAAGGTTGGCAAAAGATAGGAAAAAATAGAATAGTCTTAAATTGGCTAGACTTTCAAGTAAAACTGCATAACAGGCTGCAATTGTCCATCTAAATCTAGGATTGCTTTTACAAAGATTTATTGTTTCAAAATGATTGTAAATGCCATTTAAATACTCCACAGTGGAACACTTCTTTTACTCAGTCACACTACCCAAAGTGAAAATGTTACGATTTAAAACTAACATCTTAAAAAGAACTCCCCACTTTGTAATATGAAAGAGTATTTCAGAGTTAAAATATATTGTTTCAAATTATAAAGTGTAGAAGAAAGTTCTTAATCTTAGTTGTATTTTAATGTATTTCAGTGCTTGATTTTATTTTTGCTTTTTTGTTTTGTTTTTGCTGGAAAAAACACAATTGTTAAACACAATTTAACATCTAAGGCTGAATTTTGGCAAAAAGCTTTGCCAGCATATGTTTATATGAGGAAGAAACCTAGTTGTGTAAGACATAGTGTAGTTATCATGAGTCTTCTTTTTACTAAAAACAGACACACTCTTGCTTTTTCCTTAACATTGTGTTTAGAATGTAAGTTCCAGTTAGTTCTATTTGCAAGTATCCAAACAACAAAGAAGAAATATTTGGCTTTTTAGTTTTGTTTTGAATTTTTTTTAAACCTAAAAAACCCAGTTAAATTGCAATACAATACAGTATTACTATTATTTAGTCAATGGATTTATATAGCTGTTCTCTATTTTGGTGTAGAGCAGCGGTTCTCAACCTGGGGGTCGCAACCCCTTTGGGGGTCAAACGGCCATTTCACAGGGGTTGCCAACGCCATCTCTCGCCCACCCACCCCCCCGCGCCTTCACTCACCCTCACCCTCTGCCTCTGTTGGATCACCGGTCACTTACCCCGCCCACTCCCAATCTATTGCTGCCTCCTGAGTCCCAGCTGATGGCTAGAGGGAAACAAACCATTTAAATTCTTGCCACGGGGCTTCAAAGGGCCGCCCTACAGCTGATCAGTGTTAAAAGAAAACAAATGAGAAGACCGGTGCCTGCAAAAATAGAAAAAAAAACAGCCCCTTTCAGCTTCAGCATAGGTTAATTACCATAAGCTGCAAAGAGAGGAGCAGATTTTTCCCCCCAGCTATGCTGAAAAATGAAACTGAAAGTAAAACAGGATCTTTGCTGCAACGTGACAAAATGAGGCAGAGAGATTTCTTTTTCTTTTTCCTCACCCAAAAAGGTAGGTGCAAAACTGCAAACAATGGGAAATTTAGGGCAAAAGAGGAGGTTCAAGATTTTAAAACACAAAAGAAAAAAAGCTCTATTTAACTAGGGAATTGTAATAATTGAGATACTATTAATTGTATATTGTGTTGAAAGCAGAAATGGTTAAGTTGTGGTTTGGAGGAATATATGGAGGAAATTATTTGGTTTATTATTATTGGTAAATATAATTAATTGATTTGTAAGAAATTGGATTGCATGGAAATAATTGGAATATTCATGTTCATATTGATTGATATACAAAAAAGATAGTTATATAACTAATTGATTTATATTAAAATGTTGAATTTGTATTAAACAACTGTATTACATAATTACATAATTAACCAATGTGAGGATGGATATAAAAATAGATGACAATGGAAAGGGGTATAATATAGAATAGAAGGGAAAAATTGAATTTGGTTAAGATTAGAGATGAGGATAAAGGGTAATATTGATTTTTTAAAAAAATAGATGAGGAATAAATATGGCAAAAAGAAAATATAGAAATTGTAAATTTAATTGAAATGACTAAACACTGGTTAAATTTGTGAACCGGCCAAATACTCCGTTCAAAGAAAATACATCGTATGTTTGTATGTGTGATTCTAATTATTGCTATTTATTCATATTTGTTCTCTTATTCTTTAAAGTTTAACAATTCATTCTTTATCTTAATATCTTTATATTTGTTTGGGGTTGGTTTTCTTCCCTTTCATCTTTTTTATTGTACAGCAATCTTTCTCCTCAAACCTACCACCTCTCTCT
The DNA here is from genome assembly GCA_022577455.1 of Arizona elegans. Lineage (NCBI taxonomy): Eukaryota > Metazoa > Chordata > Lepidosauria > Squamata > Colubridae > Arizona > Arizona elegans. The sequence continues at coordinate 144,780,310 of JAKOOJ010000002.1, forward strand.
TTTCTTTCCTTCTTACTTTCTCTTCCCCCCCCTTCTTCTCCTTCCTACTTCCTCTTCTTTTCTCCTTCTCCTCCTCTCTTCCTCCCTCTCTTACCCTCACTCCTGCTCTAATTTCCCTTCTCTTCCTTCAACCCTCTCTATTGCTGTATCCTTTTGTGCATATGGACTACTCAGAGAGCTGAAAAAGTTATTTTTGACTGGTCCTCGCACTTTTGACGAGTCCTCGAATTTACGACTGTCCTCACATTTTACGTTTTTTGCCCTATCTTATCACCATGGTGAAGAGAAGCAGTTGTGAAATGAGTGACATGGTTATTAAGAATGCTGCATGGGCATAAATGTGAGGATGGTCATAAGTGGGAGGACCAGTCAAAAGTGCGAGGATCTGTATTAATGTATTAATGTATTAATGGGTCATGGCATTAAGGAGGTTGAGAACCACTGGTGTAGAGAATTTGCATCACGTCTCCAAACCTGACATGCAGCTATGGATGAATATATAAAACAGATCAACAAAAATACAAATTATAACCACAAGCCTGTTGCTGAAAAGATACTAAATAAGACGTATTTGAAAATACGTTCAATCAATGTTCCTAATTTTTCAGATCTTAATAGAACAGTTTCTTCTATCTGTATATTGGCAATACCGTGCTATTTCAAAACTTATTAATTCAGCTGAAATGCTTGCTGTTTGAAACATTTTAAATACTTTGATTTTATAATTAATACTGTATATACTGTATTTGCAACAGAAAGCTGTATTGTAAGATGGAATGTATTCATCAATTTTTATGATTTTTTTTTTTTGAGCAAATACTCTTAACAATGTTATAATTTTAAAGCAGAGTGCAAATGAGCTTACCTGGAGCTGAAGAGTATGACGAAGGATGGTTTCCTCTAAAGCATGAATCCATTTCTCTCTTTCATCAGCATCTCGAGCTGAAAGAATATTAAAAATGTACTTGTGGCCTTAATTTAACAGTAAATAAACACCATCCAGAGTAGCTGTTTATGGGATGGGCTACTATACAAATTTTATTAATAAATAATATTTGATTAATAAATAAAGCAAGAAGGCTAACATGTCAGACTATCATGAATTATTTATTTCTTTATTGAATGTTTTCTAATTCTGAGAACAGATGTTACATATCTTACAATAAGGCTAATTGGTAGGAACCAGCCTCATTCTGTTTGAACATGAATCTTTGAATTTCAGAAATATTGTGGGCCCGGAAACAATAACATAAAAGAGACACAAAATAAAATGTGCTTCTGATTTAATAGGTTTGTTTTTAAAATGTCAGGAACAATATAACAAACCTTATTAACAGTAACCTTCTACATCATAGAGCAAAGTTTCTTTACACTCTAATTAACCAAATAGATAATATAATTACAATAGTCCTCTACAAATATTAATTCCTAAAATCAAGATAACAGCAAAATAAACAAAAATGTAAGGTTTGCTATATAGTACTTGGCTTACATTCCAACTCAGCTACCCTAGCTGAAAGATATTGTCAACCTTACCAGGTAGGCCATACAAGAAACATGACAAGATAAGCCAATTCTACTTTATTAAGGCAACACTTAACAAACTTGTGCTTATCTTTAGGTTCCTGTATCATGGCTACCCCCACACATAAGAATTTAGCATGTTATGATTGATTATAACTGTTAATCATTTGAAATAGGCTACATTAAGAAACAGCCACAAGAATTATGTAATTCTACTTTTTTTAAAAAAATAGTCTTTAATCAAAAGATTTTACATATATAATAAAAACCATTCAAAGAAAAATACAGTAAAATTAATGTGAAAAAGAAAAAAAAAGAAAAAGGAGACAGAAAAAAAATTATATACTGTATGTATGGCTTCTGATTTTCCTTTTGGCAGTTATACATATAATTCTAATCAAACCACTTTTAAAATTATATCGTAATTCCCTTCTTTTTATAGCTTATATTTTCTAATCATCAAAAATTCTATTATATAATAACAGAATCTTAAAAGCCTTTCTTTCCCTCCCTCTTATACTAAGAGAATCAAGGTAAGCCTACCCTAAATTGCTTTGTTATTCCTTTCAGGGCTAAACTAATAATTTTTGTAATAGTTGCTGCACATTTCCTTCAAGGCTATGTCCATACTCCTCTACAGTAGCCCAGTTTCACGGAAGTGCTGCCAATAACACACTTGCCTCCTTGTAGCACCCCTCCCATATTCCCTCATCTGTTGTTTATGCTAACTCCAAGGAAGGAAGCAGAACAATGTTTTTCAGATGTTGATGTTCTTATACTGGATTAGTATTTTGTTGAATGTATCCATTATTTCTCAAATTGAGAGTATGGATTGTGTTAATAAAATATTACATTTTATAAGGCAGACAAAAGAGACTGTTATGAAGTCTCTATATGGAAAGTTAAACCATTGTATCAGATTTCAATAACATTAACTAAATAGAAAAGATATGCTATAAACAAATTTCAAATATTAGATTTACATTGCACTTATTCAAGAGATGTACAGAAATACCTGTTCCAATATTTATTTATTTACAGGACTTACATGGGCACCTGGCTCATATATGGATCCAAACGGCTCACAACAATCCATAAATAACATAGTTAAAAACAAAAGTATCCTCCTTCAGACGCCAAATCAATCATCTTCACAGCTCAGTCCTCATCCTAGTCCCCACTTCCACTTGGGAAAGAGTCAGATCTTCACAATCCTCTGGAAGGCTAAAAGGTTATGGATCTGTTGGATCTCAGATGGGAGCTGTTCTAAAAGGCTGGGGCAGCTACTGAGAAGGCACACCTCTGAGGCCCTATCAGATAACATTTAACATCCCTCCCATCTAACCTAGTAGGATGGATGCCTATCCCCTCAGGGATAGGCAGTCCCACAAGTAACCCAGCCCTATGTTAAGAAGAGCTTTAAACGAAGTAACTAGCATCTTCAATTGTATCCAAAAAGCAACTGGAAGCCAGAGCTGCTCATGCAGCAATGGTGTTACTTGGGTGAACTGTGGGGTACCCAAAACTGCAGCTACATTCTGGACTATCTGCAGTTTCTAAATGGCCTTCATCTTCATTCTTCATAGTATCAGCAACAAGACTTATATAAAATATTTGATCTTTCTAATGATGCAATCTAAAAAATTTACTCAGAAGCCTCAATGCATACAAACTCTGGAGAAAGTATGAATTATTCAGGCTTAGATCCCTTTATGTCTGTATTTTTAAAATCATGACCAAAACTTTGTCCCTATATATTATTATATCCAGTGGAGTTTACACAATCCATCTTGATTTTAAAAAGTCTTATTAAATTCATCAATTTAATAATGAAAGTGGAAGACAACTGTATTTACTTATAATAGTATCATAATTTCTGATTGTAACATTGATGATTCTTTCCAGAGGGTATTTTAATCAATTTTATTGTTTGGATTTCCAAATTTTAATAAACAGTACGGTTCATAACTGTATAGCCTCATATTTGTTTTTACTGAACATAATTAGTTTATCACATGCTTTACCTATTGCTTACCAGTTTAAAAATAAAACATTCTGAATGTATATTTTATTTAAATCAATTTATACTCTTAGAAACATAACTATTTTATCTTAAGATTTAATGATAATTTATATAAAATTAAACAAAGAAGCCCCTCATTTTCCCTTTGCATTTTTTCATAATAACTAAACCCTACATGAAACCATTTTAACACTTTCAAATATTACCAAACAAAACTCGCTGACAGTTATCAACATATGTATTTATGCCACTGTTATCAAGAGTTATCACTAGAACTGGATTAAAAGACAGGAACAGTTTGGTGTCATATTAGATTTTAGTTACTATATAATTTAAGATAAACATTGAAGCATGCCTCATATACAGAAAAAATCTGGTGTAGATACTACAGCAATAGTATTTGTTTCTAGAAACCAAGCAATCTCCATGGCAAACTACATATATTAGTAAATTTCATAACACTTTCCCAGCAGCACTCAAATAGATATGAATATAAACACTATGTAATACTATTGTAACATATTTGGTAATATACAGACATGAATAATGACTAAAAGATCTGAAAAAAACAAAAAATGATTACATCATTCAGCTAGTATGGTAAAACACCAATAGTGCAACCTATACTCTAGAAGTGAATACTAAGTCACTCATCTTCAAGTACAAACAAATTGAAAACCCTTAGTTATAGGCTCCCATTAAATAGAATGATAGGAATTTATAACTGAGCAACTAAAGTCACTTTAAAATCATTGGTTTAAACATTTTATTTTGAATACGGGAAAAAGATTACCAATCGAAATCCAGCTACAATTATTTCGCCTGCACCATCAACAGTAACTGCACTTGTTATCAGCAACTAGCACTGATTTTACAATATATATTACAGGTACATGTACAAGAACAAACAGCACAAATACACAAGAGACAAAAGATAATGGAAAGGGATGAAAAGAGAAAGCACAAGGGAAGGGAAGACACAAAGCCGGTGTTTTCTGAGTAACACATTTTATATGCACTCATAGGTCAAAGGTTTGCTATTTTTTTTTTATTATCTCTTTTAAGACAAAGTCCAACAGATCCTCTGTTCATTACTCATTAGCCACTTTGAGTTCTTGATTACCATGGCTGACGCTGGAATCAATTGGTTATTTCTTCTGTCTCAGAGTCTCAATGCAAAACTTTGAAGCAATTTATAGAATGAGTGGGCAGGGCCATTTATTTATTTAAAAGCCTGGCTCACTTCCAATAATTGAAGGTAGCTTACCTGGGATGCTCCCTTTTATCACCATAACAGCAGCCCTCTGAGATAGGTTGCGCTGAGAGAAAATAATTTACTCACAGTAAATTTTCATCACTGAGAATGAACTTGAACTATCTCTTTCCCACATTCTCCAGAACCTGGTGCACATATAAACCTGGTGCACATATACTTAGTGCAGTTTTATCAAAGACTCTTTAGGCTCAGATAAAGGATCATGCACAGGGAAGACACTCCTATGCTTTTGCAGTGTTTACCAGAATGTATAAAGGAACTGTTCTGTCTCTTGAGAACAAAACCCACCTGTGCTAAGTAAATCAGCAGCCAAAGGTGCCTCAAGTGTACAGTCATATTTAATGAAATAGGGCTATAATTGTTGCACCTAAGGGCATCTTTTCTTGATTTCAAAATTAAGTAGATACTGTCCTCATAAATTTTATAAGTATTGTAATCTGTTTATTATTGGGACTACTTTTTCAAAGCTTTATAGTGTTTAAAAGAAAATAATATTTATTTAGAACCTTTCCTACTTTTAGTTATTTTATCATCTCTTGTATTAGTGTATAAAGAGGGAAGGGCTTTTTCCCTATCCAAATAGTCTTGGCAGTTGGATAGTACATTTTTAAAATATCTACATACTCCTTTTATATTTTATTCCTTAAGCATTTTCTCTTAAATAAAATGTTGAAAACAATTCAATTATATGGCTTGCATTTTTTTACACTGTGCAGCATCTAGTATTCTTAGTTTACTCTCAGGATTAATTTATTAGAATATGAATGGAAGTAGCCCTTTCTCTGATTCCCAAAGAATTAAAAAAAACACAGAGTACTGGAGGTTGAATTCTGCCTAGTGTTTATACATTATATATTAAATTAAAATATTTCAAAATGTGTAATTTGTCGTATGATTTCAGTAAATATTTCTGTCTCACTTTCTAACCAAATGGAACAAATGTTTTAAAAAATGTCTACTTACAAATAATTCATAGCTATCCCAGAATTTTTTTATTCTGTAGATTTGATTGCTTTATCTAATGTGGAAAGAACTTCGTATAACACCTGAAGTGTGAAATTTATGTAATTTTTATACTGTCCAATCCCCTAACTTTGGATGAGTTAGAAGGATCTCAAGAGCAATCCTACCATATAATGACATCAATGAAAACAAAAAAAATGTTGTATTTCATGAAAGGTCCTCTTAAAAGAAGGTTTTCAAAAGTTTTCTAAAAACCAGAAGAAAAGTGGCCAGAAGAGTTTGCAGAGTCAACATGTTTCACAACTAAACTATAACAACTAAAGCATCTTGTCTTCTAGTTCAAACCTCTCTTCATATGGTTGGTATATCCTCAACAAGGTCCCTCTTGACAGTCTAATAGGCAGTCCTTGTTGTAATCTGGCACTATGCTTTATAAAGCTTTATAGGTTATACTCTTTATTTTAAATTGGAACTAAATGCAGGAATCAAAAAATAAGATATTCTACCCACCAACGATCTAGCAGCTCCATGTAGTATGCTGTATTGATTTAAGTGTGTGATGAAGATCACTGTTGCCAATGCCTCTTGCTCCAAGCAGGGCTATAATTTGTGCACCAACCAAAACCAACCAAAGGTCTGCTTGGCCATAGCTTCCTCCACCAGATGCTGTGAGTCAAAAAGGAATCACAAACCACAAACCCATTCCTTTAATAAAGAATACTGTACCTATTCCCTGTATAGAGCCTCAGCCTCAATCTTACATAATGTGACTTGCATCTAGTTAGCACCAGGGCAGTACTGATCATTCCCTAGATTTCTTAAATTGTTGTGGCCACATATCCTCCCCGCCCTTGGTATAATGGTTCATGAAGAACCTGAAACTTGCAAGAGCAAAACTTCCTAATTAGTTCCTAACCAAATTATATTACTAGAATCTACATACTCATCACCATTGAAGCATTGATGGATACAGTTTTATTATGTACACACCTGGCATTTACTAGCACTGGCCTGAGTTTAATTACTGAATAATCTGACAACCATTTACTGGGATAGAAGAGGGAACCTGCACTAGTGTACAAGTATAAGTTCCCCATTTCCTGCAATGGCCTACCCAGCATTCTCTCTGGGATGAAGCCCAATCTCTTCATCCACAGAGACGTATCCCATTGCCCATACCCAGTTAGCCATTCAACATTTCTGCATTCAACATTTCTTCATATTGATCTATAGGTAAAGATGATCAGCTCATATTGATTTGTATACAGTATGTGTATCAATATGTTTCTTAAGATATAATTAGATAAATTCTAAAATTAACAAGATGATCAGCTCTTAGAATGTGCAGATTTCATTTCTCTAAACCGCTGAATTTCATTTCTCTAGAATATGATAAAGTGAACCAAATGTAAGGAAAAACTTTGCATTTCATAATACAAATGTACCACGTTTGTGTGTTAAAACATAGCTAGAACTTTTTAAAAGTACAATTGTATTTTATTATTCTTAAATTGATAATAGGCCACTGATAATAGCATCTGTGTCACTGCTAATACATAAGTAATCAGTGCACATAAGAGGAAACTCCTAGATATTTAGTCCTTGTTTTAAAAATGCATCATCATCCCATGCTATATATCAATGTAACAGTAAAATCACAGTAATGTTAAACTTCAAATAATTAAATAATCCAGATATAATTAATATTAGTGAATATTTCAAAGATAAAATTACTTTATTTTGTTTATGATGGCCTTATCTCTCAAGATAATTTCCTTTCTGCAGGTAACAAAAACTGTAGAACTGCAGTTCCTTTAACAGCTGCAGTAGAAAACGACATTCATCAAGCTATGCAACAGAGCTAATACCTTCCCAAGGGTATAGATTATTAGCATTAACCATTTTTATGCTCCCCAAAATGAGGTTACAAACTTGTATTCTGCTGTATTTTGTAATTTTATGCAGAAATTCTAAGACAGTGAGATAAATATACATTATACAGTAATATTGCAAACTTGTAATGCAAAATTTTTCTATTGTGCAATGTTTAATGTAATCCCCTTCCCTCCAAAATCTATAGGATAGCCAAGTCATTGAGAATACAAATTACATATGTACACAATATGGAACATAGAATTTATCTTTATAGGTATTTCATGAATGTTGATAAATATTAGAAATTTCTATCCAAAGATAAAACAAAGATACTCTATTATAAATTCCACAGATTTTTAATGCAGAATAAATCAATTTATTTTTTTAAAAAAATAAATCCTTACTCATAAGGAAATAATTTACAGGTTACCGAGAATGAAAAACAAAAATTTAGCAATCAGAGAAAACAATTATGATTTAAAGTAAAACAGCAAGCTTGGAAATGATAACATTATTTAAAATTTATATCTTTAACCAATATAGTTAAAAACATATATTTTGCATTATATAAAGTACAAATAAAAAACACAGTACCTTACCCTTTCTACTTGTCAACCATAGCATGCAATGACGAAACATAGCAGTAACAGATGGCATTGGAGTTAGTAAATATGAATAAAAAGGTAAATGGCAGCAGAATGGTGATTGGTTGACAACAGCAATGAAATATGGATGAAATAAATGACAGCATGTAAATCCTGAATCAGAAGTCCACCTTTAAATCAACCGTTCCCTCTCATCTCCCATTTAGATTCTATATCAACAAAAGCTGCAACCTTACATGGTCTTTGTGACTCTCTCCGTGCAGAAAGCACAACAGCAATTCTGGATATTAAAGACCGGTGGTGCTTTCTTTCTTTCTTTCTTTTCTTTTTTTTTTTTGGCAAGAATACCCATCAACAAAAACCCATTATTCTCTCCCCCTTCACTGATACAGCCTTTAAATTTTTAATCTGCACATGCTGCCAATGCTACGGTCTTTTCCAGCACATATGTATACACTGCAGATATAAATCCCTGCCTAACCCATAGTGCTCCTGACTCCAGAATGTTCTCTGTACATTTTCAAGCACTTCAATTTCTACAGTTTTTTAAATTATTCTATTAATTAAACATCCGAACATTTTCTGTGATTGGAATTAATGTAATAAAGAGCTTTTCTTTCAGCTCACCCTGGAAATGGAAGGTTTTCTGATCAACAGTTATTGTGAAGGTGCTGTCGTCTTCATCATCTATACCAATCACAGCTCCCTGTGAAACAAAGAGCAAAAATCCTGATAAGCAAAGCAGTGACATCACAGCAGCATGCAGTCTCTTTCTACAAGACTAGAATGCAAAATTCAGGCAAATTTTCTAAGGCTTACTGATTCAGTTTCTAAAAATTAAACAATGTTTGTTAGACTAATTGTATTTTATGCAGATTATATATTGTAGCTTTTCAAATATGACACCGCAGCATTTTATTTCAAAACCTAAAGAATAGGGATGTTTTGGTAAGAAATCAAAAACTAAAAAAATAAATTACTTTTCCAGCATTAATCTTAGGCTAAAGTAATTTAGGCATCCTCAAATCCAAACATGGGTTTGAGTATTCTTATAAAGTCATGTGGTGAGTATATATAATATACATATATGAGAAATAGGATCCTTTAAAAAGAAAGAAATAGGATCCTTTATAATTTTATACAATACTATCATTTAAATGGTATGCTTAAAATATGTCTTGTTCTATTGTTTTCAGCCTACTATTGCAATTAGTTTGAATCTTCAATTGCATAGTTATTTGGATTCCACATAACTTTGAATTATAATTCTGTTTTAGAAATTTGAGTTAGAAAATGCTGTTTATTTTCTAAATGGCAACACAATTAGGCTGGAAAGTTCAGGCAAGCAAGGGGACTGCAGCACCCGTAGACCGGACAGAAAGATTAAGATCAGAGAGGTGTTGGGGAAAAACAATGAAGGAAGGTCATGGAAAAGAATGAACAGCGTGGAAAGATTAAGGTGAACTAAAGAGAAGGATGGGTATGTAGGGAGATACATAAGAGGGAGCATATGAAGTCAAGAAAGAAGGGAAGAGGAGAATAGAGGCAAACAGAAGGAGACTAAAGCATTACTAAAGCAGGTGAAAACAAAATGTAGTGGACACAGCAAGAAAAATAATGTTGGGAGATGCAGGGTGGGGAGGGTCTATAGTAGGCTACCTAAATCCCGAATGGACTGCATGTTAACCAAATATTGTACTTGCTGTATTCCAGTTATGAGGTATTTTTCACATCATGCTAAAGCAGTTTTTGCCGTTGCATGCCAAAAGCAGGGGGAGCATGGAGGGGTCGTGCACGCACGCGCCCATCCATATTTCAATGCGCCCTGCCCCCCACACATGTGCACACAACTCCCCCGCGCTTCCCCTGCTTTTGGCACGCGATGGCATGGTGGGCCCGGTAGGCCCATTTTTTCGCCCTCCCCAGGCTCCAGAAGCTTTCTAGGAGCCTGGGAAGGGCATAAATAGCCTCCTCCCCCTGCCCCCGGAGACTGGAAACAGCCCATTTCCTGACTTTCGGTGGAACTGGAAGGCCTGAAAATCAGCTGAGTTAGGATAACGCTTGCATGCCCACAGATATGGCTCCACGTGCCACCTGTGGCACACATGCCATAGGTTCGCAATCACGGGGCTAGAGAATAGTAGTCCAGAAACTACAATAAATAACACCCTATTTTTTGGTTACACACTTTGTTACATGGACTGAAATGATGATAAAATATGCAGATGATAAAAAAATCCATGAGAAATGGCTTACAGAGGCATAACCAGTGGATCAAAATGAACAAAATGAAATTTAATAGCAGTGATCTAGATAGGAAAAAATTAATAGCACAAGTACAGGTAGTTCTCGATTTACAACAGTTTGTTTAGTGACCATTCAAAGTGACAATAGCACTAAACAAAGTGACTTATGACACGACCATTACAGCATCTCCATGGTCATGTGATTAAAATTCAAACACTTGGCAACTCATATTTTTGACAGTTGCAGTGTCCCGGGGTCATGTGATCACCTTTTACACCCTTCTGATAAGCAAAGTCAATAGAGAAGCCAGATTCACTTAACAACCGTGTTATTAATTTAACAAGTGCAATGATTCACTTAACAACTGTGGCAAGAAAGATCATAAAGTGGGATACAATTCACTTAACAAATGTCTCACTTAGCAACAGAAATTTTGGCCTCGATTGTGACCATAAGTTGAGGTCTACCTGTACAGGATGAAGGAGAGTTGGCTTGGCAGTAGTATGTGAAAAGATTTTAGGTGTTTACTAGATCATAGATTGAATCCAAGCCAATGATACCCAAGCCGGTAAAAAGGCAAACACTTTAGGTTACATTAAAAGGATCATAAAGTGGAGATCAAAGGAGATAACTGTCACATTCTACTTAGGGTAAAGTCCCTCTGAAAATTATATTGTATGTTTCAGGCACTCAGTTCAAAAAATAAAAACAAAACATTGACAAAGTGACCTGTCAAGAACTGGTTAAACTGGATTCTGTTTAGCTAACAAAAGAGAAACTTGAGGGATGTATTAGAATTGGAAGGACTAACTTGAGGTGTGGTTGGCATAGATTTTTATGGTACAATAAAGTTAAAGTTAATGTGGATTTAAAAAATCACTATGTGAGATGCCATACTAAATGTATGGAACAAATACAAACCCCAGCTGTGTCCAAAAATAACTTTATTGGTCTTAGCACAGGAAACATTTTATAGAAGAGGAACAGAGGACAGCGGATTTATTAATATAGGAAGATGAAGAACTTAAAATGAAGTCAAGCAAACAATTGTCTGCAGAAGGTCATAGTTTTCAATGGTTTTCATACACAAAATTAAAAGAAATATTTAATATAAAAAGGGTAATTAGAACTGAGAAATAAAATGGAATTTGAAAATGAGTAATGTACAAATGATGAATGTGTAATTGCAAAAATGTATAAATGTTAATATTTTTATTGGGACTTATGGGTACTGAATTAGGAAAGATTCATGGAAGATTAATTTTACATATTGTAATAATAGCAAGGTCATTCTCTGCACAAAATATTTAACATACAAAGGAGGAATAGATCTTTAAACTGTTAGAATTAGTGGAAGTAGCAAAACTGCCTTGTTTGATCAGGGAGAAAAAAGACAAGCTTTTATAAAGGGCTGGAAACCTTTCATTGACTTTTTGATAAAAGGAGAAAAAAGTGAAGTAATGATTTCTGGATTTAATGATTGAAAAAGATGAGAATTTAATGTGGGGTTAAAAGGATTTCTGAAAAAGATAAAAGGAAGGAAGGAAAATAGGTTTATCAGTATCAGTTGAAGAGACAGTGAGAAGTCATTGTAAATTCACAACTAGCTTTTTTTCTTTTCTTGCATCTTTTTTTCTCTTCTATCTTTTTTCTTTAGATTTGTCTTTTACTTTCTGTAAGTAATAAATGTTATTACAGGTACTTTTTGACTTACGACCACAATGGAGCCCAAAATTTATGTTGTTAAGTGAGACATTTGTTAAGTGATTTTGTTCCCATTTTGCGACCTTTCTTGCTACTGTTGTTAACTGAATTACTGCAGTTGATAAATTAGTAACCTGGATGTTAAGTGAGTCTGGTTTCCCCATTGACTTTACTTGTCAGGTCATAAAAGTGGATCATGTGACCTTGAGATACAGCAATGGTCATAAATATGAACCAATTGCCAAGCGTCTGAATTTTGATCACATGATTATGGGGATGTTGCAAAGGTCATAACTGAAAAATGGTCATAAGTTGCTTTTTTCAGTGCCATTGTAACTTTGAACGGTCACTAAGTGAATTGTTGTAAGTCGAGGACTATCTATATTAAATTCTTGATAAGTAAAAATTTAAAGAGCCTGAGGGGTGACACAGCATGGTGTGAGACTAGGGAGGCAAAAGGAAAGAGAGCATAACACAGTGCAGGGAGGCTGAGGGAAGGAGCATGTAGGTCTGTGCAAGTGCAAGAAGTCCAAGGGAAAGATAGCAACAATGTGTGCAAGCATAGGGAGGCTACTGGAAAGAGGGTATGACACTGTGCACAGGAAGACTGGGGCAGATTAACCACAGTGACTTGTGACCTTTCCCTGCTAGCTTCCCCATTGATTTTTTTTCTGGTGGGAAGTCAGCTGGGAAGGTTACAAATCACAATTATATGACTAAAGGACATTGCAATTATCATAAATATGAGCTGGTTGCAGCCCAAACTGCAATCATATGATCATAGTGGTGACACAACGATGACCCTAACTTTGAGGACTGGTTGCAAGTATAACTCATTCAGCGCCATTATTTTGGAATCTTCATAAATGAAGCTCGCATTTCATGATGTGAATTAAATTTTGGATTATTTATTTGTAAATTACAAATTTTTGCACAATGGGTCACATGGATTGTCTTAGCAGGCTGGAAGCTCCTCATTCTATTCAGTTATTAAATATAGTATAATAATTATTTTAAACAGCTCTTAATTAGATTCTTAAATTCTTAGATTCTTAAAGATACAAGCATCTTTTAAAGAACCGACAAATCAATATTAGAACAAGAAAAAGTGCAAGAAAAGCTATGCTTTTTGACAGACCACTATATTTTTGTTACATTAAAATAAGTAAAATTCTCTTAGTTTTCTTGCCCTACTAATGCTTCTCAGGAAATTGTTCATTTTTATTTTTATTTTTTTATGAACTTACAAGGATCCTTCAACAAATGACTATAGATGCAATGTCTAGTAAATACACCTGCAAAGGGACTACATATAGAAACACCGATTACTTAGTTCTGAGGCAAATACACTTATGTGCAGTACAGCAGTATTAATTGTCAATAAACAGGCCTCTTGGCGAATACACTGTTTAACTCCCATGTCATAGGTTTATTTCCTAAAGTAGTGTCCTTTTGCACTTCTGCAAATTGACCATTTTTTCTACCCCATGCCTTATTAAATCCAAATGAACAGATGCCACCAATAAGAAAGAATGGTCAATTCTCAATGATATTAGTGATAAGTAAGAAGAATTGGCAGAACTGAAAATTTATGCCAGTATTTTAAAGACAGACTTTCCAACTGATCTTTAACAGAAATAGAAACAAGTAAAACTTTTGTAACAGGCATAATAAATCTTAGTTCCAAGTCTTGACTAAAATTCTGATGGGTGTTGGGAAGGGAAACTTACTACTAGTAAGAAAATATGTAATTGCCAATTTACAATTTATTGACATATTTATTTAAAAATTGAATTCTATTCAATATCATTTAGGCAAAGTATGAAAATAACTGTAGCAATTTCCTCCCTCATAACCTGTCTTCTGATTGCTGTATAGACCTTAACTTCACAGTCTACCTAAAACAAGAACAGGATTATTATACTACAGGAGTATCATAAAAAGATAAAAGTAAAGGTTCCCCTCACACATATGTGCTAGTTGTTCCCGACTCTAGGGAGTGGTGCTCATCTCCGTTTCAAAGTCAAAGAGCCAGCGCTCTCCGAAGACGTCTCTGTGGTCATGTGGCCGGCATGACTAAACACCAAAGGCGCATGGAACACTTCCCACCAAAGGTGGTCCCTATTTTTCTACTTGCATTTTTTACCTGATTTCGAACTGCTAGGTTGGCAGAAGCTGGGACAAGTAACAGGAGCTCACCCCATTACGTGGCACTAGGGATTCGAACCGCTGAACTGCCGACCTTCTGATGGACAAGCTCAGCATCTTAGCCACTGAGCCACTGCATCCCTTAGAGGAGTATCATACACTACAATAACTTTCTCCCAGTAATGTCATCATTACTGTTTTCTATTAATAGAATAGAACAGAACAGAACAGAATAAAACAGAACAGAACAGAACAGAACAGAATTCTTTATTGGCCAAGTGTGATTGGACACACAAGAAATTTGTCTTTAGCACATATGCTCAGTGTAAATAAAAGTAAAAAAAGAAAAAGAAAGAAAATACATTCAAGAATCATGAGATACAACACTTAGTGATAGTCACAGGTTACTAATAAGCAATAAAATCATACTAGGAAACGAACAGAACAATATAAATCGTAAAAATACAAGCAACCTGATTATAGTCTTAAGTGGGAGGAGAGAGGAAGGATGAGAAGAAGAATAGTAATACAGTCTTAGTAAATAGTTTGACAGTGTTGTAGGAATTGTTTAGCAGAGTGATGGCATTCAGGAAAAACTGTCCTTGTGTCTAGTTGTTCTGGAGTGCAGTGCCCTATAGTGTTGTTTTGAGGGTAGAAGTTGAAACAATTTATGTTCAGGATGTGAGGGGTCTGTAAATATTTTCACAGCCCTCTTTTTTTTTTAAGTTTTTTTTTTAAAAAAAACATAAACATAAAACACATCTTTTCCAAAAGGAAGCATTGATCCGGTCACAAATTAGTACAAATCGCTAACAAACCTTAATTTCCAATTAACACAACTTAATATTTTACTCAGTTATTTCCCTAAATTCTATCAATTTAACTATGCCATTATCCCAAAAACCCGTTACTTAAATCTTAAATCCTAACCAAATATCATTCCATTTTTCTCTTTCTTTTTGCTTAGATGGATATATTTTAACAATACAGTTATTGTAAACATTTAAAAGATATTTTAACTATTGCTCCCAATATAATCATCTTCATTACTTTAATATTAATCCTAATACAATCATTTCATTTTTATTACTGTTGAACTCAGCATTATCATCTTTATTTCTGTTGTTAAACCCAATTTATATATTTCATTTTTACTGTTAATCTCAACATACTCCTCCTTTCTTTTGGCTGTCCTACCCAGCACAATAATTTTTGTTTTTTGGCTGTTAAACCCAGCATAACATTTTAGTTTTTTGGCTGTTAAATACAGCATACTCATTTTTGTTTTTTGGCTGTTAATCACAGCATAATCATAGTTAACTTTAATTTGATTTATATGCCGCCCTTCTCCGGAGACTCAGGGCGGCTTACAGTGCGCTAAGCAATAGCCTTCATTCTTTTGTATATTTTATATAAAGTCAGCTTATTGCCCCCACAAACTGGGTCCTCATTTCACCTACCTTAGAAAGGATGGAAGGCTGAGTCAACCTTGAGCCTTGGAGAGATTCGAACCAGCAGAAATTGCAGGCAGCTGTGTTAATAACAGGGTGCATTAAACCACTGTACCATCAAGGCTCTTAAACACAGCATAGTCATTTTTGGTTTTTGGTTTTTGGCTGTTAATCGCAGCATAATCATAGTTAGCTTTACAAGTAATCCCAGCATATTCCTCTTTTTTATTGTTTCCATCCATCTATACATTGCTTATTTCAGTTAATCATATTTATCATTATCCTTTTTTATGACAATTTAATATTGAGACATGGTTCTTGCTTGAAACATACCTTTGTATATATTGAAAAATCTCTTTTAACATGCTTAATTTCTCTTATATTCTAATTTCCATCAGCATTTCAATTTTATATATCTATGTCATATTCTTCTCATATTCTTATTCCTCCATAATTATCTTATAAAAACCTTTTTATTACTATCCACCTATACATTATTTCATTTTTAATCACATTGTTTTAGTCTTCTTTTTTCTTTTTCCAGCCGTGTCTACCTCATTTCTTCACTTTCTCGCCTGCTAGCATATATTTCTTTCCATTTTCAAAATCTTCAAATGTTGTCCTCCATATGTCATATTAAGTCTTTTTCTTATTTTTATTCCAGATAAAATGCATCAAGTTCCCTTCTCTTGAGCCTGCACTAAATCCTTCTTTTATTCCTGCGCCAGTTTTTAAATTATTATTATTCCAATTATAGGAGTTCCATTGTAGTTTCCTTTTCTTTTTACCAAAGTCAAACTGCCTGCAGACAAAGACAAGTTACAATGTTCCTTTTTGAACCAGAAGGTGTCCCTCTACAATCCACATTTTCCATTAATCATGAAAGTATCCATTTTGTTGCGATTATATAACAGTCCAATCTAATTACGCTTCTTCGATTTTAAGAATGTCAAATCAAATCTTCTTCTTTTTTAAGATCCAGTTCAAATTTTAAAAAATCCAGTCTTTTCACCATGTCTCTATATTTAATCCATCAATTCTATTCAAGAGTTGGTTGTTTATCAGGTCTTTGTCTCTTAAAAGTTACATTTTAAACTTTCCACAGTCCCTTTGTTGTTCAGCCGCTGTTTTAAGGCTAGGGATCTTATAGTTAAAAATCTTGCTCTAAGTGTTGTTACAAGCCTGGATTGGTTGTCACTCACCCGGCTTCAAAGAACTCTGTTTCAATCCACTTTCCTCCTGCACATCTCTTAGTCCGGTTGTCTCAGCTTCGTGGCAGCTGCCATGGCTGCCGCCCCCCGCCACCAACTCACAGAAGGTTCCATCTGATTTCCGAGGAACTTGCCTATCCCTCTTGGTCTTCCGAGATACCACTCCTTTTCCCCTGTCCCTGTAGGACAGTTCTGGTCCGAAGACTCATCGGCGGCGGTTCGGCAACTGGGGTTTTCGCAGCGCTCATCAGAGCCCATTTCCCGGACTGTCTCGCCGCGATGCCAAACCGGAAGTTCACAGCCCTCTTTTTGACTTGTGCCATATATAGGTCTTCAATGGAAGGCAAGTTGATAGCAATTGTTTTAATTATCCCTTGAAGTCTGTGTCTGTCTTGTTTGGTTGCAGAGCCAAACCAGACAGTAATAGAGGTGCAGATGACAGACTCAATAATTCCTCTGTAGAACTGAATCAACAGCTCTTTGGGCAGTTTGAGCTTTCTGAGTTGGCACAGAAAGAACATTCTTTGTTGTGTTTTGATGACGTTTTTGATGTTAGATGTCCATTTTAAGTCTTGAGATATGATAGAACCTAGAAACTTGAAGGTCTCACTGTTGATACTGTGTTGTCTAGTATTGTAAGAGGTGGTAGTATAAGAGGTTTTCTCCTAAAATCTACCACCATTTCTACAGTTTTGAGTGTGTTTAGTTCAAGATTGTTCCGATTGCACCACAAGGCTAGTTGTTCAATCTCCCGTCTGTATGCAGATTTGTCGTTGTCTCGAATGAGGTCGATCACTGTTGTGTCATCTGCAAACTTCAGTTCTTTAACAGAGGGATCTTTTGAGATGCAGTCATTGGTGTATAGAGAGAAGTGGAGAGAGCACACAGTCCTGGGGAGCTCATGTGCTAATTGTACAGTATCAGATGTGATTTTCCTAGCTTCACCAGTTGCTTCCTGTCTGTTAGGAAGCTTATGATCCATTTACAAGTGTGGTCAGGTACAGCTAGCTGATTTAGTTTAGTTAGAAGAATATCTGGAATGATGGTATTGAATGCTGAGCTGAAGTCTATAAAGAGGACCCTTTGGAGATTCAAGATGTTGTAGGATGTAATGCAATCATATTAACAGTATCATCATAGATACAATGGATATTCTATTTCTCAGAACATAGAAACAAAAACAATTTACAAGCAGTAATCAAGCAGTAATTCAAAAAGTGCAGACAAGGGTGAACTGGACATGTTCTTTATTTGAAAACTAAGATTGGCCATGGGTACTCTTGAAACTTGCCCCATATAATTGTACAGACTCCAAATACTTTGTGACTTAGTAATTATTAAAATAGAATAACAGAGTTGGAAAGGACCTTGGAGGTCTTCTAGTCCAACCCTCTGCTTAGGCAGGTAACCCTACATCACTTCAGACAAATGGTTTTCCAACATCTTCTTAAAAACTTCCAGTGTTGGAGCATTAACAACTTCTGGAGGCAAGTTGATCCACTGATTAATTGTTCTGTCAGGATATTTCTGCTTAGTTTTAAGTTGCTTTTCTCCTTGATTAGTTTCCACCCATTGCTTCTTGTCCTACCTTTGGAGGCTAGCTTGACTCCCTCTTCTTTGTGGCAGCCCCTGAGATATTGGAACACTGCTATCTTGTCTCCCCTAGTCCTTCTTTTCATTAAATTAGACATACCTAGTTCCTGCAACTGTTCTTCATATGTTTTAGCCTCCAGTCCCCTAATCATCTTTGTTGCTTTTCTCTGCACTCTTTCAACTACTATTGAGCCACAGTATACCACATACACTGTACCTGTGCATTTTGTTTTTCTTGCCGAAATGTAGACCCTTATTTTCACTATTGAATTTCATTTTGTTAGATAGCACCCATCATTTTGTTAGATAGCGCCCATTAAATGTATTTATATTAAATGTATTTATATTAAACGTGACAACCCAGTGACACATTGGGTTATTTTTTGAGGTAAAAGTAATGAAGTTTGATGTGACCAAAATGAACAGTAAATTTAGGATGACCATACTTTTCTCACCTCAATGCTAGTGGTTCCATGATCATCTAAGAAAAGCATCATAAATACAAAAATAATTGTAGCAGCAAATGAACTTTAATAATAAGGCAATATTTTCCTACTGAAATAGATAAATGGAATAACCACAGCAAAAAACAGTGGAAATGAGAGCAATGTCTAACTTCCTGTTGACTTCCCCACTGACTTCCTTTGTGGGAGGTTTGAAGGCAATGTAAGAAATCACATGACTCAAGGGATTCTGTAACAGCCAACAACTTTGGAAATAAAACTAGACTAAATACTGTGGACAATTCAATTCCACAGAAGTAATGGGTTCCAGACTTTTCATACATTTTTTAAGTTAGCAGATTTTAGATACCTTGATTCAAAAATTGTTGTAGTATAATGCACTGTTTGGACTAACTTGAGGGTACAAATAGACAAACACAATGTGAGTTTTAATAGTATATAAAGGAAATGTAGAATTGATTTATGTCTTTAAAAAACATAGGAATAAGCACATAAGCCATCTCAAGTTTCCAGTCCACAAAATTTTTTAAATATCTAAGAAATACTTACCCTTAGTCTAACACAGCCTCTGCGTGATCCCCGCATCATTTTATCTTTTGACTGAAATGGAAAAATAATATTTATTTCAAGAAAAGTTCATCAATGGTTGTAAAATGCAAAGCAAGAGGTTGAGGTTGTATCTATTGTTTGTTTTTACTGCACTAAAAAAATATCAGAAGTCACCAGTTTTTTTTTCCTCGCATTTTCTTCCTTCCTTCCTTCTCTTAGTTTTCTAACATTTGTGGTGGGGGTTCTATTTTTATTTTATAATGAAACTTAATAAAAAATAGTTCAACTGTTACATCAATGATGTAGCACTTAACATGGTGTACAGATAATGAAAAGAAGATATACCAATTAACACGATATATGCATTCTGACCATATTGTGACACAGATAGTCCTTGTGTTATGATGGCAGTTGGGACTGGAATTTCTATCAGTAAGCAATGGGATCATAAAGTATAATCATGTAGTGGTGGCAATTCCAGCAATCCAAGTTGCTTCATAACCCAGGACGGTGCATGTCATTAAGTGAGTACCTCATGGAGTATCATGTGGGAAGAGACAGGAACCTCAGCATCAGGCCAATTGGTGAGAGCAACAAGTGTGAGGCTAAGCAGCAAGGGGAAGAGATAGGTGCTATGGGCAGGTGCTAGGGAAAAGAGGTGGGCACGGCTGCCCTGCCAGGAAGGGGCTAAAAATCTTCCCCACTGTACCTACTGCCAGCTACAAAGCAAACCTCCCATTGGATCACATGACAGCGATGTTTTCGCAGAACCTGCCAGGCAATTCCTCATAACTGCTTAGCCAAGGGCTTCTCACACAGGAAGGTAGCTGCAAGTAGAGGCAGTGGTGAGAGTACCCTGCACAGCATGGCCAACAAAACCCCCATAATGTGTGGCTTGAGGCTAGCCAGGATTGGCGAGCCAGGCAGAAGAGAAACAGGTGAAAAAGATGACAAAAGTTAGCTGAGGGGTGCGCAGCATGGGGATCATAAATGTGAACTATTCACCATACCCCCGAAATTTTATCATGCAACTGTAGGGGTACTGTGATGGCTGGAACTTCAAGGAACAGTCATAAGTCATTTTTTTCAGTGCCATCATAACTCTGAACAAATGAATGCAACCCAAGTACTACCTGTAAAATAAAAAGGGTGAAGATATTTCAAAGCCCATTTATCTCACTATGACAGAACAGAATATCGACTTTTCCCAGTCCTATTTGCATGGTTCATTAATAGAAAAAGCTAATAGAGTTGGGCAGTAATCCAAAATCAAACCATAAAAAGGGATTTGACACTCATGAAGATGCAAAGATAATGCCTACTGACAACACTTTAATGCAGCTACTAGTATATATCATTTTCTAATGCAGCTGCTCCTACCTAAACAAAAGATATGAAAATAAATTTCAAGAGATCCAAAGAAAGTAAACTTAAGGCATAACACTGACATTTTATACTAAAGCAAAAGTTTTAAAAAATACTATTTCTTCAATACTAGATATTTACCTTGTTCAGGTTAATTACAAATATAATTAAGAATCACATTCCAAATTTTATTGGCAGTTAAGTATGCTAGATTCTATATACAAGTGTCATATTCATGTCAAAAGGTATTTGATCACATGAACAACTTATCGGATCAGATAATCTTATGTTTCAGTGTAAGAAGATTCATGTAACTGAATGCTTTTTTTGTATAATGTTTTCAATTTCATGAAAATAATCACCTCTTTCCAAGCATGCTTAGTTTTTGTCCACATTCTCTCACTTAACACTTTGCTAGCTCATTTACTATTGTGGAGAAATAGGCTTTAATAGAATTAGGGAGAGAAACTACAGGTAAGGTGAAAATATGGGAGATGAACAATAAAAGTTTGAAAAAAAATCAATCCATTTTTCCTCCATTTTTTCATAAAACGAGAATGAAGAACCTATAGGAAGCTTGATTTTCAGAACTGTGTTATTTAAATGAACAAGACAATGAAAGTTCAACTCTTGCCTTGTTCTTTCAATTAAACTTTGGGAGATGTTAAGTCTGGAATTTATCTCACTGGATTATGCTAGTATATTTGTTCAATTGTTTATTCCATTCAGGCCATTTTGAGTAAAGCAGCACAGAAATGTCAGCAAATAAATAAATCTGCTGATGTTGATAACAAAATCCCAAATAAATATATACAGTATTTTTTTCTGAACAGAGAATTTGATACAGCTCACAGCAAACATAGAATTGATCCATCAATACCCATAATTATATATCTATAATTTAGTTTTATTTCCATATAGAATTTATCTATTCTTTTCTTTCTGCAGAAAGATAAAATTTCACAAAGTAATAAATTAAAAGTAAAAAAGTAAAAATTTGCAGTTACAAATAATTTAAGAATTTAAAAGTGATTCATTGAACAATTTCTTCTGTCTACATATCAGTACAAAAAGCAATCTTGTTAAATTACTAGAAGTTAAAAAGCTGTTTATTAAAACAATGCAGTGTCCTCTCAAAATATCAGCTGTAAAAAAAACTGACACAGGAAAAAGGTTCTGATTTGGCAGGCTATTTATTTGCCTTCTATTAGACACAATTATATAAACTCTTAGATAATATTTTAGTTCTAACTTTCAAAGCAGTTCTTTGCTCATATTACAAAAATGCTTCATTGCAGGAAAAAAAAAAACCCTCAAGTCAGATTTCCAAGCCTCCCAGATCCATTTTAATTGAAGCTGCTACTATCCAATCAGTGCAATTTCATTTCTCTTAATGCAGTTAAGCTTTGTTTTACTACTGTAAAACACATCATACCATGACCTCACCACTTTTCTAGTATATTTTACTGTGGTTTTTACTTATCTCACACTTTTTCTTTTTAATAAAATACAGTCTATGACTGTAATAAAGTACTTAGGAATCTAAGACTTCCAAATGCTGTAGTATACTTTGTATTCATATTAAAGCATTTTAACATAATTTTCCTGAATGAGATCACTGCAGACCCCTTTATTTGAAATAATCTGATATTACATGTCCCTTCAGATCAAGTGCTTTAGCTTAAAGCAGAAAACATGTGCCAAATAAGATGTGCCAGTTATTTCACATTTCTGCTCTTGGAGGTTTTTTGGGCTTTCCGATTGCTTTTAATCCTGTAAACTGCTTGTTGAATCTCAGTTTATATAACAAGAAAGGAGGTAGAAGAGGTACCTATACCAGTCTGCCAGAGTGTTCCCTAGCATTTTATGTATCTGAGTTCATTAACATTTATGTAAATACATAAATTTATGCAAATATATGACATAGAAATGTAAACTGACTTATCTTGTCCATATCACTGCAAATGCAATGTATAGGGGCATTATTTGAGGGGGGGGTATGTGAAGAGACTGAAATAATCTGAACAGAAATGTAGTTTGTTTCATTCTAAGACTGCTCAATTAAAGCTTTATTAAACTAGTTGTTACTTTATGTACTAAACATATATTGATGAGCAAGTTATTTCTTAAAATAACATGATTTACGTTCTTTACAGATTAAAAAGGCACCCAAGAACTAGAAAAAGTCTAGTAAACAAAACAATGTTTCCAGGTATTTTAGACTATTAATCCCATATAGTTCATCTAGCATGGCTGATAATAAAGAATAACAATGTATAGTTTACATACCAAGATAAAAAGTTGTGTAGATTTAAATAGGACAATCTCAAAACCAAACATCAGAACTAGCACCTATCATATTCTGCCGAAAGTATCAGATGGTATACTTCTAACTCACCCAGTATTATTTTATGCAACTTTTACTTCTTTTCCTATTTTAACTTCTATCCCAGTAATAATATAATCACTTATATTCTACACAATTTTTATTATTATAAATCATACACTTAAGATTACTAAACAACTACTTTTGTAGGGAAAATATTACACAATAGTAAATTAAAAAATTAATGTCTTCCTGAAGTTGGAACATTCTGATAGTTTTGCTTGTTTTACTTATCCTGTTGTTTGGGCTATTGAGATTTTTGTCTAGGTTTTTTTATTATTATTTTTATATTTTTACATTGCAGTAACTCATAAATTGTTCCCTGAAGATAGCAGTTTAGCAATTATATGCATAAAAAAAGAAACTGGATATTGGATTAACAGTCAGAAAAGATTACAGTTTCTTTATACCATGGTGAATTTGATGCACATTGTGTACAATTCTATAGTATATGACAACAAAACCAGAGGAGTTGTAGAAATAACAGATAGAATTGGCCAGGATATAAAACAGATAGCAAAAAATTAGCAATTAATTTTAAAGTAAGTCTCTCTAAAGGAAATGTATACAGAGTAGCAACTGAAACTAGCCCCATAAAAAAGAGCAGTTTCTACAACTTCCATAATATTTAAATGACAGACTATACATTAAGTTAGTTTGAACAAATTAAAATCTAATAAAACTGGAGGGAAGAGAGGAATTATCTGATGAAGTATGGTACACAAAAAGTCTGACACTAAGAGTCAATTTTACTCAATTTTTTAAAAAAATACTTTAAAAAAGTTTAAAACTTAATTTTAAAAGTTTGGTGTACAGTTTAAAACATCAGTCTAGAAATTGGGAGACTGAGTTCTAGTCTTGCCTTAGGCACAAAATCAGCTGGGTGATCTTGGGTGGGTCACTTGCTTTCCGCCCTAAGAAAGAGGCAACGGCAAACCACTTGGCAAGAAAAAAATCTTGCCAAGAAACCCCAGGGACATGTTTAGGCAGTCTCTGAGAATCAAACATGATTGAAAAGAAAAAAAATAACTATATTAAGATATAATTTAACATTATATCTTAATATAGGATATTAAGAAGGCATAAAAATATAGGCTAGTAAATAAATAGGAGGCGTAAAAAATATAGGCTAGTAAGTGAATTACTATAGATTATTTTTCACTAGCACACAAAGAAAATGCCTGTCTTAATGTAGTCTGTATAAATGGGATTATGCTAGCTGAATTTTTTTTTCAGACAGATTGCTGCAGGAAAAGAATGATGATACTTCAAGAACATTTATCCTGCCTGTTACCATTTTTCCTATTTTTTTCTTACTATTTAATGGTTTTTTCATTCTGCAGAGAAAACTTAGTTTCACCTGTGATATACAAAATTATTGTCAAAGATACCCTGTTTCATTATCAGACATCCCTTGATAATAAGCCCAATCGGGTTTTTGAGCGCATAGCAATAAGGCCAAATGCTTATTTCAGGGTTCAAAAAAATACAGGGTCTTATTTTCGGGGAAACACTGTATCATATTAGCACACAAACCCTACCTCAGTTTAAGTCTTAATAGATGAGAGCTTCAGGGAGTTCACTGGGAATTAATTTCAAGTTTACACAGATTAGACACTTAAATAAAGTAGAAATAAATTATGTACATATACAATAACCTTATTATCTAGAAATGCAGTATTTCTACCCTCAAATATCATCACAACAACAGCTCCAGTCTTTACTAAGGGAAGTTATTACTAAGTTGAGTCTTTATTAAGTCTTTACTAAGAAGTGGTCGATCTGTTTTCCAAAGCACCTGAAGGGGCAGGACAACAAAGGATGGAAATTTATCAAAGAGAGAAGCAATGTAGAATTGAGGAGAAATTTCCTGACAGTGAAAATAATTAAATCAGTGGAACGGCTTGGCTCCAGAAATTGTGGTTGCTCCATCGCTGGAGGTTTTTAAGAGATTCGACAGCCATTTGTCTGGAACGGAATAGAGACTCCTGCTTGGTTGGACTAGACGACCACCAAAGTCCCTTCCAATTCTGTCATTCTGTAATACGGAAATCTACCTATGCCAAAAGAAAGGAGAGTCCCCTTTCCACACCCACTGACACCCACTAGCGTCGTTCCCTTCATTTCATAAACTAAGCAGTGCATTCCAAGGACCAGGCCGGGCGCTTTAACTTCCTCCTCCCTTCAGTCGCGGTAAGTGAAATGTTAACTCTCCCGCACGCTCCTTTCATATAAATCTTCCAAACTTAACTTCCCATTGGACACCAGCAGGATTTCAGCCTATACCGATTGGCCTTCCGGTAGGACACGCCCTCTCTCAGAAATCCCACCCGCCCACCCCCAAATCTCCTACCTATCCTACCCTACCAAGCGGGCAGCTTGACGGGCTCCTTCCGCCCCCCCCGCGCCCCCCCCGCATACACACACACATATATATGCTGCGCACTTGGTTTATGTTCCAGCGGGGCCCCTCCTTCCATATTCACCGTGTAATAGGAAAGCAGTCCAGCGTTGTAGTCGAGTACGAACCAGCGGTACTGCCAACCTTTCATGAGGTTGGTCCATTTGCTCAGCGGACCCTCCATGATGGACGCCATCTTGGGAGCCGGTAAGATGCCAAACAGCCCACTACAGGGGAAACGCCGGTCTCGCGAGCGGGGGTTAAAGCGAAAGGGAGGGGGTGGGAGAGCGAGCGGAAAGAGCGCGAGCACCGTCAATAAGCGACGTCTGAGGGAAGCAGCGCGAGACGAGGAGGAGCAAAACGGCCGCCGCGGAAGGAACAAGCTGGTAGACTAATAAGTGGGCGGGAATATAAGAGAGAGGCGTGGCTTTGTCGTGTGGGTGTGAGGCAGTGAGAAAGCCCCCCCCCCCCAAAAAAAACCGTAAGGGGGTGCACGTATGGGTCCCTTTAGTCCCAGTGAGACCGAAGATGCGGGAATGGATTGGGGATTTCAAGGTGCCTGCTTGGAACAAACGTTTATTTACCTTGATGGCACTCCTCCGATTGAGATCCAGGCCGATTGAATTTGGATATTAAATTCATCAGGATAAAATCAGATGAAGGAAGAGAGGACAAAAAGTGGGGTGGGAAATCGTCTTTATTTCAGCTTGTTCCTGAACTAAGCTTTTTTTTAGTTAAGAGTAAGGTAGTTGAAATTCCTCTTTCTCAAAGTTGTTAATATCGACACCCAGGAGTCAATGGGTGGGTCTTTCCAAGGGTTCAGTGTTGTTATTTGTAGTACTATATTATATATTACAATTTTTTTAAAAAATTTGATTTATATGCCGCCCTTTTCCGAAGACTCAGGGCAGCTTACAATGAGTTAAGCAATAGCCTTCATACTTTTGTATATTTATACAAAGTCAGCTTATTGCTCCCACAAACTGGGTCCTCATTTCACCTACCTTAGAAAGGATGGAAGGCTGAGTCAACCTTGAGCCTGGTGAGATTTGAACTTACAGTAATTGCAGACAGCTGGTGTTAATCACAATGCTTTTAGTCTATTGAGCCACCAATGCTTGGGGTCAGTAAGCTGAATAGTTTGCCATAAAGCATTCTGCTTGAGAACAAAGTGTAGCTCTTCTCCTAGGGTCTAGGCAATATTATCTGGTTTCCTTTCTTCCCCTGAAAGAAAGTAAAAAAAAAAAAAAACGGAAGGGGGAGTGAGAGTGATGAATCAAAGCAGAAGTTCAGCTCTTACCCTGAAGAGATGGCACTTGAGGCAAAAAGTAGCAAAGTTGTCCTTTCCATCCATAAACCTGGGCTGCTGTTTTGTTTTAGATGTTGATAAAGAAAGCGGAGTGGTCAGGCAAACTGAAAATGAGCTTTGAGGAGAAATTTCTGGTGGAAATATGCCAAGATGGAATAAAGTATAGTTTCTGCAATGAGAAGTTTTGCAAGTTTCACTGAACAGAAAATTAAGTAAAAGCCTTGCAAGTTTATTCATGTGCATCACATATGTACACAAATCATTTCAAAGACACTACATACTAAGACTGTATTCAGAACACACAGCAGAACAGATTCAGAACACACAGCATTTGCCAAGAATACTTTAAAACAAACACTCCTTTCCCCAATATTGTGTATGATCTTGATAAAAGACAGCTGGTCAGGTTTTTTTTGATTCGTGTTCCCCAAGAAGATACTAATAAAAATGTAAAATTGTGAACATATTATATGGTCTTCCACTTTTGCCTTTTGTTCCAGGATGTTGCCAAAAATTGAGTCTGAATTCAAAATAGGATTTGGTTTGGAAGTGAATTTTTCAGCAGTAATGATAAGGTAAGCTATTTGAATATATTGAATTCTAATGACTGGCTTGCATCTAGAGCTCCACAGAGGTATGACTTAAAATTAAACAAAAGCTATGAGCAATCCTACATTTATTTTTAAAGGAAGTTTATATATCTAATATCTACAGTACAGGGAAGAGATGTCATCAATATTCCAATGATGCCCAGTTATACTTAGTGTCATATCCATGTATTCAATAGATCTAACCTTGCTTAACTTTATCAAGATCAGCCAAGATTGTCAGAGAGCTGCTTTTATTCAGCTCTCTTATGTGTATGCCTGATTATTTCAAATTAGAATTGATCAAGCATAATATCTGCTTCTATTAACCAAAGTTTTAGTCTGGCAATTTTTATTTCCATGAAGCTACCTTTATTGCTGTACTTAACTTTTTCTTCTTGTGCCATATCTGTCATAGGACGTTGGTGATCATGTTGGTGATCCTATTTTCATCAACAGCTGCACAAGAAAGTGCTGCTGAGTTTTCCAGTCCCTTAGATTTTGAAGCCATTTATTAACTAGCTTGTCCAATTAATTCAATTTTCTGAATGTGCATGATATATTGAATTATAAACTAATCAAACTGAATGTATTCCATCCTCTAGCTTAAAATGTAGATAATGGCTAAATATAGCCATTATGGTTTGTTCAACAATTATAGATAAAACATAACATACAAAATTTATGTAATCTTAGCAAGTTTCAAGACATGTAGTTCAAACTTAATATCTTAAGACAAATTGTCAAAAGAAAGCTCAGAAAGCAGTAAATAACAGTTATAACAAAACACCCTGTGTCTCGGACAACAGCTGTAATTCGGCAAAAAGAGAAAAGATTCTACTGGATAATGTAGATTGGGGTCTCCAACCCCTGGGCCACTACTGGACCTTGAATTGTTCAGAACCGGGCCACAGAAGTGGTGGGCAAGCACATACACATCCCCATTTGTGCAAGCAGTGTATGAGCATGTGCACATGCGGTCCATTCACACAAACAATAGATGTGCGTGCCTGCCGCTCATACAAATGGAGCTGCACACATGTGCGCTCACCTGCCACTCACATGGAACCATCCCCTCTCCTCCCACCACCACCGGGCCGCAAAGCCGGAAAAGTTGGGGAACTGATGTAGATGCTTGAGGCCTTTCTATCTTGAACACTGGTTCTTTTTTTCCTGTGCAACATCTGCAAGGATTTAAATAAGAGAGATTTCTCTCTATATATATATCATTAGATTTTCGGCCTCTTTTAAAAAGTCAAAATTGTCCTACCATGTTTCCCCGAAAATAAGACCCTGTCATACACACACACACACACACACACACACACGTATATGTAGGTCTTTGGTTATTCGGGTTTTCTCCCGTGTAAAATTGGAAGTGTCTTGGTGACATTTCGACGAAGTCTCATTCGTCATCTTCGGTGTTTTCGGCTTCGTGCTTCTAGGAGCAATGTGTGATCGCAGCTGTTTCTTTCTTTTAACTGCCAGTGTGGGTGTGAACTGATTGGGTGGGAGCTTGGCTGTGTTCTGATTGGGTGGAGGTGTGTTCTGATTGGTTGGGGGCTTGGCTGTGCTCGGGTTAGTCTGAGTTGCAGGAGGATTTGAGCTGGTGAGCTGCGTTGCTGTTGTTTGGCTTCGTGTTCGTGGTCGTGCCACATCTTCATGGTGGGTATCAGTTTGCTTCATGTATGGATTGGAGGGGTTTAAAGTGGCTAATGATGCAACATCTTCCCTGGTCCAACACCTTAAAGCCACAGGACATAAAATTGACTTTAAAAAGACCAGAACTATCGCCAAAACTGAACACTTTAACAACAGAATAATCAGAGAAGCCATTGAGATAGAAAAACGCCCACACAGCATGAATAAATGAGATGGTATCTCTCACCTACCAGCCATTTGGAAACCTGTCCTTATTGACAAACGAGTCCCTAACACAAAGAATGTGTTAGACACCAGACTCACACTCACGAAAACCACACAGGATGTAACCACCACACATCCACACAAAAAGCAAACTCAAACCCACACCGATGATGAGGCACGACCACAAACCAGAAGCCAGACCACAGCTTCATCATTAGCCACTTTAAACCCCTCCAAGCCATACATGAAGCAAACTGACACCCACCATGAAGATGTGGCACGACCACGCACGCGAAGCCAAACAACAGCAACGCAGCTCACCAGCTCAAATCCCCCTGCAACTCAGACTAACCCAAGCACAACCAAGCCCCCACCCAAACAGAACACCCCCATCCAATCAGAGCACAGCCAACCCCCCATCCAATCAGAGCACAGCCAAACCCCCACCCAATCAGAACACACCTCCACCCAATCAGAACACAGCCAAGCTCCCACCCAATCAGTTCACACCCCCACTGGCAGTTAAAAGGAAGAAACAGCTGCAATCACACACAAGATGACGAATGAGACTTCGTCGAAATGTCGCCAAGACACTTCCAATTTTACACGGGAAAAAACCCGAATAACCAAAGACCTACATACAAACATCCGCGAAAACTTCAGAAAACAAATATATCTATATCTATATCTATATCTATCTATCTATCTATCTATCTATCTATCTATCTATCCCTGAAATAAGCCTTATTGCCATGCGCTCAAAAGCCCGATGGGGCTTATTATCAGGGAATGTCTTATTTTGGGGGAAACAGGGTAAGTATTTTGAGATAAATTTAGTTTTCAGTAAAATCTGTTTTCTTCCTATAATTCAATTTCTGTGATAGAAAAAAGTCATTCCAAAATTTCACTTATATTTAACTTAATCTGTATTTCCATTTTGCATGTCCATATTTCTCAACCACTTACTTGTGATCATATTCTAACTCCCCAAACATCTCAGCAGTGTTTTAATTTAGCAACTGATTAACCTCAGAAATGATTCTTAAAAATTTTCTCATCTATACTGTAATTGTTTTGTTTTATTTAGAAAATAAAAATACAAGGCACTTAACATTCATATGACGATAAATGAAATTGCAAAGTTACTAGGAACAAAATCAGAGAATCAACTATATTCTGAAAGAATATAATCACTGTATTTAATTGACATTTGCTATTTAAAAATTTTTAAACAGCTTTTGAAAATATAGCCTTCTCCTCCATAGTATTTAAGACTTGTATATAGAGGAATCATCCAAACTTGTATATAGGAAGAAGCCAATGTATTTCCTGGGTGTGAATTGATTTGAATTAGTTTAGGCATCTGTGCATAAAAAATTAATTTCCTCTGAGACATTTTAAATAGTTTCTGTTGGTTTAATTGCGTGGTTCCTTCTGGTTGGTCCCTATAGCATCATTATTCATGGATTTTAGCCAATGGAAAAGATCTGTCTCCTCACCAGTAAGTAGCAATTATAGTGATGTGCCTAAGAGAAATAGGAAGAGATTTCAGAAATACTCAAGTATTTCTGTAGAATTTAAAGAAGCGTCTTACCACTTGTATTAAAATATTTACTATGATATCAGGGATGAACCTGATTTTCCTAGGTTACTTTCTGATAGGTCTGGCTTGGGGAAATCTAAATGATAACGATGACAGCTCTTCCACTGTTTTAGAAAAAGAGCAACCTATTATAACAAAAGAATATTTTAGGGAAGAGTTTGATGATGAGGGTAAGTGATATTTTCCTTTCTCGGTCCTAGAATATAACTATTAACTTCTAAATCTTCTTCATAGTGTCATCCAATCTCAGATTTATATTATTGCTTTCTTTTTACATTAATAAACTATAATGAATTTTTGCAATGATCTGTATGCATATTTATTAGTACTGTAGAAATGTATAAGAAAGACAGAAGTCTAGCTTGAGCCACACTTTTCTGAGGATAGAATAGAATTTTTAGATGGATATTATAAATCTACTGAACGATGCTGGGAAGGGAGAAGAACAGATAAGGGATATGGAGAAATGTGTCCAGGATCCCTTATGCAGTGTCTTAAATAATGATTCTCAGCTATTTAAAAAATAATAGACTTTTTTCAGTAAACTTTTAAAAAGATATCAGTGCATTTTCTGTAACTTCTAAAATAAAAATATTAAAATTGGTACATCATCTGTACTATATGTTCTCTCTATGCAAAAATAAATCATTTTGTATTAACTGTCCCGATTTCAGTTTCTTTCCCTTATGTCAATTCTTAATCACTTCTACATGCATTGAAATTTTATTTATAGCAACGATTTAAATAATGATAAATTCAAATTTATGTAATGCATGTTTTGGCTTTTGGCTTGATTTATCTTGATTAATTCTTGAATATCTGCTTACTAAGGAAAGAAATATAAAAATATAGGGTTAAATATATTGTATGTCCTTCAGTCATCTCACACCCCATTTCATCAGTCCTTCCAGTTTAT
Organism: Arizona elegans; assembly: GCA_022577455.1. Classification (NCBI taxonomy): domain Eukaryota; kingdom Metazoa; phylum Chordata; class Lepidosauria; order Squamata; family Colubridae; genus Arizona; species Arizona elegans. The sequence continues at coordinate 144,812,376 of JAKOOJ010000002.1, forward strand.
TTTTATCTAGGAAGATCAATACAGGTTGTTACAACTGTAAATCCCTTTGTTTAGGACATTTGCTCTACCCAAAAGTTTTTGTTACTTAAATTATTTCCAGCTTGAACTGTGCTTTGCCCTTAGTGAGATTTTCTTATACAATAGGTAAAATATAAATACATTAGTTTTTTTATTATCTCTGCATATTTAATTGTAGATTTAGTGATTTAAACATGGAACAACTCAGGCAATTCGCTAACATGATTCAACATGCATTATAGTCCCTTGGGTCTAGGAGCAGTTATCACAAGCTCCAGATGGCTTTTGAACATTCCAGAGTAAAATGCATTTTATGGAGTTGTTTTTAATTATACGTATTATTGATAAAACTTGAATTATTTTTAAAAGTTTATTGTCTTTTTCTTACATTGCAGTAAAGAAGTTATATAATATGCATAAGGAAGAAAACAACTGCAATTTTAATAATTTTTGTATATCAAGCTACAAAATAGGCTACACAATAATAAATGAGCTATATTTCTTAAAAATCTTGTTGTTATAAGTTCATATGCATTGTAATCAAAGGTTTATTACATACTATATCCAATAACATGAATCAAATTTCACAGAAAGTGAAATAATACTGCTCTGATATCTTTTGTAAAATTGAATTTTTCTTTTTCAGATGGATGGCAGGATCGATGGGTTCTATCTAAACATAGAAGTGATTATGGTAAATTTCGGATAGGATCAGGAAAATTTTATGGTGACAGAGAAAAAGATATAGGTAAAGTAATACTTTTTTTTCAAGCAATTATTAAACTTTAGGTTTTTTTGCAATGTTTCCTAATAAATTTCTGGATTTTATTATTCAGTTTTATGCAATTATTCCCATACATTTGGCTAATGCTAAAATATCTGCATAAAGTATCTTCTACCAATTTTTGCATAATATGTTCCAAAAAAGATTGTGGATTTTTACAGAAATTTGCATGCTACATCATATCATTTTTAAAATTAAGAAAATTAAAAAGTTACCTGTAATTTGACAACAGATACTGGAGTTAGAAGAATTCAAAATCTTACTGCTCGGACTCAAGACTTATTGGGCCTATTCAAACTAGCTGAATCTTTTACTCTAAAATTTAATACTAATTCCAATCATCTTCAGTTTAAATCTATTGTATTTGTATAAATCTTAATTCTACTGTCTGTGCTAAACATGTTGATTTCAATGTACATTTTCCAAATAAATGCTTTTATATTTTAAATTGATCCATGTTAGTTGTCCAATTGCTGTTCTACCATTACACGTTTCAGTTAATACATATGCTTTAACAGTACAGATTGTCTCATATCTAGGTGGATTATTTCCTTCCTTTAGTTAAAAATTGTGTCCGTTTAATTCTACCATGCACTATATCAAACGTTTCTAAGTTTGAAAATAAGTCTTCAGAAAATGCTGCCATGCATTAGTGGTGGCTTGGGCTTTAGTTAGTTTATCCTATTCTATATAGAATATTTTTAGTGTTACTAATATATACTTAAGATTGATTCATACAAAAATAATTATAGTTATCTGTCACTAGTTTACTAAGGATAATCCAATCCAAGCCTAATCCTGACTTTTCCCAGTGTTGGGTCTGTGTAAGAGAGAAGAATGAATTCTGAAATATCCCAGAAAATCCTCTAATATCACCTTCTAGATTCAGATGTATTGGAGCAATTATAAATTAGGCCTCCAAGTCCCTAAGGAAATGACCAGAAACCAATACCACTGGTATTGTAAGGTGTACTAAATGATTCAGGAAAACTAAAAATGAATTGCACTCTATTTCTTATAATCCATCGGTATGGCATCCATTGCAAAATCAAGTTGGAAGCCTGATTTAAATGGAGCCAAATAATCAAGATTGCTGTCCAGCTCTGAATTTATTTGTATACTGAACAATCTCTGCTTTGTTGGGTCATCATTTCAGAAATATTTCATTATCTAAACAGAATAACAAAATAACCATGGCTGGACAATACAGAGAATGAGAGCAACTTCAGGATTCCTGCTGGCTTCTCCATTGAGTTTTCTTGTGGAAAACTGGCAGACATCATCAGAAATCTTTCTTCCTCCCTCTAATTCCTGACAGTTTATCCTTAATCTGCTAGTGAGGGAGGGATTGAGGATGTGAATGGGGGTGCAAGTAAGTAATGATACACAAAGATATATGAGAGGTGCTGCATCAGTTGGGAGATGGGTAAGTGCCTCAGAAATGCCACATGGTTTGAGTATGGCACATGAGTGGGTATCCTACATTGGGAAAAATGTCCTGGTGTTTATGAGAGGTGCTATGCGAGTAGGATAGAGGGTGAGGGGAACAGTGTGGTTTCAAAACAATGCATGGAGATTGCAGGGTGGTGAGAATTGCTGTGCTGGTCAGGAATAGCACACGTGTTGGAAAGGGCACCTGGGGATACTTCAGTTCAGGTCAGAGAAAAAGCATATGGAGGGACAGCATGGATCAGAAAGGGTGTGTGGGCTGCTCAAGAGGCAATGCAAGGGTCAAGAGAGGAATGCAGGAAGGGCATAGATTAGGTACAGTTTATGCAAGAGATATTGAGTGGGTCAGAGAGTGGTGGGAGCACCATGGTTAAGGATGGGTACATGAGGTAGGGAAGGCATGCAGGGGTTGACAGGTTAGGAAGGGTATGTGAGAGTGTGCAAGGGTCGGAAAGGCACATGGGGTGGCATAAGTAGGGGGAGCACACAGTGAGGTGATATTAGCCAAGAAAGAGGCCGGCCTTCTTTCTTTCCTTCCTTCCTTCCTTCCTCCCTCCCTCCCTCCCTCCCTCCCTCACTGTTCCTTCCAGTAATTCAAGAATTTCACATTAATTTCATCATGTGGAATGTATCTATTCTCAATTTTATGCTGTCTTGAGGATCCATTAAGTAAATTTGAATATATTTGGCTCTTGCATAAAATATCTGATGTAATGTTGGATTTGCCCTTAAATAATCACAAAAGAATTCCATCTATTCCTTTTGAGAAGAATTTCTGTGGCATCAAAGGATATCATTTTGGAAAAGGCAGTTTTATTATCTGATTTTCTTCCTGAATTATTCACACTAGGATCATCATTCTGTATCAATTGAGGATTCATTAGGTAGAGGTTGCAAATTGCCTATCCTGGCCTTTCCCTTCATACAGCAGAAATTCAAGTTTCTCTAGGGAATAGGAATGAATGACAATGAGGGTAGACTTTGGCTGTGGCATCAACACCAACAAAAATATTATGAAAGTCATGCATTTTGCCTCACTCTTTCTTTATTGAAGTCTTGTTGAGGAATTCTCAGAGCAATTAATGTTTACCATATTCTTGATTTGATCTTTTGTTTTCTCTATCTTTTCATGTCTCCTCATTCTGTATGTTTCTTTGTGATACTGGAAATGTGGAGCTCTTTCATTCTCCATTTCTTCATCTCTCTTTCTTGCCATATCCTGACAACATTAGGTGTTATCTCTTGACCATAATGTCCCCTTTTCTTTTCATGTGACATAATTATGCTGACATTTATTTTAACTAAAATTTTAATTTAATTAATTTTTAGCACAATGTTTACATTGGCATTCTCAACTCAGAATAGTTTTGAATCCCTGTCAACTTCTTCATTGAGTTGCAGGAAGCTGTTAGAGACTGATTAAAAATAGGATCATGTGATCTCCTGAAGGCTAGGGCAGGACCAATCTACCTGATCTCCTGTCTCTCGGCCTCCGGTAGCCCGCGATCACTAAGACACAGGAACCACACGTAGTTTGCTCAGCAGTGTATCCTGGTTTATTAGTGACAACAGCTCATTCATGAAGCCGGATTGCAAGGCAATGCAAAGACGCGGCTATCGTACACTACCTGCAGCGTCCCTTTATAGAGCAGGCTCAACTGCGGTCAGCTGGGTGCGTTCGAACTTCCCGCTGCTCTCTTCCGGGCGCGCAGTAGTGATGTCCTCAACGCCGGCCCCATTGGCATCGCCGCTGATCGCTCGTCGTTCCTTACCAGGTTTCCTTCGTGAACCCCAATAAATCCCCGTGCTCCATAGACACCTAGCCGCGAACCCTAACCCCATCACCAGCACCCCGTGCCTCCCACACCCGCACCAACCCCCAGGTGGCTGCTGTATTCATGGCGTTCATGGTCATGATGTCGAGTGCTGCTTGATGCTCAACACTGGCAACCAAAAGAGGGACCAGTATAAACTGAAACAAGATGGGCAAGGGCTAAGATGTAATGGCTAATATATTTGACTGACACCAGAGAGATCCAGTTTCTACTCCATCTGCAGCCACAGCAGCTCATTGTTGACTTTCATCCCATCCTGCCCCACAGAATTGTTGTGAAGAAATATAGGATAGGTTTTTGGATGCATTCAGTATGTCAGGGTACCTTGGTTCAAAAATTGATGCTCTATGATGCAAATTTTGCCCAGTTAATGTAGTGACAAAAGTTTTAGTAGTATATACATAGATAATATATAAATCACAATGAAACTGCAATCCTTACATGCTACCTGGGAAGCAGGTAAACTCAGGTACCTAAGAAGATATATAATTAAATTCAATAAAACTTACTTCTTAGTAGATATCTACAGTAATGCATTAGAAATGAATTTAATTTCTAGAATTTTCTTTATCAGAACTATTCTATATTACGCTGTAATAACATTACATGCTATATATATTAATAGAAATACTTTTGGAAAAAAGTAAAAAGTGAAATTATAATAATATATTTCTAAGCTATGTTTATTAATATATTTCACGTGTCTCTAAAGCAGAAACAAGGAGGTATATATTATCTCATAATTTCCAGAAAAGTGACTGTAATCCCATATGGAAGAATAATAAAGCATATATAGAGTTCATGCCTGTAGCAAAGCACTTGATTGATAGCTTTATTTGGATATTTGAATATCATTTCTTTTTATAGGTCTGCAGACAACTCAAGACATTAGGTACTATGCAGTATCAGCAAGGTTTCGGCCTTTTAACAATGAAAATCAGACCTTAGTGGTTCAATATACAGTAAAATATGATCAACAGGTTGATTGTGGTGGGGCCTATATCAAACTTTTTTCTGTCGATGTGAATCAAGACACCCTGAATGAAGAAACACCTTATTATATTATGTTCGGTACGTTCTCTTAAATGCCTAATAATATTAATTTGAAGCAGAAATACGTTAGTGTAAATCTCACAGGAAATGAGCTCCTCTGAGACATTGCTTTTCAATATTTTTATCTGTTCCCTTATATTTGTAAATGAGTTAAATCAGTTTTATAGTAAGATCTATATAAAAATATGAAGAGATTTGCTGGGTAATGTTAGGGCGATGGTTTAGTGTACTATCTTGTTTTTGACCATGGCAGCTAAATAATTTCAGGAACCCACTGGGTGGGATACAGGGATACATACAACAGTTTACCCTAGTTGTATGTCAAAGAGTATTCCATACTGGAAATTCTAATTAAAATCATAGTTATTATTTAGCAATATGCAGATACTGTGCACAATTATCAGTATATTGCCGTGTCCATGCCACAAATTTATTATTGCTTATGTGAAAAAAAATGTTCTTATAGGCATATTTTAAACTTACAGGCTAATATCATTGAGTACTTGTCTACTGCTTGAAGACAAAAATGTATAAATTTTGGAATTCAGATTTTCTTCATATGAATTTTTTTTTAATTTACTAGCATATGTTTCTAAAATGATATGACTCAGTTCAAACTAACTAGTGGGAAAAGGGAAGCTATAGGTTTCTAAAATAAATATTATAATAAAATGTAGATTGTGGGGACAATATAGTTTCTGAGATCCTTGGAGACAGTAGATTATCTGAACTCATTCAAGATGCATTTCAAACCTGAATTTGGACTCAAACAACATTGATTATGGATGACTGGCGGAAACAAGATCAGAATGCTGTACCCACTTTTGTTCTCCTTGACTATCATTCTTGTGCCATTTAGGTGGGTGTGGGTGTGTATAATTCTGCCAGACTAATTTGGTATTCTTTTCTTCTAGGACCTGATATATGTGGAAAATATAAAAAGATAGTGCAAGTTATTTTGAACTATAAAGATGACTACTATTTTACTAAAAAGAACATTACATGTGAGGTACGATCAACGCCTTTCAGTGAATTACTAATATTTAATCTATCTTGCTGCAATTTGAAGCAGAATTGTTTGGGAGGTTGTTGACTAATTCTAAATAAAACTTTGTAAACTACTTCAAATATCAGAAGTTAACAGCAAGTCATTTGAAAAGTTAGCAAATATAGTATTTACTATTAATACCCCTCATTTTAATGTATAAGTAGAGTGTTATTAACTATTTGCATGTAGTCTAATGCAGCAAAAAAATTGGTGATTTTTTCCTAGGATTATTGTTTTCTTGGCACTGCACTGATAGATCCCACTAGTAGCAGACTTATTATTTTTTTAGACATTATGAAATTTAATTAGCAAAACTGTCAGTTATACAGCACTGGAAAGACATTCCCATGTTTCTGTAACAATGTTTGTTTTTGTTTTTTTTTCAAGACGGATGACTTTACCCACCTCTACACACTAATTTTACGTCCTGATTTAACTTATGAAGTGAAGATAGATAATTATGTAGTTGAGGCTGGCCATCTAGAAGAAGATTGGGACTTCCTGCCTCCAAAAAAGATAATAGATCATGATCTGCCAAAACCTGATTATTGGGATGAAAGGGAAACTATTCCAGATCCCATGGATAAAAAACCAGAGGTACGGTTTCACTTTGAACTGCATGGTTTCACAGTCTATATCTATTTACCTGCTGTGTTTCACTGATAGTCTCTTATTGCGTACATTGAAATCAGTAAAGTTGGGACTGTTACTGATTCTTAATTAATTATAATAATATGTGATCCATAGTTTTTTTGGTAAAGATTTATAGTTTAAGTGGTGCTTCTTTGATCTAACTTCATAGTGGAGGAATTGGGACTAGACTATAAACTTTAAATCAGTATAAGATCTTGGCAACATAATATGACTAGTATTTAACATTCTAATACTCACAAAAATTGAAAATGGAATGGTAGAAGAGACTTACTTAAAAGCCTTCATGCCTTCTTTTTCCTGGTCTCTCATCTCAATTATAATACTAATTATTTAAATTACCTGTATTTAACTTTAGACTGGCAGTGGTGAAATGATTACCCTTTCTGTCTAAACTGCAGAGTTTATATGAGAAGTATAAAGCTAAATTGTATTTGGTGCAGCTATAAAATTGCTTAAAATGTTGTCTGATAAGCCTCAAATAACAATCCAGTGAATCGCAGAACATTTTAAGAAAAGCAATTTGTCCATTGTTATATTACAGATTCATTCAAAACTGTTTTTGGAGTTATATTAATTGCATTCCAAATTCAGAAAAGGTTTCTAGTAGCTGCCACTCTGTAGTCATAAATCTTCCATCATGTGAAGAATTAAATGGTTGGGTTGAAGCAAATATCTATTACAATATATTGATTATCAGGTTCCTTGTTTTGAGTATGTTGAGATAATAAAATATTGCAACTAATCCTTTCCAATAGATATTTGATGACAAAACACTGTATCTTGATTCTTGAGTGAATCAAAATATTTGGTTTCTGGTTTGAGTTAAGTTTTAAATTGGTTTTTTAAATTGGGTTGTTTTAATTTACGGCCAAAATATTTAATTATTTTAAACTGCTTTTAAATTTTGTATGTTTTTGTTTTTTACTTTGGCTGTTCACCGCCCTGAGTCCTATTTGGAGAAGGGCGGTATAGAAATAGGAATAAATAAATAAATAAATAAATAAATAAATAAATAAATAAATAAATAAATAAATAATAAAATGAAATAAAATAAAATAAATAAAATAAAATAAAATAAAATAAAATAAAATAAAATAAAATAAATAATAAAATAAAATAAATAAAATAAAATAAAATAATAAAATAAAATAAAATAAAATAATAAAATAAAATAAAATAAAATAAAATAAAATAAAATAAAATAAAATAAAATAAATAAAATAAAATTATGGAAGCAGTCATAAACCATATTTTGGAGAAATAGTACTAACTAATTTTCTTTTTCTTTGAAAATACTCATAGAAGCTAACTTACAATTAGTAATCTTGATGAAACTATTTTAGGACTGGGACCAACCACAAAGAATTCCTGATCCTACTGTGATAAAGCCAGATGACTGGGATGAAGAAATGGATGGGACATGGGAACCACCATTGATTCCAAATCCTGAATATAAAGTAAGAGTTTTATAAGTGAAAGTAATAAAATAGAGACTAACCTGGTGGTTATTTAATTGGTTATGTAATTTAAACATTAATTAAGATATAAGATATTGAATCTAGTTTTTTATTATTATATAAATCATATAAGTCTTTATTTCACTAGTTTTCATTTGCCCATTTCATTTATAAATTTACACTTGGCTTCATCATTCTTGACTCCTTACCTCTACTGATAATTCACTCATGCTTTCTTAATTTTTTAAAGAACAATTGTCCAATCCTTGAGGCACCTCATGACCTTGCATCCCCTTCCAAATATTAACTTCTCATCAGTAGAATAATCTCAGCTCAATGATAATTTTTAATTTTTTTTACCTTCACTGCTTTTGTATTCTTATTCTTCTTTCTCATTTCTCATTTGTGTTTCATTTTTTATGAGGAAAGGACTTTCAGTGTGTAGCTTCACATGTCGAATTAATGTTTCTTAAAGCATAATTTGATGAGTAAGCCATAACCTGCTTATATGTTGAACTATAAATCATGCTTTGCAAATCACAATAGCTATTGAACTATAAACCATATTATCACTGGCATACTATTAGCTGTTGACCATTTAAATACTATTTAAACTTCTGTGGGATTTTCTCTCATCCCGATGTATTACCTACACCCTCAATTACCTACATTGGATCCCTACTATATTTCAAAGTTTCATTTTAAAATATTCACTTCTCAGAATGGACAACAAATCTAGTTGCATTTTTCTTTCTGTTTTTGGTAACTACGTTACCTTCCAAGATTTTCTATTATGACTTCTGTTCCTGTTGTCATTTTTATTATTTCCATCATATTAATAGTTGTACATAGTATTCAACATAATATACACTTTTTAAAAGTTTTAACCATATTTTAAAATATTTCACTAAAAAGTCAGTGGTGTGTTCCTTTTATTTCAATAGATTTCCACCTGTTTTACATATCTTTGTTTAAGTGGCTTTGGAAAGTGATATTCAAATTTATTTCCATTTTTTAGGGCATTTGGAAACCTCGTATAATTAAAAACCCCAATTATAATGGCATTTGGGTCCAGCCAGAAGTTGACAACCCTGAATACAAACCAGATCCTAATATTTACAAATATTATAATATTAGTGTCATTGGCTTAGAAATTTTACAGGTATGTATATTAAAAAGTTTGTAAAATATATTTATTGTCCAAATTATGAAGATAATTGGCAATTCTGGACATATTCTGTACCATCGTAGTAAGAAAAAAAACCCTCTTCAGATAGTTCTTGACTTACGACCATTAATTTAGTAAATGTTCAAAGTTACAACAGCACTGAGCAAATGGTGGTTACGACTAGTCCTTAGAGTTCTGGCTGTTCAGCACCTTCCTTGATCACATGATTGTGATCAAGGTGCTTGGCAATGGACTGATATTTATGACCAGTTGCAGCACCCCCCACCCACCCCCAATCACTTGATTGCCATTTGCAATCCTCCCTGCTAGCTTCCCCTGAGAGCAAATTGGGAAACCAGCAGAAAAAGTCACAAGTCTGCCTTACCCATTTTCTGTGCCATATGTGCCACTTCCATCCCACTGTGCATCTTCCCTGTGCCTCACCATGCCTCCCGTCACTCACGCATTCCATGCACCCTCCTCCTTACTGCATCTCACACATTACTGTGCATCCTCTCCGAGTCTTAATGCAACTCCCTCACTTCTTTGTGCACCCTTCCTAAGCCTCACCATGCTTCTCTTGCACACCCTCCCCAATCCTCCTTGCCACACCTGCTTCACAAATCCCTGCACACATTCCTGACTCTCCCTGTGCCTCCTTCATCTCTCTGCACTTTCTTCCTGATCTTCATCCTGTTCCAGACCAAGCGCGCACAAGTACACAGAGAGATTATTTTGTTTGCTTTACTAAATGAGAATTGCAAACACACTTAGTTGCAGGATAGAGACAAGTTTCCTCCAAAGTTCCGAAAGTTATAAGCTGGCCTTATAAGAGCTCCAATTCAAAGCAGCAAACCAGAGAATTGTCAGGCAGAGTCTCAGGGTGAGAGCTTGTAGAAGATTTGTCAGCTGATCCAGGTTCAAAGCGAAGGTTCAAGGTTCACAAGGCACACGGACTATGAATCAACAGGCTGTTGTGATCAACAGACAGCTTATGTTTGCTGCTCCATTCTAACAGAAGCAGCCCCAGTGTAGCTTCTGTGTGAGCAGTCTTGCAGAGCACCTTTGCTCTACTCTCTTTGCAGCCTGCAGAGCTCTTGTGACGGGAGGAGGTGGTAATTTCACATCCTCATTTTTGGAGAGCAACAGCAGCTGTGTCTACTGGTTGCTGGCCAGACTATCTCTCTGCCTGCTCAGATAGAAGTCTGTCCAGTGGTGCTGAAGTTGGCTGCTCATATTACTCCCGGCATGCCTGGAGCTAGCTTCAGAACTGGCTGCTCATCATCCTGCCCCTCCTCTGACTCCAAATATGAGCCCACCATGACACTGCCATACTCACACCATCACACCCTTCCTGTCCCTTGAAGCACATCCTCGCATCCTTGCAACACCCCACCCCACACACACACATACTCTTCCCCCATCCATGCAGTAGCCCCTTTTTTATTGACCTCCTTCCTACTGGCTTTGCCACTGAGTTGGTTGTGAGAAGCCAGCAGGATGATCAAATGACTATGGATTCAGTCAACATCAGTGACCAGAACTGCAGGGATTGCCGTTGCTAAGCAATGCGATTGTGCTTTACAACCACAACCCTTAGTGATGTAAATTCTGGTCCCAATTACTATTATAAGTCAAGGACTAGCCATACTTTGCTTGCTTGCCTAGGAAAACAAAAATATTAAAAATCCTATTTATTTATTTATTTATTTTGAAATATGTATACTTTATTTCATAGTTGTGAAATTTTCATCCTCAAATCCGTACACTAGTTAGTGTAGGAATCCAGATTAAAGTATCCTAGACAGAAGATTATCTTGCTTCTGTTTGAACATAAGCAAATGAACGTATGCGAATTTTTCCATTCTTCATTGGCTGCACTCTTTAATTGTTCTTACTGTTAGGAAGTATTTTTCAAAGTATTATCTTCTTATAAATTAAATCCTTTATTTCATAGTCTGGAGTGACAGAGAACAGTTCTTGAATTATCACATTCTTGTAGATAGATGAAGAGTGCTTTCAATTCCCTTCTTGGTCTTTTCATAGCTATTTCTAGTTCCTTCAATACAAGATTGTATGTAATTACATGACTAAATAGGTCTGCCATGTTTTATTTCAACAGGGAAAATCTGGTACAATATTTGATAATTTTCTTATTACAAATGATGAACAATATGCTGAAGATGCTGGGAATGAAATGTGGGGCGTCACTTTCGTAAGTAATTTCATAATGTATATTTATTGCAACATTTAAATTTCTACTCTGCCTTTATGAGTATCAGGCACTATACAAATATTATTAAAATAAAGCATAGTGTAATAAACTGCCAAAACCATAGTGTCATAAAAAAATAGAAGGCTACATATGCAATAGAAGCAGTATTCACTGATTTGTGTTTTAAGTCTAATCATAGTGCATAATCATTCTTAATTTTCTTATGCTCTATGTTTGAATGTATGGATTTTTGAATAAAAACAGCTTTAAACAATATTTAACATTTCCAACATTTCCCATGTTGATACTCTGGTGCAATTGATTACATAACCAAAAAACTCAGTGACTACTAAGTGTTGCAGGTAGAAACAGACAATAAATTGAAGGGAAACTCCTGTTTTCCAAATAATTGGAATAGTGAATGGGCTCCACATCACAACATATTGTTGCTGAATACTTTTGCTAATTAATCTATTATTGTCTATGTGACAGACAATAGGGTAAGATGCCCGTTTAGATATTTCTCTGAATGTGTGCTACCATTAAATCCTGAAGAGGGAAGATTTGTACAGATTAGTTCCACCATATTGTCCTTCTCATATTCTGTTTTGTCCCTTATTCTTCCCACCTTGGAAAAAATGTTAATGTAAAGCTTGTACCTGTATATAATCATACCAATAGTCTGGAACCCATTTAAATTGTGTGGAAAACTACTCAGGAGATCATGAGTACTCTCCTGCAGATGTTCAAAAAAAATAAGGAAAGTGGGATTTGAAGAGGTAGGCTGCATGGCTATATCATTACATACCTTACATTAAATTACATACTAGTAATTTAATCCAGTCTTTACATTTTTTATATATTTATAATTAATAAATATATAATTGAAAATAAATATATAATAAATATATAATTGAAACATAATTTCAGTTGCTTGTATATGTGGGCAAATTCATGAATGGAACTGTTGAGGATTAAAAAATCTGAATGTTATAAAATCACCAGCTTGATTCTGTTAAGGAATAAACAATATGTACACAAATCCTTTTAATAGCATTATCCATCTCCCACTATACTGATCATAATTTACTATGAAAAAGGCTCACTCATTATAGATAGGACTTTGAAAAAATAAATTACTTGGATAGCAATATGGTTGTAACAGAAAAAGAGAAAATAAACTATTTTTATTATGCTTTTCTTATAAATTATATAGCTGTACTTCAAAAAAAACCCTCCTGCTCAGTGTTGTTTTATAACATCACAACATAAGCAGAATGTTTTGTGAAAAACTGATCAAATAGCAGGCAAATATGATAAAGCGAGGATGATCAAACTATGTTATGAATGCTTAGAATCAGTTTTTAAAATTAGCTATTGATATTTACTTACATTTATTGATATTGAATAAGCTAGGAAAAATATTCGGAACTTGAGTAGCATTATTTGGGTTTGTACAGCTTATGTTTGCATGCTATCAATAGAATAGAATAGAATAGAATAGAATAGAATAGAATAGAATAGAATAGAATAGAATAGAATAGAATAGAATAGAATAGAATAGAATAGAAAGATGCAAGGGGTGCGCGCATGCATGGGGGGGCACGTGCATCGGCGGGAGCAGGGTGCATTCACGGGACCACGCACGCATTGCATTTTGGGGGTTCGGGCACGTGCACACTTTGGGCAGTCAGTCCAGAAAAGGTTAGCCATCACTGTAGTAGACAATACAAAACAAAACAAAAACTTGAATTTGTCTCCAGTGCAGAAGCTATCAGTCTACATGCAAAACAACAGAGTAATAATTAATAACAACCATAATAATGATATCAATAAGAGAAGATAGTTGAAAAGATGAGAAGGATGATAGTCATAATCATACTATATGGGTAAATAGACACAAGACAGTGCTGTGGGAATTCAGCAGCGACGGCAGGAGGGGAAAAAACTCTCTGTGTCTGGTTGTTTTGGCATGCAATGTCCTGTGTGCTGTCCCGAGGGGAAGGCTAAGCAATGTTGAAACAGTATATGTCCAGGATGTGAGGGGGTCTGTTGATATTTTCTCAACCCTTTTTCTGACCCATGCAATACACAGGTCCTCACTGGAAGGCAGCCTGATTGCAGTTGTTTTTCTGCAGTCCTAATTATCCATTGAAGTCTGTACCTATCCCATTTGGTTGCTGTATCAAACCAGAGAGTTATAGAATTACAAAAGACAGACTCAATAATTTCTCTGTAGAACTGTATCAACAGGTCCAGGGCAGTCTGAACTTTCTGAGTTGATGCAGTAATAACCTTTGTTGAGCCTTTTTAATGATACCGGTAGTTCTGATGTTAGGTGTTCATTTCACATACCATGTTTTACAGGACATTAACAATTTAGAGAGTAGTTGCAGACTATTAATTTTAAAGTTTGCTCACTATAGCTGTAAGAGGATGTATTATTATAATTATTTTGTACTTTTGTTGCTGTAATATTAAAATGATGAGATCTCACTTATTAATTTTAATTAAATTACAATATATTCAATTAAAGACAGAACTGTATATAACAATAAAAATTGATCATCAAAATGTTTTAAGTTTGAGTTTATTGATCATATATTTCTTCTTCTAAACAGGAGAGGGAATGGAGGAGACGGGAAGGACAAGATGCAGCATTTAAAAATATTAATGAACAGGAGCCAAAGGGAAAAGAGACCAAGAAAGAAAAGAAGAAAAAAGCTACCAAAGTCAAAGATGAACTCTGATCAATTAAATCATTATATAATTACTGTCACTCAATCTGGTCATCACTGCTGGGTAGTATTGTACTTATTTTCTAAATGTTACCCAAAATGCAGTGGTGATATGAAAATTCTGACAATTTTTGTACTACTACCATGTTTCCCCGAAAATAAGACCTGTCTTATATTTTTTTGAACCCTGAAATAAGCGCTTGGCCTTATTGCCATGCGCTCAAAAGCCCAACTGGGTTTATTATCAGGGGATATCTTACTTTGGGGGAAACAGAGTAGGTGGCAGTTGAATACCCCAGAAAACATGTATAGTTTCTATAGCTTATTTTATACATATCTGTCTCTGTAATATTACACTCTATTGGTGTTCAGAAGGAGGATTAATTTCCGGAAATCATATAGATGGAAGAACTTACACACTGCAGAGATGTGAGACACATAATTCACACTTATTGATCACTAAACCACTCCTGAATTGAAAGGGAGAGTAATTATTTTCAAATACCCATAGATAGTCTGAAATCTGAACGAAACTACTATAATCAGAAGTACAAGGAGACCTTATGTGTTATTTGTTAATTGTGTCCAGGTTGCATGGTGAAATGCTGTGTAAAAAAATCCTCATGTTTGATGGATTTTTTTGAATTTTCTTGTGATTATTTTTGGCTTAAAAAAGAACTGAAATAGGTCATATGAGAGACATATGAATCAACCATCCCACTAAATCAGAAAAAAAGACGTATAATTATTAGCAAAAATGGATTAATTGTAAAGTCATAGAATTGTCAAATTGGAAAGTATCACAAGGGTCATCTACTCCAATCCTATGCAATGTGCAAGAAAACCTGTTTAAAAATATCCAGCCTATTCTTAAAAACCTCCAGAGATGAAGAATCCAAGTCTCTGGCTTAAATCTTTGCTTTCCTCCCATTCATCACATGAAAAATTCTTCCTAAAAATCTAGGCTTGATAGGCCATGCCATTTGGATTTACAGAAACTGGAGCTCTTAAATTTGATTTCAAATCCCCAAAATAGCCTCCATTCAGATGCCGAGGCTAGTCTCTCATTAATGAATCTTTTGTGATATGGGAAGCTAATATTTCACAGTATGATTCTTGTTGCTTTTTTGTTTAGCATAGTAGGTACAGAATACATTTTGATACAGATGTATAGCTTACTGTAGAATATTTTACATCACCACTTCTTTCATGCTTAAGTCTTCCTGAAAAACTGTGGGAAAAACTGGTAGCTGCCACCATGTATAACCATATGACTAAACAATAAAAGAGCTCTTCCTATATTTATACATAAGAATAGCTTTCTAATGTCATTAACCAACACTTTCTCCAATATTGGATGACTATAATTTGCTTTTTGGTTTCTTCTTGCAATGATTTTTTAATAATTACTAGTCTATCCATATAATCCCTTCCATCCTTATAAAGGAAAGGCCCCAAACACGGGTTGGGACCTTTTATAGACAAGACTTGTTTATCTCCATTCGCAAAATGTCTAGCAGCGGATGAGACAGAAGAAATAACCATCTCTTTTCACATTACACTGAATATTATTGTAAAGATCATAATCCCAGAGTGAGGGTTGGTGATGTTTCTCTGAGAGAGTAAAGAACCATAGGCTTTGAAAGAGGGAGTGGTACAACTTCTTTTGAGGAAGCCACCTCTTTATCTAGCCATTCTTGCAACTTTAACCCAGTAGCCAATCTTCCAGTTCTAACAAAATTGAGAAGCTATTTGGGAATCAGGTATTGTACAGAAGCTCATAATTTAAATTGGTTATCTGAAACCTTTTCAGTATGGATTCTGGCCCAGGCATGGAAATACACATTGATCACTAGGGTAGATCACTAGGGCCTAGAAGATGGGAATTTGCCCCACTTCTATTAGAACTGCTATTAGACTTCTCAGCAGCTTTGCACTAACAAGTATGGTACAAACAGGTTAAATCCCAACAAGAAAAAGTTATTGTTTGTCCATGAACATATTGATTTATTGACAGGACTACATTCCCACTGAAGAAGCAGATCTGCAATTTACAGACCCTTCTGGATTCATGGGTCCTACTAGAACAGCAAACTGGTTGGAGGAGCTTTGCCCAGTTTATGTGGATCCACTAATTGTAACCCCTGTGAACTCTGAAATTCTGTTGCTACACTGATTCATGTATTCATCACACATGCTTAAGGCTATTGTAGTATGCTCTGTATTGGGCTGTCTCTGCCGATAATCTAGGTAGAATCTATAGTTTGTACAAAATGTGACAGAATGCCAGCATTGCTGAATAGGATTCTCCATTTGCTGCACTGCCTACCAATAAATGTCTGATGTGAAGTTAAATGGCTGGATTTGACCTAACCAGTCAGAAATGAAGAAGCTGCTTGGATGAGAAATGAAACATTAAAAAAACAAGAAAGTCCAGTTGCCTTTGGAAAAGCATCTTTGGGACAACCATGACCTGGATGATTGACAATCTCCATAAACATTTGGAGTGGAATCACAGCATTGTAGTAGTTTTCTTCTCTTTATGGCCAGTTCCAGTTGTTTGGGGGGGAGGGGAAATCTAACCCTAGGGATTTCTCACTCCTATTTAAAAACGTCTAAATGAAGCCTTTAGTGAAGTCATCAGTTGACATAGCTTAACTTTAGATCAACCAAGCAACGCCATCAAAGTTCTGTCTTCATGTCTGGACATTATCAGTCTGGATGCAAAAGAGAATACTCAGTAGGCTGAACTCTAGTTAAACAAGTGGATTTTGGTGGTACGGTATTTTGATCTGCATATTCTATTGTTGATTCTGAATGGGATTGCACTATCCAGAAGGAAGTGCACAGTTTGGAAGTCCTAGATTCACAGCTTCTGTTCAAAGAGCAGGACACAGCTGTAACCACAGTGGATTACAGTTGTAATCCAAGGAGGCCTTTGACAGATCTATCTGGTTGCCAATATAAAATCACGTAAAGAAAAAATGGAAAACTACCATAAAATAGTGCCTTTCACCCCAAATTACTTAACTTACTTATTAAATTTGTTTGTACCCACAAGATTCTTGAAGCTGTCCAAAAGTGTACCATAGTTGATATCAAAAGCTGTTGAGAGACCAAGGAGCACAGGGATAGATTCATCATCCACATCTTGGCTGCACTGCAGATCATTAAGAAATCTGATTAATGCTATCTCCATACTGGTTGAAACCTAACTTAAATGGGTCCAACTATTCTCCCTACCAACTTCCCTAAAAAGAGAAGATTAGAGACTGTAGTTACTCATGACCGATGAGGCCAGCAATAGGTTCTTGAAGAGAAAATGCACCACAGCCTCCTTTGAAGCTAATGGAATCACTTTCTTACTGAAAGGCACTGACAAAATCATATGCAGTTTTCATTACCAGGAAGGACATAAATCTAACAAACAGGTGATGAAGATAACATATTGTAGAATCCTCAGAAATCACAAAATCAAATTTAGGGATAAGTATGTAACTAATCCTTGACTTATGACTGCAATTGGAACCAGAATTTTCATTGCTAAGCAAGGTGGTTGTTGAGTTGCACCTGACTTTACAACTTTGTGTGGACCAGTCATAAATCACTTTTGTTACCCCCTTTATAAATTCAATTGCTAAATGAATGGCTGTAAGTCAAGGACTACCTCTACAAGGCCTTCTTCGAGGCAACCCCACAGGAACTGAACAGTTAAGATGCCAACTTTGAGCCGATCTGAGCAACTATCTGCCAAATAGCACAAATATTTCTCACAACATCCCCAACAGGGAGTAGAGGGTTGCCCAAAATGGTACAGAAAAACAATAAAAGCAGAAATTTTGCTGCCCCTATTATCAGGATGATGTATTCTCTAATATGGGTTCTTACTCTTCCTCAGTCAGATTCACTCTTCATTTTCCTCCTACAAACTCTAGGCATCTCTTCACACACTTCATTTCCTGGAGTTCTTCAGAAAACCAAGACACCAATAAGTTGAAAAGCAAGAAAATGATTGCTATGTCCTCCAAAATCAGATCACATCTCAGCTGCCCTGAAGAAATGTGAGACCTCCAATATGCATCAGGCACGTGATGACTTGAGACAAACCCATGGTTGCCAAGGAGGAGATGAACTCCCGAGTCACCCCAGACTTAACATTGCCAGGTGACAAATTGAAATCCCTGAGCAGCATAAGCCTTGGGATCTCAATATGCTTCAGTTAGTTCCCTAAAGATCAAGTTGTTGAGACATTTGGAGCTCAGATGGCTCTACTCTGTAGCTGCATCGCTTAAATTTGATAGAAAACACATAAGACATGAATGAACAGTTAATAGTGGGGGGGGGGCAGCAAACACAACTAGTAGCACAATTTTTCCAGGCTATAATAGTTTCTTCAACCCTAGCTATTTCCCACAACTGCATCAATGAATGATTTTGACTTGTTGCAAGCTTGGTGATCATTTACTTTTTCTAGAAAAATCATCCAATTTCAATGGTTGGTCAGATTGCTTGTACTCTATCCCTTCTTTCTCATTATCCCTAAACAGAGCATATACTATTTATAGTTCTTCATTAAAATAACCAACCTTGATGCTTCTCAGTGAGCAATGATGAAAGGATCTCTTTTTTGTGTTATACTGAAAGACCATTAGTTCAACAAGAAGTTCCATTTCTAATCAACTTCATCATATAATTATAAAGATGCCCTCAAGTTGAGTTCAACTTCTAACTGAAGTTCAACTTGCATCTATCCAGTTTTCTTAATAAAATTACAGGGTAGTATGCCATTGTCTTCTAGAATGTTTTTTAACTTCTCAGTCTGCTCAACACACAGCTTCTGCATACACATCAATCAGAGACTTAAAGCATTCAAGGCAGGGGTGGGTTCTAAATTTTTTTACTACCGGTTCCGTGGGTGTGGCTTATTTTGTGGGCATGGCTTGGAGGTCATGTGACTGGGTGGACGTGGCTAGCTGGTCATGTGACCGGGTGGCCATGGCTATGTGTATAGGGACTACTACTGAAAAAAGTCATTTCTGACAGGTCCTCGCACTTTTGACTGGTCCTCACACTTATGACCATCCTCACATTTATGCCCGTGCAGCATTCTTAACAATCATGTCACTCATTTCACAACTGCTTCTCTTCACCATGGTGATAAGATAGGGCAAAAATTGTAAAATGTGAAGACAGTCATAAATTCGAGGACTGGTCAAAAGTGCGAGGACCAGTCAAAAATAACTTTTTCAGCCCTCTGAGGAGTCCATATGCACAAAAGGATACAGCAATAGAGAGGGATGAAGGAAGGAGAAGAGAGATGGAAGAAGGAAGAAGAGAGAGGGAAGGAAGAGAAGGAGGAAGGAAGGGAAGGGAAATTAGAGTAGGACTGAGGGTAAGAGATGGAGGAAAAGAGGAGAAGGAGAAAGGAAGAGGAAGTAGGGAGGAGAAGAAGAGGGTTGGAAGAGAAAATAAGAAGGAAAGAAAAGAGAGAGGTGGTAGGTTTGAGGAGAAAGATTGCTGTACAATAAAAAAGATGAAAGGGAAGAAAGGCAACCCCAAACAAATATAAAGATATTAAGATAAAGAATGAATTGTTAACTTTAAAGAATAAAAGAAAACAAATATGAATAAATAGCAATAATTAGAAACACACATACAAACATACAATGTATTTTCTTTGAACAGAGTATTTGGTTCACAAATTTAAACAGTGTTTAGTCATTTCAATTAAATTTACAATTTCTATATTTCCTTTTTGCCATATTTATTCCTCATTTTTTTAAAAAAACCAATATTATCCTTCATCCTCATCTCTAATCTTAATCAAATTCAATTTTTCCCTTCTATTCTATATTATACCCCTTCCCATTGTCATCTATTTTTATATCCATCTTCACATTGGTTAATTATGTAATATTACAGTTGTTTAATACAAATTCAACATTTTAATATAAATCAATTAGTTATATAACTATCTTTTTGTATATTAATCAATATGAACATGAATATTCAAATTATTTCCATGCAATCCAATTTCTTACAAATCAATTAATTATATTTACCAATAATAATAAACCAAATAATTTTCCCCATATATTCCTCCAAACTACAACTTAACCATTTCTGCTTTCAACACAATATACAATTAATAGTATCTCAATTATTTCAATTCCCTAGTTAAATAGAGCTTTTTTCTTTTGTGTTTTAAAATCTTGAACTCTCCTCCTTTTCCCTAAATTTCCCATTGTTTGCACCTACCTTTTTTGGTGAGGAAAAAGAAAAAGAAATCTCTCTGCCTCATTTTGTCACATTGCAGCAAAGAACCTGCTTTACTTTCAGTTTTGTTTTTTCAGCATAGCTAGGGGAAAAAAAAATCTGCTCCAGCACTCTTTGCAGCTAGCAACAGAGCCCTGCGCAAAACAGCGGAGAGCAAATCAGCAGAGTCTGGAGGCCGATCTAATCAACTTGCGCTAATTAACCTATGCTGAAGCTGAAAGGGGCTGTTTTTTCTATTTTTGCAGGCAGTGGTCTACTCTTTTGTTTTAACACTGCTCAGCTGTAGGGCGGCCCTTTGAAGCCCTGGGCAAGAGTTTAAACAGTTTTTTTCTCTCTAGCCATCAGCTGGGACTCAGATTGGGAGTGGGCAGGGTAAACGAACGGCGACTGGGCCGGGAACCGGTTCGGGGGCATGGCCAGCCAATCTTATTACTGGTTCTCCGAACTATTAAAATTTTTTACTACCGGTTCTTGCAAACCGGTGCAAACCGGGAGCAACCCACCACTGATTCAAGGCAACACTATAACTTATTTACACAGTCATGGATAGTTTAATATAGTTCTTCTTTATAATATAGGCAGTCCTTGTTTAATGACTTGTTCAACAACTGTTCAAATTTCTTACAGCGCTGAATGAGTTGTACTTACAGCTAGTCCTCAAAGTTCCATCAGTTCCTTAGGCCATGTGATCATGATTCAGGTAATTGACAAGTGACCCAGATTTCTGACCATCACATTATGCTATAGTCATATAATCATGATTTCCATCCTTCCCTACCAGCTTCTCCTAAGCAAAGTCAATGAGGAAGCCAGCAAGAAGTCAAAATCTATGATCATGTGAGGTCCTCACTTAACAACTTGCAGTGATTTGCTTAATGACACTAACTGGGGATTGCCATAACTGATGTTGCTAACCATAGTGGACACATGACATTGCTCTTCACAACCATATTGCTTAGCAATGGAAATTCATATCTTAATTTCCATTGTTAAGCAAGGACTATCTGTATAATTGAATTCCAATGTTGTTAATTATGACTTGCTTAATCATGATTAATTGAATAACTGGATTTGCACAATAGTCTAAGCCACAAATGCTTAGAATAGACCAATTGATTCTAAAAGGCATTAGTCATTATTAATCTGTAAAGAAAACATTGGTTTTTAATAGGAATAAAAGTGGATAAGAAACTGTTTGGAATAAACTATAAAAAGGCAAATCTCAACTTCTTATGCTTACTGAAATATCATAACATTAATCTGACATGCCTATTGATCATTATGCAATAAAATTATTTCAGGCTAGTTTTATTTTTGTCATAATTATATGAATTTTGACATACATATTAACTGAAAATTTTATTGATAAATAAGTAAACTTGTACACTCTTTTGATGAAAGTTGAGTAGCTCCACAGCAAGATAGGCAGCAAATATTTTATAAATATATTGTGTGTCTGGTTGCCTCTGCTACTGGACAATTTCCATTTGTTTTAATGGAGCTCCTCAGGAGGAACTGAGTAATTTGTAGATATATCTCCTACCTATTTACAGAAATTCATACTCTCCAGAATTCAGGGATTAAAAATAGGGACACATCTGAGGGAATCTAACACCATTTCTGAACATCTCTGAGCACTCTTTTTCTCAAGTCCAGTATTTTAAATTGCTTCTGCAGGCCTTCACTTAAAAAAAAAAACAATGCACTAATTTACTATTCAAGAAGGGTGAAGATCAGCCCCCTGAAACTGAATTTACTTTTGAATATGCACGCATAGATCCGCACTGTCCTTATTATAGTGAAGATGGACAAAGGACTTTCTGTCAGCCACAACAGAAGCATAATTCACAAATGCCCTAAAATAGTTTGAAAAGAATCGACCTAAGGATCACAGGCCAGTTTAATATTCTTTTAGTTGTCAGGAAATGGTTTGGACACTAAAGAGACTATCCTTTCCACGTTTACTCGGTTTGAGAATGCCATCGAATGCTGTGGGATTTACCCTGAATAAATACTTCTAGATCTAGGCTCTCTCGGGTCATCTCGAGTTCATCCTAACGCGCCCAACGAAAACCAATTTTTTTTTCAGTCCACCCCGTCCTCTGAAACCCAGGCCATGTATTTACGGTTGCCGCTCTAACTGGAGCCGTTCCGAATAATCCGGGCCGGAGAAACATGTCGCGTTAATAACGTTCTTAAGGCCGAATTCAGGGACGGAGAGGTGGCTCCGATCCAGACGGACTTTCGGGGAAATCCGACTCTCCGGGATTTGTCGCGTAGCGAGAGGGCGGGGCCAGGCCGGGCTTAGCTCGGGGAAGTTGCTGAAGTTGGAGCGAGCGAGGGCTGAACCTGGCAAGCGCTTTGCTCGGGCGGCCGGGGCCTCGCCGTGGGTGTCTTCGGGTGGGCTTCTCCTTTCGGCTCGGGCGGTGCATGATGGAAGCAGCATGGCCACTCATTTCTCCCTGACCCAGGTAGGGGCTTCCTGGTGAGGGAAAGGCGCTGTGATGCGCGAGGGATGGGGGTGGGGGTGGAAGCCGAAGAAGGCGGCGGCAAGGCAAGGCAAGGCAAGGCAAGGCAAGGCAGGCGCTGAGCTGGCCTCCTCTCGCGAGGAGCAGCGGGGGTCTCGCTTCCCAAGCGCTGGCGCAGAATCGCCGCCTCGCAACGACGTCGTCGTCGTCCGCTGCTTCTCCCCGAGCTCTTTCCACCTTCGCGTCTCCCACTCCCTATCCAGGCTGTTCGTAGAAGGGCTTCCGCCCGGCTCTTTTCCCCGTTCGCACGTTTCTCTCTTGCCCCCCCCCTCCTCCTCCTCCCCCCTTTGGAGCGTTAATTGTTTGCATCGTTGGGCGAGACGGCGGCATCTTTTTCTCTTTCCCGCTCTGGGTTCTTCTACCCCCCCCGCCCCCCCCCCCCCCCCGGTAGCTCGCTCTCGTGGTTTCTTCCCTCCTTCGCCTTCCTCATCTCTTCCCCCACCTAACTCGGTTTATAGTCGGAGAGCCGAGCGAGCCGCCCTCTTCGACGGTGCCGTGTGGACGCACCTTGCCTCCCCCCCCCAACCACTTTTAGGCCCGTCCTGCCCCCCCCCCCCCCCCCCGGCTGCTTGAGGAGTGAAGCCGACCTTCCAAGAAAGCGCTTCATGCCGCCTCAAAACATCGGCTCCTTAAAGGGCCGGAGAGGGATTCCTCTCTGCCATTCCTAAGTGGGCGTTCATTTCTTTTTCTTTTCTTTTTTTTTCTTTTCCGGCGTCGATACTGTATGGGTGTTAACCGTATAATAACTGTCTCGGTTGTTATTATTATTTTTTTAATGGGTATTTCAATGGTGTGCAGTTTCGGAGTCTTCGTGGGTTTTCCCAGTCCAGGGATTGGCATTTCTGGCAACTGGATATTGCTGTTATTTCCTTCATACTCCATAGTTGCTTTTCAGTCTGTGATCTGTTCTTATCAAGTCCTTCAGTTTCTTTGGAGAGACACATTCATGTTTAGGCCCATGTATTTCTTTTGCACTTGGGCTTTTGGTAAGATTTCTGGGGTTGAAAATGTTAAGATAAGAAATGTTAAGATAAGAAAATGTTAAGGAGCTCTGGTGGCTCAGCAGACTAAAGCACTGTGATTAACATCCACTTACATCTGCTGCCTGCAATTACTGCAAGTTCAAATCTCACCAGGCTCAAGGTTGACTCAGCCTTCCATCCTTTCTAAGGTAGATAAAATGAGGACCCAGATTATGGAGGCAATAAGCTGACTGTGTATAAATATACAAAAGTATGAAGGCTTTTGCTTAAAGCTGTCCTGAGTCTCCGGAGAAGGGTGGCATATAAATCAAATTTAAAAAAAAAAAGATATATTGCTCAGAAGGCATCTCATAAACAACAGAGGTATGTTTAATAAATTAATGGAAGAGGAAACTTGGCTTCCTCATTGTAATTTGAGGAATGTAGCTTATTTTTCAAGGATTCTGTATCTAATGGCAAGCAAGAACACTTTTTAAAAAAATTATTACTTTTGATTATAATCATTCGAGATGCTACTGGGTAATACAGAACTTCTGAGGGAAAATTCCAAATTGTGTTCCTAATTGAAATTCAAGTATATGAATTCCTACTTTATATGCATTAGAAATGAATCATGCATTTCAGAGCGGCTGATATATGAACACTTAACTTTTAGAAAGCAAGTTCTTAGTTACTACATGAATCTGTAGTTCTTGGAGCCTTCAGTGTATATCGGATTTATACTCCATCCTCTTACTGTGGTTTTAAGCAATCAAGGCAGTTTATATAAGATCACATAAGTTAGATGTTAGGGTGAATTGTTTATTTGAAACACTGCTCCATGGTGTTTATCATTAGGTGCTAGCACATGGAGCAATCAAATGAAATTTGAAACTGCTACTCTAACTTGAGAGCCAGTTGGGTGTAATACAGGGGTCTCCAAGCTTGGCAATTTTAAGACTTGTGTACTTCAACTCCCAGATTCCCATGGCTGGCTAAGGAATTCTGGGAGTTGAAGTCCATAAGTGAAAGTTGCCGAGACCCTGGCATAATGGTTGATGCATCAGGCTAAAAACTGGGAAACTGGTTCTAGTCTGGCCTTAGGCACAAAGCCAGTTGGATGATTTGAGGCTTGTCACTTTCTCTTAGCCCTAGGAAGGAGGCAATAGCAAATCACTTCTGAAAAAAATTTGCCAAGAAAACTGCAGGGATTTGCCCAGGGAGTTTTGGAGAATCAGGTCCAATTGAATGGAAGGAGGAAAAAAACTTCATTTGTTTATAAGAAAACTGCACAGATGCTGTCACCAGGAGTTGATTTTAACTCAAAGGAGCTTTTACCATGTTGATGAAGTGGGAATGAAATTAGGGAATAGATATATGAACAGAAAAGAGGCTAGTATAAAGATAAAGCTGCAAAAAAATAGTGCTGTCATATGGGCTACCATCTTCTCTCCCCCCCTCCCTCTCCCTCTCTCCCCCGCTCCCTCCCTCTCTCCCCCTCCCTCCCTCTCTCCCCCTCCCCTTATATAAGTTTAAATGTGATATGAACACCTAAAGCAGCCGCAGTTTTCAGTTCCCAGGAATTTGAATTTAAAGCAACTGCAACTCACAAATTCATGGTCAAGTGAATTTTGGTTTACAGAAATAACCTAACTCCCCGGGTTCATACAAAATGCGGAACCAGAAACTTAAGCATACTGAGTCACAACTAGTCAAGTACCTATTTACATAAGATATTGTATATATTTGACATAATTCTGCTTTGAAAGTAAAAAAATGTTTTGCACTAATTATAACTGGAAAATCTCAGAACTCTGTAAACTATTATTCTCTTCAAAGCAGAAAGTCTTAAGGAAATAGAATGTGAATTGAAACAGTATTCAGTAAAAAAGACTGATAAAGCTGTGCAACTGAGCTATGGTATACCAATAGTTTAATACAACTGAAATAGTTATGTGCTTAAAATTTTATTATGTGTGAATATTGTGTGTGAATATGAATGTCACAATTTAGGAACTTTATTTACTTTTGAAACTCACTAAGGTGAAAATAAACATCTAACTGCAATAAAACTCTTTGGAAATATACTCTTTACCCTGAAAACAAGTTTGCTTCTACTATGGCCTAATGTCATTTAAGTTCACTGCATCCATTGGTCAGAGGTTCATCCTTCAGGTCAAAGAATGTTAAGTTCAAGCAGCTTTTTTACATTTGGGCTGTCTCATGGGATTTCTCTCTATTATTTCTTTCCACATTATCCTTTTTACAATATTATTGTGATGTGTGATATATATTACTCTCATTAATAAGCCCTGGCAGATGCAAAAATATAAATGTTTTTAATTGAACTGGAAAATTTCCTTGAAGGGAAAATTGTAGTTGTAAAAATTGCAGGATGTCAATAATTATTAGATTACTTTGTTTTCCAATTTTGATGACATATTTAATGTGAAATGCTGAAACTTGATATATGTTTTAGCATTTCACAATATGTTTCATTTGTTCATTGACTATATTGCAATGATACAAAACTAAAAATAATAGAAAACAGGCAAATATTTTTAATCATATAAAACTCTTCTCAATTTTGTACTGCAATTTTGTAATTGCCCATCAAGCAAGTGAAGCAATGTATATTAGAACAAGAGAAAAATTAGGTATGACAACATTATATATTGTCTAAAGATTTGGAGATCAGTTTCAAAATTAGAAACTTTAGAAAATTGGTTATGAGTTCAATATTACTGGTGGTTGTATTTTCAGAGCAATATATTCAGTGATGATTCAGATTTACAGTGAATACAGTCTACTCTTAGGCTTCCTTGAAGTCTCAAGAAAGGAATGTTGCAGAGGGCTGTCGCCTGAAACTCTTAGTTACCCAAATTGCAAATGTCATTAATTTAATTCTTGCCTTTAGTTCTGCTGGGAGCATGATAAGTCATCACTCTTCAGTAATGTCTTATTAAAAATTTGTTTAATAAATAAACTATGTAAGAGCAGAATTATTACTGCAGGTAAAGAAGGGCTCTAACATTTTAATATGTACGGTATTTTCTGCAATCATTTCGGTTTTTGAAGAAACTGAAATAAATGACCATCAGCTACAGTCTTTCTAAAGATAAAAACTTTGTTTCATTTGATCACACCCTAACTTAATTAGCAATCCAGTGTTTCATAAGTTTGTTGTATTGAATATTAATAACAATACAAGTTAAATATGTAATCCAATAATTTTACAAGGATACATTTTAAGAGATGGGATATTGTTAGTAGGAAAAAGCTGCCACTAAAATAAAATGTGAAAAAGTAAAGCTTGAAAAGAATAAATAAAAATTGAAACATTAGGGAAAAAGAAGAGACAGTACTTGCATCGATTTTGAGACATTGTCCTTTGATATCCTGTTCAAAATCTAGTGTGGCTCCTTGACCTACAAGAAATTAGCATCTGTTTGAGGTAAAGAACTGTGTTTAGAATCAGTGACATTTTGGAGCAAACATAAATTGGGTTAGTGTACCAAAACCAGTTGTTCAGACAAATAACATGCACCTAATCATTCTGCAAGGGAGAGCCTAGTTACACCACCATTGCAAGCATTAATTACTTGCCAATAGGCTTCCAAGGGCCATGTTCAGTGCTAATTTCAACTTGTAAAGCTTTGCACTGACTTCTCACCTGTCCTCTGGTGGTCAGGTTAGACTACTCCAGAGTTCTGAGATGAGAAGTATAGGATCTCAAAGGCAATATTTTTCTTTAATAGGCCCCCATCTTATGGAACAGGTTCAAGTTATAGTTAATATTCCTTTTATTTAAGAAACCTTGAAAACTGCTCTTTTGCAAGGTATTTGGAGCCTAATAGCTTGGTTGTGTAGCACTCTGAGTTTCTGTTACGTTGCCTGTTTTTTATTATATTATAGTGCTTATTTCATTTTATTGATTGTATGATTTATGAGGTAAACTGCTAAGAATTGGTTGAAGCTGGTGGCTTACAAAAGGATACAAGCATGTTTTCTGAAGTACATCTTATATCAAAACTTTATGTAGAAAATTCTTGCAAAGAAGATCAACTCTACTAACATTCTTTTATATAATTTTAGAATAATTGTAACAAAATAAGGACTGAATGACCTAGATCTTGTACACTGGTGTTTTAAAAAGAAAGAAGTATTGAGATAGCTTTGTGGTAACAGAGATCCTAATTTGCTGAACCAGCTTTTTTTAAGTTGCATTAGCTAGCCTAAAATTTCCCTCCTTGTTTTCTCTTCCTTTTGGCGATGATTTTTTTCTAGTAAATTTCATAGCAGACTTCCTCAGTGGTTTGTAAGTCATTTTAATACCCAGATCTTTATCAAGTTCCAATTTTAATTCATAATTCCTGAAAGTGCTCTCAATGTAAAAACATACTGCCAAAACTGTTACTATTTTGGCTAACCTAATGTCTTATCTGCAAAAAGCCCTAGTTACCTGTTTTTGCTGTATTCAGTATTTAATTCCAGTTATAAGTGATTATAATAGTGGCTGACAGCAAGAACATGGAAATATAATTTGTAAAAAGAGCAACTCATAATTAAATCAGAAATAGATGTACTACAATCATAACTCAGAGAAGGTATAGTAAATCTGTAGAACCAACGGAATTATGAAAAACTAGCCGGTTCAAGAAATTTTATAGAAGTGCAGTGGGGAAATGCTGGTAATATTCTTCCTAGGAACCAACACAAAGGCATTAGGAAAGCTGTGGTAGAAGCATGATCTAGATTCAAACTACCGTATTTTTCAGTCTATAAGGCGCACTTCCCCCCCCCAAAAGTGGGTGGAAATATTTGTGTATCTTATAGAGCGAATGTTGCTGAAGCCCCGCCCGCCCACCGGCCCCCACCCATTTGGCCTCTGCCTCCCTGCAATTTGCCTTCTTGCAGCAAACAGCCTGGTCAGCTTCAGCACAGCCTGATTTAGCATGAGCAGCAGATTGGTGGTTGGATCGGCCTCCCAGAATACCGCCGATCAGCTGTTCCAGGCTGTGGGGATCGCCGCCACCTATCGCCACCTCTGCGCACCCCATTTTCGGCCTCTGCGTGTCCCGTTTTTGGCCTGTTGCAAAAACCGCCACCTATTGCCGCTACTGCAATCGTTCAGCAGTGATAGGTGGCGATCCTCACCGTGTGGAGGCCAAAAACAGGACATGCGGAGGCTGAAAATGGGTTGTGGGGAGGTGGCAATGGGCAGTGGTGATCCCCACAGCCTGGAACAGCTGATCGGCAGTATTCCAGGAGGCAGATCCAACCGCCAATCAGCTGCTTGTGATAAATCGGGCTATGCTGAAGCTGACCAGGCTGTTTGTTGTTTGCTGCAAGGAGGCAAATTGATGAGAGGCAGATGCAGATATTTTTTTTTCTTGTTTTCCTCCCCAAAAGCTAGGTGTGTCTTATGGTCCGGAGCATCTTATAGTGCGAAAAATACAGTACATCATAGTTTATTTTGAAAAACTTAGATGGCTTGGAAAACATTAACAATTATTATTGGTTGCACAGTCAGCCAGATATTTTAGACCAGGGGTGTCAAACTGGCGGCCTGTGGCCCGATGCATCATGTGCAGGCCACGCCCACCCTAGCTCCGTT
This sequence comes from Arizona elegans, assembly GCA_022577455.1. Classification (NCBI taxonomy): domain Eukaryota; kingdom Metazoa; phylum Chordata; class Lepidosauria; order Squamata; family Colubridae; genus Arizona; species Arizona elegans. Next base: position 144,842,178 of record JAKOOJ010000002.1, read on the forward strand.
AATGAAAAATGTGAAACGTCATGTAATGGCAACATGATGCAATGAGGTTGGCACACGTGTTTTAGACTATTTGGCATTTTTACCCAAATTATTGAGTCCTACCCAAGGACCTGAGATAGGCAACTGTTTTTTAATAATATTAAAAGTACTGTTGTAGGATGTAGGCTATTCCAAGTAAAACTGCCTTTTATAATTGACTGATGATAATTTTGTCAATGCCAATGGTGTTCAAATGGTGCTCAACATGTTTTGGAATTGTACCCAAGGCACCTATTACTAATGGTATATCTTTGGTTTTTTTGGTAACGGTTATTGTATCTCTGTTTGTATTTTGTGATTTTTTTCCAATTCTTCCTCTACTATTCGGCTTTCTCAAAGTACTGCAAAACTTTTTTATCTTTTTTTATCAACAATTGTTAAGTCTGGAGTACTGTGTGTGGCAAATGCTTGTATGTTTGAATTCTAAAGTCCCATGGCACTTCAGCTTCTTCATTTTCTATTACTTTGTCCACTTTGTGGTCCCATCAGTTACTGCTTTCAAGGCAAATGGTACTTTTTGCAGATATTCCAATGCACCATTGCTTCTACTTTGTTACGCCATTGTTTGCAGCCAATCTGTGCAATCTTCTTGCATCAGCTAACTAGGTGGGGCACTTTTTCTTCAGTTTTTTTGCATTTTGTTTTCTGTTGCTGTCTTTCTGTTTTCTGTTGCTGTCCGAAGGACCTTGATAGGTGGATAAAAATGCCAAATCCAATCTAAACATTTTATTAGAGTAGCTAACTCTCAATGGGGTTCCATTGGGAATAAGAAAAGAACAACCATAAAATGGTGTTCCCCATCCCCATGGAGCCAGCTGAGAAGAATACTGTGGTTAATGGTATTGAAAGTCACTGAGAGATCAAGGAGCACAAGGACAAATGCATTAGCTCCATCCTGTCTCTGCCACAGGTCACCTATAAGCATGACCAAAGCTGTCTCACTACTAAATCATCCCAGTCTAATAACTATCTGAAATGGGTGTAAATAATCCATTTTTGTCTGTGTTCTCATTAAGTGTAGACCAACCACCTTTCTTAGAAAGGGAAGGTTGGCTATTGGATAATCGCTATTAAAAACCAATGGGTTCAAGAACAGCGTGTTGAAGAGGTGTACACCACAGCCTCTTTCAGGACAGGAGGTTCTACCTTTTCCATTAAGGAGACTGTTGTCACAACATGAATCCACACATAGATCACTTCCCTGGCTGCTTTTACAATTCAGGAGGGTCCAGATCAGTTAATGAGCTAAGCACAGCTGACAGCACAGAGAACTCCACTTCCTCAGGTTTCTCTGACTGATTCATCCCAGATTACCAGACGGTGCCTTAAGAACCTCAGCCTGACTTGAGTCCATGTCAAAACAGAGCTGAGCAATTTATCCAGCAAATAGCCTAGGTCCATGATGGCGAACCTATGGCATGTGTGCCACAGGTGGCACACAGTACCCTCACTCTGGGCACATGAGCTATTACCCCAGTTCAGCTCTGCCATGCATGCATGCGCGCACCTCCCACCAACCAGCTGGTCATCAGGTCTCTGCCGTGCATGATGGGGGAGGGGCACATTGCATTTTGGGGGTTTGGACATCTGTGCGTGCTTTGGGCACTCGGTCCAGAAAAGATTCATCATGGGCCTAGATAATCCCAAAAAAGATTGGGTCACCCTAAACAGGACTGCTGGACAGCTATCAGTGGATGCAAAATGGGCAAAGATGCAGCCAATTCTTGTCTGAAGGAAAGCTAAAAATAATGCAAATCTTTATTGCAAGTTGTTCCATAAAATTTGATGATATATTCAGTTTGTACTGCTAGAACACATTATACAATTAAAATATAATTCTAGCTTCAAGTGATTTACTGGAAGCAGAAAGAGGTGGTCCCTCATATAACTTGGTCCTATGCCATGTAAGGCTTTAAAGGTAAAAAACAGCACCTTGAGTTGAATCTAGAAGTGAACTGGTAATCTATTTAGCTCGTGGAGCAGAGGCATAATGTGGTTTTCTAGGGATACCTATAACTACTCACACCACCACGTTTTGTACCAAGAGGAACTTCTGGATTTTGTTCAAGGATTGCCCCATGTTTAGCACATTACAGTACTCTATTTGGAGGTGACTAGGGTGTGAATAATTGAATAGTGCCTCATGAATTAAGGAAAAGATGCAACTGGCACACAATAGAAATCTGTGCAAAGATCCTCCTAGCCACAACAGCTTCCTGCTCTTCAGTCCCCAGATTGCCCATCAAGTCTATGGGGCATAATACTTAGTAATAGCAATGAAAAACAAAATAAGAGATAATTGTAATTGGACAATTCTGTGTAGCTGGGGTTCTTGAGCCAATATGAAAGGAACTGAAGATTTTTCTGGTGGTCTGATAAGGTTCTGGAGCAACATCCAATCTACCAGCACCTCATTCACAATCATTACTTCTAAGAAGGCTTGGAAATTTTCTGGAGAAAAGCTGACGGACAGAGAAACCAAACTCGGATAGGCACCTCTTCCTTTTCTCCAGGTTTATCTTCCTGCCATTAAATTCTATTCACTGTGTGTGGGGGACCTGCAGCTGCTGCCAGTAGCCTAACTGATGCAAAAGACCAAAGCAATATTGGCAGTTTTCCACTCACCATAGATAGAAGAAGAAGGTGAAGCTGTGACAAAGCTGCTAGGGTGAAACTTTGTCCCAGAGCAAGGTTGCCAATGACATTTGTTCATTCAAGGCTACAGCTACAAACAGGCAAGAATGGATAGCCTGCTGGTTCACAGAGCTTTTGTTAGTTTAGTTCGGGTGTTGGCAACCCGCAACTTCAGAGCTGCATGCTGCTCTTTCGTCCTCCTGCTGTGGCTCCCTGTCGGCTGAACCCACCATTGGCCTCGCCCTCCCCTCCCAGTCACTCCTCACCTGCCCTGAGAAGATAAGGGCGACGGCGGGGGATGGAGACTTACTCCATATTCCAGAATGGGTGTGAAGTGCCCCTGTACTTGCCCCATCTCGGGGGTGCTTCTTCCAGCCCTTGTTGGTGCTGCACGCACCTTGGTTGCTGGGGGAGACATGCAACTTGCTCTCTACCTGGAGACACTGGCTTGGCCCGGCTGCAGCCAACGCCACTGCTCTCGCCACCTCCATAGCCTGCCTGCTTGTCTCACAACACAGTTAAATTTAGCATGCTTCACAATGGGGGAGATGGCGTCCCCTATTTCTCCTGGAGCCCATTACGATGTGGAGTATCAGCTGCAGCTGGCAGAGAGCAGCTGACTCCTGGCAGAGAGCTTCTCAGGCCAGGAGAGGAGTGACTGGGATGGGAGGGCGAGGGGCAGGACCAGCCAGTGGTGGGTTCAGCCGACAGAGCTACAGCAGTGGGATGAAAGAGCTTCATTTATCTGGGAACCTGAAATGACTCTTGATTTGAATCATATGGTTAAAAAGCACCCAAAAAAGAAAGAACATTAGCAAAAAAAAAAAAAAAAAACCCCAACCCCAACCCCCGCCTGTTTTTGGAAATGGTTCAAGAGGGAACACACACAGACATGCACATGAGAGAGAGAGAGAAAGGGAGAAAGATAGAGAGGAGAGAGACAGATAGAGAAAGAGAGGAGAGAGACAGAAAAGGAGAGAGAGAGGGAGAAAGAGATGAGAAAGACAGAGGGAGAAAGAGATCAGGGAGACAGAGAAATGAAGGAGAGGGAGAGAGATGGAGAAAGAGAGGAGAGGAGAGGGAGAGGGAAAAAGAATGATGAGAGAGACAGGGAGAAAGAGGAGAGGGAGAAAGAGAGGAGAGGGAAAAAGAGAGACAGGGAGAGACCCGTTTCCCCACAGAAAACACCAGGAGCCACAAAGCCTGGGTAAGTGTGGCTGTGGGGATCATGTGACTGGGTGGGTGGGACTGGGGAGTGATGTTGAGTTGGCCACGCCAATCCAGGTTTGTGGCTCCTGGGTTTTTCTGTGGGAAACGGATCCAAATAACTGAGTGTTTAAGGTTTCAGACCCCTGGTTTAATTCCACACAATAATGTAAACAGTACTCTGGCTGGAGGTTGTAAGTCAAGCAGGAGTATACTTGCAAGTCATAGGACTTGTAATTCCTAAGAAGAAACAATAGAGGCCTCCAGAAGCAAACTCGAAATCTACCAGGTTGTATTCTCCAGTTTTCAGAGTGTTTTTATGGAAGTCTGTAATGATTCTCAGTCATCCAGGTCATGGTTGTCATGTTTTTATGGAACTAAAACAGAAGGAGTGAGTTGCAGCACTGCAATTGAAGTCCCTGTCGGAAGACCATTGGAAAAGAAGTCTTGCATTGGTTCTATTTTTGCCTTTAGGGCAAAAGGTTTAGGAGTTGACTGAGATGCTGAGTGATGATGTGTGAATATATAGTATATGGAAAGTTTCTTCCTTGGAAAGCTCTACAGAGATCCTCTTCAAAAGTTGCTGTGTATTGCAGTCCTTTTAAGGGCGCAGAACCATAGTGCCCAGCATCTCTCATTCTTGGTCAGATTGGCCGGGACTGTCGTAAATTGCAGTTCAGTAATTTCTGTAGGCCCACAAATCACCGATTAAAATTTAATTATTAAAGATAACCAACTTTTGTATCAAAGTATAAAAAAGCTTTGATATTGCAGCCTTTAGACAAATGAACTAGTTGAAATGTGGCGTTTATGATTATTTGAGTTTGAGATCCCTGATCTAAAGGTTCAAGAATGGTAGCTGTTAAATTGTTGGAACTCAAATGTGTTTTGAAAATATCTGGTACAAAATATCTGAAATGTCCATCAACATGTAACTGTAACAACAGCTGTTTAGTGTTTGAAAATAGTCCTTGTTTAACAACCCGATTTGGAACTGGAAACTCCATCACTGTGACATGGTTGTTAAGCAAGACCTCACATGATCACAACTTGTGATTTTACTGCCAGCTTCTCCTTGACTCTGCTTGTCAGAAGCCAACTGTGAAGGGAGCAAATTATGATAATGTGACTATGGGATGCTTGTATGGTTATAAATGCCTGCTGGTGCCTGAATCTTGATCACATGACCACAGAGATGCTGTGAAAGTTGTAACTGCAAGGACCAGTTGTAAAGTTATTTTTCAGCACTCTCATAACTTTGGACGTTAAACAAGGCAGTTATAAGTGACAGCTACCTACAGCATTTTTTAGCCTTTAGGTCCCGATTAGGAAAAACTTTAAGCAAACATTTTTCATTTTAAAAAAAAACATTTTTTAATCTAAAGTTTCAAAAGAGAAGTGTAGCCTAAGGCATATAATTCAAATAGACAGGAATTTGTTACAGTTTTTCTGAAGTCTTATTCTTTGTATATCTGCTGACTAAAGAGACTTTGGGATGTTAAAATGAATGTTAAAGTACAGGATGTGAAAGAGCATATGTTTCCTATGCAAAAGTAACAACAGCTTTAAATAAATGTTTTGTTTGAAAATGATGACATTGCTGTAATTGGCTTTAAGATGTGACAATATTAATTGCTGTATTAGGGTAGAGAAGGAGAAACAAAAGGCAAATGTCATGCTTGAAATCACTAGGAAAAGAATTGAAAGTAGAACTGCTTATACAAAAATGTCCTTACACAAATTTAAGATGAGATTATATTTTTTGTGTATAGCTCTGTCCATTGCATCTTAAAAAGGCTATTATAGCACTAGAAAACAATGGAAAGAAGAAGCAACCAGAATGATTAGATATCTGGAGCAACTCCTCTATGGGGTTAGACTACAGTAATTGTGGGTTTTGGACTGGAATGAAGATGGATCAGGGAGACAGTGACTGGGGTTTATACAACCACACAGGACATACTTAAGCTTGAGAGAGGGAAGTTTGGCTCCAACAAACATAGTGTTAGAATTCAAGGTCATCCACTGAAACTAAATGCAGAGAGATAATAACCTTCATAAATAAATTTTTCACACATTATACTGTATAATTAAACTTTGTAATGTGCTATGATTGGCCATATAGGAAAACCTTAAAATTTTGTGTAGAATTAGACCATCAATTATTATTATTAATTGTGTATGTGTTTGTGTGCATATTTTTTAAGAATGTTGGTTATAATAGCAAAATCTAATACAAACTAAATTTAAGAGAATAGAAAAAAGTAAAAACTGCAAGAAAAAAGGAAAAGATAAGTAATGCAATAAAGAAAAGGAAAAGAAATATACAGGTAGTCCTTGATTTACGATTTGTCACTTAATGCCTGACTGAAGTTACGATGGACTCAAAGTTACTTAGGGCCTATCTTTGAAGTTAAGACTGCTGTACCATCTCTGCAGTTAAGGTGATCACATTTTGGGCACTTGGCAATCGGCTTGGATTTAGAACTGGTTGCATCTTCCCACAGTCACATTTTATGACATTTTGGCATTTTCTGGCAAAACCCAGCAAAAACTCCTGTTGAACAAAATGAGTTTGCAGTTACAACCATGTGGTTCACTTATCCATCAAAAAAACGGTCATAAAATCAAGTTTAGTCAAATGGTGCCTTGATTTATGAAAGCAACGACTTACAACCAAAATTCCAGCCCCAATTGTGATAGTAAATTAAGGATTACCTGTATAAAGAAGCGACTTCCAACTTTTATGACAAGTATAAACAAATTTAGTGACTCTTTACCCCCTCTGAAATTATAAATATTTATTTATTCAATCCATATCCCATCTCTTATGTATAAACACATTCATAAACACCATCTTTTCAGTCCTGGTGTCAGCAGGAAATTCATAAAGAGTTGCCAGAAGTAAGAACATGTTTTATTTTAACCTTGATCAAATAAGCCAACTTTATATTCCTTTCCTTTACTTCTAACAGTCCTGATCTTTAGTTCATTCAGATGTCATAGGATTTAATTTCTCTCCATCAATTCTTTGTCCCATCACACAGACAGCTTCAAGGCTTTAAAACAAGCCTCTTTTGTAAATTCAGTAGGAAAAATTAACCAGGTTATTCTCTTGATTTGTCATATATCATATGTACATGCCATTTCTGGGAAAATAGGGAAAGGGAAGGGGAAAAAAAGTTTAGGGGAAAGGGGAAAAGAAAGAAAAGTATGAACCTCTGACTTTATTTGGCTCAGTAGAATAAAATAACATGCAACCTCAACTTTTTACTTTTACATAATATATGTAAGCCATTTCTATAACAAAAACCTTTCTAATGGACTATATATAGATTTTGCCACACAGGTTGCCACACAAGTGATAATCCTAAATGTATTCAATTGTGTCAGTGGAATTATGGTATCTTTAATAATTGATCTTTGCTCAGATTTAATATATTGTAACAAATAATACATTACAAGGATTGTTTCATATCTATAGTTGTCATCAATAAGTGTTGTTGCACTTGCACAAACAATAATGGAGCCAATAATGACTCCATGTGTACCAGTGAACATACCTTTGCATGAGTGCTACTTTTTTGTGAATGGATTTTCTTGTGTTCAAACTGACTATGAAATGAAGTGTGTACAAAAAGTGCCTGTAAGAGAAAGAAAATCAAGATATCACAGTAATTCAGTAATAAATAGAAGAGTTGAGTTGTTGTTACATTTTGTTGTGCCATAGCCAATTAAGTAATCTTGTCTCATGATGTGTAACTACCATGATTTTACATGACATATTGCCTCGTAAGGTTTTCCTACTGTAAACTGTATCAACTGAACACTTAAAGCGATTGGGATTAGTACATGATGTAAATTAATACTATTAATAGTGTGATTTTGAAAATGCGTGGGCTGAAATTTACTATTCTGAAAAAGACTGACTGAAATGAAATAGGAAAAAAAGAATAAATAATTAGTATCTTAAGTAATGCTTCATATATTTTACATTAAAGCCCTACTGGATTTGTGTTTCAGAACAACTTGTCAAATCTTAAAGACAAAATTTAGCAGAAATCTCTTTCAGCATAAGCAGTTCTATGTCATAGGCTCAGGCTACTCATAATATTTTGTTGTATCTTACAGTACTTGTTTTATTTAAAAGGGAGTCTATTACCATTTTGACTTTGTAGTTAAGTTAATTCTATGCAAATACTCATATCTTTAGTTTATCAATGTTTAGCTAAATGTACTAATATATTATAATTTTAAAATTAAGCAGTTTGGAAAATTGATCAATAATATAATATTATTATATCTTCTTAGCTGTCAAGTGCAAATTCGGTATATGAAAAATATTATCGTCAGGTAAGTGTGAACTTGTCTTCTTTGCTTTTATTTTAAAACAAAATAATTTCTCATTTGTTTGTTATGGTTAAATGTCTTAAATACTGTAGAATAAACTTTTGTAGTTTATAGAGTAAGCATTTTAAGTATGCTAAAAGTTAATTTTGTATCTTAGCACCAGTTAAAACTATTATTGCTGAAGAGATTTGTTTGTATACAAAGTTTATCAGTACTAATGGTACTTTATGCCCCTGTGCCTAAAGAGACTTTTTAGGTTAAATATGCAAGAATTTAAAAAGAAAGATCTATTGCTTTGAGAATTATGCTGTTTAAATGACACAGTGTAAACATTTAATTACAGTGAGTATAATGCGTAGAAATTTTTAGGTCTATAAAATCACAGAGAATGTCGATAATTATTTGAAAACTAGTTTGTGCAGTGAGTCTGTTCATATCCTTCTGCTTGCAGACTCTGCTGTATGCTTCAATTATATTGGCCCTTTCTCTTGGACTTTAGAGCAAAGCACAAAGTTACTCTTTTCCCTTCCCTTCCCTTCCCTTGACTTTTTTATTTGATTTCTTTACCACCCTAGTCCAAGGGATTCTAGGTACTGTACATACAATTATAATTAAAACAGTTACAAATAATGCTTCAGAATAATACAAAGTTCAACAAAATTGATATTCTGCAAATTTCTGTGTGACTCATTTGGAGTCTGGAAGCAGTAGTGAAATCCAAATTGATAGAAGGTAGTGGCTTTCAAGATACCAGCTTTCAATTTTTTTTATTATTTTAAGAAATTAGGCAGAAAGCTGGAGCATACTAAGGTAGGTGACCTATGAGTTCAAATTGAGACCTCAGCCTTAAGAATTATATCACTTTCATCTATGGAGATTATATAGATACTAGAATGTGAGGCATCTTGAAATAGAAAACTGTCTTGGAAGTGAGGGGTCCTTGCTGCTCTCTGAGCTTGATTGTTTCTAGTACAGATGATGTTACAGGGTTTGGGAATGAAACATCTACAAGAAAACAACCCGTATATTTAGTATATTGACTCTAGGGCCGTGATGGCGACCCTATGGCACACATGCCCAAAGTGGCATGCGAAGCCATGTCGCTCAGCACGCAAGGCCTTCCCTGTTTGTCTTCGGGGTTTCTGGTGCACATGCGCACATGACGATCAGCATTGCACGTGCGGCAGTGCCGAAAACCGGCTTGCACATGCACGCCAGCTAGCTGATCGTTGGGCTCGCATGCACGCTAGAACTCGGAAATTCGGCTTTTCCAGAGCACGGCCCCGACGTGCATGCACACATGCGTGTCCCATTTCTGCACAACCTTTTTGGTGCCGAAAAGGTTCACCATCATTGCTCTAGGGCATGTAAAACTTTAGAAGCAATTATAACATCTGGGAGCTGGATATATGTATTTGAACATTATTTGCTAAAAGTTATCATAGACGTAACTTTTTGTAGCTGTATATATATAATGCTATGATTTCAGCATATAGTGTATACGGCCCTACAGAATTGTGTATGCAACATGATTAAATATTCCATAATTCTTTATTATCTGAGCTAATAAAGTTTTGTTTAAACCATATATTTTAAAGAATTGCTTGTTTTAATCAGTTGTATGGCCTCTTTTGGCAGGTTGATCCTAGTAATTCGGGAAGAGTGTTGGCTTCTGATGCAGCTGTCTTTTTGAAACAATCAGGACTAACAGATTTGATACTTGGGAAGGTATTGATATGTTCAGATAAGGGGATAATCATCTATCTTGGCTTTACAAAAATAAAAATTGTGACTTGCAGAATCTTTTACATTTTACAGATTTAGTTGTTAATATAATTCTTACTGGTATTATCCTATTGTGGTCTACAACTAAAATAAAGATTGATCCCGCATATAGTGCTATTCTGTTAACATTTTTTTTAATGTTACATAGAAGTTATAGCTTCATTTCTTTAATCAGTGGAATTTAATTTTGGATAGATGATAGATAGATAGATAGATAGATAGATAGATAGATAGATGAAAATATATATGAAATATATATGAAAATGTATATATATAATATTATTATAAAATGGAATTAATCAGTGGAATAACTGGCTTCCAGATGTTGTGGGTGCTCCAAATGCTTGTCCAATCTTTTAAAGAAGAGATTAGACAACCATTTGTCTGATATGGTATAGAGTTTCCTGCTTAAGCAGGTGGTTGGACTAGAAGACCTTCAAGGTCCCTTCCAGTTCTGTTATTCTTAAAAGTAATCATTTTAATTTTAACTAGTGTTTCCAATATTGGGTGTCCAGGAGTATTCAGTAGCTGCATATTGAAAATGAAATTACTTGACTACATGGTATGAAAGTTTCTCTTAAGATTTAGAGTAATCTAAATATCTTTTTAAATGCATAGAAGATATTTAACGTTTAAAGATATTCAAAAACTATAAAACCTGATTCTGATTGAGCTCTAATAATTGTAATATTGTAATCTCTGTTAGCTAAGATTAGACAATTAAATTTTATTGTATTGAAACTATTGCCAATAATAAATATAACATTTTAAAAATAGATTGATTAGATGAATAAAAGAACTTTCTGCCATCACTTCACATGCTTCCTTTATCTAACTATATTTTAGGTTTGGGATCTTGCTGATACAGATGGCAAAGGTATCTTAAACAAACAGGTAAGATATATTTTCTTCTGAATATAAATACAGTTATGAAATAGCAACAGAAAAAACATCTCTCCAATATTTTAAAGAGGTTCCTATATCTGATTATAGTGTGAACATCTGTCTTTGTTTTATTAACAAGGTAGGGGAGCATGTGTAGAAAATAGACTTGAATTTTTTTCTAATCATTTATAAGCAGTGACTTTAGGAAATATATGTATTTATTTATTATTTAGCATATGGCATATAGTACATGGACTAGCAATATATAGTAACAAATCACTTAGATTAGTAAACTGCTATAAAATATAAATCTGTTCAAAGATTTATATCTCTAGGCCATCTAACCATTGAAGCACAGCATCGTTTATATTTAAAAAATCAGATATTGCCTTTAGCTTAGAGCCAGTCACAATGTTATGTACAATTTGAGGTGGGACCCTTCCCCCTCCCCCCTCCGTCACAATGTGGGGAGGATACTATGCCCCATTTATACAGAGAGTGCCAGCTGATGCTGTCTGAGGTGTAAATCCTATTCAGGATTGTCCATTACTGACATGGTAGTTCAAAGCCTGGCACCTTTTTTTGTGGGGTCATTTATATGTCTATCTATGTCTGGGCGTTCAGTGTTGTTGGGCAGATGTTGTGTAAGTGCCAGTGGGGACTTCCTGGATTTGAGTCCTCCAGCTGTATATGTAGTTGCTTCTGGGTAATAAAGTAGCATTTCCACTTTCCCCTCATCTTGTTTCTGTGTGTATGTGTGCATGCATGCTTGGAAGCACAGATGAATTGTCTATGCTCTGCAGTGAGTCACATAATCAGGAGGGAGCAGGCATAGATTGGAGCAGTCAGCAAACTTCTGAGAAATTACTTAACTGCCTCTCCAGTAGGAATGCACTGAGGGTAGAGAGTCTGGAATATTTTGACCTCTGCTTGGCCACTGTATTATAAGAGCACTCACCTTAATAGACCTTTGACCTGATTCATCATAACTCTTACAGAAAAGAAGATGGACAAAGATGCAAATAAAACTTCTCATTAAGTTTCATTAAGTCTGCACTCCTTGTTATGTTGAGCCTAATACCGTGATAGCGAACCTATGGCACACGTGCCACAGGTGGCACACGGAGCCATCTCTGAGGGCATGCACCCGATGCCCAGGTCAGCTCCACGACGCATGCCCGCGCGCCTCCTTCTGGCCAGCTGATTTTTGAGTCACTGCAGGGAGACGTGCGCGCATGCACGGGGATGGGAGGGTGCGGCGCCTTTCCACACCCCGTTCTTTTTTCCAGGAGGCTTCAGGGAGGCCTGCTAGCACAAAAACGGAGGGTTTGGGGTTTTGGTTAAAGGCGGTTTCCAGGAGGCCTGCTAGCACCAAAATGGGAGTCACATGCACGGGGGCGGGGGGAGCATGGGGAGGTCACGCATGCACGGGGGTAGAGCCTGCGGGGCGGCATTGCATTATAAGTGTTGGCATGCACGTGTGCTTTTGGCACCCGAGGAAAAAAAGGTTCGCCATCACTGGCCTAATAGATGGGAACAACATACATTGAGCATTGTGTATTATTAAAAGTCTCTAAAACAAAAGAAAAAGACTACAAGCTAAATAATAATAAATTATACAATTAAGCCTTTTGGAAAATGTGCAGTTTCTCATAGTATAGCATAGAAAAGTTTATAAACAGACAAGAAATTCTGTTAATTACATGAGCCCTCTGCATGCCTCCCTCTTCCAATTTATACTTTAAAAGCTATTTAGGGAACAAATCCCATTATTTTGCAAACAAAGGATTTTGAAAAACAAAAACAAACTTCAATTCATATCAATGCACAATGCAGTGCATAAAAATAATTTTAATGTTTCTGATTTGAATGAATCATGCAATGTCTATAAAACTGTTTTGTGTTACTTTCTTTTTCTTTTATAGGAATTTTTTGTGGCTTTACGACTTGTAGCCTGTGCACAAAATGGATTGGATGTTTCGCTGAGTAGTCTTAACCTGCCTGTCCCTCCACCTAGATTTGTAAGACACTTTTAAAAAATTAGTTAATCCATTACACTACAACAGAAAACTGTTTACTGACTTGCATAGCATGCACTCACAACAACTTTAAAAATGTTGTGTAATTGTGTATGTCTGGATTGTGCCTTAATTGTTTAATGATGGAAGATTTTTTTTTCAAATGTTTATTTTATTCAAAAAAAAAAGGTAAACCTACAAAACTCCAAAAGATTAAGAACAAACAAACACAAACACACAGCAATAAGACATTTAAAAAATGCATTGGAAAAAAAGAAAAACTAACACTAGTTGAATATTGATTGATACATTACCACAATATTAATTTACCCCTTGCAAAATAGGCTCAAAAGATTTTTAAATTACTAAATCAATTTGCAAATTAATAGCATGTCATCTATATACTATATTAATGACAAAACAGTTAACAGGGAGAACAATAATGATAAAAAAAAAGGCAAGGTAAAAGTTTCAGAAACCTTTGTTAACAACTGTTATTGTAACCAGCTTGTAGAAAATTTTGTCATCTTATCATCCCAAATCATCCCAAAAATTAACGGTAATTCATCCTGGATCAAATATCCATGTTTGTTTTTTTAATTCCATCTCCTATCAAACTACTGTGGCTGAAACTAATGCTGTTCAGTCCAGGCAAATCACTACATACATTATTCTCTTAGTATAAATATCTGCTACCCTCTCTGCCCTTTAATCACAATTTTTTTTCTGGATTTACTAATTGTTTTTATATCACTGTTGTATAGTTTTTTACTCTGTGTTGTCCAGAGTCATGAGATGACCAGTCATAAACCGGTAATAATTAATGAATGAATACATACATACATACATGCAGAACATAAGCAGACTCAAGATTGGAAAAAGGATGACCAAAGTTGTTTGATCTGAAAGAGTGATTTAAACCCTGCATCAGATAGGGTTTGATTCTTAAATTCCACATAATTTTGAAATTTCAGCAATTATCTAGTTCCTAAATCTAAGGTTTTATTTCAAGAAGTATAAAGATTTGTGATTATGCTTGTCCCAAAGTCTACACTTTGAAAATTGCTTATGTGCATGACTGTTTTTTCACAGAATTCTTTTCTAGTTGCAAACTGGCATTATTCAGTGAGTTTATGCAATTTCTCTTTTCTGTGAACTCTTGCATTTCTAGGAACTTTATTTTTTCTAATGTCAGAAAAAAATGTCTAGTTTTCTTATTAGAAGATTTTGTTCACAGCAGTTTATCTTTAGAATGCTCTGTATATCATTTATTTATTTATTTATTTTATTTTATTTTATTTCTATACCACCCTTCTCCTGCAGGACTCAGGGCGGTGTACAGCTAAGATAAAACATAGCATATAAAATTTTAAAAAACAATTTAAAAAACAATTAAATAATTTTGGTCCAAAATTTAAAACAACCCAATTAAAATCGAATTCAATTAAAAAACTGAGAGGATGGGATCAAGCCAGCCCGGCTAGATGGAATAAGTGTGTTTTCAGGGCCCGACGAAAAGTCCGGAGGTCTGATATCGTGCGTATCTCAGGGGGCAGGACATTCCAGAGGGCAGGTGCTGCCACAGAGAAGGCTCTCCCCCTGGGGGTCACCAGCCAGCACTATCTGGCCAACGGCACCCTGAGGAGGCCCTCTCTGTGTGAGCAAACCGGTCGGTGGGAGGCTATTGGCGGCAGAAGGCGGTCTCGCAAATACCCCGGCCCTAAGCTAATCATGGCTGAGTTGTAAAAATAATTTCTGGCAGTTACCACTTACCCACCAATTTTCTCCACTCTCTGTACCAGAGCAATTCTTGGATCCTGTCTTCTGCAGAATATTATCATAATTCTGCATTTTCCAGTTTTTGTAGCAATTGAGAGAAACCTTCATTATGTCAATTTACCATTCAAAGTTCATAACTGCAGGATAGTGGCCCATCTTTCTCATGCACATTAAATAAATAAGAAGACATTTGGTAGGATGGCTTTTTTTTATGCTATAACCTGGTTAATGACAGGTGGCATAAATAATCCAAAAATAATCCTAGCAGCCTATTAAGAAAGATCCAAACACATGCCTGTAATAATCTGGAATGATTGGCTTACAATGTATATATACAGATGTATATATACAGTTTAGAAGAGAAAGATAATTCATTTAAATATTTGAATTATTTTCTTGTGATCGAATGAGGTATTTGAATGTGAGTAGAAATAAATGGTGGCACTGAATGTGAAAAAACAGGTTTATAACAAGCAATTTAGATAATACAAAATAGATATTTAAAACAATCTTTTTTATTTTCTTTCCTATTAGAATGATTCCACAAGTCCATTATTATGTGGCGGAGCTCCACCTGATATCCCTTGGGCTGTTAAGGTAAATAAATTAATTGTGCTACAGCAAATGCTCTCAGTAAATATGCTTCATGGTATCAGATTCTTTCTAGAAAACGTTTTCCACTTTCCTTGTTTTATGCATTTTTCAAGAACAAAAGCCAGTTTGGTATAGTGTCTAAGGTGCTGGTCTAGAAATCAGAAGACTGAGTTTTAGTCCTGCATTAGGCATGAAAGCCAGCTGGTCCAGTCATTCTCTCTCAGCTCATCTTCCCCACAGGATTGCTTTTGTTGTGGCGAAAGTAGGAGGAGGAAAGAAAACTAGATATGTTCACTGCCTTGAGTTGCTTATAAAGTAATAAAGGTGGGATGAAAACCAAATAAAATCAATCTAACTTGGCAAACAGGTTTCTTTTTTTTATGATGGTGCCTTGCTGTGTTGTGATTTGGCAACTAAGTATAAAACCATAACCATTTCACATATATTGGATACTTGGAAATGTGAGGGGTGTTGCTTAGTTTTTGATCATGTATGAAAGCATATAACAGATATGAACTGCTTTGTAACCCAATCTTAAAAATAGTTTCTGGCCTTGATTATGACTTCCTGGCCACTATTCCATTGCCAAAATAATTCGTTTTCTTGTCCCTATATTCATAGACATCCTCCGTAAATTCATGCTTATTTCCATCATAGGGTCCTTATAATTATTGTCCAAATACTTTAATGGCCCTGTCATGGAGGTCTGCATTCATATCTCAGTATCTTAATACATTGACATTTTTTTCTCCCAACTTTGTACAGGTAGTCCTCGAGTTACAACAGTTCATTTAGTGATCGTTTGAAGTTACAACAGCACTGAAAACAGTGACTTATAATTGCTTTTCACACTTATGACCATTACAGTATCCCCCATGGTCATGTGATCAAAATTCAGTCACTTGGCAACTGAGTCATATTTATGACGGTTGCAGTGTCTTGGAGTCATGTACTCCTCTGCTACCTTCTCACAAGCAAAATCAATGGGGAAACTTAACAACTGTATTATTAACTCAACACCTGCAATGATTCACTTAACAACTGTGGCAAAAAAAATCATAAAATGGAGCAAAACTCACTTAACAAATGTCTCACGTACCAACAGAAATTTTGGGCTCAATTGTGGTTGTATGTTGAGGACTACCTATAGATCTTACCTTTTGAAAGATTCATTGATATCTTCAGTAACTCTGCCTTTTTTTCCTTTTGATACAAACTCATTCCAAATCACCTCTAGGCCCCAAAATATGTCATTTCTCTTTAAATATAACTTCAGGCCTCTGTCTTTTCTGTGACACAATCTCTTCCTGATAGCAGAATTGCAGTAGATTTCTTGCATACAACATCCTTTCTTCTTTCTTCTTTCTTTTTCTTTTTCCCTTCTATTGCCTTCTGTCAAATGGAACTGAATCTCCCAAAAGCAGTATTCATTTCAGTGTATTTCTAATGCATAACGCTTATTAAAAATGCTGACACTAAACTTTGGTGTTAAAAGCCACAAAAGAGGGAACTAAAGCAGGGATTCAGAAAAACAAGGAAATCTCTGCTATGTTCCAGAAGACTGAAGTATTTAGCTCTTTGAACATGCCTAGTAGTGATGGTGTGTTGATTGATGGATGGAAAAGAGAAAATTGAAAGCTAAGAGGTAGGAAATGGAATAATCTATTGGAATTGGCACCCTGCTTTTAGGAGATGGAAGTATGTTATAGCACCACATTATGGATTCTACTTCTTCCCAAACCTGGCATTTAATCTGCGCAATCCTACTACACAGGAAATAATTAGGAGTGAGGCAATGATTTCTGTGTATTTTACACATTCTTTAGATATGCAGTAATGTATTCATTTATAATTTTAAAAAATCCAAAATAGTTTATTGAGACCATCCTCTGCCTTTCAGATGTAAAATGTTGGCCACTGGGGAAAAGAGAGAAGAATGACTGACCCATAATCCCAGGTTGAGACATTATAATTGGATAGATATAATTTATGCTGCGGTTTCAAGAAAAAAGAAGAAAAATACATATCTGCACATTTGCATTATGGCTGTTTAATCAATTTTTTTAGCTTGTAAACCCAATAAGTAAATATTTTAGGGGAAAATATTTATGTTTTACCTGTAGTTTGCTTTAGAAACAATGAAATCTCATAAACAAATAGGGCTTAAAGTATTTGGAATATTTGATGTTCATATTTGTACATTGTTTCAAAGTACTCATACCAAATTTCAAGCAAAATTTCTAAGAACAGTTCCTCTGATTTCTTCCCTTGCTGTCCTATTTTCATTTCCTCTAATTCTCTTGAAACTGCTTTTGTTTGTCAGGCTTAATTAGATTTCCTAAGAAGGGTGACTGTACTATTTTTTAATAAAATGTTCTTTCTGAATTTTTGCATATATCAACATTATAAATTAAGGATAGCTTCTTAATGCCCTTATAACCAGATAGAAGATAAGGCCAAGTATGATGCCATCTTTGACAGCCTGAATCCAATGAATGGATTATTGTCCGGTGATAAAGTGAAACCTGTTCTCTTAAACTCCAAGCTACCAGTTGATGTCTTGGGAAGGGTAAGAACAAGAAATAATTTCGCAAACCGTAATATTTCTCCTGTTGAATTCTATAGTTAAGAGTTGAATAAATTACAATCATCCCTCCTTACACCTATCACACTTTCATTATTCACAGCCACCTAAGGAGAGTCATTAAAAGGGGGATAGCAATAGCAATACCGCTTCACAGTGCTTTACAGCCCTCGCTAAGCAGTTTACAGAATCAGCATTTTGCCCCCAAAAATCTGGATCCTCATTTTACAGACCTCAGAAGGATGGAAGGCTGAGTCACCTTGAGCCAATGAGAATCGAACTGCTGGCAGCCAGAAGTCAGCAGAAGTAGCCTGCGGTACTGCATTGTAACCACTGCGCCACCACGGCTTGGGTTAGAAAGATTAGTACCATACTAGAAGTTGGGCTCAAGATTGCAGGTTTCTAGTGATCTTGGACAGAGTACGGATAACCCTTGCTTAATAACCATAGTTGGGACCAGCAGCTTGATACTTAAGGAAGACGTCACATGATGTTGATGGACTTATGACCTCACTTCAGGGGTGGAATTCGACCGGTTTGGACCAGTTCGCATGTACCAGTAGCGGCTGTTTTAAATGGTTTGCCAAACCGGTAAAAACCAGCCCTGGTTGGCCCCGTTACCGCTCACCCCTGCCCGCCATGTGCAGCCCCAGGACATCTGCCCTCTCTCCCGGAGCATTGCTGCTACCCCGGAGCTCACCTTCGTCTCTGCAGCCCGCTGGCCCCTTAGAACAACACAAATACTGCTTTTGCCCTTCTTTTTCTGGGCACAGCACTTCTGCTTGTTGGGATGCTTCCCTGAAGCTGGGAGCTCCGTGGCCAGCTGCTTTGCTTTTTCCCTCTTTTTGGGAGGCTCGCGGGAGGCTTGCACAGTGGCACCGGCATGGAGGAGGCAGGCAATCCAGACGCCCCATGCTGGTGCTTGTTTGGTGCAGCTGCAGGCAAACCAAGAGACAATGGGACAAAGGGGCTGGTGCATTGGGATCGCCTCTGCCTCCCCCTTCTGCTGGTGCCACCACACAAGCCTCCCATGAGGAAAAAGAGGGAAAAAGCTTACTGCAGAGCTGCCAGTTTCGGGAAGTGGCCCAACAGGCAGAAGCGCTGCGCCCAGAAAGAGATGGGCAAAAGTCATTCTGCGCTGAAGCAGAGGTATTCCGAGCTTTCAGTGTATCCCAGGATTGCAACGCCGAAAGCTCGGAATGGAGCCGTTTTCGTGAAAGGCAGGAAAATGGGGAAGAGGATTTTCATGCCTGTCATCCATTCCTGAGGCTCAGCACAAATTGAGGGAAGGATGATAGGCAGGGCAATCCCCCTCCCCATTTTCCTGCCATTCGCGACAAGGAGTGGCTGGGAGGGGAGGGGCCAGGTGAGGCGTCCCTCAATATGAGTGATGTCGAGTTGGTCATGCCCACCCAGTCTTAGGACCCCCACCAAGCCATGCCCACAGAACCAGTAAGGAAAAATTTTGAATTTCACCACTGCCTCACTTGCTCCGCAATCATTAAGTGAATCACCCGTGGTTGTTAAGCAAGACATCACATGACCAAGACGTGTGATTTTATTGCTGGTTTCTCCATTGACTGTCCAAAGCCGGCTGTGAAGCATGTAAATGGTGATCACATGGCGGTCAGCTGCTGTGACAGTTATGAATGCCTGCAGATTGCAAAATGCTGAAATCTTGATCCCATGACTATTGGAACACTGCAACAGTTGTAAGTGTGAAGACCATTCATAAAATTACTTTTTCAGTGCCATTGTAACATCAAACGATTGCTGGGCAGCTGTTAAGTGAGTGTAACTTGGTAGAAAGAGAAAATTGTTGACAGTTGTTGATTCCTTGCTTTCCCCTTGGGTAGCTGATCTCTAAATCATTAAGAATTTTTAAGGGCGTGCATTAACAGGAGAGTTAGTTTGGTGCAGTGGTTAAGGCGTGAGACTAGAAACCAGGAGACCATGAGTTCTAATCTCACCTTAGCCATAAAACCTGTTGGGTGTCTTTGGGCCATTTGGACTCACACAGCCCTAGGAAAAAGAAATTGGCAAACTACATCTAAAAAACTCTTGCCAAGAAAACTGCAGGGACTTGTCCAGGTAGATGCCTGGTGTCTAGATGGAGTCAAAGGATTCCTCCTCCAAATGCATTCTTTAGGAAATACTATTTTTGTGTCTTAAAGTTATATATTTCTCCCCCAACCATAAAATGAAATTTTCTATTGATGTATCTAATAAAAGATTTTGTTCATATACTATATGGTCTTAATCCCAAAGGTTTCACTTTCATGTATATGTTGTACATATGTTGGGGTGTTGTCTCTCCAGATATAGAATTATAATGTGAACCACCGTGCTGCTAAATATTTCTCCTGCCAGTCACGCGAATTACATTTCAGCAACATATAGAGATTCAAATGTGATTTTAAAAAAATAAAACATTCCTTTCTCAATAAGAATGACCTTTTTTAGTACTTCGTTGTTACATAAATGGCATGAAAATTGCTCATCTGTATTAAAATGAAAATGAGTTCAGGAATAGGAGAATAGCACATAGGAAAATAAATTTTCTACCTTGTATTTTCTTCTAAAATATTTTATAGGGAGAAAAAAGA
Organism: Arizona elegans; assembly: GCA_022577455.1. Taxonomy (NCBI): domain Eukaryota; kingdom Metazoa; phylum Chordata; class Lepidosauria; order Squamata; family Colubridae; genus Arizona; species Arizona elegans. The sequence goes on from JAKOOJ010000002.1 coordinate 144,862,658, forward strand.
GAGGGTGTTTTGGTGGATGGAAACATTTCTTCCCTTGCTAATTTTCACCTGCTCCTGATTTCAGCTTTAATTGGATGTTGTGATGTGGGAAAAATTTCATGGAACAATATGAAATGTATGATTTTGTCTTGAAATGAGTAATTTATCTCTAATAATAAATGGTTGAAAGGCCACTAGGCCATCAGTTTGAATTTTTGTTAATGTCATCAAATAAAATAATAAGCATATGATAAAGTTAAGGCATTTTCCCTTAAAGCTTAATTTTAACCTTTAACCTCTTAAAAACTACTTGATTACTGGTGATGAGAGTATGTCACATTGACATATGTATGATCTTTTGAAAATGTAAAGAAAGCAAATATCATTTGGTAATTGACAGTAATTTGAAAATGTAAAATATTTCTTGAGATGGGCTTTTTGTTTGTTAGGTTTGGGAGTTAAGTGATATTGATCACGATGGAATGTTGGATCGGGATGAATTTGCTGTTGTAAGTATGAATTTATATATTACAGAATTTCAAAACAGTGTTTAAAATATTTAAAGAAGGATAATGTAGTATTTCTTGATGCATATAATTTTTTTTGAGGAAGAGCTATTAAGGGATTTTAAAAATGTAAGTTCCAACAGTGATGGTTCTTTTAAAAAATGCAAATTTTATCTTTTATCTAATGTGATATTGTTTTCCCATCACATGATGCCTCCATAAAGTGTTTTAAACATTTTATTCAACTGGTTTCTACTTTATTTTTGAAGAGTTATTGAAGGCTTATTGACACATTAGTCAATAATGTGTCAATTACTCCTTTCCCAGAAGGATCAGATTTACTGTTTACTGTTTAAGGCATGTTCTTCAGTATTCATTTTATCTACAAAGCTGATTTCCTTGTTAACAACATATATAATGTTCTAAGCTACAGAAGGATATAAATGTAAAATTACACAGATATATTGCTTATTTAGCCTATATACAATGCTACATATTTTGCCATACCAGATAAGGCTTTTAAGTTGTGTTCTATGTAATTGTTTCCAAGGCTCCTTGTGGGGGGGAGGGGCATATTTCAGGGTTTTCTGCTCTCACATGTTCTGTTTAACATGAGGCTGCAGATGGTCTATTGGTTTGGGATCTTCAATATGGGAATGTACTCAAATAAACATTCTCAACCCCAGGCCGACCAGGTAATGCTGCCGAACTCAGTCAGTCCTAACAAGTATATGGTTGTGGTTTTTTGACATCTCCTTTTCCCCTGCTAAGGATATTTCATATTCAGTCTTGAATGAGTTGCACTTTTCACCCTTTGGAACTGGTTGTTCCAGGAGTTGTCCTGGATTCATAGCTCCTGCTCAGAGAATGGGTGGCAGCTATGGTTAAGAAGACCTTTGAACGAATCTATTCAGTCAACCATTTACACCCTTATCTGGACTGTAAGGCATGTCACTCAGTCACTCAGTCTTTATTCACCTCAAACTTAGACAAGTGTAATGCATTCTATATGATGCTGCCCTTGAAAACCACTCAGAAGCTACAACTGGTCCAGAATGTGACAGCGTGGATAATTATGGGCATGCCTTATCTTGCTCACACAATATTTTTGCTTCATGGTCTGCACTGGTATCATTAGGCTTCTGGGTGCAATTCAAGGTGCTGGTTAAAATTAAAATTTGACTCTTCCCCCAGCTTTGGGTTGGAATGAATGGCAAGTACCCGTGTATTTTAGGATTGGTTTATATATGCAGTCCACAGTTGTTATATAATTGAACAACCTTATAAATTTAATAAAATTAAATAGTCTATTGTCTTTGCTTTTTAGCTTTACTATCATTTTAAATACAGTAAATGAGCAGAAGAGTAGCTGAGACAAAAGGAAGTAGAAAACATTAACATCTTTATCTAACTCAATTACTATGAGGTTGCATAATAACAAACTAATGTTTGGTCCATGTCTTTGACCAAAAATGTCTATTCAGGCCATGTTCTTGGTATACTGTGCTCTTGAGAAGGAACCTGTGCCAATGTCCTTACCTTCAGCGTTAGTGCCACCATCTAAAAGAAAAGGTATCAGCATTCCAGTTGTCGGGCAGTCAGTGCCACCTTCAACACCCAACAAAGAGTGTAATCAGTCCATGTTACCTGTCAGCCTATTACCATCCACATCATCAGTAACACAGGTATCTTTGACAAAGAGTAGTGTCTTGATCTGTTGGGGTCATGAAGTGTAATTGAAATGTAAAATGTAGCTATTGCTTTACTTTGTAGTGGGTTGTATCACCTGCAGACAGGATAACATATCATGAAATCTTCCTGAAAACAGACAAGGACATGGATGGCTTTGTCTCTGGTGTGGAAGCTAGAGAATTATTCTTGAAAACTGGTTTGCCTTCAGCTCTACTTGCACACATCTGGTAAGAGTTTTCCCAGTATTTCTTGAAAAGAATAAAATAATCTAATTTCTTTAAAATGGATGAAAAATAACTAGCTATTCTAAATTTGGAATTTATCATTGTTTTTCTACATGTTTGTATTAAATTGTACACTCTAACCCAAGTTATTATATTTTAAAGAATTTAAATAACCAATTTTGATGCTTTTTCTAAAGTGCATCCTAAATTATGATATAAGGTACGTGTTTAATGTCACTCTTGGTGCCAATATGAAAATTTTGGCACTTTAGATTCTAAATAAAGAACATTTTTTAAAAAATTATAAAGATAAAAGACCTTGTACAGAATAAACTTAGTCAAGTGGCATAAAATGCAATAATAAATATGTTACCTGCTTCAAAATGTACACTATAAATACTTAGCTTAGTTGTATTGGGTTGCTCTATCTTTTCTTTTTCTTTTGAATCTCAAAATTCCCAAGTCACAGTCATTCTAAAATATAATGGTATTTATTAGAAGCCTATTATGATGTGTGAACTCAGCTATTATGAACAAATGGAATGCAACATATATGGCTAGATTTCAAAATTAAATAGTTTTAAAATAGTAATTTTTAATCTAGACAACATGTCCATGGTATGAGAAATTTTATTAGTCATTTTCTTTCTCTAATGGATTTTACAGGGCTCTTTGTGACACAAAGGATTGTGGGAAGCTTTCCAAGGAACAATTTGCTTTGGCCTTCCATTTAATCAATCAGAAGCTGACAAAGGGCATCGATCCTCCTCAGGTGCTAACGGCAGACATGATTCCTCCATCAGAGAGAACTGCTTCACAAAATGTGAGATTTGTGACATTTCATAAAATGTGGTAAAGATTGGAGTCTGATTGGGAGTTGTACTATGTGCTTGAACTTGGTATCTCAGATAATAGTAGATATAGAAACTGATTAACAGGAACACACAAACTCTGCTCATATTATTGATAAACCTTCTTTCATCTCACTAGCCAACCAAGCAGATACAAGTTGTTTGTTTAAAATAAAATGAAAACTTAGACACATTATTAGAAAATGGATATTTTTTGACTTTTGCAAGCATAAAATTGTTTCATTGAGTGCTGTTTATATCTTCCTGTTCATATTTTAGAGCTGATAACAATTCAGTTCAAAGACCAGGTAGATTAAATGCTAATAAATTACTAGAGTCAATTCCATGTGCATCAAAGCATGCATGCAGACTTGTTCTCAACATTGCAATCAATGGAAAAGACAAATAAGATATTATTTCTGCTACATATTATGCGAGACACATCGAATCATAAATTTCTGGTCTCCTTTATGAAATATTCTTATTGAAGAAATTCTGATTCCTAAGATGTTTATTTTAACAAGGACATACTGAAATAATTTCAGTATAAGCAGGATAAATTTATATGTTGTGTACTTTTGTGGCATTGTTCCATTTCAAATAATAAATGCCCAATAAAAAAACAAAATGTTAACATTCTCCTGGTTTGATAATTGAGCTTCTTCTTGGTTGTGCTAAGTCATATTACCCAAATAATTGAACTCCTTGTGAGAAATTACACTCAAAAATTCTTCATTTTGTTTGACTTCTACAATACCAGATTTATTTTTGCTTTATTTTGAAAAAAATTGCTTTTATTTCTTGCTTTACTAATCTTTTTATATGTTTGCTTTCCTCCTATGTCTTTCCTAGTTTGGACTATATTTTCCATTCTGCACCATTCTGCTTTGCATCTTTATTATACTGTCAGTTTCTTAAATCTGCCATCGCAAGGTTAGAGATTCTTCACTTTTCCAATATTGATTGTGTAGTAATGAGCATCTTTTTCATATCACACATTTTCTTTTCAAACAGCAGAATGTCACTTAAATTTCCAAAAGAGCTGTGCTATTCTCACATCACTGTTCTCACTTCAGGATGCTGCATGTGTTTCCAAAATTGACAGAATAACGTGCTGTGCACTTGATCTTGATGCCTGCTGACAATAACAACATATTTTATAAATATTTATATTTCTTTCACAGTTGTTTGGGTTTAAATATATGCCCTGAATTTAAGATGCATACCTCAGTTGAATATTTACTTTTTATTATCAAACAACAAATGTATTGTGAAGTGTTAACGCAGATGAGTAATAGCATGTATATATGAACGCACTAAACCTTAAGCTTATAATAAGGCTGTAATTGTACTGTTGATAATTGCAGAAAGGTTTAAACCTGAAATACGAAAAATAAAAATGAATGACAATGCATCTTTAAAAAGGTGATTCTACAAACAGAAGTCTTTCCTTATTGAGAATTAGGCTTTGTCCCTTTGCTTCACTATTCTCATAGGGAGATAAATATCACATATCCTTGTGTCATTGGTATAATGAACTGTATGTATTAACTAGTGCAACTATGTGGTTTACTATTGCAAGTTTTGAAATATGAGCCTCACAAAAATTCTCAACTGAGAAAAAACAATTATCAAGGAGAACTCATTGCCAATAAATGAATCAATATAAGTATTATGGAACACTCTGTTGAAACATACATTTATACCTATGTAGCAGAATAGACTAGTCCAGACCTGGGCATTTTATGACCCCCAGCCCACGTCCAGTCCTTTGGCTGTTTCTGTCCGGCCTGCATGAAGTCAGATGGAAATTAGAAATCAAATGCTTCATAAGTACACCACTGGGTGGGAGAAGAAGTCAAATCAGATCCAGCTCTGCACATCACTGTGTGGTCTTTCAGTCAGCTGGCCAGTTGCAGGAGGGCGAGAAGAGAAAGTACTTTTCTGCACCTATTCAGCACTCACTCCTCTGGAGAAGCCTTAGGAGGCAGTGGTAATCAGTGTGTGAAGGGACCTAGGCTTGGCCACCCATTGTCACCTTGGTTAAAGCATGTCCTTGTAGGCACAGCTGGGAACTATTGGTTCTGCCTTCCAGAACAGTCCCAGTTTTTCATGTGGCTCCTTGGAAAAATTAATTGCCCACCCCTGCACTAGTCTGTTTGATTGCTATGTTATATAATTTTACCATCTCAAAAACTGATGAAATGAAAGGAAGTAGCGCAGTGGTTAGGTGGCACAGTGGTTAGGGTGTAGTACTGCAGCTACTTCAGCTGACTGCTAGTTCAGCAGATCAGCGGATCAAATCTCACCAGCTCAAGGTTGACTCAACCTTCCATCCTTCCGAGGTGGGTAAAATGAGGACCCAGATTCTTGGGGGCAATATGTTATTTAGTATACTGTCTTTGGTGTAAGCCGCCCAGAGTCCTTGGACAGTGGGCGGCATAGAAATATGAATAATAAAAATAATAATAATAATAAAATAAACTCAACTTACTCTTTGAAGCTCATCTTCTGTTTGGAGCTTATCAAAAAGTAAGATTTATGTTTAGAGCTTTTAAAAAATTAGGCTGTACTTTTTTTTTCTAATTTTAAATTGGAAGCCAGTTAAATTTTTCCCACCAAGACAATTAGCGTATCTATTCTGGAAGCAAGTACAATCAAGCCATATTTTCTTGTTTATTTTTCAGAATTTACTACGGCCAAATTCTGCAGCAGATTTTTCTGCAATCAAAGAGTTAGATTCCTTAAGCAATGAAATAATTGACCTTCAAAGGTAAGTCAAAGAAATTTACACTACAATTATAGTGATTTTTAATGTTTATTTGTTTTATTATTTAGCTTTATAAGAGCTGCTTCAGGGAGCATAAGGTTGGGGAAAAAGCCAATTATTTTAAAGACTGTTTAAAAATGTGTAATTTTGATGCAGTCCAAAATTTTGGACAAAGTGGGATATTTCAAAGAGGTGGCACCATAAAGAGGGGACATGAAATATGCCTGCTCTGTCAGATCTTCCAGAATATACAGAAGTAAGGAGAGAGATATGGTCCTTCAGATAGCCAGGCTCTATGCCATAAATGCCTTTACAGGTTATAACTAACATATTTAATTGCAACCAGAAGCATATTGGTAATCAGTGCAGCTCATGCAACAGAGGTGTTACATGTATGTATTGAATTTTGCCCATAACTGTTCACATGGTTGTATTTTGGACCATCTTCACCTTCCAAGTGATCTTCAAGGGGACCCTCCTGTAGAGCACATTGCAATAGTCACACCTGAAGTAACCAAGATATGTGTGACTGTGAGAGGACTCCAGTCCCTGAAATGGCTCAGTTGGCACACCAGATGAATCTGCAAAGGCCCTCTTGATACTTGCTTATGGATAGGAGTTGTGAGCCTAGAAAAAAAAAAGCCCAGATTGCACACAAGCTTTGTATGGGGGAGAACCATTCAGATCATCAATTGAAAATCACCATCATCAAGAAAAACAATGTACCTATAGCCACTTATTCTTTTAAGGGTGAGTTTCAGCCTGTTCTTCCCTATCCTGACTCAAACAGTCTTTGGGCACTGCATTACTTGATTGACTAAGGCTCAAAATATACAGCTGAGTATTACTATACTGTTGGTACCTGACCCAGTGTCAGCAGATGACTGACTAGACACTTTCATGCAGACATTAAATGTTTATCTTACTATGGTATCTGATTCTGAAATGTACAACAAAGGCTTTTGTACAGCAACTGTGTTGTTTCATAAGCTTTGTTTAAATTCCTGAGCTCTTTCTTTTCCAAAAGTATTTGGATTATCTGGAACAATTTGTACTTCTTGGCACCATATTCAAATTAAGCATTTCTTCTGTGGATTATTTGATCCAGATGCTATTGCTGCTTGAACTTCCAATGCCATTACACATTCTGGAGGGATTAACTGCAGCTTTTGGCTCCTAAACCAGTAATCCTGCTTTGAAGAATGTTGATGAAATTGATACTACTTATTCATGTGTCCTTTGAAATAATGAATGGGAATATCTTGTCCTGATAAACAAATGGAACATTGCAGTATACAAAATGAAATTAGTTTCTGCAATTTTAGAATGAGGTTTAGGTAACAACAACAACAACGAAATGCTTTGTGTGTATTTGAAGCCTCAGATTGTTAAAAAAAAGAGAGTTAAAATTACCCTGCTCTTGAAGATATACAGTGCATTCAGAAAGTATTCAGACCCCATTCATTTTTGTCAATTTTGTTATGTTGCAGCCTGATTCTAGAGTTGTTGAAATTCAATTTTTTTTCATTAATCTATACTCAGTACATGATGATGATAAAGTGAAAACAGACTTTTAGAAAGATCTATAAATTTATTAAAAAGCAAAAATTGAAATACTACGTTGGCATAAGTATCCAGACCCTTCACTTAGTGCTTTAATGAAGCACCTTTGGCAGCAATTACAGCCTCAAGTCTTTTTGGGTATGACGAGACAACCTTTGCACACCTGGATTGGGGGATTTTCTGCTATTCTTCTTTGCAAATCCTCTCAAGCTCAGTCAGGTTGGATGGTGGCTATTGGTAGACAGCCATTTTCGTGTCCCTCCAAAGATGGTCAATAGAGTTCAAGTCAGAGCTCTGGCTGGGCCACTCTAGGATATTCACAGAGTTGTCCCTAATCCAATCCTATGTTGTCTTGGCTGTATGCTTAGGATCGTTGTTATGTTGGAATGTGAACCTTCAGCCCAGTCTGAGGTCCCGAGTGCTATGGAACAGGTTTTCATTGAGGATAGCCCCGTACTTTGCTCATTCAGCTTTCCCTCAACCCTGACGAGTCTGCCAGTTCCTGTTCTTGAAAACCACCCCCACAGCATGATGCTGCCACCAACATGCTTCACTGTTGGGATGATATTGGGCAGGTGATGAGCAGTGCCTGGTTTCCTCCAGACATAACATTTAGAATTGAGGCCAAACAGTTCAATTTTGGTTTCATCAGACCAAAGAACCTTGCTCCTCACAGTCTGAGAGTCCTTCAGGTGCTTTTTTTGCAAACTCCAATTGGCTTTTCATGTGTTTTGCACTGAGGAGAGGCTTCCATCTAGCCATGCTGTCATAAAGCCCAGATTGGTAGAGGGCTGCAGTGATGGTTGTCCTTCTGGAACTCTGTCCCATCTCCACACAGGATCTCGAGCTCAGTCAGAGTGACCATGTGGTTCTTGGTCACCTCTCCTACTAAGGCCCTTCTCCCCTGATTGCTGAGTTTGACCAGGCAACCAGCTCTGGGAAGAGTCATGGTTCTGCCAAACCTCTTCCATTTGAGAATTATGGAGGCTACTTAGGAACCTTGAGTACAGCAGAAATTTTATTGTAGCCTTTCCCAGATCTGTTCCTTGCAATAATCCTATCTCTGAGCTATCCAGGCAATTCCTTTGACCTCATGGTTTTTGCTCTGCTAAGGTATGCATTGTCAATTGTGAGGCCTTCTATAAAGAGCTGTATGCCTTTCTAAATCATGTCCAATCAATTTAATTTACCACATGTGGACTCCAATCAAGGTGTAGGAACATGTTAGCAATGATCATGAGAAATGGGAGGCACTTGAGCTAAATTTCAAGTGTTGTTGCAAAGGGTCTGAAAACTTATGCCAATTTCAGTTTTTTTTTCTTTTTAATAAATTTACAAAATTTTCTAAAACAAAACAAACAAAATTGACAAAAGTGAAGGGGGTCTTAATACTTTCTGTGAATGCACTGTATTTTAGGAATTAGAGGATTAATCCATACAGCTGATCTGAGCCTACTGTTGCATTTGGGGCTGGCAGCATTTGCTTATATAACTCTGGATCATTTATATATTAAAACAATGCATGTTCTTCTTAGTTATGTCCTCCATACTTGGAATCTATCCAGTAATGTTAATTGTTCTGGCATGAGGGTTGGCTAAATGAATTATTATAGAGCATCATAAAAAGTCTGTCTGATTTGCAACACTGGACAATTGACTGGTGTGTGTGTTTCTCAATTTTCAGAAAATGGTAAGGATAAGGATTTGAACAATTGAAAAAAGAGTTTACTCTGCTGGATTTTAAAGATCCATTAAAACTGATGTTTTTTCAGCAGCCCTTAGGGGCAAAACTACTATGGAAGGTTCCCTGATATGATTTAGCATTTTGTTAGAAATAGATTTATTTTGTCACTTAAGTGATCATTTGCCTCATATATACATCTGTATTGTTGGTGTCCTATATAGATGCTTTGTTGCTTCTGTTTAGCTAAGCAGCTGAGATGACCTTCATGCCTTGGGTGACCTTAGTGAGAGTATATACTCTTAGTGTGTACTCCCAGCATTATTTGCTCATCCCTTCAGTGAATACCACAATGAGACAGCAAGATAGACTTTGGAGAGGATTCCCTGTAGTACTAAATCAAAATGTATTTTTACCATGATTCATTGGTTTTGCAATGTTTTATCACCACTTCTTATTCTGATACATAGATGTTTTCTTAAATACTTTGGGGACAGTAACTTGATGTTTTTTTAAAGTATGGATTTTGGGTTGTTTTTTTTAAAGTATGGATTTTTTAATGAAGTGTTTGATTCTGCGTGCATTATTTTCTATTGGGAAAGTCAATGGGGAAGAGAAAGCTTGTGGGAAGCTTATTATTTCACTCATTTAATTGACTTTTTGTTTCGGGCATATATACTTGTGAAATTTGTAAACAAATTCATGTAGCTTTTTAGGCAACATCTTAGCACACATTTCCCTTCTTCAGACACTGGGATTTATTTATTTATTATTTATTTATTAATTCAATTTGTATGCCGCCCCTCTCCGAAGACTCAGGGCGGCTCACAATGCATTTAAAATCATTATAAAAACATTTAAAAATGAAAAACATTAAAAACATTAAAACTCATTCACACCATTCATGGCCGGATCTCGCCGGATTGCAAGAGCGAGATCAACGGCCCCAGGCCTGCTGGAAAAGCCAGGTCTTCACTGCTTTTCGGAAGGCCAATAGGGTGGGGACAGTCTGGACCTGAGGAGGTAACTGGTTCCAGAGAGCTGTGGCAGCCACAGAGAAGGCCCTCCACCGCAGACCCGCCAGCCAGCATTGTTTAGCTGACAGGACCCGGAGGAGACCAGCTCTGTGGGATCTTACCGGTCATTGGGAGTTATGCGGTAGAAGGCGGTCTCGAAGATACCCTGGCCCTGAGCCATGTAGGGCTTTAAAGCTAATAACCAACACCTTGAATTGTGACCGGAGACCAATAGAGAGGCAGTGCAGCTCGCAGAGAATTGGTGTAATGTAGGTGTACTTAGGTGCACCCACGACAGCTCGCGCGGCTGCGTTCTGGACCAACTGTAGTCTCCGAACACTTTTCAAGGGTAGCCCCATGTAGAGCGTGTTGCAATAATCTAACCGTGAGGTAACAAGGGCATTTTACTTGGACTGCATTACTTAGTTGACTAGTGGAAAGGGAATGATTGGCTCAATGTCATCTGTTTGGCTTCTGTGCCTAAGGCAGGATTAGAACTCTGGTTTTCTTACTCCTAGTCCATTGCCTCAACTGCTAGGCCAAACTGGCATTATTGTTGTACGTTAACTCTGATTTTAAAGTGATATATCAGTCCCAGCAATTAAATTTGGTTAGCAGTTTATTAATATAATGATTAAAACATAAATAATTAAAAGGTAAGTTAAAACCAGCCTTTCAAGTTGCTGTATTCACTGTGGTATGTCAGTAAAAAAGCAGGCATAATTATGCTTATTGCCTTCAAAAGCCAATTTAAAATTAAAATATTTTTGAAGTACTATTTTCCTTTTTTCCTTGTTAATAGTAAGTTGGCATTTTTTACATTGAAGCATGCTTGTCTATGTGTTACTTAAATTTTGTGAATGTGTTCAGTGTTCATTTATTAATCTTTCTTTAAGCAAAGCAAAAAAATGTTTCTGTTGATTTTGCAGATTGAATGAGACACAATAAAAGCATTATTATAGTGGAATTTAATAATAATAAGGATTTATACGTTATTTCCTGATATTTCTATCTTTTTCCTAGATATAGGCTAAGTTCACATATTTTTCAAAGGCACAATATGGCTTGTTAGTTTTGGCTTATAGTGATGTATACGTCACCAAACACATATTGTGGCTTAGTGTTATAGGTAACTGCAACTCCTGATAGAGAAGAGTTTGGCTTTAACAGTATAGCTTTTAATATAATTTTTCAGCAACATGGAAAATAATGGTAGCAGGTGTAAGATAAGACATTCGGAGTGTGTGATCAGGGGATTAATAAGGTAATACTAGAAATGGTGTGTGTGTATGAAAAATATAATGCCTAAATGGATGCATGAATAATCCAGCTAAATCTAAAGGTGCTCTTTAGTTGGGAGACATCTTTAGCTCTTGGAAAAGGATACATTCAGCTAAAGCAAGGACATGTTCTCCTGTTTGATTTACTGTTAATGAATGAAAAAAGAAGCCACTCTAGAATTAATGTAGTATAGCTTTACGAAGGCTTCTATAAATGAATGTACAAAGAGGATTGTGAAATTGAACTGTTACATTTGTGGGTTTTTTTCCATTCATTCCATGACTGAAAACCTACTGAAAGCTGCAGCGTCGTAAGGCATGGAAAAAAAATATATAGACATGTAGCTTATCTTTAAGATTTTATGCTTCAAGTAACACAAACCTTAGTATTTTTATAGCGAAAAGAAAAGCTAGCACACAGGTTTCTATCTTGCATACTATATATGCAATTCTAGTTCCAGAAGGGTTAAGTGTATGAGAGCTGATGCAGTCCCTCCCTCTTTTTGCCAGACAGTTGTTCCATAGCAACAGTGAGATCACTGAAGACAGTATTTCATTGATTTTTTTTCCCCTTTCCCCTTTGCTTTCTCTTTAAGCTGTCATTTCCACCTATCCATGACTGGGAGAGTAGACATCTTTTATATTTTAATATTTGGCCTACGTAGGACATTCCTTTTGGCTTTTCTTTCTAGAGCAACACAATCAGTCTTATAAAAATTACATGTTTAGCTATGCATTTAAAAAGAGAGACTGGTTTAGGAGGTTGGATAACTGTGCCTGGCGTAACGGATGTTCTTAAATATTCCTGCCTTATTTGTTGGTCTTCTAGGGAAAAGAACAATGTGGAGCAAGACCTGAAGGAAAAAGGAGAGACAATCAAGCAGAGGACAAGTGAAGTCCAGGTAATTGTCATTTGAATTTTCAAATTTGGTTGATATAAATAGAGCTTATTTTAAAAAATGTCTTTTAATGAATGGTTTTGTCTTTTAGCATATATGTTATTAGGATTTGTTCCCATTGTGATCAATATATTTGTTATCTTAGGGATTAAAATTGACGTGGTTAATTATATGAATGTCTGTATTATTTGGGAAATAGGCTGAGGGGGAAATGCAGCATTTTTTGTTAGATGCCAGTTTTGGCAGTGATGTTATAATGCAAGCACTGTGGTTATGAATAACAGATTGAATTTTTGCTTGATATGAGCAAGGATTTGCATCTAGATGGATTCCTTAAAGCTGAAAATCTCTCTCAGTGCTTAAATGTAAATCCAGGTGAGAGAATCAAAATGAATCATGCATCCTAAGCTTTTACAGAATCATTTAATCCCTATTGTAACATAAATAAAAGAAAAGCAAAATGCAGCCTGTTATTAAAGGCTGCATAATAGTTCTTTTGGATGGAGCCTTTTTAATTTATTCTTAACCAGTATTTTGTTGCTTTTGCATGACCATTTGCTGGTCATGCAAAATGAAGCAGCAACTTACATAAAGCTATTTAGTTAGTTAACAGTTTTGCTACAGGTGTATCTTAAGATTTCATATAATACTAGCAAAATAATTCCCATGTGTGACTTTTATTAATATTTGTCCTATGACACCAATGAAGAAACCACAGAGCCCAGAATTTATTTGACTCTAGAAATACCTATCTCTATCTCTATCTCTATCTATCTCTATATCTATCTATCTATCTATCTATCTATCTATCTATCTATAATCTCTTATCTCTGTCTATCTATATCTCCATCTCTCTCCAACACTATCAGTAGTGTTCCATTGTAATGGAAAATGAATTTTAAAATTTAGGAGAAAGGCTTTAAAAGAGGAGAGTGTTATTAATGAAACAAATGAATAGTTTCTTTTGAATGTTCGTCTCTAATATAGATTGATGAACAGCTTGTTTCTGTACAATTATTTCTGTAATTACATTAATATTACATTAAGACTGCAAGAATATTACATTTCTTGCAGTCTTTCCAAGAAATATATTGTAATCCAGGCAACATAAGCAGCTTGCTTGCTATGCTTTTCTAGGAAGACATTGACACTTTACAAGATACGATTTTTAAAAATTTAGTATAGATACATTTTCTGTCATGTCTTTGTACCCAAGGGCTTTTGCTAGGAGTGTGATATTCAGTATCATCACTATAAAGCAGGAATGTTTACAAAACGGGAACATAGTAGAACCCAATTATTCTACCAGAATAATCAAGTTAGTTGTGATTTAAGAGAATTAAAATAAAAATGGCTGAAGTTTTTATTCTGATTTCAGAACAGCCCACTCTGAAGTTGAAATGGCCGATTTTTTTTCTGTGACTAGAAAACCTTGATCTGCTATGAAATTAAAACCAACCATTTTAATAATAATAATAATAATATAATAAAACAAGTCTTGCTTCCAATTAAAAACATTTCACATTCAAATTGAAACCACAGGTTTAATCAAATGTACTTCTATTAGTGATATTGAAAGCTTTGCTCAAAAAGCAATCTAAATTGTGTGAAGCTTTTTGTCATTGATAAATCTTGAAATGTATTGTACTTCAATAGATGCTTGTATCCTGCAGTGTCTTAGCAATGTGTCTTTGGATACAGGTTGCAGGTAGCACTGGGTGAATTGCAGTCATCCTGTTTCTGGGCCACCCTTATAAGTGATGCCCAGCAATAGCCGACAGACATCAGTTAGGAGGACATTTTATTCTCTACCTTAAGTTGCCCATCTGCCATTTCCACCCACTGAATCGCACTACATTTGTTACCAAGAGAAAAATTTTCTCAGTAATTTTGATTAAGTATGGCTTTTCTTCAGCTCATCCATGTCATTTCCTTTCTCATACCCTTCCAAACTCTATTTTGATTTATTTTTGTCTCTTTCTGTGTGTATCCTATAAATTTCATATGGCTTTGTTCATGATAATTCTTGTGAAAGATGCGTGCTGAAACTACCTTCTTTTTTTCAATTTTTCAAATATGCACCTACCTGTTCACATCCTCTCCCCTCCATCTTACATCAGAAAGTTAAAATCATTACAACATCATATGGTGGATGTTTTAAGAAGAAATGCAGGCCTGTATTTTTCACTTTTCAGGATCTTCAAGATGAAGTAAGGAGGGAGAGTAATAACTTGCAGAACCTTTTGACTCAGAAGCAGGAGGCAGAAGAAATCCTGAATGGTCTAGATGAGGAGAAAGCCAAGTTAGAAGAGCAGCTTAGTATGATACGGCAGAAATGTATAGAAGAAGTTGATTTAGTGAGTATTTTTACCTTAGCTGTAGAAAGCTGCATTTTCCTCATTGTTTCACTGGGACTGTTGTATATGTGATGTATATACTTAGGAGTTCCTTGTTTAAAGAGATTGGCATGGAAATAAATGCATTAAAAATGAATAACCTCACCACATCATTGTTGATTTGATTGCTGTGGGAGTTGTTGGACTATTGTTAATACTCTTGTGTTACACGGTTTAAAGTTTTAAGCATTTTAATTAATTTATTCATTGTGGAAGCTATAATTAATTGTATTTGTGTTGTCATGTCTCTGATCTTTATTAATTAACCAAAGAAAAAAATGAATCAGGGAAAAAGAAGAAAAGAGCAAGAACTTAACCACCAGATTCAGTAAGGAAAGAGTAATTGTAGCTCCACATTTCTGGGACACGAGGGGGCTGAGGCTAGAAGGCACTGCTCTTCTGTGGCAATGCCGATGCTCTGGAACAGCTTTCTACAGAGGTCTTTGCCTCCTTCCTTCTGGCTTTCAGGAAACTACTAAAAATGGAGTTATTCCAGAGGGCATTCTCTTAATTTAAGCATTACATCACCTTTATGTGATGTTTTCAGTAAAAGACTACTATATTTCATTGAAAACTTTCATACATAATTTCTCTTTCTAAGCATCAATTTATAAATAAATAAATCATAATTGTTATTAAATAAACAGAGAGAAACAGCTGAGACAGGAAAATCTGGGGATTTTTCTCAGGTTATGCAAAGAACGGGAAACTCAAGTCCACTCTAATTTATATTTTAAATTTGAGAATAAACAAACGTGAAGTATGCAAGAGGAAGGACAAAGCCTCTGGCACGCTTTAAGTTCTCCAAATCATGATTTTGCATTTCAGGAATATTTTATCTGGGCCATCTGGTAAAATGACACAGCAAGAATAATCTTTATGCAGTACAGCCTTTTGTGAATATGCCATAAAAGCACATCTCATTCAACTATTAGGATGCTAGAGTGGAATATTTTATTTTTTTATGAATTTATTTCTATCTCGCCTTTATTATTTTTACAAATAACTCAAGGCGGCGAACATATCCAACACACCTTCCTCCTCCTGTTTTCCTCACAACAACCATTCCGTAAAGTGAGTTGGGCTGAGAGAGAATGACTGACCCAAGAATTCATAGTCTCTTGCTTTCTAATCTGGTCCTTAACCACTAGACCAAACTGGCTCTAATATGCTTCTGGTTTGGTTAGCTCTTTCTTGTTAAAAATGTTGATGGAGAGAACTGCCAGCTAGTTTTAAATTCACCCTTCACTTTATAGATTACATCTCTAAAAAAAGAAATAGCAGAGCAAGAATCAAAAATCTCTGGATATAAGGATGATTTGAGTAAAGCCCAAGAAGAACTCAGCAGGCTACAGCAAGAAGCTTCAGAGTTAGAGAAAAATGTGGAGGAAGGAAAATTGCAATTAGCACCTCTCCAGCAGGATCTTCAAGACTCCCAACAAGATATAACTTCAGTAAGTCCCTCTGAAATTGTTCTTTTCCATTATGCTTCCATTGTTGGATTTCCTTAGTTACAAATGTTATTCTATCATTCTACGTTTAACTAAAAAATAAACCTGAATTCAGTTGTTAAAGCTGAATTTCTCCTGTTCTGGCTTTGTGTGTCATTCATAATAGAACATTTTTTTATAGTGTAAATACTCAATTTCATGTACTATAATTCAGATGAGTGAAAGGTATTATATTATCCTGACACAGGGAAATACGTGTGTATTTATGTTTCTGTTTTACATATTTAAAGTTTTATATGTCATCCATCATTATTTTAGAGGTTTCTGTTTTGCAGTATACAGTATATATGATATCAGTATTGAGCAATTGCTTTTTGCAATTCTCCAAAACCATTTTATCAATCAGAAGTTGATGTTTTGTACCTCTGCTTTTCCTTTTATTTCCTTTCTGTTCTACTGGAAGGATAAGTAATCTTGAATGTCAGTAATTTAAACATTGTAGGCAAGCTTGTTAATGGCTTGTAGGTTCATAGTATTGTTCCTTTTGCTGGATTTTTTTTTAATCAGATAAACGTTGCCAGTTATTAACCAATCAAAGATGCTGTCTTCTTTATGCAATATTTCATTAACCTGTTTAGCTGTAATCGGATGTAAACTAGTCAAATATTTGAGCCAAAAGTCATGCAATTGATCATTTTCATGTCTAGTTTTGAATCCTTTTTATTCGATTTTTAACCATTTCTGCTTTTATTGTCAGTTCTTCCATTTGATTTTTACTGAATTCATACTCAAATATTTTTATCCATCTAGCATTTTTATTCTAATATTTTTGAGTTTCCTATAATCTTTTCAAAACTGGATTGTTTCCTTTTTTGCTTGGTCTTCAATTTTCAGAATTTCTATTACCATTTATTCTTTGGTAGAATATGTATGTATGTATGTATGTATGTATTTATGTTTGTTTGTTTGTTTATTATTAGGTGCAAGAAAAATTGCTGGAGCTCAAACAGTTGGAAAACAGCCAGTTTAACTGGGAAGTCCAACCACATAGCATATTGATTAATGGGAATGCAGATCACTCTAGCCTCAGCAACAGCAGCAGTGAAACTGTTAACCTAAATGAGAATGCTGAAAGAGAGAATCCAGCAGATTCTGAACAAGTAAATTATGAAACTCCTGTGAGTAGTGCCTGGATTATTTTTTTAAAAAATCTGATCAAATTGTGTGATAAAGCTTGAGTTTCAATGTAATAAATAAAATATACCAAGTTTTGTTCTAGAAGAAGTCCAAAGTATATATGTAAATTGATGAATTAATCAAAGTATTTTTAGATAATTTATTACTAACTACCTAGTTCGGAGATTTCAGAGAAGGTTGAATGTGTTGTTATACATTTGGGAGGGGGGGAGTTGTCTTAACATAGAGTCCAGTATAATATTAGAGAAAAACAGTGTAAGGGTCATAGATTTTCTTCTTCCAAAAGAAAAATGTGAATGATCTCAATTATTTCCATCTGGGAATGACATGATAGAGATTTGTTGAGCCAATTTTTCTTAAATAATAGTCACTAGAAAAAAAGTATACCCAAACTGTAGATTGTTGTTGGGAGAACTTATATGTCTGATTTTTTATTTTATTTTTTTGCCCTGAAAGGCTAGAAACAGTCCTGAAACAACACATGTAGATACAGAAGAGGAAAAAGAGGAACTGCCGTCGGATGTTACCAAAAAAGTGCGTTTAAACAGCGTTTTAATATACAACTTCTAGGAGGCATCTACATTTTGTAGGTTGATGTGATATCATTGTGAAGTCAAGTAAGAGAAGCTCCTGAAATATATGCAAGAACCTTTACAGCTAGTCCTCAATTTACGAGCACAACTGAGCCCAAAATTTCTCATGCTAAGTTGTTAAGTGAATTTTGCCCCATTTTACAACCTTTCTTGTCACAGTTGTTAAGTGAATCACTAGCTGTCAAGTTAAAACACAATTTCATAACGCAATTGTTAAATGAATCTGGGTTCCCCCCATTGTCTTTGCTTGTCAAAAAGTCACAAAAAGTGATCACATGATCCTGGGACACTGTAAGCATCATAAATATGAGTCAGTTGCAAAACATCGAAATTATGATCCAGTGACCATGGGGATGCTGCAACAGTCGTAAGTGTGAAAAACGGTCATAGGTCACTTTTTTCAGTGACATTGTAACTTTGAAATGGAATTAAACGAACTATTGTAAGACACGGACTACCTGTACAAGGGGTAGGGTTTTTTCGCCATTATCCCATAAGTATCCTCCATGTGAGACCATATGAATAAGTCAGACTAAAATAATTTGTGTACTAATGCTAAAACTGGAGACTTCATAAGCAGAAACCCACTCCCTACACAGTTCGGGTTTTTTTTTTTTTTTTTGCTTTAATTTATATGCCGCCCTTTTCCGGAGACTCAGGGCGGCTTACAATGCGTTAAGCAATAGCCTTCATACTTTTGTATATTTATACAAAGTCAGCTTATTGCCTCCACAATCTGGGTGCTCATTTTACCTACCTTTGAAAGGATAGAAGTCTGAGTCAACCTTGAGCCTGGTGAGATTTGAACTTGCAGTAATCGCAAGCAGCAGATGTTAATAACAGTGCTTTAGTCCACTGTACTACCAAGGCTCTTGTTGTTACAACATTACATTTTGATGTAATTTCCCTAAAGTTAATTACAAATGTCTCAAGAGCCTTTTTTTACTGATTTAAATAGTTAGGGGAAAGAATTTCTTATCTTTAGTTAGACTTAAGAGAAAGAGGTAACTTGTATAATAGGATGAATGGCAATATATTCTTTTAAATAATAGAACTTTTTTCTTCTTCTAGGAGGTTCTAGTAAATGAAGACTCCCATCAACCCTCTGATCAGACAGCAGAAGCCAACTTGGACTTTTTTGAGTCTGATCCCTTCGTTGGTAGTAAGTATGTTCAGTTTTCTTTCCCTAACAACTTACTAAGGAGTCATAATGATACTTCAATTGACCTTTGAACCAAATACCCAGTGAGTCAGCTTAATTTCACTAGATGCCTTTAGACAAACTTTTGATGAGAATGGATTTCTTCAAGGCGATTGAACTAAATCAATTTATGCAAGATTTTGTTAGATATTAAGTATAGTAGTCCTCAGCTTATTACCTTTATTCACAGTTACAATCTTTGCAGCATCCCCATAATCATTTGATCAAAATTCAGATGCTTGGCAACTGGTTCATATTTATGACCATTGCAGTGTCCCAGGGTCATGTGATCACTTTTTGCAACCTTCTACTAGCAAGTCAATGGGGAAGCCAGATTCACTTAACAACCAGGTTACTAATTTATCAACTGCAGTGATTCACTAAACAAATGTAGCAAGAAATGTCGTAAAATGGGGCAAAACTCACTTAACAAATTTTCACTTAACAACATAAATTTTGCACTCAATTGTGGTCATAAATCAAGAACTAACTGTATATTATTGTCCCCAGTTAAATTTTCATTGTTTGAAAGCTTTGCCTTTAAAAAAACAGTACTAAGTAAAGGCTAAATAACTGAAGATGTATCTATTGTTGATCAATTGATGTCAGCTCTACTAGATAACCTAGACCAATAGGAAATCATTATTCAGAGTCACTTTGTATAATAAAATAGACCTCATGTAAAACTCCACAGGAAAGCTAAAACAGATTTTGAAATCAGCTATAAGATAACTTGCAAGTCTGATTATGCTATACGTCCTCCTCCTCCTTATAGTTGTGAACTTATCTTTCTGATCCCAATCCTGAATGTTATCTGGCTGTTTTAGAATTAAAATACTTTATTTTTCGGTCTATAAGATGCACTT
This sequence comes from Arizona elegans, assembly GCA_022577455.1. NCBI lineage: Eukaryota > Metazoa > Chordata > Lepidosauria > Squamata > Colubridae > Arizona > Arizona elegans. Next base: position 144,882,823 of record JAKOOJ010000002.1, read on the forward strand.
GTTTCCCCCACACACCACACACACAAAGTGGGTGGAAATGTCTGTGCGTCTTATAGAGCAAATGTTGCTGAAGCCTCGCCCACCCGCCAGCCCCTGTCTCCCAGCAATTTGCTTCCTTGCAGCAAACAGCCTGGTCAGCTTCAGCACAGCCTGATTTAGCACAAGCAGCTGATTGATGGTTGGATCTGCCTCCTGGAATACCGCCAATCAGCTGTTCCAGGCTGAGAGGATCGCCACCGCCTATTGCCACCTCCACACTCCCATTTTCAGCCTCTGCACATCCCGTTTTTGGCCAATTCCAGGCAGTGGGGATAGGTGGCAGCAGCAATCCCTGCCACTTGAAACTGGCTAAAAATGGGACACGTGGAGGCTGAAAATGGGACATGTGGAGACCAAAAATGGGATGTGCGGAGGCCAAAAATGGGGCATGTGGAGGCAGCGATGGGTGGCAGTGACAATCCCCATAGTCTGGAATAGCTGATTGATGGTATTCCAGGAGGCAGATCCAACCACCAATCATCTGCTCGTGCTAAATCAGGCTGTGCTGAAGCTGACCAGGCTGTTTACTGTTTGCTGCAAGGAGGCAAATTGCTGGGAGGCAGAGGCAGATTTTTTTTTCCTTGTTTTCCTCCCCTCCCCAAAAACTAGGTGTGTCTTATAGTCCAGAGCATCTTATAGTCTGAAAAATATGGTACATTTTACCCCTTGTTCCATTGGCAAAAGGGTTTCATATCTCTGACAAGGTCTTCTTCCTTAGTTGACCTAGTTCCTCACCTCTATAGTTAAGCTACATTTGTCTCTTTCTGTTTGCAGACGGTAAAACTTCCAGTGGGCAAAAGCCCAAATAGTTATCAATGGATATTAGTGAAGATTTTTTTTAAGCTATTGCTGTATCTAGGGAAGCTTTTTCTGCTCTTTGGAAAGTTTCATGACCCTATTCCTCAAGGAGTTCAGGCACAGAATAAGATAAATATAAACCTCTATCCATAGCCTGATATTCTGAACAAAGCTGAAAAATATTTTTATGGACAGTGTTTTACTTTCTAAATAGATGATCCTTTCAAGGATGATCCATTTGGCAAGATCGGTGAGTATTTGTTTTCTTTCCTTTTAACCTTTTAAAAGCATAATTTTCAAGATGTAAATCCATAATTAAAGAATGCATAACAGGATGGAATTCTTTATTTGTAAAAATCCTCCAGGTATTTTGGGTTCAGTTAATATATCAGCAAGCTAGAATGATGGGACTTGTAGATCAAACATTTGGGGGGGTGGGAGACCATTTTGGAAAAGACTCATGTACATTTAAACATTGAGTATGTTGAAGTACAATACTTTGGGGAACAATATGCAACATGGAATATTAATTAATGTTCTAATTAATAAATACATAAACTAGCAGTATAATATTTTATTTTATAGTTTTATAGTTTTTGTGATAAATATTTACAATAGCAAGCAACTAAGCGCATCTTCTACTAACATTGTCTTCACTTCGCTGTCTTTAAGATCCTTTTGGTAGTGATCCATTTAAAGGTTCAGATCCTTTTGCTGCTGACAACTTTTTTAAGCAGTCATCCTCAGATCCCTTTGGGAATATTGATCCCTTCAGTGCAACAAACAACAATTCCACAGTAAGTCTTAGACAAGATTAGTATTGTGTGTACAGCAGATTTTGGTATGAAATGTCTCCATTAGGTTTGATATAAATAAACTTTGCTTGTTCCTTGTTCTCTGGACAGATATATTTCACAGACATCAGACATTTTACCTTTTATTTGCGCAACTGCATCATGAATCTTTGAGATCACCTGAAAGCTTGGTTTAGACAACCTCTTGGCATTTAATGAAATCTAGAATTATTAGATAGTATGATATTTCACAATGGTTAAATAGGACTGTTGTGTTTTAGGAAGTTCTCAAAACAACTCTTCTCCATTTTCCTTTTATTTTGGGATCAATAGATTGTTTAATTCATGGCCCATGTAATTTAATGTGTTATATTTGCAGAATTCTAGAATTAAGAGTACTGGTATTTATAGACAACCAGAGATAGAATATTGGCATTCTTTATAGTGTTGGTGTTTTAATAACTTCTCAATGGATACCAGTTGGATACCAGCAGCCATTTATGCAGGGGTATAGATGCTTCAAACAGAACAGAATTTATTTTAATATCAAAGTTTTGAAAATAACATTCTGAAAAGCTAAATACTGGAATGACTGGAAGGAATGTATTTTAAGTGACTCAAGTACAGTTTAATGTTCATTTAGATTTGTCTCTTAATACTCGCAAAAAATAGCCTGTTTGATTTTAAGAATTTGCATTTAATGAATTTTAAATTTTAGAAAGAAACACTGAAACATAATGATCCTTTTGCTCCTGGTGGAACTGCTGTGACTGCATCAAGTGATCCAGGTAAGAAATTATAATCACAATCTTAACCTATTTGAGGTGTGAGACATATTTGGATTTTTGAGAGTACATCATAGCTGTTTACTCAAAATGGCTCCCACAGTGGCCATGGATTACCAAGGACCCTTTTCTGTATAGCAGAGGGAAGACAGTTCCTACAATACCTCCTCAACCATTATAATCAGGCGCAACTTACTTTACTTTTTGTTTTCTTTCCAAGGTAAGTTTGCTCATTTACAGAATACTAAATTATGGCTACCATTGACTGTTAAGCATGCTACTGAAATTATGCAAGTCAATAATTTTTCTTTTAAATTCCTGTTAGCTTAAAAGAAAGTAATGTTAGAGGAGAATCTGAAAGATACCAAATAATGTGTCCATAGGAGTTTGTTGTCCATATGCCATATCAGGGATCTGCAAATTTTGGCAACATTAAAACTTGTAGACTTCAATACCAGAATTTCTCAGCCAGCCATAGTGCTGAGGAATTCTGGGAGTTGAAGTCCACAAGTTTTAAAATTGCCATGTTTGAAGAGCCCTGGGCTATATTTTAGAACCCTCTAGTTATGAGCAAGTCAAGTTATATATATACAGACTAAGCTTTGTTACTCCCCCAATTTAATTGTGTTACATGTATGTGCATCTTTTTAGATTTCCAAAAAGCATCAAGCTCAGCCAAATTAATAATTTAAATAGCTTAATTACTTTATTTTTCAATCAAAACTAAACAGTTAATCCATTGTGTGATGTGTTTCATAATTTTAGGCATGACTGTCTGCCAGAATACATTTTTGTGTTCTCTTAACTAGACTAACTTCTGTAAACATGCTAAATTTGATTAGTTTCAACCCAAGAATTATAGTTCATTTCAAATCCTTAGTGTTAAATGTGATTAGTATCATAATCCAATGTGATTATGTAATGGATTTTGGGGACCCGCTTTCAGAAATATTTGATTCTATGATGTTTAATTATTATATTTTGAAGGCATCAAATTTGAATAATTGTCATGCCTAACAGCAAAGTCAGACAAGGATTTAAACATTTTAAGATCTAAGGAATTATTTAACACACCAGAAGTAAAAGCAAATTCTGACACTGTTTCCAGTATCTGACACTTTCACATTTAGAAGCTTTTATAGTCAAAACTTTTCTGGATACTCCCCGGTTCCTATTCTTTCCCAATCACAAATAACATTTTAGTGTCATCAGAAAATCTGTTCATATATACAGTAGCTCTAAGTTGAGAGCTGAAATTTTGACAGCTGAATTTCTACATGCTGGTGTTTTCAGGGTTAAATAAACATTTGGACAAGTTCTAAATTGCTCTTCCAGCTCAGATGCTGTCTGGGCTGAGCTAATGTTTCTTATCAACTTTTCTCAGATAGTAAAGTAATATGAGCCATGTCATCTTTTTTTTTTTAAATGACCAAGCGATTCATAATATTACAAAATGTTTTACTAATGCAGTTCCCATATTTAAACTCAAATGTTTGGGAAATTGAGTCAAGATGTGCAATGTATTCTGAAGAGAATCTATTCCTTAAGAATTAGACTAAGTGCAATACAGAGTTTAGATTTAGTGTTTTTGTTGAAGCTTCAACCACAAAAGACAATCTAGAGGGCTGGACTTCAATAGTACAAATATGTTGATGATGAATAATCTGTAGGAGAAGAATGGCAGTAGTGGGGGCAGAGTTAAAAAAGGGATCAGTCTCAAATCCCTACTTTAGCTACAACGGGCTGTCCAATCCCTTGAACCTTTATCTAACTCCAAACAGGTAGTAACCTTAGTTGAGAATAAGATTCCTGTGCATAGGCTGTTTAGCAATAAATCAGTTTAATTGGATCTTCATGTGTGGACATGGTCTTTCGCACCTGTCACTATGTCTATGTCACTATGTCACTATGTCACTATGTCTATGTAAACATCCAAAACTGTCCTTTCATGCTACCTGGAGCTTGTATCAAGATGCTACTGCTTTTGTGTCGGAAGCACTGAGGCACTTCCGGGTTGAAAAAATTAGCTGGTGACATCATTGTTGCCCAGAGGACACTCGTATGGGGACACCTTTCATGTCCTTGTTAATGTGCCTACCAAAGTGGTACCCATTTATCTAGTTGTGTTTGCACACTTTTGAACTGCTAGGTGGGCAGCAGCTGGAGCGAATGATGGGAGCTCATGTTGGGTCTCGAATGTGGGCTTGCTGATTATCAATCCAGTGTTCTAACCAAGTGAGCCATCATATTCCTCTCCCTATTCAGATCAATGAACTTACAATTTGATACCTTGGGAAGATAGGCTCCATATGGTTCCTGTGCATTCTGAACTTCTGAGTTTAGCACTAGCTATTAAATAGATAATTATTCATTTGTAATATATTTTAGCACATCCTAAATCAACAAGAAGAAATTTGCAAGTTCATGTGAGATTCCTGCAAAAAAATTTATCTTTTACTTTTCGATGCAATACTTATTACTATACAAACACAAGCCTGACTTGTTTAGACAGTCTTTTATTTTAAAAGAAATAGTAATATTTGATATTTAAGTTATTCTTGCAGGTGTATTGAAGGCAAATCTATCAGCTATCCTGTCCTTCCTTTATTTAAAACCATTAGAAAATCTATTGTATATAGCTCCAGAGAAGCCAACTGATTATAATCAGCAAGAGTGTCAGCTTTGACATTGTATCAACACAATTAGTTTAAACACCACCAGTGACAAGTTTGCCTGCCAACTAGACTTTTTCATGTACTCTTTGCAACTGTATTCCTTCTTAACATATTTATTTGGGTCATTTATCAGACTATGATGGGAAAAGTTAATGTTACTATTTATATGAAAAATGTAGTAGTCATGGCAAAATTGTGCCAAAAGAAAGTGTAACTTAGCTACAGGTTCCAAAAGTGAGCTGAATGGTCCACAGTCTTTTTTGTGTAGTGTGCCTTCCAAATGGTATCAAATATCCTGTATTTCATTGTAACAATATGCATACAAGTGAAATAGAAAACTAAAATATTTTAAGACTCGTCATATTTGATCTTGAGTTTGAATTCCTTTGTACATTTTGAGGGCCACAATAAGCAAAATGATTTCCATCACCTCTTGGAATAACTTCTAATTATTTTGATGACATTCCTGAGGTTGGGTTTTTTTTAGTTTAATTCCATATAATTAACTGAATGAGAGCTGAGTGTTAGTGAGCTTTACATAAGCCTTCTTCATATCTGATGAAAATACAGATAGTTTAATAAATAATTTGTTTCCTGTTTTTCATCCTGCATGGTTTTTGGTTTTTGTGCCTCCAAATCAGTGTCAACTCCTGCCTGGACATGTCCCTACTATTTTGGCAAAATTTCAGAAGTGGTTTGTCATTGCCTCCTTCCTAGGTCTGAGAGAAAAATGACCAGCCAAAAGCCACCCTACTGGCTTTGTGCTTAAGGCATATTTAGAACTCGAGTCTCCCAGTTTCTAGCCTGATGCCTTTGCCACTGCACCAGTTTAGCTCTTATTAGATCCTTGCATTGGATTTATCTTCTTTTCTTTATGTTTTCCTTTGCTTACTTCAGCTACAGATCCCTTTGCATCTTTGTTTGGAAATGAATCATTTGGCTGTGATTTTGCTGATTTCAGCACTTTGTCAAAGGTAATTTGAAATGATTAATGCTTGTGGACAAAGTATAAAATTGCTCAGGAACAAAATAAAACGTCTGCAAACATTGTAATTTAAGTAACTTGATTCTCATTTTGAACTATATCTCATTAATTATGGGATTATTTGTTTTCTTTATAAAAGCATTGTGGTTAATGGGAAATTACATCATAGGCACTTGTTCATTAGCTCAGCAGTCCAACCTTTGTGGCTTGGTGGCCCGGGGGGTAGAGGGGAACTGAGCAGCATGCTGACATGTATGCACACACAGCTCAACTGTAAGTTGAGCTGTGTGCACATGTGCATATGTGCTGGCCTGTTGTTCACGCAAGTCAAGCTATGCATGCGCCAGCCCACCTCTCGCACGGCCCGGTTCCAAATAGGCCATAGCTCGATAGTGGGCCATCGCCTGGGGGTTGGGAACCCCTACATTAGCTGATTTTGATTAGCTGATTTTCTTCTTCAGTTCTCAAAATATAATCTGGTCAAGATTCAACTTATTTCTGAAGCCATAATATTTGATAATTCATTAAGCCAAGCCAGACCTGCAATTTGTTGCAGCAGGATTGACATTGAAAAAGTGAAACTGAATGTACAGTCCCAATCATTCAATTCAGTATCATCATTACAGGAAATGATATAGCAGAAACACAACTTTGAGAGTGACACAGTCATGGACACACATGCCATATAGTAATTTTACACAAAAAATAGTTTTTCCAAAAAGCCATCAAAACCTGTACCCTTCATTTAAATCAAAAGGACTTTAAACATTGGCAAACATCTATCATTACTATTTAACAAACTCATAATAAACAAAGATGAAAGCTCTGAGTAGCTATAGAAATCATTACTTTTTGGAGGACTCCAAATCCCTATCAAATAGTACACCACCTCCATGTTTAGTGACCGCATCCATTCCTTAAATTGGAAGCAAAATGATTCGGGAAAAAGAGATAAGCTGCAAAGATCACTGGTTTCCGCCATCCTATTTGGATAAAATTCTTTCGTGCAGCATTATTCTTATTCCAGTGCATGTGATTGTCAAGTGCAGAAATTTGATTGCAAGTACCTGCATTGGTTGGAAAATAATTTTTAAATAATTATTACCATCATACTTGTGAATAGTTGCTAAAAAAGATAGTATTAAATGTGGAGTGGCCTTTGTTCTGTGGCCTATAAATATACTATGTAGTTGGAAACTTCAAATAGCACCTCTAGGGAAAATATTAAAGCATGCATGTTTGATTAGGGAGTTCTTTATATTAAAGCAGGCGTATACAATCAGGTAGTCCTCAACATACAACCACAATTGACCCCAAAATTTATGTTGCTAAGTGAGAAATAAAATGAGTTTTGCCCCATTTTATGATTTTTCTTGCCACATTTGTTAAGTGAATCACTGCAGTTGTTAAATTAGTAACACGATTGTTAAGCAAATCTAGCTTCCCTGTTGACTTTGCAAGGTTGCAAAAGGTGATCACATGATCCCAGGACACTGAAACCATGGGGATACTGCAATGGTCACAAGTGTGAAAAATGGTCATAAGTCACTTTTTTCAGTGTGGTTGTAACTTCAAACGGTCACTAAGCAAACTGTTATAAGTCGAGCACTACCTGTGAATAATGTGATTAAAGCATTGCTTTATGGTGGAAAACTGGCCAGTGGGAATCAAGTAATGACATTCATAGGAGCTTAGTAAGCAGCAGTTGGGAGCAACAGTAGTATGAGGCCTATAATGATCTGTAAATAAAACAAAAGACCCCAACTTGTGCATAATGGAGTTTATTTCCTGTCTTTTTTTAAGACGAACAATGAGGATCCTTTTAATTCATCTGCAACAAGTTCCGTTAACAATATAGTTATAACAAAAAATTTGTTCGAGGAAGCTCCAGTCAAAAATGAAGATACTCCTCCTGCTTTGCCTCCTAAAACTGGAACACCTACCAGACCTTGTCCTCCCCCACCTGGTAAGAGACAGTATTAAATCTATAAATGCTAAGGTTTATATGGAGCTTTTTTCAGATGTAATGAAACTGTAAAAGGAGCATCCTATATTTTTCCCCACGTTCTGTAATACAAGAATGTCCAATTTAGTTACAAACTAATTTTCATTTTTTTAAACTTTGGGTTGTATTTTTTTTAAATGTCCAGTGCAATAAATTATAAAAGAAGCTGTTATTTTGTATTGTTCTAATAGTACTATAAAACTCTAAATTTAATTTGATATGGATGGCTGATTTGAACCATTTTTAATATGAACTGTGATTTGAATTAGATGGCTAGCTCCCATTTTATATGTCCAAAAGCGTTCATGTAATGAAAATCGTGGCAAACATTATCTACTCTCCAACTCAAAACCCTCATCCTGTAACTTTAGAATATTTTAGAAAATCACATGAGTTTAGGATATGTAGCATTACTTAATACTATATACTGAATATATTATTGTCATGTTCATAATTATGCTAACTGGTTATTTTGGTGTAGGAAAAAGACCTATCCACAAATTGGAATCTTCAGAATCTTTTAAATTGAATGATCCTTTTCAGCCTTTCCCAAGTTCTGATAGTTGCAAAGGACAGGAAGCTGATCCATTTGCTCCCAGTGGAGTAGGCAAAGAGATGGATTCCAGCAATTTTGCTAATTTCAATGCTGTAAGTACGGAGATAGTCAGTTAAATGATTGTTTTGCAAGAACAGTGAATGTTCCTATAAACCTTGAAGATGGGAATCAGTTCTTCTGTATTAGTACTCTCTTATTTAAAGAATACATCATCATGATCTATTTGGAGAGAAATAGCTTGTTGTTAGCCTTCCAGTAACACATTGACCACGATGCAATAATAACAGTAATTCTGAAAGTTCTCTGAGGTTTTAATCTAGCCATAATTGCATGCAGTATTATATGATGTCCATATATCTAATCTGTAGCAGGACTTACAAATTGATATTGCAACAAGACAGTCTTAGCTCCAAACACTTTCCTTAGCAAGCAGTCATCCAGCAAGCCTCTTCTTTCCTGCCCAGGCATTCGAAAAGGCAGCTGGTTGCAATGTCTGCATGATCCTTAGTTGTTATATTGCATGACAGTCATTTGATACGTTTTCTTGAAAGAGGTGGAGAAAAAGTAAATAACATTCTGAATCTATTGACCACATGATACAGAACTATTCACAAAATTTAGTTTACTTTCTGTGATTAATTATAGGACTAGTATACTGTATGATGTATTTTAAAATAATTCATCTGTACACTTTGCAAATGATAGTACCTGGGCCTTTGTTTGCCTGGGTTGGAAGCTAAGTGGGGTCTGATCTAGTTAATACTATGATGGGAGATAAACTGAAAAGCAAAAAAGACTTATTCCTTCATATTACAGTGTTCACAAATTCTTACTTGCTGTTCTACTAACAAGTCTTATGTTTTTTCTGTTTTAGTATCCTACTGAAGAAGATATGATTGAATGGGCAAAAAGAGAAAGTGAGAGAGAGGAGAAAGAGCGACTAGCAAGATTGAAGCAACAAGAGCAAGAAGATTTAGAACTAGCAATTGCACTCAGTAAATCTGAAATATCAGAAGCATGAAGGGTTGCCTCAAATATTTCTCCTTTTCCCTGGATATCTAAGCTATACGTAAAGTAAATCAGAAGTTACATATGAATGGGAAAGTCAAAAAGGCTTTAAATCCTGCAAATGTGATTTTTTGAGCAATTATCTTATTTTTAACTTTTTCATATCCATTATTTTCATTTGGCAATTGTTTAATATAGCAATTTTCCATTTGTACTTACCTTGGAATTCTTCTGTACTGTACACTATTACACCAAAGTAGCTTATTTTAACATGCAAAAAAAGGAAAACCCTGACAACTCTACATTTTTAAATTTGAACACAGATGCACAACAATATATTGTGGACGATTTCAAAAGACAAATATGTTTCATGCAAAGTACTTTTTTTCTATGTGTAATATATTCTTTGCAGTGTGAAAATCTTTAAAAATGCAAGTGTGAGTAACTGTGAAGTGAACACATTTGTCCTTTAAAGATGGCTAGGTCACATATAAGAGATCTATGTTCTAAAATATTAATAGATGGCATGTTTTATGACTTTTCAGAAGGGTTCTATTTGCAATTCCTATAATACTGAATTATTTTAGTTCTTCCAGGTGGCCTGCATTTGGCCTGTAAGTAAAACTGTCAATATAGTTAATCAAATTATAGTTATTTAAAAAGAAAACTCTAGCTTGCAAATATTCAGGTAATTAAAAATTCTGATAATCCTGCTTTGTATTGAAATATTCATGTCTGGCATTACAGTATTAAAATTTATATTTTATGTTTTACAGAGATAGCATTTCATCTTAAATACATGAAATGCTTTATGCTTCTTGTTTTCTTTTTACTGGAAGCTCCAATACTGGATTGGATATCAAATAGAAAATTTCTTTCCCCCCCTGCATTAACTGCCTTTTTGCCTGCCCATTAAGAGTCTAAAGAAACTTAGACGTTTTCCAGGGAGATAATAAAATTAGACTGGCCAAATTCAGTGTCAAGAATTCTGATGCTAATTGAGTCACTTTCTTTTGTGAAATATGCAAAAAAATGGTGATTTGACAGCTGAGTTTGAAATAAGGTAGGAAGTAGACTGCACAAAAGATAACTTACAACAGTCTATTACTGTTGTGTATAATTTATTGAATGCCAACTGATGGTTGCACCTTAAATTAAATACCCTTATGTGGACACGGAGTCAAAATAAGATTGAATGTTAAAGAAAAATAAGTTATTTCCTATTCTATATAATGTGTTACATAGTGCAGAGTGTTGAATTCATTCCAGATACCTTCCTTTTTACTCTGAAATGCTTAGTTAGGCTGCAGGCTTACAAAATAGGTGGTCCTGTGCCATTACCACCCCACCCCAATGCATGATATGGTATTTATAACTAAATTGTTTTTTTTTTCTTCTGCTGCAAAGGATTCCATAATTGCCACTGTCAGGATAAGGTATTTCCATTTACCTGTGGATGCTGCTGTCAAGAATCTTTTGAAGAAAGTAGTGTTTCCTCATTTTTTAAATATTAGTTTGGATAAACTTTCTCTTTTGCACTGAGAAATGAGAATTTAAACACCTAATAAACAAAATTAAACCTCTTGCCAAGTATTAATAACCTTAATTTTCTCATGGACTTTCATGGCATTAATCATACAATTTGTGTGGTTAACTGCATTTCTTACTTTTAAATGTATACTTGGTGGACCAATACATTATCTGTGTCACCCATAGTCATGTATACATGTACGTGTATATATGTACACAAACATTAATTCATTCAGCATAGGATTAAAAGTTCTGAGTCATCTGATGTGACATTTTATGTTACTGATAGATCACAGAACTTTTACTCGGAGTATCTCGATAAACCACTGCTATGTCAGCTTTGATGGCATTACTACTAAAGTTCTAAAAGGCTTGTAAGAACTTTTTCAGGCGGGGTTAACCTCTATTTATAGACTTTGTTTAAAAATTCTAAATACAGCTTGTAATTATGAATTAAACTGTTTAAGTATACATGATGAGCCTAGAGAGTTTTTTTAATGTTTTGTGTAAGGCATAACGCATCACCTGTTTGGATCACTGTTCAAAAATTATTTCACCTGATACAAATATATAAGTGGAAAAAAATGGTTCAACTAATACTTCTGAATATCAGAAATATGTTCCAACCTCCAGATTAAACTGCCATCTCCTATTAGCATGACATTAGATTTGCAGATCAACCAATTCCAGTATGGTTGGTCTTTAAAACTCATTCTGAAATGGAAAGCAAGAAAAAGATAAATATTGGTCTTTTCAATATCTTTATGTTTCAATATTATAAAGCATGGTAACTTTATAATTGATCTTCTTTTGAAAAGTCACCTTTTAGATTGTTTCATGATTATTATACAGTTCCAATAAGGTCTGCAATAAAACCTCTACATCAGTAATTTGATGGCTGGATTTATAACTTGCACTAAGATGAGCCCAAATAAACAAAATTATTGGTTAGCACAAATGTGCTAATCCAGTCACTGAAATCAAAGTAATTCTATTGCCGATCTATTAATAGTTTATAGTCTATTATCTATCAATAATTTCTATTGAAATCTATTAGGATTTCAGTTTATCAAAATTTCCTTCTTTCAAGATCTAGTTAAGAACTATCTTTGTCAATATCGGTCTAATCCAAGCCTTACCTAACCTGCAACTCTCCAGATGGATCAATTCTGCAGTTCCCAAAATGTTGCCATGAGCTACAAGTTGCGCTCAACAGATTTGAAATTATGACTTTGGGAAAAGGAGAACTTTATGTATTTTGATCTATTTCAAGAGGCCTGATGTCTCTATTTGAGGATTTGCACATGTGAACACTCAAGTGGATACAAATGGTGGATTACCCTTACTGAGCAGACCAATATATGAGTGCTGGTTGGTCTCTGTTACATTTGTAATAGTTTTAAATGACCCACTTTACTAAGAAAACATCTTAATCTACAGCTTTTATTTCCCACTTACCTCTTCTTTTATACTGTTCCCAGCTTCCAACAGTATGCCTAATAGTACTGTCCATGCTGAGAATAATTTAGAAGCATTTCTGACTGTATAAATCTTAAAGAGAAAAATAATGTACTTGTGTGGAGTTTGAAGAACATGCTAGATAACATTCATAGTATGCACAGTTTTAATACATAAACTATGCCGTTCATTAAGTGAAATGTCCTCAAAATGTGTGTGTATCATAACAGATGTGATAGATTTGTACTACTATAAAGATTAAAATGACTTATCTACCCATCTGAAACTTTTTTGTAACTTTGGATGTTTTACATTAGTTATTAATTCTGGTTGATACCTAGTATTACACTGGTTAACTTTGCTTTTTTAAAAAATCTACCTTAAATATTGAGGTACTGTGTGAATAGAATATACACATGATCAACACATGTAGATTGATTGATTATGTACCATCAAGTTGGTTTGATCTTGTCTGACTTCTGGATAGAAACATGGCAGACTAGTACAGTATGTCTCTGAGAAACACCGAGAATAATGCAGAGGCAAAGACCAATGGTCAGACAATATGCCTGAGGTAACAGCTTTTCCAGACAAAAGAGCAGCCATTAAATCATCTACATGAGCTCCAGAGGTGGGGGTGAGGTCCACATGAGGAAGCCCATAGGAAAAGAAACTACGTATCAGCCTTCCCAAGTAAATCTGACAGAAGATGACTACATTTAGCGTAAGGATACATTAGTAGAATCTTGCAAGTCTTAAAGTACAAATCTATTGCCATCTCTTTACTGAAGTTAGTGTGGATTCTCTCAGTTTTTTAAAATCAAGCCCCTGGAAGCTCCTCCCTTTCTCTTGTGTTTTTATTTCCTAGGCAGCATCATTTCCCCTCAATCCCAAGATCACCCATACACCCAGATGTAAACTACCATCTTCTATTAGATGGCATCACATCAATTTCAATATTGTGTATCATGCTTACAGCTTTGCCCAAATTCTGTTTAAAGGATGCCCGCCTGATCCATTTTCTAAAGCATATTTAGCATGTAAAGAGGCCTTGAGAATACTTAAAGCTGTTTGCATGAGTTTATCTTCAATCCACAAAAGAATAAAGTTAAAAAATGAAAACGCCAGTTACACATTTTTTTAAAAGAATTAAATGCAAAAGTCTTACTGGGAGCTTAGAATAAGAAAGATTAAAAAACAGCCTAAAGGGACAATTAAATTTGGAATATTGCCTCTTTAAAATGCTTTTTTAAATTACAGATAATTTAAGGGAAAGAAAGAATATATTAAGGAAGCTTTAACAGTCTGATTGACAGACTGTTAAAGAGATAAACAGAAGAGAAACACGAAGTTCTGAAAAGATCATGTGATCACAGAAGTACAGAGTGCTGGATGGCACCAGTGTTAAGAACATGAGGAGGGGAAAGTTTTACTCCCTTTTTACAGATTGTAAATTTGATATATATATGTTTATTACTAAAGAGCGCGAAAATGATTGTTAGCCTTAATAACAGCGCTGTTATCTTCCCACCAAAATGGTACTATTTACTTGTATTTGTATGCTTTCGAACTGCTAGGTTGGCAAGAACCAGGGCGAGGACAGGTGCTAACCCTGTCACGTGGCACTTGGGTCTCGAACCTGGCTGCTGGGTTTCCAGCTGACAAACCCAGTGTCTTAACCGCTGAGTCACTGTGCCCAATAGAAAAAGATATATTAACAGGATTTTGAAAGCCTGAAAGTACAATTTTCCCACCCTCATCATTAAAACCTTACAACTTGGGGTGATTTATAGTTAAAAAAGGAAAAAGAGGAACTGTTAAACCACTTCAAAATAATATATCTATGATAGATAAATTCATACAAAAGGATACTATTTTGTTGTCCAGCAAGGTTATTAGATGTGTATAAAATGCTTATATATTGAAGTTACCACGATGGAAGATAAAATGACAGATATTTTATGGAATACTAAACCTAGACTTTTTGCTGAAAATGGAAGAACTAAAATAATTTCTAGACTGAACAATTAAAATTGTCTGATGGGTATGTATGCACATAAAAGATAAATTATGATTTTTTTAAAAAAAAACAACTATGGCTTAATTCATACATTAGGTATTTGCTATTCAGCATAAGAGATGGCTGCATGTTTTCTTTTCCCTGAACCACTTTTAAGTTCTTCCTGAGAATTTAATTTTTATGCTACCTGCCAACCAGCCCTGTTGAAACCTTATGGATTTATCCTCCCCTCCCAATGGCAGAACTTGTAAATGTAATGCGGAGAACACTAATAATTAAATGAACCCATCTTTCCTTTAAAAAAAAAAAAAAAAACCTCTCACGCTTTCTTCTTCCTCTTGGTTGATGGATCCAGTCAGGAACTGTTCAGTCTTCCTTCCAGCAGCAAGAAGGAAACAGAGAGAAAAGAAAGAATGTATTAGTCTTGGGCGTTTCAGACACGCAGTAAATTGATTTAAGACCCTGCCTTGGGTCTTTTCCGCTTGCGTTTAAACCTAAAAGCTCCCTCTGGACTCGCGCCACACCCTGATCAGACGCAAAGGGGCTCCTGGCCAAAGTTGGTGGGCAGAAAAGAGCCAAGACGCCGCTTCACAACGGCACTTTCTTGTAGCCGATCCCTCGAGAAGCGGCCCCTTTGAAGAAGCTAGAAGAGGTGGAGTCCAACCCAGCAGGAGGGGTTGCTCCGAAGCATAATAGAACTACGTTTCTATTATAAAGACTGCAGGCCACTGGCTTTCAAGCTGGGGAGAAAGTAAGAAGGCCGGCTTCAAGCGCCCTCTGGATTTTTCAGAGGAAAATCTCTCGTAGCCGGTTCAGATCTGACAAGCGTTTCCCTGCCGGTTGCGATGGATGCGCAGCACATGCGGAGAAGGAGGAGCGAAGCCAAAGACCCTAGGTAGATACGAAGGTGGGGTGTTGGTTCTTTATTTGCGGGGATGACTTGTTTCCCTGAGTTTTCATGCCTTTTGCTTTCAAGAGCATAAGCACGATGATGGCAGGCAGAAAAATCAACCGGTGAAGTTTTCGGTTAGCAATGGGTTTTGTGAATAAGCACCAGTTGAACTTTCATATTATTGGTCTTTACTGAGGTTGAAGACAGATTGCTGTATTTTGAATTATTGAGCGCTGTTTCTCCTCTTTCCTTTGGCCTTCTTTCTGATTGCAAGCTACTTGGAGTGTTTTAGGGAAATGTCTTACAGAAAGCTGACTGTGGCTATGTTCGCTTTGCTTATACTGATACAAAAATGAACCATATTTTAATGAGTTTTCTAGAACCTCTGTTATTATCTACCTATTGCTGAATTTTTGCAGATAGCATATAGTTCTATTTGACCTATTTCAAACCCAGAGAGAGTGCGGTTAGTTTGTTCAGTCTGTTATTGCAAATTGAGAAGAAATTATTAATTGTTAATTGACTAAAGTTTGATCTGTCTAATGATTGGCAAATGTACATTGCTTATAAATAATGTAAATATGGAGCACATAAGAAAGGTGACAATTGTACAAATGAACTGAAATCATCAGCAGATCTAAAGAGCTAGTATTAATAGAGAATGTAGATGGGCCTGTGGTCTTGAAGCATTTTTCTTGGTCAGATAGGCTGGGGAGAATGTAATAGTATGGTTTTCTTACAGTTAATGACCACTTTTAAGTCCTATTCCATAACTAGAGTTATGGAAATAGGGATGAAAGAAGCTCAGCAAATTGCATAGAATAAAAAGCAAGTGTGTTAAAAAATAAACCTAAAATACAGAAGTAGATTCAAAATCTATCAGAGGATAAATTTTCATTTACTACCTATTAGATGGTAAATAAGTACAATCCTATATTTTATTATCATAGCTAAGTAGAGAGATACCTTGATTATAGATACGACCAGGGTATCTTGAATTGCCTTCTTGATGAGTCATTTGACAGAGAAAGAGAATCAAAGCTGTGCAAGTAGGATTACTGGGAAAAAAATAGATTACCTTGAACTATAAAATTTAGGGAGGGTTCTTTGCAGTCTTGGCTGTTGGGATGTGCCTGGCATGACAATTATAATGTGGACTATAGTTAATAAATGTTGTTGTCATAATAAATGTACTAGGCATTGAGGTGTAATTAAATTGGTCATTGTTTCTACTGTAACATATGAACACAGCAACTTTCTGGGAATTTGGATTCAAGGAGCACTTAGTAGTTGATTCAGACTATTAAAATTAAACTGCATAGTCATAGCAGTAAATAATAGCATAAAGGCTCTCTGCTAGTTGTGGCCTTTTATAAAATCACGTTCCCTATCCTGGAGAAGGGGCTGAAAGACGCATAAAAGCCTATATACAGAAGCCTAATATAATGTAATATGTACCGTATATATCTGAAAGATTAAGGGAAGGCAGGCTGCATAATTTGATAACCTCAGTTTGGTGCTAGCCAGGATCAAGAAGAACAAAAGTTTGCTGCTCATTTCCTTTATTAGAGCCACCAAATATGGCCTGCAAAAACCTGGATAATCATCAGATGGTAGCAAAGTGGAACAGAAAACAGCTCTTTTCTGCCATCAGGTGATTATCCAGTTTTTTGCTGCTCAGATATGGAACTCAGCTTTTTATGAGATGTGAAGTGAACTACAGGTAAAGGGCTTTGCTTTTCATTCCACATGGCAGATTACTAGGTACAAACAGCTACTGTATATAAGTTCTGTTAATGTGAAGTCGAGACAGGGAAGCTCTACTACAGTAGTTTGCAAGTACTATAGACAAAGAGGGTTCTAGTTCTACTGTGCATGTTGAGAAGGGAAGGAATGATTCAAGAGAAAATTGTTTTGATAATTATTAATAAGGGGGCATAATGCCTCAGCAGTTAAAGACATGAGCTTGTAGCTGGAAAGCACGGGTTCAAAGGCCTGAGTGCTGTGCAATTGAGTGAGCTCCCAATACTTGCCCCAGCTCCTGCCAATTGAGCAGTTCAAAAGCATGTAAATGTGAATAAATAGATACCACTTCAGTGGGAAAGTTCCATGCACCTCGGTGTATAATCATGCTGGCCACATGACCACGGAAATGTCTTTGACTAATGTTGGCTCCTTCGTCTAAGGAACCAAAACAAGCACCTCCACCTAGAGCCAGACACAACTGGACAGGGGAAACCTTTACTTTTAATCATTTAAACACCACCAAGGTGATTGACTTCCAATATTTTAAAATTCACTTTCTCTTATTCTGGTAATCCATGACAACATTATTGGGGGTGGGATCAATAAGTCAACATAGCGTTCATGATCATAATCAAAGTTCCACTCATTTTTTACATGAGTTGCTTAGTCACAGATACCAATTATTATTATTTTACTTACCCCTGGGATGTCCCTCATTACTACTGCCACAAGACTAGGCAGTAAAAGCTCCCTAGGCTAAGCCTCAGGATATTTGGGAATAAACAATGTATAATTAAACAATAGTGCTTATGCCAATGGTTTGGTCAAAGCCTTCCAATTCTACTTTCAAATTCAATTCCCACAGTAATTCCTGTCTTTCCCAATGGGACTGGCCCACCCCACCAGTGCTGGCAGAGGTGGCATATTGCAGATCCCATCAGTCAAAAAAAAAATCTGGCTGGTGGGTTCCAGGAGAAGAGCCTCCTTTGCTGTGACTTCTGACCTCTGGAACATCTTACCCCTTAGGTGAGATTGGGTCCCACCCTCCTGAGGTTTCGTAAGAGCCTTAAGACCTGGCTCTGCCATATGTCTTGGGGACCCAATGGGGAAACTTCATGCTAGAGGTGGTTGACTAATTAAAACTTATATTCTTTCATCTATACAGAGAGATATACGGAAGACACATGTCTAATTTATTGCTTAATTGAGGTGAGTGTGTCTAGGTTGAATTTGTTGCCAGCAACACACAAGAGGAGATGTGGGGCTATTAAATGTTAAACAGGCCTTGGTAAAAGGCAGGATATGCCAGAACCCATTTTCACATGTTCATATATTGCATTATTCATAAGTTTTTAAAAGGTCATAAAAGGGAATCGTGGTTCTTGTTTTCTTTCTAATTTTGTTAGTCATGAAACAGATATAGATATAAGGTTATTATTAAATATGGTCTGCTTTTATTGAGCCAGCAGACAGGTGAGAGGAATTGTTCTGTAAGCTAAAATTGTTTTGGCTCTTGGAGGGAATATGCTTCAACTGTAATCAAAGATTTTTATCATTTAAAGAATGGAGCCATTTTGATTTAATTTATAAAAAGCTGTGTCTTCTGTTTTTAACATTTTTTACTTCAAAGTAAAGCAGTAGCACATAAAATTTTGTCCTAAATATTTATCCCATTTTAGGTGAAACTATTACTGTTAAATTCAGTGAAAAAACTGTATTCAAATTGGTATGCCTTACATTGACTTATCTATTTATTAAATTTTCCCATCACCCCTATAAGGTCCTTGTATTTAAAAACTAGCTATATTAGAAAAGTGGGGAGATGGTGGCAAAGGATCCACTTAACCAAAGTTTTAATATTAAATCTAATCTGGAGGAGCAGAAATCCTTTGCCGACGCTAAAAGGATGGCTAAGAAATAACCCACGGGTGCTGCATCGCTGATCCCAGATTTAAAGCATTTAACTGGTGGACTATATTTTGCTGAGTGACGCTCATCAAGTCATTTCAGTATCACAAAACTGATAGGTCCTTTTTTTCATGGGACTAGCTAATAAGATCAACCTGTTTATATAGTAGCTGGTCTGTACACAAAGATGAGCTGAACCCAATGGTTTGTTTTCACCCACAGAATTTGTGCCTCTAGTCTCATTACAGATTTTGAGGGTACAAATGGAACTGCAGGGAATTGCGTTGCATGAACAAAATGAAATGGGGGGCTGTGGGGTGTGAGACTGGATTCCATAAATTTTCCCTCATAACCTAATACTGTGCTTGTTGACTTCAGCCAAAATGCTTCAGTTGGCTCTATGTCATTTTGTGTATTTCCAAGATTGCTTTTTTTTAACGAGTGCTGAACAAATAATCCACTGTTCCTTTAAATCAAGATCATATGCCACTGTAATTCACTCCTTCCTCAGGATATTGCAACTAGGTGACCTCCTCATCTTTCCATAGCAACTCTACTGGGAAAGACACAGTAGTTGCCCATAGACATTCAACTCAGCTGACAATAATTAACCTCCCAATCACCAAAAACATCTTTTGAATGACTTATGAAAGGTTTTACCCTAGGAAACCTTTCATACAAAATGCATAATTCTCCCCAAACTAGCTTCTAAGGCAGTTTTTCTCTATCTCAGCAACCTTAGAGTAAAGTGGAGAAAGCCCCAAATTCTATAACCAACTACAGCTTCCTAGCTAATGCCCATGGAGGCTATAAGCATATGAGCCTAGTGTTGGCTCTAACCTTAGCCTTCCCTACACCACAGCCCACTGCCACACACCATCTTTTCCTAGGAACTCCGTCTAAGCAATCTCCACTTTTTGAGCAGCTGACAGCCATTTTCTGCCATGGGAGTCTCTTCAGGAAATGGCTCCCACAAGGCCTCTTTAGCTGGCCTTGCCAAAAGGGGCCTCTTATTAGGCCACAGGCTCCTCCTAAGGAGGAGGGCTTTTTGCTGTGCTGTGCTGTGCTGTATTGTTTACAACCATTTGCTCAGTGACTGTTTGAAGTTACAATGGCACAGAAAAATGTAACTTATGAGTGTTTTTCAGTCTTACAACCATTGTAGCATCCCCATAGTCTCCCCGTAATCAAAATTCAGATGCTTGGTAACTGATTCATATTTATTACGGTTGCAGTATCCCAGTGTCATGTGATCACCTTTTGCAACCTTCTGACAAGCAAAGTCAAAGGGGGAAGCCAGATTCATTTAACAACCATGTTACTAATTTAACAACTGCAGTGATTCACTTGACAATATTGGCGAGAAAGGTCGTAAAATGGGGCAAAACTCACTTAACTGTCTTAGCAATGGAAATTTGGGGCTCAATTGTGGGTATAAGCCGAGGACTCTCTGTACTGCCTGGCCCTTCCTATTGGCCTGTTTCTGGCCTCCCAGGCCAAATCTGTTGACAAACCTCTTCAAAAGCCTGACTGTTGCTGGATAATCCCTGGTTTTGACTCCTCAGGTGCTGCTGACTCTCCTAGCCTTGTCAAGGCCTTCTTTGCGCCTATATCACCTGCTCTAATTTCAGGCACATCTAGCCAGCTGCTATTTCTATTAGATTTCAACTGCTTAAGCTATTTAGCTTAAAGGGAACCATACTCTTCATCTCCTTAAAATATTTATTTCATATTGTTTCCAAGCAGACCAAATCTGGAAACCAAATCTGCATGCCTCCCCTCTCTCTCATGTTCTTTTGTTTTATTCACATACACACACACACATGCAAACTTAGGCTGGAAATTTCTTGTTTTCTCTCCACAGTAACATTGGTGTAAGCAGGTGGAGAACGTATAAAGCAACAGGGAAGGGAGGAGCTGTGAGGAATTTCTTTCACGTCAAGCTAGACCTTTTCCTTTTAAAGTGCCCTTATGATGCACAAAAGCATAAATGGATCTAAACATCCCATGGGCATGCGGTACTTAACTGGCCCCAAACCAGTATTTCAATTTCTTTGGGCTCTGTTCCAAGAGCAATCCTGGAAAAATGAAATTATAAAGACACTTTTGCATCTAAAACTAAAGTTAAAACTGTTAGAGAATTTAATCCCATTTCTCATTATATAGCAGTGATCTTCACAACACATTGTATTATAAAATAGTCATCCAGTTCGGGAATGTATGTCATAGGTCCATGATGACGAACCTATGGCATGCGTGCCAGAGGTGACACGCAGCGCCCTCTCTGTGGGCACGCGAGCAGTCGCCCCAGTTCAGCTCTGCTGTGCATGCGCGGATGCCTCCAGCTGGTCTTTGGGTCTCTGCCGTGCATGCGCGGGATGGGGTACATGTGGGGGGCCGCACACGCATGCGCGGGGAGCACTTGCAGGGCCCCACAGGCACATTGCATTTGGGGTGTTCGGCGTGCACGCACACATTCACTCACGCACGCACGCGCTTTGGGCACTCGGTCCAGAAAAGGTTAGCCATCACTGTCATAAGTAAACAGTTTTTTTTTAATTTGTTGATTTGTTTTTCTTCATGCTCAGTTGACTCTGTCAGTTAAGACAAAGAAACAGTTTCAAATTGTCCGGCTCTGATTCAGTTCCAGTGACTGCTCTACTTTATATAAGGTCACATTGAGGAATGGTAGTTGTCCTGGATTATAGCCCTTAATAGAGCAGTATAGACTGAAGCTTCCATTGTATCTTATCCTGGTCCAGGAAAGCCTGGCAGCAGTCAGTTACATCCTTATCACCACATGTTTAAAATACGCTATGCCTTATAAAATGAATCAGAAATTAAAACTGATACAGAGCATACTAAGGCAGGACATCTCAGCAGGACATCTGTTACATTTTAAATCACAGTGTTGTAGCCATACTGATTGGCAATAGCCTTCTGGGACCAATTCATAATGCTAGTTTTCATGTTTAAAGTTCCATTTGGAGATCTGATGACATCGATCTGATGAAGTGGATTGGGAGCCATGGAAGTTTATGTGAAAATAAATCTGTTAATCCCTAGGCATCTGGAAGTTACATTTTTGGCCTATATTTGGCACCTGGTAACTACAAAATGGATTAGCATCAAAGGGACATTATTGAGTTTAGAGAATGCTTGCTAAAAGTTTAAATCATCTTGATTTTTTTTTTCATCTTTTTCAATGAAAAATAGAAATTGGTGCTATCTTATTTGTTGCCAGGTTTTAATAATGCGGTCTTACGAAATGCTCAAGGAGTTGGATAATATACTAAAAGACTGCATTCCAAAAACTCACAAAGACGATGCACAGGTAGTTATGCTAGGCAAGAAGCAGAAAATTGGGTATAATTGTTGTCTTCTTAAAGTAAGCAGAAATATTTATCTTCTTGTGAGATAAATTTGTGGAACCAACTATTCATTTAGAATTTATTCAAATTGAGAGATTCTTTCACTTTTTTTCCTAAACAGCCAATTTATTGAGAATGGATGAGTACATCTGTCCATTCAGCAGCTGGAAGCTGTCTGCTTTGAAGTGTGAGAGTAGAGCTGGTATGTAGATTGATTCCAGCAGTTTTAGGCTCTCTTGCTGTATTAGGTTAGTAAATCAGCTTTAAATGACCATATTTCATTTCATTGTATTATTAAGTTTATAGCCTGTGTTCTTATATAAGCATTTCAGGCCATTAACAACAAGTAAAACAAATACAGTATATAAAATGTGACATTAAAGTAAGCAAAAGGAATTAAGTTTTTTTAATCTGTGCAGATTACATTCTGTTCGTTATCGTGTTGCTTTCCTATGCACAAAGTGTTTCTTGATTCTGCCAGAAAACTTAGTATTCATTCTTTTTTTTTCCTCCCCAGATCTTCTACAACAGATCTGAATGTTGCTCTCAATGAATGTATGGTAGCTGTGAATTTCTTTCTGAATAACAAGTTCCAAGATGCCCTTGCTTCTCTACAAACTAAGTGAGCCACTGCTTCTATCTTCCCTCTTCTGGTTAGGATCAGTATATATAATTATAGGATTTAGAGACAGGGAATGTCTTAAGAATTTCAAACATTTTGATAGTAACAGCAGTTAGTAACAGCTAACATGGATTTGTCAACAATAAATTCTGGTAAATTACTCTCCTGGGTTTAATGTAATTTACTGGATTGCATGGATTTATTAAATGAAGTGTATATTGATTATAACAAAACATTTGAATAGGTGTCCTTTACTACTTAGTATATGACAAACATATAATAATAGTATTAAGTAGATTTACACCTAATTGCAGAAGTTTTCTCAAAGATTATGCTCCCTATGCACTTCCAAGTGTCTCGACAAACTAGAAAGAATATTTGAATATGAAATTGCATTGCTGTCTTCAAGGTCTAGCATGCTTTTATTAATGATTTTGGTCAGAATTGAGGAATCTGAGCTATGGAATCTGCAGAATGACAGTGACTTCAGAATGCTGGTCTTGACCCGATGATCAAAGCCCAGTAACATTTTACATGTGTGCGATGCACATTTAAAGAGAATGGATTTAAATTGCCTAATTGTGCTTATCCTTCTGAGGATGTTGATCTGACCCTAAAGACACCCTTGTCTATAGCCAACAGGGACACATAGGTGGCCCTTCATTTCCATTCCTCCAAAACTTGATTGAACTGATGACATGTTTCTCCTGCTATTTTAAATTAAGAAACATGAACATTGTAGTATAATGTTATACATACAGTATTGTTAAGAAAAAATAAGGAAAAAATTCCCGAATCCTAGTAAAAATAGAAAATCTCAATATTTTACCATCCCCTCTTTTAAATCTTAAATCTTCTTTTTATAGAAAAATGAGAATCTGATTTTCCCTTATAAAATTAACAATTTTAAACCTTACTTTCTTGAAATTAGGAAACTAGAGCTCCCAGAAATTAATATTAATTAGAACTGCTAGGTGAAGATTTTTGGTAGCCTATTGTTTAATTATTCACCAGTGATAAAACTGTTCAGATGTTTGTATCCCAATATCAGTAATATTCTAATATAGAATTGTTGTGTTGCAATTTACGAATATCATGTTTGCAAATCTGCATATGAACCATAGGGTTTACAATACATCTATTAGAATCAATTTGGCATCAGAGTTAAATTCTCTGTTAACCTGTGTACATCCCAAATGTACTGAAACAACTCCCTACTTTCTGTACTTTATTTGTAAACTGATTTTTCTATAAGCAAAAAACATTTTTGATATATTTTTTCTCAAATATGTACATTTTATATGTATTTTTTCTGATGTATCATTTCTATAGATGTGTTATAAAAATCTGAATAATGGAAACTTTGGAATATTTCAATATTCCTGAGGTTCAAATACATATTTTGAAATACATAATTAGTGTACAGTTAAATGCACTAAAAACACACTGATATAAAAACAGACAATAAAGGTGACGATTATGATAACATGTAAAGTTAGATTATGATATAGATTATGATTTTGTCTGGGAGAATTTTCCATGTCTTATTTGAAGCTGTTTATATTTCCTATTTGGTTGCAAACAAATACAAATAAATTTAAAAAGGTATTTATCCAGAATTTAAACAGTGATATATATATAAATCTGGAGAACTGGATATAAATGATGGTATACTTTACCGTACTGGGATGGTACTGTATCAGTTTCTATTGATACAGAACCTGTGGAAAGTCACTGATTGGTGTAGAGCGAAGGCGCATATTGACATTGTGTGTTCTGGGGAAAAACATGAATCATGTTATATTGTGGGGAATGTTAAAAGCAAATGATAACAATAACTATACTGAAGTATTGAGAAGATAGCTTTAAATGCTTTCATTAATTTATTGGATTGGTAAGGAAGACTAAATAGGAAGAACAGATGTTTTATTGTACCTTATGATACATAAAATGTCTAAATATATTGACCCATGTTGTGTGGCTGTAGTATTATTATCCTTCTCATCTTATCTACTACCTCTCTTATTGGTATCATTATTATTATGATTATTATTACTCTGTCACTTTGTATGTACATGAGAGCTTCTGCACCAGAGACAAATTCCTTGTGTGTCTAATCACACTTGGTCAAATATTGCATTGCGTTGCATTCTGTTCTGTTGTTATCTAACTCTCTGTTCTGTGTCTGTTGAATATATTTACGAAATTTATGTTGATGCTTGCTCATAATGTTTCTATATATTGAGGAATGTTGTAAAATGTATACTGTTTGAAATGCATCTTTTTTTTAAAAAAAAAATGTAGAATAGAACAGTAGGAGAATGTTTTTGTTCTAGCATCATCGTGGCTCATAGCTCAACCTGCTGTGCTACAGAGAGACACAAGATCCCTGAAAGAACAAAGCTGTGAAAAGTAATTTGTTGTTGGATGTTACTGCAGCCTGACTTGTTTCTGTATGACACTGCAGATGGCTAATATTGTTGCCACTGGGGATTTTGGCTGATTGCCTGTGGAGATACAAGAGAGAAGGATGTGAGCAGCTGGAATGGACTATCCTTGTGTAAGAGTTCCAACCAGATGGCCACATTAAAGTGCTTTCCAAAAGTCCTTGAACTGACAGAAAAGTCTGTTGGCATAAAATTTACTTCCCTGCTGTCTAATACTGTCCTTACTGTTTGAATGTGAGACAAATTAAGGAAATCAGTAAATGGCTCCCCCAATCTTTCCCATCCTATCAAGCTTCACCTACTAGCAGGAAAACAATTATCAATCGGTCCTTGGCATAGGATGGAGCACATTAGGGCCAATGCAAGTGGATCATTGAAATGGCATCTTTAGTCTTTTTTAAAAAAAATCTTTTTTAAAATTGCATGTCAAGTTGCCCAATAGTCTGCAGGCAAGGAAGTATTTCATGTATATGACTGATCAGGCTGTTTCCTAATGCGGGTCTTATTATGAAAGAAATATATGACTAAAATAGTGCAGTTTACAAGCACAAAGAAAGAACACAAATTGAAGCAAATCAACTATTGATAGTGACTAAAAGCAATGTCCTTGACTTAATGTTTCAGCAGAACAACAGTGCTGGCGGCAAGTGGAAACAGCTCATGGGTGGCCAAATAGCCAGAATGAAGTAGGTAAAATAGCAGTGCCTCCCCCCTCCCCCATCATAGTAATAACAGCATTTAAGGCCGCATGAAACTGTTCTCTGTGAGAAGAAGTAGTAAACCAGTAATGTCCCCAATATTAATAGAACCAGCAATACATAAGTAGGAGAACCTGACTTTCTTTTTTTAAATCAAACTTCTGTGTAGTTTGTGTACCAAAATAGTATTACACGATTACTAGTCTTTCAGAGCACCAAATCCATGTTTAAAAACAGTCTAACATTCTTTTAAAACGATGCAAAACTCATGTTTATAAGGAACCTGAATAACATCTGACAAGTATTTCAGAAATTCTTGGTCAGATACTATGTAGACAGATGCCTCTGTGAAAGTCAATTATTATTCTGTTTATATTTTCTAATTATTTAATTCAAAAAATAATTAGTAAAGTGGGGTCAGCAATTGCAATAGATACAATGGAGTGCTCAGTATATTTTCAGTGTGTTTTTAGTTACTATTCATCAGATCATAGCATCATCCTGGATTTGGGGGGTTTTAGCCAAAGACTCTTGTTTTACACAGCACAGAGGTATGAAGAAATTGAGGATTGTTAAATGGATAATAATTAAATGGATAATAATATTTATTTTGTAGCTGTGTTGTTATGCAAGTACTGGTTTAATTTTGATTGAAAATTGCCTCAAGGAAACCATTTTGAAAGGCTGCAAAAAACATTTCTGCTCATTGCACTATTTCCAACTAATTACACTAATTAATATATGCTAATTTAAATCTGGTACCATAATATTTTATCAGTTGATATAGAAACAAGTCATAGGGAGTAGAAATAAGATTATTTCTATAGCTACAAACTTGCCCATCTTCTTATTTTCCCTTGCACATATAGATTTAGAAGAATTTGATACAAGAATTTCTCTGTGCCGGAATACTGTAAATTCTAAATTGATGGATCTTTGACTTCATCAGCATGGATTGAGGAAATAGGGTGATCCTATCTTACCTAGCACATCTAACCTGAAGATGTTATCATTTTGTTAGGTTCAATCTACTAGGTAAGATAGGAAAGAATGGAATGGAAAGTTTTTTTGCAGCCTTTCAAAATAGTTTCCTTGAAGCAGGGCTTTTTCACTTTGTCAAATAGCGATAGCAATAGCACTTAGATGTTTCTAATGCTTCTCAGTGCTTTTACAGCCCTCTCTAAGCGGTTTACAGAGTCAGCATATTGCCCCCAACAATCTGGCTCCTCATTTTACTGACCTCAGAAGGATGGAAGGCTGAGTCAACCTTGAGCCTGAGGAGATTCGATCTGCCAAATTGCAGGCAGCTGGCAGTCAGCAGAAGTAGCCTGCAGTACTACATTCTAACCACTGCTCCACCACAGCTCAAATGCTTATGAATTTATGGAATTCTGATTGATAACTAAAACATCTTGTGATATGACAGGTGGTTATCAAATAAAAACATAGAAATGTCCTTTAGATGCCATGAAAGAGAGACAAATGTAAAATGTAGATTGAGACTTTCATTTTAGTAAACAGCCAGCAGTAAACATTAAACTTGCTTATTAGATTGTGATTACTTAAACATTAAACCCATTTATTAGATTGTTGGATATTGTTGCCACTGGGGATTTTGGCTGATTGCCTGTGGAGATATAAGAGAGAGAAAAAAATTGCAGCTCTTGATGATAGTAAAAATATTGATTGGAATGTCTGCATGAAAATATGGACATTAAATTTATCAAGAACAAGATATATATTGTATTATTATGTATTTTTGAAGTCTTCTTTTCTAGATAAATTTAAATAGACATTAGCTTCATTATATCAGTGGTGTACTTTAGTGCAGGAAAAATCTAATCACATCTACTGAAATATATGAGGTATAGAAGCAATGGCGGTTCTTATCTTTTCCTTCAGAACAAAGTAATTTATAATTGCTAAAAACAAATTGAAGCCAAGTTTATGACTTCCCAAATCTATCTTGAAGGGCCATAATTCTGAACCATAATCAGCACCACCATTCAAGGATTTCTTAATTCAGCCTCTTTTATGCGCCAGCATTTCTTGAAGGATGGGTTGGTATTCCCCCACCCTAGGATCATTAACACAACAGTTCTGGATAACTACTGTCCATTCTTTAGTTGAGGAGGTGGTGAGACAAAAATTGCAGAGGATCTGGAAGGAAGCAGATTATTTAGACCCATTTCAGCCTAAATAAGGTACAGCATTGGTTTTACTCGTTGATAATATTTGGCAGAATCTGGATAGAGGTGTGTATCCATCCTTGTGTTCCTTGATCTCTAAGCAGCATTTAATATTGTCAATCTAGGATACCCTTGTGGACTGACTGGGAATATCAGGATAAGAGGCACTATGTTCTTTGATTCCCTTCCCATGTGGTTTGTTTCAGTAGGTGCTAACTGAAAGAGGGAGGTTGTGCCTCATCTATAGGGAGCTTCAGAGCTTGATGCTTTCTCTCTTCCTGTTTAATAACTACATGAAACCACTGGATAAGTTCATCCATTGGTTTAGAGTCTGGCACCGTAAGTATGCAGATGATACCCAATTATACATCCCAACCTGGGTCATCCACATAATGCTGTCAATACATGTAGTCCTTGACTTACAACCATTTGTTTAATGACATTTGAAGGTTATGATCATGCTAAAAAAAGTGACTTACAATCAGTCCTTTCATTTATGACAGTTACAGGGTCCCTGCCATCATGTGATCAAAATTTAGCAAATGGTATATATTGGTTGCACTGTCCTAGGATCACATGATCACCATTTGTGACCTTCCCAGCTGGTTTCTAACAAGCAAAGTCTGTGGGTAAGCCAGATTTGCTTAATGATCACAATGATTTGCTTAATAACTGCAGCAAAAAAATCAAACTGGGTTTAAATCATCTTCATTGCTTAGGGACAAACATTCTGGTCCCAATTTTGGCCATAAGTCGAGGATTACCTGTAACTAGTGTTTAGAGGCTATTTGGGTTTGGATGGGGAGAAAGCAGGCTTAAGATCAATCCTGATAAGATTTGCTCATGAATTTTAATATGTAATTGCCAGTCTTGCAACTGAGAAAATCCTGGCCTTCATAAAACATTCCTTTATTGTCTGTGATGTCTCACTTTCATTTTTTGTCTAGATTTCTAACATGCCTTCTCCCAAATAGCAGATATAATTTTATTTCATAATCACACTATAATCCTAGTGAATTTTTAATCCTAAAAAGAAAACATTTGTTGTTTCTTCAATTTCTTCTCCACCAGTTTGCATTGGGTTGTCACTGTGTGTTGACATTGTTGACATAATCTCTGTTTAAAAAAAATTTTTTTTTGAGTAGCAGACTGCCTTTTGCAAGCTCTACTTTCACCTTCAACAGAGTTTCTTTTAGTCTATTATTTACAAGCTCTCCCCATTAAAATGCCTGATTCATTCAAATAAAATATACAAGACCAGGCTAGTAATAGGCATACAACACAGACATAACAATTTATAAAATAGTAAAATGTAAACTTTCAAAAACAAAACAAGATACATGATTTGATACATAATGTTGTTGTTAGTCGTGAAGTTGTGTCCCACCCATCACGACCCCATGGACAACGTTCCTCCAAGCCTTCCTGTCTTCTACCATCCCCCAGAGTCCATTTAAGCTCACGCCGACTGCTTCAGTGACTCCATCCAGCCACCTCATTCTCTGTCATCCCCGTCTTCTTTTGCCCTCAATCGTTCCCAGAATTAGGCTCTTCTCCAATGAGTGCTTCCTTCTCATTAAGTGGCCAAAGTAGGTATTTGAATTTCATCTTCAGGATCTGGCCTTCTAAAGAGCAGTGAGGGTTGATCTCCTCTAGGACTGACCAGTTTGATCGCCTTGCAGTCCAAGGGACATAATAGGCTTTCTATATTATGCATATTCTATAATTATAAATTAAAATGTGCATTATTCTAATTTATATATTTTTGTTCATCCATCCACTATTTTAAAATATAAATATTGTGTTAAGAATATTTTGTACTATAAGGAACTGATGGGCTAATAACAACTTTAAATTTATAGTGCCATCAGTGTGATACGGAAATGCTTGTGTTATAGGGAATATACTTTAGGGATTGTTGTAATTAGCTTCAGTTCAAGACCTCTTTAAGAATCACACAAGCCCATCTTTTGTTTCCCAGTGTATGATGTTCCCCAAAGTATAGCTGACTGCGCTGTAACTAACGTAATTAAGTGTTTCAGATAATGGATGTTCCTTTCCTTTACTTAAAGAGGCTCATTTAATTAACATTTTACCCTATTGGTATCTGTGTTAAATAGAACATTGCAGAATGCAAGGACACTAATCTCACTGCTACTTCAAATTAAGGAGTGATACATGAAAGAAACTGGAGCAACCCTTTGGGGATATTAAATTACTGAATAAATTATATGAACGGCATCTTTTGAACTCTTTAAAGGATTCATAGAGGGGAAAATAGGATTAATAGAGAAGAAGAGAGAACACTTAAAATACAGAGAAGAAAATTTAGACAGGCCTCTGTTTTATTGAATCTGGAGATTAGTCTCTGTAGTTATATTCTTTGTGGCTAGTAAAATCCAGTTTCTGGTCCTGCTGTTTCCAATTTTATCATGTAACTATCTAGATGTCCATATGTCAGTGCAGTAAATTATGTAATTCTTGCCAGTAATTTATCAGCAAATGAACATATTAAAAAACTGATTAAAGAGAATGATAAACAAAAAAATACTGCAGCTGTTCTTTGAGAAGGCTTTAGATCAGCCATTGTGACTCAGTACAGGCAGACAGACATACAGAAATTAAGCAAATCTATTACGCAAATCTACAGAAATTTTAAAAAGAGCATTTTAAAAAATGATTTGTAAACATTGCATGCTAAATTGAAAAAAATATATATAACCAGGAAATCCTGGAGGGAAGACTAACCTTTAGCAACATGTAAACCTCATCCCCTTCATGCTTCTAAGGGGAGCATAAAAATGGCAATTTGTGTTAAGATTTTAGTGAAAGTGTCTGCCTTTCAGTATGTTTTTGCAGAATGAAAAGAAATGTCTGTTTGTTTTCAAGCATATTATTAGGAATACAATGAAAGAAAGACACAAATCATTCTTTAGGCATCAGGCTCATGTGGAAAACTATATCTGTAATATTTTGTTAGCCTCTCTTCCTCTATGATATCTCAACACTGAATCCTAAAATAAATAGATGTGATTCTCAGTATGAAATTTAATTTATAAAGTAGGATAGATTTTACAGTTTGAGATAGCACTGCCTTTAATGCTCCTATACATTCTTAAAGACAAGTTTATTTCTTTTCTTGTGCTACCTTTGGGCTTTGTGTACATATTTCTCTAACTTCTCTCCTATAGAAAAAAGGATAGCATGTATCATGCTCTGACGTATGCTACCATTTTGGAAATTCAGGCCATGATGACCTTTGACTCCAGGGACATATTGAATGCTGGAAATACAATGGAAGAAGCTCAAGTTATATGTCAGAAGTAAGCACATACAATGTAATTATTATTCTAGTACATAAGATGCTATTTTTCCCCTTTCCGTTCAGTCATGTCCAGTGCTTGAAGGCTGCCTGGACAAGTCCCTGAAGTTTTCTTGGCAAAGTTTTTCAGAAGTGGCTGCCATTGCCTTCTTCCTAGGGCCAAGAGTAAGTGACTGGCCAAAGTAACCCAGCTGGGTTTCTGCCCAAGGTGGGACTAGGATTCACGGTTTCCCAGTTTCTAGTTTAGTGCCTTAATCACTATAGAGATTAAGCTGGCTCTCTAAGATGCTATTAAAGGTAAAGGTTCCCCCTGTACATGCGTACTAGTCATTTCTGGCTCTAGGGGCAGTGCTCATCTCCATTTCAAAGCCGAAGAGCCAGCGCTGTCCAAAAATGTTTCCATGGTCATGTGGCCAGCATGACTAAACGTCAAAGGCACATAGAGCACTGTTACCTTCCCACCAAAGGTGGTCCCTATTTTTCTACTTGCATTTTTTACGTGCTTTCGAACTGCTAGGTTGGCAGTAGCTGGGACAAGTAACTGGAGCTCACTCCATTACAAGGCACTAGGGATTCGAACCGCTGAACTGCCGACCTTCTGATGGACAAGCTCAGCATCTTACCCACTTAGCCACCATGTCCTTTACAATAGTGTTAATTGGAAACATATTTAAAAAGCCCAGCAGTCTTTTTTAAGGAGCCTGCAAGTAGCGTGTATATATACATATTATTCTCTTTCACATAAATCTTATTATGCAAATTACAGGAAAGAGTTAGGAAATGATTAGCAAGTAAAATCAAAGACATCAGGCAAGGAAGACAAGAAGGAAATATATGGTGGATCCATAAAGGTTGAGCTCTACTCCATCATAGCTTTGTAATATTTTCACATTATACTTTTTTTAAATAAAAAAGAAGAGTTAACTGGCTTGACAACTGTCATGATGTGTGACCATAATAGGCAGCTTTCATTATGGTCATAAGTTGAGGACTACCTATAACAAGTATGAAATTTACAAAGTGAAGAAAAGTAGCAAGAGTATTGAAAAAAAAGACAAGTGATATTTTGACTTGAGAATAAACTTCTATGTGCTTTTATTAAATTCTAAATTCCAACAAATTAAGTGGGATTTACCTTCTAAGTAAACATATATAGTATTAACCTATGAGATTCATTTTCTCTACAGGAGAGAAGATTACAGATCTGCTACGCTCAGTATTTTAAACTAGGATTCCTGTTAGCACCAGTCATCATGTCCTATAGTTGTCGGGAATTATCAATTCAATCCATTTGGAAAATATATTTCAGTTTTGAGAAAAGTCAGAAATTAATGCATCCAATATTATGCATTCCAGAATGTGTGTCAATTATATTTCTGAATTATTTGCTTAACTACAGTATTGTAAGTATACTTTAAACCTTCAGCCTTTATAATTTTTCTTTAGGTTTCGGAAAAAGTCTTCTGTAGCAGACTCTTTCAACAATTTAGTGAACAAACAGAATCTTGAACAATTAACTGAAGGTAAACAAGCAGCACTCTATTACAGGTAGTCCTCCACTTACAACAGTTCATTTAGTGACAAAGTTACAATGGTACTGAAAAAAGTGACCTATGACCATTTTTAACACTTATGACCGTTACAGCATCCCCAAAGTCACGTGAATCAAATTTGGATGCTTGGCAACTGCATCATATTGATGACGGTTGCAGTGTCCCATGTGATAATGTGATTCCCTTTTGTGACCTTCTGATGAGCAAAGTCAATGGGGAAAACAGATTCACTTAACCGTTTAATTAACAACTGCAGCGATTCACTTAACAAATGTGGCAAGAAAAGTCATAAAATGGGGCAATACTCAACAATTTTGGTTGTACGTCGACTATCTGTATTCTGTTGATATAACTGATGAATTACTGTAAGCTTCAGATGTTGCATTATATGTCTAAGTTTGGGAAACAGTTGCATTTCTTATGATTGTATATGTGGGTGATAAGACTTTGCTGTGGGGAAAATTTGCTTAAATTATAATCCACATGGTCCTTGATGAAAACAAAATACTGTAGTCAATTAAGCCCCGACAGATATTTGGATGTCAGAGAATACAGTTACATACATACATTCTTCTTAAAAACCTGGAGACTTGGAGTTGTGGGTGCTCCAGCACTGGAGGTTTTTAAGAAGACATTGGACAACCATTTCTCTGAAATGGTATATGATTTTCAGCCTGAGCAACGATTGGACTAAAAGACCTCTAAGGTCCCTTCCAACTCTCTTATTCTGCTAAAACTGCAGGATCTAATCTGGGTGGGTCACTGGGACCAAAGGTTTAATCTTCCGAGCTTTCAGTTTCATGCTGGAGCCCATTCTCAGGGAACTTCTCTCTTACCAAATACATGCTTTGACCTGTTCTATTCTATGTGGTGCCTAGTTGAGTGTGGCTCTTTATTTTATTTTTATTTTATTTTTTAAAATTTGATTTATATGCTTCCCTTCTCCGGAGACTCAGGATGGTTTACAATGCGTTAAGCAATAGCGTTCATACTTTTTTATATTTATACAAAGTCAGTTTATTGCCCCCACAAACTGGGTCCTCATTTAACCTACCTTAGAAAGGATGGAAGGCTGAGTCAACCTTGAGCCTGGTGAGATTCGAACTTACAGTAATTGCAGACAGCTGGTGTTAATCACAATACTTTTTGTCTGCTGAACCACCAGGCCCTTATTTGTTGATTGGGGTGTTGATGGCTGGTTATAAAGTCATTGGCTGTTGTTTCCTTGTGCTGCCAAATCCTCAGCTCCTAAATACCTAATAAGCTGGTGGTGAATTAGCACTCCTGTTGACTGATAAAGGCCTCCATTACCTAGGCTTCAATCATTTCCTTGGCTACTTTTGTATTTGCTTGGCCAACAATCTTAGTAACTGTGAAATTAAATGTACGTCCTTGTTCATTGCATGAACAAGCTACCAATGAGTTTGCGTCTGACTGCTCAATATTATCTTCTTATCACTTGCTTGATTCTGAAGATGGCCTCTTAGCATTATAAGTGGCAATAGGTGATCCTTCAGTTTCTTGCTTGAAAAAAAAAAGTTTTTTACAACATTGATAGTAATCACGTTATATCGAGAAACTTTGAAACATTTCTCTTTTTTAAAATTTTTCTAGAAGAAATCCATGCAGAAATTTGTTATGCTGAATGCTTGCTTCATAGAGCAGCTCTTACATTTCTCCAGGTAAGGAAGTTGTTTCAGGACCCAGTATTGTGAAGGTAGTCAGGGGAATGTGAAAATGGCAAAAGATGCAATGATCTATGAGTTTTTGTTTTAAATATTTTAAAAACGTCGCTTATGTTCTTTATGACATTTTATATGCAACTAATGCATAATTATTAAGTGAATTTCATGTTTTAATTTATAAGCTTCATAAGTGGATTAGTTTAATAAAATTGGCGTTTGTTCATTTCACGGAAAACTGTCCGGGCTAGTGGGTTTTTTTTTTTCATTGTTATGCCTCCCTCCCTGCCAAGGTATACAGCACAATTACCCATTCTGCTGCTGCATGGCTTGCATCTCTATTCAAACATCTTCTTTCTTGGCATCTGTCTTTTGTTTGCAGGAGATAAGGAAATGATGCTGAGGCAGTATATAGGAAAGAAGTGTATTTGAGATATAGCAATAGCAATAGCACTCAGACTTACATACCGCTTCACAGTGCTTTACAGCCCTCTCTAAGTGATTTACAGAGTCAGCATATTGCCCCCAGCAATCTGGGTCCTCATTTTATCCACCTCGGAAGGATGGAAGGCTGAGTGAACCTTGAGCCTGGTGAGCTTTGATCAGCCAAACTGCTGGCAGCCAGTGATCAGCAGAAGTAGCCTGCAGTACTGCACTCTAACCACTGTGCCACCGCTGCTCTTATATAAGAGGGAAAGAGGGAAGACCATTATTGTTTTTTGTAGGTTTGGGGGGAAACTAAATAATAACTTTAGCTGAAAAAAAAATAGACCACAAAAAGTTGGATGCAGAAAGATATGTGTGGGGGGGGGGGGGGTGGAGAGAGAGAGAGAGAGAGAGAGAGAGAAGGAGGGAGAGAGAGAGAGAGTGAGAGAGAGAGAGAGAATCTTGCAGGTTTAAAACCCAAGAATAAGTTAAAGTTCTAGATTTTTGCAGGTGAACTAGCAACTCATATTAATAAATGGTATTTCTGAGCTTAATATAAAGCCCATGAACAAGGTCAGCATAATTTCTCCCATAAAGTCTACAATAGTAACTGTAGCTCCAAGGATATTTGGTTTTCAAAGTTAAGTATTTAGTGGGGTTTTTTTCAATTTACCAGAGTCAATCTCACATTATAAGAGTAAAGCCTATTGAATGGTATCATTTTATAGTAAACATTGATAAAATAGTTATGTTCTTACTCTATGGTTTAAATTTAATAGGGAAATTTGCTGAAGCCATATTAGAGGGTCTGTTTATGTGTGTGGTTTTGATGATAACTTTTTTGAATGAATTGAGTATTTTCTTAGTATGTTTTAGCAAGGAACAATTCAACTTCCTGTTAATATATCAGATTTATCAAAATGAGATTGGTAACTCTCATAGTGTGCTTTCAAAATAGCTAAATAGTGGGAGAATTTCTTTATTACAATTAGAGTGAGTTTTAGCAATTTGCCAATTAATTGTCTCAGAATTAGTCACTGTCTAATTCTAAAGCAAGAGCATTTAATTGACTAATAAACTGAAATAGACAATCTATTCTATTTTTCTTAGGATGAAAGCATAATTAGCTTTGTGAAAGGCAGCATCAAAATAAGAAATAGTTATCAAATATACAGGTATGTAGTTTTTGAAATTATTTGATAATTGATATTTTTGCAGTGACAAGCTGTATTACTCTAAATATTTCCAAAAAGCAAATGTTTTTACTCATCACCTAGTCCTTTAAGGTAGAGAAGATCAGGACATACTTCACAGGAAGACCAGAACTATACTTCTTGCAAGTTTGATTGTGTTACTCCTCCCTTCCCTCTTATTCCCTAGTCAGTCAGGGAGGGGTCTTCCTAAGTCTCTTCTTAATACTAGAGGTAGTCCTTGAGTTATGATCACATTTGGAACCAGAATTTCAGTTGTTAATTGATTTGGGTGTTAAGTGAAGCATCACATGACTGGATCTGATTTTGCAACCATGTTTACTATGGTTGTTAAGAGAATCATACTGTGTTTAAGTGAACCTGGCTTCCCCAATTTACTTTGCTTTTCGGATGTGTCTGCAAAGGTTGCAAATTATAATCACATGACTCTAAGATATTTCAACTGGTACAAATGCAAGCTGGTTGCCAAGCACCTAAATTGAGATTATGTGACTGCAGGGATCATGTGACAGTCATAACTTTATGGATGGGTTATGGGGACTGTTTTAACTTTGAGCTGATATTAAATGAATGATCATACGTTGAGGACTATCTGTGCTGTTAATTTATTTGAATTTCTTTTTATTTAATGTGTTTAAGAACAATATGTTATACTAGAATTCTCACTAGACTTACAGCACTTAATAAATACCATAAAATAATTTGAAAAATATAGCAATAAAACAACCGATTTTAAAGTAGAAAAAGTTGATGCAGTCAAAATCACAATCAAATTATTACAAAGCCATTGCTTCTTCTAATCTATTCTAAAGAATTCTGTCCTGTCCTGTCCTGTCCTGTCCTGTCCTGTCCTGTCCTGTCCTGTCCTAATCTAGTCTAGTCTAGTCTAGTCTAGTCTAGTCTAGTCTAGTCTGGTCTAGTCATATTGTGGAGCTTCTACCAAGAAGGTCCAAATGTGTATCTTGCTTGTTTACAAATGACATCAGGTTTTTCTCCTGTGTCTGGGCTAGTAGTTCACCAAATTGCTACAGGAAGTTTTCTCATTCACAAAATGGTAGCATGACATCTATTCACTATAACAATAGCACTTAGACTTATATTCCACTTCATAGTGCTTTTACATCCCTCTCTAAACGGTTTACAGAGTAAACAGCATATTGCCTCCAACAATCCAGGTCCTCATTTTACTGACCTCGGAAGGATGGAAGGCTGAGTCAGGCTTGAACTGCCGAACTGCAGATAGCAGTCAGTTGAAGTAGCCTGCAGTACTGCACTTCTAAGTAATGCATTGGCCTATAGTTGTTCTCACTGTTATTTCCATAGAATGGAGATCCTGTGGAAATGAAAAACAGAATAGAGGCTGACATTTGATTTTTGCAGCATCCTAGCTTGCAATTCATGTTAAAATTGAAATATTCCATTCACTTTCTAAAAATCAGATGATCCAGGAAACCAGGAAAGTGCCAAGGAGGATGTCTGCTTATTGATGGAACATGCACCATGTTTGAGACCCAAAATTAATTTTTACTAGTGACCCTTAATAATTGCTCTATGTAAAAAAGTTGTATGATTGCTTTTATTTTTATACTTTTTTGTTTATAATGAGATATTTTGTTTTGCTAGGATACTGGAGAATCTAATACAGTCTCGCAACTATGTTAAAGGAGAAAATCATTCCCATTTTGAAGTCGGTGTAAAATTGGGAGTTGGAGCATTTAATCTGGTATGTTTTGAATTTCTAATAATTTTTTAAACTGAATTATTTTAACTTTGCACCAATTATTCTGATATTAATATTATGCAGAACACGAGCAAATAGTCCTTCATGATGTAATTTAGGGCAATGACTCTTTCATATGAAGGCCTTATATTGGAATTGTCTCATCACAGATATGTAACACATGTCAAAATTATATCAGATGGATATACAGTAAATATTCCCTGCATTAAAGAATATACACAACCAAACAAGTTCCCTTCTAGAACTTCTTAGTTAGCTTAGATCTAGATAAATATTTTTTATTAAAAGGCTTGAAGAAAAATAATACTTCTGTGAGGAAATTATTTCCCTGGTATTTTATTTTAAAGCTCTTTATGAAGTATTTTACAGTACAGGTATTCCCAGGATAACTTTGTTATATTGTTATATACCTAGTAAGGGGACTGCTTTATTAACCAGTACTTATGATCCTATTGATATTGGCCATATAAGATCTTGGAGCTCATCAGTTAACAGCTGCAAAATTGTCAAATGTTTACTTTGTTACAGAGATGCAACAGTTCTTTTCATGCTGCCTCTGTAACACATCCTGTTATTTTCTCTATATGCTTCATCTGTGAA
This sequence comes from Arizona elegans, assembly GCA_022577455.1. Classification (NCBI taxonomy): domain Eukaryota; kingdom Metazoa; phylum Chordata; class Lepidosauria; order Squamata; family Colubridae; genus Arizona; species Arizona elegans. The sequence goes on from JAKOOJ010000002.1 coordinate 144,921,884, forward strand.
TTTCTTTCACTACAGTGCTTCACGAGCAATGCTGAAGCAAAGCAGTGATTAAAATCTTTGGGTTCCTCTACTGAGCAGTCCTGTATGGCAGAGTACACTAGGCTTCCTTACAAATCATGCTGTATTAAAAGAGTTTATCTCATTTACTATTGAATTTATAACCCATCTTTTTATTTCAAGGTTACTTGTGATTTGTTCAGTTCTAACTGCTTTGAAGCAATGGTGGGTTTCACTTACCTTTGCTACCGGTTTGCTCACGCTTCTGCGCATGCGCAGAACATATTTCATGACTTCTAAGCGGGTGGGCGGAGCCTCCCGCTGCCGCTACTACCAGTTCTCCTGAACAGGTGCGAACCAGGAGCAACCCACCACTGCTTTGAAGCCAAATAAGCATATTATAGCTTGTTTCTTTGACATCTTTGTACAATCTTCTCTCTCCCAAGTCAAAATAGCTGTTGACTTAATCACTGGTCACTTAGGAACCTTTTGAAGTTATAATGGATCCCCCAAAAGCTGTCCCAGTTTTGAAGTTCTGATGTTAGCTCCCCTCCCCCAACAGTCATATGTCAAACTTTGGGGCTCAGCAACCAGCCCATATTTATAGCTGTTTGTAGTGTCCTGTAGTCACATGACTGTGATTTACGTTTTTTGCCATAAACTGGCATTTACCTCCAGTTTCTGGCAAAACCCACTTCACAGTTAAAATTGGTTCACTTAATGACTAACATTTGCTTAACAACTGCAATGTTCATTTCACGACAACCACAAAAAGGTATAAAATCACAGGGCGACCTGCTTTACAGATGTACAATGTACAACTGTAATTTGGGCCTTCAGTTATGATCATAAGTCAAGCTCTACTTGTGCTGTATTTAAGAATAATTAAAGAATAAGAAGATGAGACACCCTCAGAAAGGCTGTTTCAATGGATATGGACTGCAATGTAATGGAAAGACTGTAAGTATTTTTTACTAATGGAGAACTTTAGTTTCTTTTTCTTTCTTTCTCGCCCTTGCTCCAGACTCTATCTATGTTACCAACAAGGATTGCACGATTACTGGAATTTGTTGGGTTTTCTGGAAATGAGGCAAGTGTTTAATCTGCAACAATTCAGTGACAAAGAGTACAGGTCGTCCTACACTTACAACGGTTCATTCAGTGACCATTTGAAGTTACAACAGCACTAAAGAAACCTGACTTATGACCGTTTTTTATATTTACAATTGTTGCAGCATCCCCATGGTCAGGCCATCAAAATTCAAATGCTTCACAACTGACTCATATTTATGATGGTTGCACTGTCCAATGTCACGTGATCACCTTTTGCAACCTTCTGACAAGCAAAGTCAATGGGGAAGTCAGATTCACTTAACAACCGTGTTGCTAACTGAACAGTTACAAGGATTCACTTAACAACTGTGGCATGAAATGTTATAAAATGGGACAAACCTCACTTAACAACTGTCTCTCTTAGCTACAGAAATGTTAGGCTCAATTGTGGTTGTAAGTTGACGACTACCTGTACTTCATATATTATTGTTTATGTTATCGCTTACATTTTACATATGCAAATGGTAGGTCTCTCTTGTATGCAACTTCCCATGGATTTTAATGCTTGCTCTGTGGATATGGATGTGGATATCAAAGGATGGGGCCACAAGATGCTTGAGGCATTGGGAGTGCCATGGGTTTTTTAAGCTCAGTGGTGGGATAAATACATAATGTACTGTACGCAAAGCTGTTATAATTCCAGTTCTATTCCCTCCAAAAACCTGTCATAAATTGAATACATTTAATAATATTTAGCTTTGCTAAATGGCTATCGACCAACAGTCCCTAACCTTTCCAGTTCTGCAAACTGGCAGCGGCAGCAGCAGTGGTGGGGTGGGGAGAGAAGATGGTTTCGTGAGCCTACCTGCCACTTGTGCAAATGAAGTTTCACGTGCTAGCATATTTGCCCACCATTTGTGCAGTCCGATTCCCAACAGGTCGTGGATCGGTCCAGGCCAAGGCCTGGGGATTGGGGACCCCTGATATAGATTATACTTATTTTACAGATGAGAAACTGTTGTAGAAAGGAAAAGAGAGATATATCTAAATAATTCAATAAATCCTAACAGGATACTTACCCCCCAAAACATAATTAATTAACATAAGAATTGCAAATCCTTGTTTTAGAAGAGGAAAATTCTATTTATGATGAAAGGAGGAGGTGAATTTTTGAAATGATAGTGAAAAAAACTCTATAAATACTGAGCAAGTAAATTCTCAAGGTTCATCAATTTTAATATTTGCTAAAGCTTAATTTTGCTTTTTACTTAAGAAAACCACTCAGTATCAGTTCTTCTGACACATTAAGTTCCTAATTCTGTAATTATTCTGTGGCATTCCAGTATTTCCTGTGCTTTCTTCCCATCTATCTTCGGATTTTATTCATGGTGGATTTTTACATGGAGAAATGTAGGGGAGATTTAAAAATTTTAACCTAATCAATATGCATTGACAAAACACTATTTAAACATTAAAGTTATAATTAAATATAGCTCATATTATTCTGCCGAATCTATTATTGACTTTGCCTAGGAAATTGATATGAATTGTCTCTTCAGTTCTTCTGGATTGTTCTAATGTTGAGTTTTGCTGCTTTGAAGAACAATTTTTAAGGGTTTTGTTGTTGTTATGTTTTTGGTTCTAGTTTGCTTAAATTATCATTTTTTAAAAATGCTAAAATAACATTGATAACAAAAAAAATTGTCGTTAAGCCCCCATCTAAAGAAATCAAGCTTTATTCTAGAGCTTTTCATTATTAATCTCCTGTCAGAAAAAATAAGCCAATAAAATAAGCATTTGCTACAACAGTTTATGTGTATACATTATGGGACATCAATTGCATAAATGTAATGGATCACGATTTAGCAATTTTTTGCAGCTACACGCCTACAGTAGAAAGATAGCATGATTTAGATTGTGTGCAAACACTACTTTGTTTATATGGTACGTATTTCATGAAAGAGAGGACTATATTACATCATCAACATTTAGGGCAACTTACAATGGTTGGTATTTCCTCTCAGGCGAGCTGTGTAAGTCATCTAATTACCTGATGCAGGGTTGATATACTGAGAGATACTAATCTTTTGGTTTCCTTGCAGTAGAACAGACAAGACAAGCTAAGATGTGATTAATTTGTAACCCTTTATCTATCTGTCTGTTTTACAGAAATATGGCTTGCAGCAACTTCAAGAAGGAGCATCAATGTGTGGCTTTAGATCTGTGCTGTGTACTCTACTACTGTTGTGCTATCATACCTTCCTGACCTTTGTGCTAGGTAGGATTTCCTTTTTTCTCTAAAACTGACTTTTTAAAATAATCCAAAATAGGAAAGATTCAGATTCATGGCAAACTTTAACTATTTTAATGAATTAATCATTTGAAAATAATTCTGAATTCTTCAGGTGTGGTTGGTTGGTTGGTCCTTCACAATGTCCTTATCTTCAGGAAGCCACTTTTAAATGGGTATGGTTTATTCATCAAATTCATCACATTTATATAGCTGCATTGAAATTATTTTAAGCGTGAAATACTGTTAGAATTAAAGAACAGTAAATACAAATAGTCCTTATAACAGTACATTTAATGACCATTTGAAGTTACAATGGCATTGGGAAAAAGTGATTTATGATCATTTTTTGCACTTACCACCATTGCAGCATCCCCATGGTCAGCTGATCAAAATTCAGATGCTTGGCAACTGATTCATAATTTCCTGACTCGCTGCTCAGACATTCCTCCCTTTGGGTAGCTCACTTCGTGATTTGTTCCTCTGAGTGTCAATCATTCCCTCTGAAGCTGCTCTTGCTGTCCCTTCCTGTTTCCCATCAGTCTTTTTTTGCGAAGGTGATCCATGCAACGTCCATTTATGACGGTTGAAGTGTCTCAGGGTCACGTGGACACTTTTTGTGACCTTCTGACAAGCTAAGTCAGTGAGGAAACCAGATTCATTTAATCGTGTTACTAACTTAACAATTGCAGTGATTTCACTTAACAACTGTGGCAAGAAAGGTTGTAAAATGAAGCAAATCTCACGTAACAAATGTCTCGCTTAGCAACAGAAATTTTGGGCTCAATTGTAGTCATAAGTCAAGGACTACCTGTACGCTATAATGAAACTCGGTATCTTCTGCCCAGCCACATCCAAATTATACGACCTTGTGAGAGAGAGTGTATAAAATTTCTAGACAGATGGCTGACAAAATATGTGTCAAGTAACCTTTTAATAGTGGCTCTGCAAAAGCAATTTTTTGCCTGGTGTCTTGCAGGGAATCTTCCATTGCTTAAAGTATTTGTATGTATGCATATGTGTGTAATAGAGGCCATGTCAGTTGTTGCTAAAGAGAAAAAAGAACAAAAGCAAGATTTTCCCTATTTTCCTAGGGTTCCTTTTCAATATTTATCTCTGCTTCTAATTCTGTCAGACCAACTCATAATTATTACAAGCAAAAAAGACCACCTCATATAATTTTTAAAGTTATGATTTAACAACTGTTCCGATCATTGAGCTTGTGTAAAAAAGCCCCTTTAGGGAGTAGGCCTTGCAGATTCGAGGCACCGGTTGGAATGGGGTTGGGGATTTTTTTGCTCATAGTTTCCGTTTTGTTGAATTCCCATCAAAATGAAGCTCATGTTTTTTGCTGGTTATCACCTAAAAAGTCCTGTATGGTACAGGATCAGGTTACTAGTCGGATCCCTTACCTCCCATTGTCTCTGATCTTACTTACCAGTTCTGACTAAGTGTACATGTTCAAGGTCTCTTCTGTGAAGCGATGTAATTTAATGGGAGCCAGAATGTGCCTTCTCTGTTGTGGCATCTGCATTCTAGAACTTTGTTGGCCTTTTGGAAAGCCTTTAAAATCTGGTTCTTCCCTCTGGCTGGGATGAGGACATTAGGTAAGTCTAACCTACAGGTAGTCCTCAATTCGTAACCGTAATTGAAACTGGTATGACTGTTGCTAAGTGAAACAGTCATTGAATTGTGCAGGATTTTATGACATTTTTGTGAGGTCATAAAAGTGAATCACATAGTCTTTAAGAAATCACGCAATCATTAAGTGAATCTAGCTTCCCCCATTGACTTTATTTGTTGAAAACACTGGCAAAGTCAGAAATAATCCTGGGACTGCAACAATCCTAAAAATACATAGCCGGTTGCTAAGTATCCAAATTTTAATTACATAATCGTAGGGATGCTGCAACAGTTGTAAATGTGAAGACCAGTCTTAAGTCACCTTTTTCAATGCCATCATAACTTCGGTTATTAAACAAATGGTCATAAATCAAGGACTATCTCCATGTGGTTTGAAATAAATATTTTTGTATTCATGGCACATTGGGTATTGTTTTAATTATTTGTTGTAACAGTTTTTCCACTTTTGTTTTGGATTTCTTTATGGTTTTTTTAAAATGTATTGTTAGCCATCCAGAGCTGTGAGAAACAAGTTAGGTATCTCTATAAATTGTTAAACAAACAAAGTATTTGTCTGTGAAAACAACAAGCCTTTTCATTTGTTTATGCAAATCCAATACAAGGAGACTTACTTTATTAGAAGTACATCATTTACTGTTTCATTTTAATAATTCAGCCGGACTTGGGCTACCAATCTATCTTCAGTTTATTTTACTTTTTCTTCCAATTAATCTAGGGACAGGTAAAGGAAATGTTGAAGAAGCAGAGAAACTTCTCAAACCTTACCTGATTCGATATCCAAAAGTAAGATATAAGTCGATCTACCAAATACTTTTATGCAGGACCTCAGATTTTAAAAATTACACAAAAACTAATGTTTTCTCTTGGATTTCTTCTAGGGTGCCATATTCCTGTTTCTTGCAGGGAGAATAGAAACAATAAGAGGCAATATTGATGGAGTGAGTAATCTGCTTTTCTTTCTTTCCCATGCTATTATTTCAGTTTAAGGAAAAAATATTGATGTTTACAAGAAGAAGTGGAGTGTAAGGGAATTAAGGCATGGGTGAAATGTTCCCGGTTCAGTCCGGTTCACCCAAACCGGTAGTAAAAAAGCAGGGGTGAAATGCTCCCGGTTCGGACCGGATCGCCCAATCCGGTAGCAATGGCGGTGGGTGGTTTGGAGAACTGGTAGCAAAAATCCTTGTGCGCCCCCCGCCATGCCCAGCTGAGCCGCACAATCATCAGAGGCTTTTTTTTTACTTTTAAAAGCATTTTTTCTACAATCTCTTCGGCCGAAAAAATGCTTTTAAAAGAAAAAAAAAAGCCTCCGATGATCGTACGGCTCAGCTGGGATCGTCAGAGGCTTTTAAAAGCATTTTTTTATCCAACCTCTTCGGCCGAACCAGTAGTAACAAATTTTACATTTCACCGCTGTAAAAAAGGCTACTGGTTTGCTGAACCGGTAGTAAAAAATGTAGAAAAAAAAGGTTCAGACGATCAGCTGAGCGACGTGCGATCGTTGGAACTTTTTAAAAAACTTTTTAGGCATTTTTTTTACTACTGGTTGTCTGGTAGTAAAAAATGCTTTTAAATGTAAAAAAAAAAGGCTCTGACAATCACAGCTGTGGCGCGCGATCATCAGAGCCTTTTTTTACGCCCGAAAAGGTTGTAAAAAATGCTTTTAAAAGTAAAAAAAAAAAGGCTCCGACGATCGCGCGCCACAGCTGTGATCGTCAAAGCCTTTTTTTTAACTTTTAACTTTTAACTTACTAGTTCTCCGATAGTAAAAAATGCTTTTAAATGTAAAAAAAAAAGGCTCTGACGTTCACAGCTGTGGCGCGCAATCATCAGAGCCTTTTTTTACGCCCGAATAGGTTGTAAAAAATGCTTTTAAAAGTAAAAAAAAAAAAGGCTCTGACGATCGCGTGCCACAGCTGTGATCGTCAGAGCCTTTTTTTTTAACTTTTAAAAGCATTTTTTTTACAACCTATTCGGGCAAATAGGTTGTAAAAAAATGCTTTTAAAAGTAAAAAGAAAAGCTCCGAAGATCGCGCACAACTGATCACCCCCTCCCCCGTGCACTGTTGTACTTACCCCATGCCTCCTTTTGGTGTGCACTGTGCACGTGCGCGCACCTCACATTTGATGCGTGGCGGGCACTGCGGATGTGTGCATGAGTGCGCGTTTGGTGTGCAGCGCGCATGCACAGCCAGCAAACCGGTAGTAAACCAGTTCAGATTTCATCACTGAATTAAGGGTAGTTAATTTTGAGCAGCTGTACATGGGGTCCCATAGTTGGCATGCTGGCTAGTTGGGAGTCTTTTAAGGACTCTAAATGTAGAGACTGTCTTCCCAATGTACTGCAGGGAGAGGACTGAGAGTTATGGGGAGAGGAAGTTAGGAATTGCTTTGTTCTCAGAGAGTCCTGATTGGATGCCTTGTGGAAGCAGACACCCTAAGAAAATAGATTTCATACAACTGGGTTGAAGAATTCAGACCCAAAATCTTGGGAGAACAGAAACCAAGGTAAAAGAAAGTAAAATTAGCAGTGAAAATACAGATAGATATTACATGAAGAATACACAAAGGATTCTTTATTTATTTCTCTTGTTGTTTCCCTCAGTTAGTAGTAATTGTGATTAAATTATTTTTTCAACTGCTTATTTTATTACTTGTATTATAATAAAAACAGAGAGAGGGAGAGGGAGAGGAAGGGAAAGAGAGACCCACCTACACTTTCTACTCAGGTAGAAATAAAAACAAATGACAGCAAGATTCTAGAAAGGGAACCGGCTAGTTAGCCTGATTATTAATGATAGAAAATCTCTAACCTGTTCCTTATCACAAATATTTACAGACACCCTTCCTTAAAAAACAATAGAGAAGTATTGGCACAAAATCTTTTTTCCCCTATGCCTAATAAAATATTTTTATTTGCCTAATATTTTAATTCAAACTGTTCCCTCTGTTTATGTGCGATTGAGCAGTATTGCTATTCTAATCTATTCTACTATGTAGATTTTTGTTTATCTTACTGCTTTTTTTAAAAAAACATTTAATTTTTGTTTATTTTATATCCTTGATTAGCAACTGCGAACATTTGCAAATCTGACAGTAATAACTGGTAGTCAAAAATAGTAAAAAAATTTTTTTTTGCAGTTTTGACTTGACAACAATGCATGCCAGAGTGAGAATAATGCTAATACTGCTGTATCGGAATTTACCTAAACAAGGCAGCAGCAATCCGTGATCTTTGCAGCATCTGTTTCTCTCGGTCATGTGGTTTATTCTGGGAGCTGTTTTGTCTGCAAATACACACACACACACACTCACGATAAGTAACTGAAACATTGAAGTCCATGCATTATTAAAATGGGGCAAATAGCATTAATACATTTCTATGGCAATGGATTTGAATTAATAATATTAGGAGCAAATGGTTGATTTAAGGTTTAAGAAATACAAGTTCAAAATGCTCTTGGTTATGAAGTAATTTTAGACTAATCCCTTTCTTTCAATTTAACCTACCTTACAAGATCGCAGTGAAAATAAAAGGAGCATGCTGAAAAACTATGTATGTACAGTATATTATCCAGAATTGCTGGAAGCATAAGTGGAATACATTTAAAAAGCAATCAATAAATAACGCCAGGTTGTAAGGGAAATTATTAATATCATGTACTTTCTTTATATTATCTTCCCACACAGTTGTATTTTATTTTCTCAGTAATAGTTTCAGGACATTAGTGCTAGCTTCTTAGACTAATGAATGTTTGGAAAACGTATTTTAAAATTACCAGTCGGGATTATATTTGTTTTTGCTTTTTCAGGCCATCAGAAGGTTTGAGGAGTGTTGTGAAGCCCAGCAGCTTTGGAAGCAGTTCCATCACATGTGCTACTGGGAACTGATGTGGTGCTTCACATATAAACGGCAGTGGAAGATGGCATATATCTATGCAGATCTGCTTAGCAAAGAGAATACCTGGTCAAAGGTGAGTTAAAACAATGATGTGGGCAGGATTACAGATAGTCCTTGATTTAAAATCATTTGTTTAGCAACTGTTTGAAGTTGTAGTGACATTGAAAAAAGTGATTAACAACCAGTGCTCACACTTACAACCGTTGTAACATCCCCATAGCGATCTGATCAGAATTCAGGCGCATGTATTTATGATGGTTGCAGCATCCTGGGGTCATGTGATCACTATTGGCAACATTCCTAGACAGCTACCTACAAGAAGCAAAGTCAATGGGGAAAGTCGAATTTGTTTAACAACCATAAGTGTAATTCACTTAACAGCTACAGTGATTTGCTTAATAACTGTGGCAAAAGAAAATATCTCAAGTCACTTAACAACTGCCTTGTTTAGCTAGAGAAATTCTGGTCCCAATTGTGCTTCTAAGTTGAGGAGTACCTGCAGTTGACAAAAATCAATGCATGTTTGCTCATAAAATCATATCACTGATAATAAATGTATTCCGGAACATCTTTAAAGTAGTTTTGACTGATTTCTGCAGAATAAAAATAAAATAGCATTACTTCTGGACTGGAGGGCAGTTTAAGAATGTACTGCTGACTTTATCATACAGTAGTGGTTAACTTTCTTTTTTAATTAATACAAAATAGTATTTGCAATTTAAATAGGAATGTTCAGTTTGCTTTATAGCAATGCTTCCTAATATATAACATACAAGTAGTCCTCAGCTTATAACCATTCATTTAGTGGCCACTCAAAGATACAACAGCACTGATAAAAGGGAGTTGTGACTTTCACACTTTATGACTGTTGTAGCATCCCCATAGTCATGTGATCAAAATTCAGATGCTTAGCAACTGCAATGTATTTATGATGGTTGCAGTGTCTCAGGGTCATGCGATCCCCTTTTGAGACCTCCTGACAAGCAAAATCAATGCGGAAGCCAGATTCACTAAACAACCATATTACTAACTTCACAACTGCAGTGATTCACTTAACAACTGTGGCAAGAAAAGTTGTAATATAGGGCAAAATTCACTTAACAACTGTTTTGCTTAATAACAGAAATGTTGGACTCAATTGTGGTCGTAAGTCGAGTACTACCCAAATGTCTTAATATGATGTGTGAACCCAATCAGTGAATGGATAGTTTCAAAGATTTATTTTATTCCCATGAACAGTACAGTTGATCATTGTCTTCCTACAAATACAAGTGAATTGTTTTCTTAGATTTGAGAAATCTGAATTAAAATCTCTAGTCAAGAGTATTTTTTTTTTTTTTTGCTGTGCAACTACATGGGATTACTTCTATTTTAAAGTGACCAAATAAGCCACATAAATTAAATTTGAATCCTCCCTGGCATAAATCTTAAAACTGGCTATATAGGAATTACATTTTACTATTTTCAAGGGGTTTTTAGTTTCCTCTTTTAAAAATAAGAAGCCCATTATGATTTCTTCAAACTAGCCTTCCTCCACATGTGTATCCTTCTCCCATTCTAAGCACAATGTTTGATGAGACTGGGTAAATGATTTAGTCATAAATTCTGCAATGTAAGTCTGTGTATATGAAGGCCAAACGTTTATCAATTCCAGTAAGGAGAGGACCCAGGAATAACATACTGGTAGAATATTTATGTAAAAAAGTAGTGCCGTTAATCTAGTAGTATAACCTTATAGTCCTTTTTTGTGTTTTTAAGCATATAAATATACACCAGCATTAAGAGAATATAAAATTACACAGAGCTGATTTGTAAGCAAATGAATTACACTTCAGAATTTCTCAGAGTTCTGTAAAAAAAAAAAAAATCTTCCTTAGCAATATAATATCTAAGGCAACATTATAATGGGCTGTTTTCATAAGGATCCAGTCATAATTATTTGCCAAGCATATGATATACAGATCAATAGATATATAATTTATTAAAAAGGAATTTGCATCACTTCTGTCTCCCCTGCCCATTTCTTCTTCTACTTAGCTACCTTTGTTTTCTTGCTGACAAGAATAGTTATTTCCCCATTACTAGAAAATAATACACTTTCTGCTCCTTTCTGGCTTCAACATTATTGATCTGCATGTTGTATTGGAGTTGATAACATGAACATATCTCAAAAGTATTATTTTTCTTTTAGGCTACTTATGTATTTATGAAAGCTGGCTACCTCAGCATGTTTGGGGCAAAAGATTATAAACCTTTTGGAGATGATGAAGTTGAGTTATTTAGGTAAGATTTTTGAGAATAAAATAGATGTCAGAATGGAAGATAGTGATTGATAATGAGAGGAAAAAAACTTCTTTCATTCAATCACATTTTAAAACTAAAGTTGTCATTTTATGCGCTTGTGTGAATATTATATTTACATCTTCTTTAAAGTTAAGGGAGATCTAATGCAATATTCTATTCATGGTTATGAACTAAATCGTGTCATAATTATTCAGTAAAGGGTATATGTTCTTCTGCTAATCATATACGTGCCCTGCTGCTGGTAATTTCTGAGCTAAGAGAATGACATTTTCCTAAGGCAGGAACAATTTCTATTTGGGTCACTCTGCTCATTGTCAGCCAAAAATCTCCTTGGAAGGCCATTCACTGTACCTCTTCCAATTCTTCCAATCTGTAGACGGAATTTGGTTGTCTGTAGCACAAAATACTTTTGTTATATAATACAGGAATAATATCATTTTTTCCCCTGTTCTGTTTTGACTTCTCCAGTTTTTCTTTTTTCTAGTTTTTAGAAGATTACATTTATCATACAGGAAATCATTTAAATGTGTATCTCTTGTTTTTCTTCCCAGGGCTGTGCCTAGTTTGAAACTGAAAATAGCAGGGAAATCCTTGCCTACAGAAAAGTTTGCAATTCGGAAATCCCGGAGATACCTTTCCCCAAATCCTATTCCACTTCCTGTGCCTGTTTTGGTAAGCTGGAAAAGATCCCTCCTCCACATCTGTTTCCTATATAGATACATATACTAGTCTATGAACATTATAAAGATTGATTTGATTTGAATATGTATATGGACCTAAACATTATATACAAATTCTCCTGATATTTCTTTTAATTTGATGATGCTGGAGAGAAACACTCCATGAGGATTCTAACCGCTTTTATCATGGTATGAATACAACCAGGAGTGGGTTCTACTTACCTTTACTTCCAGTTTGCAACTGGAATTCGCTTCGCTCGCGTGCATGCTTGCACTTCTGCGCATGTGCAGAAGCATCTGCGCATGCACAGATTGTACCTTATGATGTCTGGGCAAGTGGGCGGAGCCTCCCGCTGCTATTACTACTGGTTCTCAAGAACCGGACAGAACCAGGAGCAACCCACCACTGAATAAAACACATTGGGTGTGTATCTCTGAATAGCTGGTATGCTTTGTTTGGCTTGCCACAAATAAAAGGAGTGGATTATATGAACCAATCTTTCCCAAACAGAGTGTGTTGGACATATTGAGCATGAATATGACACTGAATTTGAATATGATACTGAAGTCCATCACAGTTAGAGAGAGTCACATTGGAGACATCAGATGTGGAAAATAGCATATGCACAGATGTATGAGTTCACTTAACCAGTTATACATTATGAGAAAAAAGTACAAATTAATGATGAGATCTTTAAATCAAGCCAATCAGTGACTCATGCTGGATAACTATTAACTATGCAAACTACTAGAGTTATTAGATTAGCTATTAGAGTTTCATAGAGAAAATTATGTAGGTGGAAAGTATTCCTGAAAAAGTCACATTTATAGCGCACAAATAGATGTGTATCTCTTTGTTTCAGAAAATGAAATTCTTTACTTAATTGACTTTTTGCCTCATTTATGGCTGATAATAATTTTTTGTCTTTGTTGGTGGAACAGCATAACAAGAGCACCAGATGGCGCTCAGTAATAATGAAACTCTATCTGAGGAATTAGAAAATTGGAATTGTACTATTTATAGCAGGCTGCTAATAATTAACTGCAGCACCAGGCCAATTTTGATTTTTTGTGGAAGGGTCCTTATTACCATGCGTTTGGAAGAAAGTGCCTTTTATGTTGTGTTTCTGTTCCTTCAAACTCCTGGCTAATTGAAACTGACATAGAAAGAATTTTTCAGAAAGGAATGACAAACTGGAAACAGCTCCACTAAAAGCAGATCCAACAACTACTGTGGAATGCAGACCCAGGAAGTAGTTCAGGTCTTCCTAATTCTTCTCCAGACAAGAAGAGGTCTTCAAATCATATGCTAGTGTTCCAGACAACTGCTGCTCATTCATAAAGGAAAATATTTGTAGTTCAGGATTAAAAAAAAGAAAAAAAAAAGAGTGTCCTTGGAGTTCTTTAACCTTGGATATTTTCTTGCAAACATTTCAATACCAAACTCCAAACTAGGTAACATCATCAGTGCACAGTTGCTCCTCACTAGGATACCGCATGACAGTGGTCTCTGGTGAATGAAGAGCTCTGGGACACAAGGGAAAGCTCAAACCATGGCCACACATTTATGGATATTGGCTTCACATACTTCTTTTTCTAATCACTTTCAGCAGTTGCTTATTAACTGTTTTTTAGTTATTAGGAACTTTGGGGCATACCAGTTTAAAAATACTGAGTGAGCTTGATTTTTTTTTAATAAATAGCAAAAACATGGTTAGAAATTTGATTGTGGAAAGTTACAAATGAACTAGGGCCCAGACGGATTTGAAGTAAGCTTTTGAAATTAATTATAAAAGTCCTTCTTGTGGAAAAATGCTTTTAATGTTTTGAATTGTTTTTTTAAAAATGAAAGGGTAAGACTTGGAAGGGTTAGACACCAGAGAAAACCAGAAGGAAGTAAAGATAAAGGACATTTTTGAACAATGGACCCAGACCCTAATGATAAGAGTTTCTGCCTCTATAGATATTTTTTTAAAAGATGTTACAGAAGAAGTTGTTTTGTCTGATGAAAATGATATGAAAAAAGATGCTACACTGAACATATAACTGAAATAGACTGGTATCTTAGTAATTAAAAGGGATATACAAATAAGAAATCAAAGTAGTGAACTGGATTTATTTATATTGGATTTTTAAAAAGAGGCTTGTTAAAGCTTTAAAGAATTTTTTGAGAAGAGACAAAGAAAAAATGTAAAGAACTTGTGTTCTAGGACATTATGTGGAAGGACTAAAAATCAAGATTGTTAAAAGTAAAAGGAAGGAATGTAGAGTTGTTTTATTGATCAAGGTTAAACAGACATTTGGATTTTTGCTGCAGAAACACTTCAGGAGAATCAGTGACTTGGAAATAGTGATCACATAAATTAATCTAATGGCTCAGCTCCATAGGTCTCTTGGGCAATACCTGAATCTAGTTGGCTGGGAAACAGAACCAAGCCATTCTTTTTGCATCAAGTGACTCTGGAACCCTTGCTTGCTCTCATATACCAGGTTGGGCACTGCTTTGAGGCTAAGTCAGGCTCTTCAGGAAGGAGCTGCAAGATGATGAGGATTGGTCACAGAAAGACAGGCTGGAAGCTAAGGTTGCCCAATGTGCTGACCAAGGAGGAAAGCTGGGCCTCATTGCTCTACTGGTTGCTCTACTGCAAGGGTCTGGCAAGGGGAGGGGAAATCAGAGAGCAAGGAAACAAGATCGCTCTGCTGAAATATTCTACAAATCAAAGAAAAGCCTCTATCTTCTCAGCAAAGAAAGGGAAGAAAAAGGAAAATTGAATGTGGTATGGTTTTTCTAGTTTGTTTATTTCTAACTTGGTTCTGCTAGGTGCCGCTTTATTTCTGAAGATTCTGAGCAATTTACAAGTGACAATCAAAAATTAGAATATACCTCCAGGAACATAACACGACAAGGTGCTGCTGTGAACCTTAGAACCTTCAGATCAGGGATGAAATGCTCCAGGTTCGGACCGAATCACCCGATTTGGTAGCGATGGCAGTGGGTGGTTCAGAGAACTGGTAGCAAAAATCCCTGCACCCCCCCATCATGCCCAGCTGAGCCACGCGATCATCAAAGGCTGTATTTTTTACTTTTAAAAACATTTTTTTCTACAACTTCTTCAGCTGAAAAAATGCTTTTAAAAGTAAAAAAAAAGCCTCTGATGATCGCGCAGCTCATCTGAGATCATCAGAGGCTTTTCAAAGCAATTTTTTCTGCAACCTCTTCTGCCAAAGAGGTGGTAAAAAAAACCTTTGAAAAGCATCTGATGAGCCCAGCTGAGTTGCCTGATCGGCAGAGGCTTTTCAAAGCATTTTTTTGCAACCTCTTCGGCCGAAGAGGTTGTAGAAAAAATGCTTTGAAAAGTTTAAAAAAAAAGTTGGCCACGCCCACCCAGTCACATTAACACACACACACACCCCAAGCCATGCCCACAGAACCGGTAGTAACAAATTTTACATTTCACCCCTGCTTCAGATGTTTTCTTCTAGCTGCCTTTCTGAAGATCCGTCTTTTAGGGACTCTTCAAAAATGCAATAGAAATATAGATGTGATTTGGGAAAAAAAATATTATAGTAGTAAAACTAAGCATTAGTGTTTTGATTAGTGCAAATTGCTGCCAGCTGGGAGCTAAGGTAAAATGGTCCTGCTTCATAGCTCTATTGTGCACATAAGTGTTTCATTTTTTTAATTTAATATATTTGAGTAATTTATTTGGGAGAAAACAGGTCCATTCTTATGAATACTCATTTTGGAGATGGAATTACTGGTTTCATGGATTCACATTGGTTTAATTCTATTCATATATTCTCTTTTCCTTAATTTTAAAATCACTCTCCCATTTACTGTTTTTCTTCCAGATTGGATTTGCATAATGAGTAGGAAAAGTAAGGTTAAGAGAAACACACACACACACACACACACACACACACACACACACACACACACACACACAGAGAGAGAGAGAGAGAGAGAGAGAGAGAGAGAGAGAGAGAGAGAGAGAGAGAGAGACTTAAAAAGTAGAGAATTTTTTGATGGAAAAGAGTCATTTGAAAGAAGAAAGAAAATACCTGAATTTAACAGAAAGGAATTACATTCTCTTCCACCTAATTCAACTCTTTCTATGATTATTATTGTTTTATTTATTTGATTAAATTTTTATGCTGCCCATGTTCCCTATAAGGTGACTCAGGGCGGCTTTTGCTTTGGCCTTTTAAGGTAGAAGATTAAAAGTTGAAATAAATTATTTCAAATAAATAAAATATGTTTTCAAAGTTCTGGGGAAATAACAACATACTATCAGTGAGGCAGACAATGTATAGATCAAGAATTGCTGGTTGGCAGCGTTTTGCAAGAAGTTAGCAAAATGAAAATTCTGTCACAACAAACTTTACAAAGATACTTCTCAAATAGTTATCTGATGTACTCATATATTTTGGAAGAAAATGTATCCAGTAACATACATTATATTTCAATATGTTTTAGGAAATGATGTATATCTGGAATGGTTATGCAGTGATTGGGAAGTGCCCAGATTTAACTGAAAACATGTTGGAGTCCTTAGCAGATGCAGAAACAATCCTGGAAAAAAGCCCAGGTAATCCAGATCTCATTTCAGAAGCATCCTTGCAGAGGGTACTGTTGTGGTCCGCCAGCAGCCTGCGGAGCTGGCAGCGGAGTCAGACAGTGAGGAGGCTGGGGAGGAACATGGGCCAGTCCTGGAATCTGGGGAAGGCCCAGATGAGGGCTCTGCATTGGAGGCAAAGATGGGGCCAGGGCCATCTGCGAGTGATGCACAGACTCTGGAGCCCCCAGAGTCGGACAGCAGAGAGGCAGAGGAACAGGAGGAGCCTGTTCCTAGTGCACGCATGCACAGAGCTGCCAGAAGGCAAGAGCAGCTAAAGCAAAAGGAATGACTCGGGAATAAGGCCAGGAGATGATTGGCCCCTCCCATAAGGCTTAAAAGAGAAACAAAGGCACTTGGGCCTTTTGCAGGAAAGCAACGTTGCTAACTCTGTTTCCAGTTGGCATCTCTTGTTTGTTTCTGAACTCGGTGGGGCTTTGCCAAGTAAGGCCTTTGGCAGGGTATCAAAGAAGATAAAGGTTGGTGATTACCCCAGACTTCTTCCGAAGGACTTTTTTTGCAACTAATTGGGACTCAGCTGGGAATGAACGTAATTCTCAGCTGTTACAATAAAATAGGTTTTTTGGGACTAATTGTATATTGTAATGACTCAGTAACCCTAGGTCACAACAGGTACAGACAATCAGAGAGATTGTGCTTGACTTGGAGTTCTAGGAAGCTAAACAGATTCACCCATTCTTCTGTAGTCAGTTACTGGATTAATTGTAAGATTGTAATGATAGTAGCAATGTTATAATTGGCAATTGTCTTATTTTATTTTCAATTACTCCACTATGATTTCTTCAACCTAGCATAATTTTATGCTAGGTTGAGGAAACATGTTTCAGTTCTAGGAGTACATTTGACATTTGGAAGAATGTCCACTTGATCAGAATTTGTCTTAAGCAATGATTAACTCAATCCTTTAAGAGTGCCATGGTATCCTTGCATGTTTGAGAAACAGATGTTGGAAATTAGCATCCCAAAGAGCACAAAGCAGACATTTAAGAGGGCAAAAGACAATTTTTTTTAAAATTTAAGTATAGATTTCCAATAGAGCTCATGTGATGGCAAATATTTGTTTAATTCAATAAATAATAAACCAATAAACCAGTTCAATAAAATAGGTAATTGATATGTTTACAAACTGGAAATTAGCTGTCAGTAGTGTCTTCTTGCTCTTTATAATTAAGACAGTTCGGCTTTCTACATTTATTATCCTTCCCCTTTCTATTTATACAAATTAGTTTCAAACCTCAGATAAGATTGCTTACAGTGGTAGGAGAGCAGTTTCTGGGGAGTTTGAGGCTACAACTGATCATCTAAAGCAGTAGTCCCCAACCTTTGTGGCTTGGTGACTGGCTGGTGCGGGGAGAGGGGAACTGACTGGATTTAAACACTTTTTAAAATCAGAATTTCCTTAACTGTGGTCTGTTGAAAATATACCTGAGTTCATACAATATACTAAACCTGAACCAAGGAAGTCCTATATAATGATAATGTAGACTTATCAATATATATAAACCCAGCCAATGTGTTATATATATTACCCAGCCAGTAACATGATGCATAATGCACCAATTATTTGAATTAGTGACTTCCTAAATTCTGTGATAGCATGAAAAATTTAAAATTACTGACATAATAGCAAATTCTTCATGCGATCACAGAATTTATGAAATTACTAATTCAAATAATTGGATATTATATCATTTAAATATTGTGTGGGATAGTATGAATATGTGTTATCAATAATTATGTTCATAACTAATATGTGCACATATTAGATGAGAATATTAAATATGTTTCACCATGTCTGTCATAGTGAAACAGAAAGATGTCTGTCATGATCTAAAATTACCTGTGCATCTTCTTTTATTTTTCAGCTACAGATTTTCTTGTTGATGACCATTGCGTGATAAAGCTTCTGAAAGGGCTATGCTTAAAACATCTGGGCAAGATTTCGGAAGCAGAAGATCACTTTACTTATATTCACTTCAAGTAAGTTTCCAAACTAGAAGATGCTAATGAACACTAAACCAGGAATGGCTGCATTAAATTATCAAAGTTTTCAAGCAGTCTTTTCATGTCAGTATTATACAGATATAAATCTATATTTATATAAATTTTAACTGATCTATAGTTAAAATCAGGAGATGGGTTTTAGGAGAATATAAATTATTCTGGAAAGAACATTGTTCATTTCTTGAGAGAATGACTACATCAAAAGATGATTTATCAAGTAACCCGATAGCTTCATCAGTCTGGGATAGTAGCTATCAGGGTCAAAAAAAGCTTAGAGTTTTAAAATAGCTAAAGTGGCTTGAGTTGTATAACTTACATACAGCTGGTCCTTGACTTACGATCACAATTTGGACTGGACTTTTGATCACTAAATGATGCAGTCATTTAAGCAAGTCATCATGTGACCAGACCAGAATTTCTTCTTGTCAACCCTGGATAATGTTACTTATTCTTGCCTGTAAAACTATTATTCATTACATGTATCTTGCCATTTCTTCTTTTAAGTGAAAAGAAGATCAAGTATGATCATTACTTAATTCCAAATGCGCTGCTTGAACTTGCTTTATTATATCTCGATCAACATAAAATAGAAGAAGCAATTAAGATCCTGGAAAGAGCAAAGTAAGCCTGTTGAAATATATCTTTCTCATTATTAGTAGCAGATGAGGTGATAGGAAGGGTTGAAGTAGGTTTGCTGAAAAATTCTTAGAGTGGCTTATAGACAGAATATATATATTCCTGGTACCAATCACAATCCCAGAACAAAGAATGGGGAGTAGGTTTTGTATCTGTGTGTGTGTATACATGCAAAAAAGACATATATATATATATATATATATACACACACACACACATACATACATACACACTGTGTGTGCGTGTGTACACACACACTACATGTTGTCCCCTTTTAAAACAGAAAAATTTGGAAGAAAACATTTTTTTTGTCTTTTTCTGTGTAAATATTGCTCTGTTAAGTCTAGATGATGATAAACGCTGTAGGTATGAACCTATCACAAATATCTGTTTGTTTTAGGCAAAATTATAAGAATTATTCCATGGAAACAAGGACACACTTCAGAATTCAAGCTGCTTTGCATCAAGCCAGATCTCTCCCAGATGATGGTGATCATTCTATAGCAACTGTGGTTTTGTAATGTTATTTTTTTAAAAAAAATTAGCAGTTCACATGGTGTACAAATCTTCACAGATAGATATTACTGGCAATATTTTAAAATGGTTTCCGTGTCCACATTCAGCACACATGTTTTTAATTTTAAAAATTCTGAGGAATCAACACTAAAAAGCAATATTTCTTTTGTTATCTCTGTGTGCCATTTTCAGCCAGTTATAAGCATTTTGAAATATATCTTGTTAAGTTGGTGAATAATAGGAAATAAACTGGTAGAACCTTGAAGACTTTCTGCTCACACCTTGATCAGATTCAGATGGTTTTTAGATGGTAATTAGATGGACTTTGTTTTCTTGATAATAAAATAACTGAATTGCCTGTTAAATTGCTTATTTAAATAGAACAACATGTAATCCTACAAGCTTGCTTACTTATCACAATGAAAAGGTAGAACCTCTCTCCCTCCCACCTTTCAGCTGTCCTTTAATAAAGGGGTCTCCAAATTTAACAACTTTAAGATTTGTGGACTTCAACTCCCAGAATTCCCCAATCAGCCATGCTTTAATATATAAATTGCCCCAATTGGGCAAAAAACCCTGTATGATATTGTTATTTGGCCAGTTTGACCATGAATTTTAGGATAAATATCAATATTAGAATAATTGAAGAACTATAGCAAACAATCCTGAATTATTTTCTGGAACAAAAGCCAAGTTTAAAGTATTTGAAAAGAATTAGATTATTAAAGTACTTTTAATATGCTATTACTCCATAATAAGGAGTAAACAATTGATGTAGGAGATGACCATGCTCAGCCTGAGGGATCAAATGCATCATAAGTCACGAGTCCCTGCACGCCCACAAGAGATCTAAGACCAGCCCACCCTGAATTCCTCTCTTATCTCCCGCTCATATCCCTTGACAATTAGTTGGTCTGATTCTTGTAGAGAGCTTAAGCTTGCAATAAATCGTTATACTTATTTGAACTGCCTGAATCTCCTGATTTTCCCTGGCGCTTGACATTAATTCAGCTTAGGAAAATTATTTTGCAAAATATTTTATGCAAGATAGCATTTTAAACTGAAACATGTCTAGATTCAGTTGCTGACTCTCAGTCAGTGGGATATCACAGGTGAGAGACAGAGTAAGTTACTGAAACTTTAGTTTTTAAAACTATATGATAAATACAGGTAATCTTCAATTTACAACCATTCATTTAGTGACCATCTAAAGATACAACAGCACTGAAAAATAGGACTTATAGCCAAGCCTCATATATACAATTGCCACAGCATCTCCATGGTCACATGAACAAAATTCAGGCACTTGGCAACCAGTTTGTATTTATGATGGTCGCAGCATCTTGGAGCCACGTGATTCACTTAACTGCAGTGATTTGCTAACAACCGTAGCAAAAAAGACCGTAAAATTGGGCATGTCTCACTTAACAGCTGCCTTGCTTAGCAACAGAAATTCTGGTTCCAACTGTGGTTCTAAGTATAATAACAGAATGTCTGTAAATTTTCTTACCAAAAGATAACTTTATGATTCATCCCTGATAGGGTCAATTTCTTTGAGTGGGAATTCCTGGTCTAGACTTATCAGAGCCTTGAGGTTAAAGACTATAGACAATTCAGTATTGTATCTTACTTGCGTTCTGCACTTATTCTCTGATTGGAAAGTTCTAAAGAAATTGTTCATTTCTTCTCCAGTTAAATCAACACCATATACTTCAGCATTTTGCATACTTAACTGAATTAATTTCACAAATGCAGTTTGTACCTTTGCTGGTATACTACCTGAAACATATGTGTCAGTAACTTTCAATTTTTGTAGAAACCTGAAACAATAATATGTGATTTATTATTTCAATGTGCAATTAATTAAATATCCTGTGACAGGACATTGGGTTAATGTCAGTTAAAACCTAATTTTTCTTTTTGGATTTAGACCAGAGAATCTTTTCCCACAATAGAAATTACTTGCTTGGTCTTGAAAATAGAAAATGTTTAATATTTTCCAGTTTTAAAGGATGCAACTTTGAGTAAGAAATTGCCAACTTTACTAGCGCAAATGCAATACACATATAGTAACTGTTTATACCAGATGTGAAATATGTGCATAGAAACACAAAGCCAGTTCTTGTACTTTGGCTGCAATATTAAATATTTTTGTGGTTCTTGAAATTGTAGCATGTCATTTTCTTTAGTAATTGATTGTACTTCCAAAATACCCTTTTTAATAGCCATCTTACAGTAAAGTTCACAGTCTTGCATGGGTTTTTTTTAATCTGTGAGAATTGGTGCTTGATCCTAGTTATATTTATATCCCAATATGGATGCTTAGGCTATAATCATAGTTCTGTCGGTTGTATTGGAATGTCAACAAATAATTAAAAATAATAGACTCACACTGTAAGATGACCTTTGGTAGATTCTATTGAAATGGGATGGGTACAGATTGGGATATAAGCAAATAACCAACATTAGACATTTCCAGCATAATTTAGGAAACATCTTTGGAGATTCACCTATGGAAATTTGTGCTTTAACATTTGGAAGTAAATCAAATGTTTACTTTGGATTTAGTAATGGATGCTTTTTTTAAAAAAAAATCACAAAGTTCTGGCACACTACTAAAACAGAAAGCTATATCGAGCAACATTCAGGCAGTTGAGCAAAATCCAATATAAGGTGTCTTTTGGTCTTCATACATAACACCTAACTGCTCCAGAGCAGGTTCTCAAATTAGGAAGCAAATAATAATTTGTAGAAAAATAGCAATTATTGTCCCAGTTGAAATACATTATTAAGTAAATGACTTTCTAGTTATATTTGCCAATAGATTTTACATAGTTTAAGTACCTTTGGTATTGTGCTTAATTTTTCCTTCTAAATATTACTGAGAAATGCCATGTGCCAATTGACCAAATTGTTTCTCAATGTTAATTTGTACAGAAAAGTACACAGTGATTTTAAGGCACAGAATCTGCTTCTAAATGTAAGTATTGCTTCTTTGTAAGCAGAGCACAAATATGATTTGATGATTATAACCATGTTATTTGGAAAGATAAATTAAAAGGGCTGAATTTTTCTTCCTTCAGTAACCAAGTCCCTGGTGCTGAATCTGGGGCGTGCATGCACATACACACATGCTAATCACCTTTGCTTAACTCATAATCATATTTTTTTTTTTTTAAATTTGATTTATATGCCGCCCTTCTCCGGAAACTCAGGGCGGCTTACAATGCGTTAAGCAATAGCCTTCATTCTTTTGTATATTTTATACAAAGTCAGCTTATTGCCCCCACAAACTGGGTCCTCATTTCACCTACCTTAGAAAGGATGGAAGGCTGAGTCGACCTTGAGCCTTGGAGAGATTCGAACCAGCAGAAATTGCAGGCAGCTGTGTTAATGACAGGGTGCACCAAACCACTGTACTATCAAGGCTCTTGAACTATTTAAAAATAGTTTTGGGAATACATTTTATGTTCTCAAGGAAGCCTGCTGAGAGCTCACAGAATAGTGTGTCCTTCCTGTCTCAAGCCACAGGAAGAATTTATGAAGATGAAAGTTCTGTGGCTCTTGATCTACTAGTGATCAACCAGGAATAGAGTCTGTGCTGGAAGAGACCACGGATCAACATAAAATTTGATATGCCAAGATCAAAGGGCAGGATTTTTGCCAGTCCTGGAACTGTCACAGTTAATTTTCTTTGTAAGGGTATCAGTCAGTAAGGGTATCATGCAGAAGGCTGCTATTCTCAGTGTGCACATATTGGGAAGACATAAGTGGCAATTTGTCCACTAGATCTCTGCTCCTACAAGAAACGTTATCACAAAGGGGGAATTAAACAGTCAGTCAACACAAAAGATTTGACAATTACAGAGTAAATTATTTGGGCTAGTTAACATATAATATGTGATGGAATTATATGAGGCTTCCTCACATGCCTAAGTGCAGCATAGTAGCTTGCTGAGCAACTGATCAGAAAAGGACTAAGCAGGCATTGTACAAAAGTTTGCATCCACAACTCTGATTTGAGTCTTAAAGAACGTTTCTGAACATGCCATTTCACTTTTGCACTAAGAAAGCTCTATGGTAACTGGCTCTTTCAATAAAAGGTGGCCTAACAACCATAGAGCCCCCCTCCCTCCCCAAGGGCACAAGTCAGGATACTGGACTGTAGGGTTGCTGATTCTACAAAAATATGGTCTATTGGAAAGTTGGCAGTGACGGCAACAGCAATAAATCAGAAAGTGAGAAATACGGAAGAAGGAAAGGACACTAGCACCTGCTGCAGGCTACACCAAAGTCTGAGGGGAGAATATATTGGCTGTATTCTCCCCCCCACCGCCCCTTGTAGAAATTAAGACGTAGGACATAAATTCCCGGCAAATCCATGCTATTTTTCTAGCATTTTAAAAAAATCACAGAAAGAAAACAACATGAAAAAGATGTTTAAAAATGGTTCATTTGCCAATTTAACATCCAAGGTAAAAGAAACAAATTCTTAATCTTGTTAATACTTAACAAGATAGACATTAACATTTATGGAAAAAATATGGAATGACAAGGTAGTATGATTTATTCTGAAAATATTGCACAACTTCCTTTTATCTCTCATCTAGGAATTAAGAACAGTTGAAGGGGGTTGCACTAAAGTTTCCCATTAAATGTAAAATAATCTAACATGGTACTTTCTTCAAACTGCTTTTTTCAATGCACCAGTCATAGTGTAACAATCTGTATCTGATGCAGAATTGCAGTTGAGCTACTTAGATAGGTACAAGGGTGCTGAGGCAATATGGAGCTCTTTCTGTTTTTTTTTTTCTTTTTCGCCCATTTGTAAGGCTAACTCTGACCATACTTGGTATGCCTTGCTCACTATAATTTGGAGGGAAAATCTGCTTGCATAGGAGCTGTATGAATACACAAGTATGCACTTTGGATACGGACTGAAGCATCTGAATGAAAGGTTCTGCAGAATAAGAAATAAGCTGTATTTCAGATGTTTGCATACTACTAATCTTGTAGAAATTATTTGACATCTAATTACTCTATACTCTTAAGCTTACAGTCTTCAGTGTAGCTGTTTAAATACAGTTTTTAAAATCATGTGTTAAAACAAGGCCAGTCCTCATAATACAGTGCTATTAACTGGAGCCTGTATCTCATGCTAAATTAAAAGAATTGTCTTTTAAGTCAAATGTATAAAATTACATTAAAGAACACATAATAGGACAAAGCCCCACATGCTAAATTGACAGCTGTTTTTATAACTACACTTTCTTTGCATGACTTTCTCTGCAAGCATACCTTTTGCTGATTTCAGACCTACAAATACTGGAAACAGCCCTTCCCAGCTACAGTTCACCCACTTGATCAGTCCTATGTAATTCTGTGCCAAATACAATTTTTGCATTTTTTTGTACAAAACATATAGATTATTTAACATCTGCTTGACAGACTGCTTTGCCAGCCAACAAAATACAAGATACATTGATTACATAGACTGAGACACAGTCTGGTTTTTCAAATCTAAGAACTACAAGAATGAGAGATGCAGTATCCTTTTTATATGGTTCCATGTAATACTTGCTGTAAGAAGGGTAGTTAAACAAATTTTGTGATATACGTGATCTTTTATCATGCTTACATGTTCATCATTCTTTGTTTTTACCTGCCAGTAACAACATTGATCTTGGTGTCTGAATGCAGCCAAACTTTAGGCAAAAAAAATGAGGCAGGGAAAGAAAATTCTAGAGAGGTAAAACACTGGTCTGTTTTCTGATTTTTCTTTTAACACCTCAACATCAGAATGCCACATACACAAAAGAGACAGTGCATCTCACATTTGCTTATAAGCTAGGACATCTTTTTGAAGTCCACATAATCCTAACTGCAAACAACATATAGCACTTGTACAACAGGTTATAAATAAACTGATTTTCAAGCCAGCCCAAACATAAGAATATGCTATTAAAAAGACCTAAGGCAAAATGGATTCCATTTCCAATGGATAAAAAAAGAATTGTGCAAACAAGCTTAAAACTATTTTTGTGCCAGTGTTATAAAAACGTAGGATTTTTTTTTCCCTGTAATTAGAACATTGACCCAAATACCAGAAACCTGTGAGCAATCTGGGGAGACATGCCCTTTTCTTTAGGAGAAAGGATGTTTTGGTACCTCTTTCTCTTTCTTCAAGTACACATGTATATCTCACACTGCTTCTGCTCTCCAAGTACATTTTCCCATGGCAGTATTCTTGTGTGAGTCAGTGATGCTTGAGCAGAGTTGCTTGCTAATTTCAGTCCACACAATTTAATGTTTAGCATCTACTATTACCCTCCACCCACTTCCTCTGGGTGGGGGTGCTAGCAGGCTTTCATGAAGAGTAACTATTTTTAAGTACTGGATCAAGGCTTTACATAAAAATAGCATCCTATGTGTCTATATTCCCTAAAAGATGTCTCTTCTTCCCTCTCTTTATCAATTACCTGCAGCTAGTTGGAAATTATTGTCATAACTTTTAAGGAAATGAATTTTTTGTGTGCATGACTTTGTTTACTAATCTCTGGTTCTTTGGGTAGAATGATAGGTATAATCCATTAAAAATGATGTTTTCTTGACAGGTCAGAAGAGACACTCTGGCTCAGTTAGTCTCATAAGAGGACAATAATGCGGCATCAACGGGCTCCATACAGGAAGGACATGTGAAAGATCTCATCAACCAGTCATCTATACAGTCCAGATGGTAAATATGCATGCAGGGCAGGAATCTGATAGGATCTCCATAAACAAAGTCCATCATACAGATGACACACCTAGGGGGAAAAAAGGAAACAAGATGGAAAAAATAGAAAGTATATAGAAATAGGCTCATGAAATTAGGGAGAAAAATCTTGTAAATTTGCTTTCTAATACATATTAAAGTTGTTACTTGTTAAATCTTTGATGTTAAACTTCTAGAAGTTATTATTACATTATAATCTCTGGAAATCCATATGAAATCTATTAAGGCTGCAAATCTGTGCACATTTATTTCATAATAAGCTGCACTGAGCACTCCGGGTTGAATAAGTATACGTATAATCCTGCTGCAGAATCTATGTTAATTAATACAGATAATAACATCATTGAAGACAGGCTGTCTTTATTTCGTGTTATTGAGATCTGCAATTTCAGTTTAAGTAATTTAGAATAGTTTAATTATTTAAGATGGTCATTGCTTACCCAATGTTTTTTTGAGAATTTAATTTTGGGGAGGAGTGAATACTTCTCAGGCCACTTGAAAATGCTCTGTATTTTATTATTAGTGAGTTTTTAATTCAATAAAGCACTTAACATTAATCTTAGTTATGCTAATACATGTTACTTCATTTCTGGGTTAAATACCGCCAATTTTTAGATGTTAAAATTGGGGGAAATAAGCCATTTATGCAAACTGAAATTGCCTTGGAACAATTCTGTGAAAAATATTTATCACATTTTGGGTATTCAGGGGTTTTTCTTCATAGTGTCATCAACACATGATATGGACTCTACATATACGTAAAGAAACTCACTGTTATTTGTTCATTCAGTATTTTGTGCTTATCTAATTCATAAATAAAATCACTCAATATATGATGTTCCAATATGAGAAGGTAATACCCCTTTAGATTTAAAAAACTGATTGCCCCAACATGGTGACAATAACCATAATCAGCTGTTTTCTATAACTGATGATATAAAGTAAGTGGCAGTAACATTTGAGGGTTTTCTAGCATTGTTCATTTCAGAGCCTCCAAAAATATTTCTATGAAGTTTACATTTGATCATTCCAAAACACTGAATTTGTTCTTGATAGTTTAAATCCACAAATGAACATGCTACATCAATGAACCAGAATTTGGTAGAGTTTTTTATCAGAGAAGGGAACAGGGCAACTATTTCTCCAATCCCTTCTTTCAACAGAGCCACTAATGCCATCTTAGATAACCTTGCATTGCAGGATGTCCCTGGGCTTGACATTCTCTTGGCTGATTTAACATTTACATGATGCCACTGGTAAGGTCATCCAATATCATGGGGTGACATACCTTCACCGTGAGCTGTCCAGGTGATGTCATGGAAGTTCTATCTAGAGGATTGGAGCCTGTGGGGACTTGGGACGGAAGAGGCTTCAACTCAATCCTAACATGACTGAGTGGTTTCAGTTCTAATTGCTCTGGTTCTGGAGATTCTCCATCTCTTGGTCTGGATGGGATTACACTATCCCATACGGAACCAGTGTGCTATTTCTGTTTACAAAACGTAAGTGACTGTGACCTGGAAAACTTTTCCATAGCTTTGTGGACAGGGAAGTTACTACCCGGCTGGACTATTACAATATGCCCTACTTGGTCCTGACCTTGAAGTGCATCCAGAATCTGCAGTTGGTACAAAATATTGGCAGTTATAAGCACTTTTTAATCTATGGATTTAGAACAACTCTGCTCTGGGAGCTGCATTGTCTGCCAGTATCATTTCGGATTCAAGATACAGATGCTTACCGGTTAAAGCTTTCCATGCCAGGTTATTTGGGGAACTGCCTCTCCCCAATCACATCTCCCCATGCCATCTATTGTGGCAAGAGAGCTATGTTATGAGTCCCATCCATTACATAGTGTCACCTGGTGGGACTCAGAAAAAAAGCCTTTTCTATTGTTATGCCAGCTATACTGGATATCACCTCCCCTCCCCACAGTTCAAATTGGATAAGACCCCAAAGGCCTTTTGCAAGATATGAAGAAATGGCTATGTTTTTTGGCTTGGAGACTGAAGTGTCTGCTGGAGTTTGTGAATTAATATTGTTGAAGTATCTGTATTGCATCTGTTCTGATGGCTTTGTTAAAAATCTTGGCTATTGACTATTTATATTATATTTTTTGTTGAGTTTTTGGCTGATTTTAAAAATTGTTAGCTGTCCAGAATCAGTTATTTTACATGGATGGACATATCAACTGAATAAATACAGGGATGAACAAATAAATACTGTCCTGAATCCCCCAAAAGAGTTATTTAGGGGAAATGAGAATAGCTTAAAACCATATATTTATTTCTACACAGATATATAATTAAAAATAGATTGTAGTATTCTATTGTAGATTTTTGCTCCTGTTGACACATTACGATCTATAAAATATATTTTGACTTTTGGACATTTCTAGTATTTTCTATTTTAATATATTCAAATCATAAGTGTAAGAGAAAGATTTTGAATGGAATGGAATGAGTAACATAATATCCAGGCTCTTTGTATTTGTAAATTGCTTTGACAACTAGAAATGTGTTTCCAAACAAATGATTACTGTAAATATTATGCAACAATGTTCTGTCCTGTTTCAGTGACACAATTTCTGGAAAACAAATTCTATCAGTAATGCTACATTCCTGTATACCAGCCCATTATTATTTTTGTAATATATGTAATTATGTGGCATATCTGCTTTGAATGATAATATGGAAAGTATTTAATCCAATTATTAGTAGCACAACTGAGTGTTATACTTTTAAAAAAATGCACCGGAAAGCTGTTTGTTGCCACACAGTTCATATCAGCATGAATGGGAATTATCTTTCAAAATAAATTGACTACTACATTCATTATTTGTCAGGTAGAGGCTGGGAAAAAAGTCACCCAGACGGCTTTCATGTCAAAAGGCGGACTAGAACTTTTGGTCTCCAGCTTTCTGCATAAATATAAAACATTTATGCATAAATGCATGAATATAAACCAGGCTGTTGAGATACAGAATGATCATACAGAATGATCCAGATTTTAGGTGAAAAGATAAGAATAATTAGGGTATTTTAAATTTTACATTTCACTATGCAAAAGAAAATGAACGGCTATTTCCACCCTTTTTTAAAAAAAACCAACAGTTTTTCTGTGGCAAGGAAAAATAAAATCCAGAAGTGGTGAGAAAACATGGAAAGAATTCAGAAGAAAAGTAAGATCATCTGGATTTACTGTAAAATTTTGTAAAAAAAAAAAAAAAAAAAAAAAAAAGTCAGGGCAGTGCACAAGGAAGACATTTATTGTCAGGAAAAATCCCAGAAAACATCTGCTTACCATTAAAAAAAGAAAGACAAGAGAAAAGTGGCATATACAGCCCAAGCAGGTGAAGAAAACTGCAAACAAGAAACAAGATTTTTGAAAAGTCCACGAAAGCCGTCTCTTAGGTGACATTACTATCAGAAATGGCACTTCTTGAACTTACTCTCTGATCTTTTTCTCCGAACCATCTCTTCCAGGATCATAGACTCCTTTTGGCAGGTGCTGTATAAGGCCTATCCGTTGTGCTATTCTAATCTGTTCTTCCTCCGTAAGCTGGGTGGCTAGGCGGGTCTGGCTAGGAGTTGGATGGTAAACTGGAACTTGTTCCTTAAATTAAAAAGAGGGAGGATAGGGAAGAAAAGAAAAAAAAAACACAGTTAAATTGGCTTTGCCATTTTTAAGCTAATGACAGAAATGAATGGAAATTATTTGCTTCGATCTATCGCTGGAAGGTTACAGTTCTTTTCTTGCTCGCAGTTTTTTGGCTCAGTAATAAAAAGAAAATGGAATAAACAGCAATTCCTCTGTCATTGGTTTTAAACTGTTCTTTGCAAAGACAATTTAATTTTGACTCTAGGAGTTCTCTATGGGTTAATTAAATAGATGTATAAACTTGACATGAGTATCTACTTGCAGTATCTACTTGGCTAATTGATTCACTTTTACTCTGCCAATACAGAGAAGCTGTCACTGATGAATTTTTCAACTTTGCTTTGTACAGTAACACTGACATCAAGGGAAGAAGGATGTTAAAAGATAACAGCCATTTTTTTAAGCAAACAAGAACATAAAAGTTATATAGTATTTAATTAAAACTTCATCATTCATTAAATAATAGATTCCTCTGCCACGTAAACTTTCCTCATGCATTAGGAAGTACATGGAGAGAAATCACCACAAAATTGTTGAAAAAGCAAATATTGAAGTAGATTTTAAGATGATCTACTATAGTATAAATCTGGAATAACAAAACTTCAGCTAAGATATAAATGATATATAGACAACTGTCTATGTTATCGCCATGCCTACTGATCTTAGCATCCAGATTATAACTCAAAATGAAGCAAAGTATGAGCTAATATACATTCTGTTACAATCCAATACCAAATTACATTTAAAAACATTTACGGTCTTAACAGAATTCATCTATAACTACAATATGCTAAATAGCTGGAATATGCTACCTAGTCATTATTTTGCAGTCTCGGTAATTTTAATTTAGTTCAGTATTTTTAAAATGAGTTGCATTTGTTAAATTGAATTTATAGTAAGAGTTTAAAGAGCCTTTAAATTTACAGTAAAGCCCTTTTCAAATTTAATACTGTAATAAATATAGGAGATAAATTAATCTGAATGTAGAGCACACCCTTGAAAGTGAATGTAGAGGCTGCTACAACATACAGCATTTTTGTGACCTGATCTTAAGAGTTATAATTATAAACCAAATTGTTACCATTTCATACATCTGTGAAAGCAATTTGCTTTCTCCTTTCTTAACCTTTTGGCTATTTCTTCAAGATATAATCTTCAAACTGTAATATTAAATTTTTATTTTATTTTATTTTACTTCAAATTTATATACCGCCCTTCTCCCTAGAGACTCAGGGCAGTGTACAGCCAAATAAAACACATAATAAATACATTAAGAACAGATTAAAAGGACAGATTAAAAGGAAATATCTCAATTTGGCCCAAAATTTAAATGTGTTTTGTATCTGAGAAAACATAGTTTAATACTCTTAAGTTATGAACTTGGCTGTGCAAAGTAAGTTAACATAAACCTTGGCTTTTGCTCTTTTTTTGCCTGCCAAAAATTTTGTACTTGCCAGTGAGTTTTGTAGATCAATAGATTACATCCACTTATTTTAATCGCCTTGCACTTTTCTCCCACCAAATAGGTTAGATTAGGATTAAGGCTATCAATTGATGGATGATGATCTCTGTGAATTTATGTATTCACACTGTAATCTCAGCAAAGATATTGAACCAATGAATTATATCTGCAGTGGGCAAAGTTTTGGGATATCAGATTTTAACACCAGAAGTGGGCAAAAAAAAGGAACAATAACCTAAACTCTCCTCAAAGCAATAAATTGGTCACATCCTAATGGATCATTTCTTTGCATGCATACACCCCACTCCACAATAGCCAGGGGAAAAAACCTTTTTAAACAGACATGCAAGCATTACAAAAGATGGGGATGCTTTAAGAATTGAAAGAAAGCTGCTTCATTATCAATAACATGCATTACAAGAGGCCTCCTTTGCATAGCTGTATTACTAATACAGCTATTTGTGTATACAGGTAGTTCTCGCCTTTCAACATTTCATTTAGTGACCATTCAAAGTTACAACGGTACTGAAAAGAATGACTTGTGACTTATTTTTCACACTCACAACCATCCATCATGGTCATGTAATGAAAATTCATATTTGGCAACTGGCTCATATTTATGACAGTCGCCGTGTCCTGGGGTCATGTGATCCCCCCTTTTGCGACCTTCTGAGAAGCAAAGTCAATGCGGGCGCCAGATTCACTTACCAACCATGTAACTAACTTAACAACTGCAGTGACAACAGTAACAACTGTGGCAAGAAAGGCTGTAAAATGGAGCAAAAGTCAATTAACAACTGTCTTGCTTAGCAATAGAAAAGTTGGGCTCAACTGCGGTTGTAGGTCAAGGATTACCTGTAATGGCTAAAACTAGGCTGTGAAGTGGATTTTTTTCCCCAGGAGTCCCTTGCTCTTGCATATAAAATGGGGTGGGGAGGTGAAATTCCAAATGTTCGCCCCCAAATTGTAAACCAAGTATAATTCTCAAACAAAGATAAAATATTAATATGCTGGCAGTATTAATATTTTCCTCATATTTGGAATAGACAAGTAACATGAGAGATGCCAGATAGATATTGGTTAAAAGGATGTTGTTTAGAGACAAGAAAAACAAGCATTTGTCTGTTTCCATCCATTTTTGGCTTGTTAAATTTGCTGACTCTATTTCCTTGGTGGGCCTTTATTCCATTTATGTGTCAGAAACCTAGTTTAAGAGCAACAAGGACCACAACTTAAATGCGGTACTGGCAATATCTTATGTTGAAACTCTCTCTATAAACCTGAGGGCTGACTGGCGGAGCAGATGCCCACAAGAGAATGGAACTCCTTTCCTTGTGGGCCTTTTCTCCTGGCAGTTAGTTCACTTTACACCCTTGGCTACTGTGAGTGGGATAAATGAAAGCAAAAGTTTTGGCATCAGCTCATGGAAAAATAAATGACAGAAGATCAGCTCTCCCCTCCAGGGTTCTCCATTGTACTTCTGCACTGTGTTTTTGATTTGGCAGGTTTAGGCTTGAACAGATTCGCCAGTACTATATTTCATTCGGCCTCACACGTTTTAAAATCCTAAAATGTAAAAATATAACTGTATCTGATTATATCATTTCTTATCATTTTCTAAAAAGAGGCATTCTGAAAGTGGAATTCAAGGAAAACTAAAGTTACCAAGAAGAACAAACAGTGAATACTATCTTCCGGGAAATCAGAATTAATCATAGCTGATGAGGGAGTTGCAGTTGCATCATTGTCAATCAAACAACACTTCACCTCAGGTACTATAGATCTGAAAGTGTCATTACCTCTCAGCTGTGCTGGCTGTTCATGAGGTTATCCTCCCTTAAGTGAAGGGAATTTTTAAGTGAAGGGCTATAACTCAATTAAAGAGAATATATTTTATTTACAGGGTGAAATTTCAAACCCATTCTCTGTAACTAAAATTGGGAAAATCTTCTGTGTGAAAGAGTTGACCATCCCTCTGGACACTGAATGTAGATCCTGGATGAATGAATCAGTGGTCTCACTCAGTATAAATAATATTCCTCTTTCCTCAGATCTGGATTATGTACAATATTCATTAGAATGTGCATTAATAATAATGATTTTGTAATACTCTAAAAATAGGTCATTGTATCTTAGAAATTCATAAAACCCAGATAAAAATAATCTGATGATTAGTTTGCTCCATATAATAATGTGATAAAATGCTCTATGTGGATTTCACTGAAAAACAAAGATTTTGCTTCCTAAATACTTTTGGATGCAATTTATAGATTTTTGGCTGCTAATCATGAATATAACCTGTAAGCTAACCTATCACATGCTGTTTTATAGAAATCTTCTGTTTTTACACAATAGCAATGTACACCCTTCAATGCATGTCGGCTCTGCTGCACGCATGAAAGAAGCATCTGAAAATATCTGAAGCATATATAGTACACCAAGTATAACTACAATATCTGTGGAGATTTAAGAGTAGTGGCTCTGTTGCTAAGAATGCAACTCAGATATACCAAACACGGTTGTTACATACAGCATGTGAATGGGACAGCTGTACAAAACAGTTGCATTACATTAAAAAGAAATGGCCACTGCTGAAAGAATTTGGTTCCACAATGGAAAAACATGGCACATGAGCCACTTGTTGACCTGACAAAGATATTTTTCCTCCATTCCAAATAGTACTTGGACTGATGAAAAATTCTGTAAAAACGATGGACAAGAAAGATGAAGGTTTTTGTTGAGACAAATGTTTCCAAGAATAACTGATGCCAAGATTAAGGAAGGCATTTTTGTTAGTCCACGGATCAGATATGTCATCAATGACAAGCAGTTCAAGGATCTATTAATGGGACCAAAGAAAATCAGCTGGAAAGTATTCATGGATGTAGTGACAACTATAGAGCACCAAACAACATTCAGCTGTGTGACAAACTTCTCACAGCATCAAGACCATGAATTGCAACGTGTCCCTGAAGATTCATTTTCTGCATTCACACTTGGACTTCTTTCCCAAAAATCTAGTTGCAGTCAGCGACAAACATGAGGAAAGGTTTCACCAGGACATTGCCACAATAGAAAAATGGTTCAGGCCAGTTAGGCAGACAATGCACAATGTTTGACTGAAATCACTGGGCATCTAATTAATGAAGTGGCATTTCCATTTTGTCGTTCTCTCTTGCTTTCTGTATATTCCTGGTGGATTTTCACATTTAATGGATGTGGACATGCAGCTACAGTTGTGATAGCCTTGGCTTTTTGCCTTTGCCAATAAGGCACCTTCATTTTATTCTTTGAGATAAATAACCACAACTGTTCTACTTGATGGTGCTCTTTGTATACAGTTACTGATACCTTTCTGATAGTATCCTAAATCAGAGGTTATTTTGACAAGGACTGCTACAATGGCCTACATTTGAACTTCTACCTCTACCATTTGCTTTCTTTTCTGGAGAAGAAAGCAAATGGTAGAGATAGAAGAAACTAATGAACATGAATATTAATGTCTTCATGTATGTACCCAACTTCTCTCCCCCCCACTCCCAAATAAGAAAATATACAGAAATAAAACAGCTATAGTGATATTTACTAACATAATCATTCACCTGTAGTTAAACTTCAAATTAGTATTTATGGCTTCAATACATATCTTCATTTTTTGTTGTTGTTCACAATAAAACTCATAGTGTTTATTCTTGCAAAACAGAAATTAAGTAGTCCCAAAGGCACTTTTTTTTTCTCAAGAGGCAACTGAACTTTTTGTTTTTTCTTTGAAGACGTTTCGCTTCTCATCCAAGAAGCTTCTTTGGAAGCTACAGAGATGAGGAAGCTTCTTGGATGAGAAGCAAAATGTCTTCAAAACAAAAAACAAACAAAAAAACCCAGAAAGTCCAATTGCCTCTTGAAAAAAAATAAAGCACCTTTGGGACAACCATGACCTGGATGACTAAGCATCTCCATAGACAGAAATTAAGTAGCACTCTTGTAAGAGTTGCAGTCATATACTTTATTTATTTATTCATTAAATTGATACACCTCCAATCTCACTAGCCAATATGAACTTTGCATCTGGATCTTTCTTACCAGAGTTTTTCATCTCATTTTAGATTTGGAAAACTAATTTTTTCATTAATATACACAGTTATTCTGTTTATTGTTATGTATTGTACTTTATGTGATTACTGTATTGAATTTACCTGTAATTTG
Source organism: Arizona elegans (assembly GCA_022577455.1). Lineage (NCBI taxonomy): Eukaryota > Metazoa > Chordata > Lepidosauria > Squamata > Colubridae > Arizona > Arizona elegans. Next base: position 144,957,643 of record JAKOOJ010000002.1, read on the forward strand.
TTATTGTGAAGCTTAGATTAAAGCAATAATTACTTAAAACAGATTTCTTAAACTGCTGGTTAGCCAAAGCCAATTTGTCTAAATTTTGTAAAAACTTCAAGTAATATGGAATACTAAAAATCAAATTCTTTTTTGTCCAGAAACTAAACGTTAGTATCATAATATGGGCTAGTTCTTATATTCATGGGATCTGGGCTAGGCAAAAAACCATTAAACATATTATCTCTTGTATTTCAAAGAAAACCTCCGCTAAGCGGAATATCACATGAGTTATAATATTATCTATCCATGCAACTTTTGATTGGAAACTAATCAAGAGAGGATGACAAAGTTGTTAATGAACCATGCATCTCCTTGTTACAACCAATTGCTTTTTGCACTTCAATTACTGCACAGCTTGTTCCTCTCATTCCAAGATAATATCCTAGGGGCTATTCCAGCCAGCTGAGTTTTCACCCTTAGCTGCTCACCGGTGTTGCTTCCTCACCTGGTTCCTGTACTCACCAGGTGCGATAGGTTTTGTTTTATCTTGCAAAAGTTCGAGTTTCAGGTCTCACCGGGTAACCCTCTTTAACAACGTAACTTAGGTCCAGGCCCCACGGGGCTCCACATGGACAATCTGGAGGTTATATTTCATTAATGAAGTGCAAGTCTTTGAAATTATAATATGAAGAGCTAAGCAACGGGACTACAGACAGGGATAGATCACAGAATATAATGTGAAATAATCAGTGGCAATTGTACAAACGGGCCTTATTGTCTGAATGGCATTCTCTTTTTGCCACCTGGTTCATTATGTTTGTAGAGGCTACAATGATTTCTATGAAATAAATACACATTTAGGAGATAACAAGGATCTTAACATGATACTCCAACACTAAGTATTTCACTCATTTATTTGTGCTATGTAGCTATTTGTGCTATGTAGCTATTAGTGCATGTAATAGCTATGTAGTTATTAGTGCTATTAGCAATAGCACAGCTATTGTGCTATTGTGCTATGTAGCTATTTGTGTGGGGAAATTTTCTGACTGTTATTGATTAAAACCAAGTGGTAGTTAATAAAATGCCAGGTCAAAGTATAGAATGTCTGGTCAATAAAGGCTGACATATATTCTCTTCCATCTTGCAGTACTTGTACACAGGAAGACAGAAAACTGTTTCATACAACATATTTCAAAACAAGGAGTTTATTGGCTTTTTACAATAAACTGTCAGGAAAAAAAATCCATAGAAAAACTTTGCCACTGCACTGGCCTTTCTATGTTTGCAATAAATTATTGTATACTGTATAACAAGTCTATATTTCTGTATTTCTATATTTCTAAGCCATAGCTTGTCTCTGCAAGCAGTGACTATGCAATTTTAATTCCCAGGGCACACATCCAAGAATGATTTCATTTAAATATTAACTATTTCTAATACCGATGCCAAGTTTGCACCGAAGAAACACATACAAGAAACAGAAACTATATTAATCATAGGCTGACAATTAAAGCTGCCCTGTGCTTTACTTCACAAAGGCCAAACGATGTCTTACTGCTCCCAATTCTGTGTTACTAAATTTTGTGTTTCTCCTAAAACATGACCCACCTCAAAAAGAAGGTGGGTTAAAATTAAGCCCTACCTTCAAAATTTGGCCGTATTTAAGCACATGTGCGGCCAAGCTTGCCAGAGTGGACAACTGCAGGCTTTTTCGGCTGGACGGCTACTAGTAGCTGGAGTGACCGTTACAGGTAGGCAAGGGTGCGCGAGGTGGTTGGCATTGCTCGCTCTTTTCAAAGCGGCCTGGTGTCCAGGCCAGGGGCATTGGGCAAGTGGGTCGCTCTTTTTGGCCATGAAAGAAGCAGCCCAGTGGCCAGGCCAGGTACATGGGGGAAAAACTAAGACACCCCTCAAAAAGAAGGCCTAGCCGTTTTTTGGGGGGTCAAAAGAAAATAAGACCCGGTCGTATTTTCGAAGAAACACAAGTACAATATGTATGAGTTAAATTAGGACTGATTAAATATGTTTCAATTTTCTTTAAAAATTATAAATTATAGCATCTTAATCAAAAGTTATTTGTGCACCAAATCCAAACTCAGCTTATCATTTTTAAGCAAATGAGTTTTATTCACACATACACACACACACACATATATACTATATTGAGAGAAAAAAACATAGACACAGAGAAAAATCAAATATACTGATTTTTTTTATAACACGGGTAGCATAGGTGTATATCTTACTTTTTAGGTAAGAAACAACCATCTGAGTAGTATCTACCATGGTATCTTAGTAGATGAATCATATTCAATAATAGAAAGAGAAATTCAACTTTGATTCAACACAAATACAAGGCCGTATTCCTCATTCATTTTTCAAAAAAAAGTATAACTAAGAATTATTTTGTGATTATGTATTTACTGCTTGTATGTAAACAAATTAAGAAGAACTGCAGTCATGTCACTCGTGAAGCAGCACCATGTATTTATTAGTTTAAGCAACTCCAATGTATTATATATGAAAATAGTGAAACACTCTGATATTTGGAAGAAGCCTAATTTAAAAAGTCTAATTTGAAGCTAACACTTTGTTTCTTCTGGCTTCAAGCTAAAGGTGTACAAAGAAGGCAGCCAAGTTTTAAGCTATGGTTGGCAGAATTTAAACAGACCATATCAATGCAGTGTCAGCATAAAGCAACGTCAGCATAAAGCAACGTTAGCCACCAAAGCAAGGTAGCTAAGCAGCTACCACCTAAAACTAGAGAAATATATAAATTCCACTAGATCAGCTACTCAGGATTATTCTGATTTTATTCTTATGTCCTGTAAATGTGACTTTGTATCTTTTCCCTAACGGGACGTGGTGGCTCAATGGCTAAGACGCTGAACTTGTTGACTGAAAGGTCAGCAGTTCGAATCCCTAGTGCCACTTAATGGGGTGAGCTTCTGTTACTTGTCCCAGCTTCTGCCAACCTAGCAGTTCGAAAGAACGTAAAAAATGCTAGTTGTAAAATAGGGACCACATTTGGTGGGAAGGTAACAGCATTCCATGTGCCTTTGGTGTTTAGTCATGCCGGCCACATGACCACAGACACATCTTCAGACAGCTTTGAAACGGAGATGAGTCGGGAGTCCCCTTGGAGTCGGGAACAACTAGCACATATGTGCTATCTTTACCTATCTTTTCCCTCCCAGTTCAACTGAATCAGAGAAAATGCAAGGCAGAATTCTGACTAAGATATGACTTTTGTCATTTCCTTCTAAAAAACAGCAGCATATAGAATTGTGTAGCAACTGCAAATCATACTGTACATTCACAATTCTTCCATGCTCATAAGAGGTAACTAGATAGTGATTTTGTATCTAAAACAGCACTCTACATTCCTCGAGTCATCAACAGTCATATGTTATGTTTCGCACAATATATGCTACAACTTTTTCTAAAGCATTTAGGAATACAATAGGGCTATTATATCACAAACCAAAAATCAGTCCACCATACCCAAATTCTTACTAGAGACAAAACATGGATTACTGTCCCATTTCTCCATTAGCCGAGAACTGCAGCCTTAGCCACCTATTTAATCTAAGCATTTTGCCAAAATATTTGAAATGTAGGAAATAAAATTTAAGATATTTTTTCTTAAATGAAAAAAAAAAAAGAATGAAAACAGATGCTCTGCAGCAAACTGCAAAGAGGCTATAATCACTCTACCAAAGCCGGAATTCAACTAGTACAATTGCTAAAATATACAAAAAGAATTTTACCAGTTCAAAAAACATGTGTCACTTTGGCTACAAATGCATCTGCCAATATAGATTTTTCATATAGCAGAAAAATAAAATCTTATGATAGTTTTCATTATGGAAACTGTAGTTCTCTTATATATATATATTATCAAACTAAAATGCTCAAAGATACCTGAAGAATTCATGTGAAAAAACAGATAAGGTTAAAAAAAAATAGGACACAAATTCTATGTAAAGAAAAGCATTTAGGAGTTTTAATTTTAACCTTAATTTTCCTCAGTGTGGTCAACTTGAACCTGCTGGATTCTTTCCGAAGGCTAGGAACTTCTTAGAATTGATTTTAAATGTAACTATGGAATATACATACATAACATAAATCAACAGATGGAGGTAAATGCTTGTATGCTAATATTTACTGAATTGTTGTAGCCACAGATTTACTTTGTGAGTATTAAACATTCAGTGAGAAGAGCTGCATATATTGCAAATGTTAAAACAGAGACTACAATATATGCTGGTCTGAGTTGTTAAAATATCCAACTATCATTCAAAGGGATGTCTGAAATAAGTGGCAAGACCAACAAGGGCAACATCAAATTTTGAGAAATTCTGTAATTTACTTTGAAAAGCTGATTATATTTTACATAATATATTCAAAGAAAAAGATTATAAAAAGGTCCTCCTCTCTATTCTCATACTGAGGAATAGAAATGAAAACACAAGTGTTGAGTCAAGGTCACAGCTACACAAACATTTAAAAACAATTATAGAAGCTCATTTGTGGCTGTGTATGCTGTTAGGAAATGAAATGTACATGATGATACATATTATGGGTGGATCTTACAAGCAATTTGAGCATGCAAAACTATAATAAACATGGATAGTCCAGTTATTATTGTTTGACAGGATATACAACACAGCACTCTCTTTTGATTTTAATGTTATACTTTGAGCAACTACAACACAGCTGTGACTTAGTCAATAAAAATGGATTGTTATTGTTATCTTATCCAAACAGTCATGTTTTGTTATGTTATGTTTTTAATTGCATACTTAATATTATATAAGGCACCCAGAGTTTTATTGGAATTGGGTGGCCTTAACAAACAACAACAACAAAAACCGGAGCACCACTTGAACACCGCCAGCATTGACAAATTCACCATCAGTCAATTGCAAAAAGTAGCTTTACTTGCAACAGCTTATATCCTGAGGTAATATCTGTAGCACTATCAAACATTCACATCTGTCTATCCCAGGTCCTTGGGAAGGATTCGATAGGTAGACAACAATGCCCAGTATAGTCTGAACATCACAGATGGTACAATGAACCATAATAATGAGATTCAGCAATAAAATAATATTGCTTAAGTGAAGCCTCCTTGAGTCTTCGGAGAAAGGCGGCATACAAATTGAACAAATAAATAAATAAATAAATAAAGTCTCCTTGCATGTAATTGCCAAAGTATAAGGTAAATTGGATACAACAAATCAATGATATCAAATGCTATCTCAAAATAATTCAAGATAACACATCTGACAATGAAATGTACATGTTGGTACATCACCTGAGTATAATTTTAGATCATATCCTCATTGCTCGTAACAAAAACCTAATTGTAGCTTCATAATAAATGTAATAGTATCAGAGAGGAAAAAATGATTTATTCTTATTAAATGTTTATCCCACTGTTATTACTTTACAAATAACTTATCTAATACCTAATACTCCTTCCTCTTCCTAGATTTCCACAACAACCACCCAGTGAGGTGAGCTGAGGTAGCGTGAATTATTTTTCAGGATGCAAAATGATATTTGAGAATTATTATTGTAATTTTTTCTGGGCCACAGGGAAATTATCTTTTGGAGCAGAGGAATTCATCCTGTAGCAATGGTGGCTTCAATATTACAAAGTCCTGCTACACTCATTTTGATCAGACAGAAAGAAAGGAAGAAATGTTCTCTGTTATAAATCCTAACACTGATGTTAGTGGGATTTGTAGCTTGTTTGGGAGTATTTATGGAAAGAGAACATCTCCCCGTGTAAGGGCCTCATTCTCTATCCTCTCAGTGGGAGATCTGATATGTTATTGCCCTGAGATGCTTTCCCAGAAGAGCTGAAGGTATTACTCTGGACCAATAACTAGTAACTGGTGTAACAAGGGAATCACATGCTTTCTATACATGGTCCCATCAGGAGACTAGCCACAGCATTCTGTACCAGTGGATTCTCAAAACAATCTTACATATAATATCTTACAGCAGTTGAGATGCAACTAAATTATGTGTCATAGTGTCCTGAGATAAGATTGAAGGCAAAGTGGGCTCACAATGAACTTGGATATTCAGTTTGAAGAACTAACCTGCTAACGTATGGGCGGTGGGAGGTAAGGGAGGACAGCCATTTTGATTAGGCCAATACATGGTTTACTTTTGACTTAGCATGTTGCGTGAACCCAGCCAATTATGGATCAAAGTAATGCAATACTTTTCAAAGACAAAAATAGTAATGATCTTAAAAAAGAAGAGAGTGTAGTCTATTTTTTTCCCATCCGTTGATAATATGTCCAGATTTCTCTTGAAAAAACAGAACTCCTTTAAATAAAGAATGATGTGGTTCTGAACTCTGGATAAAAAGAAACTGGCAAGAAGCCAGCTAAATTGTCTCCTGAACATTTAAGAGCTTGATCAGATCAGTTCAACAACATGTAGATTTTATCCAACTTTACCTTATCCAATCTTATCCAGCCTGATTTGAGCAACAGAGGCATTTAATTTGTTGTTGCTTATGGGCATAAATCTGTCTCAATATCTGCCAACACCCAATGATTCAAGAGGAACTTGGCTTGACAGAGGGTTGTTAGTCCTGTCACAGGAAACATGTTATTTTCAAACAAAATGGCTCACATCATCATACTCATCATACTCAATTCAACATTCAAGTGTTGAATTGATAGGAGAGATTTCTTATTTCTTAAACTAACATGAAACCTTCCCATTATATTTGAAACCTATCACTAGATTTTTAAATTTAAAATTTACGTTTTAAAGCACTTTTTGCCCACATGTCCCTCTGGGAAAAGTTTTCGAGATCAGCTTTCAACTAATGTAATGAGACTACAATTCCTCAAATTCCCAGTCACTGTGTCTGAAAAATGCCTAATTTGCAGAGATTATTCAAAGCCATTTTCTGCACTGAGCCAGGAAATATGTCACTTAATATTTATGAATGCTTGAAGCTGTTTGTTGAAATCAATATTCTAAGTACATTTACTTAATATTTAAATAATGTTAAGATATGTGCAAATAATAAATAAATAAATATCTTTTCCTCCAAATAATTTGGAAGGAAAACCATTATAAAAATAATGTTTTCTCACTATTAGTCGTTTAGATCCTATACTCGCATTTAAATTGATTGAAAGTTGAAGGGTCTTTTCTCCCTTTAGCATCTTGCAGAAAACCAAAGTGTTATAAAATTGTAAATGACTTCATAGGTTTACCATTGCTACATATAGGTATCCTTTATATGACAGCAGTTTAATATTCTATGTATCTGTCACTAAGAAAACTACTAAGATGTAAAATTTGTAGCAGTAATAATTATTATATATTCTGAAAACAATTGCCAGCCGTTAGAAAGTTGGATGGAAAACAGATTAAACAAAATGGGCCGGCAGAGCATGGTAAAAATAATCTGCATGACTAAAATTCGGTTGATCTTATTATATTCCCAGTTTCTATTCAGAGTACCTTCTGTCAACATGATGCATACCTATTTATTTATTAATTTACTTTATTTGTATGCTACCTATTCCTGAAGTCTCTGAGCTCTAATCAAAATAATCTAAAATGAAGCCCAACAGCAGAGAAAAACAGGAACAAGATAGAGGATTTCAAACCTCATTTCAAAATTCATGAACCTTCTTCTTACTTACAAGTGTGATGCTTCAGACAGTAATGAAGAGTGCAGAGGAAATGGCATAATAATAAAGCAATTCAAGCCTCCTCGCTCAGTGCGGATTAGACACTGACTATCCTTCCATTTAAACTTGGAGTTACTTGAATTCCTGCCTGATTTGGCAATGAGAGGATTTTGAAAGTCTTAAAAATGGAGTTTGTGTTTTAGCAATGTTCAGATTTTTTTAAACTTAGTCTTTTAAGGATAAGATTATTCAAAACTGTCTTTAAGAATGTCTGTATTGTTCCTTTTGCAAAAAAAAAAAAAAGGCTACATACTTAAGTTTAGAAAACATGGCCAAAATAATGTGAGATGATGGTAAAAATGAAAAATACTTCTTACTCAGCTGATTTTCTTCTCCATGAGTCACCAGAGATGCCACAGATAACAGCACTAAGAAATCTAGAGCATGTCAACAAATGACATGAGGAAGAAAGTCTGATACATTCCTTTAAAACTGTCCACTAAAAGGATATCATTTCTAGATAAACCAGAAAGAGTCCCTTAATATAATTTATGAATACTGCAGCTCTGTTACAAGCAACATTACAAAAATGGATAGAAAGGGTTTTAAACAAGGTAGATGGACACCACCAAGCAACAGAGCTAATAACTTAAAAATCCTGGAAGATGATCTATCAAAAGTTTAGAAAAATAACTTTCTTGGTGACCTATTAATGCAGAATTCCCCAACCTGTCCAGCTTTGTGGACAGGCGGGGTGGGGTGTGTGGAGGGGATGAGGCAGGCAAGCGCGTGCACAGTTCCATTTGCTAATTCCTTGCCCACCACTTCTGCGGCCTGGTTCCAAAAGGCTCGAGGACCAGTAATGGGGCACAGCTCAGGGGTTGGGGACCCCTGTATTAATGATGAACAAAATGAAATTACACTGAGTCCCAGCAACTCCCATGCTCATATGCTAATGTATAAACAACAAGACCTCTTATAGATCTTGTATCCTCAGGTTGAAAGCTCTAAAGACTTGATCACAAGTGAAGCAGAAAAACCAAACAATACCTCCCCTCAAAAACAACTTCACTACCAACGTTGTAAGGGACAAAGGAAATAAAATTACAAAGGCATGTGTGCAGCAATGTATCCAAACGTTCACAACATTCTTTTCTCTTGAGCTAGATGGAATAGGTAACAGAGAAGAAAATCGGGGTATGAACTACATCTTCTCTCCATATTTGTCAAAGGTCTGATGATGGGTAGGTTTTGAAAATGCATTATCTAGTAACTTATATTCATTTATGATATTTCCTTTCAGCATAATTATATTAAGCAGGGACAAAGATTAACCTGATTCTGCAGATGTCAAGTCCATAAATAGCTGGGAGGATTTCTGTGCTTTGTTTTGGTAAAGTTATTTGTTACTCATTTCTAGATTATAAATACAGTGAGTTTTATGTGGATTTCAATAAAGGGGGAAATGATAGGATTAAATTCCGAAAACTTTTGAAATGCTTGATTTTTCATTATTATATGCTCAATGAAATGTTAATTGTCCTAATTCTAAAGTAGCATAAAAATTATCAACAATAAAACAAAAAAAAGGAGGTGGAACAGAAAAAATAAATTAAAAGCAAAAGTCAGAAATAATTCAAAGAAGCAATCCAAACTGTAGTACTCAAATCCTATAGCCGTGATGGCGAAGCTATGGCACGCGTGCCACAGGTGGCACACGGAGCCATATTGCTGGGCACGCAAGCTCAGCTCCAGCGTGCATGTGGGTGCTGGTCAGCTGATTTTCGGGCCTTCTGGGCCCATAGGAAGTCAGGAAACAGGCTGTTTCTGGCCTCCAGAGGACCTCCGGGGTGGGTGGGAAAGGCCCTTTTCGGCCTCCCCAGACTCCTAGAAAGGTTCTGGAGCCTGGGGAGAGCAAAAAACAGGCTTACTGGGCCCACCAGTCCATCACATGCCAAAAGCGTGGGGAGCGTGGGGGGGTCATGCGCGCATGCACAGGGGGGTAGGACGCATAGAATTATGGGTGTGGGCACGCATACACGCGAACCCCCCTGCACCCCCCCTGCTTTTGGCATGCAATGGCAAAAAGGTTAGCCATCACTGTCCTATAGGATAGGCTAACTCACTAGGAAGTAATTCTAATTTTAACAGAAGATTTACTTATAAATTTACAATTTGTGAATAAATATGTATTGTGTTTATGTATTTTCTCCATTGCTAGTATAAAATTGTCTATGAAGCTTTGTATACTAAATTTATATTTTATAAAAAAGGAAACACAAATAAGAATCCTTTTATATTGTTTTTTAAAATGAATTCTAAATATCAGAGTTCTGAATGACATAGTCCTTATTTTTAGTACAAATATGAATGCTCAGTTTATATTAGTAATATGCCCCGAAATGTGCACTTCTGAAAATAACATACTTTGATATTCTGCCTGTTGCTGGCTGTTACAATGTTGGCAATACTAAAAAAATATCTTTTTATAAATGGCAGTACCCGCTCATTGCTTTTTAAAGCTATAAAATGCTCTCAAAAATACATAATGTTTTCGTTTTAGAGTGCAATACTTAATATATTTAATCCAAGTTAGCACCGATCTTGTTAACACTTAACATTATTTCCATGCAGCTATTCATCCCATTCCTATGTTTACCTGAAAATTAGTTTTAATGCGTTTGATATGGCTTACTCCCTTATATATGCATATGATTGCAGCCATAGCTATCCAGTGCATAAGTTAAGTTGAGTTGAAAAAGATGTACTCAAGTTAAATTGTACAAGAATTGCTCTAATATAACACAATCCTGTGCATATTACTGTAGAAGAAAGTCTGCTGTTTTTAGTAACGTCTACTTCCATTAACTGTGTGAAATGACAGAGTTATGAAGGCATATACAGTTGCAAGAAAAAGTATGTGAACCCCTTGGGATTACATGGAGTTTTGCATGAATTGGTCATAAAATGTGCTCTGAACTTCATCTAAGTCACAACAATAGAAAAACACAGTCTGCTTAAAATAATACTACACAAACATTAGATGTTCCCATGGTTTAATTGAACATAACATGTAAACATTCACAGTGCAGGGAGGAAAAAGTATGTGAACCTTTGGATTTAATAACTGGTTGACCCTCCTTTGGCAGCAATAACCTCAACCAAATGTTTCCTGTAGTTGCAGATCAGACCTGCACAACGATCTGGAGTAATTTTGGACCACTCCTCTTCACAAAACTGTTTCAGTGTAGCAATATTCTTGGGATGTCTGGTGCGAATCGCTCTCTTAAGGTCATGCCACAGCATTTCAATCGGGTTGAGGTCAGGACTAGGCCACTCCAGAAGGCGTATTCTGTGCTGTTGAAGCCATTTTTTTGTTGAATTACTTGTATGCTTTGGGTCATTGTCCTGTTGCATCACCCATCCTCTGCGGAGCTTGTGTTGGCGGACAGATGGTCGTACGTTTTCCTGCAAAATGTCTTGATAAACTCTGGAATTCATTTTCCCATCAATGACAACAATCCATCCAGGCCCTGAGGCAGCAAAGCAGCCCCAAACCATGATGCTCCCTCCGCCATGTTTTACAGTGGGGATGAGGTTTTGATGTTGGTGTGCTGTGCCTTTTTTTCTCCACACATAGTATTGTGTGTTTTTCCCAAACAACTCAATTTTGGTTTCATCTGTCCACAGTATATTTTGCCAGTAGTGCTGTGGAACATCCAGGTCCTCTTTTGCAAACTTCAAATGTGCTGCAATATTTTTTTTGGACAGCAATGGCTTCCTCCGTGGTGTCCTCCCATGTACTCCATTCTTGTTTAATGTTTTCCTTATTGTAGATGTGTCAACAAAAATGTTAGCATGTGCCAGCGATTTCTGTAGGTCTTTAGCTGACACTCTAGGATTCTTCTTTACCTCATGAAGCATTCTGCGCTGTGCTCTTGCAGTCATTTTTACAGGACGACCACGCCTAGGGAGAGTAGCAACAGTGCTAAACTTTCTCCATTTGTAGACAGTCTGTCTTACCGTGGACACATGAACATCAAGACTTTTGGAGATACTTTTGTAACCCTTTCCAGCTTCATGCAAGTCAACAATTCTTGATCGTAGGTCTTCTGAGAGCTCTTTTCTGCAAGGCATGGTTCACATCAGACAGTGCTTCTTGAAACCAGTAAACCCAAAACAGGTGTGTGTTTTTAAAGGGCAGAACAGCTGTCAGAAACACATCCAATATCATCACACTGATTGGAGTCAAGGTTGGCTCACTCCTGGCTCCAATTAGCTCTTGGAGAAGTCATTAAGGCTAGGGGCTCACACACTTTTTCTTCCCTGCATTGTGAATGTTTACATGTTATGTTCAATTAAACCATGGCAACATCTAATGTTTGTGTAGTATTATTTTAAGCAGACTGTGTTTTTCTATTGTTGTGACTTAGATGAAGTTCAGAGCACATTTTATGATCAATTCATGAAAAACTCCACGTAATCCCAAGGGGTTCACATATTTTCTTGCAACTGTATCTGGAACTACCAGATCTGGGCTACAAACAACATTTACTTCTAACTAAACATGCATAGGAGTGTAATGTTAGAGTCCACAGTACTATATACCAGTCATCATTCCTTCATTTATCTGTCAAATTACTCAGATAAACAAATCAATTGTAGCCATTGTATACTTAGCGTTAGCATTTAAAATTAATTCATTGCATTAAGCAAGAAATCAATGCTTGCTGTAATTTGTTTACTATAATCTAATCTTCTTGAAATATTTTTATACCTTGATGAAAATACATAATTGACACAGTGCACCATATATGCATGCCAAGTATACGCATGCAACAAAATACAAACTTAGAAGCTTAATTGTTGTTTAGTGATATACACTCAGTTAGGTGGAAATAAATGATGAACATCAAATGCACAAAGTTTTGTACATGCATGAGTAATTTCACTGGAGTCTGACTACTGTCCTTAGCAGCAGCATTATGCAAGACTCTGTAAGAAATATATAAGGGCTGCAATCCTATGCATACTTACTTGGAAATTTAACTCACTGAACACAACAGGATTCTGAGTATATATTTATTCATCTCTGAAGACTGGTAGCTCATCAATAGTTTCCCAAGAAAACATTTATCCCATATCCTGAAAAAATAAGCAAGCACGGAGAATAAATCAAGTCTTCATAAATCTTTAATAAAATCTCTAAGCATTATTGCTTAGATTTTCAGAATATATTCACTGATTTTCACCAAGGACTGAACCTAGAATAATACGCTATTGTGCATTTATCCATTAAAAGGAGGGTACACTGTTTACAATGCTGAAGTAGGATCCGGAAGATCTAAATTGTGATGTTTACTGACAGAACTTTGGGAAGTCAGGATCTTGCAGCCTCATCTTCCTCACAAGGTTATTTGAGGATGAGAACTAGCAACACTGTTGAAAAGGCAGGCTGCATGCATAATATAAATTATTATCCACACAGGAAATAAACATGCATTGCTGTTAACTAATCAGTGCAGAAATGGCTACAGTAGATTGGTCATTAAAACTCCAGGATTAAAATAGAGGAACTCTGCTAAGTACAATGAAACAGAAAAGCAATATTCACAAACTTCACACCTTTTGCAGTTCTCTTGAGTCATGTTTCATCTTACTCAGTAGCAGTGCCCCATAGCAATTTTTAAGGAGGAACATGAGCTGCAGACAGCACTGATTGTGAAAATTGCCTTCATACCCTCTGCCTCTAACATCAGCAGAATTCCAGTTATCACTTGTTTGATCCAATCCATCCATTAGTCATGTATTCCAAGAATAGGGGGGAAAAGTTATGATGAATAATGAGAAAGAAACAAAACATGGTAAGAGAATGGTAGAAAATCAAGAATAAAATGTTTCTTTCTTATGCTTAGTACTAGTTATAACAAAGGAAATAAGGCATATTGCCACAGAAATCCCTAAATTACGTGTTAGTATGGTTACAAATTTCAAAAGACTAAAAAAGGAACTCTCTCTCTCTCTCTCTCTCACACACACACACAGAGGGATTGTTATTGGTTTAACAAGGCAATAAGAAGGAAGCAACACCAGACAGTGATGTCACTCTGTGTAGAAACAAAGGAAGCTGCCCTGGCTGAAAAACTAGAACCTCCTTTTATGACCCAGATAAAGAAAAATATTTCTGAAATGACAACTATAAATTCCTAGAATTAAATACCAAATCTATCCAACTTTATAGTCAATTAAGTACAATCTTGATTATACTACTTGGAAATAAAATTCGCTGACTTAATATTAAAAGCTGAATTCCGAGTGAAAAACAGTTGGAATCTAACACATCTTAATTCGCCTTCGATATTTGTGTGGGTTTTTTTAAACAAAGTTTGTATTTTGCCCAGTATCCCAAGCTTAAGTGGTTTATATTTTGTCTTTAAAGAGTCAACCTATAAAAATCACAAACAGAATTTTGAATACTTGAATTTTTACTACAGTACTGAAAAGCAAATGAGAGAGAGAGAGAGAGAGAGGAGGGAGGAAAGATGGTCTTCTCCTCCACCAGACTGGAGGAGGTTTAGATGAGAGAGATCTGGCCAGATGTCAAATTTCAGGCCTCAGGAACAGACTACTGCTACTGGTAACCATATGTGAAAGGAAAGCCCCTACTTTTGTTTGCTCATCGGTGGCCATTTACTCCAAACCGGCAAGGCAACAGACTTTCATTTTTAAAGTCAAACACTCACACCCACGAAATCAACGGATGGGAATCTTGCTTTGGTCCATTAGCGATTGTATTTTATGTTTCTCTTCCCGATGAATCCGGGGGTCAATACATGCCCTACAGGCGCCCGAGCTGTACTTCCACCCCCCCCCGCGCCGCAGTTACCTTCGAGCTTTATGCTGCCCCGAGACCCCCTTTCTCATTCGTGTTGCAACTGATCGATTCGGCTACCCCGTTAGAAAATTCCCCCTCGCTGAATTTCATTCTCCTATCCAGCACCAACCGGGACCGACTCCTTCTCGGTTTCTCGCAATACCTGATATGGCGGCGGCGGCTCCTGATCCGGTTCAGTCCCATCCCCGTAGCTGGCCCTGTCCGATTGGGACTCGTGCAGCAGGGAAATATCATCCGAAGTGGGCGATTTCAAGCAATTTCCCATCTTCCCCAAAGGGAAGTGGGGGGCCTTCTCCTTCTCAAAAACACAACGGCAGCTCTAGGCGACAGCTCTCCCTCGGCCTTTCCCGGGCAGCAGCAGCAACCCGATACTGGAAGCTCATGCCAGCTCCCTACCCGACCTAAGCTGCTTAGCCTCTCGTCCGCTCGCCTCAGGGAGTGACCATCCCTTTCTCGCCTTCCGCCAGAATGCCCAGTCACCGCAGCAGGAAAGAACCGGAGGTTTCAGCCCACGGGCACCATCAGGGCCTCAGCCCAGGGCGCCTCTGGACCTCTGGGAGTTGGGAGGAGGCGTCCAGGTATACAAGAGCCCGTTTCCTCCCTAAGCCTAAAGCGGCGTTCTTCTTCCTGGTCACCAGCCGTCTACGCAGCGAGCTTTGTCAGCCAGGCCTCTCTAGCTCCTCCTTCTGCATTGATGCCCGCCGCTGCTACGGCCTGCTTTGGCTCACCGCATGCTTAAATCCCACCTTCCCTTCGAGCCAAAGCGAACAGGCACCCCAGGATTTAGATTTCTGAAAACTGTCGCACGATTGGGCCGAGAGAGGTATTCCTTCCGCATACAGTAATAGACCACGGATTAATTTTATAGTTAAAATAGGGCCTCGGCAGACCTCAAGTTGTATATTCATTTTGGGGGCATTGCACTTCCTAAAACTTCTTTGCATATGTACTCAAAAGCACAATTCATTCCAATATGGTTTCTAGTTAACACTGCAGTATTACTAGATTCTTTCTGACTAATCAAGGTAAGATGTTACATTACTTGTGCTCACATAATTCAATTGGATATGAGTAAATAAGCATAAAATTGCATTGTAAAATCGTGTATTTCTTTTGTTGGTTTTCTTGTGAATTTTGGATGTATTTTAAAAAACCCTAAAAATAGACTTTTTCCTAGGTATTTAGACATTGTCCTGCCCGAAAATCCTTTAGAAACTGCATACTAAATGCTGAGATCTTGAGCAGTATTGCCACAATCTACTTTTCCAAAGAACCTGATTTAACATACTTATCACTGTTGAAAACCTAAAAATGCATTAAGTGGCAAACCCCAATTCTAATGTGGTTAATTCTACAGAATGCCAAGAAGTGTTCAGTTTACAGCCATTCTTTATTTTTCAGTATTAGCATAGCAATTGATGCCATATACATTTCCAACTACTTTCCATTTAGTTAAGATTGTGTGATTTAAAGTTGTCTCAGTATGTATGGACTTTAACACCTCAGTCATCTGGGATGTATAGTGATTAGTGAATTTCATTGCTGGTGGAATAAATATCTACCAGTTGCAGTTCTGACCTGAGCTCAGGGAGGTGGTAAATTGTGATAGTTGGCTAGAGTGATAGGTTTAGCTATGAGAAACTTATAGTATTGCTCTAATTATCTTTGTCTGACAAACAGGTTGCTGTACTTTAGTCTGGTAAATTTTGTGATTTCTAGCAATTGTACTGCTAGTAAGATAGCCTGAGATCTCTGTACAGCAATCTGCTTGCCAGACCTATGCAGAAAAACAAGGTCCAACAGGTAGGTCACTCTGCAGGATGCTTTGCTTCCACAAGGGCTGGTATTTTAATACACTCATAGGACATCTCATGCAGTGAACCAGATTCATGAAGAAACAGCATCTTACAGAGCAACCTACCTGTTTGGGTATTTTTTTCTACAAGGTCTGATAGGCAGGTTGCTTTAGAATCCTGGCCTTTGGCTTTTTCTTGTATTTTATTTACCAGTGTTTGTCATCAAAACATGTATATTAGTTATACCAGTGGTGGGTTGTCCCCGGTTCCGTCCAGCGGGAGGCTCCGCCCACCGACCCCAAACGGAAGCTTATGCGTATGCGCAGAAGTGCGAGCAAGTGAAGTGAGCACGCTCACATGGCCATGTTGCAAACCAGTAGCAAAGGTAAATAGAACCCACCCCTAAGTTATACCCACCAACTTTAACAAGAAACTAAAAACTGGTGGTGGGGAATGGAAATGCCTCATCTTTCTTACACCCTTGCCATAGAAACTCAATAAACTACAAAAGGAAGAAAGCATCTTGTTCTCCATCCTGCTTAGCAGTGTAGCTCAGCATTCTTTTTTGCCAATAAACAAGAAAATAAATCATTTTGGGGCTTTATTTATAAGGCTTCCTAATCCATTGTGAAAATGGCTGTTATGATTTTGTCGTATTACACATACGTAGATTCCAGAATTATCTTTTCAGATCAATGCCTTACCATACATCCATTGTCAAGCTATGCAAAGACTTGAATTCCCCAGCAAGTTGGAACTTCAATTTCCCTTTTAAAAGAAGAAAAATGTTCTACTTTATTTCATAATTTCACTATATGCTAGTGAACTTTGCAACTAGGTCAATACAACCAAACTGCATATCACAAATGAAATATTTGTTTTTGATGAAAAAGTATATAATGGCAAGACTGTCTCAATCCCATGAATAATATCACAATTGTTTTTCATTGTGACAGTAAAAATTTTCAAAGCCTATGTTCTCTTAGGCCACAATACAATATTTATTAATAAAACGTTGTTTATTGATGCCAGGTTTCACTCTTGATGCTACCACAAGAGCCAATGATCCACAGGAACAAAATCTCGAATGCCATTGATTCATATCTCATGAATTCACCCAGATGGGTTTGAACAATTTGAGTAATTTCTAGTTCTGATTAGGAATTAGTCAGTTTTATCACAATAACACTCCCAAAAAGCCTCAGCATCCTTGCACGCATAAAAGCGAGCATAAATGTAACTGAATGTGCAAAATCCCTACAGGAACCTGCATTGAATGCATGAATGCTTTGAGGAGTTTGAAATCATTTGAACAACCTGCAGAGAGGGCATGTCTTGATGTAATAAATCCCGGATAGGTCTTCTAACAGTATAATTCTCTTAGCCCATTTATAATACACTCTACAAGTTTTATGGATGCTATGTTGTTGCATGACTGTTGTGAGTCTACAAAACATTTTGTGGTCAAAATATCCCAGATTCAAAATACCAGAGGTACCATAATCTTAAAATGGAGCATCAAGAATGGAGAACTTCCTATAAAGCTGGAACAAGACTCCATCACCGAACTTTGTGTGCTATTCTTAATGTGACTGTATTCAGTTAAGAACTTTGTTGTTTTATGAAAAAAATATAATCATCAGCATTTAAGGTTAATTCGAATTTTTCAATGTGATATAAACATACGGATCATGGATTTTGTACTTCAGAAACATGAGTCAATAATTCTACTGGACGTGATGTATTACTGGAGGAAGCCTTTACGATATCATTTTCAGATTTTGATCTTGAAATAGTTGGTTTCTTGAGCTGTGGTGACATATCGGTATTAATATTATAGTTTTGATCATCTTTCAAAGAATGGTTTGTTTGACATGCAACAGAAACAGTTTCTTTTGGTTTGGTAGTAGTGCTGGGCAGATTTGAACACGGTTTTTCTACAGTAAATTCATCTGATAAAGAAAATTGCGCTGAGCAAATATCACAAATATCATCATAGAAAGATTGTACACTTCCACTGGACCGAGATGGAAACACATATGCTCTGGATCTTACACTCAAACCTCTGTGCGACTTTTTTGAACTTCCTTCTGTATCAGAGCTATCATATATTTCTTTCACAGCACCATGATCTTTGGCATGGGCTTCTACATCTGTAATGAAACAGTTAATATTGTTCATTAAAATATGTGCTTAGAATGAACTTATTTTCAATAATACCGGTAGTAAAAGTAATTTGAATACTACTTGATATTTATCGCCTATTCCAGAATTCCTCTATATGTTATTTTGTCTCTAATATTACCACAAGAATATATCAAATGTTAAACAATAAAAAGTAAAAACTCTAACTCAGACACAGGACAAATTATTTTGGATATGTTACATTATCTTCTAGTATCAATCTTCTGCTTTTTAAATAAACTTCTACGATAGGATAATGGGGACAAGGATTGTTATTTAGAATAGGGGTAGATAATCTCTTTGAACCCTGAGAGCCTTAATTTTAGTAATTTTTTTCAATGGCAGAAAATGGCAATGACATGGTATCATCAAAGGGTATGGAGAATGAAGAGATTATTTTAAATATTAATAGTACATCAATCTTGTTGGTGAATTAGTACGTGTATCTCTTTCCCAATGAAACGTAGCAAAGAATTTTGCTATTATAATTTGGCAGTTCATTGCCAACCAAATTTAAATAGTGCTAGAGGCCACAAAAATAGCTCTCAAATGTCATAATTTAGACGCAGGGTTCTCAGTCTTTTAGTTTCTCATGGACTCTTTTTGAGCTTCATTTATTTCTGTAATTTTATCTCTAAAGAGAACAAGTTATGAGAATCATGACAAACTGATCATAGGCCTAGCAGTAAGAAACTTACTATGGCCCTGATCATTGGCATCCTTCAGTCTCAAGAGACTATGGTATTGTGCTCTGGAAAGAGGTCCTAAAACAGCATCTAGTATGACTAAAAAGGCCAATTTGAGAGTGGCAATCCCTTCCACACTGAGGGCAGATACATTCTGTCCCCTGCCCAGCCCCCAGATTTCGCTGGTTCCAGGACTGCCTCTTTGCCTCAGCCTGCCGAACAAGTGTCTCTTTGAATTGGAGAAGGCTTTAGCCTCCAAGCTGAATGATCAGAGGTCAAGGTTTCCCAGTTGTTAATGTCCATTCCCAGGGCCTTTAGGTCCCTCTTGCAGATATCCTTATATCGCAGCTGTGGTCTCCCTCTGAGGCACTTTTCCTGCACTAATTTTCCATAAAGGAGATCTTTCGGAATCCGACCATCAGCCATTCTCACAACATGCCCCAGCCAGCATAGACGTTGCTGTTTCAATTGTTTATACATGCTAGAAATTCCAGCATGTTCCAAGACTGCGCTATTTGGAACTTTGTCCTGCCAGGTGATGCCAAGAATTCGTCGGAGACAGCACATATGAAAGGTGTTCAACTTTCTCTCCTGCCGTGCGTAGAAGGTCCAAGACTCATTGCAATACAAGAGTGTGCTCAGGACGCAGGCTCTATAGACCTGGATCTTTGTATGTTCCGTCAGCTTCTAATTTAGCCATACTCCCTTTGTAAGTCTGGAAAACGTGGTGGCCACTTTACCAATACATTTATTCAGCTCAGTATCTAAAGAGAGTGTGTCAGAGATAGTTGAGCCGAGGTACACAAAGTCATGTACGATCTCCAGTCTTGTGCAGAGATTGTAATACAGGGAGGTGAATCCACGTCCTGACCAATGACGTGTGTTTTTTTCAAACCTCCACTGCCTTGTGGCTATACCCATCTATGGGAAAGTCTTCTGGAGTCAACCTCGAGGCAAAACCTGGAGAAGGAGTCCTGGAGCGAGGAGGAGTGCTAGAGGAGTAATACCTCTAAAAAAAACAACAACCTTGGTCCAGTTGGCCTGGCTAGTAGCACCTCGAAAGGGTCCCTACCCAGGGTTACAGGAGAAGATGGTCAACTGTTTTGAAGGCAGAAGAGGGCTTTATGCCCCAATGGCAGATAAAACGGCAGAACCATCTTCTAGGAGAAGGGAAACTCTGATTACAAACCTCCACTGCCTTGTGGCTATATCTACTACTGGAAAAGGCTTCAGGAATCAACCTTGAGGCAAAATCTGGAGCCGGAGTCCCGGAAGCAGTTCATGACTGTACAATCATGTTCTGGTAACTCCTGTGACGCAGCTGGAACTAATCGTATCGGCTTTGCGGTTCCATTGGACTATTTCAGCGTCGTGGAGAGGGGGGATCTGCTGCTTGGGTAACAGTCTATCCTCCATATTTATCTATCCAGGCCTTGTGCTCTGGAGAGGACACTCCAGCTTTGCATCTCTCTTCTTAGTGTTGTAGGGAAGCTGCTTGCCTGTGTTGTACTGAAGAGGCTCCAGGTGCTTGCAGAGAGAGTCTATTCAGAATCACAGTGTGGATTTTGAGCCAACAGGTCCACTACTGACATGGTATTTTCCCTTAGACGGTTGCAGGAGAATGCAGGGAACAAAGACAGCCACTTTTCGTAGCCTTCATAGATCTTACAAAGGCTTTTGACTTGGTTATCAGGGATGGCCTTTATAAAATTCTCCCCAAGATTGGATGTCCACCTCAGTTCCTCAACATCATCAGGTCCTTTCATGAGGAAATGAAGGGCACTGTAGTTTTTGATGGATTAACTTCAGATTCCTTTGATATTCGAAGTGGAGTGAAGCAGGGCTGTGTCCTCGCACCAACTTTATTCGGGATCTTTTTTGCTGTCATGCTGAAACATGCTTTTGGAACTGCAACAGAGGGTATTTACCTCCGGACCAGATCAGATGGAAAACTCTTTAATCTCTCTAGATTGAGAGGAAAGTCTAAAGTCCAGCTGAAATGCTTACAGGATTTCCTCTTCGCTGATGATGCTGCCGTCACTTCTCACTCTGCTGAAGACCTTCAACAACTTATGGACAGTTTTAGCAAGGCCTGCCAACACTTTGGACTAACAATCAGCCTGAAAGTATGGCCCTGATATTACAATGTTAAATAATAGTTGATAGAAATTTTAGATTTCTAACCCTAATCTCTTAAAATACATTTAATGGTTCTTCATGCAGATATCTTTGCATGAACTAGAAGTTGTCTCAAATTTTATTTTAATATCATGACAAACTAAACAGATGATCAACAGTGTCACAATGTTTTGCCTGTACAGTTCAAATCCTCCAGGAAAAGTCTGCACAGTATGATCAAATTTTAGTTTGGTGATGTGCTATATGTTATCTGTCTTGGAGACCTTTATTTTTCAAATGCTAGATATGGATCTATCACATTTTATACATCTGCTCTTTCAAATGTATTAAGAAAATCTGATACCAGTTAAGACAATCCGATTTAAATATAACCGAAGATAAGATACTTGTAACGTATCTCAATAAAGTTAAAGGGACATATCCTTACTTCAACAATATTTTCCCACATTCCTGAATTTCAATTACCAGAATTTTTATCACCATGTCCAATAATGAGGAATGGTTATACAGGTAATCGTCATTTAATGACAGCCATTGGGACTGGAATTTCCATCACTAAACAATGCAGTTGTAAAGCACATCATGTAATGCCACATCAGTTAGCAATGGCAATTGCATGTTGCTAACATTAAGTGAATCACCAGTTTGTTAAACAAGGGAATCCAGGCCCATTACTGAGTGCCCAGTTCACAATCACGTGACTCTGGGGGCAATGTGATAGCTGGAACCTTGAGGATTTGTCAGAAGTACTGCTTTTCAGCAGTGTTATAAATTTAAGCTATTTAGTTATATTCTATCATTGACTTTTAAAATTTAATTACTGTGTACCGTGTTTCCCCGAAAATAAGACCATGTCATATATTTTTTTGAACTCTGAAATAAGCACTTTGCCTTATTGCCATGTGCTCAAAAGCCCAACTGGGCTTATTATCAGAGGATGTCTTATTTTGGGGGAAACAAGGTATTGAAAATATATATTTCCTTTATCTAAACTTCTGTAATTGCATTTAACATATTTACTTTACAAAAGTCTCACAGCAATATATTCTTTGTAGAGTGCATTCTTAGAAACTGTTGATACCTGCTGCCATTGCTGTCTGTTTCTTTTTTGAGTCCTATCAAATATAAAAAAGATAATTAAAGCATCCATTTTATGTTAAACAAAATATATTAAGAATCTTTCTAATACTTCTGTTATTAGGTATACCTTATCCTGAATTAAATTATCAAATATTAATATATGTTGAAGATTAACAAATATTTTATTATAATGCTTAAAAGACATAAAATATTTAATTGATATGGTTCCATTATTATCATCAATGTAGATGTGTTTTGGCTTTATACATACTTATAGGCTAGATTTGAATTATTACTAACATCTGGCTTTATTCCAAATTTCTAGAATATAGTTGCATTGTACAGGCTATCCTATGTATCTGGTACAATATTCTATCCAATTCCAATTTGTTCTATTGGGATTCGCTCATTGAGATTTCAAAAATTATATATTGCACATGTCAATTTTCAGCTTAGATAGTATTCAGTATTCATTTTTATCACCCAAATGAAGAACTCCCATAGTGAATTTATACAAGCATATTTAGGGTTTTAATTAGCCTCAGAATATTGTGAATCTTAAGAGAGAAGCCACATATATTAAGAGTTCATTTTTTTATAACTATAAAAGTACTGTAACTTACCTTTGATTGTACAAAATGAAAATTCTGTGAAACAGAAATAGGGGCATAACCTTGGGCATCAGTAGATTTAGACTTGGGAGAGGATTTTCCATCTTTCAGAACAGTATTGAAAAATTTTAAAACTTGTCTGAAATATATAAAAATAGATTACATACAAAAACTAAACATTTTTGTACTAAATTTTGTAATAAAAACTATATAAAATCGCTAATGATTTCTTTGGTTTGCTGATCATATTAGGATGAAAGCATTTTTGTATATAAACTTGCACAATTTACACAAACAATATTTATTTAGAAATGAATATAAAATTACATGTATATTCCTTAAAATTAGAAAAATAGTAATAAAAATGAATGCCATGTGATAACAATATAATTAAGAAACAATTCTAGAATTATGGTTTGCTAAAATTTAAACTAAATTATTTTCTTTTTTCTCATAACTTTATTAAAAACTTTAAAAATAAAGATAAAAATTTACAAGAACAAAAAAAAAGATAAAATCAAAAGTGTAGAAAAAAAGAAAACATGAAGAAAAAAATATAAAGTAGATCCTTATAGACAAAAAGTGTATGGAATTTGCATCAGTATTAAACTTGGATGTCTTTTCTCTATCAAAGCTGTCAGTTTGGCCACCTCAAAAAGTTCCATCATCTTTACCATCCATTCTTCCATTGCGGGTAATGTCAAATTTTTCACCTTTGCACTGTGGTTATCGTGTATAAAAACAAAGCCCCATGACTTTTTTCACGTTGATTATTGATCAGTCTCAAAAGAAAAGCCTCTGGTTTCAATTTTATATTACTCTTAAAAATTTCCTGGATTAAGATACATAATTGGGTCCAAAACTTTCTAGTTATTTTCACATCTACCAAACATAGTAAAATAACTCCACTTACTGATTACACTTCCAGCATAAATTTGAAGCACAGGTAGTCTTTAACTTACCCCAGTCATTTAGCAACCACTTATGACAGACTTCCCAGGGGTATTTACAATGTCTTTGCCAAAAATTGACCTTTACTTCTGGTTTTTATCAAGACTGGGCCATGCAAACAATTGATTCATGTAATGATCCTGGCATTCACTTAACAACCATAATGGTCACTTTATGACTACAAACAAGGTCGTAAAATTGAGTTGGTCACAAGGGTACGTGCATTCCCCCCACTCCCCAAACACACATAATCTGCAGTATACAGCATTGATCTGGTGAACCCCAGCAACTTCTGGTCTGTCAAGTAATAAAAATTATCATCAGAAAACCATGCTGCTTTTTACCTTAAAAAAAACAACACAGGTGTGTTTTAATGATGAAGTTGGGCTGAAGACACACTATTTTCAAAATTATCATTATATGACATAAAAAACTGACAGAATACTGCATGACAGGTTATTGTTATCATTTTTTAAAATAATAATAATGGCAATATTCAAACAAGAAATCTAAATAGATGTTAACTAGAGTTGGCTGGAAGATGAAAATATACTTCTGCAATGTAATTTCAAATATGATAGAAAAGATACATTGATTCTCAACTTCCAAGGTAGTAGTAATGGACCATAATAAAGGTATTACTACTTTCCCAGATAAATAATTAAAATTATGTATTTTGTTAAAAGAAAAAAGTACTTGAGTTAAACTGTGCATGGAATTCATAAGTAAAATGTAATCACATTTCATTTAAGGTTACAAAGCAAGTTTTTTTCAAACGAAGTACTCTTGGATCTGGAGAATCAATACATAGAGTTCCCCAATCTTTCTGGCTTTGTGGATTGGTGGGGTGGAGAGGGGATGGTTTTGTGCAAGCGACAGGTACAGCACAGTTCCAAATGGTTCAGGGCCCGGTACTGGGCCATGACCTGGGGGTTGGGGATCCCTGCTGTAACAGATCAAATTTTATCTAATTTTCATTACATTTCATCCTAAAAATATTCCTTTGTCCAAATAATCTCAATACACGTGTTATTAAATAAGGTTGTATATTAATCTGGTATTAATTGAACAATACAGTATAGCTATACAGGTAGTCCTCAATTTACAATAGTTCATTTAGTGATCAAAGTCACATCATTGAAAGGTGACTTATGACTATTCTCACACTTACAACTGTTGCAAATATCCCCATGGTCACGTAATCAAAATTCAGATGTTTGACAGTTGGTTCATATTTATATTTGCAGTGTCCCAGGGTCATGAGACACCTTTTGCAACCTTTTGACAACAAAGTCAATGGGGACGCTAGATTCACTTAACAATTCAGTTACTAACTTAACTGCAGTCATTCACTTAACTGTGGCAAAAGTGGGGCAAAATTCACCTAACAACTATCTCGCTTATTAACAGAAATTTGGGCTCAATTGTGGTTGTAAGTCAAGACTACCTGTAGTCAGTTTGAAATATTTGAAAGAAATTATATAAATCCATTAACTTACCTTCTTTTAAGGTATAGATAAAATCCTGCTAACGCAATAATAAACAGAGCTATTCCAAAAAGTGTAGCACCTGCTATAAGAGCATTGCTTAAATGTTGCAAAGCACCTAAATAAATAAAAAAGTTAATGTTAAAATATGATGTACTTCAGTTCATATTTATAATTTTTCAATACTTCTTCCATTGTAATTGCCTTAAAATCATGTTTATTCAGAATAAGCCCACATGATTAAATGTAGTCCTGTCTGCTGCATGTCTGTGAAGAAGATAATGGCAATTTTCAGTAAAGGAATGGTGCTAAGAGATAGACTGTGAACTCTTCACAATTTTCCATTATTCCACAATGCATTGTCCTCCTAGTTGTTTTTTCCAGCTAGACTCCAAAATCAGAGGCAAAGCAAGATAAATCTGATTGGAAAGGGGATGATTAGAATAATGAAAGAATTCAGCATCTGTTGTGACTTTCAATCAATCTCATGTCTTATTTATAGCTGTGCAGGTGTCCCATTTTTGAACTAATTACTGGTATATAGCTTTGAGTATTTCAGAAGTTCTACATTTTATAAAATCTATTGTTCATTTTGATTTTTTATGACAATTATGATCTCCATTCAAACATAAGTATGCAAGGATGGAAATGGATGTTGGTCTTACCTGATATGTCCTTTCTCTGTCAGGAGGAAATGGCAGTCAGGCTGGGTAGATGCTTCGTCTAATGCATAGGACTGAGTCTGCCAATCAAACTGGCTCCGCCCTCCTGGCCTTCTCCAGTTGTTCAGCGAGGGTGAAGACGCAGACCAATGTGACTTGTCTTCCTGAAATGATAATTAGAAAACCACCCACCCCGGCCTAATGCCCAGACCGGACTCAGCAGGGTGGGGCTGACTGCCGTTTTCTCCTGACAGAGAAAGGACGTATCAGGTAAGACCAACATCCATTCTCCTGATAGGAGGGAAATGGCAGTCAGGCTGGGGACATACCAAAGCTCCATGTCCTCCAGGGAGGGTGAGGTCCGGATCCGGCCACCGTTAAGAACGATGAACCACCTGAAGAACCCGTCTTCCGAATGCTGCATCAGCCGATGCGAAGGAGTCCACCTTATAGTGTCGTATGAACAGGCTTAGGCTGGTCCACGTGGCAGCCCTGCAGCCCTCCTCCAGAAATGCCTGGGTAGACCAAGCCACAGAAGTGGCAGCGCTCCTGGTTGAGTGTGCCGTGATGTGGCACGGCACAGGAATGCCCAAATGGCGGTAAGCCATAGCGATAGTGGCTCTGATCCACCGACCCAAGGTGGGACCTGCAACGCGGGAACCACTGGCTGCCGGCTGGAAAGCGATGGAGAGCCTCTGTCTTGCGGATAGGAGCCGTCCGGGAGATATAGATCTTCAGAACTCGGCGAATGTCTAAGGTGTGCCAGGAGCGTTCCAACCAATGGGACAGATGAGGACAGAAATTTGGGAGAACGAGCTCCTGAGCTCGGTGGAAGTTTAGAGTTCACTTTGGGGAGAAATGTGGGGTTGAGGCAGAGAACTCCTCTGTCATTGTGAAAAATACAGAGGTCCGCTCGGATAGAAAGGGTGGCCAGTTCTGAGATGCGGCGAGCTGACGTGATCGCAACTAGAAATGATACCTTAAAGGACAGTAAGCGAAGGGATGCCTGGCGAAGGGGTTCGAACAGTGGCGCTGTAAGAGCATTGAGGACTTTGTTGAGGTTCCAGGTGGGGAAGCGATGAACAACCGGAGGACACAGATTAGCGGCCCGTCGGAGGAAGCTCTGGATGATGGGATGCCTGGAAAGTGAGTCGGTTGATCCGCACGCCAGGACCAATGCTATAGCAGCCACCTGATGCCAAAGGGTGTTCAGTGACAGACTTTTTCCGGGACCATCCTGGAGGAAGGTTAACACGTGAGTGATGTTGGCTGAAGTGGGAGACACAGAGGACTTGGAGCACCATAAGGAGAAGGAGCACCAAGTGCTTCCTATATCCGAGTTGTAGAAGGACGGCGAGAGGTCTGAATGGTGGAGATGACGTCCGGCGGTAGCTTGGCCACCTTCAATATGAGCCGCTCAACCAAGCGGTCAAGCGGAGCCACGTGGGGTCCGGATGGTGCAGTGCCCCTTGTGTCAGGGCCACCTTGGAGTCCGGAATGCGCCAATGTGGGACTACAGACAGGGACATTAAGTCTGCGTACCACGGCCGTCTGGGCCAATGTGGGGCCAGGAAAATGAGCTCTGCTCCTTCGTCTAGCAGCTTCCGGATCACCTTGGGGATCATTGGGATGGGAGGAAATGCATACAGCAGCCCCACTGGCCACCCGCTGCGAAGAGCGTTCATGGCTTCGGCCCTGGGTTCCGGGTATCTGGAGAAATATTGGAGAACCTGGTGGTTGATAGGAGATGCGAAAAGGTCCACCAAAGGAGTCCCGAACCTGGCTGTTATCTCCCAAAAGAGAGTTGGTGAGATGCTCCACTCCCCTTGATTCACAAGGTTTCGGCTGAAGGCGTCTGCTTGGATGTTTGCAGAACCTGGGATGTGGTCCACCTTGATGGAATTCAGGTGTGTCTCGGGCCACATTCCCAGTTGAAGGGCCTCCGTCATGAGGGATCTTGAGTGGGTGCCCCCCAGCTTGATGTGGGCTTTGGCGGTGGTATTGTCTGTGAGGACCAGAATGTCCTTCCCAACTACCTGATCCTGAAAGTGGGCAAGGGCCAGGTGAATGGCCCTCAACTCGAGCAAGTTGATGTTGAGGAGGCTCTCCCGTGCAGACCACTGACCTTGAGCCATGTGATGGAGGAGGTGGGCGCCCCATCCCGTAAGGCTGGCATCGCTGGTGAGTTGAAGTCGAGGAGGTTCTCTGTAATAGGAACCCCGAGAGATGGCGTTTGAGGTCCACCACAGTAAGGATTGTAGCACTGGGCTCGGCTGTTGCAGATGGACGTGTGTCGTGTTGGGCTTTTTGGAAGGGCAGCAGGAGCCACTGAAGTTCCCTGCTATGTAAGCGAGACCATGGTGTGATTCCAAACGTAGACACCATCTTGCCCAATAGACGGGATAGCTCTAGGACCAGTGGACAGACATTTGTGCTGATAGCCTTGTGGAACTAAGGCTATCCTGACAGTCGGGTGACAGAGACCATGGACGATTTTGGGTCAATAAGTGCCCCCAAATGTAGGATACGGGTGGATGGGGAGAGGTGACTTTTGGTCCAATTAATAGAGAATCCGTGGCTTTGCAGAGTGGAGAGAACCGTGGAGAGGTCTCTATGTGCCTCAGAAGGGGAAGATGAGAGAATTAGAATGTCGTCTAAATAAAATTAGATTCGGATAGAGTGAGAACGAAGATGGCCAATAAGGGCTGCCATAATCTTCGTAAACACCCTGGTAACTGAGGAAAAGCCAAAGGGAAGGGCCTTGTATTGGTAATGTTGTCCCAGAAAACAGAAACGAAGGAATTGTTGGTGAGCGGGCAATAGGGGCACATGGAGGTAAGCCTCCGTTAGATCTATGGAGGAAAGATAATCCTCTGGACGGACCGAGAAAAGGGATTGCATCTTGAACTGGCGATAGATTATATACCGTTTCATTGATTTGAGATCTAATATGGCCCTCCACCTGCCAGAAGACTTCTTTATGATGAATAGGCAGGAGTAGAATCCCTGGCCCTGTTGGGACTGAGGGATCGGCTGAATGGCCTCGATTTGAAGCAGATGGTCAATGGCAGCAGAAACTAGTTCCCGTTTGGATCTCTCGTGGGGTACAGGACATGGGAGAAAACGGGGAGGAGGGAGGGAAAGAAATTCTAAAGAAAGCCCAGAAGAAATGGTGCGCAAGACACAGGAGTCCTCGGTGGAGGACCGACCACCAATGGGAGGGGAGGAGGGAAGTCTATCTGGGTCTCCTGTAGAAGCGCCCCCGCCCCCCACGATAGGAACGCTTGGATGGAACCTAGTCCCTTGTCTGACCTGAGAGTCTTGGTGAGATCTGGAAGCAAAGGGCCGTTGAACACGAGGCTGGAAGGATGACAAATCAGATGCTCGAAAGGACTGGTACTGTGAGGACGCCAAATAACGTGAGTCACCATATCTGGAGGCTGGGGGAAGGACCTTGCATCTATCCCTTGTCTCAACGAGGAGAGGATCCAATGACGGGCCAAAGAGGTTGCCAACGGAGTATGGTGCGGATGTGAGTTGCCATTTGCTTCGCATGTCTGCCTGCCAATTGCGGAGCCACAAGAGCCGGCGTGAGGCAACGGTGGAACTAAGTGATCTTGCCAAAAATCTAGTGGCGTTGAGCGTTGTGTCGGCTGAATATTCCAAGGCAGCCGAGATTTTGTTCAGGTCTTGGTGGGATCTGGCGTCGGATAGAGGAAGGCGACCCTGGAGCTGTTTAAGCCAGATCAAAGCTGTCCTGTTGAAAAACGACGCCGATGTGGATGCCTTGATAGACCAGGCAGTAGCCAGGTGGCCCTTGAGCAGCGTCTTCTCAGCTCGCTTGTCCTCTGGTTGGAGCGAATCCTCGGCTGGACCCGTAGGATGTGTAGTGTTGGTGAGGGCCACAATGGGAGGATCCACCATGGGGGGTTGGAGAAGATCTGCCAGAGGGGCCGCCGAATTGTAAAGGCGCTTGTCTAATCCGTTGGGACTGGGCCCCACCCCCGGAAGGGACCATTGACGCTGGAGCACGTCAGTAAACAGCTTTGGGGCAGGTATTGTCTCAGGATCGATGGTAGGTTCCGCGAACATGGTCGTTGCTGGGTCGCTAAACGAGAAGGTAACAGCCAAGGACGGACGTTTTCCCAAGTGAGTAGTGGTGATAGCCTTGAACAGGAGTGAACGGAAAACCTGAGGCCTGAAAAAGCCTATGAACAAAGGCTGGTCTGAACTTAAGCCTTCATCATCAGACCAGGCCTGTTTGTGGGAGTCGTCGACCTCGGAGCCTGAAACCTGGTCAGCTGAGGATTGGTATTCGACTTGATCCTGTTCTGAAAAGGAATCCTCCAGATCCCTAGGCTGGACCTGTTGGGAGGAGCCTGGAGATGTGGGTACAGTGTCCTGAGGAAGGCACTGAGCCAGGCTCTGTCTGATTGCCCTAGTTATGATAGCCTCCAATGAATCCGCCATGACAGGAGGCGGGGGGCTGAGCTGGTGATGGAACTGAGGCAGGAGCTGTTGCAGGATCCTGTTGCTGCAATGAGGGAACAGGATCAGGAAGTGTCTGGAACAATAGTTGGCTGTCTGGAGCTGGGACAAAGGAGGCCGCAGCTGAAATGTTAGGGGATAATTCCCGCGCTGACCTGGTTGATTCTATGCCAGGCTTGCTGGCAGTAGAAGGCCTGGCAGTAGAAGGCCTGGATCTAAGGCCAGGATCGTTGGGAGCCGCCTGGGCCTGAGCTTTGAGGAAGGTCTTTTCAATGTGTCTCCTTTGATCCTCCTTAGAGGATGAAGAGAGGGAGGTAGCCGAGGTGGTCTTCTTTCCCCTGGCCTTTTTAGCCAGGGGAGGCAAGGCAGAGGCACTCTCTAGAGCAGTGGTTCTCAACCTGTGGGTCGGGACCCCTTTGGGGGTCGAATGACCCTTTCACAGGGGTCGCCTAAGACCATCGGAAAATACATATTTTCAATGGTTTTAGGAATAATTTTATGATTGGGGCCGCCATCTTGAAACTGGCCCAATGAGCTAGCGCGGCCAAAAAATTCTGAGGGAAATAACTCACAGGAATCGCTGCCGGACCTGATTCGTCCTGATGATGTGAGGCGTGGGTCCGGAAAGTCGCTAGCCCTCCGGCTATTAGTGCAACTGGAGGTCTCGGTGAGACTCCACTCGAGCCGAGGCGGGCTGCTAGGCAAAGGCCTTTGAATCGCAGCCAAGCTCCCCCGATCTTCCTGGGAGCTGCAAAGGGACAGGCGGAGCCTGTTGAGTGTATCTGCCAGCCGGCAGATACAAGCCGATCCCGGCTGTCTAGAAGCGTTCAATTGAAGTTGTGAGGGAAACTCGGAAGACACATCCTCCAGCATAGACTGAGTCGAACAACTGGGGAAGGCCAGGAGGACGGAGCCAGTTTGATTGGCAGACTCGGTCCTAGGCATTAGATGGAGCATCTACCCAGCCTGACTGCCGTTTCCCTCCTATCAGGAGAATATGTATTAATAGAACTTTATGCCAGAACAGAAGGCAGGTAGTTTAGCATTAGTCAAATTTGCTGGAGGTCTTTATTTCATATTCCGCCATGCCCTTAAAACTTTCTTTTTTCATCAAGCCGGGCTGGCTTAACATATTTTTAAATTTTAAATTGGTTTGTCATTTTAAACTGGGGCCAAATTAATATATATTCTTTTAATTGTTCTTAATGTTTGTATTGTATGTTTTTATCTGGCTGTACACCGTCCTGAGTCCCTTGGGAGAAGGTGTGGTATATAAATTTGAAATAAAATAAATAAAATAAAAATAAATATAATAAAGTGCAAGAGCTACAGCATGATATATTGAGTGCCACATTCAAAAAGTGGCCAGGATCTTTTTGGGAAGGAGACTAAGAGGTAAACCTTATCATAAACCTCAAATCATTTAAAGCACTCATTTTGCCCTCTAACAACTTCCAGAACAGCTCATTTTTTCTGTTTTCTACAGATGGGGAACATTTTAGAATCCATTGTTGTATATTATTTTTGTGGAACTTGCCTTGGGTGATTGCTTCCAGTACTTTTTTTCCCATTTACCAAGATCATGTGAGCCAAAATTGCCATTGATATTACTGATACAGAAAACAACTCCATTAAGATTAATCTTCATATTCTAATTGCCTTCTACATAGTTATCTCATCATATTTCATAGTTGAAGTATCTGTGTGGAAGAGCTTTGATTTCCTGATCAGGGAGTTTCTAGATAGGATCAGGGAGAATAGAGCTTTTATTCCTGAAGATAAAACAGCCATGATCTGAGCAGACAATTTGTGCAGGATAAAGTGTCTTGTACTTTAATAGGATGGAATATCTGAACCCATTGCTGTTCAGACTGTTAACAACTTTATTCCAACACTCTACATTAATTATACTACTTTAAGAAGTGATGAGGAAAATCTAAGCATCTCCAATAAAAAATAAGTTAAATTTCTAATGGCACTATGGACTATAGCAAAGTTTCTTCTAAGTGTAACAGGACAAGAAGTAACATAATACAGCAATAGACAATTCTTTTAACAGGCCTGCTTGAGTCTTAATACCCTTTCTATGAATGGAACAGACTTTGTAAAACAAAAGATTTTCCAATTATCTTCTTTACAGCTCCCATTACCCAAAATGTTTCAGGCCTGGAAGATCTTTAGAATTGGTACAAAAGTCTCAAGGGAGAAAGATTGATAGAACTAGCCAGCCCTAAAAGTGATACAGAAATATCACTTACATTTTATGCTAATAATTCAGTATATATGAATTTAAGTGATGCATAATTTTTATGTTGAAACTAATTTGTTTCATCAAGTCAGAATCAATAAATTTTCTAGTTTTGAAATCCTTTTGTTTGGTGCCATGGAGTATTTACTTTATGTAGGGTATGAACCCAGTTTCTTTTAGACTTATATAAAGATGGATATACATACTGAAGATGTTTATTGATCAACAATACTTTTAAACTGGAGGTTATTCAATTTATACATTTAACTTTGTATTAAAGCTATTATATCTTAAAAATATGTATGATGAATACAAAAATAAACCTACCTACTGATACTGATTCAGTTTTATTTTTTGCTGATCGCTTGGTTCTTTCAACAGTTGATGATGGGCTATTAAAAGTATCTTTGTAGAAGTATCGGTAGGTTAAGCCTGGAAAACCCTCTTTTTTAAGCCGTTTTACCATCAGTGTTTTTAGAAGTGATATTTCAAGTCCTGTCTGAATAAAATACTTCTTTTTAACTCTCTCTGAAGATGGCAACAGATATCGCAACGTTTTTTTCACTTGGATTAATTGCTGTTTTTGATATTTCCTTGAGCTAAAAAAGTCTTGCTTCATACATATTGTAATTGTTAGAAACTTAAGATTTATTATGGAAAAATGCATATAGCAATTTTTGAACAAAGTGCCCATTTCATTTTCTCCAAATTTTCTCTCTTTTCTAGCTCTGACAATATTGCCCCATTTTTGTATTAAATGTTTGTTTCTATAAATTTTTGTTTGAAATACAGGGATTTTTTTCCTTTGAATGTTAAACATCTTTTTATGAGTTGAGTATACCTTTTGTATGTGTCTGTTTCTTTGGTAAGTGAATAAATGTCTGAATTGAAGCTTCTGATTTGCATAAATTGATTTTTTACTTCTTGTTTTCCATTTCCACATCTTAATTTTTTCTTTAATATTTTTTTCCTGTTGCAAACTTTTAAATCCTATATATTTTTTTCTTTCTCTATTAAGTATTTTCTGTTGATCAGAAACTATTCTGTGCAAATTTTTATTGTACTCATTTGTAATCACTTTACAAAATTTTTCTTTCAAAGAAGCTAAAAGTCTATCAATACTATTTTTACATTTTTCCTTTAAAATGTTTGCTTCAATATGATCTCCTTTATGTTGCTTTGTAAATTTTAGCATAATGCTTTCCAAGCTTTTCTGACTTTTTTGCAACAGTTCTTCACTTCTTAATATATTTGCTTGATGTTCCATATAACTCATGGGTGATCTGGTTTTCATGTATTTACATCCATTTTCAAAATACGATGCATGTGATTTGTTATCTTCAAATTTCTTTCTCACATTAATATACCAATTCATCTTTACTTTACAATCTTTAAGATTTGTATTTATCAACATACGGAGTCTCCTTAAATAATTTATTTCCATTAAAATGTTACTAAATGTTACTAATTGCTTTTTTGAAATTTGTATGGTTTTTTTGACTCCAACTAAATTTAGATTTATTTTAAACTGAACTGCATATCTTAGTTGATGGTTCTTAATGGCACTTTTGCCATGAATTTTGAAATTCATTCTGAAGCTTTTGTAATTTCTGTTGTCCTTTTTCAGCGTAGACTGTTCTGGGATTCTATTCACTGATGTTTTGTATGAATCATTATCAGATGCTATTAATAATTGTTGATACTCTTTTAAATGCCCTGCAACAAAGCAAATAACCCTAGTTTAATTAAATATTTCAAATCACATTATCATAAAGTCAGAATTGTATTCCAAGACCTGTTTTAATAATAGTAATAATTTTGGACAAGATAGCTCCCTTATAAGGCATGTATACTATATACCAACAAAATTTTCAGAGATTTTTAATGTTGTTAATTAGATTAACTTGCTTAAGTTTAAAATTGTAACTATAAAAAACAATTTGGATGATGTCTGTGGGAATAGTATGGAGTGATGCATCCATCCTTTTTTTTTTGTAAATATATTTTTTTATTTATTTTTTCAAATTTAAACATAAAAACATAACTTTCAAGAGCAAAAATCTCGATCATAGATGATTACCACGCTTACATTCCTTTCACAAGCTCAATTCACAATTTCCATTACATCTTTTATAAATAAACAAAAAAAGATAAAAAAGAAAGATAAAAAAGAAATTCAAAACTTAAGAAAAAAAACCAATTTTACCTCAAATTTAAACATCTATATAAATCCATTATATCTATCCAAAATTAGTTTCAAATTCACTTTCACTCATTTTTACATCTGCATAACAATTCTAAGCATATCTTTATTCTTCTTTACCTTATATCTTATACAAGTCATATCAAAATAATTTTTACAATATTCTAACCTCGTTAAGTGTTTACCTTACAATTTTATCACCATTTATTCTTAGTTTCAATTCAATACCACTCCATTTTTATTATATTTTATAAAACAACATTTTGTCTAATTTTAATCCTTTGATACTTATCCTCAAATCAATTTACCTTAAGTTTTTTTCCTCCCAGTTTACATATTACACACATTTCTCACAAAGATATATTTTATTTACTCCAATTTCTAATATATTTTCCATTATATCTCCCTGTAATATTTAACTATCTTCCAGCTTGTTCTATTTGATTAATTCTCAGCTTGATCCCCTCCAAAAC
Organism: Arizona elegans; assembly: GCA_022577455.1. NCBI lineage: Eukaryota > Metazoa > Chordata > Lepidosauria > Squamata > Colubridae > Arizona > Arizona elegans. The sequence goes on from JAKOOJ010000002.1 coordinate 144,993,210, forward strand.
ACCAACTATTTAGTTGATTTCAGAATAGTTCCTCAATCTCCTCCAACTCTCCTATTTGTTTGACTGTTTCCAGCATTTTGTGGGCTGATTTCCAGCATAGTCTCCTCCTTAACTCCCTCCATTGTTTGGCTGATTTCCAGCATAGTCTCCTCCAACTCTCCTCCTATTTGTTTGGCTGTTTCCAGCATTTTGAATTAATTTCCAATGTATTTCTACCGAGTCTCAAACTCTTATCTAGTTGGTATCCATCCCACACATTTTAACTGTAATATAATTATCTGTTTTATATCATTTTTCCATCCTGCTCTTTCAATTTAAATCTCAGTATATTTCATAATGATCATTTCCAACTTGTATTACCTTAATTCAAGATTAATCACTAGCATCTGTGTATCTTGTATTTTGTTCAATCAATCCTTATTCATCAGTTTAACATTTGTTTGCAAATTAAAATTAAAACGTATTACATCAAACAGTACATTTTCTTAAAATTTTCCTGCCTCAAAATATATTCTTCTTTATTATTTTTATCCCCTTAATATCATCCACTATTTTAATAGCCACCTCTTATTTTCTATTTTATTATTTCACAACCCTTCCTGTTTTTATCCAAAAATCAAATATACCTAGGCTTTTAAATTTTATCATATATACATAGGCTTTTAAACTTTACATTTCAGTTAGTCACATTTACATTTATCCACTTTAATTCTTCCTTTTCCTCTCTGTCCAAAGTGATCTATTTTAAGGTTCATCAGTTCAAAGTAAAGAATTTCTGTATGTCCCTTTAAACCTTTTAAAATGTCTGTTCCAAGCGTAGTGCATCAGCTTCCTGTCTTTGTTAACTACGCCACACCTAGTTTTGTCAGTCTCCATTGTTAAAATCCAAAATGTTCTTTCTTTCTTCTTTCTTAAAATCATCTGGGACAGAGTAGGAATCTCCAAAATCCTTATATCCAATATTAATTTCAAGTAATCCAAGGTAAAAAGCCAATTACCATGTTTCTTTTCCACTCAGAAAGGGAGATCTCTTCAATCCACTTCCCTGCTTAATCGCTGCAGACTCCATGGCTATTTCGTAGCCATCCATCTGTCTATCTTCATTAGCTTCATTTTCTTTTAGAGGCATTAATTCTCAGGAATATCCATTTCTCCTCTCCACTCCAGTTAAAGGCACAGTCAAATTTCAGAGATTTATTAATGCCAAATCATCCAGTTTAAGTTTACTGCAACAAAATTCAATTTGGGTCTTTTACCCATTTTTTTTTTCCTTTTCAATCTTTAAGCCCCGCAGTCCAGCAGCCGCTTTTAATTTTGGGGTCTTATTTTCCAATAATTCCAAATAGGTACGTTATATTGCCTGGGTTGGTGTCACTCACCCGGCTTCTTGATTTTTGCTCTTTCTTCATCTTCCTCCAGCACAATCCTTGTTCCCGGTTGCCGCGGTTTCAGGGCAGCCGCCATGGCTGCCGTTCCGCTGCCGCCGACGTGAAGGAGAAGCCTCCGGCCCCAAGGAACCCACCCGTTCCTCTCGGCCGCCCAAGGCGTTCCTTCTTGTCCCCCTGTCCCTACAAGACAGGGGAGGTCCGCAGATCTATTGGCGGCAGCTTAGCAGAGGGGATTTGGCAGGGCTCAGCGGAGCTCACCATTTCCCCATCTGTGTCCCCGTGGCGCCAACCGGAAGTCTTCGCATCCATCCTTGTTTTTGATTACTTGGCATCATTTATTTATTTATTTATTTATTTATTTATTTATTTATTGTATTTATATGCCGCCCTTCTCCAGAAGGACTCAGGGCGGCGAACACAAGTTAAAAACATGTTCAGCAAAATCCCATTTTAATCCAAATTAACTAATAAATAATAAAACCCAGAATCAGAGTCAGCCTATTTGCTTGAACAGCCAAGTCTTCAGGTCCCGACTTTTAATACTATCAAGTTTCAATATCATCGATGGTATCCTTCTGGCCTGGCTCTGAGTTGGGAATGCATTGTATTACTGGCTTGTTTCCTTTCTGAGGTCAATTCCAGTTCCGTTGATAGGGCAGGAAGAAGTCCAACCTGCAGTCCTTATCCTGTGAGATGTCTCAGAGTTCAGTGCTTTTTCCCATCAAAGTCTCCCTAAAGCTTCTGGATGAGGTCATCCTGATTTGGGGTGAAGTTTAGTCAGTCTGATGATACCAACTTTATATCTCTACCTCAGGTTGTCTGAGTGATGCCATGGAGATTTTGTTTCAGCCCTAGAAACTAACATCTAAATGGGACATATCAGGTTTCAGCTCTACCCTAGCAAGGCCAAACTGCTTTAGGTTTTTGGACTTTTGTCTTTGATTCTGGATGAGGCAACATTGCCTCTGACAGAATCAGCACAGTCAAAAGGATCCTCCTAGACTAGAGCCTAGAGTCATAGCTCCTGCTCAACTAAAAGGTGGCAGCCATAGCTAGGATAGCCTTTGCACAAATTTTGGATTGTGCATCATTTGCACCATTCCTAGACAAAGAGGTCATACTCAGTCACTTACTGTATGCTCTAGTGACCTGATTGCACCACTGCAGTGTGTTCTACATGAGCCTACCCATGAAGAGCATTTCAGTCAACATAAAATACAGTGGGGCGGCCTATTTATTTGTTTATTTATATTCCACCTTTATTATTTCTACAAATAATAGTGAATATTATTTCTACAAATACAGTGAATATGTAGAACCACCTTCCTTCTATTTTCCCAGAACAACTCTGAGAGATGAATTGGGCTGAGAAAGAGTGACTGGCCCAAAAGTGTGACTTAGCCACTTTCATGGCTAAGGCGGGACTTGATTTTTAGTCTTGCTTTCTAGTCTGGTGTCTTAACTACTAGACCAAATAGGCTCTTATATTGTCTTATTAAGTCAAGTTGTCTTAAAGTTGCCTGTTGTTTGGTGCATAGGCCACCTCTACTATGAGAGCTGCACTGGCTAGCAGTATGTTTCTGGATGAAATTCTATGTGGTGGTCACTTTTAAAGCCCTTCATTGCTTGGGGCCAGGTTACTTATGGGATCATCTCGCCCCAGTTTTTGTCTACTGATCTCATTTACTTCAGCAGGACAGGGATGCTCCAGCTATCATGTGCTAAGAAGTGTCATTTCATCCAAGAGGAGAACCTTTTCTGCCATGACACCCGCTCTCTGGAATATCATCCCGCTAGAGATCAGATTGACCCTGATCCTACAGGCCTTCTGCAAGGCCTTGAAGACTTCATACTGTACATGCACTGAGGCTGCAGAATTTGTGAGAAAGCCCATCTCCCATAAAATTAGCACCAGGTGTGGTTTTATAAAACTTTTAAAGAAGACTTTCCTTCTCATCTGATCCCTATGGTGCTTAAAGTACAAGTAGTCCTCAATTTACAACAGTTCATTTAGTGACTGTTCAAAGTTACAAAGGCACTGAAAAAAGTGACTTATGACCGTTTTTCACAGTTACGACCGTTGTAGCATTCCCATGGTCACATGATGAAAACTCAGATGCTTGGCAATTGACTAATATTTATGATGGTTGTAGTGTTCCTGGGTCATGTGATTACCTTTTGCGACCTTTTGACAACAAAGTCAACGGTGAAGCCACATTCACCTAACAACCAGGTTACTAACTTAACAACTGCAGTGATTCATTTAACAACTGTGACAAGAAATGTCATAAATTGGGCAAAACTCACTTAACAAATGACTCACTTAACAATATAAATTTTGGGCTCAATTGTGGTCGTAAGTCGAGAATTCCCTGTATTCCTTTTGCCAGTATTTGATTTAAATTTGATTTAAAACACAAACGCAGGTTGGAAGAAAGGAATCTCCTCTCCCAAGAAAGTAAATAAAGAGTAAGCCCTTAAAGCAACACAGCTAAGTCTGTTGTTCTAACATATTTTTAAACTGTTAGCAGTGTTTAAGCACATGCATTTCCAAATTCCAAATTCCATATTGCTGAGCACATTGTAAGCCGCCCTGAGTCTTCGGAGAAGGGCGGCATATAAATCAAATAAAAAAAAAAATTGCACATAATACTGAAGAGTATTTTTTGAAACAAAAGTTGTGAACCTATATACACTGAGACTAAATCTCATTAAAATAATGTGGTTTATCTCTGAACAGATGTAACAGGAATTCATTGCCAATACCTTTCTTGTCTAAGAACTAGTACAGTACACTCTTTTTTGGAAGCAGTATTTAGTAGCATTAACTTTCAACAAAAGTGTTGTAGAGTCTTGCTTACTTTTTACCAAGGCCCAGTGGCTTTTCAAGTACTTAATGAAAAGTTGAGTAATCAAAATGAGTATCAACATTTCTAGATAGTAATCACAGCAGGTGTTTCAATAGGAAGGAAACAGATTCAAATATTCACAGTGCAATGAATATTTTCACTTATTTCAGATATACAATGGATTTTTCGTTATTACAGTTCTGGTATAGTATCTCTGATTTCCACCACAGGACAGGTAGTTTCAGTTCTACTGCATCTACAATAGTATAAACCTAACTCATTAAAATTCCAAGTCCAAACTAGAAATATTTTCATTCTGATTTAAAGTCATCCATAGCATTGAACGGATTGCTGATTTTCCCATATTGAGAATGACAAGAACTATTAAACGGGAACGAAACTACTCATCTCCCATATTTATTTAGAAGCTTAAAGTCATTACTTTTAACTTCACCCTCTTATTACAAAGGATGACTTTCAAATTGTACTAAGCCCCTCATTCGCAGGAGAACTTCCTCAGCTTGGCGCCTTCCGAGAGAATAAACCTTCGCGGCAGATCCACAATCCCCAGCCATTTAGCTGAAGCAGGTAGCTTTATATGCTCCTCACCTGGCCACACTTCACAGAGGAGAAGCAGATGACCCCGTTCGGACCACTCCGTGAACGGCACCAGAACTAGCAATGCGACCATAAGGGCTCCAGCTCTTAGCATGGCTTTTTTCCGCGCGCATTTTTCTCCCAGACCGCCATGGCGGTTCTAACGGTCCTTCGAGATGAACGAACAAGCGAACGCCACGAGAGATGGCGAAAGAGGCTCCCGCGACGATTCTGACCTCGCGCGCGAAGAAATTGGCGGGCTGTCAACGCTTGTTGTTAAGGTAGCGCGAGCGGGGCGGGGCTTCAGGCAGCCCGCTGACCTATTGCATTTCGAGAGAGTGGCGTTGAAGGCTCAGGTATTTCAAATGCCTAAAGGCGATTCAAATACAGACGCTTTTTTAAAAGTTACCTGTTCTATTGAAATGACCAAAACGTCAAGTTAAATGAGCCTTCAGGCAGTTTCTCCACCCCCGCCGCCGCCTGTTGTTATTGAATGTGCGTGTCTTTTGTGTTTGATATATTTGCTAGTAAGGGAAGAAGTGTTCAAATTTTAAATATTAAGAAAAACAACAAGGGAGAAATAAAAACAAACCAAGAAGCAGCACTGACAGAAGGTTTCACAGAAAGATCTCTCTCTTTTTTTTTTTTAGCCATTACTTTCTCTCATTTTTTAGACACATAATACAAAGACTTGATTAATTCTTGGGAAGTCTATAAAACTGGGAACGATGGATGGACTCAGTTACTGGGGCAATTGGAAGATATGAAAGATTATCCTGAAGAAAATCTGTGGAGTCATTGAGAGTCAACAGTGATTATGCCATAGAAGAAAAAAATCTATCTCCTTTAATTGAATTTATGGAGGCCTGTTGAGACCATTTTCCATTTGCAACTATTCTGTTTTTGTCTGTCTGCTTGTCTGTCTATCTATCCCATATTATTTTTATATTTTATTTTTATTTATTACATTTTTATGCCTCCCTTATATCTTATCTCCCTTATAAGGTGACTTGGGGCGGCTAATTATAAATTAACTGAAGGTGGCAAACATACCTCTTTCCTCCTCCTATTTTCCCCACAACAACAACCTGTGCGGTGGGTTGGGTTGAGAGAGTGACTGGCCTAAAACAGCTGTCTCCAATCTTTTTGGCACCCGGGACAGGTTTTGTGAAAAACAATCTTTCCACAGACCAGGGAGATGGAGATGGTTTTGCTCGCTCGTACACAGCTTTATGTTCTGGTTCCTAATAGGCCACAGACTGGTATTGATTCAGGGGTTGGGAACCCCTGGCCTAAAGTCTTTTATGCCAAATCAGAACTAGAACTCACATTCTCTTGGTTTCTAACCTGGTGCCTTAACCATCTTTCTTCCTTTCTAAGACTGAAAATAGCTATACAATATATGTTGTGTCTGTTATAAAACACTGTAAAGTTGGTTGAATTAAAAAACAAGTAAAAAAGAGCAAAAAAATACCAATGAAGTCAAAGGTCATACATTAAAAAATATTGTGGAATAAGAATGGCAAATGATGACTTCTCAGAGGTTTCTCAGTACTGGTTTGCTAGTACTTTGCTGTGGAACATCAGCACTGAACATCGGCACCGAAAAGCCAGATAAGAATAATAAATATGGTCTTGAATTTGTACAGTTTGTTGGTATGAATTTGTATAGTTTTTGGTATGAGTTAGTTTGTAATTTCCAGTAAAATAAAATTTTCACAGAACACTATAAAAATATAAATACTTTATCTATGTATCTCAAATGTATATTAAGCTTGCCTTACTAGCCTAACATGCTTCCTGCTAAAAGGCTCATTGAGGTAGAAATTAATATGGTTCCCTGTATTTAAAGTACTGAAATGCAATCAGAAATGTTTTAGTGAAAAAATAAACATGTTTAGCTACTCAAATATACCCAATCAACAAGAATACCACTTTTGACAACTAACATTAGGATGCTGTATCATACCTATTGATCAGTCCCTTTAAATTCAGCAGGACTACTTTTAAATAGAAATCTGTAGGATTGGCTGTTAAGATGCTAATTTTTTTCTGATAGAATTCTCTGCAATATTGTATGTTTTTTATTTATTTCTTTTTACTTTTCTACATTAATGACACATGCCTTCAAGATCAGACGTTCAAATAAGACCAACTGATGTATATTCACTGAATAGCCTTGATATTGTCATATTAAACTTAATACATAGAATTATATTTTAAATAATAACCACAGTAAGATTTATTTGGGTTCTACTCTGCCAGTTTTATACTATACATATTATCAATTTTGCCCACAAGGTGGTGCTCTCTCAAACTTATTTGTTTTGTATGCTTGAAGTGATTTTGTCCAAAAAATATTTTAGCTTTATTTTTCAAAAATAAGATGAAGCCTTTATTTTAAAGTGTTTGAACAATAATCAATTTCCTTCATATAGTTACACATTTTACAATACATATTTCAGTTCAGCATCCCAACTATTTTTTTCCTGGCCTTAACAATATGTTTTTCTTCTGATTTTGTATTAACTGTTAAATAGAATATGACAACTAGTTTACTGGCTACTTTGATCTCTCTCTTTCTTTATTTCGACACATTAAGGTGACAAAATAACAATTTTAAAAGTTGCATGTACTACAAGAAGGTACACATTTGTGGAGTCCATAGTGTTCTCTGAGCTTGATTGTTTGCTTTCATTACAGTACCCAACTAGGTAACATCATCAGGGTGAGTGAACAGGTAATTAGCTGTTTATATATAGTAGCTTGTCCTGCCACTGTTGGTAGGAGTGTGGCTTTGTTCTTGATAGTTCCTTGATTAGGGTATTGCTTTCTATGTGATTCCTTGTCTGGTATTAATCCCTGCTTATCTAGGTATTTGAGCTGGAAATGATGTGTCTGGTCTTTTTATTTCCTTCTCATTTCCAAAGGTGCTTTTTCAAAAGACAATTGGACTTTGCTTTTCCTTGAAGATATTTAGCTTCTCATCCAAGAAGCGTCTTCAGTTCTGACTGAATGGTGGAGAATGGAAGAATTTATATTTATAACTGCTGAAAGGACTGTGTTATAAACAGGAGTTAGGTGGTGTCATAGCCCTCCCCCTCTGTTGATAAAGGGCTGTTCAGTCTTAATGTAGATGGCTTCCTTGACCCCCTCTTTCAAACCAGCGGTCCTCTGTCCAGCGTGTGGACTTTGCTGGCTTCAAAAGATTGACCTTTGTCTTTCAAATGCAGATGGATTTGTCCTGATGGGTTTTTTCTCCTATGTTGTGCCATGTTTTTATGAAGTTGTTTTGTTTCTCTAATGTACAGATCTGTACATGTCTCATTGCATTTTACTGCATACAGGGGGAAGGGTACAACACCACCTATCTCCTGTTTACAACACAGTCCTTTCAGCAGTTCCAAGAAGGTTCCATACCCATGTGCACTATTCAGGTGACCCTGAGAACTTCCAAGTGGCCTCAACAATTGTCAGAAAGAGTGCCAACCACCAGATGACCGCAAGGAATATAAATCTCTCCATTTTTCAGCATTCATTCAGAAGGTTCTTGGATGCCTTTTGAAAAAACACCTTTGGGACAACCATGACTTGGATGACTGAGAATCTCAATAGATGTTTCCTTCTTAGCTTTTTTATTGTCTCTTAAAAGACAATAAATAGGAAGCAAACCTTATATTAATTCTCATTGAACATGTTACCTTGTTGGATAATTAAACATCTGCAAGCAAACAGCCAAGCTCAGAGAGCACCAAGCACTCTATAATTCAACCCTGAGTGACAAATATTCTCTTTTTCATATTCAATTAAATATCTATTTCATTGTGGGAAAAGAAACAGTGCCCTAATTTTATGGAGCATTCTCGCCCTGGAGGAGAGGGCAGTCTCTACTGTATGTATTTGAAAATTAATCAAAGCAGCATTGTTCCAGTGAGTATTTGGACCTCAAGCTAATCTAACTTAATGGCATTTCTAATGTTTTAAATTTCCATTGCATATTTTATTAATTATATATGTTTGTATGTGCCCTACTCTTATTTTGACTTTGTGTTCCCACTCCCCAGATGTTTTGATTGGAATAGGCTAAAAATATTGTAAAGTCAGTCAATTTGGTCTGGAGGACAATTGCTGAGAACTCCTCTGTGTATACACCTGTTATTCAGGGGCAAGGTGATAGAGGCCCTGAGAGGCCCAGTGCAGGTCGCACACAAATGTTTCTCTGTTCAGAGGCTGAAAATCCTGCTTCGATTTTGGCAGGGAGGATTTTCAGCTCCTGACTAGAGCCTCCCAGGGTCTCCCCATTACCCTGAGACTCCCTGCACTCCTTATTGGAACTTCATCTGCTTAACGACCTGTGCAGTTGCTTAACAACCACAACTAAGGTTGCTGGGATTGCAATTATTGAGTGAATCAATCACATGGATAGTCACATGGATGTCCCACTTAACGACTGCTTCCCTCAGCGACTGAATGTCAATCCCAGTTATAGCTTTAAATTGAGAACTACCTTTAGCTCCTTTTTATCTAAATGTTGTCTTGCTCCAACTATTGTTACTGCTGTCCCAACACTACCTCTTATCAACATATGAATCATTTCCCAAGATTTATTTTTGTGGTAAGATCACTATGCCAAGCTCTGATCAAGAACTTGGTCAGGATGTCTACTTTCATATGTTTCTGGTTAATATTGGAACTCAATTGTGTAGTAAATAGTTCAGCAGATTGCACTTCATATCATTATGGTAGTTGTTGGAATTCACAGTATGCACCAGACATATAGATTCCTGGCTGTCCTCTAGGATGAGTTATTTATATATATGTTCAACCAAAGTGAGCACATTGCTATATCCTCACAATATATAATGCTGTTGCATTATATACAGCTTCCATGGAAAAGAGTTCAATTGCAAATTGTTTTTTTGTTTGTTTGTTTGTTTGCTATTGAATTTATATAGCTGCCTACCTCGTAAGGTATGACTCTGGGCACATATAATTATCATATCTTGGTGGGATGCAATAATCAATGATTCTTATCAGCCCAGGTAACAATCCCACTCCCAAATTGGAGCAATTGCCATATTTTGACTTACAGTTTGCCTTATTACCAATTTAGTCCATATAAACATGATCATCAATTTTAATTATGCCAGTAGTTTTAATTTCATATTGATTGCACAGGTAGCCTTCAGATAACAATCACTCATTCAGTGAAAGTTACTGCAGCACTGAACAAGTGGTACTTATGTTCTGGCCATCTCAGCACCACTGCAGTCACATAAGTACATGGAGACACATGGGTGTCTGGCAACCATCTCATACATCTCATACATTTACAATATCCCTTGGTCACATGATCGCCATTTGTGACTTTCTCTGCCAGCTTCCCACAAGCAAAGTCAATGTAAAACCATGCTTTCTAGTTCCAATTACTATCATTAATCAAGGACATTAATCAAATAAATATTGCAATTACTTTTTTCATTGTGATGTAGTCCCTCTGGGATGGTGCAGTGACCTCCAAGTACAGTATTTTAGTTGCTGCTGAGGAGTTAGTCTTGTTATCTTTGGTATGTATCACAAAATTTCCATGGTCTGTTGATACGATGGTTGTTTATTACCATATTTTGGCCTCTTGTGTCTTCTTTCTGATACTCCATTGCCATGGAGTGTTTTGCTTTCCTGGCTTCTTCCATTGCAATATAAACCAGTATTTTGCTGATTTTGCTTCTTTGGTTGATGCTACTGAATGTCTTAAATGTTTGATTTTAACATTATCGTTGAACTTCTGGATGAATTTATTGCCATCATTCTCTTGTTGAAAAATATCACTGTACTATCTATGAATATCAAGTTGTATGTAGAATATAGATGGAATAGGAAATAGTCTTCAAGGACAGGAGGAAAAGCTGCTAACAAGACAACAGTCAGATAAATGGGGCTTAAGTCTGGGCTAAGAAAATAACTTGAGAAAATATCTGATATGCCCTTCCCTAGTTCACCCAAAGAGACAATGGAGGGAGGGGGAAAAGCACATTTACACTTGCAAGGTTCTATAACTTACAATAAAAATGATCCTGACCTGTATGGCATTGGATTCTTCATCTTATCTATCTTGTAGGACTGACATAGTCTTATGCCTGTCCTCTTATTAAGTTAATTAATTAATTTCTTCCCTTGTGTATCTGAACTGCAGCTCGTATCAGTCATTTTGAGAATAATGGCAAACTAAACATTCCTGAACATCAGTGTTGAAAAAGGCACCTAAGAATACTGTGGCAGCCAAAGAAACAAACAAAAATATTATCAAAAGAATTAATGCAGAGTTTTCACAAGAGACACAAATGACCACACTTAATTTTTCCTACTTTGGGCTTTCTCTTTATGCCAAGACCTAGCTCTCTAGAAAAGACTGTAATCTTGGAAGCGGTAGAAAGAAGAAAGCTACCACCAATTACAGTGGCAATGAGTACATTATTGGAGATGTAAAAGGTAAGTTTAGTGACAAATTATCATGGAGGCAATCTATGTGGTTGCTAGAGGCAGTGCTGACTTGATGACAGATAATCAATCGATCAATCCTTTTACTTTCTAACACCGACATAAATTATAAGTTGTTATTCTCCCTTCTCCCATTACCCATTCACCTCCTTCGCCTTCCAGTAGGCTTACCGCCATTTTGTCTTTCCTTTGTTTTTCTTTTTGTACTCAAATAAGCCTCCCTCCCTGTCTCCCTCCCTCCCTCCCCCCCTCTCTTTCTCTCTCAGCCTTGTATCTTTATTTGGTTATAAATCTTTCCTTCCACTTTGGTATTGCTTTTTAGTTTTTAGACTTTCAAGTGAAAGCTTTGGGTGCACCCATATTAACATTTTTAAATTATTCTTCTTTGTATTGCTAGTAGCCATTGCTTATAATTGCACCATCAATATCTTATTCCAGAAAATTTCCCATTCCTCCCGGATCTCTATTTCTGTCCAAGTTCATCAACATCTGTTGTTCTGAAATCTGGTATACAAATCTGTCCCTATATTCTTCTCTCCTTGATATCATGAATTCAAGGACAACAGGATCAATCTCCCAAGGTTTCTGTCACATTAATTTCTTCACTCATTACTTTCCTTGTGGTAAGGATTAAGTCCAGTATAGCTGACCTCTTAAGCCACCTTCTGAAAAATAGAGCTGTCAGTAAGAAAACAGAAATCATTGGATCTGTGATATTAGCAAAGTTGAATTAGTTGCCTTAACAGAGATAGTTGAAATCTCCCATTTTTACTATTCTAGGTGTTTTTAAAAGTTTGGCAGTCTATAATGAACTTCAACAACACAGTATCATTTTTGTGTTTTTTCATCCTAGTGTTTTCCTGCAAGTGCAGGGTTTGCTTTTTTCAGATCAACTGAGCGTTGATCCATTGGTTGTGACAGGAATCGACTAACCAGCTTGTTGCCCTTGCCTGACATTGTCATGAGTTGAAAGAGAGTAACTGGCCCCAAATCACTCAACCAGCTTTCATGCCTAAGGCAGGATTAGAACTCACAGTCTTTTGGTTTCTAGTCTGGTGCCTTAACCACTAAACCAAACTGACTTTCTTTTTCTCTCCTTTATTTTTACTCAAATACATTCAATAGGATTTCTGTGCTTCAGTCTGTGGATTTATATACATACTGTATGTATGCATTCTGCATTACCACACAATACTCCTTCTGCTGAGTTTATTCCATTGAATAAATTACAGTATTGCTTTCCAGGGATATTCCTATCACATATGCATCCCCACCATAGGATGTTTTGGATATTGTATTTGGCTTCCTCTAAGAATTTCTGTTTGTTTGTGAGTTTTTCTGTTTGTTTCCAAAACTCTTTTTTTTTAAGTGGCTCTTGAATTTCTTTGACGTTTCTTCTTCCCTGGCCTTGGATTTTCTTCCACAGTGGACTGATATTGGTTGCCTTCTTATTTTATTGTTTTTCAGACATCTTCAACCAATCTTCCTCTTCATGTTATCTGGCCTTTACTTCCTTTCTATGTCCCTCCCTTCACTTGCCCCTTTAGAAATATCTTACCTCTTCTGGTGTGTAATGGAGCAGAAATTCACTTTTTCCTCCAATAATGGTATTAACGTGAACTTTCAGAAAATCAAGTTTCTCTTCAGCAAGAATACAAGCACTGTGGATCCCTATGAAGCTTCTTTTACTGCCCATGCTGCTTGCAGTTTATTCAGATCTCCACCATACATTTCCCTTCTTAAAATCTTCAATAAACCCTTACTCCTCTTTCTCTTCTACTCTTTTATCTCCTCAGATGAATTCCCTGCTTGGGTCAATAACTATCAACTTTATTAGAATGTATTATGATTTTTTAGAATTCTTACAGTTGAACTTTACAGACAGTACCAAAGACAGAGCTAACACTTCAGTAATAAATGCACATTGCTAACAGGAAGGAATTTAGAACTGTAGTGGTATCCTGTAGGATGTCTATATTTCATTATGATACATGATGATTTACAGAACCTTACTGTAGTTTTATGTTTTGGTAATTGTGGTATTATGATTACTGGCATTACTTCTAAACACAGGAAAGAAGTCTACTGATAGTTATGGTATCTATTTCCCACTTCTTAACAGGTTTTAAGTAAAACAGTGAATATCTGAATAACATATTAAAATTAATGTGTTATAACTTCCAATATAGTGATTAAAAATGCAAATTAACAATTTTCAGTTGAGGGGTACTTTGAGATGCTGTTCTATGAAAATATTTCTCTCTGTTTTTTAGTTATTGTAAAGAAATATGGCAAAGGGTAGAGAATCTGGAGGAAAGGGATCTCAGCCATTTGCTTTCTACATTTCAGGGCCATCTCTTTAGGATAATGCTGGCAGTTTGTATTATCCACTCACAGATATTTGTAATTGGAGTGGCCTATGAAAAAATAATACTGGGACAGATCTGGGCTACAGAAATCTGAATTCTAATGACAAAGAGTTAGAGCTGCTTGCATTTCTTTGTAGCCATTGAGCAGTATACCTAATCAGTATACATTCTATATGGTTGTCATATTTGCCTGCAGACCATTTCTACCAGCTACTGACCTGTCATGTTGTGAGGCTACTGCCCTAGCCTAATGCTGTCATGCCTCCATGGACATCTGTTAGTCTTGCAACAGAGCATGATTAAGTTTACTTTTATTTAAGACAGAAAGGCCAAATGAGCTTCCCAGTCTCTTGCAAGCTGCCCCATTTCCCAAAAAGAATGCTTCCCTCCATAATTGATTCTAGTGTGTAAATGATGACTGGCAACACTGAAGCCAATAAAAATAAATTTCAAAAGTACTGTATAAATACTAAAACTATCCAAAATTATAATTAAAACTATTGAAATCAGTTTTAAACTGATATAATATATTTATTTAATGGCCTTTTAAAAAATTCAAGAAATTAGCTGTTCAACTCCACAAAAACAGTACATTCCAAAGAACTAGGACAGCTACAAAGAAGATAAGTAGGGAACAACTGTTGCTAAAGCACCTCATATGAACTCAAGTCTGGGGGTGGGGTTGGATATGCATTGTCCATAGGGCAAAAACATATAGCAAGAGAAATATTCTGAAATAACCTGAATAAATCATACAAAATTTTGGAAGTACTAATCAGCACTTTGCATTTTGGCCAGAAAAAAATGGCAGTTAATTAAAGCTTTTAATGTTTCTTTCAGTTCTTCCAGAGACTATTGGCCGCTGAGTTCTGCACCAATTGAAGATTCAGACTACAGGCAGATTCACATGCAGTAATTTACAGCAGTTAGGTACAATGGTTACGAATGCCTGCATCAAGGTATTAAGATAATTTTCTTGCAAGAAAACATGCAATTTATGTATTAATCAAAATGAATTAAAGTACTGCTTTAGTTATACTGGAACACCAAAGAGAACTATGGATACAGAAGCTTACATACATTACAAATGTTCTCCTTCTGGAAAAAGTATAACTCTGTTCATTACAGGTAGTGTATTGACATATTACCATAATTGGAACCAGAATTTCCATTGCTAAGTAAGGTAGTTGTTAAGTGAATCATGCTTGATTTTATGACCTTTTTACCCACAGTTGTTAAGCGAATTATTGCAGTTGTTAAGTGAATCATGTACATCAATATACAGAAAACAGACATTTCAAATTATTTATTGGATATTTTATGCTAATAGTCTCATCTAAAAAATTATATACAACAATTCCATTTGACAACTTGCTAATTTTAATACAGACCCAAGTGTAGTGTCATTTAATGACAGGCTCTTGACAGAATCTTACTAAAGAAATCAGTTGAAAACTAAAAAAAATCAAAGGATAGGATGAAAGTTTTATCCTTATTAACTGACTTCACATTAAAAAAAAAAACTAAGGAAGAGATTTGTTTATTAATTGTTATTCAATTTATATGACTTTAAATTTATATTCCTGACTGTAAGTAGCCTGAAACAGTTAAAAATACTGTAAAGCACATAATAAAAACCAACACAAATATAATAAGCAGCCAAATAAAAATAGAACAACTTACCACAAACCAATGTAACTAGTACTGTATATAGGCCCTGCCAAAGCTTGACACAAAATCAAGTCTTTAATGCCTTACAAGAAGTCATCAGAGTCAGAGCCAATCAAATATTTGGAGAGACCCTGTTCCAAAGGTCAGTCACCATGACAGAAAATGCTCTCTTCCAGGGCAAGGTCGGATGGCACTCCCTAAGAAATGGGATCTGGAACATGCCTCTTCTGCCAGACCTAATGAGGTGGGTAGATAAAAACAGGGAAAGACAATGCCTCAAATAACCCATCACCATGGTATACAGAGTCTCATCGGTCACTTATAGCATTAAATATTATCAAAAATGTAGGTCAGGTAAGCTCTCTTTTACAGAAGGTCTTTTCTTGAATAATCCTGGCAATTCCTTAAGACATTAATATCTTTCTTAAGATATTAAAAATATCTCAACATTTATAGAGGCAATGCATTAGGAATGAAGAGGTTAAATTCAGGTTATTATAAATAATAAATCATGATTTATATATCACAAGGATTAGGTTAGGTTTGTGAAGTATGTATCTAAAATATTGAAGTGTGAAGCCAAGATTGCAAAATTAATTCCACCTCTTCCTCCATTCTGATTTTTGAAAAGTGAGGTTCAAAGATAAAAAGATGAATTCTATCAGTTAAGAGATTTGCTTTATGTAAAGAGAATCACTAGTTAAGTTTAATTTTAAAATATCATTCTTGAGAAACAAAATAATAATTCAACCCTTAAGTGAATTGTATCTGTTGTTAAATACCTAGGTTTGATACACAAACCAGTTAATAGGTCAACTGAACTGAGGTCAAGTATATTGGAATAATAGTTTTCTTTTTCAGCATCCCCTACACTGACATCACCATTTCAGAATGCTTCTGTGTTTTAGTGAGCTAAAGCTAATCAAAAACTATTCCAGCCTTTGTTTCTTTGCTGCTATTAAGGCAGTTTCCTCAAACCAGTAATCTGTCATTCATCCATCTATTCTGGGCAATTCCTTTTTCCCAACCACGCAAAAGAGCCTAAAGTCCCAGTCTCTATTTCTCCAATTTTGCAGACAAACCTAGAGAGACTGTAATCCTCTTCAGTGTTCCCAGAGAGATTCATATTGGCAAAGAGAAATTTGCCTCCTTTTCCCAGGTACAGCTATAATTGCTTTCCATGCCAAAAAGCCACATTTCTGGGCCTCTTGCCTAGAGCAGAAAGCAGGGCTGCTAGATAAAACCAAAGGACAGCTTCTCAAGGGCTACAGTATAAAAGCACATTATTGTGTTTTGTTTCTAGCCAAGGAAAGGCAGGAAAAAGATTCTCGAGTTTTGCAGTAATGTAGCCATTCCCTTTTAAACCTTTTATTATTTTCTGGCCTAAATCCAGAGTACCTCAATTCTTCAGCTACTCTCTCAACTCATCAACTGAGATACTTAGAAAAGATAAACTTCTGAACCCTTTTTCTATCTCTAAGGAGGGTTTTCCTACTTGCCTAACTTGTAGCCTTCCACACGCAGTAATTTAATTCCATTAAAATGAAGGTTTACATTTTTACACAATTTTTTTAAACTTTCTATTTTTTGCATTTATCTGTTTTTCTATCACTGTCAACACCCCCTTATGGATTCCTCTTCTGGATTTAACAATGTTGCAAATCTTATCCTCCTGTAACTTTGCCTGAAGTTCATGTTTCTCAAGCAAACCCTATTCTTGATGTTGGTTGGCTGCAGCAAGTTGTCCCATTTAGAGCTAAAATAATCAAAAGCATCCAGAACCAATATTTCAAACACCATTCAAATCTACCAGTCAGATTCTTCACTCTAGCCAAGTCTTAATATTCAAAAGCTTTGTTCTTCTGCATTGCTATCATTTTTGTACTTTATTTAATTTGTGATTGAATATAGAGTCTATGTTGAGAACCTAAATTTTTGGTAAGGTAAGGTCCTTTCTCCTTAATAGTAATTGAATTACAGTCTGGAGACTGCAATTGCTCCTAACCATCTCCTCTTCTTCCATTCCTTGATTATGTGAGGAAGACTATGCTTGGGAAAGCAGCTGTAGTCTTGACAGAAATGCTTCCCATCCCACTTCCCCAAGGCTCAGCATAGCATATTTTTTTTCAAAGGGTTGTGAAAGTATAGAGTCCCAGAAACCTGAGAGATGGGCTCAAGCATGCATTCATTTACTTACAAATAAGCCAATCTTCCAGATGCTTGGCTGAACCTTTGTGTTTTCAAGGATATGTTGATATCCAGAGGCAGCCTCACCCCATCCAGACCCTTAGCTTACAAAAACAAACACTAAGACATTGTAAAGGTATGTGTGCAGGAGAAAAGGAGGCAGCATACAGGCCAGGAAGCAGGAGGCAATGAAGACTGGTTGTTATTATAGGCAGGCCAGACAACTAGCAGCATGTCCTGGTAGGAGTACTTGGGGAACTTAGCCGGAGTCCTCAAAAAGCAACGTTGCTTAAGAGCAAAGCTTCGAGTTTGGCCTGGGGCTCAACAGCAACTAGAAAAGGAGCAACCACGCTGAAACTGCATCTCATCATAACTAGTGCAAGAACTTTTGGAAAAAGGCAAAGGTTGTATGCTATTTTACAAACTTAGAGACTTTTGTCTGATTTGAGTATTACAGACTGAATGTAAAGACTGATTATTATGGACATAGTTCTTGGCAACATCACTTTGCAAAGTCCTAGAAGGGTGTTGTTGACCAAGAGGAATAAGCAGCTGTTAGGCAAGATGTGTGCTGCAATAAAGTATTGTGTATAGATTTGCTTTACGGGTTGTGTCCAATCCTTGGAGAGCAAAGAATCCTCATGAGGACAAATTGGTTCAGTAGAAACAATGGGAAAACAGCAAATTTTGTAGAATTAGGATTTTAAAGTGTATGCAATCCTATGTATTTCCAAAGAATAGAAACAAGTACCAATCTAATTTCAATTAAATTTAATCTTTCTTCATAAAATATACAAATTGGGTCAACTTGAACTGTCAATAATATTTAAAAGTCATATAAATATATAGTAGTCCTCAACTTACACCATTATTGAGCACATTTCTGTTGCTAATGGTTAAATGAATCAGTGCAATTGTTAAGTGAATCAATAATGTCATCAATAATCAAATCTGGCTTCTCCCATTGACTTTGCTTGTCAGAAGCCAGCTGGGAAGACCACAAATGGTGACCACATGACAGTGCAACCATCATAAATACATGCCAGTTGCCAAGTATCCAAATTCTGATCATGTGACCATAGGAATGCTGCAATGGTCATAAGTATGAGAACTGGTAATGTTACTTTTTTCAGTGCTGTTATAACTTTGAATGATCACTAAATGAATGGTTGTAAGTTGAGGACTACCTGTACATTAAATAAGGAAATCTTACTAAAGTTACATGGAATTATATTTTAAGCAAACAGTTTCTTCAAAGTATTACAAAACTACAGAAGAATTATTTTAGCACTGAATTTATTGACTGTCACTGGAATGCTTCACAGAACAAAGGTGCTCTTAAATCTACATAAATAAGTAATCAACAAAGAACAGTAGAAAGTATTACACTCCATTAAACTTTTATTGGTGGAAATGTTGGTCTAAAAATGGGAACTTTCTAGATGTTGTTAGCAAAGGTGTAATCAAATTGATACGTTCAAACTTTGATGAATGCCAAATTTAATAATGCTTTTTGTCAAGTGTTTTTGAAAAAATTAAGAAAATTATGTAATTTTTATAAATTATGGTGAGGCTAGATAGATGCAAATAGAAAATAGTGTTTGTTAATTTTAATCAGTGAGCAATATAAATTTATTACTTGAGTACTGACCATATTTCATGATATGAAATGATATTTATTAATTTATCCTATTTCCTAATACTTATCAATTGATCAAGAATAATAAATGGATTAAGTATTTATTGTTCACTATTGAGTTTACTGTTGAAAAACAAAAGTACATTTTTAATTGTCTCAGTGTTATTTTAAAGTATGGGAAATTGCTTTGCTGAAAATTAACAGCAATAAAGGACTCCTTAAAATAAGGGCTCCTTATCATTTGTAAATTTAGTACACTATTTGGTCACTATTTGTTTGCTATAAATTGTTCTAATAAACTTATCTTCATTTCTAAACAAGTTGTTTTAGACAAAATGTATGGGTATTTAAAATAATTGTATAGTAGTATGTTTATAGGTAGACATAGACTTCGTTAAATTAGTTTTTATTTAAAAGTGTATTGTTATTGATACTTTCCTTAGTTGTTTTTGAATTTTTCTGGGGGGGAAAAGGAAAATATGACAACAGTAGGCAGCTGCATACTACCTTTCTGCCACTCAAACACCATTCTGTAAATTTTGAAATTTTATTCCTTTAAATTTAACAGATATTTTAATAAGAATGCAATAAAAATCATGACAAACGTCTGTTTGAGAGAAAATAACCATAAATAAATATTTGTAGGATTAAGGGTATTTATTTATAAATGTTGGTCCAAATGAATTATTGTATAGTTTGATTTTTATCTAGGAAATAACAGATTAACAGAGTTGGAAGGAACCTTACAGGTCATCTAGTCCAACCCCCCACTCAAGCAGGAGACCCTACACCATTTATGACAAATGGCAGTCCAATTTTTTCTTGAAGGTCTCAAGTGATGAAGCTGTTCCATTGGTTGATTGTTCTCACTGTCAGAAAGTTCCTCCTCATTTCTAGGTTGAATCTCTCCTTGGTTAGTTTCCATCCATTATTCCTTGTCTGGCCTTCGTGTGCTTTGGAAAACAACTTGACCCCCCTCCTCTTTGTGGCAGCTCCTCAAATATTGGAACACTGCTATCATGTCTCCCCTGGTCCTTCTCTTCACTAGGCTAGCCATGCCCAGTTCATGTAACCATTCTTCATATGTTTTAGTCTCCAGTCCCCTAATCATCCTGGTTGTGTTGTTTTAAAATATAATCTTTAGAAATATGTTTGTTTGTAAATAAATAAATATGTAAATAAATAAATATGTAAATATGTAAAATTTAGTTACTTTTATTGACCTTTACAGGTAAAATCAATAAACATAGAATTAATTCTTAGTATTAATTGTACAGTATCTAGGAAAAGACAACTACAGATTATTTTAATGAGATGTTATGATTGGCCTTAAAAGATGTGTTTCTTAAAAATAAATTCAAATAATCTCTATTGGACATAAAAAGGTAGAAAAGAAATGAAATAGCATATGATAATTCCCAGACATTTAGTCACAGAAAGGAATACTAGAAAAGACAATATTCAAATTCCAGTGCAAAGAGCTATGTAAAGCCTACTTGTCAATGGGACTGAGGAATATATTTCTAATGTTTGTAATGAACTTTTCTGAAATATAAATAAATGATTGGCAGCACAGAGTTCATAATAAGAGCAGTCTAATGACAGCAGTACCTCAGGCAGCAACTCAATACTATCAACATTATTGTTCTTGTTTAGTTGTGCAATTGTGGCTCTAGATTAGGACTGGGTGTCATCTCTTGATTGTGTAACAATGTAACATCTGTAACCTTTTAAGAGTTACAGATTGTACAGTTGGATTTTTTTTCCTTTTATTTCTACAGTCAACCCATGACCTACTGGGATAAGAAGTAATGGCTCTTTATTATGAGGCTAAGGCACAACTGATATTTTAATAACCTTCACTGAGATGAAATTCCTATCCATTCTCTTGTACACACAATGACGTAGATAGTCTGGTCTACCTGAGCCGGGGAAAAAAACTTAGACTCAGCTGGGAAGTTTGCTTACCTGACCAATAGAGTAAGAACCATTAGTACTCTACCTATCTTGAGTTTAAACTGAAAACCTTTTCACTGCTGTAATTAAACCAAAATGTTTTTTTAAATTCCTTATCTAATTAAATAATAAAGCAATTTCAGGAATTCAAATATTTAAATGTTCATAAAATAATTGGCATTTATTAAATAAGCCATTTATTTATAAACTATGGAGTTACAGTTTTATTTAATAGAGTCAGCTAGCTTGGCATATTAGTAATTTATTAATTATTTCATATTAAAAAAGCTCAGAGCAATTATAAACAAAATAAATTGTAGTATTACTACCACGTGGAACTACCTTTATAAACAATTTTTAAAAAAAACCTAAATCCTAAACTAAACTTCCAGGGGAATGAAGCAGAGGAACCAGAAAGATGGCAAATATGGTTTACATATATACATTTCCCTAATGATCAAAACAGATATCCAGACTTGACTTAGCACCACTTTCTTTTTCTGATAGAGGTCAGTCAGTATTTTATTCTTTTTCCTGTTAGAATGATAAAAAAAATAGAGCACTATTGGCCTTGAAAGATTTATGCAGTCTTTAAACTTGTGTAAAGGTAGTTGTTGTGGTCTGCCAGCAGCCTGCGGAGCTGGCAGCGGAGTCGGACAGTGAGGAGGCTGGGGAGGAACATGGGCCAGTCCTGGGGAAGGCCCGAAATAGGCCTCTGCATCGAAGACAGAGATGGGGCCAGGGCCATCTGGGAGTGATGCGCGGACTCTGGAGCCTCCAGAGTCAGACAGCAGAAAAGCAGAAGAACAGGAGGAGCCTGTTCCTAATGCGTGTATGCACAGAGCTGCCAGAAGGCATGAATAGTTAAAACAAAAGGGACGACTTGGGAGTAAGGCCTGGAGATGATTGGCCCCTCCCACAAGGCTTAAAAGAAGAGCAAAGGCACGTGGGAATTTTGTAGGAAAGCAACGTTGTTAATTCTGTTCCCAGTCATGCCGACTCTGTTTGATTCTGGAATCCGTGTGGCTTTGTCAAGTAGGTCTTTGGCAGAGTGTCAAGGGAGATAAAGGTTGGTGATTATCCTGAAGGACTTCTCCCGAAGGACTTTTTGCAACTAATTGGGACTCAGCTGTGAATGAACGTGATTTACAGCTGTTGCAATAAAAGAGGTTTTTGGGACTACTTGTGTGTTTTAATAACTCAGGAAGCCTAGGTCACAATAGTAGTCAACATTTGAACGATGGATTGTATATGCAAAAAATCTGTTTTGGAAATTAAAAACTCGTGTTTGAAATGTAATTTAAAGTATCAGGAGCTCTCTAAGTTTTTATGTGTATAATTTCATAATTTGAAAAGTAAGGAGATTCTTGCTTCAAAGCATTAGAAAACTATTAGCTATTCTTGATGAACCTATACAGAGATCCGAAGTCTGAAAATAAGCAACAAGACTTATCTTGAGTATAAAGGAAATTGGATGCTTGTCTTAAGTAAGGCTCCATTTTGCAATGCTGCTTGTTCTCAGTTCTTTGGAAGGACAATTTTACACAGCTGAATTTTAAACACATACCAAGAATTTGTTTTCTAAAATTTGAACAAGTCTTTCTTTTTTGTGTGACAATAAACATTTTGAGAAGTTATACTTTGAACAAAAAAGTTGTGTTACTCTGTTATCTTAACATTGTACATTTTTACATAAAGCAGTAGCTAATAACTGCAAATCCTGGGAGTTTAAAGAATAGGCTACTTTCAGTCTGTAGAAAGCTTGACCTCGGGGGCACAGAAACTGTTGACTCATTGTTTTTACAGCATACAATATATACTATTAGCCCTTTGTCACATTCTAAGAATGACATCATCATCACTTCTATTAGCAGTAGTTCTGTATGAATTAAGAGCTTTTTTTATTAGAGATTAGTTAAACACTATATTTTTAATATCAGCATATTTCCAGCTTTCCACTTTAAACTGTTATTTATTGCTATTCATGTGTAGGGAAAAATGGTAATCAGAATAAGAGTTGCTGGGAGCCTTTACCCTCTGCCTATGGTGCAGTCTATTGCAAAGACTTCTAGGCATGTTGCCAGAGAGGGCAAAGACTGGAGGATGAGTGCCATTGTCAGCACTTGCCTTCAGAAGGTGGGATTTGAATGGAGAGGGTAGAATCTGGAGCAGAGGGGACTAGATCTTTAGCCTCTTCATGACTGAGCAACAGCACACCCTAAGCCTCTCCCTAAAACTGTTTACTTGAAGCACAGGTCTTTTCAAATCTCTTGCTGTATAGGGAGAACTCTGCAGTTCTAATCCTCAGAGTATGAAAATTCCTCAAAGAATGCATAAATATGGTATACAAAAGTTTGAAAGCAGGGGGAAAACAATTCTACTTTATAAGATCAATTCTTTTAAAGAAGGCTTGGTAATTGCAAAATACATAAATGGTTAGCACCAAGGTTTATTTGTATTTCATACAAACATTATGTTAAAATATCATTTCAGACTTAAAAAACAAATATCAAAATAGGAAATACTGGTTCTGTGATTATTCATAAAATCCTAAAGTATAATCCTATAGACACTTACCTAGTAAAAATTCAGCCAGACTGAACTGAAATGGGGATTATGTCTGAATAGGCAGGCATAAGATTGTGCTGCCATTTTTTTTACCGGTACAGTCTTAATCTCTGCATTTTGAATGAGGCTTGAGTATCATGAGCAAAGCACCCTGCTTTAAAAAAAAATAGGTTAGATGCTGAGGTAGAAATAAAACAGATAGCGTTTCAAGTTCTTTAATATCAGATATAATTCCATTACTTTTTTTTTCTTTGTCTTAAAAGAAAAATCTTCCAAAAGCATTCTGGCACTGTTATGTGTTTTTTTTCTTTTTCAAATAAGCTGTGGCAAAGTTATCTTATCTAAAGTTCAATTAAATCATTTCAAATAGTGTTGTAAAATGGGAAATAATATTTAGTCAGCTCATTTAACCAGTGAAGACAGGCTTCTGTAAAGAACTTAGAATGAACTACTTTCATTCTTTAAGTGGTTTATATTGTCTGAGAACAACTAGATATATTTAGTTTATATATGTTTATATTACTGCAGTAATCATTCTCTTATAGGACAAATATAGAATTCTATTCAGAAGGAAGTTCTATTAACTTCAGTGGAACTTATATCCAGATAAGATAACATAAGATTAAAGCCTTACTGAATAGTACATTGAACATTACAAATGACGGATACGACAAATTGACTTGCTATTAAAATATATGCATACAATTTAGCTTGTACTTTTTGGAGCATAGATCACTTTATTTCACTGAAATATGCTAGAGTCAGTTTCTTTCAGGAAAAAATAAACTACATTAGTACACCTTTAAAATTAGCTTTCTTTACAGATTTAAAAATAAATGAAACAGCAAACTTTGATATTGCTGAGACAAAGGAGCCCACCTATATAAGTCTAAAGTTGATTCTTTAATTTCTTTATGAAAATCCCTTTCTCTTCCTTCTCCTTACCTATTTGTTTGTCTTCTTTAATGTGGTAATAGGTGAAGGGAGATATTTTTAAAAAATCTGCTTTTTACTAACAGCCACCCTATCTGGGGTGAAATAAATCTGGATGACTGATAGATGGCAGCAAAGAGATATAGAAAGTTCTATGTCTTTGCTCCCATAGACTGTTTAACTGAATTTTTGCAGCTCAAATAAAATAGTTCTATTACTATGAAATATAACTGTTCAGGGATTTAAGTTAATGTAGTTTCTGTTCCTTCCTTAAGAAGGTAAAGTATTCTTCAAAACAACTGACAATTCATTTTATTTATATGTTGCCTTTATTATTTTTATAAATAACTCAGGTGGCGAACTTTGTCTTTCTAATGCTGTTTTCCCCACAACTACAGCCCTATGACTGTTGGGTTGGGCTCAGAGAAAGTCACTGGCCCAAGGTTATCCAGATGGCTTTCTTGTCTAAGCCAAGACCAGAATTTACAGTCTCCTCCTTTGTAACCTAAAGCCTTAAGCACTAGACTAAACTGGCTATGTGAATACTGCACAAATATTTTTAGATTGAAAACATGTAATTGAAAAGACAATATATGGATTTATGGGTTCTTCCTATGTGTCTTATATAATATAATATAATATATTATATAATATGTCTTATATAATATTAATTAGTTTGTGCCGAATTTAATCATTTATGATACCTAAATTATAAAAATATTTTCTCCTTTTTAAATTTAATTGTATCCTATGTCAGTTCAACATATCACTCTTCTAAGGATGCTAATAATAAAAATGCTACAACACTAGAAAGAGGAAACCACATAGTACTGTAATTAAACAATGCAATTGCAGAGTTATTCATAAAGGCCTAAAATGGAGATCATAAAATATACCTTAATTTAAATCAAAATTTCAATGTATCTTAAGGATACCAAACTGGGCATAGTCAATGTGGGCCTAACGATATATATCTAGCTAATATTAAATAATTTTCATCTCCCTATTATTTATTGCATCTCAGAAAACTGTTCAAGTAATATAATAGTATCTTTTCCTGAAACAATGTGTTTTCAACTTTATAGGAAGCTTTCAAGATAGTATGAGGAAAACTACTAAACTATATGAGACCAATGAATATGCCTACATGACAAAATTGAATGTATTTCTCTGCAAAAAAAGGAAAATGCAGCAGAATGAACAAATACTTGTATTACCATAATGCTAAAAAATAAGGATTAAATTATGGCTTATTAAACAAGCCATAGTGTCTTAGTTTATGATTAATGCTTAATCATAATGGATCCGTTTACACAAGTATAGTCTCAGGTAAATAAGCTGTAATGTGCTTTAGCATGTTTGAGTAGTGTACTTTAGCATGTTTGTGAAATTGTCACCCAATGTCACTGTACATATATAGCAGGAAATGGATAGACATACATGACCAATTCTACAATTTGCTCTAAAGGGTGCCAAAATGCAATCTGGTAAAATGTCTATATGTCTGTAAATACATTAACATGCATGAGTAGAAGTACTAATTATTAAAGTAGCCATAACATTTTGGAATAAAATTTTGGAATACCATGCATCAATACAAGTTTATTTGCCACTTCTCTGTGTTTGTTGAGCTGCACTATACATAATACATATTGGGAAAAGTACCACTCTATGCTTATTTATGGGATAATAATAATAATACTTGTATATATGAGTATGTATATATGTATAAATGTACCCATCTAATCACATAGACTTTAGCTCAGGAAAAATTTGCTATAAATTTGTATTTTAAGAAATAGGAAAGACATTTTGATTTTCTTAGTGTAGTGTAATAAAATAACATAGAATCATTTTGATTTCACTGATTCTTAAATAAATTCTGAATTTGTCAACCAAACTGATTTTATTGATTATATCAATGTTTATTCAATTTGGAAAAAATAGTAAACTTCCATTAATTTTTTATACTTAAAATATGTTACTTTTTGCTTCTAGGGGATACAAATTAGATTAGTAGAGCTAATTGTCTGATTAGTAACTATTTTCTTAATGACTTAGTTTTACATGTTCTAAACATGTAGCAGAATTATACCAATTTATTTTAAGTGGAAATTGCTTTAAAAACTAAACAAACTTTGCTTTCAAACAAAAATAGCAATTATTAGTAACTGAACATGAGTCAGCAATGTGATGTGGCTGCAAAAATGCTGATCTGGGCACTGACGTAAAATAATTTATTTTAAAAGTAAACACAGTATGGTATTATATCAATAAAGGTTTCCAAATCCTATATTTTCACGCAACATTGCTCAGACCTCACCTAAATTATTTGTGTACAATTCTGGATACCTTTCTTAAAATTTAGACACATTGCAAAAAGTTCAGAGAAGGTCAAGGGATTGAAAATTAAGTCCTATGAAGACAGTTTGAAGAAACTGGAAATGTTTTAACCCTGAAAAAGAGGGGGTGGGGAGAATATGATAATATCCTTCAAGTTATGAAAGATGTCACAGTGAGAAAAGCTCTCTATACTAGAGCACAAAGATAGGAAGAATGGATTTAATTGAATGCTAGATCAGAAAGTTCCTAAGAATGAGGGGATTTGACAGTGGAAACCATTATCTGGGTAGAAGTTGAGGTTAGCTTGTGTTTCCTAGATATATTCAAACAGTAGTTGGACATCCATCTTCCAATGATGCTTTCATTTAGAATCCTGATGAAGTTTTAGATTCAGTTTGATGCTGCTAATGGACCCCACCCATTTTGTAATTCTTAATATGGAAGCCTAAATCAGAAAGTAAATAAAAATCTAATCCTTAAATATTGTTTATCTTAATCTATGTTTAAATAATCTATCAAGGCAGGATTTGAAATATTATGCCCTCTGTTGAAGGTTAATAGAAATCCAATATTCAATATGCATTGTATTCCATTTTCCTATTTCATTTATTTTCTAGGAAAGGGATAATGACTAAACAGAAGCCAGAATTCATCAAATGTAAATTCTATTAAATTGTTCTAGGTTTAAGTAGACTTTTTTGACCAATGTTATTTTTCCTACTTTTAGAATGTAGGAAATATTGCAGCAAGTTTAATTAATAGCACAAGAGTTTTGTTTCTTTTTAACTTTTTAACTTTTTAAAACATCTTGTATTCCTTGCTTAGCAGCATCCCAAAATAAAAATAATGTAATATATATATTGCAATATAATACATCATTATAATATGGGTAAAGTTAACCAAATGTATGCATCACTTTATATTAGCATATGCTGAATATATTAGCATATGCTGAAGATAAATCCTTGGCAAAAGCAATCTGAATCTAAATGTCATTTAGAGAAGGAGAAGGAGAAAAGGCCTGAAATGGAGCTTCACATTCAAACCTTCAGTAAAATGGCTGTTGCTCGAACATGTTGATAGCTATTTTGTTCTGGTTTGACGTAATTAAGGTAAAAAAGCAGGAATAATATATTGTATGATTGTCAAAAATTAACTTCTAAACAAGGATGCAAAGTTTACTGTCTTAAAAATACCATATTTCTCTATTCACATTCTGTATCAGTTAAGTAACCCAATTCTTAAAATATTGACTCTATTCTCAAGCACAAATCAATTTTTAGGAACCTTTATGTTCATGAAGAATAAAACTTGAAATTGTAAGTTAAATTACAACTTAACATCTGCCACATAAATCATGCTTGTTTTATTATTAATATTGTATTAATGTATGAAAAACATTTTTCAATACTAGAAAGGCCCAACTCTGATTATTAAAATTAGTAATTTAATAGTAGCAAAACAATGAACCCAAAAGTTTACTACCATTTAGTTGCTTAAATGTAACCGAATATGAAATTAACTAATTAAGCTTCCAGATTCACTTCCTTTTCAAAATATTTTATTGAAAGAAACAAAAGTTGGCTTTAAAATGTCATTTCAAAATTGTAGTTAATATTCTTCATGGTATGATTATTTTGCTGAGTGGTAATGAACTTCTAATAATTACACTATTGCCTGAAAAGAGGTAGTGATATATAGAGTAAGATAAGATGGCTGATCCTTTTCAAAGTGTTATCAAGCACCTTATTTTTGGAAACATAGTCATAGGCCCAAATTTAAGGGCATAAAAAAATGAAGGGAAAAAAAGGGTTCTTCTGTAAAGTGATGCTTTTAACTTCTAGGCTAATACATTACTGATCTTTAGGATGGCATTAAACAATCCAACTTAACAGATAAACAACTTTCTTTCCATAGAAGTCATTCTAAAAGCTGCAAAGAACTGGCATCTCTTTGATAAGTGCTTTGTAAAAATGAGATTTCTCAAAATTGTAACTCCCATTTGGCTGATACAGAATAATGTGAAAAACAGCAGGATAAAATTATGGGTTTCCTCTAAAGCAGGGTAGGAGAAATCTCTTCCTCCTAACATTTGCAGAGAAAAGTATCTGACCTGAGCTTTAGTTAAGGTGATTCACAAATGCGCTTTTATTCTTTGTTAATTCCCCATGAAATATTAGCTTTGACAGGGCAACAGAAAAAGTAAGTTAAGAATTAATTATAAAATATCTGTAAAATAAAATACCAATACTTTCCTTGCCGTTCGCCTTTTTCCTCCGTGTACTAGGACCTCTTAGGCGAAGGCCGCCTTGGGACAGTTGCCTTTGGCGATTCTAGAAGGAAAAGGAGCCTTTTCAGCTGGAGCTTCCCAGACGCGCAAACGCACACCGCCTTCCCACCCCCCCCCCGGCATCTTCCTCGCCGAAGGAAAACTGCAGAGGGACGGCGTTTTTGCCTCGGCGTTTCCGGCCGCTTGGGCTGGGACTTCAGCGTCGGAGAGAACCCGCAGATCTCGCCCATCCAGCGCGGCAGGTTGCACCGGCTGCGAGAGACCTCCTCGGGGCGCGGTGGGCGAGGGCAGAAGGAGGAGATGCGGGGCGCATCCGAGATCGCTCCTGGGCTCCTGCCTCGCCTTGCCTGTTCCGGAGAAGGGGCTGCGAAAGAAGTTCACGCCAACCCCCGGCTGACCATAAGGGCAAAAACAAAGGGCACTGAAGCCCGCGGAGGAAGAAGCCAAATCAATACTATACAATCAGACTGTTAGGAAGGCGCGGAAATTTAAAAATGTTTGGACAGGAAGAGAAAGGGAAAAGAAACCGTAAAGGGGGAGGGACGCAGATGGGGACGAGAAGGGAAGCGCGGGGGGAGCGAAGTAACGGTTCTGAAGCTGCCTCTCCCCTCCCACTCGCGGCTTGGCTCTTAGGCGCGGACCCCGCATGGCCCCAGCCTTGGCTTTGGGCACCGCGGCGTACTGGAACCTCGGACGATTCCCAGCAGGAGAGGCACGAAGCGCCGCGAAGGAAAAGACGCGGCGCGGAGGCCAGGAACAGCTCCGACATTTTGAGCACCTCGCATCTGGGCCACGCTTCTTGCTCCCGGTCCTTGGAAGGAATGAAGGGGGGGGGAACCTCCCTCTTCGCTCCCAGTTTTGTCCTGGGTCTGATTAGAGGTAGCCGGCTCAGAATTCACACGGATTCCCAGGGCAGGAAGCCAAATACAGGTTTAGGCTCCACGGGTGGCGGTGCTTGTTCTGGTGTGCCCGGGCAGCACCTTACCTGCGGCGCAGGGCATCCGGGTGAGCTTGCTGCGGCAGCCAAATTACGCCTCCAGCTTCCCCGGAGGGAACGGCCAGGATCTAACAAACACGACTTAGGTGCTCTGGGTCGCTTTCAAATCCCCCCTCAAACTTTGTACTTCAGCAGCGAGCGCACCATTGGTAAAACCCATTCGGAACCTGGGCGGGAAAGATCTAAAACGCTGGGGACTCCTCTACCTCCCTACTTCCTTCCCTCCCGTTAGTGTCTTCTAATATGTCATCTACCTTCTTCCACCTGAATGATTTTCAGTGGCACTCACTTCTGACAAGTAAGTTGCTTCAGCTCTCCCGCTGTTAATTTGGGAATAGCAAGTCTCACTAAGATGGTCCCAGGATCCAAGTCTCCAAGGCCAGGTTTCCAGTGGTCAAAGAAAGCGCCCTGAAAGTCAATAGCACTCCGTTCCTGGTGCTGGGCAACAAGACAGCGCAGGACTGGCAAACAGCAGAGCAGAGCTTGGGGAAAACTGATTATACTGAGCCCCCTTTCTGTTACCTGAGCATGGGCAGAGAGTGCCACAGGTCACAGGGACAGAAGTTGCGCTTTCTTCTGGGAAAACGGAGTCTAGTGCGGCTCACCTGCTCCTCAGAAGTCAATTTGTCTGAAGATCTCACTACAAATGCGAGGTCGGTTTATTGAGCCCGAATTTTTAAGCCGTTGTTTGGAATTTCCACCCATTTTCAGTCTTGACCGGCTTCAAAGATGGGACTAGGTGTGGGGAATCCAAATATTAGTGCTCTGAGATTTTAAAAAAAGGATAACTCTTTGGTTTGGACTCTGGGCGGAAGCTCTAGCGAAGCAGATTATGTCAGATTGGACGTTAATCTCAAACGTTTTTACCTATTAACAAGTCCCAGTGAAATAATGGTGTAACTGTCCATCTCTTAAGATCGATATTGCTCTTTAGCTATGTGGGTGCCAACTGAAAGATAGTTAAAGAGCATGGATAAATATATGGCTTTTTGAGAAAACTTCTGGTGTGATTGGTTTCCCACCTTCTGCATTATATTTAAGAGAAATAGATTTAATGCTATTTGCTGCAACACTAAGAGTTCATATTAACCACATTAATTATGAAAAGCTTTTGAAAAAGAGAAAGAGCATTCCTGCCTCCTTTGGCCTGATACTGAGGATGTCATGCAAGTCATTTCTGAAACCACAAAGTTTCTTTTGTGTTGATAATTTGACTAACTTTTTGAGCCCATTATGAAACTCCATCATCTGCTAGAAGCTTGCCTATATATTTACTAGCTTTTCAGATATTAAAGCTTTTTTTAAAATTAAACCTCTCATGAGGGTGGGAGGAGCAGGTTCACCAGAAAGAAAATGTGAGGTTTTGTTTTGTTTTACAGACAGCAAATTCCTTTAGATGCCAGTTTGTTTTTTAATATCTGGAAAAGGTTATGATTGGTTTAGTTTTTAACTGATCCTTCTGAAATCTCTGTTCAAGAAAGGAAAAGTTTCTACAATGCAGGAGAAATGCAGAGGGATGAAGTTGCCTGATACAATTTATGAACCCTTTTTAAAAAATTGAGCCAAATTGAAATTGACCAATATAGATGGATGTCACCTTCTTGAAAGTAACAATCTAAGACCTGAGTCACATAAAACATCAGTTTCTCAGTTTTTTATCTTCACAGCAACAGTTGAACTGGGACACACACCCCACTTTATGACACAGCTAATTCTTTGTGGAGGCGAATAGCAATGAATTCTCTCCACTGCAACAAACTGAAATTTTTAATCAGAAAACTATCGGGATGAGAGTGAGATTATTCTAAATAATTGATAAAAAGTTATATATTTTGTAATTTATTCCCATGCAAAATACATCTGTTTAATAGTCAGCTTTTCTACTCAGCAATCCTCAAATTCCAAGTAACAATGCAATTCCAGCCGCATCTGCTCAGAACTAAGTTCCCTTCACTCAGTTCAATCCCACATAGATACATAGAAAACTGCAACCTAAAACAATCCAACTTCACATTTTTGCTTCTGAGTGCCTATACTACACTGTAATATAGAAATTTATGGATTCTGTAAAAGAGGCTTTGATCAAAAAATCCCAAGTCTTAACCACAAAAATAAATGCTTATTCTGGATTTATTCTACTGGAACAAATGTGAGTAAATAGTACTACTCTGGCAGTTTAATCTGAAAAAATTCTAGACCATTCCCAAAATCTGATCAAGTCACTAAATGCAATCTAATCTTATAAATTACTTTTTTTATCTTAAACTTGTGTTTGTGCAAATAGCCAAGATATCATATTCCCACACTGTGTGACTTTGGACTTGATAAATTCCTTCTTACTCTTTTTATTATTATATGTTATATTGAAGCTTCGCTATTCAAACTACCTCAAATTGAGATTTCTTCTCTGGTCAGATACACGTAGTGAATCAACTGAACCTTTGGTCCTAAACATGTTTAACTAGAAGAAAGCTAGATTTCAGCAGAACTTCCTTCAGAAAAAGAGATGTTTAGGAGGTAAAGCATGACAATAAAAATAGAAGAAAAATAACAAAGAAAGCGCTTTTAGTGAATGTTCCATAGACCTTTTGTTAGCTTATCCATCTCATCGAACGTTTGTGATTCAATTGTCCAAAAGTCTCTTTTTTCCTCCCACTTCCCCTTCTGGCACAAAAGGTCTTTCACATATATACTCCTTCATGCACTGTTTCATATTATGTTAACCTCTGTTAGGCTAGTTGATGTTCAGGGATGGGAAATCACAGTAAGCCTTTATAGATCTTTTAAAAGAAAGTTATCAGAAAGCACAAAAACAGATCTTTTCCCCCCAGCCTCCCTTAAATGAAGGGTGAGGTGAGCAGCAAAAGCAAACCGAGTTAAAAAAAGAAAAGGCATTCATAAAAGAAAGGCGAGAGCCCACCCAGTTTCTCGCTAATATCTGTGAAAAGCTGCTACTGGCATGATTTTTTCCCCCCAGGAGGGAAAAATATCACCCCCATGTCTGCATTTGAAAAAAAGACCGACCCCACCTATTTGTATACTTTGATTAAGATGAAGAGAGAAAGAGAGGAAAGGAGAGGCGACAGGTGTACAAGCATTTTGGAGTCCGGACCAAGGGGTGGGTTTCAGTCCCCGCTGAGGGCGCCCTCCCTCCGCCTGCTGTTCTCCAGCAGTTTGACGATGGCCTGCCTCTTGTAGAGCTTCGCCAGGTCGTAGGCGGTGGCCCCCTTCTTGTTACGATGCTCCACCCGGCTGGCCGTGCGCTCCAGAAGGAAGGCCACGACGGCCAGGTGGCCCTCTTGGGCGGCCAAGTGCAGCGGCAAGTTGCCCTCGTTGTCTTCCACGTTCACGTCCGCTTGGAACTCCAGCAAAGTCTGCAGCGTGTCGAGGAAGCCGGCACGGGCCGCGTCGTGCAGGACAGCGAAGCCGGTGCGGTCTTTCAGATCCGGGTCGGCACCTCGCAGCAGCAACTGCCTGGCGATCTCCGGGTTCCCCAATTTCACCACCTGAAGACAGAGGACGAGGAAGAGAAACGCGAGGCAGTGGGCAAATGTGCCCCGTTCCCAAGGGTTGGGTTCACACACTTCACATGGGTATCCCCACTCTGCCTTACCTGCAGAGCCTTTGCTTGATTTGGCTTTGGAAAAGCCCGTGGGAAAGTTCGCGCGGGAGCCTAGAGCCCTAGGGAAACGGGATGTCAACTTCTTCGGCATCCCAGGGCAGAGAATACAAGGCTGGTTCATTTGATTGGAAGGCTTTTTGGGATGACACCAGCAGTTGACTTCTATTTGGCATTTCTGGCCGCCTATTTGGTCCTCAACATTAATAGCCCGTGGCTTCAGAGAGACCCCTCTCCCACTCCTGCTTTTAAAAGCCGAACTTAGATCTCTTCTGAGAGACACTGCAATGGAGAAGCTATAATTGCCGAACCGGTAGGGCTGTGAAAACCACCCTACACCATATAGAAACAAATAGTGCCAAAATGAACAAATTGAATGGTGGGAAATTGTATTTCCTGTTGTGCCATGATAGAAATGAAGAAAAAAAAAAATCAAGGCACAGGGTAAAAGGATGAGGTTCTTGGTTAAGGTAATAGATATGTAATGACACTGATGGATTTGTCCTACTTTGATAGAAAGTAGTCTAAAATCCAAAGGGCCTATTTCCCAATTGTATAAAGGATAGAGGACTTACATGACTATTTCTAATTAAAGATGTGTCCACGTAAGGTGTGTAAAAATAAAGTCTGTGTTGTACCTTATTAGCAAATATACTGCATATGTAAGAAATAGCTCAATTTCTTCCCTTATTTAAGCCTTTCCAGTTGCAATTGAGAACAAAATAAACAATACCATAAACAAAAGGACAGACAGTGGATTTAGAATATAATGTATTTTGCAAACCTGGATAGATCTAAAATCGTTCTTGGGGAAGGAAGTGCAAACAAACATGGAAAACTACCAGTAGTGAAATGAAAGAAGTAAGGGGGAAATTGAAGAATGCCACTATTAAAAACAAAGCTGTGTTGCTTCTGCACTTGCAAAGAACTGAAATGTAATCCTATTATGGTCACATTGTAAACTAATTGTAGATTACTCAGAGAACACATTTTAATCAATAAGACAGAGTATATATTTCCTGTGTCCCTTATCTGTGGAGTAAGCAAATGGGTTTATGTGTTTTTTAAAATATCTTAGTAAATTCAGAGGGTCTTAACTTCCAAGGAAATATACATGTAGGTTTGCAGTTTTAGTTTCATTTGGGATTGTTATATGAATGCAAATCAATACCTCTAAGTTTATTGCTTATGTTCAGTTTAAGTAGAAAGTTTTTAAAAGCTGTCAGCTTCCCTAAACATTCCCTTTCTATGTGAATGTTTTGCTATTATCACTAAAAAGCACATTTTCTTAAGAATCTCTACAGTTTCTGGTGAAAGAAAAAATGATATTAGTAACTCTATAACTTTTCTTATATTTTCATAGTTAAGATTGCCCATCTCAGAGACCCTTGGACTTTTTTGAATAGTTTAATCTTGTGTCTGAATAGTTTAATCCTTGTGTCTGAAAAGCCACAGCCAAATATCATATACTGAAGTTTACACCTCGGTCAAGTTTTGTTACAGGGAACAGCTAGCTTTCAAAAATGATGTCTTCTTTTGCTTTCAGTATTTTTTTCTTCAGTCCTATTGTACCTACCCATTTATAAAATAATATTGCTGTGTGTTTTTTACTTTTTTTTTCTTGCGAGGAATGCTGTCTTCTCTTTTAATATACAAAAGGGAAACAGTTATAGTAAACAAAACTGGAAAATCCATAAAACAAGAGGGAGTTATGTGAGAGAGCATATAAGGCTCAGAATATAGATCAACAGCCATAAAGATGATAGTTTACTAGGAGATAATCTCTTCCTTGGTAATCCAATCACCTGCCCTCTTGTTTACCAATTTGGAATACAAATACTAGGAGTACAGTTAGCTTTTTGGAAACTAATATCGGCCATTATGATAAAATGAACATATACTCCTTAAACTTTTAAGATTTCACCTAGTATCTCCTGTCAAATTCATAATTTGGGGTAAACATAAAACTCAGGATCAGGTTCCAAAACTGTGGAAGATAAAAGTTATCTATACTATACAAACTATGAGAAAAGTCTGGTTTTAAAGACAGTTTTAGATGTTTCTAAATGTTTTTTTTTTCTGGTGTGGAATTCTTTTAACAAGGGAAGGATATAGATTGCATGCAAAGGCCTAAACCTAGGGGTTCTTAGCCAGATTGAGAAAGGTGGCCTTCACATAAACACCTGATTTGTAAAAAGAAGGGGAAAAGGAAAAAAGAGGAAAAACATTCAGAGAAGAGATAGAAGGAAATGAGACCATAAAAGCCAATGTGTATTTTCACTTTCTTTGGTAAGCAACATTGACTATCAGCTCAAGTTCTATCATCCACCCACTAGATCTTTCTGGCTTACACATAATGAAAATAAGAATCAGCTTCTTCTGTTGTGTTTACTTTTATTCAGATGCGTGTGTGTGTAGTTTGCCTCAAATTATGATTAATGATGAAGGTGCAATAAAAAGTAGTTGGTGGAGAAGACATGCCCCCAGCTGAGTAAGCAGGGATGTATCTCTGTAAATAATGAATTGGGGGGTGGGGGGTGCAGAATCATTGGTTTTCATTAAACAGTAAGAAAAAGAATTGGCTATTTAGTAAGGAAATTGAGATTGCACTTCCTTTTTTACCACACCAATTCAATGATTGGTTCCAAACATGACCTACCTGTTATGGTGCAGAAAAACCTAAAAGGGTTCAAGGCATTTATGCTCCTTGCAAATCGAAAAATAATTTAGGATTACTAAACTGAATTTGAAAAGAACACCAAGAAAGGTCCTATTACAGGTGGGTTTCTTTCCATTTTAAAGAGGAGATTGTGTTGCTGGAGTTTTCAGCCCTCACCCACAAGGACCCCTCTTCCAATATTTCAGAAAGTGGATCCTGTCTGTAGTTGAATCAACAAATTGCTTTTCTTTAAGAGCCTGCTGAATATTCCGCAGTACTTCGGACCAGATCCAGGGTCTCGCATCGGAAAATCCTCCCAGATTTTCACCTACCTTTTTCTTCTCTGTTTGGTTGGGCACCCTTACCTCTCCCCCCTCCCACGTAACACTTTCAGCACCGTTATCCAATGTTCTCAAAGGAAAATATCTTTCAGCGGGTGCAGGGTTTTAGTAGCTGGAAGAGCTCCAGCCGCCGCCTGTAAATCTAAACAGTGGAAATGGGTGTAGACGGCGTTATATACCTACGGAAAGGAAATTCTCGTAGTGAAGCAATCCGCCGATAAATCAAAAAGCACCCGAAGGATGGTGAATAACAAAGCATTGGATTTTCGTGATCCAGATCGCCACATTGATTCGCCGAACATCGCAATTATTCAGGGGCGATAGGTTTTTTGGGGGGGGGGGCATGCTCACCAGAATGTGAGAAAAAAATAAGTCCCAACCGCCACCCTTTAGCAGCCAGACAACACCCCCTTTCAGATACTGAAACAGATATAATCCGGATTTCAAAAATGAGGTGTTTACCGACCTAGCCCGGATTGTTCCTTTCCCTCCCCCTCTGCCTCCGCCACTTGCTTCCCTGTCTCAGAATTTTTTTTTTAAAAGACGAGGTGTCTTGCAGACAAGGTTTATTCCGAGATTAGAGAAACATTAAAACCAGGTTTTACTTAAAGTACGTCACTTTAAGGAGTTGGAGCGGTGAAACTTATAAAATATGGCAACCAACTCGCTTTTTAAAAAATGCTGATTTTTTTTCCTCCCCTTTTTAAAACGGTCCTTTCCCCCGTCAAACCAGTTCACCTAGTGGCGAACGATCGCCTCTGTCCGCCCAGATACCAACCTGCAGCGCAGTCCTCCCAAATCCATTTTGTGCATTGACGTTTATATTATTTTCCAACAAATTAGTAAGTTGCGCTAGGTCCCCTCTGGCAGCTGCGGACGCCAACTCATTCGCCAAAGGTTCGGCCATTCCTTAGGGCGAATGACGATCGCCAAACGAGCAGAAAACCTGGGCTTGTATTTGATTATCTTAAGGGTTGTTTTTAGCCGGGCATGGCCATCGGAAACTGACAGGAGCGGGGATGTTAATCTTCTGGAGTAGACCTTCTTGTAGTAAATACTCGTAAAAAAGCTGCTTGCCAGAAGCCCGCCCCTTGGTTCACACGTCATACATAC
Source organism: Arizona elegans (assembly GCA_022577455.1). Lineage (NCBI taxonomy): Eukaryota > Metazoa > Chordata > Lepidosauria > Squamata > Colubridae > Arizona > Arizona elegans. Next base: position 145,031,227 of record JAKOOJ010000002.1, read on the forward strand.
TGCTGCAGCTCCGCTTGAAAAGCAGATCTCTGCACCTCTAACGCGCACAACACCCGCCCCCCGCCGGACCTTGGCCGGGGCGCATAAATTGATTCAAGCCCTTCAGAGAGCAGAGCAGACACACTTGGGATGTCGGGGGGGGGGGGGGAAAGCCCAGTAAGGAAGGGGAGATGGGGAAAGCAAAGAACAAGGTGGAAGCGGAGAGGTGGAAGAAGAAGAAGAAGAAGTAGCGGAAGACACAACCCACCAGTTCTGTCCAGCCGAGACCCCGGAGCAGGCTTCTTTTGGAAGCCGCGGGTTCCGTTCCCGATATTGAGAGGCCGGGGCTTCGCTCTTGACCCCGCTGAGTCCGTTCTTCGCCCCCGAGTAGCAGCCCCCTGGACGGCCAACAATAGGAGCGAAGGGGTTAATCCAGTCTCGGTAGCCGGGGGGGGGGGATTAACCAGCCCCGGCCAGCTGCCCAACTCCACCAGGGATGCGGTGGGACTTCGGCGTTCCCATCCCGGGGCGGTGGGTGCGCGGCAGACCCAAAAGGCGCAAAGTCGAGGTTGGTTGAGGCGGATTGGCTGAGCCCGAGCAAGAGCCGGGAAGACCGGGCACATCAGCACACCCGCATCTTTCGGCGCGCTGGTGATTGCGGCGCAGTTGCGGCTGTGGCAGTAACCGCTCCAGCTCTGCCGGGTCCCCTTTGCCTCCTTCCGCAGCCGATTTTCTGTAGCGCGAAGAGCAGCGGGCGGCTGCGCCTCTTTTGACAGGAGCCCGAAGGCGCAACCCCAGCCTGGCTAAAAGGCGCCAAAACAACTCTCCGACGCCTCCGCTCTCCTTTCCCCGCAGAGCGTCGGCGGCCGGTCCTGCGAGCGTCTGGAAGCTGCCGTGGCTGGGTCAAGCCCGTTGATTTTTTTTTGTTTTTTTACGGGCTGCCGCCTAGAAAGCCGGTTCCTCCTCCTCCTCCAGTCCGCGGTCTCTCCTTCCTTTCCCCTCCCCGACGTCTCCTCCTCAGCTTTTTTTGAAAAGGAAAAACATTTTGAGCGCTCTTTGACTTGAAACGCCCGCCCACATTTTAACGGCAGAGATTTAAGGAGGCGCCACAGAGTTCCCGGCAAAAGCAGGAAGGCCTGGGCGGGAGGGCGACTCCAAGCGAGCGCGCCTCCTCCTCCTCCTCGACTCTTTTCTTGCTGGGCTCTGACAATCGGTTCAGGCCGCGGAGCCGCCGTTCGGGGGCCAGCCCAGTAGGCCTTGCCGTCCTTTTTCCCCACCCTGTTACCCGGCCGGGCCTGAGGAGATAAGCTGGGGCAATGAGAGCCTCTATTTGCTCTTTTTAAGGAGGTCGCCTCCCTCTTTCTTCAATATTAGCCTCTTTTCAATATAGCCCGATTAGTTATCGGTGTTTCCCCCCCCCGCCCCCCAATGCTAAACCTTCCACTGCCACCTCCTGGGCGCCCTCTACAATTGTGAAGTCGCAGAGCACCTCGGTCCTCCCTTTGATACAAAAACACCCGAGACGCACGACGACACGTTTTTTTTATGCTACTTTCTAAGTGTGGGCGCCGCGGTTATTAATTTGTTGACGCCAACTCTGCGGGCACCTCAGGAGAGTAAAGGAGGCGGACCGAAAGTTAAGGCTACGTGTAGGGACCGCAGTGCCCTCTCGTGCATCGATGATCTCTTTCCCCGGAGTTGCATAGCTCGTTCGTCGGAGCTTTTCTTAACTAGGCTTTACTCCGCTCCCCTGCCTAACGCGACCGAGGGATCTTGTTTGCCTGCCCGCACCCCCCAGCACAACAGATCAGATTGGCAGCAAGGTTAGGTAGCCAAAAGAGAAGGTTGGCTGGGCTGCAGGTTTCCCTGCAGGTTTTCTTTCTCTGGATCTGGTTACTAAGGAGACAGCCCAGACAAGGTCACGCTGAAGGGTCAATGTCAGCTTGCTGCAACTGTAGCAAATGAAAAACTTTCTCTTCTCGTCCCCCCCCACAACCCATTGCACTAATTTTTACTGCACCTTGGGCAAAAAGGGAGAAAGATGGTTGTGACATTTTAAAATATCGCCGTGGGAAAAATCAGGAGCATAAACACTATTGTGCGCAGGAACTACTATTGTATTCTTAAAATGTTGAAGAGTTGACATGAAACAAATGAGTGAATACTCGAGTCCATGAGTAAATTCTGAACAGATTCTCCACTCAGGAAAAGGTGTTATGTCAATAAACTTAAACCATACCTAGTTTATATCAAGAATAAATCAACAACTTAATATACTGAATTATGGTGTCCTTGGATTCATCTGTCTAAGATGCAGCATTCTTTGTTTCATTGGGTTTTAATGGACCACATGAAATAGCCAATGGTTGGTCAATCAAAATTGTGGCTTAATGTTTAAAACCCAAGCCAGTCAATAATGGTTTACCCAACAAACCATGGGTAAACCATGCATATTGGGCTAGACAAGAAAAACAGTTTATGACAAATTTGCAACTACTTATCTAGCCCATGTTTTTTAGATGAAGAGAAGAGAATAATTTATTTATTGGCCAAGTGTGATTGGACACAAAAGGATTTTTTCTTTGGTGCATATGCTCTCTGTACATAAAAGAAAAAAATACATTCATCAAGAATCATAAGAAACAACACTTAGTGATAGTCATAGGGAACAAATAAGCAATCAAATCATACCAGGAAACAAATAAAACAATATAAATTGTAAATATAGAAGCAACATGGTTATAGTCATAAGTGGGAGGAGATAGGTAATAGGAAGGATGAGAAGAAGAATAGTAATAGTAAATAATTTCACAATGTTGTGGGAATTAGTTGTAAGCAGAGTAATGGCACTCGGAGAAAAACTGTCCTTGTGTCTAGTTGATCTGGTGTCCAGTGCCCTATAGCATCATTTTGAAGGTAGAAGTTGAAACAGGTCTAGATATTTTCACAGCCCTTTTTTTGACTCGTGCAGTATACAGGTCCCCAATGGAAGGCAGGTTGGTAGCAATTGTATTTTCTGCAGTTCTGATTATCTGTTGAAGTCTGTGTCTGTCTTGTTTGGTTGCAGAGCCAAACCAGACAGTTATAAAGGCGCAGATGACAGACTCAATAATTCCTCTGTAGAACTGAATCAGCAGCTCCTTGAGCAGTTTGAGCTTTCTGAGTTGATGCAGAAAGAACATTGTTTGTTGTGCTTTTTTTGCTGACATTTTTTATGTTAGGTGTCCATTTTAAGTCTTGAGATATGATAGAATCTAGAAACCTGAAGTTCTCCCAGTAGGCTGCGGAGTGGGTCAGGAGTGGGATGATACAGTCAGTCTGACCAATTACTGAGTCGAATTGCTTTGGCCACGCCTCCTCAGGCCTCCATTGCTTCCAGTTTATTCGACTCAGTAGTTCTGACCAGACATAAATATTCTGAGTCCCACTCCTGACTATTTAGGTGGAAAAATTCTTTAATTCTTTTAAAAAAATTTAAAATTGTGCTGAGTGTGCTGGCCATCCCAGTCTGACTGGGAACGCCGCCACCGCACCGCCACTGCTGTTACTGCTGCGCTACTGCGATCATCAGCTGAGAGGCAGAGAAGAGGATTTCAGGCGGCTTTTCTTTGCTGGGTGAGCGATCGTTTCGGATATTGTGGAGCTTGCTGCTACGCTGCCCCTGCGTCCGCTCATCTCTGAAGCAGGCAGGAGAGCTGTTTCGCCCCCGAATTGTTGCTGAGCTGTGCGGGTGGGCCACTTCAGTTTTGGCTGGAAACGCCACCGCCAAGTTCCTGCCGCCACCGCCTTACCACCATTCCGGCGTTTCTGTCTGAGGTGGTGAGTTTACAAACGCTGTTGAGCTCGGCTACAGATCTTTCTCTAGCCGATTTGCTGTTGAACCCCAGTGTGTCTAATCAGGCGTTCTCGCCTCCCAGCAACAGAATTTATTGCGAAATGTTACTTCAGGTGAGGAATCTGCCTTCAGTCCCTATGCAGCCACCTTCCCTGGGGGGTGGGGAGTTTGCTCTGCGAATGTGACCCATAGAGCTGTTTGGCCTCAAAGGATTTGGTCTCCGCCATTGCCTCATGTAGTAACTGACAGTTATGGTGGCCATTTTGTTATTCATCATTATTATTATTTCTTGGTGGCCATTTTGAAGTTCAAATTGTAATGTACTTTCAGTTACTGCTGTTTCATTTAATGCAGGATTCTTGGCTCTGCACGGCCTACCGAAGTTAACCCTACTTCTCACGTCTATTTCCTTCTGAGACTAGCACCTGATTGTTAATAATATTTATATATATATATATATTTGTCATTTACAGACTGTTATCAATTCTACAGTCTGTACTCAACATGGCTGACCTACCATCTGACAAGGCTGAGGCGGGCCGCAAGGCCACTTCCAAATCTATGTCGGGTAAGAAAGCCCACCACAAAGCTCATTTCCATGAGCACACTGAAATGACTAGATCACATCAAACCAAGTCCCCTATCACCGATTGTCCTGCATCCCTAGAACAGGGATCGGATGATAACCCTGATTTAGCCAGAGCATTGTCTCCAGAGAGACCACAGTCTATATCTCCTGAGTCATCACCTGAAAAGCCAAAAGGAGAACCCTTTGACTGTTCTATTGACACTCAGGAACCTGTTCAGGCTCAGAAACCTCCTTGTACCACCTCATCTGTGCTCAGGGACTTGCCTGAGGCTATTCAAGACTTAATTTCAAGGGCTATTTCCCATGGTATTGCTGAGGGCATTAGAGAGCATCGCTCTGCCTCATTAGTCTCTGAAAGTCTACATTCAAGGCATTCTAGAGTATCTCCTTCTGCCAGCTTAACTGGTTCCCCAGAGCAGTCGCCCATAAGATCAAGAGGAGGTTCTGATCTAGACTTGGAGGAAGAACCTCAAAGGGAAGCTGACTTTTCTGACGACGAAACAGAATTGCCTGATGTCCCAGCCTTCACTGGCCTGTTCCCTCAGGGACTGTTCAAATCCTTACTCCACAAGGCCAAAGTAACTTCCGGCCTTTTGGACTCTAATTCTAATCCAACTACGGCTTCTTCTACAATCGGTCAAGGTATATTTTCTGAACCCATTACTGAACAACTTTTTGTACCAGCCCCACGTGGACGTGGTGTGAAAACAATGGGCCAATCCGGCTTCCCTTCCCACTCCTAGTGGAGCTGACCACCGCAACTATAATATGGACCCTTCCTTGGCGAACCTCTTGCAGGCTCCCACAGTAGATGGTCCGGTGGCATCTCTTGCTTCCCCGTCACCTTACATTTCTGGGGATACCTCTGAGGGACTTAAACCTGAGGACCATAAATTTGATTCATCCTTTAAGAAGACCCACCAAGCTTTGGCTTGGGTAATACAGGCCGCTACTGCGGCCTCCTTTTTCTCTAGGTCCTCTCTATTGTGGCTCCAGCAGCACCAGTCTTGACTGCCAGCCCAGGATGTTAGGGTTCACCAAGATCTGAACAAGATAATAGCAGCCACCCAATTTGCCTCTGACGCCACACTTAATGCGGCCAAATACGCCTCTCGGGCTATGGCTTCCTCCATCACCTCACGGCGTTTATTGTGGCTGCGACAATGGCCGGCTGATCTCAAAGCAAAATGGTGCTTGGCCTCCACCCCGTACTTGGGGTCTAAGATGTTTGGAGAGTCTCTTGAGCCCCTTTTAGCCGAGACAGGGATAAGAAAAAGATACTGCCTTCAGTTACCAGACGAGCCGACCGCAGGGCCACCCCATATTACCACAGGCCTCAGGCTAGATATTATTCTCAGGACGCTTCTAGTCAGCGTCCATATGCTCAGGGCTCCTTTTGTCCCCAAGATAGAGGGTCCTTTCGAGACAGACCTAAATCTTTCAGCCCCCCAAAACGATCCTCGCGTGGAATGGGCAATTGCCAGTTCCGCCGAAAAAAAATGACGGTCCCCTCACGGCCCATTGGAGGCCAGCTGAGCCTCTTTCTGGACAGATGGGCCCGCAGCACCACCGATCAATGGGTGCTGCATACTATAGAATTTGGCCTCCCCCTGGAGTTTCGCTGGAGTTTCGCTCCAGCCCCCCGAGCCACTTTGTGCCTTGCCCTGTCTCCACTTGCTTTTGCAAGCATTGTCTAATGGAGCTTGCAATTCAACATCTTTTAGAGATCAGAGCTGTGGAGGAGGTTCCTCCAGACCAGTGGAGACAGGGATTTTACTCGGTTTTCTTTGTGGTTCCAAAACACTCGGGGGGTTGGAGAGCGATTCTAAATCTAAAATCTCTGAACACCCATCTTGTATATTGGAGATTCAAAATGAGCACCTTGAAACCATTCTGGAAGGGGTCCGGCCAGTAGACTTTCTCGCCTCCATAGACCTGTCCAAGGCATACCTGCATATCCCAATCCTCCCGGCTCATCGCCGATTTCTCAGATTCAGCTACGCGGGGCGCCATCTGCAATACCGTGCCCTTCCCTTCGGACTGGCATCGGCCCCATGCAGCTTCACCAAGATTTTGGCGGCTCTCATGGCATATCTAAGGTCAGTTCCAGTGAGGCTTCATGCCTACCTGGACGATATTTTGGTACAGGCGTCATCCCTCCAGAGAGCCCAGGCCGACTTACAGCTGACTTTACAAGTATTACAAGCGCAAGGGTTCCTGGTCAACGTGCCCAAGAGCCAGTTAGCACCCCAGACATGCTTGACTCATTTAGGGGCCATCATAGATTCTCAAGCAGGGCAAGTCTTCCTCTCTCTCAAGAGGAGGGACAACCTCAGGCTCCTCATATATCAGCTTCTCAGGGAATCCACGGTGTCCAAACTCGAACTGTCCTGCCTACTGGGGAAGTTAGCATCGTGTATAAACATGGTTCCCTGGGCTCGCTTACATGCACGCAGCCTCCAATGGCTGTTACTTCCGTATCAAAGGAACAAGACCACAGCTTCCCGGTCTAAGGTCAGGGTTCCCCTGTCCGTCCGCCGGTCATTGCGCTGGTGGCTGTCCCCGGCCCTGGACAAAGGCTGCATTTTCTTGGACGTTCAACCTCTCACCATTACGACCGATGCTAGTCTGCTCGGGTGGGGAGCACACCTCGGCTCTCAAGTGGCCCAGGGCCGCTGGTCCCCCGAGGAGCCCCAGTCCAACATAAACTTACTGGAGCTCCGAGCGATACACCTGGCGCTGCAGGCATTTCGACCTTCCATACAAGGTCATCACATTCTAATACTTACCGATAACATGGCGGCGAAAGCCCACGTAAATCGCCAGGGAGGGATAAGGTCCAGATTGTTGATGAAGCAAGCTCTTCTCGTCGGCAACTGGGCGGAGAAACATCTCATCTCTCTTCGAGCGGATCATATTGCGGGCAAGGACAATCTCCAAGCAGATTTCCTCAGCCGGACCACGATGGACGCATCAGAATGGCGCCTTCACCCCGATCTGTTTCACGACATTTGTCTCTGGTTCGGGCAGCCTCAGATAGATCTGCTCGCCTCTTCTGCGAACGTGCAACTTCCCCGATACTTCACCCATTATCCATCTCTGGGTGCGGAGAACACAGACGCCCTTCACTGCCCATGGCCGCGGGAGTTGCTCTATGCGTTTCCCCCTCTGGCTCTAATTCCACGGGTACTGCACAAGATCGTGGCGGAGGGAGCAAAGGTCATCCTCGTCGCGCCCCATTGGCCAAGAAGGCCTTGGTTTTCCAACGTCGTGGCACTATCTGCAGCACGGCCTTGGCGATTGCCCCAGGAGAGGGTGTCTCTCAGCCAGGGGGCGATCAACCACCCAGAGCCCCAGTGGCTCAATCTGACCGCCTGGTTGTTGAGGGGCTCCTCCTGAGTGAAGCCCACTACTCCGCTGAAGTCATCCAAATCATGCAGGCAGACAGAAGGGAGTCCACCATCAGACTCTACAACATCACGTGGAAGGTATTTATCTCTTGGTGCTCTGCGCGCAAGATTAATCCCCTGTCAGCTTCTGTTCCGCAGGTGCCGGAGTTCCTCCACGATGGCTTCTGTAAGGGACTGGTGCACAACACTCTGAAGCGTCATGTTGCTGCTCTCGCCACGGTACTGTCTCCTCGTGACGGAGTGTCGTTATCTCACCATGTTTCCATCAGATGGTTTCTACGGGGGGTTCGGAATCTCCGCCCACCTGTGATTCACAGATACCCCACCTGGGACTTTCCGCGGGTGTTGAAGGCACTTACCAAACCTCCATTTGAGCCTCTCCGTACAGCAAGTCTTAGGTTCCTTACTCTGAAGGTTGCCTTCCTGGTAGCCATCACGTCGGCCCGCCACATATCAGAACTAGCGGCCCTTTCTATCAGACCTGATTTGTGTATCATCCACCCGGACAGAGTTGTCCTTCATTTGGACCCTGCCTTCGTACCTAAGATTAATTCCAGATTTCACCGGGAGCAAGAAATTGTCCTTCCTAATTTCTGCCCCAACCCTTCCCATCCTCTAGAATTCAAATGGCACACTCTGGATGTCTGCAGGGCTATTAAGATTTACAAGTCACGGACAGCTCCATCCAGACGTTCTGAGGCACTTTTTCTCTCCTTTCAACCTGCCTCGTTGGGATCCAAAGCCTCCTCGGCCACTATTGGCCGTTGGATTCGTGCTTGTATTGCACGGGCTTATGAGTCACACTCCTATGTCCCTCCAAGGCGCATCACTGCTCATTCCACCCGCAGGGCAGCTACCACCGCTGCTTGGGCCACGCAGGCCTCCCTCGAGGACATTTGCCAGGCAGCTACCTGGACTACTCCTGTCCCTTTTATTAAACATTATCGTTTGGATGTGTACGCCTCTGTGGAGGCTTCCTTTGGCAGGAGGGTTCTCCAACAGGTACACCTGGCACCGAGGCCTCCTAAGTCACAGGATTCCCACCCATAGGGCTGACGAGCTTGGGTATGTCCCACTCCTGACCCACTCCGCAGCCTACTGGGAGAAGAGGCGTTGGACTTATCGTGAACGCTCTTTCTCCGGGGGCTGCGGAGTGGGTCAGCCCCTCCCACCTGCGACGTCTCCTTTCTGACTAACTATTGTTGAAGCATGTCTTTTAGATTCGCCTTCGTCGAACAAACTGGAAGCAATGGAAGCCTGAGGAGGCGTGGCCAAAGCAATTCGACTCAGTAATTGGTCAGACTGACTGTATCATCCCACTCCTGACCCACTCCGCAGCCCCCGGAAAAAGAGCATTCACTGTAAGTCCAACGCCTCGTCTCTGTTGATACTGTGTTATCTAATATTGTAAGAGGTGGTTATATAGGAGGATTTCTTGTAAAACTGTGATGGCGAACCTATGGCATGCGTGCCGGAAGTGGCATACAGAGCCATCTCTCCGGGTACGTGAGCCGTCACCCGTTGCTCTTCAGGATTCCGGCCAGATGGTCTTCACACACACGGGAGCGCTGGAAACCAGAAGAGCGGCCTCTGGGTGTGCATGTGCGTGCTGGGAAGATGATCTTCCAGTTTCTGGTGTGTGTATGTGCACCGGCCAGCTGGTGTTTGCGCGTGCATGCACACTAGAAACTGGAAGATCAGGTGGCCGGTGCACATGCATGCACCGGAAACCAGAAGATCATCTTCCCGGTGCGCACAAACGCACTAGGCTGCTGCTCTTCCGGTTTCTGGCATGTGCGCATGCACCCCCGTTTCGGCACTCGGTGCCAAAAAGGTTTGCCAACACTGTCCTAAAATGTACCACCATTTCTACAGTCTTGAGTGTGTTTAATTCAAGATTGTTCCGGTTGCACCACAAGGCTAGTTAATCAACCTCCCGTCTGTATGTAGATTTGTCGTTGTCTTGCATGAGACCAATCACTGTTGTAACATCTGCAAACTTCAGTACTTGAATGAGATGGATGCATCAAAACTCTCAAATGCAAGACACGACTAAGCAAGACTAAGTGTATTTTAAATATATATATTTACTTGATTTTTATCCCATTTTCATTATTGTTTGTGAAGAACTCAAGGTTGGAAATGTACCTGAAACTCTTTCTTCTTCCTATTTCCCCCCCACAACAACCCTGTGAGGTGAGTTGCCTGAGAGAGACTACTGACCAAAAGTCACCCAGATGGTTTTTCTTGCCTAAAGTGGAACTAGGAGGACATGACCACAATTCACAATTTTAGTGACATCCCCTCCATTGACTCTGTTGGAAGCTAGCTGTGAAGGATGCAAATTGTGATCAAATGACTGGAGGAAACTGTGATGGTTGTATGTGCAAGGACCAGTCATTAAATTACTTTTTCAGCACTGCAATAACTTTGAACAGTTGCTAAACAGGACAGAAATTAAGCAAGGACCACCTGTATTCTGTAAATATCAGCAATTATTTCATGAATGACAAGGTATTGTCACAGCTAATTTCACATATTGTACTATGCCAGGGCTATTAACTGGTTTATTAAACAGTGGCCTGTTTAGTGGTATGGATAAAATATCACAATGATGTCAAAATTATTATGTGCATAAAGATGTCAACTATGTCACAAGTTCTGATGCAAGTACTGTATATAAGTCATAACATGTCTGATTATGCAATCACATGCATGTTATCATTTGTCCCCTTTGCTTATGCTCGTGATCATGTTAGTGGATGAAGCAGAGATTGCCTTAAAAATACATTAGTTTAGCTAATAGAATTGGCTGACAGACAAAAATAGTGATCTTCTACTGTAAGAGCAAGTTGAATTCCCTGCAGTAAGTTACTGTGCCACAATTAGTAGGATCTCTTGAATTTCCACTCATATAATGTAGTTTACTTTTTTTATTTTATTTTATTTTATTTATTACTATTCATATTTCTATGCTGCCCATTCTCCGAGGACTCTGGGCGGCTTACACCAAAGACAGTATACTAAATAGCATAATGCCCCCAACAATCTGGGTCCTCATTTTACCTACCTTAGAAAGGATGGAAGGCTGACTAACCACTACGCCATCTTGCTAATACTAGAACAATTAACTACAAAAAATGTTTGTATGGTGTCCACACTCCTACCTGCTTTAATCAAAATGATGAAGACTGCATTGTACTATACTGTAAGCTCCACAGTTTTGATCGTATTCTTTATGTTACATCACAACATGCGTATACAAAAGGCAAGGCCTGCAATGTCACAGTGCAATGCTGTTTTTGTTGGACTGATTAGTTTGACACATGCAAACAGAATAAAAGAGTTGGAAGGGACAACTGCAGTGATGCATTTAATCAATGTGGCAAGAAAAGCCATAAAATGGGGCAAATCTCACTTAACAAATTTCCCACTTAGCAACATAAATTTTGGGCTCAATTGTTAGCATAAATTGAGGACTACCTATATTTATCTCTACTAGTTTCCCTTTCCATTCCTAGTCTAGTGGGATAATCTTCTCCTGTTCTGATTGCAGAGGAATAGGCAAATTTCTCCAATAGCAGACTATTAGTTATTTGTAATAATGATTTATAATGAAACAAGATGATACATAATATTAATATTTTTCAACTTAATGTAAATCCAATCTTTTCTTAACTAGTTACTCAATTCTTTTGTTTGCTAGACAGTTCAATTTATAGTCCACATTTCATATTCATTGAAATAATAATTCCAGTAATCTGTACTTTTATTGTAATTCCATTGTCTGCTGAAATGTGGAATATGCCCACATCTGAGCTACATGTAATCCAGTGTCTGATTCACACATAGCTGAATGCATGACCTGTAGTTATATGGTTTAAGGGATATCAGATATGCCATAGCTTTGCAATTACTGAGTGTGTATGTATGAATTCATTTTTGCTATCACATTTTTCTATGGGGGATATAATACATTAGAATTTCTCGGACTTCCGCTGGCTCCGCTGACGACGAGGACGGTCTCCACAGACCACCAGCCACCCGATCTGTTAAAACCGCCCTGACAGCGTTAAACTGCTGTCCGGCGGTTTGAAAAAACTCTCCTTCGGGCAAAGAAGGAGAGGAGAGTCGGAGGGGGTGGGTAGAGCTCCCCGAAAGTCACTGGATTAATTCCAGGGACTCGGAGGGTGAGAGCTCCCCAGTTCACCCCTCCCATTGCTCCGGATCGCTGGTGCCTCTGTTTAACAGAGCAAGACGTCTGCGTCCAATTCTGCCGGCAAACAGTGAGTTCTAATGATTTCTAACAAGGCAGACAGAGCTGAAGCAAGAGTGCAAGCTTTTTAAAAGAAACAGAACTTAACTCCGTGAATACATTGTTGCAAACGGAGCTCTCTTGAGCTGGAGGCTGGAGAGGAAGCCTTTGTTATGGGCGGAAGGGAAAGTGAAAGTTAAAAGGAAACTGCTTGTTAAGAGCCCTCTGCCTGAAGAGAAAACTGTTGGGGACTGAGTATAGCTTGAAGAGAGGATTGTTTATTTTGAAAAAACTTTGAAACATACTTTGTAAGACTGTTTACAAGATTTTGTGGCTGCAAAAGGAAAAAACTCTTTTTAAAATAAAATGGCTGCTAAACAACTAAAGCCACCAACTTCAAAAGGGGGAGGAGGTTCCCCTGTAGTGACTCAAAAACAACAACTTCCTGCTGATACACAGTCACAAGACCTTAAAGAATTTATAATGGGTGCCCTGAACAATCAGACAGAAATGATGAAACAATTTTCAGAGGAGTTAAAGAAAATTAAAAGTGTGGTGGAGGAAAAACATGATAAAATAAGAGATGACATTGTTTATGCAGTTTCAGGACTGGCTACTCATATGTTAAAGATTGAGGAGAGAGTACGGGAAATTGATGATGCTAACTTGGAGCTTGCAACTAAAGTAGGAGAGGTTATGATACAAACAGAGAAAGTGGATGATGAAATGGTTCTGTTACAATACAGATCAATGGAATTTGCCCTCAGGCTGAGAGGTTTGAAAGAAAAGACTGGTGAAAATTTAAAAGATGTTTGTTCCAATGCTTTAGCAGAGCTGATTTCAAAAAGGCCAGAAGACGTGGTAATTCAAATGGATAAAATTTATAGGGTTAATTCCTGGCTGGCAAAACAAAAGCAGCTACCAAGAGATGTGGTGATTTATTTCACAACAAGGAGAATTAGAAATGACATTCTGCAAGCTTCTTATAGAAACAAGATTAAAGTGGATGGACAAGAGCTGGTGGTCCTGAAAGAGCTTCCTCCTAAAATGTTAAGAGATAGAAAGCAGTTTGGTTTTTTGGTGAATGAACTAAGAAATCAGCAGCTCCAGTACAGATGGGATGTCCCCTTTGGGATAATAGTGACATATGCTGGGCAAAGACATCGCTTAAACACAGTTGGAAAGGCAAAAGATTTTTATGTCAATGTTTTAAAGGCTGGAAGGCCACCCTCACCAGGGGGTGCTAGAAAGCAATTGGAAACGACACAACAAGAGAAAGATGGAGGGCAACCACAAACTTACGCTCAAGCTCTAGCTGGAGGAGCTAATTTGGAAGAAGATTTACTGCTGAGTGGGGGTCCACCACCAACCCTTGAGTCATTAACAATGATACAGCTGCCAAAAGATCAACGACTGACAAGAGCTACTTACAAACAACATCTGGCACGACAGCCTCAAGATTCAACCCAACAAGTTCAAAAAACACAAGCAGTGGGAGGAGCTAGGCCGAAGTATAATATGGCGGAGGAGGTTCAGCTGATGCTCTCAAAGCTTGGAGCGCCAAGAGATGGCAAATAAACTCTTATCTTGGAATGTCAATGGTTTAAATTCTCCACAAAAAAGAAAGAAAATATTTCACTACTTGAAGCAATTTCAGAATGATGTTATTTGTTTGCAAGAAACGCATATTAAATCTTCAGATCAAAAGTATTTGATAAATTCGAAATTAGGTACACATTTTGTGGCATCAGCACCAGAGAAGAAAAATGGCCTAGTTATATACATTAAAAGAGGTTTAGTGGCTAATTTAATTGAGGCTGATACTCAAGGTAGATATATTGCAATTGAATTAACAACACAGAATGGGAAGCTGCTTGTAATTGGAGTATACGCACCTAATCAACAACAAGATAAATTTTATAAACTTTTACATACTAAAATATTACAATGGGATTATAGATCTTTACTTCTAATGGGTGATTGGAATGGGGTAATAAATACCCAGAAAGATAAAAAAAGTCTATCTAAGATATCCATGCGTGCTAAGTTGCCTAAATCTTTTTTTGATATTCTGGAGGATATGGAGCTCAGAGATATTTGGAGAGAAAGGAATGTATCAGAAAGTGATTTTACTTTTTTTTCAGATAGGCATCAATCTTTCTCTAGGATTGATTTTATATTAACTACAAATGATCTTTTTTCTAGGGTGAAGAACACGAAGATATGTCCAAGATCTTTAACTGATCATAGCCCGGTTTGGGTAGAATTAGAGCAGGAAAGAGGGGAAAGGAGGTCTTGGAGGTTAAATGAGAACTTATTTAGATATGAAGATAACTTGTGTGAGCTTAAAAAACAAATGAAAGAATTTTTTGTTAACAATATGAATAAAGGAACCTCGATGGAGATGGTATGGGATGCGAGTAAGGCATATATGAGAGGAACATTAATTTTTTTGAACAATAAATATAGACTAAAACAACAAAACAGACGGAAAGAGATAGAGGAGGAAATTAAAAAGAAAGAACAATCGTTTATAACTAACCCGGGAGATAAAAAGGCAAAAGATATGATCAATATTTTAAGAGAGCAACTTAATATGTTATTGGCTGGGCAAGTAGCAACTAGCATACAATATGCCAGACATAATACATTTTGTAATGCTAATAAACCTGGGAGATGGTTGGCTTACACGATGAGGAAAAAACAAAAATCACGTGTTATAGATAAGATAGAATTTAGAGGTAAAGAAATTTATCAACAGAATTTAATAAAAAAGGCTTTTTTGGAGTTTTATACAAAGTTATATGCTAAAGATGTGATTCAAGATGTTGATATTGATAGATATTTAAAGATGGAGATTCCTGAATTAACACTGGAACAGAGAGAGAGATTGAATCAGCCAATAACGTCCGAGGAAATTGTTGGGGCAATTAAACAATTAAAAATAGGTAAGGCTCCAGGAACAGATGGACTAACAGCTGTCTATTATAAACATTTACAATCTGAAATGTTAGAACCACTCAAAATTTTATTTAATAAAATACAAGTAGGAGGAGGAGTACCACCTTCCTGGAAAACAGCTTTTGTCTCACTAATTCCAAAGGAGGACCAAAACTCCATTAAACCTGAGAACTTCAGGCCAATTTCACTTCTGAATACTGATTATAAGATTTTTGCTAAGATATTGGCTAATAGATTAATGCCAGTTATGCAACAAATAATTCATAATGATCAATCAGGGTTTATAAAAGGGAGACAAATGAGATATAATGTTAGACAAATCGTAAACTTACTGGAATACTTGGAAAAAAATAATCAAGTCCCTGCAGCGTTTATTTTTTTGGATGCAGAGAAGGCATTTGATCGTTTGAACTGGCAATTTTTGTTTAAAATAATAGAGAAAATTCATTTTGGGGAATATTTTACACAATCAATTAGAGTGATATATCAGCAGCAAACAGCACAAATTATAGTTAATGGAGGTTTAACAGAGGCTTTTAAAATTGAGAAAGGAACAAGGCAGGGGTGTCCTCTGTCCCCACTATTATTTATTCTGACTTTGGAGGTACTATTGAACAAGATACGGGACTCAGAAAAATTGAAGGGTATTGTAATTAGACAACAAGATTATAGATTAAGAGCATTTGCAGATGATTTGGTTATTACCTTATCCCAACCTATAGAGTCGGTTCCATATATATTGGATATAATTGATCAATACGGGAAAGTATCAGGATTTAAAGTTAACCCACATAAGACAAAGATGATAGTTAAAAATATGACTATACTGGAAAGAGATAAACTGGCAAGATTAACAGATTTTGAAATAGTTAAAAAGGTTAAATATCTAGGGGTATACATAGCAGTTTCAAATACAAAATTATACAAAAACAATTATGAGGTTCTTTGGCAGAAGGTACAGAAGGATATGGAAAATTGGAAAAAATTACAGTTGTCTTTATTGGGAAGAATTGCAGCAATTAAAATGAATGTCTTACCTAGATTTTTATTTTTGTTCCAAATGATACCTGTGCTTAAGAAAGATGAGAATCTGAGAGAATGGCAGAAAGGTGTTAATACTTTTATTTGGGCTGGGAAAAAACCCAGAATAAAAATGAAAATTATGCAAGATACACGTGAAAGGGGGGGTCTCAAAATGCCTAATTTAAGATTATATTATGAAGCAGCGGTTTTATCACAAATTAGTGATTGGTTTAATTTAACTGAGGGGAGAATTTTGAATTTAGAAGGTTATGATTTGTTATATGGATGGCATGCCTTTTTGTTATATGACAAAAAAGTGGATAAAGTATTTAAGGCTCATATATTAAGAAATGCTTTGTTGAGGGTTTGGAAAAAATATCAATATAAGTTAAATTATAAGATACCTGTATGGGCAAATCCTAGACATGCAATAGAAAATATAAGTATAGAACAAAAACAGGAGGTGATTAACTATAAAGAGCTTCTTATTATGGAAAGGGGGGTAATGTATTTGAAATCTTTAGATACACTGAGAGAAGAAGGTATAATTTACACATGGTTTCAGTACGGTCAACTTCAAGCTAGATGGAAGGAAGATCAAAAAACTGGCTTTGTGCAAAATGAGGAGAATTTGGTAAAACAAATTAGAGATCAAAAACAAATGCATATTAAAAGGTTGTATAATGCTTTATTGGAAATAGATTCTGAGACGGAATTGGTTAAAGATTGTATGATTAAATGGGCACAAAATTTTCAAGAGCCAGTAATGATGGAGACTTGGGAAAAGATTTGGATTAGAAATGTGAAATTTACACAAGCACAAAATTTAAGAGAAAATTTTTATAAAATGTTCTATAGATGGCACTTAGATCCCAAAAAATTATCATGTATGTATCCTAATGTGCAAGCTAAATGTTGGAGATGTGACTGTGATGATGCAACTTATTATCATATATGGTGGACTTGTAGAAAAATCAAAGCATTTTGGATAAAGATTTGGTGGGTGATGCAGAATATTTTTAAAAAGAGACTGAAATTTACTCCACAGTTGTTCTTAATGGGTATAACTACGGACTGTACAGTTGCAGAGACTAAATTGATTTTGAACTTGATAACAGCAGCAAGATTGTTGGTAGCACAACACTGGAAGAAGGACTTTTTGCCTACTATTGATGATTGGATATTGAAAGTAACTAATTTAGCTGAAATGGCTAAAATTTCAGCATATCTGAAGGATCACACACAAGAAAGGTATATACAGGACTGGAGAAGATGGATTGATTATATACAAAATAAGTATCAGACCAAAAAATATCAAATAGCTTATGAATGATTTCTTTTATTTGTATAAGTGCTATATAAGTGATATTAGAAGTATTATGTTTAAGAAATAAGATTTTATATATGGGGGGTTAAGAATTTTTTTTTTTTAGGGGGTGTTAGTTTGATGATTGGTTATGTAATTTTGTTTATTGTTAAAGGTCAATAGAAATACCTTGTGTTCTGCTCTGGGAAGTCGGGGAGGGGGAGGGGGGTTGGGAGGGAGGGTTGTGGGGAAATTGTGTTTGTTTTAAAACTTTTTCAATAAAAAAAAAGAATTTCTTATTTTTACTACTTATTTCTTATCTAGTGGTGATACTTTTAAATGACGTGAGGTTGCTAGCATCAATTTTTTGATGTTAACAAAAGTTAAACAGATTTGGACTTGCTTGGCATCTGGAGTAAAGATTAGGAAAAATAATTGGAGAGGGGAAGATAACAGTGGCAAACTCTTCTATATTGTTGTCAAGTTTACAGTGTGCAACATTCTTATATAGTTTCCAAGATTTGAGACTGACTTGAGGGAGATTCTTCCTATACAGGTAGTCCTCGACTTACAACAGTTCATATAAAGTTACATCATCAGTGAAAAAAATGACATGACAGTTTTTTTACACTTATGCCCATTAAAGCATTTTCATAGTCATGTGATCAAAATTTGGATGGTTGGCAATTAACTCATATTTATGATGGCTGCAGTGTCCTGGGATCATGTGATCACCTTTTATGACCTTCTGACAAGCAAAGTCAAAAGGGAAGCCAGATTCACTTAAAAACTGTATTACTAGTGATTCACTTTACAAATCTGTCAAGAAAGATCGTAAAATGAAGCAAAACTCATTTAACAAATGTTTCACTTAGCAACAGAAATGTTGGGCTCAATTGTGGTCATAAATCAAGGATTACCTGTATTGCTTTAAGATAGAGAGAACAGAGACTATAAAGGATGACTGGTATCTCATAAGGATTAAGTGTGCTTGAGAATCATAATATTATTATAATCTTTATATGTCTTTTGAGCTCTTTATATTACTCTTGCAACAATGGCAATGAGATTTTGTATAAACATTGCAAAAGTTGCAACAAACAACATTCAGTATTTACCTTAAATTACAGAAGTTTCAGAAACAATATACATATATATTCTAAACCTAAGTAATCATTTCACAGACTGTGGTTCCAACAAGATTATATAACACAAAGCCAGAAACAATGGTTAACACTTAATAATAGTTCACATTGTGGTTTAGCATGTACCATAGTATAAATCAGTCACTGTGGCTTTCTTTTTCATTGATCCAATGCATGCTTCCTTAGAAACAAACCATCTCTATTTACATACATACATTTTATATTGCCTGTGCTCATGATTCATTCAATGCAATTTGTGTCTGACAAATAAATGCATAGGACCATACATAATTATGTAATACTGGTTAATTCTGATTAGCATCATCTTCATTTTTACTTAATGTATTTACTGAATAAGAATTTTTTAGTATAGACCAAGTTTGTATATATTACATGCTATGTATTATAAACTATATTTATTCCCATTTTAATTTCTTTGTGTAATTTTCCTGATTTTTAAAAAATGTTCTAAGGTAACAAGAAGTCTTTCTTACCTTAATTTGCTATAGTTAAGTAATACTCAACTACTGCTCTCTGCAAATGATATTGCAACATTGTGCTCAATACAACACTTTTAAAGCCTTGGAACTCCATGGCTTCCACCCAATTCTCAAAACTCACTTTTCAACTTATTTATTTATTTATTTAAAGGGACACTTTGTAATAATGTATGGGTGGACTTATTTGAGGTTAGGTATATAGCCTGACTCAAAACTGCAGGTCATGAGTATTAAGGAACATGTTTAAAGCCAAATAGTGACTGATGATATTAACAATTGCAAACTGTTTTTGTAATAGCTGTATCAACTGCAATTTAATGATTATCCAAAATGTGTCACAGGAGCTTGCATCAAGAATAACTTTTTTTGGTTCCTTTTGTTAATATTTGAGATTGGATCCGGGAGGACTTCTTAATTGTCCTGGAGGACTACTTTATTCATGTAGTGGCCGTTTATAGTGAAACTAGATAATAACCCTGTGACCTGTTGGGTCATCCTTTGAGAGAAAAGTAGTGTAGTCTTATGTGAATAGAATGAACATACAATTTAGACTTCTTAATAATAATAATAATAATAATAATAATAATAATTTTATTTCTATACCGCCCTTCTCCTGAAGGACTCATGGCGGTGTACAGCCTATTTAAAAACACAGATCATCTAAGAAGAACATAAATAGAAAAATAATTGACCTCCAAGACCCTTGATTGACCTCCAAAGTCCCTTCCAACTATGTTAATTCTGTTAATTGTGGTAACAGAACTTCTATAATAAATCAATATTTGCTTAGTTAAGTAGCTAAATAGAATGACCATGGGCAGGAAAAAAAGCAGTGGGATTGGGAGCAACTTCCAACTTCTTATTCATTTTCCTTTTGGGAAGCTGGCAAGAATGTCAGAAATCATATCACATCTATTTAGATGATGATTCATGGGAGTCAAACGTGATCGCATCATGTAACGTATTATGACGTATTGTGACTTTTTTGCCTTTGTGGAGCTGGGATGGACGTGGCCTGAGCATGATGCATCTGGCCAGCAGCACCCCTGATTTATGGCATGATTTGCTTTGGGTAAATTCACACAACCTGGTAAGCTATATAAATTGTCATTTGGAAACTGCAAAGATTGAGTTGGCAGTGGATTGAACCAAAACCAGTACAAGTAGACCTAAACTTACGAGCACAACTGAGCACAACATTTCTGTTGCTAAGCAAGGCATTTGTTAAGTACGTTTTGCCCCATTTTATGATCTTTCTTGACACAGTGTTAATTCAATCACTGCAGTTGTTAAGATAGCAACATGGTTGTTAAGTGAATTTGGCTTCCCCATTGACTTTGCTTGTCAGAAGGTGATTACAAAGACCCTGGGACACTGCAACTATCATAAATTTGAGTCAGTTGACAAGAGTCTGAATTTTGATCAGATGACCATGGGGATAGTTCAACGGTCATAAATGTGAAAAATGGTCATAAGTCACTTTTTTCAGTACTGCTGTAACTTTGAAAAGTCACTAAATGAACTGTTGTAGGCAGGGATGAAATGCTCCTGGTTCAGACCAGATCGCCCGATGGCGGTGGGTGGCCGCGATGGCGTAGCGATGGCGGTGGGTGGTTCGGAGAATCGGTAGCAGAAATCCCTCCCCCACACACACCCAGCTGAGCTGCGCGATCATCAGAGGCTTTTAAAAGCATTTTTTCTACAAATGCTTTTAAAACTAAAAAAAAAAAAGCCTCTGATGATTGCGCGGCTCAGCTGGGATTGTCAGAGCCTTTTAAAAGCATTTTTTCTACAACCTCTTCAGCCAAAGAGGTTGTAGAAAAAATGCTTTTAAAAGTAAAAAAAAAAAAAAAGTTGGCCACGCCCACCCAGTCAAATTACCCCCCACCAAGCCATACCCACAGAACCGGTAGTAACAAATTTTACATTTCACCACTGGTTATAGGTCGAGTACTACCTGTATGCTTTCTGGTTTACCGCATACCCAGTAATATGACCCATTTCTTTAAAGCCATATTTGATTCCATTATTAAATTTATAACCCCTTCATTTCCCCTGTGGTTTCCTCAGTACAATCCATCAGAAACCATGTAATCAGCAGATGAATTTCTATACATCTTTTGATAAAAGCACTTGGAAAGTAAAGATTGGCACAAATCTGATTGCAACATGTTGTGATCAGCCAATGATTGATTTTTGAGCATTAGGGTTTCTTTTCAGCATAGATTGCACAGAAGATGGGTATGAAGCAAATAGGCTACTTATATATATTTAAATATTTGATAAAATAGTTTAGAGAAACAGCTAACCACAGCAGAAATGGCTTTCTAAAAATTTATTTCAGTGGGAACAAAAAGGTATGGGTAGGCAAAACATCTGAAATTTGAAGTGTTTTGTGCTTGAAATCAGTTGTTTTGATTACTGAAAAAAGACACTTTACTTCTCATCCATTAACCAAGTCTGAATATGCTAAATTGGTACCAAAATACAGAAGGGAAGTCAAAGACATAGTTGAATCAGTGGATTGATTTATGCATGGTGCCTAAGTATATGACTTGTTTGGTTTGGCTTGATATGTTACAGTATCTGAATTTAACTGCTGAGGCTGATAAAAAGTGGTTTGTGTCGTAACATGTTAGCTGAGGCCAGCAAATTGTGGATTATTTAATTAAGTAGATACATATAGACCTCTTAAGAAAAAAATCAACAGAATATCCAAACCAAAACTGGGAAGATACTTGCAACAGATGGCCAGTCTGTTTTGGGCTAAGTGCCATTAGAACAGCAAGAAAATCCTGTAAAGTGGTGGTGATAGTGGCAGCACCAGTGATACCATTACCAACACACCACCTCTTTGTATTTATTTCTTCCATCAAAATAATTTAAAGCTGAAGACATAATTTCAAGATGAAGATATGAATCAGGTATTTGGTATTTCATTCTATTATTTTTAGGGCTGCCAAACGAGATCCAAAGAGTTGATGTGTGATGTAGCTGCTATATTTGTATGCCACTTATGCTATTTAAATCAGTTTTGTGAAGAAACATCATTCCAGCACTGCAGATCTGCTAGCATAAACAATTCCAGAAAAATAGAATGTAAACGGTTTGATTGTCCACGCTGAGAGCTGAGATGTAAAAGTAATTTTTATTGGACTCACACAGAAGATACAATAGTTTTGAGAAAACCTCAATACCTTTAGGAATTATCTGAAAGAGGAATTTTCTACAAGATTTCACCATACGTATGTAGTAACATGGACATCCTATCAAGTATTACTTCTCTTTTCTACATTCATATCAAACCTGTATCTCAGGATATGAAGCTGAAAAAACATAATTATTTGCTTTATCTAAACATCAAGAATTCCAGCTTTGCTCTCATGGAAAGAAGGGTACACACATCTCCATTTGCTTTCCTCCATAAGGATTCATTCATTTTTAGATAAATATTCAGAAAGAGGTACATTGTTTAGAAGTAAAGGAAACTGACAATTGAGTTTTGTTGTTTGTATTGGTGATGCTTTGCTATACCTTAATTGTACCTTAACAATACATGCATGAATATAATAGCTATGTAAACAAAACACTTATGGGAGTGTGACTTAAGTTATGTTTGACAGGTTTAGCTTGCTTGGCAGGTAAATTCAGTGCTCATTGGTAGCTGTCAGGAAATAGGCATGAAATAATAATAAGCTTTTATCATTGCCTAAAAGATGTATAACCACAAGGATAACCAAGTTGAATCAGCAAGAGAGTAGTTCATCAACACACCACCAAGACAAATACAGCAGAATGCCAGTGTAACTGACAACCATAGGTAGCATAATCTTTCACCCAGATACAGAATATACTGTTATACTGGAAGCATACTACCGGTACTTATGCTTGTTCTCAGTGAAATCAGGGGAAAAAAATGCTTAGAGTGGTTTGAGATCATAGCCATAATTGCAAAAGCCCTTAAGGGCAGCTCTAATTTTCTGCATTTTAGAGACACTTCTAACGCAGTAGGTAAATTGGTTAAGCCACATATATAAATCTAGATTAATTTAGATAATCCACATTCATTTCCCCATTTATTGGATTTATTTTTAAATAAATGCATGTAAGGTAGGGTACAAGACAATCTCAGCACATTCCTGTATATAAAATAAACTCCATAGAAAACAACAGGACTCATTTTATCCAGCTAAAAGTATTTTCTTGCTATCATCAGGGAAAACATAGGAGGAGTGGGGAAAAGGTTTATGAGTCTTTCCAATGTCAGTGGCAAACTTTAGGG
Source organism: Arizona elegans (assembly GCA_022577455.1). Taxonomy (NCBI): domain Eukaryota; kingdom Metazoa; phylum Chordata; class Lepidosauria; order Squamata; family Colubridae; genus Arizona; species Arizona elegans. Next base: position 145,054,512 of record JAKOOJ010000002.1, read on the forward strand.
CGAATTCTTCATCAGTACACAGACACATACAGGAAAGAGAGATTTACTGTGGAAGGCTTCTAATGAAAAAGAGCCGTCATCAGTTGAAATAATATACTGGTATTTGCCCATAAGAACCACTGGTGTTTAGTTTGCTAATGGTTATATGACTCTACTCCTCAATAGGACTTCTGAATAATTATGCAAGAATTTGCACTATAATCCTGGATATTAGTATTAGTAATAGAAAAACACTGAGGCATAATATAAATCCTGTAATGAGTCATTTAATGCAATAGGCAGCTTTCAAATCTAATAAATTATTTGGCAAGTAAGAGATATTAAGCTGAAGCATATGTAGAATTGTACTGTTACACGAGTCTCTGCAGCGCTAATAGGCTTCAAAATAATGTAATGGGGTGAGCAAACCTACACTCCTTTTTAAAATGTGCATTTTAAAAAGATGCAGGGCTTGGATTGACAAGTCACAACTGAGGTTTTAAAGCCAATAACTGTAGCTGTGGACATTCCTGTATATTGCATATTATCTTTACTACATAAAGGCAAACAATATCACTTAATGATATGTTGCGCCAATCAGTATTTGCAGTAATTAAGCCAGACAATATACTGAATCAGTATAAAGGAAATTTGTCATGGTACTCCATGGCTATGGAGAATCATTTTTTATTACTTTATCATATGTTCCATACATGAAGTTTTTACTGAAAAATAAGCTATGACGTGAATCATGATTTAGACTAAATTCTTCCTGCATATTTTGTTTTACTATTTCTCTTCACTTTAGATTTAAATGCTATCTACCCATGCTTCAGTTGAAGAAAGCTATATCAGCAAGAAATTTGCTGCTCCCATTGCTAAGCCTGATTTCTGTTCCAACACATGCTGTCCTGATTATGCAAACACAATGCTGGATAGACAAAGCAACTGGTTGAGTCTTTCAGCTTTACTGCCCTCTCTGCTCAATACATTTGCAATCATTACAACTGCAGCAAAATGGGGTGAATCTGATTGCAGTTTACCGCTAGGTCCCTTCTTTTGACTTTGTTCCTACATTGCATTCTGTGTTAACCGGAACTGAAAACAGATTAAACAAAGCAATAACCAAATCAATCACAAAGGGAGCAGAATCACGAGCAGTATTTTTATTTGGGAGTTCCCTTTTCTTCACGGTATCCTGTGGCCTCACATGAGACTGGTGCTTGTTTATATTTCCAACACAGTGAGAAATAAAGCTTAACAGATTTTACACAACTTGAAATTGTTGCTGGATGTTACTGACTTACAAAAGAGAAAATATTACTTTAACATCTGTTCAGCTAAGGATAATTTAAACTTGTTTCAGTCATAGGCTAAGAATAATAAGCATAACCAGGGTACTATGGCAGAAAGATGTTATTGCCAAAATGTATATAACATTGAAAAAGTCATACAAAGCACAAATATTTGAATTAAAGGAGTTACTATTCACATACGAAGTTCAGACATACACAAATTTTAAAACCTCTGGTAATGGGGTTAAACAGAAAAGGTAAACTAATGTAGAGGAAGTCTTCTATACAGAGTTGGTTTAAATTAAGGACTGAGCAGTCCTTGCACTATGATTAAATGAGGTTCCCCAGAGCTCCCATTGCTAAAATATAGAAGCAAACCCTGTTATTCCAGAGGTGTTATTAACTATTTAAAAACAACAAACAGGTAAGTCTTTAAAAACTTAATTAAAGCAAAAGAAACTTCACCCACACCAAAGCTCACATTAAAACCTGTCCATTTGTGAGACCTCACTGTGTCATGGCTCCGCCTGTTGCAACTCATGTAGATTTTTTTTTAAGTGCAGCTTCAAGACATTAAAAACTTAATCACCCTGCTGTACAGTACCTTTATATTTTTTTCTCATTAAGCAAGTCTCCCCTGTGTCCTATATATTTCTGTAATTTGAAATGTGGTCTCATTCAATACTTTAGTTTGATTCTGTATTCAGTGACTTTCACTATGTGATCTAGAGTTTTATATTTTATTCCAAATCAAATACTCAGGCCAACGTAGTATTTCAAATTTTCAAATAATCACTTTCCCAACATTGTTATTTTCATTAACACTGGTCTCCCCAGGAAAGTTCATAAGACTTGCCATTATTTCACTGCAAGCTTACATTCTACCACCTTCTATTAGCACTAAAATAATCAACTTGAGCTTTAAGATTTTTCAATTTTAGTTTAATTACCGTTAGCAGTATGGTAATAGTTATTCCAAATGTTTGAAGAGCACCAGGTTGCTTTCTCTTGTGCTGTAGTTTATAACCAATGCACTGTAGATCTGAATGCCTCCATATGACTTTTAAGTAATCTACCTTTATCCATATGTGATGTATGCCAATCATTTATAATATTGGGAACATTACTGATAATTATTGGCTTGACATCAAAAATAGCAATAGTTTATTTACAACAATGGCTACCCCACACTGTTTCTCCCAAAAGTGGGAGATATTTGTATAAGGTGACTAGATTTTATGGCAACTTTCTGGATGGCCAGTAGATGACAGGTTTTTCTGCTTCTCTTTCTGGAGACTCATAGTAGTGGGTGAGCCAGATTTTTGAAGCTGTTCTAGTTAGGATTGTTGTTTACCACGCCCCAAGGTAAGATTGCTGTTTAAAAGCAGCACAATATGAACCAACTCAATGGGTCCGTTTGCCATTGGTTGCATCTCTAAACTCCATACCTTTAGGAATCATCTCGAAGGGGCAGTTGACTTTATATCAACTGACCTCACCTTTAATTAAGAGATTGGTGAGTAGATCTAACTTATACCAAAAAATACCTCTGTTCTACTTACTTTAAAACAACCTTCCCACCCCCAGCTTATTTTACAAGCTAAATAGGCAAGCAAATTCCAATAGGCACATAACAACCCCCCTCTTAAGGAACAGGATCACAACCCTTCCATGGCAGAATATGCTATGCAACAGGAGGACCCAGATTGTTGGGGGTAATATGCTGACTCTGTAACCCGCTTAAAGAGGGCTGTAAAGCACTGTAAAGCGGTATATAAGTCTAAGTGCTATTGCTAGTGCTATTTGGGAGTAACCGCAATCGTTTTGTTTCCTTTCCAAAGGCCGAGGTGGGCTTTTGACACCCGGCGGCGCGGGGCAGACAACCCAAACGGGCAAAGCAGGCGCATTTACGACACTTTCATAAAAGCAAGGCTCCATCCGTCCCTCCTTTTCCCTTCCTCATCGAAGAACCGGCGTCTGCGGAAGGTCATTCGCGGGTCCGCCGACCCCACCCTTTTGTTTCTTTTCAAAGAAAAAAAAAAGAGGCCGGTAGGGAACCTCCCCGTCGTCTTTCTTTTCTCTGCCCCCTCCCGCCCGCCCGCCCGCGGAGTCGGCAAGCTTACATAATAGCCCAAAGCGCTTTCCCTGCCCCCCACTCCACTCTCCTCCATTCCCTCCCTCTTCCCCCCCCCCCCCGCTTTATCGGCGACCAGCATTTGACAGGAGGGCCAGTCACGTGGCGGCCGGAAAGCGTCTCTTTTGCGACTTCAATGACAGGCAAAATGTGCGACAGCCGCTTGCTGGGCAAGGAGGAAGCTACTTAAGAGGCTCTTCGCCTTGTTTTAAAAGCAGGGTTGGTTGGCTGCCTTTGCGCTCTCTTCAGTTCCCTTTCTCCGCCCCTCTTGGTGGTCGGGACAGCGGGTTTGGGAAGAGGGAAAGCATTCGAGGGGGGCGGGAGCAGACTGAGGGCTTTGACCTAAGTTTGGGAGTTTAGATGAGATCGTAGCCTCCTTTCTCTTCCCACTCCCCCCCACTCCCCACCCCACCCCCCACTCCCTTGAGCCCCGTTCTTGCCGGCAGCAGCCTCCAGGTGTACAGTTCAGTCAGGAGGAGGGGCCGCTCCCGGCTGCATTAGCGTCCAACATGGATAGAGAAATGATACTGGCTGATTTTCAGGTAAATTTCAAATTCCACCACTGCCATATTCTAACCATGATCTCTTTCCCTCCCTCCCTCTCTCTTTCCCTCCCTCCCCCCCCCTCTCTTTTTCTTCCTGTTTCCTTTTCTCCCGGCTTCTCTGTTTTCTTGTTCTTTGGTGGAAGGATCTAAGTTCCGGAATTGGCGAGCCCTGCTCCGATATTAAGAGTAGAGCAACCACAACAACAATAATAAAGCTGGAGACTGTTTGTTCTTTGTAGCAGATAATCCAAGGGGCAATCCAAGAAACGTGAATAATGTTAACTAAACATTAGTTAATGGCACTAATCCTTTGAATCTAACCTTTGTCTTCACCAAGAGATAAAGGAACAACCTAATCCCAGTCAGAGGCAAAGGAGTTGTTGTTTTAAACAAGTACTTTAAAAGATTGCTATCCTCCATATATCTGGTTCATTCTGACGCTTTGCAAACTTCTAATAAATTTCACAGGACAGGAAAAAAAATACTCTGAAGATAATAAAAAGACATGCCTATATCCCAAGGGCTCATGTGTACTGTGATTTAAAAAAAAAGGGGTGTTAAATGCAAGATTAGAAAAAAACTTTGGTGCATTGTGCATTTAAAAAACCCTTCACATTGTCTAATATTTATCTTAATTTTTAGAAAGTAACTGATTGTACATATACAATTATATATAATTCTCCCATAAATTTAGCTTTTGGGGCAATAATCAACTTGTTAGGGTAAGATATAATCGCTATTGAGATTTAAACATACAGAAAGCAGCTTTTTGAATTTCATCTCTCATCATTTCTAACTAGCATGGACAAATGGCAAGCTGGTTCTTTCAGGGTTACTCCTTAAGTTCTTTTAGTCTATGCTCTCACACATAAACCACCCCCAGAAGAGGGAGATTCTGTTCCTTTATACTTTTGGGCTGCCTCACTAACCATTTAACTTCACCCTTTGCCCTCTGTGGCCCATATGGTATTTATTTTTGTTTTCCCACCTCCTTTTCCTACTCTATCTGGTCAGCTCTAATTCTCCTTGAAATCAGTTCCATCTCTTCATTTGTTGCCATCTGCAAGCTTTCCCCTTCTTATGGCAGAGAGGTTAATTTTTTATTTAGTTTTCCACTCTCTGGCAATTGATAATGGAGTACTGTATCGCAGGATCTTAATTTACTAATAACATATTTTGGGGGCAGTCATATTGGGAGATAAATGTGGAAGGTATCTGGAGTCTGATATTTCTCTTAAAAGAGTTTCTGAAGGAAAAAATTAAGAATTAAATTATAAGCACCAGCAGAGCATATTAGAGGGACAGGTGGAAGTATCCACAGGTGTATATTGTTGATTCTGTTTTAAGTTAATTATGTCACAATTTGTTAATTTCTTCTAACTGATTTTTTAAAATTACTTCTATTTTTGCTGCATGTAAATGAAATCATCTAATGAGCATCAGGGTTATTTAAAGAAGATATGTGAAATACATCATACTATAAAGTGTAGAAAGTTGTACTCAGATATATACTTCCTAGCAAATAAGAGAACATGCAAAGATCAGATGCTATGGTATGTAGAATCTATTTAGGCCCAGGAATTGCTCCATGAAAGTCAATTGCAACATCACTGAAATTTTAGCAAAATGTTTAAATCAAATTCCTTTTCTTAATTATTTGGCAAACATAGAACATTTTATATGTAGTAATATACTAATCTGCTTCTTTTTGATAAAGAGCCTGCTAATTATATTGAGAAATAGTAAGAGTTTTATTTATTTATTAAATTTATATGCTACTGCATCTCACCAATTTGGCAACTCTTTTGCTGAATTTACTGATACTTCCCACTCTTTATGAACATTTTCATAAACAAACATTTTGATCTTGTTCTATATATTTGGCTTTAAGTTTTATACTTAATTTTTGTAGTATATATTAATAGATGTATATTTGCATGCTTGTTTGTATAGTACTTTATGCAGTGAGAATTAAAAAATGTACAGATGAAAGTGCTGACAATAGTTGATGTAGATGTTTTATAAAAGATAAAATGCTACCTGCTTTCATTCTGCAAAAGAGAGACATTATAGTTTGGTAATCTATGATGCTGTGTGTTTCAGATTAGGATCTAGGTGATCTATCCCAAACAAAAGAAGTTTATGATATTTTTATTATTTTTTATTGATTTTTATCAGATTTGAGATCAAAAGATGAATTCAATAGCATGCTTGCATCAGCAGAAGAAACCATTCCTTCTCTGGAGCAGATTTACAAATACCTTTCTAACAAAAATCCAATAGGGCAGCATTGGATTCAACTGTATTCCTAATAATTTTAGATTGTCTGAATATTATGAGTTCAGAATTGTTGAGATCTTAGGTCAATTATGATTTATTACTGAATGTTATTTATTGATATCCCACCTTTATTATTTTTACAAATAATCCTAGTTGGTGAACATATGCAACATTTCTTCTTCCTCCTATGAGCTTAGTTGGGCTGAGAGCTACCATGTTTCCCCAAAAATAAGACCCTGTCTTATATTTTTCTGAACCCTGAAATAAGTGCTTGGCCTTATTGCCACGGGCTCAAAAGCCTGATTGGGCTTATTATCAGGGGATGTCTTATTTTGGGGAAAACAGGATAGTGACTGGCCCAAGGTCAGCCAGCTGGCTTTCATGGCTAAGGTGGGTCTAGAACTTAGAGGCTCCTGGTTTCTAGCCTGGTGCCTTAACCACTGGACAATACTGCTCAAACCAAACTGATTATATTTAGTATGGTTAATAGGTTGCACTATGAATGTACATTTGAATACTACTATATTATGGATTGATATTCGTCCCATCTAGGACGAAGACTCACTGATCATTGCAAGATGATTTATTTTGAATAAGCACACATTGGATTGATCTGATGTGATTTCGTTGAAGGGGGAAAAATTAGAAAAAAATCCATATTTGCTGATTGTCAGAACACTTTGAGATACATTAGCATTCCTGTGTTCTGAAGTTAAGAATTATGATTTTTTTAAAAATCATTGATAGTAAAACCCAAATACTATTTACTTAGATATAAATTATATTGATAGTCATATATCTGTAACAAGATATAGTCATACCTCAGCACTCAACTGCTTCAAAACTCATCAGATTTGGTATTAGTTACATTTTGAAGCAGAAATCTTGTCCTGGCACTTGTCTTTCTCCCGGTAGTCGATGTGCATGGAAGAGCTTGCTGATGTTGGTTGCCTTGTGACTCGCTATTTCTTCAGGCTGAAATAGCGGGCACATGGTTTTCTTGGTACTTGGTGTTAGTATTTGTTGCATCTTTCAGAACAAATTACCAACATGGGCTGAAGTATCATTGTAACAACTTTTTTTGGGTAAGTTACAATTCTATGTGAATGGTTTCCTGGGTATAGTTACCATTGAAGTTTTCCTGCTAAATTCTTAAGTAGGAATTGAATCCGAATCTTGGATGCTTCCATGCATGGTTCTATTCCTAATTGGACTTTAAGTATTGTACTTCCATTTCTTTCATTTTACAACTTCTAGGATTAACATTTGTTTGATTGTCATATACAATAGCTTATATACAATAGCAGCACTTTGCAGTGGTTTTCATGATATTTCATATCTTTTGTATAAAGTTCTATTTAGAACTATCTAGAACTTAATTATGTAAGAGTTTCAAATTTTGTGAGTAATATTTCTGTTACATGAGCTTCTATTTAGGGAAATATTTTTTACAGAATTAAATTCTATAACACTCAAGTAAATAAAGTACCATATTTTCCAGCGTATAAGATGACTTTTTAACACATGAAAATCTTCTCAAAAGTCGGGGGTCGTCTTATATGCCGGGTGTCGTTCTCCTGTAACCAGGCAGACCAGCCCGAAAGACTCTGATGAGCCTTAAATGGCTCTGGCGATCCAAGCTCTGACAATCCCAGCTTTGCCTGCTAATCAGGCAACTCAGCTGGGATGCCAGAGCCATGTAAAAGGAAAAAACTTTTTTCTTTTTACCTGGCTCTGCAAGCTCTGACGATCCCAGCTGAGTTGCCTGCTAATCAGGCAACTCAGCTGGGATCGCCAGAGCCCTGTAAAAGGAAAAAAGTTTTCCCCCTCCAGCTTGCTTACCTTAGCTGCTAATCGCAACACTTGCCTTGCCTCGCTTGCCTGAATCGATTCCATCAGCAAGCAGGCAGGGGTTGTGGACTTCAACTCCCAGAATTCCTCAGCCAGCAAAACAAAGCTGGCTGAGGAATTCTGGGAGTTGAAGTCTACAAGTCTTAAAGTTGCCAAGGTTGGAGACCCCTGTTCTATTGGGTAAGATTTTTTCCCCTTTGGGAGCTTTAAAAAAAATAGTTAATTGGTTTTTTTTTTAGTTCTTTTTTAGACCTAGCCATTTAAAGTTTAGGAAGTTTTAAATTTAGTTTTCATATAAAAATAAAAATAAAATATTTGTGCAGCTTTCTGAGATTTAGTGTGTTTCTGTAGTGTTTCACTCTAACTACACAAACACACAAAATCTCACAAAGCTGTATGCAGAATTTTGTGTGTGCAAAGTGTGAAAGTTGTTTTTTGGGGCTTTTTGGGGCTGTGTGAGGTTCCTGCTTGTTGCAGGAGCCATTTTGGGTCTAGCACAGCTGCTTTTACATTGTGGGTGAGCCAGTTGTGTTGTGTTGTATGTGTGTAAAGTGTGAAAGTTGTTTTTTGGGCTTTTTGTGGCTGTGTGAGGTTCCTGCTTATTGCAGGGGCCATTTTGGGTCTAGCACAGCTGCTTTTACATTGTGGGTGAGCCAGTTGATGTTTTTTAATTTTTATTTGGTGTGCGTTGGAAGAGGGGTAGTCTTATACGGTGAATATAGCCCAAACCCTATATTTTAACAGGAAAAGTCGGGGTCGTCTTATACGCCCAGTCGTCTTATACGCCGGAAAATATGGTACTATGTTTTCTGTTTTGTTCCTGCATGATGTCATTGAGATTTTCACTTTAGGCTACATCCTCAGAAGACTTAGTGGAGTTTTATTCATGCTAGAGGAAAAAAAAGTCATAATTTCATATTTTTTAAATAAGGCTACATTTTCAGAAGACGTAGTGGAGTTTTATTCATGCTAGAGGGAAAAAAATCATAATTTCATATCTTTTAAAGAAGATGCTTCTTTTCCAAAATTGAATGTTTGTAACTTGAAAAAAATTTGAACATTTTTTTTAAATCACATATTTACCAAAGCAAACTATGAAGGCTGATTCATACACTTTATTTTTTAAAAAATGTTATCTAAGGCATTGATCATATCTAAAGGCAGTGAGCCTTTTTATACAGAATATGAATCTGAAATAAATTCTGTCTATAAATCTGTAACTGGCAGATTAGAAAGTTTAAGAAATAAGATTAAGATCTACAGGAGGATTAGTATAGTTCTATTTTAGGCATATAAGCGCACATATTTTTATGTACCAATATTAGTGAGCAGATTGTACTTTTCCTTTAGTATAGATATAGATCTTGAATTTGAATTTGATTACCTTTTAGTTTTGTCTTCCTATATGTTTTACATTGGGATGTGATTGGTGATATGTTGCTTGAATTGTAACCTTACATGTATGACCTTTTGAACCGAAACATTAGACTGGAATGACCACTGATATTATTTCATTGAAGCCAGTATGTAGTTCAAGTCTTTGTTAATGTCACTTTGTTTTTTCATTTAATTCACTTATCTCTCCATCTTACTGGAAATTCACATATAATGCATTTATATTTTTCTGCTATTTTTTAAAGAGCAAATACAATATTGTGAAATCTATTGTATTCAATAGATTACTTTAACAGTTTACAAGGCATTGTAGAGGCAATGCCAAATATTGTTAGTGAATTAGTGACATAGATATATGTGATGGTTTTACATGAAAACAAATACTAAAGTAAAAATATTTTAAAAGGTATCTAGTAGCATTTTACAGCTTGTAATGGCATGTTTGAAAACTCCTTTCTCAAAAGCACACCCTGTTCCTGCTTTTCTTGCCTTTATGTACTGTTTGATAGTTACAATTGTTGCAATCTATCTTCCAGGGGATACCTTACCCGGATGTGTTATCTCTGATCCCTAGTTTGTTTTAGAGAGGGTTCTAAGTACCTGTGTTATTCTATTTGTATTTAAAAGGTAAAATACTAAAAAAATAATTTTCTATATTACACATCTTCATCTTGTGACTAAGCATATCACTAGAAATATCAAGACTTCTTTCTTCTGCTTGGGAAGTAGACCAATGTCTACATTTTCTTAAAAAGGAAGACATTACATATAGTCAGTCTTGGGATAGATAAATAAGAAAATTGTTACAAATGAGGGAAGGCAACTTGAGAATTATAAAACACAAACAATGCTCCATTCAGCCAACAAGATGTTGCTGGCTGTAGCTAATTGGCTACAAATTACTCTTTTTCAGCTGGAACCCCAGAAGAAATAATAGGACAATTGCAATTACAAGAGGGTTCTTTTAAAATTCATGCAAACAGATTGAAAGGATTGATGCAAACTGAGGATTAATTACCCAATTATAAAATTTACATAGAGAAATGAATATTCTCTATATTTCTCTATATATAAAAGAAAAAAAAATAGCATGAAATCCTTAACTTCACATTTTTATCTGTTCTTAGAGAAGAAGACTTCTTAAAGAACACTTTCCCCCTCTGCTTCAGTTTATCTGGATTTGTTCTGAGTTTCTTGGAATGTAGTGAATTTACCTAGGAAACTGGGAGGTGGAGGATGTTTTCCAACATGTGGCTAGCAATTTCTGCCTCATTTTAAAAGGACTCTCAATTTTCCTATTTCTAGGAAAGAGGAGGAACTGTGGGTGTATCTCTGTGTTTGCTTGATAAAAAGAGCATCTCTTCCGTGTAGTTGTTTATCAGGGATATAAGCATCGGTGAAACTCTCAGCCAGTTGACTAGCAACATGGCTATTGGATTTTGTTCAATGAGAGTTGAAATCGTTTCAGAGCTGTTATTAGCTTTTTTTATAGCATGTTGTCAGTGTTAAATGCTACTTTTAAAAATGCAAGACCTTAAAACGTGCACATTTTTGTTTACTATACTTACTAATAAAACTATAGTCCTAATATGGATTTGGAATTTAGTTTTCGCCAGCATGGCTATCTCTGCTTTTTATGAGATCTTTTCTTAATATGTATTATTGAAACACTCCGCTAATGAACCACAGCTGTGAAAAGTACACAGTAAAATAAAAACCCCTGTAATATTTAATATGCATTTCCACTGTATAACAGCAACATGCATTGGCAGTTTATGATGCTAAATACAATTGGCATACAATATTTTATTTTACATTTATCCTATTATAAATAGAAATTATTTTTTATTGCAGACAGATACAAGACATCTGTCTTATGTACTTGGAACCTCCGGGGGTGTGGGGAAGGCCGTTTTTGCTCTCCCTCCCCAGGCAAAAACGTTTTTTTCTCCTGTGGAGGGTGAAAAACGGGCCTACTGGGCCCACCATGCCATCATGTGCCAAAAGCAGGGCTTGAGCGGGGAGGTTGCGTGTGCATGTGTGGCGGATGGGACGCATTGAATTATGGGTGTGGGCACGCACACGCGCAACACCCCCATGTTCCCCCCGCTTTTGGCACGCGTCGGCAAAAAGCCTTCACTGGTCTAGACCCTTCAGTTCTTCTTGTATGAAGAATAATCACAACCCAACTTTTCAAATGTATAGAAAGAATGAACTGTGCAAGAAAAGCTAGGACAATATTCCTGTCTCTATTTGCATGAAGTGTCATTCTCTGTGCAACAGGAAGTGAGGCTGGATGGCTACACCCCTCCCCCCCTTAAGAGAAAATAGGGCTGCTTGCTCTTTTTTCTTGGTATGAAGCAGCTTTCTCCATAAAACAGAAAGTAGGAGTAATTGTGCTTTTTCCTCTGATATAAAGAGATAGCATAGAGCGTTTTTGAAATTAGGCTGGAGGAAAAGGGCAGGGCTTCTCGGGCTTCTCTCTGTGTCCCTGGCTGTAATACATGCTGCATTATGGAAGTTTTCCCACCCTTGTTATAATAGATCCGTGATGGTGAACCTATGGCACAGAGTCGTATAATTCTGATAGAAGCAATATTGAGGATTATATTACTCGAATAAGATGAAGTATATTTTGTATCCATGAAAGTGTAAAGAAATTGTATTAATACTGGGACTGTAAAAATTGAATTATAAAAAAGAAATTATTTGAAGGGGAAAGTTGGAATGAATTTGAAATGGAAGTTAGGTTTACTGAAAAAGGGGGTTATAAAAATAAATGGGAAGAATTGTATTGTATTGGGTAAAATGTACAATACACTACAAAACAATTGTATTGTTTCGGGTAAAATGGCAAAATGATTAATTTTTAGATAAAGATGATGTAAAACAAATATAAAGGAAATATGCCTAAAAGGGTAAAATAATGGTTAAGGTAGTAAGATAGGATAAAATTTGGTCCATTTTGGGGGAAAATTAAAGAAATAATTGAGAAACATTAAATGATTGAATGACTGTGCTTAAAGTAAAGGGTTTCAATAGATTAAAAAGTTGTGATAGGTGAAGATGAGGCGAGGGCGGATGGTAATATTGATTATTCTAAAAAAAAATATAGATAAAAGGAGGAAAGTAGAATATTGGCAGAAATTGGAGTATATATAGTCAATATGGAGAAAATAAGCTGTATGAATTTTGACTCGGTCAATATGCAGAAAATATGTATTTTATTTTTGTGTGTTTAAAAAAATAAATTGTTTTTTTAAAAAGAATGTGACATGATGAAGACTGAATTCCATCTATTATTATTACTGGTCTGTTTTTTTCCTTATCTGTTGTTTGATTTTTGGTTTGTTTGGGGTTTTTTGGTGACCTTTGTAATTTTTTTGATATTTGCATCAAAAATCAGGAACCAAGTATTTAATGATGTCATTGTAAGGGACACTAGTGTGTCCACCCCAAAATACCTGGTCCAGAACATGTATTTCTAGTTCTGTGTCTTGACTGAACACACATGTCTAGATTGAGCACATGTGTTTTGGTGTAGGCATAGACACTTGAATTTGGCTTTTTTTTTGTTTATTGATTTCAGGCTTATTAAATTATCTTTGAAAATGCTAATAAAGAGATATTTAGAAGTAATTCAGATCAGTTAATAATTTTTGTATGTATACCTGTTGTTGGAAGATTGCCATATCAGATATGGGCTGCAAAAAAAATGGGCAACCATCAGAAACCTCAGAGATGAATAGAAAAACATAATTCTTTGCTGGCATCTCGTGGCTGTCCATATTTTTGCAACAATATATAGTCTTCAGAAAGAGCTGCATGATGGCCTAGAGGTGAAGATGCTCAGCTCCTACTTGGAAGGTTAAGAGTTTAATCCTAGGAGCACAAAGAGAAAATATCTGCTGCAAACTCTGTGCAGGTGTCAGGAAGAGTATCCGACCAGTAAATGCTCAGCTCCATTTAGTTACTCCGACTCCACCCCGATAAAAGGGAGCACAGGATCGTAAAAAGAAAAAAAAAAGTGTTCAGAAATATTTTCTATAGTGGTAGGTGTGAATCCACTTTATTGCTGCATAAAAATGGAGAAGTATTTTGAGAAGTAAGCAAGAAATTTGAGCAAAAATAAATTGGAAAGTAATAGGTAGTTGGTGTTCTCTTACTAGTTACCTACTATAATCAAATTTTTACTACTTCGTTTTTAAAGGGAGGCAGCATTGCAGTTTTTGCTGTGGTGTTCAACTTTTCAAAAAAATTTATCCTGCTTTATTACTTTATTTGTAACTCAAGGCAGTAAACATACATTCCTCCTATTTTCCCCACAACAACAATTTGTGAGGAGGATTGGGCTCCTTCTCCTTAGAGAGCATGACTAGCCTGAAGTCACCCAGTTGATTTTCATGGTTAAATGGGGCTAGAATTCACAATCTCCTGGTTCTAGCCTGTTTAACTACTGGACCAAATTTCTCTCTGATTCTGCAGCATGGTGTATGAACTGTATTTCATCATATTTGTGTTCAGAAGTTTATATGTTGATCCTTGATCTTGTAAGAAATCTTTGTCTTGCTTTTTTGGTGCCACAAATTAGCACGTATATACTTCTACACTATGTAGGTATATGGATATTTAGGGCATAGATTAAAAAATTGTTATCAAGTGTTTGTTTACTTTGCTCTAACAAGACTTTGCTTTAACAAGAATGCCATGCTTCTTTTGCAGATTTGTTAACTGCAGGAAGAATAGTTTGTTGTTGTTTGCAAAGAGTACTAAAGTTGACCCAGACAGTTGAAAAGCCACTCCCCCTTTTCAGACAACTTGCTTTCTTCTACATTTATTAGGCTGGGTTCAGGCTGGCTACTATGCCACTGAAAGGGATTGCAGAAAGGGAAATAGAACTGACTGAATTCTAGTAAACAAATTGTGCTGGAGGTAACATATTTTTTCTTGTACAATTATGGTAAGGTATTGAGTGAATATAGATTGTTATGAAAGTAGCCAAATCTACTTAAAGGATGAATAGGGAAGTACAGCACTTAAAAATATTAATTTTTCCAAGCACTTCCTTTCAGACCACTCTCTTAAATCAGTTATTCGACTATTTAACAGTACTATCTCTTAGTGTGTTGAATTGAAAAAAATCTATTTTATTCTCGAGCTGTGGGTGCCAGAACTTTGCTTGATAAGCAAACTTTGATAAGACTTTTGATAAGAGTACTTCCAAAGCTCAGCAGCGTTTGAAAGTTTTCTTCTCTGTCGTTCTTGTCAATATGTATAGCAGGGTATCATGAAAGATGATTTCAGAGCATAAGGTAGGGGGAGACTATATTTTCCTACATGTGGTACTTCGTATATTGGAAAAAGATTACTGTATTGCTTGCCAGCTAATATTAGAATTGCCTCCCTGCTGCATAGTAAGCTCCCTGCCTGAGTTCCTTGACTCCATTTCCAGGTTGGTTGTGGAATTCCCCAGATTTGTGGTCTTGGAAAACTTCAATCTTCCTTCTCTGGGTCTGAAACAGTTTAGGAGTTCATGGCCACAATGATGGCCACGAGCCTATCCAGGTCATCCAGAGGCTGATAAAGGACAGTAGTCATATACCAGATCTGGTGTTCCTGTTGGAACAGTCACTATGTGATTTCAAGTTAGGAGAGATTTTGGTGTTTCCCTTGTCATGGTTAAATCACATTCTATTACTGTATCATTAGATTTCATGGTACCACTAAGCACTAAGGGAGGCTTGGCTAGATTGGGCTGCCTTTGGTGACTAATGGAACTGGATGGGTTTCAGCAGGAGCTGGGGATCGTTCTTGCTGGTCCATCTGAAGTCTTGGTCACCACTTGGAATAAGAAGGCAGGTGCAGCTTTGAATTGGATTGTGTCTATGCATCCTTTCCCGTCTCATGATGTGTCACTCCCTGTGATTTACGAAAGAACTAAGGGAGTTGAAGCAACAGAAAAGATGTTTAGAGGTAAACTCAACTGGATACAGGTGAGAACTGTGATTAAGGCCTTAAAGCCTTACCTCATGGTGATAAAGTATTAGTACTTTTCTGTTTATTGCCCTCCTGTGGTCGTGTTTCAGGTGACACAGGCCCTTTTGGGTACAAGTAGCTTAGAGAAACCTTTGCAGGGGTGTGTGGAAGATGAATGGTTGAAGGAACTAGGTACATCTAGCCTACCAAAGAGTATAATTAGAGGGAACATGGTAACTCTTTTCCTGTACTTGTGGGGTTGTGACAAAGAAAAGACAATTGATTTATTCTCCAAAACACCAAAGGGCAGGACAAGAAGTAATATGTGGAAGCTTGTTAAACAAAGATCCAACCTAGAAGTAAGGAGACGTTTTCTGACAGAACAATTAATCAGTGGAATAGATTGCCTCCCAGAGTTGTAGGTGCTCCATTCGTTGTGACCTAGGTTTCCTGAGTCATTAAAACACATGAGTAGTCCCAAAAAACTCTTTTATTGCAATAGCTGTGAATTACACTCATTCACAGCTGAGTCCCAGTTAGTTGCAAAAAGTCCATTGGGAGAAGTCCTTCGGGATAATCACCAACCTTTATCTCCCTTGACACTCTGCCAAAGACCTGCTTGGAAAAGCCACATGGATTCCAGAATCAAAACAGAGATGCCGACTGGGAACAGAACTAACAATGTTGCTTTCTTGCAAAGTGCCCATGTGCCTTTGTTCCTCTTTTAAGCCTTATGGGAAGGGCCAATCATCTCCAGGCCTTACTCCCGAGTCGTCCCTTTTGTTTTAACTGTTCATACCTTCTGGCAGCTCTGCGCATGTGTGCACTAGAAACAGGCTCCTCCTGTTCCTCTGCCTCTCTGCTGTCCGACTCTGGAGACTCCGGAGTCCGTGCATCACTCCCAGATGGCCCTGGCCCCATCTCTGCCTCCGATGCAGAGCCTTCTGATGCAGAGCCCCAGGCCTTCCCCAGATTCCAGGACTGGCCCATGTTCCTCCCCAGTCTCCTCACTGTCCGATTCCACTGCCAGCTCCGCAGGCTGCTGGCGGACCACAACATCATTACTGGAAGTTTTCAAAAATGTTCAGTCAAAAAACTGAACAGCCACTTACCATTGATAATATAAGATCTCCTGCCTTGAGCAAGGGTTTGGACTAGAAGACCTCTGAGGCCCCTTCCAGCACTATGATTTTATGTTCTGCCATTAAGAAGTATATATAACATACATTACTGGTGCACTCTCAATACATGAAGATTAATATAAACTTTCTTGTTTGCTTGCTCACTCCCTCGCTTAGATTTTGATGGTGTAAAGTGTTCAAAAAGCTGGGATAGAATTTAGAAACAAAACTCTAGCTGTCTGCCACCTGGGTTTTTCATTGAGCTTGACCATACGTCTGTTTTTATACGTGGATCAAGGAGAAAGTATGTTTCACATATGAAAAAAAGCAAGATCCAAGAGAAACTGAGGTGACTGGGTAGGAAATATAATATGAAATCTGGTTTTAATTTTTGCTTTAGATATTGTTTGCCTTCATGAATTGCAAACAGAAAATTTGCTATCGGTGGAAGAAGCTTGATTCAGCAAAACAATAACAAAAGGAAGATTTTTTGCCAGTCTCTCTTTCTCTCATAACCACTTGAGTTCTTTCCCTCTAAAGAGAATTTTGCTTTGTGGAATCTTTCAGCCCTTCAAAGTAGATACTTGAAAAAAGTGCAGATCAAATCTCATTCCCTTCTATTGGAACGAGTGAAATATGTAACAAATTTAATGCACTGGTATATGTGCCTTTGCCCTAACCATGCATATATTATTTTTATAAGTTAATGACAATTTTCCTAAAAAAGTAAAGGCCACTTTAAATTGAAGAGTTTCCTTAGGACTGCTGCAGATAATGAAAAAGTTTCCCATTCAAATTTGCTTCAGTCCCAATGATTACTAAACCATGCTTTCATTATATGCACATTCAAAATACACATACAGATAATTCTTTAGTATCCCAAAGGTGTTTTTTCAAGAGGCAACTGGACTTTCTGGTTTTTCTTTGAAGATGTTTTGCTTCTCATCTAAGAAGCTTCTTCAACTCTGACTGGATGGTGGGGAATGGAAGGATTTATATTCCTTGCAGTCATCTGGTAATTTGCATCCTTTTAGAGAGACGTAGAGGCCACTTGGAGGTTTGTCTGTGTCCTTGGGGTCACCTGAGTGGTGCAAATGAGTGTGGAGCCTTCTTGGAACTGTTGAAAAGTCTGTATTGGAGATTGGAGATAAATCAGTGCAAGAACTGCCACTGCCAGGAGTGAGGGGGTGCGGGTGCAAGGACGGGTGGGCCGGGGCTTCCCTCCCCGCCGGAGGCTTGGGGCCGCGCAAGAAGCCCGCTCGGGCGGGGAGGGAGGGAAGTGTGCCCCCTCGCCCCGGCTATTCTCCCACTATTATTTCAATGGAGGCAACGGGCAGTGGGATGAGGCTTCCCTTCTTCCCCAGTGGAGGCTTGGAGCCATGTAAGAAGCCTGCTTAGGTGGGGAGGGAGAGAAGTATGCCCCCTTGCCCCGGCGATCTCCTGCTGCTTCTCGGGCAGCAACAGGAACAGCAGGCTTAGGCTTTCCTTCCTCCCTAGCAGAGGCTTGGAGCCGCGCAAGAAGCCCACTCAGGCGGGGAGGGAGGGAAGCATGTCCCCTCGCCTCTTGCCCCAGTGATTCTCCCACTGCTGGTTCCCCGGTGGCAGAGGTTTGGGGCCGGTAAAGTTTGGTGCAGGAGGCTTTTCAGGTCCAAAATGGGGCGGGGGGGCACATGCGCAGGGATGCGCATATGCGCGGGGAATATGGGAGGGGTCATGCACATATGCGCAGGTGGGGTGTACATTGCATTATGGGTACCAGTACACATGCATGCTGTTGTGCGCGCACACATACTTTTGGTGCGCAATGCCAAAAAGGTTCACCAACACTGATCTAGGAGGATGGCTTTCCTATTTTTATTTCCTCTTTCATTGTTTTTATGCTTTGCCTTGAACACTTTGTGTGTGAGAAGATAGATATGAAAATAGTTAAATATATGATGGTCCCCCTTTTACTTGGATATATCAACAGCTAAATCTAGGACATCTTGCATGCAAAGTTAACAGTATAATGGTTATAGCTATATTTATGGAATAATTTGTGTTGGGTCATACCTCTTAACTGAATATATATTTGGCTTAAGGAAGCTGAATATGACATGATAGAGATCTTTTACTCATAATAAAATGGAAATGGCAAGACTATTACTTGACTATTATTAAATCTTTTGCAAATAGGAAGAGTTATATAGTACTGTACTATTGTATAGCTATACTACTGTAAAGCTAACCATCGGATTAATAAAATGAATTACAAGTTTGATAATTCTTGGTTTACCAGTTGATGTCTAAATTTTCTGAACTCATACAATAGAATCTCCTACATTTAATCTATGTTTATGTCTTAAGATGTCTAGATATCAAGAGGTTGTGATCCTGTTGAATGCAGTTTTTAACCTGTAGGATTTTTAACAAATTATTATTTTTGGTAGATTTTTTTTCAACTGTAACTTTGTCATTCTTTATTATTTTAGGCATGTACTGGAATAGAAAATATTGATGAAGCTATCACCTTACTTGAACAAAATAACTGGGATTTAGTGGTAAGTATTTATTTTATTTTATGTGTTTGATGCTTAAAATCAGAGGGAAAATTGCTAGAATCCTAGCATGGGTAGCTGGAAGATTGAGGGTTCGAAGGATATACAAACTTAATATAGTGCTGTGTCAAATCTACCAGCCCATTTTCAAATCACGAAAGATTTGATGTTGTGATTAAAGTGTTGGACTAGGAGGAAGAGAAACCTGGTTCTAATTCATTAAGAGAATTTGGGGAAGTCACTGTCCTCATCCTGACTTACCTCACAGGCTTTTTGATATGGGGAAAAATAAGAGGAAAGAGTAGAACATAACCTGCCTTTTGCTCCTGCATGAAAGCCAGATTAAAATCCTAAATCAAGAAATATATGTTTAGAGTGCATGCTACAAAAAACAATAGACCTTTCACTTTTGGGAAAAAAAAATGTAATTTGGCGTTGCAAGAAGCAGTAACCAAAGTTTTCTTATTGGCCCAATTGATTGCAATGTTTTTCCATTGGATTTAATTTGGAATGATGTTACTCGTGATGTAACTTTGTCCTTTTTCAGGGTCTTGGGGCAGGGATGGAAGTTTCTCCTTTTACATCTTTGTAAGGATTCCATTTAGTTTTGGACATCATTACTGCTTTCTGATTTTACTGGGCTGTTCATGGTGACAAAGCATCAGTTGTATTTCCTTACCTTTGATCAAGTATCATATGTCTCTGCGCTTTCATGTTTTTTTGAGGTGTGTACTGGAAGTGAAGTAATGGTAACAGTATACAAGAGTATGCTTTAGGAGGATACAACTTTTCTTTCCAAATTAGTGGAGAGACAAGGTATGCTATAGTGAAAAAAGAAATACTAACTTCCTCAAGGCCAGGTTTTTTTTTATTGCAATCTTATGGCTACCTACTGACAACATGTATCTCTAGTCAAATCTGTTTTGGATTCCTTTCAGGGATCCATACTAAACGTAAATTTCCTGGATTTTTAAAGAACAGGGTCTGTTTCTCCTGAGGGACTTCAGTCCTAGGCAGATTTTTATTAAAATCAAATTTTTCAGATACACAATAAAGTGTGACATATATCTGGCAAATGCATGAGTTTAGAAAAGTGAAACTATGTCTCCTAAGAAGTATTTAGAGTCTGAGGGGGACAGTAAGCTTGTGTTAGCATCTATTTGTAACTGTACTTCAATTTTCAACAAATCTTTGCCAAAATGTCTTGCCAAAAATTCTCAAATCTACATACTTGTGCCAATAAAGATAATGCATTTTCAGGGTCAAAGAAAGGTTAAATAAAGAAACAGAATGTGTATAATGTTTCATATTGTACAATGATAGGAAAGAATTTAGTGTCAACTGATCTGTATTAGGAGGTCAGATGTTCAGAGATACATTAAAAAGTTGGAAATTTATTGGAAATCTAGTTGTCTTTGTATGCAGAAGAAAGTGATATAGTGTGACACATTGAAAAAAACGGCACTTTTCTGAGTTTTTCTGAGAGAGATGGTTTGGATAATACAGGTTTCTTTCTTATATCCAAAAGATGAGGTAGAATTATCTTATGTTTTAAGAGTTAAAACATTAATAATCCTTAATGTAAAAAAAAGTGCTGCCAGTTTTTATTACTTTGTTACTAAGCTTCAGCAATGCAGGATTTTTAAAAAAGGCATTATTGAGATTGCAGATTGTCTTGTTCTTTCCCCCCCCTTCAAATTAATTTTTTTATTTTTGCTATATAAAGAAAGAGCAACAGTTTCAATATCTATATAAACAGAATGTGCAGAAATGGACAGACTAATACTTGAAATTAAAGAAGGAAGACACGGAATATTTTGAAATATGGGATTTGTTTTATCAATGATTAACTAACAGAAACAGAAGTTAGAATGTTTAAAGGTATAAGAGAAGAACTATTGTTACTTTGAGAGAATTATGACATGTTTACTATTAATATGAATTAGTATTAACAATAAGTATTATGATGAGAAAACACTGTTATTATAGGACTACTATTAAGGAACATTATTACTATTATGATGATGTTGATTGCTCCAACTAATTATAACCAGACAACACACTGTTTATATAGGTCTTGTTCTTATTTTGATAGCTAGAAGATACATTGATGTGGGCCAAGAAGATGAACATATTTTAAATTCAGATACCAAATTCTAGATTATGGAGATTCTCTTTTGTATTCTTAGAAATATGCTATTATAGCATACTGTATTTTTTGGAGTATAAGATGCACCGGAATATATAAGACAGCTTAGTTTTTGGGGAGGAAAATAGGAAAAAAAAATCTGCCTACCAGGTATTCATCTGGCTAGTGTCCTTAGTCTGGTCATCTTCAGCACATTAGTTTGCTGGTTTTTATCCCCTGCTTGGGGATAAAAAACAGCTTCTAAAGCACAACTGATCTTTGGAGACAGAAGCAATGAGAAAAACAGGCAAACCGCTGAGATCGCTGCAGTCACAGCGCTTCATTAGGGCTGAAAAAAACTTCACACAGAGTAGGAGGGAGTAGGCAAAGCGCTTCACTCCTAGCGCCTTGGTAGGCTGAAAAAAAGCTTCACAGCTGAGAGTTGGAGGGATAAGGCAAAGCAGGATAGCTTCACTCGCTAGCGCCTCCTTAGGGCTGAAAAAAAGCTTCGAAAAAGCTTTTTTTCAGAGTATAATTTGGAGTATAAGACACACCCAAATTTTCAGCCTCTTTTAGGAGGGAAAAAACTGTGTCTTATACTCCGAAAAATATGGTAAGTACAGATACCTTTGGTCACTAAGAGTCAAAAGCGACTTGATGGAACATAATCAACCAGTCAAATAACTGTAGATACCTTTTAAATATTCAGTATGCCACACTTCTTCATTATTAAAAGGATACAGCCTGTATTAAGGAAAGCAGCTACTGAAAGAGAGAAGACTTTTTTTGTAGTGGGTTTTATACAGATTATGTGAGGCTGAAGAAGTGCAAAATTGTTGTAGATATTTTTTGTAAAAATAAAAAACCTACACAAATTACTAGAGCTTACAGCTGTACCATTCCAGATGCAGATCATGAAAAGGGGGATATGGCATTTTACTATTTTCAAAAATTATGCACTCTCGAGTCTTCATTTTTACAGTTAGAATAATCATGGATTTATGTATGTGTTGTGCAATCTCACCAAATGCAACTTCAGGGCTCCCTGTATCAGAATGTTTGGGTATGAAGGAGATGTTGAAACAATCCTTCAAATTTACTTATAGTTCTTAAGAGTCAAACTCTAGACATTTTCTATAAATTTCAGTTCCAAATTTTAGTAATTCATCTGCTTGTTACTAGATGTTTATCTTGAAGAATTAGAATACTCAGAAGAGCCTAGAATTTTAATTCCAGAATCAGTTCTTTTTTAATCAAGAAGTAGTTTTCCTAGAAAGTATTCATTGTTGTATTTGTGTATTATTGTGCATCTATTTCAAGTACAATGACCATATTTTAATGGAAAAAGCAAAGGACAAACCCGAAAAAGAGGGCAAATCTGAAAGAAGTTTGTAAGGATAACAAAATTACATTTTTAGTTTTAGAACATTTAGAAAATTCAAAAGCAAAACCAAGAAAAATAAATAAATTAAATAAAGCTAAAGGAAAGCTTTTGGAAATAAATCACATATGGTCATTGTAATTTCGAAAAATAAAAAGTGATAAACTAGATATCTCAGTGTGTGTTCTTCTGGAGAATATTAACATGAATAACTTTCTAGGTAACATAAATTTTGATGTTCTTTATAAAATACTTATACTACAGATTTTTATGTGAAGTATAGACTATCTCTATATTTCCTGTATAAAATAGTTTATAGCTTTTAACTTAATTTACTTTGTATAAATATATTAGCAACGGCTTTGGAGATATTTATAGAATTTTATTATTTTCCTCTTGGAAAATTCAAAAAGCAAATTTATAAATTTACGTTCTGTGTTCTTAATTGACATACAAGGAAAGTTGAATTCAAAAGCTGAATCTGTT
Source organism: Arizona elegans (assembly GCA_022577455.1). NCBI lineage: Eukaryota > Metazoa > Chordata > Lepidosauria > Squamata > Colubridae > Arizona > Arizona elegans. Next base: position 145,077,620 of record JAKOOJ010000002.1, read on the forward strand.
TTGAACTATGCTATGCACCAATGGAAAAAAAAAACCCAATTTCAAGCCAGAAAAATAAGCATATCTATATCTTTCCATTCATGTACACTACTGTTAATTGAGAATTACTGAAGCACTAAAACTGAAAAGTACTGAGGCACCAAAATAATCTTTGAAAGAAGTGATGGCTGTGCATTAGGATGGGGGGTGTGTGTTTAGGCTAAATGCTTTAAAATGCTGCTCATCTGGCCTACTTTATAAAGACAGTTTTAGCTTGGGTTTTGTTTTTTACATCTGCAGTTGCTTGCCAAAATTGAACAAATAGGAACATTATATTAAAAAGTGAGGTGCTTGTAGAATTTTTGTAACCTAACTTATTCCCAATTTGCTATGAAATATTATGTTTGGTACGCATGAATTTGTAGATATAAAATTCAGTAATGCACAGTATCAATACAGAAGTAAGCCTTTGGTAAGGCTTGGTGACAGTTATGAAAGTAATGTAAGTACCATATGCAACCTTATCTAAACAGTAGTTGAAATTTCATTACTGCAGTAATGAACTCTTTCTACTTCTATTATCCTTGCGCAGCTGCCAACAAGAAATGCAGAGTCATCAAGTGAGCGGCAAGGCTAATAAATGTCAATTTCTTTTTATGAAGAAGCTACTCTATTTCTTGTAATAGAGAGTTCTTTGTACTCTTAGTCCACACAAAAGGCAGCACCTGAGAAGACAGAAGGGCTTGGCACTCTGACTAACATTTTTCCCCCTCTCGTTAAGCATTTCTTTTCACAAATTCATATTTTCAGGGTAGCAAGTTTAAACTTAAGGTGGGAGGCATTTTATATATTTATGCAAACTATAATTACATTGCTTTAAACAGTTAAAAGAGTAATTAAAATGTTGCCCTAAAGCAAAAACTAAACTAATTATGCAAAGAGTACAAAATTTCAGTGTTTTTACAGCTGATTGATGCTTTGGGCTTTTGGAATATAGGAACTTGGTTTAAACTAAAAAATAATAATATCAAAACTAAAAAAAAAAATTCACCTGCAGCACTATAGTTTAATTTCTTTTACCCCCAAATGCCCACTGACAAGATTTAGCACAAAAAAATTCCTTTTGCTTTCAGTGATGCAGTGAAGTTTCAACAATTTATCCTCCCTTCTGAAATCTTAATAAAACCATGAAATAAATAATCATTATAGGATGGCATAAGTGGAAGTGCACATTGCCCACCTTAGTGTTATTTGGATTTTGCAGCAACATTTGGTAGTGGATTTAATATCAGAATAACACATGCCACTCCTCTTTTTTGGAGGGCTGGTAATTCTCAGAATTGTCGTCGCTTAACCACATTCTATCTACCAGGCTGCTTCTGAGGAAGAGATTAGAAGTATTGCTGCTCCTATTGCCTTGATTAGAACCTCACCATGAACTTCCATTTACCTCCTACAACTATTTAACTAGTAGTCTCAACCTGATCAACCAATAGTCTCCACCTGATCATGAAATTTGTAAATAACTAAGCCAATGCTTCTTCTGTTCTATTCCTATCCTTTTCTATTAGAAGCAAATGGTTTAGAAAAACACTGTTGTGATGCTTGGGAATTTGGGGAAGTTTAGAATTTTTATTAGGAAGAAACATATGCATTCTCAAAATAGCTTTAATTTGCTTTCATTATGAGTAAGACCAATGACATTAGGGCAATTTTTTTATGGTGAATGTGACTTCTTATTAGCAAGAGTTATGTTTTAAGATTAGATCTCAGGAAAACTGAGGTATCAGAGATAATAAATATGTTGTAGACTTCACTTTGTTGCTCTAGGCTACTGGGAATTATGAGGGGGAAATTGCTTTTTCTCATGTGTTAGGAAATGCAAATAAATATTAATTCCCAAGGAGCATTAGAATTTTTAAAAATAGTGAATGATGAAACATGATTGCACATCTGAATGGATGAATAAGAAGCAATCAAGTACATATTGTTTAGTAATTAATATATTAATGTTTCAGTTCTTATTTTAAGATTCACTACTTGTATAAATTTGTGTGTTGCCTTCTACAAAATATATGGGGGTATGGTATGTAGTAAATATATTCCTTGACAGCTCAGATCAGACATTCTTTTAGTTAAATAGTTAAGGTTTACTCATATCTGACTAAATCAAATGGAATTTACTTTAGCAATAACTAGTTTCAAATTATTTCAGAGGTGTTATTTTGCAGTGTAAATGACTGAGTCTGAATTTAATTCATTATAAAAATTATATATTTCAATATATGATGTTTCCAATTCAAAATGTTCCTCAGCAGCTTCAGCATATGAACAGATGTGATACACATTTTATAATACTTTTTGAGTACATACATACATGTGCTGATATGCAAACACTCAACTGAAGTATTAAAAACCCTCCAATGAAGAAAGAAAATACTGATGTATGTGATATAAACTGGATTTAATTACAGTGTGAAATTCTGATCTATTAATATAGACTTTTCAAACCTGATATTTCTAAATGTATTGGGTAACAAGCCCCGGAATCCTCATCCATCTCTGCCATTAGGCTATTTGTAGAAATGAAATGTAGTGCCATGGCCAAAAAGGGAGGAATTAACAGCCAATCTTTAATTACCTGATGGAGCCATTTGAAAAGATTGTATATTCCTGTTTGGTCATAAAAAATGTATCTTAAATGTCTAAGAGCAAAAAAGAATCTCATGTTTTACAGCTGAATTTATTACATCTTAATCTAATTAATTTAGAATGCTTCTGTGCCCCGCATTTTGTTGTATGTATGCAATCATTGTATTACTATTTCACTTGCTTTGCATAATTATCTCTCTTTAAAAACTATATTTAATGGCAGTTAAATATTAAGCTCTGCTCTAGGAAAGTTAATAGTAAACCAGAAAGAACGAAAGTTCTTTCTAAATGTATATTTTAGAAAGTGAGCAGATAGGAAGAATAGCATTGTATTGGATCTATCTGTTGTGGTGCGCCAGCAGTCTGCGGAGCTGGCAGCGGAGTCGACAGTGAGGAGGCTGAGGAAGAACATGGGCCAGGCCTGGAGGCTGGGGAAGGCCTGGATGAGGGCTCTGTGTCAGAGGCAGAGATGGGGCCAGGACCATCTGGGAGTGATGTGCGGACTCCGGAGCCTCCAGAGGCTGACAGCAGAGAGGCAGAGGAACAGGAAGAGCCTGTTCCTAGTGCACGTGTGAGAAGAGCTGCCAGAAGGCAAGAGCAGCTAAAGCAAAAAGGACGACTCGGGAATAGGGCCAAGAGATGATTGGCCCCTCCCATAAAGCTTAAAAGACCAGCAACGGCTCTTGGACTCTTTGTCGGAAAAAAAAGTTGATAGATTTGCTTTCTTGTCTTGCTGCATTTATTTCTTGTCTGCTTCTGAACTTTTGCCAAGAAAAGCCTTTGGCAGGTCGCCTAATTAGACCAAGGTTGGTAATAAGGCTGAAGAATTGTGTTATGAAGAATTTTTTATTTAGTTTGTACTGCGCTGAGAATGAGTTAATTCTCAGCTGTTCTAATAAAGTCTGTTTTCAAACTGATTGCGTCTGATAATACCTATTTGGGCCTGGTCACAACACTATCCTTACATCAGTAAATATGTGTAGGAAATACATGGAAGGAAATAATTAAATCAGTTATCTTTGGATTTTCAGAATGCTCATAGTATGTCCAGAAATTAGAAATAGTAATGCAGAAAGATTCCTAGGAGTTCAGAATAATTCATATTTTTCTTTTTAATAATCCTTGCTACTTTAGAGTACAGAAGATTAGTGTTGTATTGTTATGAGACAGAATTATAGGGGTGTGTCTAAGGCTAACCTAAATGAATCTCTAGATATTGTATGGCAGGTTTTTGAAATTGAGATTCTCCAAATTTTAGCTTTAAACAATCTTCTGTATTGATTCTTTATAGATAATAGAAAATATTATTTTGGAATAATGGTGACCATGTTTCTCGGCCTAATTGTATTTGTTAGAATCAAAGTTATCTATTGCTATTTTTAAAAAGGGATGGGTGGGAATAATATCAGAGACTTCAGAGGAAAAAAATAGGCCTGTGACTTCTTGCACATCTGTTTTCAGTTTTTAAATTAGCAATTGGTTTCTGCAAAACATTTGGAAAGACTCTTTGGAGGCACCCCCTCAAAAGGCAGTGCTCAATTTATTGCTTGGATTTTTATTCAATTTCTGCTAGAAATTCAAACCTGCCATTAATTCAACAATTTGCTGCTGGATTTTGATATCAGGATATTGGAAGGGTGTCATTCTAAAAAAAAAGACTGGGGCCCATTGATTACCTAGATCAGTACTCAATCACTTAAGTTTTTATCCTTTTAGAGGCAATACATTTAATTTCATCTACTTGGAAAAATTTTTTTAAATGGGGCAAATAGTAATGAATTGGCATATTTTTTTCTTATTTACGGTAAACCTTCCTTTCCTACTTCCCACTTCTCTAAAGTATGGGTATCCTTGACTTAAGACCACAGTTGAGCCCAAAATTTCTGTTGTTAAGTGAATCAATGAGTTGATAAGTTAGTCACCTGGTGGTTAAGTGAATTTGGATTCCCCATAGACTTTGCATGTCAGAAGGTCGCAAAAGTGGATCACATGACCCTGGGACCCAGCAACGGTTATAAGTATGAACCAGTTGCCAAGCATCTGAATTTTGATCACATGATCATGAGGTTGCTGCAAAGGTGATAATTGTAAAAAACGGTCATAAGTCACTTTTTCCAGTGCCATTGTAACTTTGAACGGTCCCTAAATGAACTGTTGTAAATTGAGGACTATCTGTACCTCTATAAAATATATCTAAACAGTCTTTCACCCAGTCAATTAATGAGTTTCAGTAGAGAGTATTACTTGGAGTTCCCTATTTAATCTTGTACTCTGACCATGGTGTCACATTTCTTTTCATTTATTATATTATAATTGATAGAATAGTGACTTTGTGATTTAACGTGTTTGAATAAGTGTGACTCAAGTTAGTATTTATTAATTTACTTATTAGTAAAATTTATAAGACTGCCAATCCCATGAAGGCTGGGCAATAAATACAACAGTTACTCTGTGGTAAGATGGGCGGCCAATAAATTTGATAAATAAAATAAAAATAAAATAAAAATAAGCAACATTAAACAAATCAAGGCACAAAATAGCAAAAAAAAAAAAAAATTGCTGCATGTCCATAAAAGAAGAAAACTTTCAAATTAACATGCAGAATCCTATAAAAGGCTTATCTCCTATCCTAGCCCAAGGCTTGGTGGAGAAGCCATAGTTTTCAAGACCTCTTTAAAAGCATTTAAGATAGGGGCCATAAAGATATCTGGGGATAATTTAAAGAAGGCAGGTACTATGACAGAAAAGACCAGCTTTCTGGGTCCCATCAGCCATGGTTTAATCAATGGGGATGGAGAGCATGCTAATTCTCACTGACAAGATGGATAGAAACATTCCTTAAATGTGCTTATTTATGTAAATAAATTAGCTTTTAACAGATCAGCTTTAAAGAGACAGAATTCCAAAGATATGGTGCTGTCACCAGGAAGGCCCTGTCTCTAGGTTTCATCAGCCTCGTTTGTCTCGTAGTGAGCAAAGCCTCAATACTATATTGTTCTTGTATATTTGCTTACCCTAATATCAGTAGTAGGGAACAGCCACTTGGCTTAAATGCAATATCTCCAGTGGCAATAACTCTTTGAACACTAATATAAATCAAGATTATTCTACCCATTTCTCTTTCTAGTTTTGTCTAGGAAATCACATAGTCTTTGGTTGCCACTGGTAGTTTACCTTCTGTCTGACCTTTTCTCTGAATTTCTTTTTCTTTTTATAAAAGAAAAGCCAACTAAAAAATTTGTAGTGCCACTATATGTTCCACCTTAGGTCCGATGTTTTTGTGCAAACTGGTTGGAAATATTGTGTGGGCATTGTTGTTAATTCTATTTGTTACTTAAAATAATTTGTCATAAATACACAGTATGAATGAGTTTGCATTTTCTTTGGTGGCAAAAAAAAATTAGTATCCCAGTTTTATCTTAATGCATGTCAACAGATTTTTAATTTTTTTTACCAATTTTAACAATTATCTGACCTGCTACATTAATATGACAGAAACTTTCCCCCCGTTCCTTAATGACCGATTTATATCCATTTGAAATAGGCCTTTGATCATTCTGAACTTACTTTCTCTAATGTGGAATATTAATATGTACTGTATCTTAATTCAGTCCATGCAAAGCATTTGAGAGAAATTATTCCAAAAAGCATATTGGCACTAAAGCATGTTGCACTTTCCTTGAAGTATTAAAGTAGTTGCTACCTCTGGGAAGGTTAAGACAACTGCTCTGAAGCCTTTCTCTGGTTATCTATCTGTTTGTGTGCATGTGACTGCACAAATAAGCAAACATACATAAAAATTCCTGGGGAAAGCCTTTGAAATAGCTGTACTGAATTTTCTGGGTTGGGACTACTTTAAAGTTTTAAAGAGGGTACTTTGCTTGGACTAGTAAACTTTGTGAAGCTTGTTTCAGATAATTTGCACAGCCTTATTATTAATCAGTTGGCAGACAATATACTGTATTTTCCGGCATATAAGACGACTTTTTAACACATGAAAATCTTCTCAAAAGTCGGGGGTCGTCTTATATGCTGGGTGTCGTTCTCCTGTAACCAGGCAGACCAGCCCGAAAGGCTCTGACGAGCCTTAAATGGCTCTGGGGATGCAAGCTCTGACGCTCCCAGCTGAGTTGCCTGCTAATCAGGCAACTCAACTGGGATCGCCAGAGCCATGTAAAAGGAAAACAGTTTTCCCCCTCCAGCTTGCTTACCTTAGCTGCTAGTCGCAACACTTGCCTTGCTTCGCTTGCCTGAATCCATTCCATCAGCAAGCCACTCCCTGCCTGCAATCAAGCAGGCAGGGAGTTGTGGACTTCAACTCCCAGAATTCCTCAGCCATCAAAACAAAGCTGGCTGAGGAATTCTGGGAGTTGAAATCTACAAGTCTTAAAGTTGCCAAGGTTGGAGACCCTGGTTCTATTGGGTAAGTTTTTTCCCCCTTTGGGAGCTTTAAAAAATAGTTAATTGGGGTTTTTTTTAGTAGTTCTTTTTTAGACCTAGCCATTTAAAGTTTAGGAAGTTTTAAATTTAGTTTTCATATAAAAATAAAAATAAAATAAAATAATATTTGTGCAGCTTTCTGCGATTTAGTGTATTTCTTTAGTGTTTCACCCTAACTACACAAACACACAAAATCTCACAAAGCTGTATGTGGAATTTTGTGTGTGTAAAGTGTGAAAGATGTTTTTTTGGGCTTTTTGTGGCTGTATGAGGTTCCTGCTTGTTGCAGGGGCCATTTTGGGTCTAGCACAGCTGCTTTTACATTGTGGGTGAGCCAGTTGATGTTTTTTAATTTTTATTTGGTGTGCGTTGGAAGAGGGATAGTTTTATACGGCGAGTATAGCCCAAACCCTATATTTTAACAGGAAAAGTTGGGGGTCGTCTTATACGCCCAGTCGTCTTATACGCCGGAAAATACGGTATTTGAAGAGTTCCTCATTTCTTTTAAAACCAGCTTTCTCATCTCCAATTTGACCATTTTTAACTTCACTTCTGCTGTCTTTAGGGACACATCCATATGTCAGCAGGCCTACTAAGCATGACCAGGTTGATTAACACTTGGTGGGATTCTTCCTAGGAAAACCAGAGTTGTAGACTTCACTGAGAGATTAGAAAACATTCCAGCATGACAGTGACAATCCACATCCATATTGTAGTCACAAAACTAAACAGTTATCATTGTTGTCTAGAAATTAAATGCTATATGCTTCCTTTTCAGGCAGCCATCAATGGAGTTATACCACAGGAAAATGGCATTTTAGAAAGGTAAGTGGTATTTTTATACTTATATCATTATCCTAAAAGCATTATGAAATAACTGCTGTTTTCTGCAACTGATCTTTAAAATACATTTTAATAATCTAAATATGAAGCTTTTATTTAAACACTACAAGGAAAATACTGTCTAATTAATTTGTCAATGCTTAAGTTTTGATTAGTCTTAGAAATCCACCTACTTGTAGATGCTCAGTAGAAGTAAGCTCTTACTTTTTCCAATGAAATTATAATAATTAAGGAACACATTTCCCAAAACCTAGATTAAAACCAGTTAGGTTGAATATAAGATAAATGTTCTTAGTGATGGACCAAGAAATCTAGCTCTCTTCTTCACTTAACGTTCAATTGGTGCCTTTAACTGTAATCAGTAATGGCTTACACAACAGCCCAATCTTCTTTCTCTAAGAAGCATTATTTATATCAGCGGCAAGATTAGTGTAAAGTTCCCACAAAAATGAAAGCCTGTGGACTGTGAAATTTGGAGATCCAAAATCTCTTCCAAGGAATTCCTTATTGTCATTCCTGCTTTTTGATACTGGAGAGGTAATATCTTTGCTAAGAGGGAGTTGTGAAATCAGACTTCTCTGAGATTGAAATCTGACCTTTTCTTCAGAAGGGGGATTTATATTATTGTTCCTGAAATGTCATAATTTGTAAACTACAGCTGGCAATCTATGCTTGAAGAAGCAATTTTGGACATTATGAGATTGTTTGGTCTCAACTATAATAGTGTATAAGAAATAGATAATGTTTATTGTGACTCAGTGAAATTTCCCATTTCTAGCACTTTAGCTATCAAGCTTCACTACTTTAGCACTAATTAACTGCATTCCCCCCCCCCAAAAAAACTGCTGACATTCACTAAAAGCAATAAAAATAAAATTTGTCCAGGTTTTATTGGGACAATATGTAAACTGGAAAAATATTGTCCATGTGATAAATGCAAAAGAATGCTATGTGGAGAAAGAGAATTGTGCTTGCAAAGTCAGGCTGCTTGTGTTGTGTTCCTGAATTGCAGATGTACGGGAGACACGCACAAACAGACAGAACCAAAAACAGAGGGATCAGTGTGGTTTGGGAATAATGAGGACTGATCCCTTTCCTCTTCTGCTTAGTTTTGAAAGCTAACTGCATTGACCATCTGGCCGGAAAGGTCTTCACAAGCAGTAGTCTTCTTGCTTCCCACTCCAGCACAGAAAAATCTCTGAATTGGGGCCAATATATTTTTGCATGGAAATGTATACACCTAAACACAGCGCGCCCATTGTTCATCTTAACTCTGAAACTGCCCATGGCTTTGGAGCTGAGAATTACCCTTTGTTCTTTCTGATTAGCAAGAAAGAAAAGGGGGTTTTGTGTAAAAAAAGAATCACAGTGTTCTATTTTTTTGTTTGTTTCCCCTTTACTCAAACATAATTTGTAATGCAGAATGATGCAAATTATTGTAGCCGATGGTTAAGATGACAAACGCTCTGATATTAAAGCTGCACAGATTTGTCAGCAGCAGTTTGCTGTCGTAGTTCAGTTTAACAGTGAGTGAGTTGTTGTTTGCGAGCGTTTGCCTATCAATTGCACTGGATGGATCTGAAAAACCAGAAGCTCAATATAAGCTTCCTATTTTGAAAAACAGATACGAGAGGAGACATTTAAAATTTGCTGGTACGCTTACCAGTATTAATATATCAAGGATTTTAAATTCATATCTCATAGTTCTGTAACAATTAGAATTTATTTATTTGGGTTCTTGTGGGGAAAATAGGGGAAAGAAGGTCGTTGGATATGTTTGCTGGCTTGAGTTATTTGTAAAAAACAGTAAAGGGGTATAAATAAAATTTATTCAATTTGCATGGCCATGCATCTCAACAAATGACTGTGGGCAGTGAACAGTCTTAAAATAAATTGAAAACAATTTCCATCACAAATACAAAAATTATAATACATGGCAACTGAGCAAGATATTACAAGGCAGACACTAGCATAGCTAGAAGTCAGAACCCTTCACGTACTTGAGGCTGGGCATCAAACTAGATCTTTTGGGTCTTACAAAAGGCCAGCAGAGTCTAGGCTATTCTCATTTCTGGTGAGAGAATGTAATTAACAGGAATTATGGCAGAAAAGGCATGCGTCCTGGGCCCCAGCACTGGCACTTTTGGCTAATAGACTCAGATCATGCCCATCCTGCTGGATTGGATTCATTGGGGAGAAACAAGCGGAGAAAGATAGTCCTTCAATTAACCTAGTCCCAAACCAGGAAGAGCTTTAAAGGTGACAACCAGTACTTTGAATTGCACCTGGAAACACATGGAGAGCTAGTGTATCTCATGAAATAGTGGTGTTATGTATGCCAAGTAGCCAGGACTATTTTTTACCTGGGCAGCTGTGCTCTGCACCAATTGCACCCTATTTACAGTCCATTGCAGTAGTCCAAACAGGAGGCCACAAAGGCTGAGCAGCAATGAGCAGGGACTTATTCAGTGGTGGGATTCAGCCAGTTCGCACCACTTCGGGAGAACCGGTTGTTAACTTTCTGAGCAGTTTGGCAAACTGGTTGTTGGAAGAAATCATTAGGGCAGAGAACCGGTTGTTAAAATATTTGAATCCCACCACTGGACTTATTCAATCATACACCTTTTTTAAAAAAAACTTCCCTGCCCAAAATGTTTATGTAAAAGGTAGACAGATCTGCGTGCCCTTCAGCCAAATAACTTCAAAAGCTGAAGAGAATAGGATCATATATGGTTTATGAAGCAAAATAAAGACTGAGTTTGAAAACGGAATGGATCGGGCAGAAAAAAAAAACCTTCAGGAGATCCTGCTGGGAGAGGGAGTGGGCAGCAGCTCAGAATGCTGTTGATTTTTCCATTCTGTACTCCCTTCCTTTCTCCTTTCTGATCACATGATCCAGAGGAAGTATGGGCAGCCTTCCCATACATAATAACAAGCAATGTATGGCCATTGTTGGTAAAGGATTGGAAGCAATTCCAGAAGCTATGTTTTTCATGGTTTCCTTGCCTCATAGGACACTGCTCATAATCTTTTTTTGTTTTTTACAATTTAGAAATAGGAAGAAAAATATTTAAATATCTTTTCTGAATTACAAATATAATCTCCTTGTGATCTATGAAAAATTTGTTCAGATATAAATAATAATAATGCCCAATTGGGTGTCTTCCTCCTGCCTGCCTGCCTGCCTGCCTTCTTTGTTTCCAAGGGAAAGGGATTTGCAGGTAGAACTTATGTGTGCATGTGGCCATGAGGGTAGTTTTTTCTCATTTAGAGAGAGACCAGCTGGCATTGCCATGACACATCATATGAGAGCATTGCAGAACAAAGGGAAGGAGAGAGTCTCTAATAGATAATTGGACTTAAGCCAAGAATGTGCAATGTTTCTTAAGCACTTGAGCACACATACCACAGTATTTCCTAACCCTAACCAAAACTCCCTGGACAAAAAGAGTGGACAGGGACAGGGCAAAGCTACTTAAAAATATAAAATATTAAATACAATCAGTGCAATTAATTTCCCCCCTTATATTGCATGAAAATTAGTAAGTTTTGAAGAGGTTCTGGAGTTTGAGGGGCTGCAAATTGTATATCCCTGTTCAAAGCCATGTAGGCTTTACAAAATTAAAAAATATTTGAAAAACTAGGAACCCAAAGTAGCCTTTAGTGGATGGGATGTGATTTGTATTATCAATGTTCACTGTTAGTCATATTCTATAAGTACCTTTTAGATATGTCTATATGGAAAAGAAGAGGAAGAAATATATTTTATTTGTGTACTTGCAAATCGGATCAAAATGAAACTGCATGTCCTATCAGATGTTTTACGTATTTGTTAATAAACAAATCTGAATAGTGAATTACTAAAGCCAGTTACTGTGATATATACCACCATTTTGCAGTATTTGTATTTTTTTAATAGCCAGGTTGATACTACATTGCTTTCAAATACAAAGGCAAATTTGAAACAGCGTTTTCAGTTTAGCATCTATTTCATTTTATAATTATAATTGTGTTTTTGAAAAGCATCTAAGCTAAAAAAAGATAGGCTAAGTCCTGACAACTGTTAAGATTATTGCAGGTTAGGATGTTAGCAGAATTAATTGAAGGTCTATTTAGTTATGGCAAATAATTCTGAGAATCAAAAGACTTTTGTTCAGGAACAAAATGCTTACCACCTGTGGCTGCATTTCTGTACTATTCATGGAAGTAACGTCAAATAATGTTCATAAAGTGAAACAGTTGATTGAAGAACTTGCCTATCTTAAGAACTACCCAAATTTATTTAACAGGTTCTCCAAACAAAGCAAAATAACCAAGTCGTCTTTGCAGAAAATTTTGGGAAAGATATTAAGGCACGGCAAATATCAGAATAAAATTCATATAAGTTACAATACCATTTCATTTGTATGAGATATCACTGAGATGATATAAAATGTGGCACCCAAGCAAAATGGAACTTGATATTAAAAATTAATGTTAACTATTATCAGGCCTCAGTCAATCAGTCAGTGATAGATATTCATATCAAACAATGGAAGCTAGCCCAAAGCAAAGATAAGGCAAGTAGGAAACATGGGTTTATCTTTAACTGTAACATGATTGTAAATGGAATCTGTTTCATTCTTAGACTGATCATTTGCCCAGATGAATAGGGATATTCAACTGCTTCATGTTTTATCTTTGGCCAGCTCCCGAGTGTTTAGTGTTTACTCATGGTTTATATATTTTTTTTCATATATTATTTATGTGGCAAGAAGTCTTGCTTTAGAAATTCTTAGTGGTTGCAGATTACATCCTCATTATTATTGCCACTTTGTTTTCTGGTATTTCACAAGTTTGCTTATTTTCACAACCTTTTATAAGGCAGTTCTTTTACCTTCTACATAAGGACATTATGTTGTGTCTATACAGGCTTTCTGCTGATAGATTCTTGTCTATGGGCTGGTTCAGGACACTTCGGTGTAGACTTAAGTATCATATGCTGCTGACACTTAATACACTCCAGTACAATTCTCTCTAATCCGGTGACTTTTTCAAATATAGTCATTTTCAGTTTTCAGCGTTTTGTCAACATCTTTGTAACTACCTCAGACAGTTCTACTAATTCCTCATGCATATTCTAAGTGGTTTGTACAAATTCAAGCCCTTTGCCATGGCTAGTAGACACAATTTACATTAATACATGTAAGCATATGAGTGTGCATAAATGTGGAAAATTGTCCTTATTTGACACCAAGCTGATATGTTTTTCAGTGAATATAGTGGAGAATCTTTACAAAGGCCTACCTATGGTCCCGCTAGTCATCCTTCGCCATCGTCTTCAGCATCTTCCTCCTCTTCTGCATTTCGTCCCGTAGTGCCATCCAGACAAATAGTGGAAAGACAACCACGAATGCTTGACTTCAGAGTGGAATACAGAGATCGAAATGTGGATGTGGTGCTCGAAGACAGTTCTACAGTTGGTAAGAAACTACTGAGGGGGGAAAAAAAGACAAGACCAACTAAGTACCAAATTTAATTATAATACAAAATATGTGTAAGAGCTGAAATTGGCAGAGCTCTAGTAAGCCCAGGCAGAACTGATTTGTAAACACACAACAGGTGCATTACAATCTCAAGCTTGGGAAAAGCAGGGCCAAAAGTCCATTGACTTGAAAGGGCAGGAGGAAAAGTTTTACAATTTCACCCTGAGGGTGATTTCTGTGTGTTCTGTAGTACCCAGGTGTTTGTACACATTACTCATTTCTTTTCTGCAAGGAAGCAATTTATCTAGCTTTCTGTTGGTGGTGGGGATGGTTTTTATGCTTTTTTTAAAAGAATTGTTTATAGTGTTTTATTACTGTCTGTGAACTGGTCAGGGTTATGTTAAAAAGATGGACAGTTATATAATTTTTAAAAAATAAATGAATAGCTCTAAAACTTTTTCTATTTGTTATCTAATTTCTGAAAGATTAGAGATTTAATCAGCCAAACATGACCTGAAGTCTGACGTGTTTCATTGAAGGGAAGGGGAGAGAAGAGATATATAAAAGCAGTACTTGTAAACTTAATGTTAGTGTTAGTCTTGGGAAACGAATACTGGGGCTTCGAAGACACGTTTGAGTTCTTTAAGCATTTGAATTAATAATTGTATGATGGGCCAAAATAATGATAAAAGATACAAGAACCCGTGTTAATGCAGTGTATAATATCTCTGTTATACCAGGTTAGAATCACAGAGCATGTATGCTTTTAAATTCAGTTTAAAGATTACAAAATGTTGTGCTTGAAGGGGTGCCAGAATTAAGAGAAATATCACCATGACAGAAGGAAAAGGGAATTCTGCCCTCATTATAAAGTCATAATGGAGTCATTGATTTACAAAATGTAGTGATTTCTATTATGCTGTAAACTGTACCATTACACTTTTCAGACAGGGTGTTTGTTGTCCTGGAATTAGTGTTATGTATCAAAGCATCTACTTTTCCTATCTATTAATCTCATATTACTTATATATTATTTTGCTCCCTGGGGCAACTAGGCAGAAAGAAGATGCTACTTTATTACAATGGTACCTTGGTACTCAGCTGCTTTGAAACTCATTGAATTTGGTACTCAACACATTTTGACGTGAAAATTTTGTCCCGGTACTCATCGTTTGTTTGGTACTCAACACACAAGCTAGAACTTGTCGATGTTGGCTGCCTTGTGTCTCACTATATTATTCCTTCTGGAAAAAAATTGTTTGGTACTCATTGGTTTTGATACTCATCGTGCCTCCCAGAACCAATTAACAATGAGTACCAAGGTACCATTGTATTTGTTTAAAACAGTTTTGCCAACTGTATGATTAGTGATATCAAACAAATGTTTCCTTTTAAAATAAGTGTTTGTTTAGTTTATATATCACATTTCTGAACCATCCATCTCTCTCAAAGAGGGACTTTGGATGGTGTATTTAGTTTAAAAATGCAATATAAAAATCATAGGCATATTGTGGCAAGTGTTTGTCCAGAAGTGTTTTTTTTTTTTAAAAAAGTAATATATAATCAAAGAGTGACACCTAGTGGCAAGTATATGTTTTATTTGCTAAGCAGGTACTTGTTTGGCTATTCATTTCATATCCATTATTATGCTCAATTCTTCACTGAATTGTGTTTTTTTTTTTGAGATTGTTTGAAATTCAAGTTCTCAGTCTCATTTTTGATTTTGCACAGCTCCAAAGGAGAAAATGATATCAATGTTTTAAGATCACTTTAGCTGATAGATTAATGAAATGCTCATTTTTAATCAGGCAGGGGATTTTTATATTTTGAGAAATTTTTTTTATACAATTGATGATTTATTTTCTAGAAGTAGCAGGATTTAAGAGACAATTGTGTTGATGTGAATGAGAGGGTGAAATATGATACCTTTTTAAATATATGTATCATGTCAACAAAGTATGCATTTTTTCTTCTGAAAAAAGTTTTCCAGGGAACTATATGAAAATATTGGTATCTACAGAGATTTTGCTTATAATTCTGTAATCATCTGAAGTATTTGTCTATATATGCAAATATATTATGAAGAGAAAATATATATGAACATTAGTCACAGTATCTCTGGGGTTAAGCAGGTTATGTTGATTTACATGAAAAAATAAATATATATTGAGATAAGGGGGAAAAAACCCCACTAGACTGCATTCTGTTTTGATGTCCTAAATTTCACTTTTTACTAATCCAAGGCCATACTTTCATTAGTGTTTCAATAGTATTTTAATATCTTCCATCTGTCTTTTGCTCAGGGTCAATTCACACATTATACAGAAGCAAAGCTGGATTTGCCATCAACTACACATGCAATGAAACTACTGCTAAGCACCATATTAAAACTATTTTAAAAAACTTTTTATAACTATCTGACATATTGAAGTCTGTCTTTTTAATACCAAATTTAACATCTTCAGTTCACATTCTTGCAAAAACAGCTGTGTGTTATGTGCATGAATGCTTCTCTCAAAGTCAGATGTTAACTTTTTTTTCTAGTAATGTAATTGCATAAAATGCCCACCAGATGGAAGGAACATATATCATGTGACTAGAGAAATAATTAAAATCATGCGGAACTTGGATGACATCGGCTTTGGAACATGAGACTAGTGTTCTGCATTTGATCATACTATATTTGCTATTGAGCAACAGTTGTACAGTGTTGCTCAGTTGAAAAGGGCTTTGAATAAACTAACAAATTTTGGAGTTTAGAATCAATCTGATATGTAATTTTGATCTGAAAAAGAAATCAAAGAATAATTTTGATCTGAAAGACAAATACAAAGATTTTTAAGGAAAGAATTCTACTCCAATTTAGCCTTTAGCTCTGTTAACAGCAATCAAAACAGTTAATTAACATTCTCGTGAGTGATATTGAAGACCAAATTTTAGTGATGGAATAGAACGCATTTTTGTAGAAGAGCCAAGAGTCAGTCCTCACATACCTTCTTCAAACTTTTGAATCTCATTGTGGAATATGCCAAGCTGGAAAAGCATTTTGCCTCAATAAGTAGCTGTTAGCTAAGATGGTAAATGAATAGTTACATTATGTGTAAATTTTAAACATTTCAAATAATTTAGGAAGGTTTTTAGAGCCTAAAGCATATATCATAGAAAGCAAACTTCTAATGCAAATTATATACCCTAAACCAGAGATGTCAAACTCAAGGCCCATGGGCTGGATCCGGCCTGTGGGGTGCTTCAATCTGGCTCCTGGGGCTGTCCTGGAAACAGCAAAGGACTGGTCCATGGTGCCTCTGCCAGCGAAAATGGAGTTTGAGGGCCCCCGGGCTCCGTTTTTGCTGGCAAAGCGCTGCAAGAGGCCATCGTGGCCAAAATGGGACCTGGGGGGTACACGCGCCCCCTCCAGGGTCTTTTTCACTGGCAGAGGGCTAGCAAAACAAATGAAAAACAAAACAAAAGGAGAAATTTTTCTCCTTTTGCATTTGAGCATGCAAGAAGGGACAGGAAAAGAGAAAGAGGAAAGAAAAGGAAAGATGGGAAGAGTGCAAGGAAAGAAAAATAAGGAAACAGGAAGGAAGAAGAAAGGAAAATGAAGAGGGAAGGAAAAAGAAGAGAAGGAAGGAAGGAAATTATAATGATAGTGAGGGAGGGTCTGAGGGAAGTGCTAACTTAACACTTGGCCACCACAGGTGCCACTGATACGAGTGACGTCAAGCTGGCCACACCCACCTTGACAACACCCACCCTGGCCCACCAAGGTCAAACACAACCCTATTTCTACCATATAACTCCTAACGACTGGTAAGATCCCACAGAGTTGGTCTCCTCCAGGTCACGTCAGCTAAACAATGCCAACTGGCAGGCCCACGGGGGAGAGCCTTCTCTGTGGCTGCCCCAGCTCTCTGGAACCAGTTACCTCCTGAGGTCTGGACCATCCCCACCCTATTGGCCTTCCGAAAAGCAGTGAAGACCTGGCTTTTCCAGCAGGCCTGGAGCCGTTGATCTCGCTCTTGCGATCCATCGAGATCCGGCCATGAATGGTGTGAATGAGTTTTAATATTTTTAATGTTTTTAATTTTTAAATGTTTTTTATAATGATTTTAAATGCATTGTGAGCCACCCTGAGTCTTTGGAGAGGGGTGGCATACAAATTGAATTAATAAAATAATAAATAAAATAAATGATGCGGCCCTCAGTGAAATTGAGTTTGACACCCCTGCCCTAAACATATCAAAAAACCAATTTGTTTTAATTTAGAAATGAAATCTGAATTCCTTTAATTCATTTTACAAAAAATGGGAAAAACAATATCAAAATTCAATAGCATTTCAAGTAAAATCTATTATTATTTTGCATTTCTCTTCTTTATATTCTAAACATTTTTTCAGTGTTCCATTTTTAATGCTATTATATATGAATTTATGGAGATAAACTAAAATACTTAAAGACATATGTTTAAAATGCATTGAGTAATGCTTGGGATTCTTAGATTTTATTTTGCCTATGCTTTATAAAGATAAAGCAGAAAAAGCAGAAGTGTTTTATGATGATTCTCCTTTGTGGTTTTTTTTCCAGGAGAGATCAAACATATTTTAGAAAATGAGCTTCAGATTCCTGCATCGAAAATGTTGCTAAAGGGCTGGAAGACTGGAGATGTAGATGATAGTGTAAGTTTTTATATTTGTTACAGGATTTTTTTCCCAATGGACTGTTTTTGCCAACTAATACTAATGTGTCAGCATGTCTAAAATATTCTGGATTAAATGGCATGATTGCTTGTACAATGAAGGCACAATATTTACAAAGGATAACATTTAACTTTGACAGTAGTTAACTTAGACAATATTCAGGGCAGTATATTCTGTTCCTTCAGTGCACGTTTTCTCTTTTAATATTCTGTATCTGAAGATTCCCAATAAGGATGACATGGCACCTTCTCGTGGTCACATACACAAGATATACAGGTAGTCCTTGACTTATGACCACAATTGAGCCCAACATTTATGTTGCTAAGTGAGACATTTGTTAAGTAAGTTTTGCCCCATTTTATTACCTTTCTTGCTACAGTTGTTAAGTGAATCATTGCAGTTGTTAAATTAGTAATTGTTGTTAAGTGAATCTGGTTTACCCATTGACTTTGCTTGTCAGAAGGTCACAAAAGGTGATCACAGAACACTGCAGCTCTCATAAATATAAATCAATTGCCAAGTGTCTGAATTTTGATCATGTCACCCTGAGATGCTGCAATGGCCACAAATGTGAAAAATAGTCATGTCACTTTTTTAGTATCTTGTAACTTTGAACAGTCACTAAATGAACTGTTGTAAATTAAGGACTACCTGTACACTGTGTAAAAACAGAGGATTCCCCCTCCCCCCTTAGAGAGGGCTAGAAATCATGTAAAACCCTGTTCATGGGGCCATGCCATGATACATCATCTGTATCTCTCTGCTTTTATAGTTTAAGGGAAGGTGATATATATGTGTGTGTGTGTGTGTGTGTGTAGTTAATATTTCGGGTTTCTTCCCGTGTAATTGTGGATATATCCCTAATATTTATATATATATATATATATATATATATATATATATATATATATATATATATATATATATATATATATATATATAAAAGATATATCTACAATTACACGGGAAGAAACCCGAAATATTAACTATACACACGTATGTATGTATGTATGTATGTATATATAAAATTCTGATAGGACTTCTTTTAATATACTATCAGTGATTGAGAAAAGCTTTGTAGGAAACAGATTTTTTCAGTTGTCCTCTTACAACTTTCTTTAGTTCCTGTTCCAAGTAGCAACAGAAAGATTTCTCTATCTCATTATAAATACTTTTTTTAATCTATGTCATTGTTTATATGGTATTCATTTATTTATCAAGAGTACATAAGCTGCCGCCATCTCAAAGACTGGATTGTGTATGACATCAAAGAAAAGTAATAATTAAATCCAAACCAATATTAAAACAAAAATGAACCACAAAAGGAAAGCAAAAATAGAACCTATGATAAAATCCAAGGTTGGATATTCATAATCTGCCAACTGGAACTGAAAGCACATTAGCTAGCTGTTTATGAATGGTAGCACATATTTCTGTGGGAAATTTTTTTTAAAGAAATAAGGACAGAAGTCATCAAAACCAGCTGGATCCAGGAATGGTTTCTTCAAGAATGGGCATATAAGCATCTCATTCAAAGCAGGAAGCATCACCCTCTTCCTCAAAGAAACATTAATAACCTCCTTGATCCACCCATTGGTTTCCCATGCCTGAAATAGTCAGGAAGACATGGATCCAGGACACAGGTGACAGGGAACTCTTTCCACTTCCTTGGGTTCCACAAGCTACAAAGAAGCCCAAGTCATATCACAAGACATTACCTTCTTTATCATCATAGGCTTTGGCCAACTGATATTCATTTATAAATAACTCCATCACAACAGTCATAAAATGGCATTCCGCCCATCTCCCGAATGGCATTTCCCACCTATATTCCATATAAATTGAAACCGAGCACTTTGTGTGTAACTGACTGTTCCTGGTGACTTTCTGATAATCCCACCTTTCCTCTGAAGAAAAGAAGCAGGGGTTGTACCAAGCCTGTTTTTAAAAGAAGCATTAAGTAATATTGAGATCCAGTTTGGTGTAGTGGTTAAGATGCTGACTTAGAAACCAGGAGACTGTTTAGGCATGAAAAACCAGCTGGATGATTTTGGGCCATCATTCTCCCTCAACCTGACTCCACTTCACAGGGTTGTTGTGGTGGGGGAAATAGTAGGAGGAGGGAGTATTGGTAAGTTTGCCACCTTGAGTTATATATGAGAAAAAAGACAGAGAAAAAAACTCCTAAAATAATGAAGATTGAATTGTAGTTTTATTGCCTTGGTCCTGGTAATATAACAATCAAAATTTATTTTTTCCACTGTATCATTTACTGAAATAAATTGGTTTATTCAAGTAGAAACTGAATGACAATTATCAGTGCTGTACTTACATTCCACGGTGAGATAGTGGTTCTGGGAAAACTTGATTATCTCCGAAGTGCCTTTGGATTTATGATTCGTAAATCATGCATGAAGGTGCAGCACCACTCTATATCTTCACCAGTGGCATGCAACATACAGTTAATTTGCTATATATCAGGAGCCTGGATAGCTCTGCAGACAAAGGCACTGTAATTTAACACCAGCTGTCTGCAATTAAAGTAAGTTCGAATCTTGCCAGGCTCAAGGTTGACTCAGCCTTCCATCCTTTCTAAGGTAGGTAAATTGAGGACCCAGTTTGTGGGGGCAATAAGCTGACTTTGTATAAAATATACAAAAGTATGAAGGCTATTGCTTAACGCACTGTAAGCCACACTGAGTCTCTGGAGAAGGGCGGCATATAAATCAAATTTAAAAAAAAAAGGATGCTAGAGTAGACATATTTATATGTGGAAGAGCTTGGGTTCAGTTCTTGGGATCTCCAGATTAAATGTAAAACATCTCTAACACAGGAATTGTCAGAGATCTGTGATCTGGATAGGTATAACAAACTTTTTTGACCCAAGGGCCAGATAATTCTCAGATACCTAAGGTGACAGTTTCCCATTAAGTGAACAGAGTAGGTGGGTTTGCATGGCCATCTGCAGAGACAGCAAATGGCAACATTTGTCTTGAAGTGGAAACTGCGCACCTTTAGTCTGTGGATTGTGAATACTGTATGCAAGTTCATAAAGGGCGGAGCTTGTGTTACATATTTTGCGTTTTTGATAAAAACTGAACTTGCTGTAGAAGCCCTTGAGGATTCAGAGGCTTAATATTTATGGAGAGCTTTACAAATCAAACCTAAAATCTGGAAAATTACAGGCATTTCTCAACATTAACGACCACTTAATGACCACTCAAAATTACAGTGGTCTCAGAAAGGGTGCTTTTGCTGAAGATTTTAACACTGTTCCTGCAACTCAGTAAAGGATTTCTCCATCCTGTGGACAAAAGGGGAGGGGAAATCCTTTGTTGGACTGCAAGAATGGAGCTAAAACATTCTGGATTTTAACTCTGTCCCTGCAGCCCAATAAAGGATTTCCTGCCGTGGTCTCTTCCAGGGCCTTCCCAATTGCCCTCTTCTCCCAGAAGGATCCCCAAATTGCACACCAGGTCTGTTTGGGCCAGTGCAGCCCATCCAGTACTAAAGATGGGAAGGTCCAAGATCCGAAAGCCCTAAAGCCCAAAGCCACATGGTCTTATCAAGTGTATGTCAGGTTCCAAAATAAAAGACTCCAAACCTTGATAATGATGGTTAGAAGATGCTTTATCAGTACAAACTGACATCCATAAACAATGAAAGGAAATATTGTTGGAGCTATTGCTCCGTGCTTCCCACCACTTTATAAAGTCTTGTGCCTAAACAGCCTCACCCTTCTACCCGCAGTCCTAATCCATGGGCTACCCGCCCACACACTGGTCACACCCACCTCATTCCTACCTACTTCCTACTGTGTATAGGGAATGTCAGCAAGCCACAATCACCCCCAATCAGCTCCAGTCCTGCCAGCACTTTCAGCCCTGCTCCTGCCAGCACTTTCAGCACTTTCAGGGCTGCTAGGCTTACTCCTAGGCTTACTCCTTCCCTCCGGGAGCCTCCCATCACTTGGAGTTGCTTGCAATTCAACAGCAGAGAAGGCTGCTGGCTGCCTTATGACATCATCCTTCCCTTCAGGAATGAGAGTAGGCTGTAGCAGTGGCTGGCAGCCTCCTGGAGGCAGTAGGATCAAGGTTAGCTGGGTGGGCTGTGGCAGTGCCGGCTGTGCCGGGGCTGACAGTGTAATGGTGAAAAATGAGGGGAAGAGATGCTTCCTAGGAAATTATCAGATGAGAGGAGGGAGCCCCTAGTGAATTAATGGTCCGAGAAAGAAATTTAGGAAGTTCCTGTCCTAATTAAACTGATGGTTAAATGTGACAGCAGGAGATTTGTACCTTCACATTTGCAAAATATTCTCCCACCCCTCCAAAGTGGGGCAGGGCCCCACTTTCCTGGCCTTTCGTAAAGGAGTTAAAATATGGCTCTGCCTGGGGAAGAAAAGAATCATGTAGCTATGAAGCTGGTTGGTATCCTGAGAGCTCTCCCTTCGCCTTTTTAATTAACTTTTAACAGGGCTAAATTATTCTTAATTATTGCCTCCTTCTGAACATTTTAATTTTGAAATACATTTTAATTTTTATATACTATTTTTGTATTTTGATGTTTTTTTGTATTCTACCTAGAGTTTCTCTGAGGGAGATGCGTGGTTCATAAATGAGAAAAACAAACAAACAAACAAAATAGGGTTCTGTTAATGTAACCTTACAATAAAATAGAATTAGCTCACCTGGTCGTATTTCCTGTCTGGTTTACTTAGGAGATTCAGTTGATGCCTGTTGTTCCCCATCCAGGTACTCAATTCTCCAGGCATTGAGATAGATCAACAGCATCACTTAGATGCTGGTATCAAAGACTAGAATGAATCATAGTGAATTATTTTTTTAATATTACAAATGCCATCCAATCTGGTCAGAACAGAACACACATAATAAGCCTAATATCTGCAAGGTGTGTTTGGTCTTTTCTCTACTGAAAAAGAGGCAATGGGCAGGAGTCCTACTAGGTAAAAATGTAGCAATGATTTTATTAGAAAATAAGACAAGTCTGGCATGCTACTTTTTCATATTACAGAAACATCGTGATTCATTGAAGATTAAACATGTACAATATTAATTAGCTTCATGACTGTAAGACTCTTCACTATAAAGAAGGGCTGCTGTGTTTCTTCGGAAATTAATACGGATATTAGCGATAGAAGAAAGCTTGTTGATTTCTTTGGTAATAGAAGAAAGCTTGTGGACTGGCAGCATTTTAAATTGTACCTTATGTGTTACATGCAGTTGTATTGCAATGAAACCTACTAAGGGCAAGACTGAATAAAATTTTTAAATATTACCAATTATTACTACCAATGGGATTTTTGTGTGTGGGGGAAAAAGATTTTCATCAGGAGCATAATAAGATTCCTGTTGTACTTGTTATTAATTGTTCTTCTTATCTTGTGATTTTTAAACTCACATAATTATGATTGCTATTGGTAGCGACATATAATTTTGCAACAGTTTGGCTTTATGTTTCAGATACAGATCCGAAACATTTTGACATTTCTAAATTTTAAATATTTTTTTTCCTGTAGATTATTCTAAAAACTCTACACTTGCCCAAAAACAACAACCTGTATGTCCTAACGCCAGACTTGCCACCACCATCTTCATCAAGTTTGCCAGGGTAAGTCACAAATAAATTTGAATGTAAAATATAGGGCTTCATATTAATAGTATATTTGAGGTTATCAAAACTCTATACATTTTACTATCCTTAAACTATATATATGCAAAGGCCAGAGTCTATAATAGATTTTCAATGAGCATTTTTCAAAGCACTGCTATTATTACATTTTTAAGCTTTGTTCCAGGAGTAAATTGATGAGAGGTAGTTGCTAGTAGAGATGATAACCGTGCTTTTAGAACAGGAGATTTTATTGTACTATCTCTTCCAGCTCTTTTTATCCTACATTTTCTAAACTGGTCGGGCTAAGGTTTCTTATTTTGTTTTACAAATAAAATAAAGAGAATAAGCCATGCAGAAATGATTGCACATTCCAAATTATTTCAACAGAACCAGCAGTTTTTCATAGTTATGTTTTGCATTCATAGCTTCTCCAATTACATTTGACAAAGCATGATTATTGAAATTGGCGATAATAAAATCATTGTTTTAGAAAATTTGTGGTACAAGATGAAATTGTATCTTAAGTGTCCTGGGCCTCTCCACAGCAGCAGCAGACTTCCCTCCTGACTGGAGGGCTGACCCACGAGCGATCAGCTGTTGTGCGGTCAGCTGCTGAGGAGCGGAGAGCGCGGCACCCAGAAATTTCACTGCAGCAGCCGCAGCCTTGCCCATCGCTCCTGTACTCCCTTGGTGTTGTGCTGCTGCTGCATGGATGGCTCTTGTGCTCCTCCCCCCCAGATATGTGAACCCCGGATCAGGGCTCGACAGGCGGCCCACCCCTACCAAGACCGCACCTGGAAGACAGGAGACAGAGTCATTAAGCAGGGCACCACAACATGTATTCCCTCCCTCAGTTTGTGAGGGTATTTTTGGTGGAATTTCCTAAGCAACTGTGGGGCTATCACATCCTGATCCACCACCCATGAGGCATTGGAGGGGTATCCTTTCCACCGTACCAGGTATTGTAGTTTGCCCCTATGAAGTCAGGAATCCAATACCTGATCTATTTCATACCGGTCCCCCCTACTGGACCAGGTGGTGGAGGGAAGGACCAGATATTGGAGTCCTCCACAGGTTTCAGGAGGCTGCTATGGAAGACGGGATGAACCCTTCCTAGCAAGGATGGGAGCTTCAATTCTACAGTAACGGGATTGATCACCTGAACAATTGGGAAAGGGTCCGGGTATTTTGGATCCAGTTTCTTGCAAGGTACTCTCAACTTGAGCTATTTAGTTGAAAGGTACACCTGGTCCCGCACCTGGAAAGGTTTGTGGGCAGCCCGTTTTTTGTTAGCCTGCATCTTATGAGTCTCGGCTGCTTTCTTTAATGCCATCTTCACAGCGCTCCATACTTCCTGTATCTTCTTCACCCATTCGCATAGGTTACTGGAGGGAAGAGGGTCTCGAGGCTACTTGGGAATGGGCATGAAATCCACCCCGTTAACCACTCGAAACAGGGTGAACCCGGTGCTACTGTGCACTGCGTTATTGTACGCCACCTCCACAAACAGAAGGAGGTCTGCCCAATCCATTTGTTGGTAGGTGACATAACACCTCAGATACCATTCCACCATGGCATTTTCTCTTTCTAACGCACCGTTGGTGCTGGTGTGGAATGCTGAACTCAGGCCTTGGGAAGAACCAATCAGGCTGATGAAGTCTCGCCAGAATTTCACAGTAAACTGCATGAAATAAGTTTGTTTGGAGAAGAAGTTGATGACTGTCCATATCACAGTGTGCCCCTTACTCTCTGGCAGTTCTACAATAAAGTCCATGGTGATCTCCTCCCAGGGCCGGGTTGGATCAGCCACAGACTATAAGAGCCCTAGGGGTTTCCCTGGCTGAGGTTTCATAGTTGTCAAACTTGCCATGTCATGATGCTGTCATGAGATTTCACGATGTTTTTCCCATTTGCAGAGCTGGGGTGGGTGTGGCCTGCGTGTGACACATCTGGCCCGTGGGCCACCAGTTTGACACCCCTGCTCTAATTTAAACATTGGTAGTATGCAAGATTGCATGCAGCAGAAGAAGAATTTTTTGAATTTTCATTCTTGAACAATAGTATGCCCTGATGGATAATGAGCTACTTTCAAAACTGAAAAGAACTGCTTTTGAAATCAAAACATAACTTTATATACTGTAGAGGCTAATATATCCCAGCGGTTGAGAAAATATAGAATTTGGGTTTATTTCCCTTAGGTGAAATAAATTTACATAAATTCAGGTCAGTTCTTCTACATTTATATATTTATTTAATTTATTTAATTTATATAGCCACCATCTCACAAGAGGAGTAACTATGAATTAGTCCCTCTGAATAGTTAGCATTCAGGATATAAAGTAAACAAAAGCTTTCTGAGTGATTGCTGTTTTAAACCAATTTGCTATTGCTTGCTGCATTAGCTACAACAAACATTACATTTACATAGTGACTTCATATTTTGTTTTAGTGTAAATAAACTGTAATTACAGCAAATTTGGATGACTGTCGACATGAGCTTGTATAAATCTGAATGTTTGCAATAGAAATGTTAATTATTATGTTTCATGATATTTTGTTAAAATGTAGATGTTTGGTAAGAAAAATGAATTGATATGATGAATAATGGATATTTTTCTACTGAAATTAATGAAGAGGCTCTCTGTGGGATTAAATTGGAATAATAATGTAGTATATACTAATTGCCTCAGATTAAAATCCATTGAACTCAAGAGAATTCTCATTCTCTCTCTCTCTCTCTCCCTCCCTCCCTCCCTTCCTCTCTCTCTCTCTCCCTCCCTCTCTCTCTCTCACACACACGATTGTATTACACTAAATATTAATTTAAAAATGCAGGCTATATAAAATACTTTTCTTTGAAAAGCCAGCTGTGGCTTCCAATGGAATAGGATAGGAAAGAAACTCTTTCCATCCCATGTAGTTCTTTGTGCTATCTTCCATACAATTTCAGAGGGTGTCTTAATAAACAGCTTATTTTTTAGAGAGGAAAAATAGGGTACCAGGCTTGCTGATTGTGCTAAATTATTACTATAAGAGATGATGGAAAATATATATTCATGTAGAGAGGAAAGAAGGAAACAATTCTTCTACTGAATCCTCAACTTAAGTTTAAACAGTTTTGTCTTTTGATTCTCCAGAAGTCAAGGTTATTTCACATACTGTAGAATTCAGGGTTTTTTTAAAGCAAACCACGGAGAAACATATTGAAATAATCACTTCACAGTTTCACCACAATTGTGCAAGATTCTCTATTTGTTGCCCACAAAGATAATCTCATACAGTATCAATACATGGAGGAAGGAGTGTTTTAATAGAGTAAGCTTTTTTTGGATAAGAATGTAAGTTAGGTCTAAACTGCCAATGATACAAATAGATGCACAGCTAAATATTTCTCATTATTTGGGAGTGGGTGGGAATGAGATTGAAAAAAAACTAGGTTAGAGAAGCTAAAATCTGCAGCTCAAAATATGATTTGTTGCTAAATTTTAGCTCAATATCTACATTTTTAATGGTTGTAAAATGCAAGTAGAAAGATCCGAAAAGATATTTTTATTGGCGCACAGGTAATGAAGGAAATAATTACTCCTCATTTTTCTATGGATAATATTTATAGAAGAAAGTCCATGTATGTAAACTGAATTTATATAATTAATGCTATATTTGTTCTGGCCCTTAACATACCTTTTTCAGAAAGTCTGTTGTCATTGGCTGTTTGAGAAATTGAATATTGAATGCCTCTTGTATCAAGCTATGTATCAGTGAGGGATGTTTTAGATTTCTGACACCTTTAACACATTTTTATATTTAAAAAAAACTATTTTGCAAAGTTAACATATAGATGTAAGTTTAAAGTTGATACATATAGTAGAGTAAGTAAAACAATTGATTCCAGTGATTTGAACAAATAGGATTCTTCTGTATGATTTTGAACAATTAGTTATTGATTTCACAATTAGCAGTTTTGATAGTGAAAAGAGAGGAGATATAGGAAAGACATGTGTACTTTGCATATATTCTAATAGTTTTTCCCATGCCCCATATAAAGATTTTTCCACTGCTATATGCATGGTTTCCAACTTTATGTTTAGAACTATGCAGAAAATCTGGATGTGAGATCTAGTCCTGAAGATAATACCATGGAATAGTTTGTCTGTGGGACTTACTGTCCAAGAAAAAAATCTTATTGAAACTAGCTTCAGTAAGTTTCAATACAATACTTGTTAATAACTAAGAGTTTTCAAATGTTTAGTACTTCAATAGAAAAAAGTGATTAAAATAAGATAATTAATAAGTAATTATAATAAGAGCCTTGATAGTACAGTGGTTTAGTGCACCCTGTTATTAACACAGCTGCCTGCAATTTCTGCTGGTTCGAATCTCTCCAAGGCTCAAGGTTGACTCAGCCTTCCATCCTTTCTAAGGTAGGTGAAATGAGGACCCAGTTTGTGGGGGCAATAAGCTGACTTTGTATAAAATATACAAAAGAATGAAGGCTATTGCTTAACGCATTGTAAGCCGCCCTGAGTCTCCGGAGAAAGGCGGCATATAAATCAAATTAAAATAAATAAATAAATAAATAAATAAATAAATAAATAAATAAATAAATAAATAAATAAATAGAATTTTACTGAAATTCTGAATTATACATTTCTTAATGTATAATTGTGCATATGAATGTGTGTGTATGCATGTGCATATCTGTATCTGTTTCACCAGTAGGTATATGTACCCATTGTCAGCTGTGATTATTCTCAAGAATATAGATGCTAAAAATGTTCTAAATACTTGAATTTGATAATCAATGAACTCTGGTTAAGAAGTATCTGATTTAATGAGTTGTTTTATTGGAATCAGATTAATATTTCATTGGACAATGTACTTGCAGATTTTTTCAAGCAAATTAGAGTCTGATCTAATTTGTTATGTTTTCTAACGAGAATAATGTGTATTAATGTAACTGTGTAAAGAACCAATTATTGTTTTGCTTTATATCACCAGAATTTATGTTGGAAAGATGTGTCACTGTGTACTTTAAATATATTTTGTTGGCTAAACCATTTTATATCACATTTAGGCAGAAATCTTATGGACAATGATTTTTGAATACATTCAAATGAAAACAATGCAATTTACTTCGAAGTAAACATGCATAGAATTATACTGCCTAAGATTCCCCTACCTCTATTTCAAACAATTTGAGTGTGCAATAATATTAAAATAAACTGAAATCAAATAATACTGCATTTCATTTGTCAGAATGGAAATAACAGTTCATTAGAATCTGAATAAAATGGCTTCCTGTAATCCTGGCTGACTGATTTTCTCTTCCATAACTTGAAAGAACTATGGAAAGAAATTTCACAATAGTGTAAAGGACCAGAGAGTACAATTGAATGTATGTGCTTTAAAGCTTGATATTCTAAGCACAGCTTTGGGATCCTTTATGTTCTTTCAGCTTGGTTGTTTCCTTATAGACATTTCATTACCAAACTAGGTAACATCATCATGCTAGAAGGGAGTGGGGTTTGCTCTTTTTTTATACGTTAGTGGCTTGCCCTATTGGTTCTGTCAGTAACAACAGTTTTCCCAGATGATAAAGGGAAGGGAACACTGTTTATATGAAATGCATACATGATTTTTGTCTCCTTACTCCCACTTAGCCCTTTCTGTAGTAGGTTGAGGGACCCTCTGGAACAGCATGGAATTTAATGTGGGATGCTGAGCTGATAAATTTATATGAGAAATTCTGAACTTTCTGTGAGAACTGAAATACTTTCCACTCACTAGGGCTTTCTGGAATCTATTGTTTTATTAGTCTATATTTACCGAGATTAATAAATAGTTCAACCAAAGGACAGTTGATGTAATTATTTCTAACATTTATCCAAATCAAGAATGTTCAACAATTGATTTATCATCCTGTTTTTGGTATAATTTATGTTTTTAAAAGTTGACATCTGAGGCAGTAATGTCCATAATTAGAAAGAAAGAAATGAATATTCTTACTATTTCTGAGAACTGAGATTTATTATTTTATCATTTCTGATTTCTCCCAGATTGCCTTAGAAAGATGAACAGTTGGTTGTAGATGTGAAATTGGGAGGTGAAATAGAGTTAAATTCATTTGGTGTTTCCTGAGATAATCCGTGAATCCTGGAATTTTCCACATGCTCACTGGCAACTAATTGGACAGCAGTTGTAAACATTTGCCATGCTTAGCCGAAGAGCATAGCTGTCACATACATACACAAACTTGGCACATGAATACATAATTATTTGTGTATATGTAAACAGTGTAAGCGTCATCAAAGCTTTTTGATTTAAAGCCTAGAGGTCTCTTAATATGAGTGTGTTGTATGTGAGACAGATAGATATTGTGTGTGTGCATACAGTATTGCTATAATTGCAGTAAGAATGGTGTTGCGAAAATTCTAAAGAGTTGAAATATAGCCTCAGATACTCAGCTACCTTAGACAGAGTTAACAGGTCAGCTCCCTTGGTCATTCTCCAGTTGCTTCCTTGCCTTTAAGAGCCAAAAAAGAAAATGATAACATTGTGCCTAGACCTGTCTCTGCAGAGTTTAGGTTACTCCTGGGGTTTTGCAGCTAAATGTAAAGCAAGTTAGAACATGTTCGCTCCTGATATTCTTGTTTTTCTTTCAACCCTTTCAGTGCCCTGCAGGAATCATTAAATCAAAACTTCATGCTGATCGTCACCCATCGAGAAGTCCAGCGGGAGTACAACCTCAACTTCTCAGGAAGCAGTACCATTCAGGAGGTGAGCTCTGTCTCGCAGCTGAAGAATAAATGTCGCTCATTATAACTAGTGTCAGCTTTGTTAAAGAGGGCTTATGTATTCAGGCTGCATACTTCCTTTCATGTTTCATTATTAGGTTTTTAGCTTTTAATTAAGTGGATGATGAAAGATTACTGTAGGTACATCAGATGGTGTAACCCACATATAACATTTGCATTCATTTTACCCCAAAGCGGTTGTGTGTTTGTGAGCATGCTGCCTTATAGTGTTAAAAAGCTTCACCAAAGGTGAGGTAGGGCTGTCTGATAGGGCTTCTACTTCCTTTATTTAAAATTATACACAGTTTTCTTACATTCTTAGGTATTTCTTGCATCTGTTCCATTGCTAGTTGTCATAATCTTCATTAGGACCGGGATTGCAGAAAAATGATTTCTGTTTAAAAATAATTTCATTGTCATTCTGTAAAACAACCACCAAGGGGTGATGTTGCAAAGAAGAGTTCCTTGCTAATTTGTCCTGAAAAGACAGATGCATTTCCTAAAGTAGTAAATTGCCTTTAACTAAAAATTCAATATTGTCATAACCTTGTTGTATATCAAAAATTGAGCAATCAGATTTTTGAAGGGGTTTTTTTGCTTGCTAATTCCAACCTATTTATATACACGAGGATTCCAAATGGGAGTGTTTCTCTTGAATCTTTTTTTTTCCCTTTCATTATTGTATGAAATATCTCCCCTCCTCACTTAACACAGTGGCTGGCCTTTCAAGAAGCCAATGCATGTGTGAAATGATCTGTATTATGATCACTTTTTTTTAATACTATCAATTCTTATATTTATGTTGTTACGGTATTAGCAGCATGCTTCGTTCATGGGAGTTGATGCTGGGATGGGATAGCTAAAAGGATTATATGGTTTGGACATTAGCATCTTTTCATTTATTTTTATTTGGATACATTTTAGTACCAATGATATTAAACCAATATAGTTCCTCCTTTGCATAATTTTTTGATTCTTACTAAGATCACCATGAAGAATATGAACCTATTTGCTAAAATATACTTTTGTATGTTATGTAGTTCTTTATATAAAAATCATTACCTATCTATATACATACATAGAAACATATTGAAGCCCCTCAATAACCTGTATATATTATAACACACACACATTATACAGACACACCAATATAACCAGTTAATTGCAACATATGTTATATTCAGTAAACAATTACAGCTGCTTGTTATGTAGATGGAAATGTAGATGGAAATTACAGCTGCTTGTTATGTAAATGGAAAATTGTTTTGCAAAAAATACCATCATTTCAAATTTTGATGAAAATCAATTCCGTTAAATATCAAATAGACATGATTGCCCTATTTATCCAAGGCCCGTAAAATTGTCTCCCATAAAATTGAACTCCATTCCTAAATATAAAATGAAATTACTCAGCCTTTCAAACTTTGAACTAGAATCTTATCCACTTTTAGTAAATATCTGTCATTAATTTCAGGGCAACAGGTTAAAGTATTGCATAAGTTCATGATTGACTTGGTAGTGCTGATAAGTTTTGCTTTATTACAAATTTTATGAGTCAGTATGGCTGAACTGCTCATTAGTTAAAGTTAAATAACAGTGTATCTTCCAGAAAATAACACCATGATACTCACAGTGGATCTACTCCATCATAAACTATTTCCAATATTGTAGAATTTTGAGAGGTGTTTATGTGCAGAATGAGTCTAAATTGTGGGTTATATTTTCTTTCAATTCAAAAATTGAACTTCATCTTTGATTGAACTGTACTAACCCTTGGTTTCTGAAGTTAGTTCTAAATTTTCTTCCTTTTATTTAAATATTTTTTAAAATTAGGAAGTGTACTAAATCAGTAGTAATTTAATTTTATGTGCAATTTTCACTTGACTACCACCAGAGGGCAGGAAGGTCTATTCAATTATTTTTTCCAAAATGCTAGCCAGTATTTTCAAATTAGCTTCCTGTGTCTTAACAAAAAGAAGTATAATGGCTGAGTTATTGTTTGATATGCAGATAATTGGCATATCGCGTGAAATGAGACTTAATTTCATCCTTTAAAATTAAACAGTGAGATTTTAAAAGATATAAAATATTCATTAATGTTCAGTGATTATAAAGCAGTGGCATATATTTATTTTACCTTTATTACTGTTTCGATGGGAAATACTGCAAATACTTTGCAAATCGAGTTAGCCATACTGACAAGTTGAAATGTTTAAGCAGCATTAACACAATCTACTTGCACCTGATAGCCTATGCAGAAAGATTCAAAATGCCTGCATCAATTATTAAAAGAAACACTTAATATTCCAGAAATGTTTCGGGTCTTACCACAACTATTGGATATAACTATCTCCCTCGTTCTTTGATTTAGGCTTTATATTGCTGCAGTGCTTGCAAACAGTACTAATAAATTTTTTTTCTTGTCTTTTCCAAACAAAAATGGTGTCATAAACATTTTGCAATGAGCAAGTGAAAGATCTTTTAGCTGAGTTAATATGAATAACATTATTTTGCTAGTTTCAAGTCAATTCCTAATGAAATGTACATTGAAAAGATATTAAAATGAAGACAAGTAAGAATAACAAGTTGAGAAAAAATTAGTGAATATCTTTACGAATTGCTTTTACTTGCAGTTTGGCCTACAGAGGTATAAACAGAAAGGCAGCAACCATTTCTTTTCAAATAATTATAATAAAGGAGAGCTAAGATAGTAGCATTATGGATGGCATACTGTTTTTGTAGACTTTGTAGCTGATGCTGAATTCAAGTGTGAAACTAGGTGAAAATCCAGATATCTGTTGATGGATGCTTTTGTGTTTGGGAAATCCCTCAAGTTTAGTACAGTACAGACTTGTAATTCAAAGTTGAATCCACATATTATATTCATGTCATCCTATATTCTTTTTCACCTCCCCCCCCCTGCAACAGCCAGTTTTAAGATGGATTTAACTTGAACTAATTTTTGTGGTATTCGTTTTTATTATCTTCTCCTCCTCAAGAATTTAATAAGAATTAAAACATAACTCACAATGAAGGGTGTCATCCCCTCTTGTGAGCCTTTTCTGAAATGGAATTTAAATAGGTTAACATAAAAGTTATTACTAAACATTAATTCAGCTGGCTATATCGCAGTTAAATTTTATCACAGATCTGTTCTATTATATCAGTGTCTTAGAATGAAATAATTTATCAAGGACAATTTTGTTGCTTTAAAAAAATTAGTTTAGATTCCACAATTGACTAGTGATAAATTTTTAAAACACAAATACATAAGTTTATAAAATGGGACTTCAGAACAGTTTTAATGAGATTTGATTTTAAAACATTTAAAAGATTATTCAAAATAGTTATTTAACACCACCATTCCCAAATCTGCTATGTGAGGCATTAAATTATTTCCCTTGGACATAGAAAATATTGCTATAATACATTATTATTAACATATTTGAACAGACACAACTAGTTTCTTTGATTCTGTTGTGACCTTTAAATTATGGTGTTGCAGAAATAAAGCCAATTTCCCTGCCATTAGAATAAGAAGCTGGTGACCTTGATATACAGCCTTATCACTTATGTCAACCTTTGTGCAAAAGATAAGGTATCACTTACATCAACGATGGAAGGCTGGCAATGAATGCTATGCTTAACGCTTGCCTTTCTGTGACACAAAATTCAATTGGACATGCATAAACATTCTAAGTAGATTTAACATTTTAATATAATATAACCTAAATAATAAGAATCCCTCCTTTTTTAAGTGCACATTTGCCTACTGACATAATAACGTGATTTAGCTGCAGCTAAATTATTTGTTTTAACAGAGATATTTCCACAGTGATTTGTAGAGCAATAATTTTTAATAGCAATAAAAGGAGGACTGACTCTAAAATCAATCAGATAATCCCATAAGCGTGTTTTATAAAGATGTTTTGATTGAAATTGAATTGGTATATTTTTACTCAAGAGTTTTTGAGAATCTAAGAAGTAAAGAACCAGGGAAACTGTATAAAGTATAAGACATATTGTACTGTGGCTAAAATTGGCCGCTTCATTTAAGATTACTGCTAACATAGTCTGTAGCTCTTCAAAGCTGGTGTACGTTAAATAAATATAAAAAAGCACATTTTACAAACGAAGCTTTGTGTGTTAGCAGAGGGCGCTTGTGTTCGTGCCCAAAGCTCCACTTGCACAAATAGAGAGCTCTTGTGCTAATGCCCTCCACTTGTGCAAGTGGAGCTTCCCATACATGTGCCTGCCTGCCACTCACACAAGTGGAGCTTCATGCGCATGCTTGCCCATGACTAGTGTGGCCTGGTTTGAAATAGGCTGTGGCCGGGGGATTGTGGACCCTTGATCTACATGCTCTGCCTGGAAGCATTATTTATTTCTAGACGTTTTTTAGATTGCTACAGTGAGAAGACTACTAAGAGAAAAAGATTGATAATTTATCTTCCAGAGCATATAGAGAATCCATGATCATCTCAGAAGGAAGTGTGCTATAATCCAAAATTAGTCATGTTGAGTTCAGTTATGCTAAATTACTTAGAGATTCTAGAAATAGCATGGCTGGAGATTATTTTGTGGCGGTTTGCAGAACCACTGGTCTCCAGTGGTTTCCGCTTGCCTTGTAAGATTGGGCAAGGGGCGCTCTGAATACTTTCTATCAAGCAATGTCATCCAGTGGGACTCTGGAAGCATTCCTTCTCTGTCATGTATCCTGCCCTTGGGAATAGATGTCCCAGAGATCTGTATAGCTTCCATCCTAGAAGAGTTACACAATTTTTTTTAAATAGCTATGCTCCCAAGAGTGGTGTTATGGTGGTTACTGAGCCCCTGGCAGATTTCCCCCCCGCCCCATGTATTGTGTTTTTCATCCAGGGGCCCATGTGCCTTTCTTTTTAATTGTTTTCCTTTTTTAAAAAAATTATGCAAGCCACGCAGAGTCATTTTGTAATTGGCCAGCTTTCTAAGTCCAAAACATCTTAATAAGGAGGAAGGCTATTTTAAATGTACTAGATGTGACTTTGAATAGAGTTGAGAAGTAGCAAGTACTAGGTAATGAGAAGAACAAGCTTAACACTCCTAGAAAAACCAGGCATTGTTCCCCAGTGAAGGCTTGGTAACTACCAGATAATTACAATGGCCATCTGGAGAGATTGACATCACTGAATCCCCTAGGACTCTATTTTTCCCAAGAGACCATAAAGAATATAAGCAACTTTGGGTGATTACTTGATAGGATTTGAATAACATTTCTGCTTCAAAGATTGGTGATTTGGTAATTTGTCACCTTTTCTAAATTGTAGGAATTATGAAATCCTGTTGGAGAATCTGTGATCATAATCACAAGGTCAGCATTTGACATGGAAAATCAATAATTTGTTGAAGTTGTCCTGATTAAGTAGATTGAATGTGGAAGACTGAACAAGAATCAGGGCAGCATGACGTAATCATGTCCAGCAAATGATTGGACATGACTTTGTCATGCTGCCTAATACCTTGCTCAGGCTTCCACACTTGATTCTTTAAAAGAATCTGCTTCTATAGTAATAGGAGATTCCCAAAGCAATAATATAAAAAATATATTTTTTTCATTAAAATAATGATTTTTATTTCATCATATATATCATTAAAATAATGATTTTTTTTTCTGCAGAGTACATTTCCTGACCCCCAGCAGAATCTTCATAGCAGACCACAGTTAGAAAGCTTATTGCAGAAACTGTATTACCCAATACAGAATTAAAAACCAGAACTGTCTCTCCTAGAGTTCTAAAAATATATGGGGTTTTTTGTGTTTTAATTTTAGTTTTGTGGGCCACCCAAAATCCACTAGAATTGTACAGCCAATAAATTTAAATTAAAAACAATTTTTTAAAAAGAGTGTCCTTTAGTGCAAAATCTACAATATCAAATTGGCCCGTTTAGCCTTTCAGCTAGAATCGGGATATTTATATTTTTGGGGGTTAATATGGAAAACTGATTTGGTATATTCTGCATCAGTTGTTGAAGGGAAATGCAATCACCCTTTCAGTATTAATATAAATTGAGGGCTACAATGGTGCTTAAAAGTTTGTGAACCTTTTTGAATTTTCAATAGTACTGCATAAATATGACCTAAAGCATGATCTGTTCTCCATATAAGTCCTAAAACTTGATAAAGCATTTCTAATTTAAAAAATGAGTAAAAAAACTTTGTGGCGAAAGTTGGTGAACCTCTGGGATTATAAATTCATTTGAAGGGGAAATTAATGTCATGTATTTTAGTTATTGGGATAATAATCAGATGGTGAGTATGGGAAGTCTTGCCTTATTTAAAGAACAAAATTTCCTCTCAAAATCTGATCTTGGAAGTTATGTGGAAGGGTTTGTGGAAGGGTATCATGACATGAACAATGGAGATTTCTGAGGGCCTCCAAAAACGTTGATGTTTATCAGGCTAAATATGTATTTCAAAAGTGTTTAGACTCCAGCAGTTCACTGTCAGGCAGATTATACAAATGTAGGCAGTTCATTCTGTCTCCACCTCAATCCAGCTCCCGCCCTCCTCATTTTTTAATTGGGCTCTGTATTTAGCTTTGTGTAATTTTTTATTTATGCTTTTTATCTTTGTACACTTTTTATTTTCATGCATGTAAGCTGCCCAGAGTTACCCTAAGGTAAAATGGGTGACCAATAGACTGACTTACTTTCCTTCCTTCCTTCCTTCCTTCCTTCCTTCCTTCCTTCCTTCCTTCCTTCTTTCTTTCTTTCTTTCTTTCTTTCTCTCTCTCTCTCTCTCTCTCTCTCTCTCTCTCTCTCTCTCTCTCCTCCCTTCCTTCCCTCTCTCCCTCTCTCTCCGTCTCTCTCTTTCTCTGTCTCTCATTCATTCATTCATTCATTCATAAAAATCCAACACCATTATTACCCTTCTCAGGAGTACCAACCAACCAAGATCACAGTAAAAGCAAGGAGTGCAAGGAATGCAATACTCCAGGAAGTTTCAAAAAAGCATCTGAGGAACTAAAGGCTTTATTTTATTAGTGAATGTCAGTGTTCACGAGACCATCATCAGGAGTACACCAACACCAATGATGCACAGGGCAGGTTTCAAGAAGAAAACTGCTACTCTCCAAAAAGAATATTGTTGCCTTTCTACAATTGGTAGTTGACACCAAACTTAAACTTTTTTGGCTTGCATGAGAAGCATTGCATTTGGCGAAAGACAAACACTGCCTTCCAGCATAAGAATCTTCTCCCATCTGTGAAACATAGTGGTGAGGTATCATGGTTTGTGCATGCTTTATTGCTTCTGGACCAGGATGCCTTGCCATGATTGGTGGATCTATGAATTCTGAATTGTACTAGCATATTCTATAGAAAAGGTCAAGGTATCTGTCTGTGAACTGAAGCACAAGAAGGAAGTGAGTTGTGCAGTAAATCAACAGTCCAAAATGCACAATTTGTACAACCAAAGAATGGTTAAAACAAAATAAGGTTAATGTTTTAAAATGGCCAAGTCCTGAACTTAATCTTATAAAAATGTTGTGGAAGGACCTGATAACTCCAATCTAATAGGCAGGACAAATCAACCTTTATCAAAAAAATCTTCAGTTGTAGTTATTTCTGTCCATGGGCAGCACACCGATAACTAAAAGCAGAGTTTCACATTCTGTTGCCACACACAAAGATGGAATTTTAAATAACTTTCTTTAATTAATGAACAATTTTTTAATTAATTAATTAATTAATTAATTAATTAATTAATTAATTTATTTATTTTCTCTTGATCTAGTTTTAGGACTTGTGTGGAGAACAGATCACATTTTAATTCATATTTATGCCGAAATATTGAAAATTCAAAACCATTCACAAACTTAGCTACAGCTACCACTGTAACTAGCTGAGAAGAGAAGTATATCTCTGTCATAAAAAACTCAGACATTTTCTATTCTGTTCTTTTTTCTCTTTTTCTAAACTAATCAGCTAAAAAAGTCAACAAAAAAACTTACAGCATTAAAGGATCAACACAACCTCAAAATTGGTAAGCATAGTAATTAAAAAAGGGGAAAAATGACTAGAAATTATGTTATAAGCAGAACAGCTCCAAAACTGTTGATTGTATTGCTTGAAATCCTTCTTCCTAACACTTCCTCTTTTGTAAAAAAAAAAAAAAAAAAATCAAATGTTGACAAGAAGCACATATCAGCAATCCATTGCTGAGCATCAGTGATCTCCTTTCAACTTTATATAGTAATTCTTTTAGCAAATCCTGCATTTTGTTGATATCCTGACAGATTCATAGATTGATCAAGAGTCATGTTAACAATACATAGAATACAATAGAATAACAGAGTTGGAAGGTACATTGGAAGTCTTCTAGTCCAACCCCCTGCTAAAAAAGGAGACCCTAAACCATTTCAGACAAATAATTGTCCAATCTCTTCTTGAAAATCTCCAGTGATGGAACATCCATGATTTCTGAAGGCAAGCCATTCGACTGGTTAATTGTTGTAACTGTCAGGAAATTTCTCCTTATTTCTAGATTGGTTCTCTCCTTGATTAGTTTCTATCCATTGCTTCTTGTTCTGCCTTCAGGTGCTTTGGAGAATAGGTTGTGGCAGCCCTTTAGATATCGGAACACTGCTATCGTGTCAGGATATACTTATATCTTGCCTAGCCCCAATGAAATAACTACCATATTTTTTGGAGTATAAGACGCACTCCCCCCCTAAAAGTGGGTGGAAATGTCTGTGCGTCTTATACAGTGAATATTACTGAAGCCCCGTCCACCCAGCAGCCCCCACCCTTCAGCCGTTTTCGGCCTCCACACATCACTTTTTTGGCCTCCGTACGACCTATTTTAGACCTGTACCAGGCTGTGGGGATCCCCACAGTACATCGCTGCTGATCGCCGCTTCCGTGCATCACATTTTTGGCCTCTGCCTGTCACATCCTTGGCTTCCACGCATCACGTTTTTGGCCTCCACATGCCCCATTTTTGGCCTCTGCACACCCCATTTTAGACTCGTTCCAGGCTGCAGGGATCCCCACAGCACATTGCCGCCAATCGCTGCCTCCGCGCGTTGCTTTTTCAGCCTCTGCACGTTACGTTTTTGGCCTCCTTGCACCGTGTCTTTGGCTGGTTCCAGGCGGCGGGGATCGGCAGTGGCGGCAAAAATGTGACATGCAGAGGCCAAAAACACGACGTGCGGAGGCGGTGATGGGCTGTGGCAATCCACGCAGCCTGGAACAACTGATTGGCCGATCCAACCACTAATCAGCTGCCCGTGCTGAATCAGGCTGCAATAACATGCTGAAGCTGACCAGGCTGTTTGCTGTTTGCTGCAAGGACGCTAGCCAGATGAATACCAATGGATGCTGGTAGGCAGAGGCAGAATTTGTTTTTTCTTGTTTTCCTCCTACATTAGTTTCTAACTAATGTGCGTCTTATACTCCGGAGCATCTTATACTCCGTAAAATACGGATTTATTTGGTGGTCTTCATACATGCTTCTTTATTTTTTATCCTATATATCTAAGGCAGTTGGACAGATTTCCAATGGAAACTAGGATCATAGATCATAGATATTATTTATATCAATTAAATGTTTTGCATGTCTCTAATTAGAATACATCTCCCCTTTAAGATTTACTTCACTTCACTTATAGTATTAAAATGAAATTGCAGTGAATGGGGATACTCTAAACTATATGAATTTGCAGTGGAAATGGGAGAACAATTGAGATTATAAAATGTTCTTTCAAGCAACAACAATCTACTGCTCTTTTATGGCTAGTTTACTACTGATGAGATCCATAATCTTGCCATATAAAGACAGAATGACTTCAGTAAGGTTTTCATCAACTGATATCAATGATAGAAAGATAGTTCACAAGATTGGGAAATATAAAAGCAGAAATCCCATAAATGCAAGCTACACTGGGAAGTCAAAACAATATCCCAGAAGAAGATGATGGCAAACAATTTCCATGTTCTTGCCAAGTAGTGTGTCCAAGTAGTCACCAGTTAACTTAGTAAAAGGAAGTTTTTATTTGAAAGCCTTCATGGAACTTGGAACATACATGTAATAAAATTCTGTCTGTCTGTCTGTCTGTCTGTCTGTCTGTCTGTCATATACTACTAAATGTCTGATCCCTATAACTTTCTACTGTTTCAATTGGGTAAAACAGTAGACCAAGAGACAAAATATTTTGAACCAAAGCAGCTCAAATGGGCTAACTTTTAAAATGCATCCAAAATCCAGAACCCATGACTCTGCGGAATTGAAATTTGGCAATTTTTGTAAAACATTTTTTGACATAAGTATCATAAAACAGTTTATGGCATAATACAACATGTCATAAAACATGTCTTGTGCTGATGTTTGACTGTGCCGTACAATTTCACATACTATTTTCAAGGCAGATAATCTGTTAATGTATCCTAACTTTTCCAGTAAAGGAAGTATATTAGAAGCTCTGTCATTGTTAAAGGCACCAATATAAGAGAATATTTGTGGTTCAGGGTTGAACTGTGGAGTCCTCTCTCAACGTGGTTGTTTTCTTGCAGATATTTCATTACCAAACTAGGTAATACCATCAGTGGATTACTAATTATATTAATATTTTTGCTAAGAGCACCAGAATCAAACAAAATTTATTGTGTAAAGTTTAGAAATTTGAATTTTATTTTCAGCTAGCATAGCAGGTTTTTCCTCAAGACGATTGTAATCTTTTATTTATTTTTATTTATTTTTAATATTAAAATTGTAAAAATGCACATTTGTTTTCTCTTAAAACTTTAGGCTTATATTTTCAATCACTTTATTGACTAGTGATAATGAATTTGTCAATGTTCCACAGGTGTAATTTTAAACTGGGGTGGAGGGGAATAAACTTTTTAAAAATTTAATTTCCTCCAATGCCATATTATAACCTGGTTCTGCAACTCTACTTCCCATAGGTTGATCGTGACCAATGCTGTATATGCACTGTTTGGATAATTCTTTATTTAAAACATGATTTTGAAATATATTAGATAATTAAACAGATAAAAAGATACATTTTAAACTAATTATGTTGACCTGTTAGAGCTTACTGTGAAAAAATGGTTATAAGACATTTTGAATTCATTGTCTGCTGGGCAGTTAGTCTCCCAAATCCATAAAGGTAAACACAGTTTGAGAAATAGGTCTGAGTACAAAAAACCCCCCGAAGAAAGTCACTCCAGTGTTACAATCTATAGCCTCCTGTTCCCCTACCGCTCAGGAACTGCCTCAGAAAAAAGAGTAAAGTATATTGATCAGTTTGGTAAGTTGGGCTGCTAGTAAGAAACTAATTACAAATGAAATTTGTTGTTCTTTCATTGGGAATGCTTGTATCTGCTTGGGCAGCTCAACACATTGTCGTACTTTGTCTACTTTGGAGTCTAAACTGGATTGGGCCAAGTTAGTGGTTGAATGGGATACCACCAGGGAATACCAGCGCTGTAGGCTAGACAGGGAAATTGAAAAATTCCCAGAACAAAGCAAAGGCAAACACTTCCATAACTCTGCCAAAAGACCTTGCATGCCTGTGCCCATTACCAAGAATTGAGCCTGATGTGAAAGGAGTTCTTTTCTTTTTATTAGCTCAGTGTAATAAAGATATATTGGTGTCAAAATGTTGTTTAATATATAAAAGATATGTGTAGGCATGTCTATGCAGTCCTGACTCTATAGTGATTTTTAAATACAGAATCGAAACAATAAAATCAATATAGTGAAAGTCTTTTCTTTATTAAAAAAAAAACTACTGCTAATTATTTGATATAGTATTGTATTGCTAGAATCACCTGTAATTTGTATAGTCGACATCTTGGAAAGGCATAAGCTTTAAATAAACCACTTCTGGGTATCAGAAACTAATAAACCAGGACATATTTATATGCAAGAAAAGGCAGAGAGTAAATAATTGCACTGGTGACCAATACTGTAATAATCCTGTTTTACAATATGCACTTGACAGGTTGTAATAGTGCTAATTGAAGAGACTAATTCACACTTGCTTCATTCTATTCAAAGGCAAAATCAGCAGCTTGTTTTGCTTTTGACCAGATGGTCCTGATGAACACCTACTGTGCACTTTAAGTGCTTTACTAGAATTACAAAGGCTGGGGGGCTGCATCCAACTTGAATGATTTGAGAAGAAGTGGGGGGGGACCCTTCAGTGCTCAATGGATTTGGTGCAACTAAATTAATTCTAGTGGGCCCATTACACATCAAGCCCCCTTTTCAAAGTCCTGAGCCTCCTCGTTTGTTCTGTAGCAAGGAGAAAGTGAAAGGCAGATTACTGCAAACAGAAATTAAAAAAAAAAGTTCTCTGAAAGGGAGAAAAGAGGCCTTGAAGCCTTTTCATATCATTTTAGGTTTTTCAACTGCGTTATTTTTGGGAAGGGTGGATGTCTGAAAAGCCAATTGGTGGTGGATTTTTTCCCCCTTTGGTTTTTGTTTTAAAGTCCGCTATTTAAGTACCATGAATATAAAAGCAAGAGCAACAGTTGACTGAGTTTACTGTGGTAAAGCTTTGTGTCTCAAGGATGAATCAAATTCATTATAGCAGGCTCCTTGTATTTTAATATGAATGTGAGGTTAGTTTCACAAGACTGTGTTTGTTTAGGATAATTATATTTTAATATTTTTTGATAAACTTACCACTGTAGAGATCTGAAATTTTCAACAGAAACCAGATACTTTTATTAGCTTTTTTAAAAGAAAGCACTGATTTTGAAACAGCCATAAAGTAAAATTAAAAAGGGTACTAATGTTAATTTCTATGGAAAAGAGAAGCTTTTTCAATAGCATTGAAGCAGAGATTATTATAACTAATTAGAAGTCACACATCTGTTAGTCTTAACCCTAACCCTGTATGTATATATGTATATGTGCATGTATATTTACACACACACACATATATATACACGCACACACTTGTATGTTTACTTAAGTGTGTGTGTATATATATGTACATATACAAAATATATTCTTACAAATATACATAGTTGCTTGAGGGAGGGGTATATATAAAATCTAATATAAACATAATATACATTGAAATTCTACACACTTAGTGGGAGTTCATTTTAGTGAATTTTAATGAAGGAGTGAATTTTAGTGCAATCAGAAAGGTTTACTTCAGAATAGATATGCATAGCATTGTGCTGCTTATATTACAAATACATTAAGAGGCAAGTTGTTCTTGGACATACAAAAAAAAAGATTTTTAAGTGTGTGACTTTTAAACTGCACCTCATACCTCAAAGTTTTTAAATTGGGTTTTAATTCAACTAATTAATAGAGAAATTTAATTAAAAACTATAAAATTTGCCTTACATTTCAGGAATGTTTCTTTAAATGTCAAGAATAATACTTCTGAAAGCATGTCAGTTTTAAAATGATAGAAAAAATAGGTAAGTAGTTACAGTTCACAAAGAGATATGATCACATTAACAGTGCTATTTCCTTTGCAAATAAATGTGCATTGCTTATAATTTGATATAAATATGAGATCTATGTTTCAATATACCTGAATAATACTTTCATTGGCAGTTTGCATTTTTCTATATTTAACTGTTGTATAGTATTTTACTATTGAAAAATATGCATAGTTGATCTCTACAGATCACTCTCAATATACTGGTATTTTTAAATATTTCTATGAAGCAGACAAAATGTAGTGAGGGAAAAGAAATAAAGAATACAAATTTGTATTTAATAAATATCTAAAATGCATTTGTTAAAATCCCATATCTTTTCCCCCACTGCTAAAATTGGTATCTTTTATACTATTTTAGATAATTATTAGACATATTACTATTTTAGATAATTATTAGATTTATTAATCTGGTCATTTTTCACCTTGCCTTTTAAAAGTAGATTTGTGAAAAAGATGACTTCTTCAAACAATGAATCCATCAAACAATCCAATTATATTGATAAGTAGAGATGTGCTAATGAACTGCTAATTCTAGTAAAAGTTTCTGTAAATCAGTGTTAAAAATAATTGCAGATTTGAAAGTATTTTTTGAGTACATTTTAATGTTAAGGTTAATTTGCAACTATCCTAAATATATGCAAGTATAGATAATGAATTAATATAGAGATAATATATGTAAAATATAATATGTAGAATAAATCTGAAAAGAATACATCATTGTATTGCTCCTATGAACCAAGTAGCCCTATAAATCTAATCAATAAATTTAGTATTATATTTTTAAAAATACAATCACAGATCAGATTTTTGGTTTTTGTATGATTGTGATTG
Source organism: Arizona elegans (assembly GCA_022577455.1). NCBI lineage: Eukaryota > Metazoa > Chordata > Lepidosauria > Squamata > Colubridae > Arizona > Arizona elegans. The sequence goes on from JAKOOJ010000002.1 coordinate 145,122,409, forward strand.
GTTCATCCAATTCTTAATCTCATGCCACATTTTCTGTTTAACAAATAAGCATAATGTCAGTGTTTTTTTCCCTTTTGGAATGAATATTAATGTGATATATTAAAATATCATGATATAATCATTGTACTAATTAGGATCATATCATAGGTAGGATGTTTATCATATGGCTGTTTTGCTATAAGAAGTTTCTTCAGCACCAGTATAGTAGCAGTTATATCATTGTCCCTTTCTGTATGGTAAAGAATGAGTAGTGTTTGTGTCTTTTTGTGTACATACATATAAGTGCATATGCTCTCACACACAAATATACCTCAATTTGTTATAGAATAGAACTGTAGTTATAAGTAGAAGATAAACAATCTTAAAATGATATTGACTCTGATATCATGGGTGGTTAAAGAAGCGCTGTTATATGTAAAAATAAAATCTTAAAACTCAACATATTAAAATTGTTTTTATCAATATATGAAAATCATGGTGCAAATTAAACTCCCATGAAGCTAATTTAAAAGGTAATGTAGTCTCATAATCACCCACAATAAATCCCTGTTACTGTTTTTAAAGCTCTGAGCAAACATTTGCAATCAGTGGCCAAATTTATGCTTCGCTTTGTAGTTGTTGCGTGACCAGACAGAGTGGTACAGGATTGCTTTAAGATTTTTACAGCTGCAAGCGAAAAGCATCTGTTCTTGGGAAATCCGGCATTGTTTAATTTTGACACTGACTCTTCCATGCTGTTTGTACCACCCTCTGGATTAGATTCCACTAAGATGAAATTTAAGTTGTTCCCAGATGCAGCTGTCACCATACATGGCCTGATAGATAAAGTAAAGAAGATACATCTTTATGCTGGGTTATCACAGTAAAAAAATAATTAGGAATACTAGTATTTTATCTCACATATAGCTACAACACTAACTGAAAATAATAGAGAAATATTGAACAAATATTTTCTTTCATTCCAATAATAAGGTTATAAAATAAACATTTTGCCTAAGCGATGTGCTAAGAAATTGATTTCTTATATAGGTATGTATTTTATTATATTAAATTATTGTGAAACTTAGTAATTGTAGCAATACGTAAAGTACTATATAAATGTATCTGGTTTACAGCAAGCTACTGACATTCTTTTTTATTATTGAAGCTTTTCTTACTATTTATAGTAAAAATGAATAATAATAATAAAAGAACATTTAGTTGCTGATTTTCATCTAGAATATTGATTTCATACCTACTGATCCAAAGTATGTGATTATACATTAAATTATTCAGCAAAGCTCTCATGGATAATAAAGAAATTCTATTTCCTTTTATATGTAAATATTGTGGAGGGAATGTTCCACAAATGTCAATAAGTACTATAATTGAAATTAAATATGTGTCTTTAAATAAGTCAGTGTAAATGAGCTACTTTTACCATCAAGAAAAATATGTTCAGGAATCTTATCTTCTAAATCTTAAATGCAGTAGGTAAAAAAAAATGAATATATTTCCCCAACATGGTGTCATCCAGACATATTGGCATTAGAACTCTCAGAATTGGCTGCATGACTAAAAATTCTTTGAGAGTTGTACTCCCAATTCATTTGCAAACAGTAGATGCAAGCATAAGAGAGAATGTTGGATTTGGATTGGCAGCAAGAGAGATCTAATTCAGAATCTTGGTTTATACTAAATCTCTTTAGTTGTAACTGACCAGTCACTGGGTTCATAGATTGTGCAAAGCTACACCTTATGTAGTCATAGTTTATTAAATAAGACACAGTTGGATGGATTTATATATAACACATTAAACCATAAACCATGGTTCATAAATCTCTTTGGCTTGCTCCTCACATACATTAGCATGTTGTCAAAAACAAATTTCAGAAGAAAGCAATAGTAAATCACTTCTATATTATTGCCAAGAAAATGGGATGGATTTGTCCATGCAGTCAGCAGGAGATGAAATACTTACGTTACTTTTATGACCAAAACCACTGCTTTTCAGCTTAGCCTACCTTATAGGATTTTTGAATATGTATAAAGAAATATCTATAAACACATTGGAGAAGACTGGAATGCCTCATTGATGATACAAACAATGAATTAGAGTAATATAGATATAGATATGCATATACATATGAAGAAATAAATGTTATAATTTTTACCTGAGTAAGGCAGCAAGCATACAATTATTTATGGTAATAAATAGTTTTTTTTCTCTGTCTGAAATTAGAACTATTTCTCTGGAACTGATTTCTCACTATTGGATAAAATTCTATCTTTCTTTCTATATTTTTTGTGTGGTTACAGATGATTTAGTAATTCAAGTATATTCAAATTGTTATGCTATCAATACTGTCGGGAGGTATTTCAATAAAACATTTGACAAAAATCTATTTATTGTCACTTCTGTCTGAACATGGTAGGAGTGGCTAATAAATATTTTTTCAAAAATATTAAAATATACATTAAAATTTAAAAGAGACGGCTAATCAATAACTAAGCATTACTAGAATATATGTATCTTCAAAATATAAAAAATATGTGGACAAGACATTTAGAACCTTGGTGTAACCATATTGAAAACTCTCTTCTATTTTCTCCAGAAACATGTCCACGATATAGGATTAGACAAATGGATCTCTCTCTATATATCCAACTTCTAAACTGTTCGAACCTTAAAGATTGCAAATTTGTATTTTTACTACCAAAGTATTGTGTTCCTAATTTAGAACAAATATATTGGGATTTAAAATCTTCCTGAAAAAGTGTGCTAGCATCTGAAAACAGTTATGAATGAAATAGAAATGAAGCTGATTAGTTAGACATAAACAGTTCAAGAGCCATAGTGGCTCAGTGGTTAAAATGCAGTACTGCAGGTAATCTGTGCTGACTGCCAGCTGCCAGCAGTTTGGCAGTTCGAGTCTCACTGGCTCAAGGTTAACTCAGCCTTCCATCCTTCCGAGGTGGGTAAAAATGAGGACCCAGATTGTTGAGGGGAATATGCTGACTCTGTAAACTGCTTAGAGAGGGCTGTAAAGCACTGTGAAGCGGTATATAAGTCTAAGTGCTATTGCTATTTTAATATAAATATGAATAGCAGTAAAATCTCCACATAGATGATAATCTGTTTTCTTTTAGCCAAATGGTATGTGAGATTATTTTTGTAGTAGATAAAAATAATTAAAGCTGCAACTTAAAACAAGAGAGATAATGGTAATAGTCAACCCATGCAGGAATCCATTCCTGGCATTTAACAGGAAGTTTATATGTCTTTCTGAACTCGAAATATCAATAAATATAATCCATACAAGTAAAAGTTCCTTTGTCTTCATAATTTAAAAAAGTGAAATGAGAGCCTGAGAGAAAAAGGTTTAAGAAAACGAGACTAGGTTATCAGCCTTAGTGGCGCAGTGGTTAGAGTGCAGTACTGAAGGCTACTTCAGCTGACTGCTAGTTGCAGTTCAGCAGATTGAATCTCACTGACTCAAGGTTGACTCAGCCTTTCATCCTTCCGAGGTAAAATGAGGACCCAGATTGGTGGGGGCAATATGCTGACTCTGTAAACTGCTTAGAGAGGGTTGTAAAAGCACTATGAAACGGTATATAAATCTAAGTGCTATTGCTATTAGTGCCTCATGCAATATTACCAATATGCCACAAGTTAACCCCAAAGTCAGCTTAATTTAAAGCACGCTCATACAATTTTGTACAAGAAAGGATCTCTAATCTGGAGACTACTAATTACCAATAAGATGTGATGGTTGAAAGAATAAACCTGAATAACATGCAAAAGAGCCACAACCAATACAACAGTCAGATAAAAGAAATTTGAATCCAAAACAGAAATGTAATTTGGGAAAATACTTCAGATTTGTTCATCCTCGTTTGCAAAATTCTGCTCCTATAACCCTATAATAAAATTAGTATTAGCATTCATAATTTTGGTTTCTTAGTCTCGACGCTAGGTGAAATACACATACTTACACTTATACTGTAAGACTTTATAATTTGTAGTTAGATCACATTTAGAACAATAGGTCCTAAAACAAATGGAAAATTGTCTGAATGTATTCTAGATGATGAAAATAACATAGTATGATCAATATAGATAGTCTTCAACTCACACTCAGTTGTTTAACAACAGTTTGAAGTTATGAAAGCCTAATAAAGGGTGCTTTACGACCCATAAAGCATTTCCGATTGTCATAAAATGTGCTGTACTCCCCCCCCCATAACATGATTGCAATTTTGATTCTTGGCAATCCGTTTGCACTTATGACTGGTTGCCAAGTTCCCTGCAATCATGTTATTGCCATTTGCAATCTTCTGCTCACAGAGGGAAGAGAAACAGAGCTCAGAGGAAGGAAAGATGATATCTTCATATGGGATGTAATAATGGAACTTGAGGATTTTAGCTCTGTTTCTTCGCCCTGCAGAAGTAAATGAAGATGTTGAAGATGTTTCTTTCTATCTACATGTGGAGGAGAGGTAATATCCTTTGTCAGGCATCTCTTTCAGCCAGCAGGGCGAGAGGCAATCAAGTAAGCAGCACAGAGTGCCCCATGTGTGTGGGGGAGAGTCCCAGTGTAGGCTGTGCATGAGTGTCTGTTAGGGGCTGACTGTCAAGTTTCGTGGTCGTAAATGCACTTCAACCTGCATTTACTCTAGTGCTGACACTGACAATCCTGCTTGGATTTCAGGAAGGAGGATTTTCAGGTCCTGAGCAGAGCCTCCCACAGTCTCTCCCTCTTCAGGCACACAATGCTCCTTACCTGGGACTCTGTCCACTTAATGACTTAATGACTTACACAATAGTTTAGCAACTGCAACCAGAAGTCCCAGGATTTTGGTTGTTGAGCGAAGTGGTTACATCATGTCTCACTTATTGGCCGCTTTGCTTAACACCTGAGATCCCTGGTTTTAATTGTAAGTCGATGACTGCCTATAAGGAAATCTATTTAGTTACTATAGTAGTACCACCATTGTTTCTCCAAAAGGAAATCCATGTCTTATTTTCTTTTGACCACCGAAAAAATGGCTAGGCTTCTTTTTGGAGGGTTCTAATTATTGGCTCAGGAGCCCGCTGCTGGCCCACTTCTGCGGCTGTTTGCTGCCACTCGCACACATCGCCCTGGCCTCTGTTTCGCTTTCAGATGCCCTGGGTGGTCGGGTCTTAATTAGGGTTAATTTTGTGAGTGGGGCTTAATTTGATTGCATAAACTCAAAAACGTGATAGGGCTTCTTTTCAAGGTGAGTCATCTTTTTGGAGAAACACGATATATACTACATAAATATAATGCTTATTTATTATATTTTAGTTGAGCAAAATAGTGCATCATAGGGCAAATTTTTTTCAGGCAGTATACCTCAAATGAGTTAACTTGCAGAATGGTTCCAATATCCGGGATCCATGACTCCCACAGAATTGAAATTTGGCAAATTTTATAAAACATTTGATGATATGAAATTATCATAAAGCATTTTATGAACACAATGCAAAATTTTATAATACATTTCCTTTGATCAAATGCTGATGTCTGTGCTATATATGGTAGTGCAGTATGGGTTACTTTCAAGGCAGATACATATCTGAATATATCCATGAATTCTGAATAACTTTTTTGGTATATTAGAAGCTCTGCCACTGTTGAAGGCATTGAGGAATCTGGCAAGGAAATATCTTTGATGACATGGGTTCTTTAATCGACTTACGGCCACAATTGAGTCCAAAATTTATGTTACTAAGTGGGAAATTTGTTAAGTGAGTTTTCCCCCATTTTACGACCTTTCTTGCCTCATTTGTTAAGTGAATCACTGCGGTTGATTATTGGTAACACCATTGTTAAGTGAATCTGGTTTCCACACTGACTTTACTTGTCAGAAGGTCAAAAAAGGGAATCACGGGATTCCAAGATCCTGCAACCATCACAAATATGAACCAATTGTCAAACATCCAAATGTAAATCAGATGACCATGGGGATGCTGCAATGGTCATAAGTGTGAAAAATGGTCATAAGTCACATTTTTCAGTGCCATTGTAATTTTGAATGGTCATTAAATGAACTGTTGTAAGTTAAGGACTACCTGTACTTATAAAATATGTTTCGAGTGTACTTCTTGTCTGGACTATCTTGCAAGACTGGCATCAATTGATCAAATCTTTATTATGGTTATAGAATGGAATGAGACGGTGGGATACAAACATTTTTTTAAAAAGCTAAAAATATTAAAACAAAAATTACACAAAATTAAAAAACATACACAACATACACATACTGTATAAATAGCAAGATATATGTAAATACATAGATATTTGTAAAAAGGGGGATGCATTAAAATATTTCATACAAAAAAAGACAAAAGTTAATGTAAGGCTAACTAAATCTACTACATACACTTAACATTAAAACGACATACACTTAACTAACTATTAAAACTCATTAAGGCCAGTTTGAGACACAGGTCATCATCTGACCTGTGACCTCATCATCCGCTGAGCAGAACTTGGCCAACATAAAATTGTAAAAATAATATAAAATTTCCATGCGTGCTCTGGATATTTATACAGAAATGGTGAAATGAGGTTAGCGCGAATATCTCTAAAATACAAGCACCGGAGAAGCACATGCTGTTTTTCTCTGCATCCAGAGTCACACAGACATTTCCTTTCTGGATAGGGAAGTTTCCTGTATGGAGCTTGAAGGACAGCTGAGGGGAAGAGATGACATCATGCCAGTGTAAAGGCCCTCTGGTGGCTAGATTGGTTAAGTTTGTCAGTACCAGTTGGATTAGGATTAGCTACCTTGCAGGGGGTATCTTAATCATGACATCAATCTTGCAAGTTGAAAGTACACCTCTTTCCGCCGTTGCCTTTACAATCCAAGAAACTAGGAAGAGTACCTTCTGAGAGGTTAATCATATCCACATTCCTTTCTTCTTGGCTCAGGTATAGCTTGTCTGACCGTTATGTAGTCTGCGGCTCTTCCTCCTGTCTCCCAAAGTCATTCCCACATACCATTACAGTATTCCTTTTATTTGCTGGTATATTTGCCTGTTAGACAAAGAATATATGGTTTAATTTTATGTCATAGCATTCTTCATGTCTATAGGGTGAATCCACCACAGTGCACCCAGACTAATCATAACACCCTAAGATTGAAATGCCCAGACTCATGGAATACTAAAATTGGTGGCAAAGAAAGGGTCATTGTTGAGGCTATCCTTTATTCTATGAACTATCCTCTTGAGAATCAGGTATGATTTTATGGATGGTTTCACACAAACCATTATTAGTAAATATTTTTACAAAGAATACATATGTTTTATAATGAAAGTACACAAGAATTAAAAAGTCACCTTTTTCTCTTCCAATGCCTTATCCAATAGTGACTATTTCCTATTTTGTTACATCTGTACCTACAACTGCTTTCTGGACATGCCGGGATAATAAAATTAAGAAATCTTTTTGCATAATCATAGTTAGTATCATATATAATCATGTAGATATAAGTGTAGAGAAAGAGAAATAATTTCACAAGAAGAAATAATATTGTCAGCATAATCTTAGAAAATTAGAAATTGAAAGTATTCATAGATCTGCCAGAATGAGGAACTTGAGAATTATTTTGAAAGCCAAAAAAAATGGGGTTATTATAGATGTAGAAAAATGTCCATGTTTTGCTGCATTTAACTTAATTATGTACTTGTGCCCAAAACTACATCTTAATCTCTAGATTTGGACAATGGAGATAGAGAAGTTTGGAAAGTTTTCATTTCCAATTTTTAAAATCCAGTTGGTTGAGGGTTTTTTTCTGCATTGGAACAGTCATCTACAGTGTTGTGTTTAATGTTGCAGCTGCTTGTGGTGATGTTATGGATGGAATTTCATTGTTCAGGACTGTGGGAGTGTAGAATTCCTCTACAACACAGAATACCAATGTCTATAGCATCCTCAAAGCCACCGACACCCCACTGTCACTAACCTTCAGGCTTCTTCAGTCTTTCAATGTTAAGCTAATTGGTTCTCCAGGCTTCTGTTGCCCCCTGTGCTCATGTCAGTGGCTGTTTTTCTCTGTTGATGCACTCCATGTATCACTGTGTATGCTGCATTATGAACTCCTTGCAGAGGAGTCCAGAACACATTCATCTTGTTTGTACGTCTATGTTTTTTATTGCATACCAGTCTTTTGTTATCGCTTTTATGACCTAATGTTTGCCTGAGAGTCTCTGTGCACCAGATGGCTGTGTTAGTCCTCCATCGTTTCCTCCCCCTCCATCAGTTGTGCTCCCTTGGCCAGGGTGGATTTGTGGGCTGCACTCATGACTGCTCAGCCATTGTGAGCTAGCTACTCTTGTGTGTTTATGGAATTTTGTCAGCGTATTGGTGCTCTTTGCTGCTGTGATACAAGTATAATAATAGCAGCTGCTTTGAATCACTCCTTTCCTTCTTTTCATTTTTATTTAATATTGAAAAAGTGAATGAAGACCTTTACAAAATAGTGTTAAATATAAAAAGTATATCAATAAGCAGGAAAGGGGGTAAATATGAAGATCTGATAAAATGATAATGGTACTAAGTTTAAAAATGCCAAAAATAAAGACAAGGCCATAGACATCCTAATGTAAAAGCTAACGTAAAGAGTGAACTAAAATCACTGGATAGGTCAAACAGAGACCTTGTGCCTGAAAAATATTTGAGAAATAATGTATGTTTTAAAAAATTCTGTCCTGATGAGCAAATAATCTGGAGTGATCTCAATTATTAGTGAGAATGCTGAGCTTGGACAAGATTAACTCCAAGTCTCCACTTCCCAATGAAGCTCACTGGATGATCCATTTATCACAACTACCTCACAGGGGATAACATTTGATACGTTTCTTAAATTAAGAAAGACATCAGAAGCAGATTTGACCTCTCAGCATTTGACCAGCTCAGCAAAATTGAGATAGAAATGCAAATAACACTAAATAAAATATCTTCATACAGTTATAACACAGTCCTGGTGCGTTTCAGTGTACAGCTGCTTGAAACTGCATAACGAATTAAAGAATAAAAATGAGACTGGAAATATATACATTAAATCTGTGTATATATGATTCAAAAGAGATTTTCAGAATGCAAAGCAAACATACCTTTCAAAGGTTTCAATGGCGCCTGAACACAGATGTATCTCCATTGAGGATGTGGCTGCTGTAATTAATTGACTACTTAAATGAACTGTGTCTTCTTTCAGGCTCACGTGGAAACCTGACAAAAATGCAGTTCCTTGTTAAATTGCTGCATCCACATTCAGCACATTCTAGAACACCTAAATCATTTTTGTAGCACATACAGCTACAAGATAATGCTCATAATAAAATTATTAAATGGATCATAAATTGTGCGGTTTATAATAATAAACTAAAATAAAACACTGATCAATGAATCTTAGGGTAAGACAACCAATGAATCAATCTCATTCTTTTATATTTTGCAAATATAAACATTTTCTATAGCAGTAAGATCAAATAAATCTTTGATCTGAAATTGGTAGACATACAGTCATCAAATGACTGTTCACAAATACCAATACATTTATTTCATAGGAAAGGGTCCCAGATAAAAGATACAATGTTCTGTTACATTGATAAATTCATGTCTCATGCCTATGCCTGTAGATTTTCCTTCCTCCCCCATCTCTGTACGTTTAAATAGCAATACATTGAACAGCTGCTTCAAAACAGAAGTGATATTGATAGAATGTGTCCACATTCGATTGATCTACATCTTTGTATATCTTTTCCTCCTCATACTCATTAATGTTTGAGCAAGAATTTTAACAGCTATTTCAACATAGATTTTTTAATAAAAATAAAACCTATTTTCCAATTTAATAGTGTGACATTTTAAAATATTGTTGTTAGTAAGAACGTAGTTATACTACATTTGTTTATGTATTTCGTATGAATTCTATTTAAAACAAATTTTTTGGTAATTTGTTAAATAACTCTTACTGATTGATTTAAGAAAGAATAGGTTGTTGGACTATTAATCTACCAAATGTTTAACAATATTTTTTTTTTTTACTCCCAGTAGGTAGCAAATAGAAGAGTTATGCAGAAGCATTGTGAGTTAATAGGCAAGGCTGGTACAATCCAGCAGATCTTGGGTTTCATTGGGTCTGTGAACTCAGAATCTTATTCTGCTTATTTTGCATTCCTATTGTTTCTTTTTTATATATATATTGGCTTCTTGATTGGATACCCTCTAGACAGATTAGTAAATGAAATTTCAAATCAGTAGTTTGAAATCTTCTGAAATTTATTGATCAGATTTTGGTCAATGTAAAGGGCATGAAGGTAATGACAGAGTATATGTATTTGCATATCTGAGCAGAAATCATCCTTCAATTGTTCTTTGTATTTAAACTGTCTTAGTAATTAGGCATTTGCATGATTACATACAATCAGCAAATTTAGGATGGGGTACTTTATAATCTTTAAAATGTAATAAAAGTTGGGTTATAGTTGTCTTAAAAACTGAAAGCACCATACATAAATATTTTAAAAAGTGGTTTTGTTGTGGGTTTTAAATGTTGGAATATAATAAAAACATTTCTAATAAAACATCTCAGTTTTGTTTTGTGTGTAAACCTCCATAGTTAAGTTGTACACAGCAATTTCTTGATTGTATAACACTGCATAGCTCAGAGGTGAGATTAGAGAAACCCTGTAGAGTAGATAATACTTGAGGGCATCTACAACCAGAAAAGTATGTGCATTTAGGCATGGGAGGAAGGAAGGATCTGCTTTAAATTTAGTGTAGGGTCACTGAATCATAATGATAGATTAAATAGAGGAGTTGGAACAAAGAATAGGGGTATGCAGTGTGTAGCACTAATACTAGAAGTCTATGCTTTGCAGTAGTTATTTAATGTCTTTTCCCATATGTTTCTGAATAGAGAAGGTTATGGCAGAGATGAGCTAAGGAATAGCTTTGTTAGTGAGTAGTTAAATGGAAATAAATTTTTAAAAGAATTCTTTCGGTATACTAAGACTGCTTGTGAGTACAATAGGATAATATTGGAAAGTTTACTATGACAGAAGTTAACATTCACTATCACACATATTTGTACTTAATTTGTTATGGACTTTACTCTTCAAACTTGCAATACTGTTCGTTATAGCTCTGAAAACAAAAGACTCTTTATGCTCTCCTTGGTTACAATGGAAGTAAGTTTTGGTTATCTTGAGGAACTTAAGCATCTGACAAGCAGTATTAATTATTATAAGCAGATGGAAATATTAGATGGAAGGAAAATTAGAAGTGAGATATTTACTAATATTGATCAGCTATAATATTTTGTGTATATGAAATGTATATGAGTGTGTTTTGTCAATGGTCTATTAGGGCTTTACTTCCCCTATGATTTATGAGTGGAAGTAGTTTATATGTCTATACGAGCATGTTTGTGTGGGAAAAAAACTCAGAGTAATAGATGCACTCTTGCAGAAGGAGAAATGCTGGAGTATAGAAAAGACAGAATCTTGTTATTTATGCATTTCCTATAATGACGAAATTAGAATTATGTTCCTCCTTCCTTCATTAACTTAAAGAGGAGCTGCTTCTAATGTATGGCCAATATCTTTAAATGCCTCTTTGCCATGTCAGTACCCAGCCAATTGACCCATGTAACCTGATCCAACCAACCTATAAATTGGTCAGCTCAGAGCCTTTTTTTGAAGAAAAGAAACTACACAATTCTGAAATGTTCCTAATTCTAAGGCAGATCAACTGGTCAGTGTATATCCCCTAGGCACTACTCATACTGCATTGCTTTCTTTTACTGATGGAGAGCAAAACAATAAAGTAGTTAAGACCCACCATGTGCTTCTCTTTCATTCAGACAGATCATCCTGTTGATTTTTTATTCTGCCCATCTGGAGCACAGTCTCCAAGTTACTTGAATCCTCAGTACTTTTTGTTTGACACTTATAACTGCCCAGGAGTTTGAGTACCAGTTGTCTTCTTTGATTCCTAGTATTTGTACACTGTTAGTTCAAGGTTGACTAAGAGTTTGCGTGGACCATTTCTTGATCACATTTTCCAAACCTCCTACTCATTCTGTTCCAGGGTTTGACTTATATTTTAAGATCAGAAATGCTCTATTACTTTTTTTGAAGTCTTATTTTCACATTCGTGAAAGGATCTGCTTTGTGCACCCAGAGGGAATCTTCAACTTGGTACAATACCTTTAGAGGTCTGACATATGGCATAAAAATATATGAATACCTTATTTCATTTTTGGTGCATCACTAAAAGTTTGTCTTGTACTGTATATGAGGTACTTATTTTTAGACCGATGATTCTCTTTGTCAAACAGATAGAAACTATTTCTAAATGAAATAACTGAAACCATTTAATTATATTTAATTTAGTTTAATACAGTACCAAATTGCTGTGCAGCAGAGTCTTAATAACTCATTGCAATCATATACATTATTCAAGGTCTTTCTTATAGAACAATCTTCAAATATGTCTAAATTGTTTGAGATTTTTAAGCCTTGTTTAAATTTATAACCAAATCTTTGAATCTAAATGGGACTTTGCTCCATGGTGAGTTTTTAATTATGTGTGAAGCTCTCTTGAGCAGAAATAAGCTCATGCTGTATTTCTTCTTTCCCTTTTTAAAGTGATTAATATCATTCCTGTAACACATCATGTTCACCAGCATTTGAGTTTCCTGCCCCATTTCAACACTACTTCAATTGCTTATTTGGTAAACTTTTTATTCAAAACATTGTATCAGTCCATGTGCTAGCCATTTTCGTTCAAATCCAATCACAACAAGAAATCACATTTACTTAAATGTTGTAACTGCTGCTTTAATATTCTATATCAATGTGCAAAAGTTTGGGATTGAGGACCCAGAGTTAGAACATTAATCTAATTTCCAGATTTAGGCATTTTCATGTTGAAAATGTTACTGTTCATTATTGTTGAAATCAATGCATTCACCTTATTATTTATTAGGTAATCCAGATTTTTCTGAAATACTTCTGTTATGGCAGGATTTTTATTTATTATCTAAAATTGGGTTTCATGTCCTCTTCACTTCCTGACTCCAGAGACTTAGAATATCCAGCAACTCTTGCGTTATCAGTATTGCAGCCAAATAAACACAGTTTGAAAGCCTATTGATAAAGGAATATGCTCTGAAGGCTTATACCAGACTCCAGGCCCATAGCTTGTCAAGCTGGAAAATGTCACCGTTTCTGCCAAAATGTCTGGACCTTCCAAACATGTGACAAACAACTAAATGTCTCCAAAAATATTATCCATACTCAACATTAAAAATTGTGCCATTTGTTCTCATTTCAGTTTTATATTAATCACTCTGTTGCATTCACTGAATATTGGTGGTAGTGTTATAAGACAACTAATTGTACTTTCTATCTCCGTTAAGCAATCACCTTTTTTCCTTTGTGGAACTGCACTTTAATTATTGATCATTGATTCTGTTTTATAATTGTTTGCTACAGATAAAGGTTATTATCTATGATCTATAATAGAGTGAAATAATAGTTGTGGGTACCAACAGTAGAAATATATTTTCCTCAATATGCTTCTTCTGGACAGCTTGCTACTGTGGGAAATAGGTGAGGGAATAGATTCATCAATTGCTTCTTATCCTCTTTAATGGAGAAAGTAATTTATTCAGGACCAGAATATGCTAAAACTTTATAATGAACTTGTGAACTATAACATTTTTATTATATGTCTTTAATCCAGTGCCTTAGATTTTTATAGATACTTGGGCATTCAGCCCAACTATTTTTTAATTTTTAATATCATCAAATCCATACCAACTCATGTCAACTTACAATAAAAATTAAAATATTCACAATTCAACATAGTTATGAAAAATAAAAATTTATGTAGTAAAAAGCTACCTTAGCAAAGAAGGAGAGCAAATGACAAAATTTGAATCAAGACACCTACTAGGGTGTATACATAAATTGTTATTAAAATGTGTTGTGGAGATAAAACAAGTACAAATAGTCCTAATGTGGCTACTGCAATAAAGCCTGCCCATTACCGTCACAAGTCATGACACAAACCCACATGATCACCCTCCTTAATGACCCCTAAAACTGCTTTCTCCGGGGCAGTTGATAAGCAACCATGCAAATCATGAAGCAAATCAAGTGGTCTCAGGATGAGGGGCTGGCCTAATAAAAACCCTGGGTCCATTCTTTGCTTCTCCTTCCCATGGGCCTTGGGCCTGCTCTCCCTCACAGTTCCTGTAAGTCTTCTACCTGCTTCTGACCCAGCCACTCAGTCACCCAAGGGGGCCTCAGGGTGGCTCAGAGGCTACTGGCATGTGCAAAGCTGTTGCAACTTTCAAGACTCTGCCTGCTTCTCAACCAACTCCAGGGCCCAGCAGCACCCAACTTACTTTTCAGTTATGTTGGGAGATCTAAACAAGGCTTTAGACCATTGCTACACAACACTAAAAGATGCTTATCTTTCTTTACCATGAGCAGCTGTAGGACACTCTGATCATTGCATGATTCACCTTGTACCTGCTTACAGGCAAAGACTTAAAAACATAAAACCAACAATTAAATCAGTGAAGACTTGGACTGAGGAAGCAAGTTAAAGCTTGCTTTGACTGCATTGATTGGAATATTTTTGAAGATACCTCTGTAGACCTGGATGAACTCACAGAGACTGTAACATCATATGTCAGCTTTTGTGAAGACCAGGAACTTGCGAATATACAGTAACAACAAACCTTGGTTCACAGCTAAACTTAAGCAGTTCCAAAGAGGAAGCCTACAGAAAATGTGATAAAATGCTGTACAATAAGGCCAGAGATGTATTAACAAAGGAGATCAGAGGAGCAAAAAGAAGCTACTCTGAAAAGCTAAAGAATCAGTTCTCAACAAATGAACCAGCAAACGTGTGGAAAACTCTTAAAAATATCACCAGCTATAGCTAACCTCCTTCCCAGGCTGAAGGAAATCAACAATTGGTAGATGACCTGAATGTGTTTTACTGCAGGTTTGAAAGGAAACTACAGCCACCTATCTCCACAACTCCCATCTCAGACACACCAACAACAGCCAAGCCTCCTACAACTGACCCCATCCCATTGGGTTTTCAACCCCTAGTGATCACAGAAAAGGAAGTGCAAGACCTATTTCACAGACAAAAGCCAGGAAAAGCTCCAGTCCCAGACAAGATAGCTCCTTCTTGCCTAAAAGTCTGTGCTGACTAATTGACCCCCATCTTCACCCGAATCTTCAATAAATCGCTAGAGATGTGCTATATTCCTTCTTGCTTCAAACACTTTACTATCATCCCAGTGCCAAAGAAGCCCACCATCAAGGAACTGAATGACTACAGGCCAGTTGCTAACATCTGTAGTCATGAAAACCTTTGAAAGGCTAGTGCTGTCCCACTTAAAACCATCACGGATCCACTGTTAGACTCCTTGCAATTTGCATACCGAGCAAATAGATCAGTAGATGATGCTGTTAATATGGCTCTGCACTACATCCTACAACATCTTGAATCTCCAAAGACCTACACAAGACTCCTCTTTGAAGATTTTAGTTCAGCATGCAATACCATCATTCCAGACACTCTTCTAACTAAGCTAAACCAGCTATAGTACAGGTGCCTGAACACACTTGTAAGTGGATCATAAGCTTCCTAACAAACAGGAAGCAGTTGAAGCTAAGCAGAATCACATCACATACCTGTACAATTAGCACAGGGCCCCCCCAAGGCTGTGTGCTCTCCCCACTTCTCTCTATATACCAATGATTGCATTTCTAATGATCCATCTGTTAAACTATTGAAGTTCACAGATGACACAACAGTGATCGGTCTCATTCGAACAATGGTGAATCTGCATAAAGACCGGAGGTTGGACAACTAGCCGCGTGGTGCGACCGGAATAATCTGGAACTGAACACAATCAAAACCATAGAAATGGTGGTAGACTTTAGGAGAAACCCTTCCATACTTCCAACTCTTACAATACTAGACAACACAATATCAACAGTAGAGACCTTCAAATTTCTATGTTCTACTATATACTAGATCTAAAATGGATAGTTTACATCAAAAACGTCATCAAAAAGGTACAACAAAGAATGTTCTTTCTGCACCAACTCAGTAAGCTCAAACTAAGCAGCCTAAGGAGCTGCTGATCCAGTTCTACAGAGGAATTATTGAGTCTGTCATCTGCTATAACTGTCTGGCTTGGCTCTGCAACCCAACAAGACAGACACAGACTTCAGAGGATAATTAGAACTGCAAAAAACACAAAAACAAAAAACAATTGCTACCAAGCTTTCTTCCACTGAGGATCTGTATACTGCACAAGTCAAAAAGAGAGCTATGAAAATATTTACAGACCCCTCATATCCTGGACATAAACTGTTTCAACTCCTACCCTCAAAACGACACTATAGAGTACTGCACACCAGAACAACTAGACACAAGAACAGTTTTTCCCCGAACACCATCACTCTGCTAAACAAATATTTCCCTCAACACTGTCAAACTATTTACTAAGTCTGCACTACTATTAATCTTCTCATTGTTCCTATCACCCATCTCCTTCCACTAATGACTGTATGACTGTAATTTTGTTAGGATAAGGATAAGGATAATTTTATTTCTATACTGCCCCTCTCCCGAAGGGCTCGGGGCGGTGTACAGCCAGGTAAAAACACAATACAAATATCACAATTTAGATTTTAAAAATTATTAAAAATATTACATTTAAGGCCAAAATTAACTAAAAAACCCAAAAATTTAAGAACTTCGAATTTAAAACTCAATTATGAAGCTAGCCCTGCCTGTCGGAAGAGTAGGGTCTTAAGAGCACAGCGGAAAACTCGGAGGTCAGAGATCTTGCGTATGTCCGGGGCAGTTCATTCCAAAGGGCAGGGCCCCCCCAGAGAAGGCTCTTCCCCTGGGTGTCACCAGCCAACATAATTTGGCCGACGGCACCCTGAGGAGTCCCTCTCTGTGGGAGCGGACTGGTTGATGGGAGGCTATCGGTGGCAGAAGGCGGTCTCGTAGGTACTTGTATCTCGTAGGTACTTGTTACTTGTATCCTTACAATTTATATTGATATTGTTTCCCGATTGCTTATTTGTACCCTATGACTATCGTTAAGTGTTGTACCTTATGATTCTTGACGAATGTATCTTTTCTTTTATGTACACCGAGAGCATATGCAGCAAGACAAATTCCTTGTGTGTCCAGTCACACTTGGCCAATAAAATTCTATTCTGTTCTGTTCTATTCTATTCTATTCTATTCTATTCTATTCTATTCTATTCTATTCTATTCTATTCTATTCTATTCTATTCTATTCTATTCTATTCTATTCTATTCTCTATTTCTAATTTCTGACAGAGTTGCCCAGACAAGGCGAGGCTCAGCTTTCTTACAGAGGCAGCCTTGTGGTAGGCTCCTGCCATTCTGCAAGCAGGTGCTATTCTCAGCTATTGTCACAATTCTTTGGAAGGCTCCATTTTTAAGGAAGCTCCATTTTAAGAATTTATCTATGCTATAATATATGAGAAGAGAAAATTGGTACAAAAATGTTATGGTTCTGTCTCTCTCTCTTCTCCTTTCTCCTTTCTTTTCTTGTCTCTGTCTGTTTCTGTCTGTCTCTGTCTCTCTATCTCTGTCTCTCTCTTGGCAAATAGCAGTTTCAGGGGTAGTTTTCATGATTCTTATATCTTATATCACAGGCAAAGGACATTCTTGGGAGAGGAACTTGTCAGAAGCAGTTCTTTTTCTGGAAATACAATTAAGAAATTCTATACTCACATTTAAAGAGTCCCTTCTTTCATTAATAACATATCAGAATGTTTTTTTCAGCATTTTTCAGATACATTTTTATGTGAAATCATGGTCAGGAATCATACAATTAAAAAAAAATAAAAACATTAGATATTAAGGAAAGGCAAGGACTAAGTTACGTTTCATGCGCAACAGGTACTCTGGAATTATCATATTTTTCTAACTGATTTTCAAGTCAGTTCTCAAATAATGGCTCTTCCATATATTTTTACATTCTTCAATTGCATTTCTAATTTTCTTGATTTGCACCAAACAAATTTTGAAGAGAAATGGAGGAGCAATAGGGAGGGAAAAAGACCTCACAGAAACAGGCAAGGAAAGAGAAGGCTTAAGAAAGAATGAAAGCTGTGATACTAGAGGAGAAATGCTAATTAGATTATTATGATGCTAGTTATATTATCATGAAATAATATATAATGTGGATTAAGTTTTGCATATGATTTTGAACAGGATCTTGCCTCTAAAATTGTTTGAGAGCACTTTTTGTTCTTTAATGAGTCTTGACACTTTCTGTAGCATCCTTGTAAATTATAGAGTTCAGTCCTGAACATATTATTCACTACGTTCAATGGATTTATCTCCTAATAAATAAATTTAGGGTTGCAGTCTCTTGATTAACTCACAGTCTAATGATTTGTTTTTATCTTCCTCATCCTTAAAAAAAGAGAATTTGTGCAGCCTCTCTGTTCTGTAATACAATCCAGCGCAAATGACCCTTCATCACTCCATTTGTCTGTTCTATTGATCTGTTTGTTTTCCAATGCTTCTGCATGTGCCCTTAAACAACAAACCTTTGGGGGCAGGGCATGTGATATTTAAAAAACAGCATTCAGTTATACATTGCTGCACAAATCATGTTAGTCTGCTGAGTAATCTTATAATAATGCCACATCTACAAAATAGAGAACATATTTTGATTTTATTTTTAAAATCAATAATTTTCATGTAGGAAGAAGAAACTATAGAACGTGAGTTCCTGATGTTATGTTTTTTAATATACTACCTATCTCCCAAAGCAGATCATCTTTTGGTAATATTTATTAGCAGCCATTTTGCTATGTCCTGAGTCATTTATTTTATCCTAGCTATTCAAATATATATTTCTGAATGAAATGTTGCAATATATTTCACTACCGATCTATATTCATTCCTAACAGTTTTTTGTGTATGAAATGTAATTGCTATATAAAATACTAGGTTTTATATAAAATGATAAATAAGTAAATAAGTGGCACTGAGGCTAATGAATTTTTACATTTGCCAATTCAAGGTGTATTACAGGAAACAAATATTTAATATGGAATCTGTTCAAAACATGAGGCCTTTGGATTGAAGATATACAGGCTAAAAATGAAGGTGGTTCTTTTACTATTCTAAATGCACGTGTGAAAAATATTGTACATTCCTAACCTTTGAAATATAAGAACTGGGATGTTAGGATTGATCAGCAATTGCATGATTAGGGTAAATACTGTTCATAAAAAGGAGCTCAAGATCTGAACCCCCTCTTTTTTTATTAATTGCTTTTTCATACACGTTTTATCCTGAGTGTGTATCAATATGCGTATATCTCCCAGTGGTGGGATGCAGGTGGCTGTACGTTGGTTTGCAAGTACTATAGCTTCTACATTAGAAATCATAGCTAAATGGAATACTACTTTGTTGGTTTTTGACACATTGGCCAAAATGCTAAAAAATTGATCTGTACTGTCGCTAATGCTGCATGTGGCATAGAGGCACAATAAATACTGTAATCCTAGCCCATGCCTTCTCTGTTTTACTAAAAAAAAAAAAGTTATATTGCTTGACCAAAGTTATAATGGATAATGGGAGATCAATATGGGCCTCCCCATGACATATAGAAGGCTGTTACATAGAATGAAGGAAGAGCAAATGATGTATTTTCTTAATCGTTGAATGTAGCAAATGTTGAACACAATCTTAATTTTCCCCCTTATTTAAATTAATCAGATTTCTGTCTGTCTAATTTGAAAAAAGACAATCATCTGAGACATCCAACCTCCAAGAGTTCAACAACAAGCAAATATTGTTACCACCATGATGTTGGCTTAAGTGTCTATTTGGGATACTTAGGAAGAATAGCCTAAGACCCATTGTTACTGCCACTGTTTCCAAATATTTACCACAAGAAACTGCCATGTCAGTCTGTAAACCTAAATTATCTAAGTTTTTCTACATTTATGCTAAGCCCTGATTGTATAAGAACATATGAAACTTCTTCATTTTACATAAAATATTCTCAACATATAAATCTTCTGTGCATAGGATCTGTTCATTTTAAAACATTGCATTGATAGTCTTTTTTTTTTTAATAGGCCAGTTGATACATTATCAGAGAGCAACTTTAAAAAAAATACTATAGGTCAAAAGAGGACTGGCTTTGGCATCTTTTCAGAAGGCATTTGTGAATATAACCTCAGCCATTTGTTTAACTAAACACAGTGCATGCCTAAATACATTTTACCTGCTACTTCCCAGCTGAGGCCTGTCTCTAACAACTAGTGTATTTTGCAACAAGCTGCTCAACAGATGTCATTCTGGTTGAATAATACTTGTGCGTTGGCTAACATTACTCAAACTTTGATCACTTTAGTTCAGCACATCAGTCTGGCATTGTGCTTTATACCAACATAACACTATAAGTAGAAATGCCTTTCAGGCTTAGAATAGCAAAGGAATGTTATTGAAATCAGTGGAGTTACAGATGAATGAATGGAAAAAGGAGAATACTGTTTATTTCATAATGCTGTGGTGTTGTGTTTTGGAATTAGAACGGAATGTAAGGAATCCAGTTTCCTGAATTTAGTTATTTTTACTTCATTGGTGTTGAAGAACAGTATTAATTCTTATTGCTGTTTTTGTAGATTTTATTATATGACTAACATTGGTTTCTTAGATAAGCAAACTCAGTGTCTTTATAGTATGTGTCTTAATTATGAAAATAATATTAATTTCTGTAATAAATAAAATAGGGAAATTATTGTCAGTGCCTTTTATTTCTGGACATACTAACACTCATTTTAGGAAACACATCATAGCATTGATTTTTTTTATGTCAGTTATAATAATAGTCATGTCTGTTGCCTCCTGACATGAAAAATATTTTTTTAAAACAGGGATCTCCAACCTTGGCAACTTTAAACCTGGCAGACTTCAACTCCCAGAATTCTGGGAGTTGAAGTCCTCAGGCTTAAAGTTACGAAGGTTAGAGAGCCCAGTTTTAGAAGATATTCTTAACTGTTTAGGAAGCTTATCTTTATTCTCTGTAGGTTATCCTACACTTGTTAAAGCATCCATTCTGGAATTATTGGTTTGTAATCTAAAACACAAAATCTTGAAGGTTTTCTTGGTTACCCGATGCATGTGTGTGTGTGAGAGAGAGGGCGGGGGGAGGAACAAAATAGAAATATTACTAGAACCTTATTATGAACTAATCAGGTAAAGTTTCATTTAGTATGCAAAAATGACACTGAAATAACTTTTTAAACTTGCAACAAAAACAACTTTGTTTTTGAAACTTGTAGCACATTAAATATAGCGTTTATGCATAAGGTTTCTTAAACTACAGTTCAGTTCAACAGGTGCATCACTTTCCAAAATGGGAGGGGAGGGAGGGAGGGAGGGAGAGAGAGAGAGAGAGAGGGAGAGAGAGAAGGAGAGCAATTTAAGAATAAAATGTAAATTTTATGTAACAATGTAAATTTAACATTCTAATAGTATGTTCAAACCTTAGTGTGTATAAAATGATTAGTGACTATAACAGTTGGTTCCCAGACTGATAGAGATTCATTAGCTGCAAATGTCTGTCAGAAGTCTCCATTCTAATGTACATGGGGTAATAGGGTATTAGTTCTACACTGAAAAGAATTAAGATGTGGGAATTACTGTAACCTCATCCTATCTATCTCAGTGAATCTTTCTAAAGAGAATTGTATCAGAAACATGCATATAGTAGAAGAGTCACTTTCTTTTTAGAGAGAGCTAAATAGTTTGTCAATGACCATTCACAATCTAGTGTTAATAATTTGTTAGACAAATAATACCTGTAGTAGGATTAAATAATAGTGATTCTGGCTATAAATAAAAGAACCAAAGTTCTTGGTAAGTTGAAAATCCAGTATTAGAGTATGCCTAATAAATTCTCATATTAGAGTATGCCTAATAAAGTACTTTTATTTATCAGTGGCCACTTTAAACTGTATAGTTAACTGTATAGTTAATACCTATACCGTATTGGCAAATGAACAAATGAAAAGAGCAATGTTGTGTTTGATTTTTCTAGATCTTGCAAAAGGGACTGTTAGATATTTATCCTACGGTTAGGTAGGTAATATATAGAAAAACAATGTTTGTGACTTTAAATGATATAAGAAAAATGATTGGTTGTGCTATTATCAGGCAGCCATAAAAGTAGACCGGAAGCCTGGGAGCTCCTGCTCCTGCTATTTGATGATTGATCTCCTGAAGAGGGACTGTGTGTGACTGAAGAGAACTGTAAGAAACTATGTTTTGTGTTGGAGAGTGATTATTCGAAGACGTGTTATCATTGTTTTGAGAAACCAAGTTTGTTTTTTCACTAAGAGTAAAGAATTTTTTTTTTTCACCATTCAGAGTCTGTGAGTATCTGTGTGTTTAACCAGCAATGTATCTCTTTGCTGTCTGGTCCTTTGCCTACTATGCAGAGGGAAGTTTTACCCTCAACAGGGACAACATCTGTTTTTGAATTTAGTCTGGAGTCTACATACAGCATGTTGCAATGAGTGCCTTCTTAGATTTGAGGCTACTTATAAAGACCAACCTACCACTTTATAAAAGTATGAGAGAGAAATATTGTCATTGACAAAGTTTCCTGGCATAGAGAAGGCCAGCCAGGCACCGCTACTCATTGTGACCGAATGCTTCAACTAGGAGCAGTAAATAACCATGGACTCTCTTCTAAATCTGTCCTATAGTATGGTAGTTTTGGATGCCACTGTAGCCTTGTTAATTTATTTTTTAATTCATAGGATTAGTGTTGTAATCTAAGAAATACAAATTAGAGCAGAGGCTCAAACATAGATTAGGAAAAGGTAATTTTTTCCAGCCAGTGGGCCAGATTCCTTTTTTATATCCCTTTCAAGGGCTATATGATATTATTGCCCAGGTAAAGACACACAAAAATGACACAGTAGTCTAGCCATAGGAGTAAATTCAGCTTCTTCACATCACTGTAATTCCACGGTATTCCACTTCATTCCACTGTAAGGTCACTATTTTCTTTAGAATCATGTTTTCCAGTCTACCTGTCATTGACACTTTCTTAGAATTGTTGAAAAATCAAAAGATTCTATTTCACTAGTAGGATCTTTAGACTAAAATTACTGAATTTTGACATTGATGTATCTTTCTTTCTGATCACTTTGAAACCAAATATGAATAATTATTTTTATGAAGGGGCGTTTCCTTCTTGTGGTACCTTTTATGTTATATTTGCTACATGTATCAGGTACATTTATGTCCAAGTAAATTCACAGTAAATTTGATGGATGTGTCTGTAAAACATTTGGTATGGAAGTAAACAACTAAATTTTGATTTTATCTTTCATTAGAGGTCTTAATGATTGCTTTTTTAAAAATCACAATTTCTCAACTTGAACGGCACTTACAACTGTTGTATTTAAATTACTGAACAGGAATGCTGGTTGTATAAAGTAAGCATTTGCATCCATTATTTGTTTGTTTGTTTGTTTATGGCAGGTTAAACGAAATGTGTATGACCTGACTAGTATCCCTGTTCGTCATCAATATTGGGAAGGCTGGCCTGCTTCTGCTACAGATGACTCAGTAAGTAATAATTACCATAAATGCAATAGTGTTTTTTTCTAACCCATATTGTAGTTTTCTGTTGGAAATGTTTATTACATTTCAAAAATATTTCTATGCAAATATGTTTTGTAATTTAGTACAATGTTTTTGTGTCACCTTGATTCCAGTTGATTTCATACCTATGTACTTTTAAGAATATTGAAGCAGTTTACCATTATCCTCTTCCAGATCTTTTCTTTTTTTGTGGCATTTCCTGGTATCTTTTATCCAATTACTAAATATCCTGCTATGTTTAGCTTTTCACGATCAGCCAAGAATGGCCAGATGCTCTAATTTCTGGATGTCAAACTTGAGCCGTCATGTTGCCATCACGTGACGTATTGCGATATTTTTTCCCTTCACAGAGCTGGGGTGGGCGTGGCCTGCATGTGACACATCTGGCCCATGTGCCGCCAGTTTGACACTCCTGCTCTAATTTATCTGACTAGTAGTACATTAAAGCAACTGAACCATTAATTTATGGCTTCTAAATTAGGAGAAAATTCTTAATACAGATTTTTATAGTAAAAACAACAGTTGATATGCTTTGTGATATGATTATAAGTCCTTGAAGACATGGTTTTGTCAGTGGGCTTGGAGATCCCATTTGGAGCTGATCAAATGGCTTGCCTTCTTCTGTTGCCGCTGCAACTGGAACGGTTGAGATTGAATGGGGTTTAAATTGTGGATTTTTAATGATTAGTTTTTAATGTTGTACATCTTCCGGAGTCGTTGTGTACATTGCTGAATGAATGAATGAATGAATGAATGAATGAGTGAGTGAGTGAGTGAGTGAGTGAATGAATGAATGAATAAATAAATAAATAAATAAATAAATAAATAAATAAATAAATAAATAAATAAATAAATAAATAAATAAATATCATTTGGTAAACTACTTTTTCAATTGCTTTTGACAACACCTGATCAGTGAATCAGACAGTATTCTACCATGATGTTCCTGCAAGAAGACACCACAAGTGCTTAGTTTTGTATATATCTATTGGGGAATATGTTTCATGAAATGTGAGACTATTTTTTTAAAAAGTCATGTTGTTTTATACATTTTTGTTACCATTTATGTAGGTTTACATAAACACTTGTGAAAAGAGATCACAAGAAGGAGGGAAATGTATTTATTGTTCTTTTGTACAGAGACAATTAGTACATAGATTAACAAAGTTAAAAGGGACCTTGGAGGTCTTCTAATACAATCCTTGCTCAAGCAGGAGACCCTATTCCTGACAAGTGGTTGTCCAATTTCTTCTTGAAAACCTCCAGTGCCAGAGCACTCACAATTTCTGGAGAAAAGCGTGGTTAATTGTTTTCATTGTCAGGAAATTTCTCCTTAGTTCTAGGTTGGATCTCTCTTTAACAATTTTTCACCATTACTTCTTCTCTTGCCCTCATATGCTTTGGAGAACAGATTGACCCTCTCTTCTCCTTCAGGCCTTCAAATATTGGAAAACTGCTATCATGTCGCTCCTAGTCCTTCTCTTTGTTAGAGTAGTTCTCCCAAACGTTCGTTGTATGGTTTAGCCTCCAGATCCCTTATCATCTTTGTTGCTCTTCTCTGTACTCATTCTAGGGTCTCAGCATCTTTTTTGCATCATGGGTGGCCTGTAATATATATCTATGGCAATATCATTCTTTTTCCTTTTATATTAATCCATGTGCATGCAACAAAGCTTTCAGCCTTGTTTTTGTGTATTTCTGTAGAGGTGTAGTGATTTCTTACATATAATGTAACTCCACCTCCTCTTTTGAGTTTATTTTAACAATCTGTATCCTTCTAGCAATACATTCCCGTCATAAGTTTCATCCACCAAGTTTTGGTAATTATTGTATTGTAACTGCCCTCTGTACTAAGACAAAGGGTTCACCCTATTTGTTCACATTGTTTATCTATTGAAATACATGCATATTGTTGTAAATTAAAAGTTGTCTTCAATATGTAAGACAATTCACCTAAAACTGATGTTTCTGGCTGTAGTAGAGACATTCCACATTATCTGCAATTTGATATGTAGCATGTTATAAAATAGTTGTCACACTTTTTAAGTTCACTTAGATTCTGAGGGCAAAGAATGGCTGTTCACTGCTGTACATTTGGCACAAGAGTGCCACATTGGTATTTTCAGGGAAAGTAGCTAGTCCTTGTATTGGATGTAGAACTGAAGCTTTTGACAAAAACAAACATAGACAAGGTTAATTGCAACCTCTGAAATATATTGGTGTATTGTCATCTGTTGCTAGTTGAGTTTAGGCCAGAAAGGATTTGAAAACCCATGATTTCTAATCCAAATACCAGCAGCTGTTTGGAAAGTAGCCAACTAAACAAAAAGGAAAAGCTTTTCTGTATGATAGGATGTCCAGCTTGAATAAAACACACAAATCTATTTTAAACTCTGTTTTAACAAGTGACAATGTTGCAGGTGATTTTCTTTTTCCTTTTCAAGTTTAATGAAATTGGTGATTGTTAAGTCATCTGCTTTTCAAGCAAATGAGTCTAGAAAGCTCCCTGCTTGAAACTACTGCAGCTGAGCCCCGTCAGCTGTGTAAACATTTCTGAATGTGTTACTCCCAAAAATATAATTAATTTTTATCTGAAATTAGAACCTCCAACTTAATATTTATGAAGATTTAATTTTAGTAATAACAGTCTGAACAATTGCCTCTCTTTTGCTGTTTATGAAGTTTGTTTCTAAGTTTTAAGTGTTGGTTTCTCCCTTTTTAAAATTCCAGGCTTTTTAAAAATAACTTAATTTTAATAAATGTCTCAGTGATGGCTCAGTGATATTAATCATAATTTCTAATAATGAAAGAGTTAAAAATAGACTTGATTAGAATACTTTTAATTTACATTTCATACAGCATAAAAATACTTTGTTATACCACAGGAGGTTTTTTCAGTACAGTTCTCGTTAACCTTTGCCTTAGCAAACAGGCAACTAAATAAACTTCCAATAATTAGATTCTGTGTAATCGAGCCTCCTATGAACCTAATAAGCTTCATTCTTCTGCATTAAATGCAGAAATGCATCAAAGTCAAGAGACTTTTTAAAAGCACTACTGCTCCTCCTTTTGGAATGACAGCACATTCTTTGTTTGCTATTTTTAGTCTAATAAAATATAGGGTGCAGACTGAGTAGTCAATAATGACTTCAAAAAAAATTTTTTTTGCACACTTGCACAAAGAAAATAGGTAGGTAAAAATGAGTCAGTAAGGGAATATTTTCATGCTGTATCAGTTTAACTGTGAAAAACAAGGAGCTTGCAAAATTGTTAAAATGCCATTTTACACTTTAAGAATGGCTTTTTAGTTTCTATAAAATATAAATATTACTAGCACTGGGAGTGTATAATTGCTTCATTTCATTATAACATAAGCACAGTTCCTGATTTCCACTTAGTGGCTCAATTTTCAGATGTAGTATTTTGAAAGAAATATTTGATACCAGAAGCTTTACTTGCATAATTTGTGGTTCTGATATCTGCTATTGTCTGATGTTGTCATCACATATGTGAAGATTTATTTAGCCTTTTTTTTTACTTAAACCATTCTCTTATGGAACATAATATATCTTATTGTGATGAGACTTAAAATAGAAACACATTTTAAAAATTATTAATACCTAATGGAATAGTTACAAGGAACAATTTAATGTTTTAAACAGTTACCGTAGAAAAACACATATTCCAGAAGGATGTTTTCTTTTACTCTTTACTCAGTTAAAGTTCTCAGTTGTGGTTTTTTTCTAAATGAAAGAAATTCTTTGGATGCACATTTCTGCAGTCTGTTAACAAAGTGGTAAACAGTATTTCCTTGTGCTCAATCAAGTGGCATTTAGCATGATCGAGTAATAGTTTACTTTTTGTAGACTAATAATGTTAATGTTTAGATTGGGTAGGCCTTGGTATAAAGTCCTATTTTAGCCTATTCCAACAGGTAAGGAATATACTCGTTCGCCATATCGGCATTACTTAGAAGTACATATATAAAACAATTTAGTCTCACTTTCAGTTCTACATTAGTAACAACAGACTCACAGAAAGAAGGGAGAAGAATTATTTTATTTGTTTTTTTGTATCTTACCTTTATTATTTTTACAAATAACTCAAGGCGATGAACAAATCTAACAAAATTCCCCTTACCTCTATTTTCCCCACAATCTCAACCCTGTGAAATGGTTGGACCGAGACAGAATGACTGGCCCAAAGTCACCCAGCTGGCTTTCATGACTCAGGCAGGGTGGACTGAACTTTCTAGCAGATTGTGGCAATATTCAAACAGCTGGAAAGTTAGAATTGTCCAGTAGCTCCACCATCATCATCTCTCGCCTTCTTCTCATTGGAATTTCTTTAGGAGTTAAAATTAAAATTTTCCTCTTCTTCCTGTTCCTTCTCCACCTCCAAGAAGTAAAGCAGAGAACAGAAAATAGATGGTGCTTCTCAGTACTATCTACCACTAGAATTTATTTACAGGATATTATGGGAAGCCAACTAAAGTTAGCAAAGATTTCAGGATGACAGTCCTTATAGCTTTAAACAAAAATTTGGAATTTTGGAGCAAAGGTTGATAATTGATTCAGGTTTTCACTTCAGCAGAAATATTATAGGTTACAGAACATGAGAGTATGATTCCTTTTTATAACGCTTGCTTTATGTGGAAAGTTAAAATAAATCTAGAAGCAAATATAATACTTATCACATTGGATTTCATAGGAAAAAAATATTTGGGATAAAAAATAGAAAATCTAAATGGTGTCAATTTTATATGCAGCCAAGGATTAATGTTATTTCTCTTGGAGAATGCATTGTGTGAAATAGAATGCTTTTCTGTTGACTGTATAAAAAAGACTAATATGTAAACCTTTGGTTTTGGAATAAAAAATAGAATATGAATTCCAGTACTTTTCCTCTAACAAAGATCAAACAAAGGGATTAGATTCTTGTAGACTATCTTACCTTTGTGTATTTATCACTCCTACACAATGTTTGAGAGTAGCATAAAAAACGTACATTAAAAAATGCCTGTCCATTAACTCACACCTATCCTGCCTTGGTAGTCTCATCTAATCTACCCTTGTCCTGTGGCTATTATTATACTAGAAACATATCAGCCTTCTCTATTTTGGGTTACTTACTTAATAACAGTGATACAGTGGTGAAGATGTTGGACTAGAACTACAGAGACTCTTAAATTTAGAAACTTTCTAGGTAACTTCAGCCAGTCTCTTCTCTTTAGCCCAACCTACCTCACGCACTTGTTCCTGTGCAGATAAAATAAAATCACTTTGATATCCTGAATATAAATCTCTCAAAAATAAATAACGCCCTGTGCTGTTAATTGTTATTTTGATCTGTATTGCTGCTTCTTTCATGCAGAACCTGAAAGCATGTCTCAATTTAGTTATGCTTGGCTATTGCTTTTGCTGGAACTCAGCTACTCTGAAGATTAGAAATATAAATATAGCCTTGTACTGAGATGTTAAAAGTCTGGCAAGAGCTGGTCATGGAATCATTCTCCATTGAGAGTGGAGACAGCAGCCAGTGTGGGTACTACTCATCCAATCAGATTGAAGGACTGAGTCAGCCAATAACTTTAAGTCCTGCCCTTGTTGCCGGGCAGGCCCAGCTTTGGCTCAGTCCTTCAGTTGGACTGGCGTGTGGGCCTTTAGCTCTGACTGCTTTCTTCAAATTATCTGTACCTTTTTGGAAATATTGGTGTTTTTGGATCTGGACTGTTTTCTGACGTTTCTCTGCTTCGCCCTATGGACTTGGTTGCCTTTGGATTTCGTGAGTTTTTTCCCTTTGGTTTCCTTTGAGAGCTGTTAATTCCTTGGTGTATAGGCCTTTTTTTGTTTTGTCCCTTCAGGGACCCCTGGGGGGTTTCCTGGACGTTCCTGTCAGGCTTGGCAGCCCCTCCGTTTCAGGATCTGGCCCTTCCTTCCCAAACGCTTCACCCAGGGGCTTGTATTTTTCTTTGGGGCCGTTTTTTCGCACCGTTTCTGTAGCGGCGGCCATTTTGTCGCCCTTCGCTTCGTTATTGAGCCTCTGACTTTTTAAAAGAGACTTTTACTTACTATTATTGGACTTTGGACTGCTGGCCTTCATCGCCCTTTCCCCCTGGGGGCTGAATTTACTGTCTTCAGTGCTTCCTGGTTGCTTCTCTCCTGTTTAAACTCGGCCTGGCTGCAAGCGCTTTTTTCGCCGTTCCGACGAACAGCTGAGCTAATTAGTGACCTTTTGGAGCCAACGAGCAGCTGAGCAGAGGCTGAAGGTTCTTTGTGCATGATTCCCTGCTACTACACTACTGGGGCTTCCTGACTGTTTGCCTATTGAGGCCTTTGACTGTGGAGCTTCGCGCCCCCCCCTCCCAGAGACAGTTCTAAACTGCTGGCCTTGCCTAGAAGCTGTTGGACATTTTAAGGGGCAACTGTTTGAACTGCAATTGGCTGAGCTGGCTGTGCGGGTATTCGTGGAGCTTTGCGCCCCCCTCCTTGGCTCTTGGACCTGATTGTATTCCCGCTGTCCTTACCAACCTCCGTTTGCTGCCTCTCAGATTGCAGCGGCCATTTTGTGGAGTGACTGCACTCCCTTGCCCTTCTGCCCTTGGAGCGTGTGTACAGGGCTTGAATTTAGTGGAGTTGCCGCGCTCCCCACCTGATCCTATCGTGCGACTGCTGCTTCTGTCTTGGGATCCGTCATCATGCCAAAGTCATTGACCAAATCCAAACGTGGTCGTAAGCACAGCTCTGCCATTCAGAGGCAATCGGAGGATGAATCTGTCTCGATTCAAGATTCGGCACAGTCACAGGTTGCCCCATCTGCTCACTCCCATCACAAGAGCAGGAATCACAGCAGCGCGCTGGACAAAGTGGAAAAACGCAGGGACAGAGTCCTCACTCAACTTTGTGAAAAGGCGAGCTCTGACCTTCAGGCTTCTACGGCTTCTGCTCCGCTGCAAGGTTCTCGACCAGTGACTCCTGACCAGCTGTCTCTCAGGGATTGCCCTGTCACTATCTCCACTTCGAATTTGTGGGGCCTTGCTCCGAAGGACCTTGTCACTGATCTGCCCCCGGAGGAGGTTGTTCCTGATGTTCCACCTCCTCTAGACTCCTCTGCGGTTCCCTCGGTTCCGGTACCATCTCAGGAGGCGGTGAATTACCCTCTTCCTCCCGACCAATTGCAGAAGATGATTGAAGCGGCGGTGTAAAAGACCTTGGCTGCGGGCCTTCGTCCTTCCAGTGTGGCTGGCTCTGTTCGGTCCGCCTCGCCGGAGCAACCTCGTTCTTCGGGTCACGCTTCTTCCAGAGTTCACCACTCTCCTTCTTGTTCCCAGGCTAGTCAACGCTCATCCTTGTCAGAGGCAGAGGATAGTGACTCTGGGCTGTCCAATGACGAGAACCTTCCGCCTGATCAGCCTGCAACTACTGCCCTTTTTCCACAGGCCTTGTTCAGATCCCTTCTGTTTAAAGCCGTCAATACGGCCCAACTTTCCTCTCCTGCTTCCCAACCTTCTGTTTCTGTACCTCCAGGGACTTTAGACCCTATGTTCGCTGAACCGGCCAAACCGATTACAACCATTCCCACGTCTCCGCTTTTCCTGGATGTCGTGAAACGGCAGTGGGCTTCGCCGGGGTCAGCCCCTATCCCGTCTTCGTCTGACCGTACAAATTTCCACATCGCATCTGAACTGGACACTCTTCTGCAGCTTCCATCAATTGATGCTCCTATCGCCGCTCTCCTGTCTTCTACATCTGTTCCGGGCGATCCTGCTGAAAGCTTGCGACCTGACGAATGCCGTGCTGATATGGTCCTCCAAAGGGCTCATCTGGGGGCGGCCTGGGCCATCAAAGCGGCTTCTACAGCGTCTTTTTTTAACCGCACCACGTTGTTGTGGCTCCGCCAGTTGCAAGAGAAGTTGTCGCCGGAGGATGCTCGTGTTAAGCATGACCTCAATAAGATTGTAGCTGCGGTCCAGTTTTCAGCGGACTCGACTCTCGGCGCTGCTCGCTTTGCTGCAAAATCCTTAGCATCTTCTGTGACGGCTCGCCGTTTGACCTGGCTCTGACATTGGCAGGCGGACGCCAGGCATAAGTGGAAGCTCGCCTCAGTCCCATTTGGGGGGTCCCATTTGTTTGGGGAAGCTTTAGATCCCTTTTTGACCGAGACCAGGGACAAACGGAAGGTTTTGGCGGCGGTTTTCCGCAGGGGAGATTCCCGCTTCTCTCCATATCCCCCTCGACCCCATCTCCGAGGTAATGATGTTGGGGGGCCCTCTTCCTCCTCCTTTTCCTCGCCCCGGCCGTACGTAAATTTTGGCAGGCATCGGGGCTCACAAGATAGGGCATTCCGGGGCAGGTCGTTCGGGTCTAAGCGGCCCTTTCGAGGGGGAGGAGGTCGTCCCACCTGTCGCCGGCGTTAATTGCATTGCTGATCCTCCCATTGGCGGCAGATTGGCCATCTTCGTAGCTGCCTGGGAATGGTCCACCTCTGATCAGTGGGTCCTAGCCATTCTTCGTTCTGGTCTAGCTATCGAATTTGTCTCCACCCCCCCGACTCCTTTGTCTGCTGCCCGATTTCTCGTAATTCGGAGAGAAAGTCCCTTATGGACGCAGCGGTTCAACATCTCTTGACCATTAGGGCTATTCAACTCGTCCCTTCGGGCCAGGAGCGTCAGGGTTTCTATTCCCGGGTTTTCCTGGTTCCCAAATCCTCGGGGGGGGGTGGTGCCCTATTTTGGACCTGAAACGTTTAAATAGATACGTTGTGTACCGTAAATTTAAAATGCAATCATTGCAAACTATTCTAGCCGGTGTTCGGAGGGGCGATCTCCTCTCTTCCATAGACCTTACAGAGGCCTATTTGCACATCCCTATCCTTCCTTCCCATAGGCGTTTTTTGAGGTTTTGTTACGGTGGGGTCCACTATCAGTATAGGGCGTTGCCCTTTGGCCTCTCTTCTGCCCCCCGCACTTTTACGAAGGTGCTGGCCGCTTTAGCGGCCTCTCTTCGTATCCGTTCAGTTAGACTTTTGTGCTACCTCGATGATATTCTTCTGTTGTCTCCTTCTGTCTCTCAGGCAGTTTTCGGATATCCGTCTCACGATAGAGACGTTGGCATCCCATGGTTTCTCAGTTAATTTAGATAAAAGTCACCTCTCCCCTTCCACCAGTCTGGTCCATTTGGGGGCCCTTATCGACTCGGTTCAGGGTAAGGTGTTCCTGTCCCCTGATAAGACAGGAGGGTATTCGTCAGTTAATTTCCAAGGTGGAAGCTTGTAGGGCCGTTTCCCCTCTTGTCCTCTCCCAACTGTTAGGGAAGATGATCTCTGCCATCTCCATAGTTCCTTGGGCGCAACTGCACGCACGGGAACTCCAATGGTTTCTCTTGCCGTTGCAGAAGGCGGGCAGAGGCACTTCACCCAGGCCAGTTCCGGTCCCTCCTGCTGTTCGCCGGTCCCTTCGGTGGTGGCGTTCTCCGGCCCTAGCTGCGGGGTCGTTCTTCCTGGAGCCTCAGAGGGTGGTAGTAACTACAGATGCCAGTCTCCTCGGCTGGGGAGCCCATTGTCAAGGTCAGTTGGCTCAGGGCACTTGGAGCCCGGCAGAGTTCCGTCGCCCGATCAACTGGCTAGAACTACAGGCGATCTTCCTGGCCCTCAAGGCTTTCCGAAATCTGACCTCCAACTTCCACGTCCTCGTCCTGACGGACAATGTAGCAGCAAAAGCGCACCTGAACAAGCTGGGAGGTACCAGGTCGAGGTCGCTTCTCCAGTTGGCTCTGCGTCTGGGATTCTGGGCAGAGCGGCACCTTTGCTCTCTTCGGGCAGAGCATATTTCCGGAGTGGACAACTCCCAAGCGGACTGGCTGAGTCGTCGTCGAGTGGACAACGCGGAGTGGCGCCTCCACCCCCGGATTTTCCAGGAGCTGACTCGTCGTTCGGCATGCCGATCATCGACCTCTTCGCAACGCACACGAATGCTCAGCTGCCGCGGTTCTTCGCCCGATTCCCAGATCCTCGGGCAGCGGGCGTCGACGCTCTTCGAATTCCATGGCCGGCAGGCCTTCTCTACGCCTTTCCCCCGACCTCCCTCCTGCCCAAGGTGGTTCGCAAGATCCTTGTAACACCTCATTGGCCCTGGAGACCCTGGTATGCGGACCTCGTGTCCCTCTCGGTGGCCCCATCGTGGCGTATCCCCCTCGAGGCCGACGTTCTGTCTCAGGGCGCCCTATTACACCCGGACCTGGCCTGGCTCAACCTGACCGTTTGGCGGTTGAGCGGAGCACTTTGACAGCAGTGCATATTCCGCCGGACGTTATTCAGACATTGCAAGCCTCGCGCCACTCTTCTACGGATCGGATTTACTCTGCCACCTGGCGTGCCTTCTGTTCCTGGTGTTCCGAGTTTGGAGTTTCCGCTCTTCAGCCATCTATTGTGGACATTTTATGTTTTATGCAGCGGGGCCTGACTCAGGGCCTCTCTTCCAATACGTTACGTAGACATGTGGCCGCGTTGTCTTCGGTCCTGGTGTGCGGATCCCTGCCATCATTGTCGCACCATCCTCTAATCCGGCGCTTTCTTCGAGGGGCCACGAACTTGTGTCCTCCTGTACTACACAGATACCCGACCTGGGATCTCCCCTTAGTGTTGGAGTCGCTTGTGGGCCCTCCGTACGAACCGCTGCGGACTGCCAGTCTCCGGCTTCTTTCCTGCAAAGTCGCCTTTCTGGTGGCGATAACGTCGGCCCGTCGTATATCAGAGATAGCAGCGTTATCCATCCGTTCTGACCTCTGTGTCTTTCATTCGGACCGCGTAGTACTCCGTTTGGACCCCACTTTCGTCCCGAAAATCAATTCGGTTTTCCACCGCCCGCAGGAGATTATCCTGCCTAATTTCTGTCCGCGACCTGCTCACCCACGGGAGCACAGATGGCACTCGCTCGACGTACGACGGGCTTTGCGGATCTACATTAAGAGGACATCCGTTTTCCGTCGTTCAGAGTCACTGTTTGTCTCCTTTTTGCCCGTTTCCCAGGGGTGCAAGGTCTCTTCGTCTGTTATCGGTCGTTGGATTCGGCACACCATCGCCTCGGCCTACGACCTTCGTTCTCTTCCCTGACCAGCTCGCTTGACCGCTCATTCCACCCGTAGCACTGCTACGTCCGCCGCATGGGCTACCCAGGCGCCCTTGTTCGAGATCTGCAGGGCGGCCACGTGGACTTCGCCGGTTCCCTTCATACGTCATTATCGATTGGACCAATTTGCATCGGCGGAGGCGGCGTTCGGACGACGGGTGCTTCAGCGTGTCGTTTCCGGGGAGACTGTTGTTGTTGACCAGCCGGTTCCCGCCCTGAACTGGGGACAGTGAACTGGGGTATGTCCCACACTGGCTGCTGTCTCCACTCTCAATGGAGAAGGGGCGTTGGTCCTACCTGATACGCTCCTTCTCGTTGAGTGGAGACAGCAGCCAGACCCTCCCTTACTCCGGCTGGGGTTTTTTTCTGTCTGTCTTTCTCCTCTCCTTACTTACCTGGTGACCTATGTTGCCTTCTGTGCCCACACGCCGAGTCAGTCTTACGAGTCTTCGCCAAAGCTGGGCCTGCCCGGCAACAAGGGCGGGACTTAAAGTTATTGGCTGACTCAGTCCTTCAATCTGATTGGATGAGTAGTACTCACACTGGCTGCTGTCTCCACTCAACGAGAAGGAGCGTATCAGGTAGGACCAACGCCCCTTTTATTAATTTGTTATATTCCATTATAATAGAATTCATTATGAAACAATCTCCCATTCACTTGGTGGCTAGATCTAGATTTGTAGATCTAATTTAACAAGGTCACTATGTCTACTTCTTCAGCCAGCTTTTCCAACAGAATGCTGTACTTCAATATTTTAGGTAGCACCACTTTGTACAGCAGAAATCACATTATTGATTTCAAAAAAGTTATTACATTCCCTTCTGATAACTTTATTTCTGAAGATTATCTTAAACAACAGTCTTTTATTTATGTTGCCAAGACATGAGCTGCTGCATTTGAACTTTAACCAAAGGAATAAATTATGGATGGTTAATTTTTCCAAATGTCTTTGGCACATGTGCATACAGTGGG